>OX463755.1:41696662-42989117 GCA_949824845.1 Rhingia rostrata | reverse complement strand
GCCTTGCCTAAATCCGTTTTTGGTATCGAATGTGTCAGTGAGGTCGTTTCCGACCCTGATGGAGCAGCGAGAATTCTCCATCGTCATCCTACACAAACGGACGAGTTTGGGTGGTATACCAAAACTAGGCATGGCTCTGTATAGTTCGTCTCTATAAATGCTGTCGTATGCGGCTTTGAAATCGATGAATAGGTGGTGCGTATCGTTTTGGACCACTTGGGTTTTTGCCAGGATCTACCGAAGTGTGAAGATTTGTTCGGTTGTGGACTTTCCTGGCCTAAACCCACACTGATAAGGGCCGATCAGATTGTTGGTAAACGGTTTTAGGCGTTCACCTATTTCGGCAGATAGGTCTTGTAGGCGATGTTGAGGCGACTTATGCCTCTGTAGTTGAGCAGTTCAGAGGGTCTTCTTTTTTGTGGATCGGGCAAACGATGCTGAGGTTCCATTCTTCAGGCATACTTTCTTCCGACCAGATTCGGCTTATGAGTTGGTGGATATTACTTACCAAGTCATCTCCGCCGGCTTTATAAAGCTCGGCGGGAAGGCCGTCATTTCCGGCAGCCTTATTAAGCTTCTCAACTTAGCTGTTCGGTATAAAACAGGAGGTACCGCCATCGTGCAAGAAGAACACATTCACATATGAATGGCTGTGAGAAAGCTCGGCCCTGGATACAAACGAGCGCCAAAATTTCCTATTTTTATGGACTTATAAAAATCACACTCTGTAATGAATATTTTTAAATTCGACTACCAAACCCTTCGTTAGCTAAAGCCTTACATCCTGTGAAAACTTCAAATGCTACAACGTTCTCCATATGAAATTTTACCTTCGAATTCCTACCTTTATGTCGATTTTCCTTTGTCTCCTCTGGAGTAAGATTTTCAACATTCTTTTGCGCTCATATTTCAATCGACAAAAACAAACATCCGGACAAAAAAAAAAAAAAAAAAAAACATCCTTAACCATCCTCACGCAATCACATCAGCATACCACTTTCAACTGAATCCTTACATGCTTTCTCTTCTTGTTCTCCTTTTGTGTGACTAAAAAACCAAATAACGATATCCATTTCGTCCTTCCTCCATTTATTTTTTTTTTTTTGCCAATATAATGTATCTATCCAAAAATTGGATACGTTACTTTCAACATACGTAGATATTAATCACATTTCTCTCTGTTCATATCCTTGTGTTCATCCGGATTCTCTGAATTTTTGTTTTTATTCCTTTACTTGCAGTTCTGGGCGGCTTATGTACCATGTGAAGCACAACATCGAGACGCTGTTCAACTGACGCTGGAACAAATCGACGTAATTAAACGACTGACTGAACGCTATTCGCCGCAATTGACGACATGCACATCAGCAGCGGGTAAGTTCTAAGTTTACACACGGTTTGCCTCGCTCGTTTGCTATCCATATCCATGGTATGGTGTTGGTGCTCACTGCATCGTTGATTTATTACATCACTCTATGTGTGTGTGTGTGTGCTATTGCTGTCTCCTTGTTGGGTAAGATCCTTCGAATTCTTTTACTGGGATACCGGGCTCATCCGGCGGCTACAGACTATTGCTTCTTAGTCAACTGTGCGCGCACAGGAAATGAGTTTTTCACCCACTCCACAGGACGAAAACACTACAATGTGTTGCATTCAATGGTCGAACGACAAGGATATGGGTTGGGTAACGAATACAACACACCGAAAGGGGCGACATACGATTTTATTTGACGGTATGGTGGGAATGGCGTGGGGAATTCCGTGAATGGTGGTATTTTCGGTGGAATTGCCAAGGTAAACCGAGAACGTTGCCGGAAAGACTTGTGTCGGATAAGGAGCGAGGTTTTGTCGCTAAAAAATGGTAAAAAGGTGGAAAACAGTGCCGTACGACAGAAATCTTACTTAAGCGTAGCGCAATGAAGGTTTGGTTTTAAGTTTGGCATGACTTGAGGGGTCAAAGAGACTTGCGGAGCTACACTTAGGGAAATGTTTGATGGAAATTTTTTAACCAACGCAAGGTGTGGGTCATCATCTGCTAGAAGCTAAACGCTGCTCGTTTGGTTTCAGTCGTAGTGTTGTGCCCTCAAAACAGAGACCACACACACGACCCAGATTTCGCCCTTACAACTCATGATTTAGTCGATAGTGGGCAACGTGCCCTAGAACTCCAATTGTGATTCATGGATTTGCGTCATGAAACGATTGAGTGCCATCGAATTGTGTCAAACGTATGAAACATATGAAACGTAAAAAATGTGACAAGGTGTCAAGGTGACAAGGGTACGAAGTCAAGTGGGAAATGTGTTGCATTTCCTATGAAATGCACGGTGTCAAGTGTGGGAGACACATTGCGTGGCTGACCTGGAAACTGGTGACGATCGGAGGCAACCAGGTGGCGATGACGATAGACAGAGGGCAGTCGATTAACATACTCGCATACGCGTCTTTTCTATTTCCCTATCAGTTAAAGTGCGGTTTGTGCAAAACAGTAGTCTGATTCCAATGCAGACATCATATTGCGCTTGTGGGCATGGATTAGTGTCTGAAACTGACTTTTACAAAATTGTTTAACTTTCTCCATTACCTTCCAGATTTAATCGTTTTGACGAGCTCTATCAAGGGCTTCAAATTTTTAAGCTTCATGCATGTTTTCACATTTATTAACCCTTTCTTGAGAAATCTATTTGATAACACAATCACGTTGAAGATTTCGAAACATAAGGTCGAGGTTGTGCGCATATCACCTGAGTAGCTTATTATAGACGCACACTATCACTCTTTTAAAAATATTCGTGAGCACAAGAAATAAAAATCGGTTCGCGTGCATATCACTGAAAGGGAGAAATAATTTGCGACTTTTTTATGGCCTGGCCATAGCGCATCCTGTCAACCCAACCTTGCAGAAATTTTTCGGATTTTTAGTCTTTGTTAACGTATTTTGTGCCTTAGTCCCTTGATGATGAACACGGTCTCAGCCTAGCTACATAAACAACAGCGATTTGATTAAAAATATGGGATCCCGACTCTAATCGACTTCCAAACCTACCAGGAGGTAAAAAAAAGCAAACACGCCGTGAAGCACTTGCATGTGACCATCAACACTAAACTAACTTTCTGGAACCAGATAATTAATGCTACGGAACGAGCGCTAGAAGTGGTCGCCCGGTGGCGAAAACTTACGGCCAGCAAGAATAGACGCCTAATGTCGATGACGCATGCAATCCTAATCTAGAGATATTGGGGCAGACGCGTTTCAACAGATAAACCATACCCTCTTCGACAGCAGCATATGAAAAATAGAAACAGAAAGAGGAGGACTTGAGATAAAACCAAATCTGCATCTTCGACCAATATATTCTCAGAACAGACACAAGGGAAGAAAAGCATTCTCGCGAGGCAATGTGAGCCCGAAAGGGATTTTGATTACAGCCCTTTCCGAAGCAATGTGAACAGTGGTCCTGAGTGGTTGGTCAGAAACCGAAGCTATGTACTCTTTACAGAAATGCAAGATAACGTTTCTGAGCGAGAAGACAAGGTGAACGTTTTACCGACCCGTGCATTCACGGAATTGACCGATTCGGGGGTCCTATGGTATTCTTCTTTCGTTTTTCTTTCTTAAGTGACGCTACAGTCCGGATTGAACCTCGGCCTCAACCAACATGCCTCTAATTAGCCAGGCCCTTAGCAAACTGCCTCCAGTTGCGCACTCCAAGTTGGTTGAACTCGGTTTTTACTTGTGCGTGCCACTTAAGGCGAGGTCTTCCTCTACTGCGTACGATGTCTGGCTGGGAATCGAAGATTCTGCGAGCCGGAGTATTGGTGTCCATTCGTTATACATGTCCTAGCCATCTTAAACGTCAAATCCGGAGTATTTTGACCAAGGACATATCGCTGTATAGAACGTATAGTTCTTGGTTGAATCCTCGTCTCCATAGACCGTCAACGCAAACGGGACCTAAGATTTTTCGAAGAATTTTCCTCTCGAATCGGCCAAGGCTTTCTTCATGTGCTTTTGATACGGTCCATGCTTCAACGCAGTAGAGCACGACTGGGATGATCAGGGCTTTATGTTTCATATCCCTAGTAGTTCGGGCGACGGGCTCAATGGCGCGATGGTTAGTGCGATGAACTGCCGTGTTGAAGGTCTTGATTCGATTCCCAGCCGTAGCAACACCTAAATGATTTTTCACTGGCCCTCCTCTCGTGATGGTCTGACAAATCATCCGAGTAGTATCAATTGTCATGAAAAGCTTATCTCAACTTAGACGTTCGGATTCGGCATAAAACAGGAGGTCCCGCCATCATGCTAAGAAGTACATACGCACACATGAATGGTTGTGAGAAAAAAGCTAAGCCTTGGGTACTAACGAGCCTTTTGCGCCATAAATTTATTTTTATCCTTAGTAGTTCGAGTGAGGGCTTTATTACTTAATTGTCCCTCTGAGCAGGACTGGGACGATCAGGATCTTAATGAATTGCCTTCTTCGCCCGAAGAAACAGCGGTTGGCAAGAGTATTTCTTCGTTTAATTCCTTACGAGATGTTGTTGTCAGAGTTAATAGCGGAGCCGAGATAGATAAAGTCCCGTACTACCTCAAAGTTATATCTGTCAATGGTGACGTTCTGTCCAACTCGTCGATGTTGTGTGTCCTTTCGTGTTGACAGCATATACTTACTCTTGCCCTCATTCACTGCTAAACCCATTTTAGCCGCTTCCTTCTTTATACTAGCAAGCACGGCTATGACATCACGTTGAGTTCGACCAATGATATCCGTATCGTCGGCGTATTCTAGTATTTGCACCGATTTTCAGAAAATCGTGCCTCTGGTGATGACTCGGGATTTTTGCACAATCATCTCACGAATCAAATTGAAGAAATCGCATGACATTGCATCGCCTTGCCTAAATCCGTTTTTGGTACCGGATGTGTCGGTGAAGTCGTTTCCGAACCTGATGGAGCAGGGAGAATCCTCCATCGTCATCCTACACAAACGGACGAGTTTGGGCGGTATACCAAAACTAGACATGGCTCTGTATAGTTCGTCTCTATAAATGCTGTCGTATGCGGCTTTGAAATCGATGAACAAGTGGTGGGTATCGATTTGAACATCTTGGGTTTTTTCCAGGACCTGCGGAAGTGTGAAAATTTTATCGGTTGTGGACGTTCCTGACCTAAAACCACACTGCTAAGGACCGATCTGGTTGTTGGTGAATGGTTTCAGGTGTTCACATATTAGGGCAGATAGGGTCTTGTGGGCGATGTTGAGGAGACTTATGCCTCTGTAATCGGCGAAGTGTGTTTAGACGAACGTTTATTCCGTCATGGAAAGTAATCAGTAACGATTTTCGTTATTGGTCAAAACTGAAAATTCCGTTTAGGGATAGTTGGGCCATAACCATTTATTTGGAATTCATGAAAACAGTAATATTAACACACAAATTAGATTTCATTCAATTTGACCAAATAGTTTGCGAGAAATTGAAAAGCTTTATATGGCCTAAATGCAAAAATCCGTTATATGGAGTTTCTCGAAAAAAACTGGGTATGCAGTTTTGTTGGAACTAATATTTTTATAGAATATATGAAATTTAATCAAAATCGTTAGAGCCTTTTTCGCGAAAATTGTGGTTAAGTATGATTTTTGTATGGCAGGTACCGGTAATAATATGGCTAAGACCAAACAAAAAAAATGGCTAAGAATTATGACCAAAAAACCGCTGGATACGAAGTTTAAGGAAAATCGGTCAAGTCGTTTAGGCTGGAGAGACGTATACGGATAGATGAACCGACGAAAAAACGAACCGATGAATCGACGAACCGACGAACCGACGAACCGACGAACCGACGAACCGACGAACCGACGAACCGACGAACCGACGAACCGACGAACCGACGAACCGACGAACCGACGCACCGACGCACGGACGGAATTCCAAAAACCACTTTTTTGGGTTCCGCTAATGTTAGAATCAATCAAAATCTCGAGGTCGAAAATTTTCACGAAAACAAAATCTTTCTCTTTGTAAGAGAAAACCCAACAAGTGATACTTGATCGCATTTTAGGGAAATGAATTTACATTATGCACCTGCCAATTGCACTTCACCCTTCTTTTGATCGATATTTCATAAAATTTTGTATCGAAATGACGCCTTAAAATTCACCAGAAATGTGTTGGTTTCAATCTTTCTGATGCTTATATGCTCAAATTTCAGGGAAATGAATTTACATTATGCACCTGCCAATTGCACTTCACCGTTCTTTTGATCGATATTTCATAAAATTTTGTATCGAAATGACGCCTTAAAATTCACCAGATATGTGTTGGTTTCTGATGCTTATATGCTCAAATTTCAGGAAAATTAATTTACATTATGCACCTGCCAATTGCACTTCACCCTTCTTTTGATCGATATTTCATAAAGTTTGGTATCGAAATGACGCCTTAAAATTCACCAGAAATGTGTTGGTTTCAATCTTTCTAATGCTTAAATGCTCAAATTTCAGGGAAATGAATTTACATTATGCACCTGCCAATTGCACTTCACCCTTCTTTTGATCGATATTTCATAAAATTTTGTATCGAAATGACGCCTTAAAATTCACCAGAAATGTGTTGGTTTCAATCTTTCTAATGCTTAAATGCTCAAATTTCAGGGAAATGAATTTACATTATGCACCTGCCAATTGCACTTCACCGTTCTTTTGATCGATATTTCATAAAATTTTGTATCGAAATGACGCCTTAAAATTCACCAGATATGTGTTGGTTTCTGATGCTTATATGCTCAAATTTCAGGAAAATTAATTTACATTATGCACCTGCCAATTGCACTTCACCCTTCTTTTGATCGATATTTCATAAAGTTTGGTATCGAAATGACGCCTTAAAATTCACCAGAAATGTGTTGGTTTCAATCTTTCTAATGCTTAAATGCTCAAATTTCAGGGAAATGAATTTACATTATGCACCTGCCAATTGCACTTCACCCTTCTTTTGATCGATATTTCATAAAATTTTGTATCGAAATGACGCCTTAAAATTCACCAGAAATGTGTTGGTTTCAATCTTTCTAATGCTTAAATGCTCAAATTTCAGGGAAATGAATTTACATTATGCACCTGCCAATTGCACTTCACCGTTCTTTTGATCGATATTTCATAAAATTTTGTATCGAAATGACGCCTTAAAATTCACCAGATATGTGTTGGTTTCTGATGCTTATATGCTCAAATTTCAGGAAAATTAATTTACATTATGCACCTGCCAATTGCACTTCACCCTTCTTTTGATCGATATTTCATAAAGTTTGGTATCGAAATGACGCCTTAAAATTCACCAGAAATGTGTTGGTTTCAATCTTTCTAATGCTTAAATGCTCAAATTTCAGAGAAATGAATTTACATTATGCACCTGCCAATTGCACTTCACCGTTCTTCTGATCGATATTTCATAAAATTTTGTATCGAAATGACGCCTTAAAATTCACCAGATATGTGTTGGTTTCTGATGCTTATATGCTCAAATTTCAGGAAAATTAATTTACATTATGCACATGCCAATTGCACTTCACCGTTCTTTTGATCGATATTTCATAAAATTTTGTATCGAAATGACGCCTTAAAATTCACCAGAAATGTGTTGGTTTCAATCTTTCTAATGCTTAAATGCTCAAATTTCAGAGAAATGAATTTACATTATGCACCTGCCAATTGCACTTCACCGTTCTTTTGATCGATATTTCATAAAATTTTGTATCGAAATGACGCCTTAAAATTCACCAGAAATGTGTTGGTTTCAATCTTTCTAATGCTTAAATGCTCAAATTTCAGAGAAATGAATTTACATTATGCACCTGCCAATTGCACTTCACCGTTCTTTTGATCGATATTTCATAAAATTTTGTATCGAAATGACGCCTTAAAATTCACCAGATATGTGTTGGTTTCTGATGCTTATATGCTCAAATTTCAGGAAAATTAATTTACATTATGCACATGCCAATTGCACTTCACCGTTCTTTTGATCGATATTTCATAAAATTTTGTATCGAAATGACGCCTTAAAATTCACCAGAAATGTGTTGGTTTCAATCTTTCTAATGCTTAAATGCTCAAATTTCAGAGAAATGAATTTACATTATGCACCTGCCAATTGCACTTCACCGTTCTTTTGATCGATATTTCATAAAATTTTGTATCGAAATGACGCCTTAAAATTCACCAGATATGTGTTGGTTTCAATCTTTCTAATGCTTATATGCTCCAATAACAACAGCTCTTTGTTGATAATGGCAATTTGAACAAAAAAAATTTAATTACTCTTTGCTGATTCATTTCTGACAAAGGCAAGGCTGTAGGGCGTGTTAATTTAGGGGAACGAAGCAATATTGCATCACAACTCATAGCAACTTGTATTTCCACGAAATGGAATACCTAGAAAACATGATTCATTTGGTTCAAAGCGAACGAACACTCCCACTGTGGATAATAACGGCTTAATTGTTGGGTTGTTTTTAAATTCCATGTTTCACAGATTTTAAAGGCTATAATGGAACAGAAACGCAATGTGGTATCTACACAGATGGAAACATTATAAGAGATTTAAAAATTCGCTCAAAGTTGTTCTTCTTTATAACGAATTTGCGTATTTGTTTTGCTAACTGTCTACGGGTGTGTTCATAAACGTGAAAAATAGTTTGCGCAGTATTGAGGGTTCAAATGCAGAATTTGTTCATAAAAGATAAAGAATGGGTGAAGGTGTTGCCAGGATGGCATGACAAAAATATAAAAGAGATAGAGCTAGTTCTGATATAATAAACTACGAAAGTATTGACATATAAATTCAACAGACCCCTGGGTTTAAGTAATAAAAACGTCGTTATACCTTTGACACACTTGTGGTATAAATAACATGGCAGTGATAACATTGTAACGGTTGGTAAAATTTTAAGGGCCGATGTTCAATGCGAACCACATCTAAACGTCAAGTTTTTTTCTGCATTTCATTTGACATTTCTCAATGTCAGACCAATTAAATTGGAATCATGGAAAGATACACAATCGAGCAACGCGTTAAAGTTATTCAGCCTTGTTATGAAAATGGGCGTTCAAATCAAAATGCATATCGTGCACTTCGTGATTTTTTCGTTCAATTTAGTCGTCCAAATGTGCGTACACTCGGAAAAGTCGTGCAAAAATTTTAGAAAACCGGGTCTGTTGGAAATGTGGAAACACTTGCGCAAGCTCGTATAGTTCGTACTGCAGATAAAATTGCTGCTGTCCGCGATAGTGTGGCTGAAGAGTCGTCCACCTCAACTCGTCGTCGTGCCCAACAGTTGAACCTCTCACGCTCGTCGTTGATGAACATTATGCATAAGGACTTGCAATTACACGCTTACAAGGTGCAATTGACTCAAGAACTAAAGCCTCTTGATCATTTCAAGCGTCGGCAACGGTCAGAATGGTGGCTAGATATGCCAACAGTGGATCATCAATTTTCGAAGAAAATCATCTTCAGCGATGAGGCATATTTTTACCTCAGTGGATTCGTCAACAAGCAGAATTGCCGCACTTGGGCCAACGACATTCCAAGAGTGAATGTCTAAAACCCAATGCACCCACAAAGAGTTTGGTGGGATTTATATGCTGGCGGCATCATCGGGTCGTATTTTTTTCCAAAATGAGGCCGGTCAGGCATTTACTGTGAATGGTGATCGCTATCGTGAGATGATAACGAACTTCTTATGGCCCGAATTGGATGATATGAATGTGGACGACATGTGGTTTCAACAGGACGGTGCCACTTGTCTCACAGCTAACGAAACAATGGCGCAAATTTATTTTCGGTTAAAGTAGACTTTAAAATTATTTTATCACGTAACGGGTGATCCAAGTAGAGATACTTTTTTCAATAGCCTTTTTGACAGATCACGTGTGAGTCGTGTCATGCTGTCATGTTATTTTTGTTTAGTATTGTTTGGCATTTCATAATGGAAAGACTTACGCGTGAACAACGTTTACAAATTGTTCAACTTTATTATGATTGACCTCGATGCTGATTTTCATCGCAAAATTTTTTTCAGTGCTGAGGTTCATTTTTGGTTGAATGGCTACATTTTCATTCATTTCATTTTTCATTTTTTTTATTTACTTAAAATATTAACTCACTACTAGACAAAAATGCTTAAATCTAACTTATCAATAACTGGTTTACTTAATCTAACTTATCGGCCCTTAGTGGGCACTGTAAGCTTATATTTAGCTGCTTATTTTTCCTTTAAGCTTAAATTTGTCGGTTTTTTTTTGGTTTTATATATAATTTTAATTTACAAAGAAAAAATTGAAAACTTTGTTTAGTGTCTTTTTTTTTTGTTTTATAAAAAAGCTTATTCTAGATTATAACTAACTTATGACTACTTAAATTACTTAAGCCTAACTTAAGACTACTTTAGCTACTTAAACCTAGCTTAAGACTACTTAACTACTAAAACCTAGCTTAATAATAATCGGGGTGGCGAGCCCTCGTTGCGCATGCCCCGAGGGGTCGCCATCCTGATTGCGTCTTTCGGTCCCACGGCAACCTGCGTTCAACCATATTGTACGCCAATATGGTGCACAAGCCCCGCCCCAGACCTTGTTCCTAATTTAAAATCTTACCTATGGAGTTGGACTAAAAGTCCGCAAAGTCCTGAGGAAGTGCAGAATCACCTTCCTCATATAGCCACCAGAATTCAGTGCGCTGTTTTGCAGCATCGATCCTATCGCGATCCGATACCGCCGTGCTAAAGCGGTGGAGCTCCGGAGCATTGTCGACGTTCGCGTCGCGGATTAGCCGTTTGTCTCACGCGTCACGATAGCGGTGGTATAAAACCGGGATACCGTTCCTGTCTTGTACTAACCCTAACGAATCGATATAGATGAATGCCTCTGGTGGAATAAAGCCCGATATGAGCGTGCTCTCCATGTATAAATCATTGGGGTAATAAGCCCCAAAGATCAGGCTGTTGTCGCTAGCCATTGCCCTTGCAGCGTGCCTTCGCGTCACCTTAATCAGGAAATTGTCAATTCTATTCAACTGAGCCCCATTGTATAGAACCCCGTTGCGATAATATTTTATGTACTCGGAGTCCGGCGTTCTTCTTTTCGGGGTTTTCCACACTTCACTTCTTCTAAAATTTCTATTTTTGTTTTAACCGAAACTGCGTTTCTCGACTGGTTTTTCGACATTTTCAAGGAAAAATCCAATATTTGAATAAGCAAATCAAAAAATTACCGTAGCAAATGAAACTTGTTTTCTTAATGTCATAGGCTGTCATTTTAGTTCGAAATGTCAATTTCTTTAAGCTTCGCGCACATTTAAAATGATGAGTTCTGTACAGTTTGAAGACAAATTATTTACATGAGAACGAATTTCTTTTAACCGTTTTTTTTTTGTATTGGCTTATAGATTTTGGTATTACAAAAAAGTTTCTTATATCAGTTTTTTTTCTCATAAGCGTTTTTCTTAGAAGGGTTTCATTTTGCATAGAAGAATATTTGAAGGAGCACGGAATTTCGTATGCGTTTCTTATAAGCGTTTTTTTCTTATATGGAGTTTTCTTATATCCGTTAAATACTGTATTAACAATTATAATTGTTACCTGCACTTTGCACAATACTTTGAGGCATAAGGGTATATTTGAAGACCCTCCTGTAAGCTTCGATTTCAGTGAAGAAGATCTACAACGTGCTATTACTAATGGACAGATACATACTGAAAACCCCTCTCAAAACAACAGTTCAAGCTCGACGTTGAATTTTAATATGCAAAAGCGTACGGATTTGATAAATAACTATTTCGCAGGATTATATCAAACTTCTTAGATCAAAGACAGAAATAAAAAAAAATTCAACTCAAAATAAAATTAGTTTTACTTCAGGCAACGATTAACTTCTTTGAAAAACATTTCAATGTCTTTTAAAAGATTATGGGCATCTTTTGTTGTGCACTCTTCTTTTTGTATTTTTTTTTTAAAACTTCACTTTTAATTGCGATGTCTAGTTCCAGAGATTTTTGCTTTAATTGATGCTCAACATTGCTTTGATATTTTTTTTGTGTTGCTTCTTCTTTTAAGGTATCAAATTGCAGTTTGGCTAGTTCAATTTTAATCTTTGAAAGCTCGGAGTACTGCTCTGATATTTTGCTGCTGTGCAATGTAGAGGCGACTGGTCTTCGTCTTGCAGTCCATGGAGCATTATCCAGTGGTTCGGAACTACAAAATTGTTTTTTAAAGCCCTTTGTAATCACTATTTGTTGTGTAGACCCGGATTCAGTATCAGGCGAAATTTCATCCTCAACAACATGGCCGCTTTCAACAGACACAGTTCGTAAATCCGTTTTGCAAAACCCTTTACAACGTCAGAATTGTGGTGGTTGATTTTAAAGCAGAGGTTGGAAGACAGGAACAGTCTACACAATACCACATCTGGTGTCTTTACTGTGGAACGAAATGCCACTACAGTCTTCGGCTCTGTGGGCTGGGGCTTTCAACTTCGGGTGAACTTGTTTTTTTTTGGCATTGAGGGCTTGTAATCACTCCAGTCGTTGTTGGATTTTTCATTCTCGTCGCACTACAAAAGATTTGTAAATATAGTAAACAGTTTATAGTTTCTAAAGTTTATTTAGATGTTACCTTGCCGCTTTCTTGTTGTTCCACAAAGCCGTCACCATCGAATTCGTTTTCCAGACCATAAATTGTTTTCGGATTCATTATTGTTACTGCCAGTTCAAAATTAGGGTCAGAAGGTGTGTGAATGGCTTACCTCCTCCTGTTTGCATAGCAGAACTTTTTTCTTTTGCTGCCTCCTTCCTTATTTCGGCTTTGTAGTTGTTATAAGACCTCTTTAGCGATTCGCTGTTCCTAAAGCATGATTCCGACTGGCTGTTAAATTTGTTCTCAATTCGATTCCAAGCATTTTCGTTATCTCTCCACGTTGCGCCATCGGTTTTTTTTATTTTCGATGACTTCTTTTTCATCAAAAGCACAATGAAGAAGAAGCTTTTTTTCATTTTGCCAAAAATTTGGGTTTCTTTTTTTATTTCCAGACATTTTTCAAATCAAAATATGTACCGCAAAATACGTTTGAACAGAAAAAAACCAAAACTGACAATAATTTGACGTTTGCAGAAACCGACTTGAAGATACATAGTTATAATTCAAAAGTGGTCGCTTACTATGTTGAACATATATTTTTTCGTGCAACTCACATACATTTAAGTATCGCATAGAATTTATGTGGAACTTAGCTATGCATAAGATTTATGTTCCGAATCAGCAAACGGGCCTAAGAGTGAAGAGAATCCACATAAGACCTCTTGAGACACCATTAGATCCACAAAAACTGACTGTTTGGTGTGCTCTATGGGCTGGTGGAGTCATTGGGTCATACTTCTTCCGAAATGATGCTTGAGATTCAGTAACCGTTTTTGGACACCGGTATAGAGCCATGATAACCGACAATTGTGTACCCGAATAGGATGACATGAATGTGGATGAGATGTGGTTCCAACAAGACGACGCTACATGCCACACAGCGCACGTCACAATCGATTTATTAAAAGAAACATTCGATGAGCGCCTAATTTCGCGGAATTGACCTATCGATTGGCCACCAAGATCGTGTGATTGACACCATTGGATTATTTTCTCTGAAGATATGTGAAGTCGCTCGCTTACGCCAACATACCAGAAACGGTAGGGGACTTGGAAGCCAACATTCGTGGCGATATTGCCGACATACGGCCAAAAATGCTCAAAAAAGTGGTTGAAAATTGGACCTCTAGACTTGGCTTTCTTCGAACCAGCCGCGGTAGCCGAATGCCCAAAATCATATTAAACCACTAATGGCATAAAATTCACCTTCCAATAAAGCCAAATTGATGGGCATTCAAAGGATTTTCTTGTGTTTTATTCCAATTCGAAGTTCTATACCTCTAAAGCAAACACCCGAAACTTGGTCTTACCCATTTTTGCCGCATCCTTCTCTATACAAGCAATGGTGGCCATGACATCACGTTGCTCTACTAACAGTTGCACTGATTTATGTATGATGATAGGGGATTTTGCACAATTTTCTCAAGAATCAGATTAAAGAGGTCACATGACAGTGCATCACCTTGCGTAAATCCTTTTTTCGTTATCGAGTGTATCGGTGAGGTCGTTTCCGACCCTGGTGGAGCAGCGAAAAACTCCATCGTCATCGTGCACTGACGACGGGTTTGGGCGGCATACCAAAACTAGACATGGCTCTGTAAAGTTCGTCTCTATAAATGCTGTCGTATGCGGCTTTGAAATCGATGAATAGGCGGTGGGTCTCGATTTGGACTTGTTGTTGTTTTTTTCAGGATCTGTTGAAGTGTAAAAATTTGATCGCTTGTGGACTTTCCTGGCCTAAGACCACACTGATTAGGGCCGATCAGGTTGTTGGTAAACAGTTTCAAGCGTTCACATATTACGACAGATTGGATCTTATAGGCGATGTTGAGAAGGATTATGTCTTTGTAGCTCAGAATGTTTCCTTTTATGTGGATCGGATAAACGATGAGGATGCCATTCCTCAGGCATACTTGCAGCCGATCAAATTTGGCTTATGAGTTTGCAGTTGTAACTTACCAAGTCATCTCGCTTTACTTACCAAGTCGCCTCACTTCACTTAAATCGAAAGGTTGATAGCTTTCGCTGTCGTCATCAACATTGAATGGTCCGTTCTGCCTGACAGCGGAACATTGTTCGTCATCGCCGTTAAAGAGTCAGCTGAATTGGTTCCTCAATGTTCTCAGCATCGACTGTGTCTCAACGACGATATTTCCTTGTTCATCTCCACAGGATTCGATTCCCACTTTGTAGCCTTGGCTTTGACGTTTTACACTTTTGTAATACCTGCGAACATATTTTCTAGAGTGGCATATCTCTATATCCCTGATCGCTGGCTTTTTTCTTCTTTCTGAAAAGCCGGTGCTCTATCCTTATTTTTTGCCTATAGAGTTCAATGGCAGCTCTTATCTTCACCTATAGCTTACCCTCGTAGGCCTAGTTATTGACTGCGTGCATCTCTCGGCATTCCTCATCAACACAAGGTTCTGCTGCTGGTGGGCGTGAGAAACCTAGCACATCAGTTGCGGCTGATCTAATGGATTGTTGACATTGTTGACAACTCGTTTACATAAGATGCTGGTGGTACGGTAGTTGTCGAGATGTTAAAGGATACGCATTGCGAGAAGGACTTGGCAGTGTCTTGCAATTGCAGTCCTTCGACATTTTTTCACATTATTTCTCATATGATGTGGTGGGCTCAGTGGAGCGAGGGTTAGTGCGATGAACTGCCGCGCCTAAGGTCTGGGTTCGTTTCCTAGCCGTAGCAACACCTTAAAGATTTTTCACTGGCCCGTGATGATCTGACAAATCATTCATGTAGCATCAATTGTCTAGAAAAGCTGATCTCAAATTTGCGGTTCGGAGTTGGCATAAAACAGGAGGTCCCGCCATCGTGTAAGAAGTACATACGCACACATGAATGGTTGTGAAAAAGCTTAGCCCTATATACAGGCTCGTTAGCGCCAACAGTTGGTTTTTTTGAGGTTAAAATTCGCATTCTTACATTGGCTACAACAAGGTAGCTGTACCAGTCGGTGCTAGAACCTCGGAATGTTGGGGCATCCAAAATAATGGACGCAAAATAATGGACGCATCAAAAATAATGGAAGCACCCACTGTCATGAAAAGCTTACCGCAACTCAGACTTTCGGATTTGATGCTTAAGGATATAAAAAAATGAAAAAGATATGCCCTGGCATAACCCAGCAATAAGTTGATTTAGAATCTCTGCGTGGTTTCTTTTTAAGGCACCTGATTTGAACTTAAAAAAGTCGGTATAGAACGTCGAATGGCATCCTGAGAAGAGTGTGCCATTGTTCCTTCATATTCGATTCATTAATCACTACCAAGGAGACCAACCTTAAAACGCATGGATCCCCTGAAACGCAACAACCACTTGATTGGCCTTGTTGACGAAAGGATCTAAACCATAGAGGTAAGAAATCTTTTCAATCGAACCCAATAAACAGACCAAGTTACAGGGCTAAGAGGGAGAATCCACATACATTATAGGAGACAAGGTGTATTCCGAAAGGAGTTCTTCCAAAGAAGCAAACAACTATTAAGTCACGCTTACCTGGAAAGGATTCACGCAAAAGATGAGATCCTCTCCATTCAATGATAACTTTTCACAGCAACCACCTCAAGCTAATCTTTTTCAAAGTTATACACTTCGAAGGAAATACAGGATCCCTTCTCCAGTGGTGTAACCATATTTTCCCACAATTTCACAATTTCGTTGTGGAAAAATTTTATCAGAAACACAAACCCTCTCCAAAAACCCCGGTCTTACTACTTGTAAATCAAAGTACCTTCCCTCGCCAACTTTCGCCATGAATTAGGCGAAATGATTGCGAAAACTTTCTCGTCGCTGGGATTTTTCTCTCAGTGTAAGGATAACATCACATTGCGGATGCATACCTTTTTTCCTGCATCCTCCAGTCCATTAGCTGTGAATCCGGAATTCGCGTTCATTCAAGTGTTTCTCTTTTGAGAATATTTTTTGGTTTTGGCGGACTTCCTTGCAGGAGTTATTTTTTTTTACCTCTTGTTTCAAAGTTCGCTTCATTGACGCGAAAAGGATGTTTTTTTTTTTTTATTTCAGAGTTCCTTCTCGCTCTTTGTCCTTGCATGAACTGCAGTTCAGAGAAGGTAAAATTCCGCATCCAAACTTCACACAAACCGGGGAAAACATGAAAAGATGATATTCACTCGAAAGGTAACCACTTTTCTGTGGAAAAGTCTTGCGATTTTCCGTTCCATTATGGCATACTTATAGGAAGATACTTCCTCACCTCATATCCCAGTGATAGTTGGTTGGCTTACAACCTGCAGCCCTAGGTGACAGTGTTTCATCGCGTAAGTGCTTGAATAATGAAAATGCGACAAAAGTTTGAAACCCCTTGCTGGATGGGTAGGACCGCTTATTGGAGAGGTTAATCTCGGCAAAGGGCTACAGAGGAAACTGGGTTACATAGTGTAAACGAATCCACAGTGCATTGAACATCCAGAGATTACCGACAGCGGAGTATAGTCGGATCTATATTATTGGGAGGTGGAGGTTTTCGCTGGAGACAAAGTTGCGAACGTGTAGCTGTAGCAGTTGAGGTTGAATTGTATGTGTGCGTTCGTATGTATAGTCAACGGACGATGATTGTTCATTTAAATTTAATGGAATGGGCTACCAGATGGAAGTATCTGCATGTATGTCGGAGGTCCGGACTTTCTGCTGACTATCAGATCCGTATTCACTTAATCGGCCAAAAGTTACCGGATCATAGAGGTTGACATTTTCCCCGACTACTATGAGTGTGTTGAGGATTCATAACATCACCCTGAGGAAGAGGGGACATTATGTGCAAAAGTTGATGATTATCTTTATGCAGTTTGAGGAGAGGGTGGACTTTTGGACTCCAGGAGGTAATCGCAGTCGATTCAATAAAAAAGAGTGAACACACTCAACATATTTACGCCAGGTGGAGTTCAAAATTGCAATATATGAGAGGAGTATGTTCCTTTTGACATCCTCAGTTGGTTCGAAGGACATGTGTAAGCATAGTCAACCTAATTGCCAGTATCATGCAAAGTTGAAGGTAAATTACGATTAATTATGTTCAAGGATCTCTTACGAATGTGTAACTATCGACAAGAGGGCCATGAACTGATATGAGACCGGGTATTGTATCCTTGAGTATACAACTAACAACTCTTAAGGAGATGTGATGCGAGATGCGAGATACTTGAATTTGTGTACCTTTTACTAGGTAAATTATTTGGCTCTTATAAGGCTGGAAGCTTTGTAATATAGATTTCTATTGAAAATTCCAAAATATTGCTGTAATGATGCTTTGCTGGAGAGGAGCGACGCATAGCTTTTCTAAGGACTTAGAAGGTTTGTGGGTTTGGGATTGGTTTCTGTTGAAAATTCCAATGAAGGACTTGTTTGAGAGAGCAACACATATAATTGTTGGCATAGGTGAATCAAGACATATTCGAGTACATTTCTCAAGAGAATGAACAACTGTAACATCTCTGACTGTCCATTTTGTAGATAGCAAGGAGAGAACATATGGTCAACAAGGCCCTTGGCCTAAGACTGTTATTTATCTTTGCTGAAGATATTTCTGCAAACGCAGACGTTTGCCATCTGCTTTTTAAGCCCGGTCCATCTATTACAGGCAGATAGACATGTGACCGATTATTAAGCCTTAAATTATGAGCTGTGACAGTAAATTTTTGGTATATATGGTCGTTCTTCGTGCCAATTGAGTAAGTAAAACATTTTTCTAATTCCGCCCACCACGCCCACTTTTTGAAAAAATGTTGTTTTTGGTTAAACCGTAAGGACTATTGAAAAAGTCTGAACAAGATATTCAGATAACTTGAGTATCGATATGTCGTCTTTATAACGTTTTTTGCCACGCCCACTTTTTGGAAATATTTAGTAAAAACGGATAACAGTAAAAATTTTAGGAAATTTGAAAGCAGACTGGTTGTTACTCAGGGCCGAGCTTTCTCAAAAAATATGTGCGTGTGTACTTAAGGCATATGTGCGTGTGTACTTTATGGCGGGGCTTCCTGTTTTATGTCGACACCGAACAGCGAATTTGAGATTAGCTTTTCTTGACAATTGATACTAAACGAATGATTTGTCAGATCAGCACGTTTGGAGGGCCAGTGAAAAATCATTTAGGTGCTGCTACGGCTGGGAATCGAATCCAGACCCTCTGAGCAGCAGTTGATCGCATTAACGATCGCGATACTGAGCCCGAACATAATGTTTTACACTTAAGTACAATTTACGAACATCATTCCTGGAGTGGCACCTCCGTATATCCTCTATCGCTTGGTTTTCTTTCTCCAGTTCTTCTCGTTTCTCGTTTTCACGTGCAGCTTTGCCTTGTAAGCCTCATTTTTATCTCCGAGTAACTATCCACAGTCATCGTCATTGTTGACAAGCTAACCAAGACGAAGACTGCGTGGGCTGCCTGTAATGGCATTTCGTTCCACAGTAAAGACACCAGATGTGGTATTGTGTAGACTGTATCCTGTCTTCCAACCTCTGCTTTAAAATCAACCACCACGATTCTGAAGTTTTAAAGGGTTTTGCAAAACGGATTTTCGAACTGTGACTGTTGAAAGCGGCGATATCGTTGAAGCTACATCTATCCATTACAAATACAAATTTTCGGAGCAACAGACTCGTTAGTACCCAGGGTCAAGCTTTCTCACAACCATTCATGTATGCGTATGTTGTACTTCTTGAACGATGGCGGGACCTCCTGTTTTATGCCGACTCCGAACAGCGAATTTGAGATTAGCTTTCCCTGGTAATTGATACTTCACGGATGATTTGTCCGATCGTCCCGAGGGGAGGGCCAGTGAAAAATCATTCAGGTGTTGCAACAACTGGAAATCGATCGATTTATCGCACTAACCACTGCGCCAATGAGCCTGCCATCTATCATCTATCTATTACTTACTTACCTACTTAAGTGGCGCTACAGTCCGGAATGAACCTGGGCCTCAACAAACATGCCTTCCCAATAAGACCGGTCCTTAGCTAACTGCCTCCAGCTGCGAACTCCAAGTTGTTTGAGGTCGGTTTATACTTGTCCGCTACAGTCCGGAATGAAGCCTCAACCAACATGCCTCTCCAATTTGCCCGGTTCTTAGCTAACTGCATCCAGTTGCGCACTCGAAGTTGGTTGAGATCGGTTTCTACTTGTGCGCGCCACTTAAGGCGAGTTCTTCATCTACTGCGTCCGACTTCTGGCTGGGAATCGAAGACTCTGCGAGCCGGAGTATTGGTGTCCATTCGTTCTACATGTCCTGGCCAGCTTGAACGTCCAATTCGGAGTTTTTTGACCAGAGGCATGTCGCTGTACAGCTGGTATGGTTCTTGGTTGAATTTTCGTCTTCATTGCCCGTCAACATAAACGGAACCGAAGATTTTTCGAAGAATTTTCCTCTCAAGTCGACCAAGGATGTCTTCATCTGCTTTTGAGACGGTCCATGCTTCAGCGCCGTAGAGCAGGACCGGGATGATCAGGGTCTTACTCTTACATAAGATCTTTTTAGTAGTTCAAGTGAGGGCTTATCTACTGAATTTTCTTCTTACTCCGAAGAAACAGCGGTTGGCAAGAGTAATTCTTCGTTTGATTTCTGACGAGATGTTGTTGTCAGAGTTTATAGCGGAGCTGAGATAAACAAAGTCCCGTACTACCTCAAAGTTATATCTGTCAATGGTGACGTTCTGTCCGATTCGTCGATGTTGCGTGTCCTTTCGTGCCGACAGCACATACTTCGTCTTGCCCTCATTTACTGCTGAACTCATTGTTGCCTATTCTTTGCCTATACTAGCAAACGTGGATATGACATCACGTTGAGTCCTACCAATGATTTCAATATATTCGGGGTACACAATTAGTTGCACCGTTTTCTGGAAAATCGTGTTCGCTCGGGAGTTTTGCTTTATCCTCTCAAGAATCAAACTAAAGAAGTCACACCATAGCGCATATCATCGCCTAAATCCATTTTTGGTACCGAATGTGTCGGTGAATTCCGATACTAATGGAGCGGCGAGAATTCTCCATCGTCATCCTACACAAACGGACGAGTTTGGGCGGTATACCAAAACTAGCCATGGCTCTGTATAGGTCGTCTATATAAATGCTGTCGTATGCGGCTTTGAAATCGATGAATAGGTGGTGGGTATCGAATTGGACTTCTTGGTTTTTCAAGGATCTACAGAAGGGTGAAAATTTGATCGGTTGTGGACTTTCCTGGCCCAAAACCATACTGATAAGTACTGATCAGGTTGTTGGTAAACGGTTTCATGCTTTCACATATTACAGGAGATAGGATCTTGTAGGCGATGTTGAGGCGACTTATGCCTCTTTAGTTGGTTCAGTTCAGGTGGCCCCTTTTTTGTGGATCGGGCAAAAGATGCTGAGGTTCCATCCTTCAGGCAGTCTTTCCTTCGACCAGATTTGGCTTATGGTGGATGTTACTGGTGGATGTTACTCACCAAGTCATGTCCGTCGGCGTTATAAAGCTCAGCGGGAAGGCCATCATTTCCGACAACCTCATTAGGCTTGAGTTTAGATATTGTTTTCCTCACTTCACTCACTTGGGTGGTAGGCAGTTTTTGCTTTCGTTGCCAATATTCGTTTGTTCTTCCTGACAGCGAAATGTTGTTCGTCATCGCCGTTTAATTGTCTGTAGAAGTGGTTCTTCCTCAGCATCAACTGTGTCTCAACTAAGATATTTCCTCCTTCATCTTGAATGGATTCTGTTCGAGCCTTGTATCCTTGGCTTTGACGTTTGACATACAATGCGTTCGCTAATGTCTTCGGAACATAAATCTTCTTGCCTAAGTCTGGCACTTATAACAAATCCGCATCCGAATAGTCGCTGTTTCTGCTCACTATAACACGGTCCGTAGTAGATGTCACAGTTTTTCATCCACTTTTTGCCCGTCCCATCCCATCGTATTTCCTGGACGGCAGACATTTGCTTTGTAGCCGTTTAGGGCTTCCGCTAGTTGTTCGCGCTAAGTCACCGTACATAGCCACGTACCGTACATAGCTGATAGTTAACGAGCGTAGTTAACGACGTTTATTCACTGAATTGGCTCTGGAACAGTTGGAAACTAACCCTAACTGTAAAATCATGCTTCAGCGAATTTTCCCATTTCTGGATTGGGAACGTGAAAGAACGAAATTGTAAACATGAGATCCAAGAGCATCCAATGCATCCCGAAAAAGTCGCCGTTTGGTATGGATTCAGTTTAGCCAGTGGCATCGATCCATATTTCTTTCAGAACGACACGTTAGCCGGGCGTTCACAGTCCATCGCGACCGCTTTACTCCTTTTAGATGATATCATCGACATTGATACCAACGACATGTGGTTTGATTCAACAGGATGATATGGACACCAACGACATATGGTTTCAATAGGACGGCGCTACGTGCCACACAACTCACGACACATTGGAAATTCTACACGAGCGAATCGAGGGCATGGTCATCTCTCGTGTGGATCTGATGAGAGTTGACTACCGAGATCTTGTTCCTCTGTCAGAGCGTGTGCGCATAAAAGTCTTTTTTTTTCAAATTTCGCCTTAATGCTTCTTGCTATGAGCTTTCTTTCCTAAGTCTGGTACTTATAACAAATCCTCATCCGAATAGTCGCTGTTTCTGCTAACCCACACCCTGGACCATAGTGAATTTCACAGTTTTTTATCGTACTTTTGCCCGGTCCACCTCATGATATTTCCTGGATGGTAGTAGTGTCTGCTTTTAAGCAGTTAGGGCTTCCCTAAGTTGCTCTGCTGTACGTTTTCTGTTTCTTGAGTTTTCTAACATTCAATGTGAAGATAGGAACGTTGTTTTCCTATTTTTGTTTACCATGGCGGTTACTGCGAAGTCAGTCCTTTCCGAGGATCGTGGTTGCTTTTTTAAAATATTTTTTTCCCGTGATTGGGTTGCAATCTAGAAGCCAGAAGGGTCAGTTCTAATTTACCGGATACCCCTCATATACGGGGCCGTTAGTACCCATTTACGGTTTTGGATGATGGCGTTGTTCTTTCGGCTCATCTGCCACAATCTCTATTAAACGGTCTGACTAACTGTTGAAATTCCTTCATAAGCTGTTTACTTTGTCCATTCTAACTGGGACTGTGGAGGCCATCGATGAATCCGTCTTTGGAATTATTCCGCTGCCGTTTGGAAAGAGGAAAAGGTGGCTTAGTGGGAAGATATATTCCATCCCATCCTAACTGGGATTGTCGACGTCATCCTTGACTCCGTCTTTGGAAGTTTTATGCTGCCGTTATTGTTTACTTTGTCAATCCTAACTGGGACTGTGGGCACCACTGTTAATTATGGCTTTGGAATTTGTCCGCTGCGATCCGGGAGGAGGAAATGGAGGCTTAGTGGGAGAGTGCATTCCCGCTGCTCTCATCTGATGCCGCCAAAGCCTTAAAGAGAGGTTAAAACGCAATCTACGGCTTCAAGTGACCCAGTGACCATCACATGATACCTGATAGTCGGAATTAAAAAGGATCTGAAGACCAAAAGTCATCTCTACACAATTCAAATCCAAACCTTCTGTCAGTTTTTGATTATCCCCTGTCTGACATGCCTTCCCACACACACACACCCTACCATCCCCTTCTCCACCACATTTGAGATGAAGAAATATTTTAAAAATGCATACACATCTAGAATGCCATACCTACATCATCATGTGCTTTTATCCTTACAGACATCATCGAAGCCCACAAGAATCATCAGTTGTGCTCGCTTACCGGAGTCGAGGGTGGCCATTCCTTGGGTGGCTCATTGGCCGTACTCCGTACACTATACGCCATTGGAGTCAGATACATGACACTGACCTCAACCTGCCACACACCGTGGGCTGATTCCAGCTACGCTGATGCACCAACGTTCAACGTTAAACACGGAGGTTTAACCATTTTCGGCAAGGTAAGTACATACACCCAAACTGCACACATAATAGAACAATATGGTGGATCCTTCTACGGCTGAAAGGACTCCAACACAAACGTGATTTTCACCATGATAGTGTGATTAAGATAAACCAGCCAGCCAAGGATGTCGACAAAATGAAACCGTATACAGGTTCCACAACAGCTCTTGAAAAGGCAATGAAATAACTTCATGCCCTGAGAAGCCTCGCTGCCATGGAGTATGGGAAGGACTTTCGTGTATATGGTTGTCATAATTTAATTGGATTTTAATTGTAGTCCTGTTTTAATTTGCACTTGCCTAAGGGCGAAGCTACACATTGTATCTCATGTATCTCACCTGAAAGAGCCAAGTCCAAAATCGAGCATCCCATGCGGATGGCTAGAATACCAGAGATTTTCATACCTTGATTCTTGGAATTAAGACTGCTTTGTCCTTGCAATATATGCGAATATGTACGGCAAATTCCTTGCTTCAACACGAGCGCCTCTTTTAAAGGACAAACTTATTCACTAATGAATACACGAGCCTACACTAAAGGGTAAGTGGTTCGGCTTGACTTCTATTTCTGCTGGTATACCTTGAGAAAGAAAAAAGTAATCATACCAACTTCGAGTTAGAAGCCGTCACGTGGCACGCTGCCTTACAAAGTCAGTAATGCTTGGCAACCACCTACTCAAGTTGCGGTCGAATGCGTAGCATGATATTTTAATTTGTTGTTAAATTAAATTTGGGTTCTGGGATAGGGCATCCCAGTTAAAGGGGCGATATCTTCAGCCTTCCCATCGGGCGGTTCTTGTTTCTGATTCCCTTTTGTGTGTTGGGGTTTTATAATGAATTTTCAGGATGAACACACACACACACACTCTTTCGCACTAAATTTGATTTCACTTCAAAATTGAAAAACTCGGTTTGCGGTGGAGATAGGCATGTTAGCTTTTCAAAACAAAGACGTCTTCAGCAATGTCGCCGATATATGTAGGCCTTTATGGTAATTTCTGAAAATTTGGTTTTGTGTTTCACCGATATAGAGGGAGTTTTCTGAAGATGAGGTTCTCTCTTCTTGATTGTCAGAAGTTGTTGTTGACAGCAGGATTTTTGTTTAATAAAATGACTTAAGGTCTGAGGTATAGGTTTGAAGTTCAATAAAATGATTCATCGTATTATTTTCGTATGGGATTTTAATTAAAAAGCTCTGGCAGATATTTTTAGGACTTTTTTTCAATTTTTTTATAAGCTTCACTTGTTCGCTACCAGTAGATTGGGAGAAGACATCGCCATTCATCCTATCCTGAGCCATTAAAGGCTTATTTCCTCGACACCCACTTGTTCGCTGAAGGAGATCTTCTTTTGGAGGTGTTTTTTTTTTTTTTTTTTTTAACGTTTATTTATTCACAATTTCTTTAATATTAATTAATAGCCTAAATAAACTTAAAGACTAGCCATTTTTTTAAATTTTGCCAAAGTAAAAGACCATTATGGTTCGCATTACATGATATATAATTTGTTTGTTTAATTCAATTTTTATATTTTTCGTGAATTTTTGTATTATTGTTATGTACTATATATTTTTTTTTTTTTTTGAAAATAGGAAAATGTGAATCAAAACCTATTAGAAGACAGTCGCAACTTTTTTTTTTAAATAAAACTAAAACCTACAAGACTAACTTAACCTATCTAAACCTATCTAAATCTATCTATCTAAATCTATCTAGGCCCTGTCATGTGATCTCTATTCCATCGACTAACAAGTCATCGTTAGATCAAAGATCACATGTCAGGGCCTAGTTTTACTTAACCTAAGTATCGGCTTCAGCCCAGTCTAGCCACCAGTATCGGTCTCTATTTAACCTGTTAGTGTTACTTTTGTCGCATTCAGGTATGCTAATGCAGTATCTCATTCGATCAGTATTCCCGTCCCCCGACTCAAAAGGCTCATAAAGGATCCTTTTATCTGTTGCTCTCCTTGCAGCATGGTATATTATTGGAACGTTCGTTGAATCCGATAGGTAGCCATATGCATCCAGAAACAGAAATGTTTCTGGCGGAATGTATCCACTTTCCAAGGCATTTCTGAAATACCCAGGATTCGGATAGAATAATCCAGAGATTAATTCGTTTTCGCTAACACTTGCCGAACGAACAAAGTGATTCCTTACAAGATCTAGAATGACATTGTCAATTCTGGACACACCGGAAGCATCCAGAAGTCTTTTGTTTGAGACATAATGCCTATAATCGGAATGTGCACTCCTATACATCTGTGTGCAGGCTCTAAGACATTTGCGCTCGAACACTCGAAGTTTTTCCATATACGATGGGTTAATGTTCCACCACACTGGACTCGCATAAGTCAGAATTGGACGAACGAATGCTTGGTAACAAATTATCTTCACATCGGATCTAAGATAGTTGGAATAAAACAGGCTTTTTAGCGACATGAATGCCGCTCTTGCCTTGTCTAATTGAATATTTATGTGCTCATTGTAATACAGAAACTTGTCCAAATGAACACCTAAATATTTTACCACGGTCCTCGACTCGATCCGAAGACCATTTGAACTCGTTATTTTGAGATTTCTCCAGTTGCGTCTCAAATCTGAATTACCGCGTCTTATTGGGGTGCGGAACAATATGGTTTCACATTTCGTATAGTTTATTTTAAGCTTCCATTCGGAGCAGAAAGCTTGAAACCTATCAAACTTGCTTTGAAGTTGGATTTGAATGTCTTCAATTTTTGAGCCGCTTGCATACAGTGTAGCGTCGTCGGCAAATGCCAATGAATTATCGAGTTCCCTAAGTATATCAGAAATGTAGATATTGAAGAGCTGTGGAGCAGTTACTGTGCCTTGAAGTAGACCATTATGGACATTAAAAACTTCAGCTGTCGTGTATTCTCTATCTGTTACAACAAATTTCTTTCCGTATAGCATGGATGCTATCATCTTTGTAAGATTAGATGGAAATTCATATCGAATAAGTTTGTAAATTAACCCGTCAATCCAAACCGTGTCTAAGGCTTTTTCGATATCCACTAGGCAGGCAGCTGTACATCTTTTGGCGTTGAGATTCCAATTAACATCGGAAATCAATTTTGTAATAGCATGCACTGCCGAGTGATTTCTTTTGAACCCAAATTGATTCCGCGGTATAATCTCCTTTTCATTACAAACGAACAAAATAGATTTATTAATAACTACCTCAAAAATCTTCCCGATATTAGGCAGGAGACTTATAGGCCTAAAGTTAGAAGGATCAGAAGGATCCTTCTTTTTCTTAATTATTGGAAACACCTTCGATATTTTCCAGCAACTAGGGAAGTAGTAGTTATTTAGCAGATTGTTAAAGATAACGCAGTATTGCCGTATGATATCAATTGGTATATGCTTAAGCACGATGTTTAGGATGTTATCCAAACCACTCGACCTTTTAGTGTTTAGTTTCCTAAATATGTCAGTCAAGTCGTCGAGGGTCGTGAAGTAATTGTAAGTCTGTTCATCTGTCAGTTCGTCAGCTTTTAACCACTCAGAAAATGTCAATAAAGTAGGGATCTCGCTATTGTGAAATCTCCATAGTTCATCTCTTACTTCGTCTTTTGGAGGTGTATGTCTGAAGCAATCCAAAATTTTGATTTTTTTTCTAAATTCCTCGTCATTCAATTGATTGCCAAAAAATATCTTCCTTAGGAGGGGTCTGGCTGAGACAAGATGGACTTCTTTCATTGGCAGAGAATTTATAAATTTCTTCGATAACCAATTGTTTTCTGAAAAGAAATATTCCTTCGGGAGGATATGTTTGAGACAATTAAGTCTTCAATCCACGGATTTACTAATTTTGCGGATAGCAAATTGTTAGATGGCTTTGGTGGCAAATGCCTGAGGCAAGGCAGCCTTTAATCCACAAAGGATTTGATATTTTGTTGGATACCCAATTATATTCTGAAGAAGATCGTTCTTAAGAGGTTTTTGGCTGAGACAAGAAGACTTCCATCCGCAGAGAATTCATAAATTTCTTTGATGCACATTTGTTCGCTGGAGGAGTTCCTGCTTTGGTTTCGTCGATCACTTTTAGTATTGGAAAGAATTGGAAATGGTGGAGCACCGGTTGATAACCATAAGCCACCTCAGGCTAAAGCTTCCAAGGCCAGTTCGGGCAGCTAATACAAATAAGTATTCTGGTTTAAGCAGCGAAAGGCATACTAGCACATGAGCGTCCTAGCTCATCAGAATTCGTTTTACATATTTACTTGCCTCAGAAAAGGTGTTGCGATCTGATTTGAGAAATAAAGCTGTGAGGCGCAAAATTGTTCCTATTTCTGAAATTTCTGTCTGACAAAAACTTACAAGTGGAAAATGAACGTCTGATCGTAGTTCTTTACTTGAGTGTGCCCACCCTCATAGCAATATCATTCAACGATCGCGATAAACGATGGCTACTACGTATTTGGTAGCCCCTAACAAAAATCTAACAAAAAATTCTAAGCTCTGATCCAAGTTATCCTGACATTTCTAGTCATCACGTCTACGGAAACCTAATCAAATCCACTTACATACTTCAGTGGCGCTACAGTCCGGAATGAACCAACATGCCTCACCAATAAGCCCGACGACGCACGCTTGCTTACTGCCTCCAGTTGCGCATTCCAAGTTGGTTAAGGTCGGTTTCTAGTTGTGCGCGACGCTTAAGGTGAGATCTTCCTCTTATGCGTCCGACGTCTGATTGGGTAGCGAAGACTCTGTGAGCCGGAGTATTGGTGTCCATTCGTTCTACATGTCCTAGCCATCTTAAATGGCCAATGCGCAGTTTTTTGACCAGGGACATACTGCTCGTATAGTTCTTGGTCGAATCTTTGTGTCCATAGCCCGTTAATGCAAGAAGGGCCAACGATTTTTTGAAGAATTTTCCTCTCGAATCGATCAAGGATTTCTTCATCCAAACTGCAGCCCCGTAGAGCAGGACTGGGATGATCAGAATCTCCTTAGTATAGTTCGAGTGAGGGCTTTACTACTGAATTGCCCTCTTAGACCGAAGAAGAACAGCGGTTGGCAAGAGTAATTCTTTAAATTTCTGACGAGATGTTGTTGTCAGAGTTAATAGCGGAGCCGCGGTGGACAAAGTCCCGTAATTCCTCGAAGTTATATCTGTCAATGTACGTTCTGTCCAATTCGTCGATGTTGTGTGTCCTTTCGTGTTTGCACCTTGTAGTTGCACCGATTTTTGGAAAATTGTGCCTCTGACGTTGGCTCGAGAGTTTTGCACAATCTTCTCAAGAATCCTGTTGAAGAAGTCACACGACAGCGCATCGCCTTGTCCAAATCCTTTTTTGGTATAGACTGTGTCGGTGAGGTCATTTCCGACCCTCATGGAGCAGTCATCCATCATCATCCTGCACAGATGGACAAGTGTAGGCGGTATACCGAATCTTAACATGGCTGTCGTACGCGGCTTTGAGCTCGACGAATAGGTAGTGGGTATCGATTTGGGCTTCTTCGGTGTTTTCCAGGATCTTCCGAAGTATGAAGTATTCGATCAGTTGTGGACTTTAGCAGACCTAAAATTGCACTGATTAGGCCCGATCAAGTTGTTAGTAAACATTTTCAGGCGCTCACATGTTACAACATAACAGTTGAGGAGAATTATGCCTCTGAAGTTGACGCAGTTCAGAGGGTGCGCTTTTTTATGGATCGGGCAACCAATGCTGTGGTTCCATTCATAAGGCATACTTTCATCCGACTAGATTTGACTTATGAGTTGTTAGATGTAACGTATCAAGTTACCTCCTCCGGCTTTATAATGTTCGGCAGGAAGACCAACAGCCTTGTTAAGCTTACGTTTAGATATTGCTGCCCTCACTTCATTCAGGTCGGGTGTTTGGCAGTTTTCGCTGTTGCAACCAATATTGAATGAATGGTTTGCTCTGACTAACAGCGGGAGATTGTTCGTTATCACGGTTTAACACTCTGCAGACGTGTTTCTTCCCAATATTCAGCATCGACTGTGCCTCAACTACGATCTGCTCTTGTTCATCTCGACAGGATTCTGTTCGAGACTTGCATCGCTTGCATTTACACTTTGGTAAAACTTGCGAACATTATTCCTGGAGTGGCTCCTCTCTATGCGAAGTTCATGCTGTCTACACCAAAGGACACACAACATCGACGTCACCATTGACAGATATAACTTTGAGGTCGTGTACTACCTCAAAGTTATATCTGTCACTGGTGACTCATTCCATCTCGGCTTAACTTTGAAACCAACATCTCATCAGGAATTAAACGAAGAATTACTCTTGCCAACTGCTGTTTCTCCGGGCTAAGTAGACAATTTAGTAGTAAAGCCCTCACTCGAACTGATAAGGAGATCCTATATAAGACCCTGGTCATCCCAGTCCTGCTCAAAGGGAGAAATAAGTAGTGAAGCCCTCACTCGGACTACTTAGGAGATCCGATGTAAGACCCTGATCATCCCAGTCCTGCTCTACGGCGCTGAAGCATGGACCGTCTCAAAAGCGGATGAAGAAATCCTCGGCCGATTTGAGAGGAAAATTCTTCGAAAAATCTTCGGTCCCGTTTGCGTTGACTGGCTATGGAGACGAAGATTCAACCAATTATTATACGAGCTGTACAGCGACATGCCTCTGGGCAAAAAACTCCGAATTGCACGTTCAAGCTGGCTAGGACGTGTTGAACGAATGGACACCAATACTCCGGCTCGCAGAGTCTTCTATTCCCAGCCAGAAGTCGGACGCAGTAGAGGAAGACCTCGCCTTAAGTGGCGCGTACAAGTAGAAACCGACCTCAACCAACTTCGAGTGCGCAACTGGAGGCAGTTAGCTTAGGAACGGGCTAATTGGAGAGGCATGTTGGTTGGGGCCCAGGTTCATTACGGACTGTAGCGCACAAGTAGAAACCGACCTCAACCAACTTGGAGTGCGCAACTGGAGGCAGTTAGCTTAAGAACGGGCTTATTGGAGAATAGTTGAGGTCCATGTTCATTCCGGACTTAAGTACGTAAGTAAGTAAGCCTCCGCTCTATATTCTCGTTCACGCACTTTTTTGCTCGGTTTTCTTCTTTCTGAAAAGCCGGTGTTCTTTCCTTCTTCTTTGCCTATACCCCTCAATGGCAGCTCTCGTTTTCACCTGCAGCTTAGCCTTGTAGGCCTCGTTCTTGGCTGCGAACATCTGTCAGTATTCCTCATCAAACCAAGGGTTTCTTGCTATTGGGAGCGAGAATCATAGCACATCAGTTGCGGGTTATCTAATGGCTTGTTGGCATATGGTTATTGGCAATATAGGTCCCGAAAGAACCACTCAAGTGGAATCCTGCTAAGTGATGTAACCCATCAATGGACATCTGCGATGGATTTAAATGATTAGCAATCTAGACCTGTTGCCCCGAATATTTCCAAGCCTTTCGATACGGTTCTTCGAAAGCTTCGCTAGTCAAATTGACAGCGTATCGATTTTCTCTAATACTTTGCATAGATTATGGTATGATACTAGCAGATGTGTATTGCTATCAACAAAGGATCATTTGAAGAGACCCAGGTTAACCCCTGATTGTAGCGGAAATTGGGTTTTTTTTTCTGTAAAAGGTTAACATAAAACCCTTGCATAGAGAATTTAAAACACACAACAGAGCATACTCCAGAAAACCATTTAAAAGGGGGTTTCCTTTCAAAGGCTCAAAGACTTCACCGATTCTCAAAAATAATAGATTTTTACGACTTTTTTCTTACCCATAGCCTTCTTAGCAAAATGAAAATTTCTGAATATTTGAGAAGGATACATCAACGGACAGGAAGGATTTACCCTTCCTAAGAACTCCTGCAGGCAAATCTCACTTAAGACTGACGCCCATATTGGCAGGTATAGCTCCATTAAAGCCCAATTGATGGCCATTTTAATTATATTCAACTGGCTTCCATCAGGTATTGGATTTTTCGAATACCCCGTACACGTACCGGGACACATTTCCTTAATAGCTAAGAAAACAAAAGACCACCACCACCAGCTTAGGTTTGGAAATCTCATTATCAAAACAAATTAAATCCTCTTGTTGTAAGTCAGTTGATTGGACAAAGATGTCGAATCATTACATTTCAATACCATCATCAACATGCCATCGACTTTGCATGGGTCCTATCCATGCCAGTCCTAATTGAATGAGCAATTTCTTGAGATGGATGCTATTCCAAGAACAGATGAAAAAGGTACCGGAAAGGTGAAAGCTCACTTTTTTTTTCAGCAGCATATACCTGCACCCAAGGATCATGTATATAAAATTCACAACTTCTTGAAGGAGCACGTCCTTATAGACGAATAACAAATTTCATGAGTTTGCTATTAATTTTTAGCCGCCTCGAACCTTCGAAATCACAACCCTTAACTTAGTTAAAAACTCTACCCACCTTCCCATCAAAAAAAAAAAAAGGAAGACCCAGATGAACACCCTGTATAGGTGTACACCCGTTGGGTGCCCAAAATACAATCTCGTTTGTTATAAAGTTGCAAATCGATTTACCTTTTCGTCGGAAGCGTTCTTTTTCCTCCCTTTTGTGTTTTTACATCTCCTCCACCTGTTCCGCTGTATGTGTCTGGATTTTTTTTTTTTTTTGTTTGTTTGCATCTCCTGTTTTGTATCTCATTTTGTTTCATTGTTCGCCATTCGTTACCTTTATCGATGTAATTTCGGGAAAAATCGTAAATCTGCTAACAGCTAGTGCCTCGAATTTTGAACAAAATCCGCGCCGAGGATATACACCGACTAGCTCACGTTGCCAGTATACTGGGGATATCCTGATAGATACCCTTTTCACCAGGTTTACCCACTCAGTAGTCAGCGAACAGGAGCAGTTCTTCATCGAATTGTATTGCCATTAAATTTTCCCATTTAAATCTTTAGTCGTCGGGAGTCGTTCTCGCGAATTGTCCCGCGATACACTCTCATATTCCAATCAAAAAGTGTATCTTTGGGATTTCTTTGTGCTTTCAGTCTGATTTTGTTCGATGTAATATTTTACCGTTTCAGAGTAGGTAGGTAACTTAGCAATTATACAATAAATTACGAGTGCGCACTCAAGAGGTGGATAATGTGGTTCGTGGGGGGGTGGGGTCTTTGGGGGTGTGTTCGAGATACATCAGTAGCTACTCAAATTTAATTGGAAATGCGAATTTATGTCGCAGAAATATGGAGCAGCAGAGATGTGACGAGCGAAGAATTTTAATGAAGTCGCAAATGGATCGCGGGCTTTTCGCGGATTATTATCCTTTTGAAATTCAAATATATGGTTGGGGCGGGTGGTGAGATGCAATCGAAATTGCTCTTAAGCAATCAAAGCGATGAGGGGTTTGCGATATTAAATGGTTGACGATGTAAGGGAGTTCGTCTTACCCTTCAAATATTTTGTGCGCGTTTTAATGTTTTACTCGGCAGGGATAATGCTTGTAATTAAAGTTACATTCACGTTTATTTCATAGTTTAGGATATGGAATTCCATAAAATCGAAGTACTCACTGCAAATGCCACTACAATCCCGAAAGAACCTGGGCCTCAACCAACATGCCTCTCCAATTAGCCCGGCCCCTAGCTAACTGCCTCCAGTTGCGCACACCAAATTGGTTGATGTCGGTTTTTACATGTGTGCTCCACTTAAAGCGATAAGTTCCACTACTGCGTCCCACATCTGGCAGGTAATCGAAGACTTTCCGATCCGGAGTAATGGTGTCTATTTGATCTTCATGTCCTTACCATCCTAAAGGTCTAATACGGAGTTATTTGACCAGGGGTATGTCGCTCTACAGCTCGTATAATTCTTGGTTGAATCTTCGTCTCAATATCCGGTAAACGCAAACGGGACTGAAGATTTTTAACAGAATTTTCCCCTCAAATCGACCAAGGATTTCTACATGCACTTTAAGATACGGTCCATGCTTCAGGTCCATGCTTCGCTGTACAGCTCGTATAGTTCTTGGTTGAATCTTCGTCTCAATATCCGGTAAACGCAAATGGGACTGAAGATTTTTAACAGAATTTTCCCCTCAAATCGACCAAGGATTTCTACATGCACTTTGGATACGGTCCATGGTTCAGCGCCGTAGGGCAGGACTGTGACGATCACGGTCTTATATAGAATCTCCTTAGTAGTTCGAGTGAGGGCTTTACAACAAAACGGTTTTCTAGTCCGAAGAAACGGTTGGCATGAGTAATTTTTCGTTTAATTCCTGACGAGATATTGTTGTCAGAGTTAATAGCGGAGCCGAGCTAGGCAAAATCCCGTACTACCTCGAAATTAAATCTTGCAATGGTGATGTTCTATCCAACTCGTCGATGTTGTGTGTCCTTTCGTGTTGGCAGCATATACTTTGTCTAGACCTCATTCACCGCTAAACCCATTTTTGACGCTTTCTTCTCTATACTAGCAAACGTGACTATGATATCACATTGAGTCCTACCAATGATGACAATATCCTCGGCGTATGCTAGTAGTTGCACCGATTTTTGGAAAATTGTGCCTCTGGTGTTGGCTCGAGAGTTTTGCACAATCCTCTCACGAATCAAATTGAAGAAATCGCATGACATGCATCGCCTTGCTTAAATCCATTTTTTGGTACCGAATGTGTCGGTGAAGTCGTTTCTAACCCAGATGGAGCAGGGAGAATCCTCCATCGTCATTTTACACAAACGGTCGAGTTTGGGCGGTATACCAAAACTAGACATGGCTCTGTATAGTTCGTCTCTATAAATGCTGCCGTATGCGGCTTTGAAATCGATGAATATGTGGTGGGTATCGATTTGGACTTCTTGGCTTTTTGCAGGATCTTCCGAAGTGTGAAAATTTGATTGGTTATGGACTATCCTGGCCTTAAACCACACTGATAAGGGCCGATCGGGTTGTTGGTAAACGTTTTCGGGCGCTTACATATTACGGCAGATAGGATCTTGTAGGCGATGTTGAGGAGACTTATGCCTCTGTAGTGTGAGTAATTTAGAGGTTCTCCTCAGGGATCGGGCAAACGGTGATGAGGTTCTATTATTCAGGCATACTTTCATCCGACCAGATTCGGCTTATAAGTTGGTGGATGTTACTTACCAAGACATCTCCTCCGGCTTTATAAAGATCAGAGGTAAACGTCAGTTTAGGTATTGCTATCCTTACTTCATTCAGGTCGGGTGGTTGGCAGTGTTCGCTGTCGTTGCCAATATTGAATGATTCGTTACGCCAGACAGCGGAATTTCGTTCGTCATCGCCGTTAAACAGTCTGCAGAAGTGGTTCTTCCAAATCCTCAGCATCGACTGTGTCACTACTACCATGTTTCCTTGTTCATCTCGAGAGGATTCTATTCTAGCCAGGTTTCCATGGTTTTTACCTTTAACACTTTGGTAAAGCTTGGGAGCGTCATTCTTGGAGTGGAGTTTCTTGCTCTTTTTCTTCTTTCTGAAAAGCCTGTGTTCTTACCTTATTCTCTGCCTATAGAGCTCAACGGCAGCTCTTGTCTGCTACTGCAGCTTAGCCTTGTAGGCCTCGTTCTAGGCTGCGAGCATCTGCCGGCACTCCTCATCGACCCAGGAGTTTCTTGCTGGTGGGCGCGAGAAACCTAGCACATCAGTTGCGGCTGATCTAATGGCTTGTTGGCATCATAGCCATTGTTCTTCGACATTCGAGGCTGGTGGTATGGTGAAACTCGAGAAGTTTAGGGATACGTGTTGCCTCAAGGCCTTGGCGATCTCTTGCGATTGTAATCTTTCGACATTAAATTTTTTTACAGTGTTTCTGGATGGTTGTGTAGTGGTAGATATCCGCATTCTTACCTTGGCTACATCATGGTAGTGGTACGAGTAGATTACAGACACTCGGAATGTTCGGACATCCAAAATACTGGATGCGTGCATCTTGTCTATCGCAATGTGAGGAATTTGGTTGACTGTTCGTTGATCTGGAGACCGCCATGTCCTCTTATGGATATCGAGGTGAGGAAACCGTATGCTGGCTATAGTAGCATTTCGTTCCGTAGCGAAGTCAATTAACTTTAGTCCGTTTCCAGAGATGTTGTCGTGTAGGCTATGTTTTCTGACAATACTGCTAAAGATGTCTTCTCTTCCTATCTTTGCATTAAAATCTCCCAACACGATTTTAACATCGTACTTCGGTAGTAGCTCATAGGTTGTGTCAAGGAGCTCGTAGAAGCAGTCAGTTGCTAAGTCATCTGTTTCCTCCGCCGGGGCGTGAGCGCATATAAGCAGTCTATTGACGAATATGGCCTTGATGTGGATTCTTCAAATGCGCTCGCTAATTTCTTGGAAACATAAGACTTAAGGCCGAAAAGTCTGGCACTTATAACAAACCCGCAGCCGAATAGTCACTGTTTCTGCACACTATAACAGTTGTATGTCACAGTTTTTCATCCTCTTATTGCCCGGCCCATCCCATCGTATTTCTTGGATGGCAGTAATTTCTACCTTATAGCAGATTAGGGCTTCCGCTAGTTGTTCTCCTACAGCCCTTCTGTTTAAGGGTCTCACATTCCAGGTGCAGATAGGAACGTAGTTGAGTAATTTTTCGAGGCTATTAGCTGCTTCGTTGCGCAAAGATTTTTTTTACGTAAGTGGGTTTTCAGTCCCAAGCACAATCCAAAACCCTGAAGGCAAGTTATTAGTTACCCCTAGGACACCATGCCAATCAGTATCCACTACTTGATTGAGTACTGCCGTTGGCCTATCGGTTCATCTGCCACCATCTCTGTTCAAGGGGCCTGACCACCTAGACAACCTCTTGTCCGAATATGTCGAGGCAGCTCATCTAGGTTTGCCTGGGAAAGCAGGCCGGATATTCATTCCGTGCCATTCTGAGTTGACTGATTATGGTTTTACTGTTTTTCAACACTCGCGCTTATCGTTTAGCAAGTCAAATCCGGTTGGATAGGACCAGTACCCACTTGTAGGTTTAAAAAAAGTCACTTGACGTGTAGTCAGAGTTACTAACTGGGCATTGTCAAGTTAAAGCTAATACTGTCTACCCTAGTTCTACAACACCCAACCACGATGGTTACGCCTTGAAGGTAATCACAATTTCGGTGTCCCGCCAATCAGATTCTTCCCTTGTTCTACAACATCCAACCACCTCATTCCTCAGTTATTGAATTGAAAAAAAAAAATTCTCCATAATTTCACAGTCAACGGTTTTCCCTTGTAACACAAAAGTCTCTTTAAAGTCCTTCGTAAACGCCTTCCTCGCCATCTCACGCACATTTTCTTATTTACTGCTGTCAAGGTATCACCTTAGTTCACAAAAACCTTTCTAAAAATCATTGCCACTGCCATAAAATGAATAAATTAATGTCCTTCCTCACTCAAATGAACCCATTGCCAAATGCTCTTCCCAATTGTTCCCAAAGGACTCTTACTTTGTGCATAAAAAGGAGCACACGTCCTCCAAACCAAATTATTTGCAAACAATCAAAACAGAAACATTTTATATATTATGATCGTCTTATGTGAGTGTGTATCTAAGCACATACTACCGAGAAAAAAAAACATTTTTACGAAACATAAACGATACTGCTAAGATCCTTTCATCGCATTTGTTCTCTGCCTGACTGCGATACGTTCTGTTTGGTTTCTTTTGTGTGTGTGTTTGTTATTCCTTTCTACAATTTCCTTGTACGTAAACCTATTATGAGCTTTGGTGTACGTTTGTTGTTTTTTTTTTTTTTTTAGAAAAGAGAAATAAAACAGCATAATTCACAATCCCCCACCCTGCCCATTCAGGACATACACGCTCGTTCTCGTACTCCTGTACTGATGTGAATAAAATCCTTGGCCGCCAGTATTCTTCGGTGTAATTTGAGAGAAAGAATTCATATTCGCATTCATAACTTAGTTTCGCCTGAACTGCCTGGCATTCATCCTGCCACCCAACCAGACCGACAGGAGCGTAAATCCTTTTTTTCCCACACAGAGTAATAGTGAGCAGCGAGAAAAAAAAATGAATCAGTGAAAGTTCTAATAGGCGCATGTAGTAGGTGGGGTTCTGGCACTCTGGCACGGTCGTAGGACGAGAGTGATGTTCTACTATTCCAATTAAGAAAGGGGTGTACAGAGGGGATAGCAACAACAAAAAAAATAACACAACAACCCGTCGAACAATGGATACAAGGATATCAGCTTCATAACGAATGTTAATGAGAAACGACTTGATTTTGTGCTTTTAATGCTGCCATTTGTAATTCCCTTTTCTCTTGTAGCTGTACAACAACTACAACTAAAAAAAAAGGATATATGCGTTTGCATGTTTTGTTGTGTGATGGTAGTAGTTTCTGTTGTTACTTCATCAAGCCAATGGCGTGACTTTAGTGTTTCAGTGTTTTTTTTTTTTTTTTTTTTGGTGTCCATTTGCATCTATCCTTTGTTGACTGGGAAATGCGTTTTCTTTTTATTGTCCTGTAAGTGTTTTCATTGTTTTCAACTTGCTTAATGAGCATTTATCGAAGGACTTGCTGACATGGCATGTTTAACCCGGACCAGTGCTACTTTTTAAGTTTTATAACTTTTTTTTATCTGTTTGCCATTAAATGTAAATTACACTCGTTGGTCCCTTTTTTCAATCGGTATGGATGTTTATTGCTTTCATGGCTGTCCTTTGAGACGTCACTAAAGCTGTACGTGTGTTTTCGTTAAGCACAACAGATGTTTTCTGACGAATGGTCCATTTAACTTTGTTCGACAGTCGTATATTCACATTTAAGTGAAGCCATCCGTATGCTTATTAGGACTTTTTGATGGGGTAAAGGACGAAATGGTGTACTAAATAGGAGGTATGAGTATTGCCTCAAGGAAGTCTTTCAATAAATAAAATTTGATTTGTTGGCGTGTTTTAGAGTATTTAGTTCGTACCCTCTCACCAAGAAGAAGAAATCTACCCTATAGGCATAAGATGGAAATTAAGACTCTTAAAGGAAAGGACAGTTGGAAGATGAGCTGAAAAGTAAACAGATGCAAGCGCACTTTCGGTGGTGCCTACCACTCGAAAATTTAAAAAAATATTTTCATAGTTGCGTTGGAGTTTTTTTTTCGGAGGGCTGGTGGAAATCTCAAAAGACACGATGAGCACGTGCCCAAAGTAGTGTGGGACTTTAACCCTAACTAAAACCACCCCACGCAGCCTAAGTATGCGACTTATCTAGCAATTTTTTTTATCACGAGTAATGAATGTTTGGCAGGTAGTTGCGTTGAAGTTCGACTAGAAACACAATGGGTGGGCCAATTACAAGTTTTTTTTTTAAATGCAACAAAATGAAGAAAATAAATTTGTGCCCATTAATTATGGAATGCGCTTCGCAGTAGCGCATTCTGTCACTCCGACCTTGTAACGACCCCGAACGCTCGTCCCGCTGGATGTGAAAGGAAGGACGAAGGATAAGAATGGAAATTCTTCAACCGGCATTGTCACTCGCGCTGATAAAAGCCTAACCACTCCATATGGCTGTCTTTCCAACTCGCGAGACTCACCTTCGGACTTAACCCTCCTATTAACTTCCTCCACCCTTATGACCCAGGGTAACAGAAACCTTTGGCTAATACGGGCAGATTAATAGGAGGGGTGTCCAGCCATCTTGTGGCACAGGCATGCTTCTCCGCTCGCTAGCTCCTTGGCGGCGTGGGATCTTACCACAAGACCTGAACTGGGGTTACATATATCTTTACATGCCTGTAGAATCAGGAACAGAAAAAAGGTCTTGCACTTGTTAATGGTTTCGGGCTGGATTGCTTGGATGATATTGGCCTTAAGTGCCTGAATCGTTTCCGGACATCGGTTCTTCACGGTTCCGCACAAAAGCAAGTCCAAAGGGGTGAAATCGCAGCTCCGAGACGGCCAATTGACATCCCCAAGACGGGTGATAACACGATTTATGAATTTGGAGCGCAAGAGATCGATTGTGGCACTTGTTAATGGTTTCGGGCTGGATTGCTTGGATGATATTGGCCTTAAGTGCCTGAATCGTTTCCGGACATCGGTTCTTCACGGTTCCGCACAAAAACAAGTCCAAAGGGGTGAAATCGCAGCTCCGAGACGGCATGGCGCGCCACCCTAGCATGAACCAGAGGTCGTGCAAGTCGATGTCCAGATTCATGATTTCGATTTCAGTAAAAATCATATAAGAAGGCTACAATCGGCTCGTTTCATCGTTTAATACCCTATCCCACCCCATCCTACCTTTAGTACCAATATCTCCAAAAAGGGCGCATGGCTATGGCTCAATGGGGATGAAATTAGAAAATTACATTGTCACAGCATACTGCTCACATAGTTTATCAAAATCGTTTTTGTACGACAAAAGCGGATGTTTTTCTATAGCATAAGCTATGGGGTATGGTGTACAAATCGTTTTGTTAGGAAAACGCCCCTAAAAAAAAGGGCGTGGCCTAAATTGAACTATGGACGAATTATTCATATTATTATTACCAATGATTTTGCATCAAAAGTTTTTGAAGTGAAACTTCAGGATAGATTTAAACAAACATGAAACGAAATTTAGACACCAAAAGTCATTTTTATGGAAAGGCTAGCGTGCTGAGACAGCGGCAAAAGAGAGCGAGTCAATCCAAAGCATGCACGTCAAAAAAATTAATCGGTATGTTCCAGGGGGACAAGCGCGGCAAGAGCAAACTTGCGCCGCGACGAAGACGATGAACAACATGCGAGATCATAAGAGAGCTCTCGTGGTGAATGGCTTGGTGTGTTTTTTTCTATGTAAGTGGCAACGAAATTTGTGTGTTGTGTCATTCTGTGTGTTGCAGCCAAGGTAAGAATGCGGATATCAACCACACCACAACAATCCAGAAATACTGTGAAAGAATTTAATTTCGAAAGACTCCATTCGCAAAAGATCGCCAAGATCTTGCGCAACGCGTATCCCTTAACGTGTTGATTAACACCATACCACCAGCATCGAATGTCGAAGAACAATGCCAACGATGCAAACAATCCATTAGATCAGCCGCAACTGATGTGATAGTTTTCTCGCGTCCACCAGCAAGAAACCCCAGGTCTGATGAAGAGTGCTGACATATGCTCGCAGCCACAAACGAGGCCTAAGAAGCTTAGCTAAGCTACAAAACACATGCTTTTCGGAAAGAAGAAAAAAGATCAAGAAAAGCTCGCAATCGAATATATAGAGAGGTGCCACTCCAGGAACGATGTACGCAAGTTTTACCAAAGTATAAAACATCAAAGGCAAAGATAAAAGACTCGAACAAAAATCTGTCGGGATTCAACAAGGAAATATCGTAGTTGAGACACAGTCGATGTTGAGAATATTGAAGAACCACTTCTACCGACTTTAAAATGGCGATGACGAACAATAATCAGCTGACTGGACCATTTAATATAGGTGAGGACAGCGAGCACTAGCGACCGTTCGGACTAAGTGAAGAGAGGATAGCAATATCAAAACACAAGCTTACAAGGGTGCCTTACCGGCGAGCTTTATAAGCCCGTCAGAGATACCTTGCGAAGTAACATCCACCAACTCATAAGCCAAATCTGTTCGGAAGAAAGTATGCCTGAAGAATGGAACCTCAACATCGTTTACCCGATCCACAAAAAAGAAGACCCTCTGTCGCCTCAACATCACCTACAAGATCTTATCTGCCGTAATAGGTGAACGCCTGAAACCGTTTACCAACAACCTAATCGGCCCTTACCAGTGGGGTTTTTGGCCAGGAAAGTCTAAAACCGATCAAATTTCCACACTTCAGCAGATCCTGGAAAAACCCAAGAAATCTAAATCTATATCCACCACCTATTCGTCGATTTCAAAGCCGCATACGACAGCCTTTATAGAGACTATACAGAGCCATGTCTAGTTTTGGTAGAGCACTTAAAGTTGTGTAGGACGACGATGGAGAATTCTCGCTGCTCCATCATAGTCGGAAACGACCTTACCAACACATTCGATACCACAAAAGGATTTAGGCAAGGCGATGTGGTATCGTCATGTGAATTCTTCAATTTTATTCTTGAGAGGATTGTGCAAAACTCCCGAGCCAACACCAGAGGCACAATTTTTCAAAAATCGGTGCAACTACTAGCATACGCCGACGATATTGACATCATTGGTAGGACTCAACGTGATGTTTAGCAGAAAATGAGGGCCAGACAAAGTATATGCTGTCAACACGAAAGGACACATAACATCGACGAATTAGACTGAACATCACCATTGACAGATATAACTTTGAGGTAGTATGGGACTTTATCTATCTCGGCTCTGCTATTAATTCTGACAACAACATCTCGCCAGAAATTAAACGAAGAATAACCCCTGCCAACCGCTGCTTCTTCGGGCGAAGAAGGCAATTTCAGTAGTTAATCCCGCACTCGAGCTACTTAGGCGATCCTATATAAGACCCTGATCATCCCAGTCCTGCTCTACTGCGATGAAGCATGGACCGTCTCAAAAGCGGGTGAAGAATTCGTTGGTCGGTTCGAGAGCAAAATTCTTCGTAAAATCTAAGGTCCCGTTTGCATTGGAGGACTATGGAGACATGGACTCAACCAAGAACTGTACGAGCTGTACAGCGACATGCCCCTGGTCAAAAAAAACCCCGCATAGGACTTTTAAGATGGCTAGGACATGTAGAACGAATGGACACCAATACTCGGGCTCGCAGAGTCTTCGATTCCCAGCCAGTCGTCGGACGCAGTAGAGGAACCCCTCGCCTTAAGTGGCGCGCACAAGTAGAAACCGACATCAACCAACTTGGAGTACGCAACTGAAGAAGTTAGCTAAGGACCAGGCTAATTGGAGGGACATGTTGGTTGAGACTCAGGTTAATTCCGGACTGTAGCGCCACTTAACTACAACTGCAACTGTTTGTCTGCTTCACTATAGTCCCCCCTCACCTTACCTGACTCTAAAGACCCTTTGTTGCCAGCCACTGTTAATCCAACAATTGGTTTAGACTCAAGTTCATTCCGGACCAGTCAAGAAAGTAACAAAATTTTGTTAAAGAAGTTTTCTTGGAATAGGCTTGAACACATTTTGGCAAGGTCCCAACACAAGTTAAAAAGTTTTAGATGTGCCCCGGTCAAACTGCTATTGAAAGTGCAACCCTTGCAACACGAGTCAAACACATTTCCACTACACTGAAAGTTCCTAAAGTGCTTCCCCCAAATTAATATCACTCTCAGATTATATAATTGCAGACAATTCCTCCCAAACACTATCGCTTACGAAAGCGGCAATTCGAAAACCGTTTAATACCTAATCCCTATATCCAAGTCTTTGGATGCCATCATTATATTCATAAGCCTTACTACTTGGGGCAAGCAATACCAATGGTCTGTCTGTCTCGAAATGCGCAAGCCTTTTGTCGAATCTGTCCTCCTCCAGGGCATACACACCAACAGACAATGAACCACTTAATTAGAAGATTAATTCCTTGGTAAACTTACTGGGGCCACAAAGCAATCTCCCTCTCATTGCATGCAACGTTCTGTGATGTTCGCATAATTATGGCACATCTACCATTTAGGTATTGCATAGCTTGAACTGGCTTGCCCGTCTTTGATAACGTGGCACCAACCCCCCAAAAAGGATAGTTAACCAGCAGAATAATTGTTTCCATCTGAAGAAATGCAATCTGTTGACCAACACAAACAACTAGATGCCAGTGCCACAGTGACATCAGGTAGTACACAGGATAGCATCGGTTGCCAATCGAGCTCACCGGAAGGAAGCAAGAAGATGTTATCCTGCCTACCCGGCCTCCTGCCCAGAAAATTCCAACATCAAATATTATATTGGGAAAATGTTCACAGGCGCATAAATAACTGACAGGACACAGATCACACTGTGGTCAGCAGGCTAGCTAAGTGCATCCGTTTGCTTTGTTTATTAACATTTTGGCAATTCACAAGGCAAACGAGGACGATTTTCGCAAGGATATTTAGTGTGTGGCTGCATTTACTGAAGGCAGTTGTGATATCTGTGTCTCAGATGGTATTTGTGATGTGTTAAGTGGATCTTAGGAGGAGCGGAGTGACAATGCCAATGAGAGTGAAGAGGGCGTCTGTATTTTTATTTTCATTTGTGTTTTATATAAGTTTTGGTGGTTGCAGGTGGCCATGGCTCAGAGGAATGCGTAGTTGACTACTAAGCCAAGCCCTGCGGGTTCAAGCCCCAGCTTCGGCAGCATTTGTTTTCTACGAAAATTGCCAGCTTATCTGAGGCCACCTGCGCGATTACATGAGACAATATAAATCGATGTCTCCTCCTCTGTGCCACGTAGGTTTATGTTATATGTCTTTCCTTCTATGTATCTATCCGTCTCTCTCTGTTGTATAAATGTCTTGATCTGTCCCAGCCGATGGCCTCAGTCGCCAGTGCTGTTATGTGTCTGTAGTTCGTTGCATTCATGTGCGAAGTACTGTGATGTCAATGTCAATGTCAATGTCAATAAGTTTTGGTGGAGGTTTACCCCAAGAAGACCGAACGTGAAGCATTCCTGATTTGGAAGCATTAGCTATATAAGGTTCCAAACTATTTACAGAAATTAGAAATTGGGTTGACGTTTGCTATCGTCGTGCCCGCACGCATTTTTTTGCTTCGCTCCGCCCCGCGTAGTCTTGTGTTTTTTTTTTTTTTTTTTTGTCTATTCAACGTGAGCTAAATGCGGGTCCGTTAGCCTTTGGCTGAGAACTTTACGTGTTAACTCTACTGCTAAGGCATAACACTAGCAGTGGGTTGACTATTTTAGGTTCAGATGTGAAAGTCTAGTTAGCTCCTATACATTAGTTTGCCGAATGTTCATTTCTTTTGTAATATTTGTAGATTGTAGTCGTATAATGGAAGTGTTTGAAGTTGCGCTATCCAATATTCGTTGGCTAAGAAGTAATTTCTTCTCTGTAGCTGCCTATTTGGACCAACACAAACCAGCGGTAATGGCATTAAGTGAAACCCAGCTGCGAAAAGACACTCTGATCCCAGTGAATACGCTATAGCGGGTTATACACTTGTGCCATTATTTGTAGCACATAGAGGTATCGCGCTCTATATGTTAAAAACGAAGTGTCATCCAGCGCCAACTTGGTTGCTCGGATGACCCTTTTTTCCAACATCTCTGGGTCAAATTCACACTTGGTAAACATCTTATTTACTTTTGCCTGCTATATCGAAGCCCCAATTCAGAAAAAGAATGGACATTTAACCAACTTGATAATATTTCTGAATCGATAACTAGTATTCCTTCCCGCGTTCCCACCAGCGAAATCATCATTGCGGGTGATTTTAATGTCCACAATACTAGTTGGCTTCGCCATTCTGGACCAACAACTCCTGAAGGTTACTATGCAGAGATCTTTGCCCAGCTGAACAACCTAACTCAGCTTGTAGACAAACCAACACGCATTCCTGATATTGACAGTCACAACCAACACACTCTAGACCTGTTCCTTACTTCACATCCGGATAAGTATTCAGTCGCGATTTTATCTCCATTAGGAACGTCGGATCATTGTCTGGTGTTAGCTAAATTCTCGTACTCAAAACAACCAGTTAAAAAAAAAAATACCCAAGAAGAACAATATGGCGATACGAGAGTGCTAATTGGAGCGGACTAAACTAGTTTTCTGGGGTTTTTAACTGGTCTCAATGTTTCCTCAATAGAGACGTTAACATCGCTGCTGACATGATAACAGACTTAATCCTGCTTGGGATGAAAAACTTTATTCCAAGCAAATCCATTAGCATCAAACCAAAAGAAGAACATTTGGTTCAATCCGTCTTGTGTGACTGCTCTCCGGAAGAAAGAAGAGACTTTTGCCCTTTGGCGTCAAACACCTTCGGAGAAAAATCGGAGTCTTTACAGGCGGGCTTGAAAAGACTGTAAGGTTATATTAAGACGTGCTAAATTCTTACATGACCAAAAAGTGAGGCAAAAAATACTGCAATGTCCTAAAGGCAGCAAAACTTTTTGGTCTTTCGTCAAACGTATTAAAGGTTGTACATCATCAACAATCCCAGCGCTTGTCTACAACGACAGAAATATCACGGACTCCCAAGAAAAAGCAAATCTGCTAGCTTCCATATTCGCAGCCAATTCCGACTTACCAGACAGCTCTTCTTCACCACCATCGCTGAGTCCGGTTCAATATTCTTTAAGACCGTTGTTTTTCCGAACCCGTTCAGTGGCTCGAGTTCTAAAAGATCTCAAACAAAATAAAGCCTCAGGTCCAGATGGAATTCCTCCCCTTGTTGTGAAGAGGTGTTCTTCCACTCTGGCCAAACCTCTACGCAAACTTTTTCACTTGTCTTACACTGCAGGAATATTTGCAGATAGGTGGAAACTTGCGCATGTTCAGCCAATTCCAAAAAAGGGCGAAAAAACCTCCCCTTCAAACTACCGACCCATAGCTTTAACGTCAGTACTCTCTAAGGTCATGGAGAGTACAGTCAATGACCACCTCATGAGCTATCTAGAAAAAAACCATCTCCTTAGTGACCGTCAGTATGGTTTTCGTCAGCAACGCTCTACAGGTGATCTTATGGTCTATCTAAGCGAAAAATGGAATCGTTGCATTCACCAATTCGGTGAATGTAGAATTGTTGCTCTGGATAACTCAAAAGCCTTTGATAGAGTGTGGCACAGCGCTCTTATTAATAAGCTTAGGGCTTTTGGTGTCGGTAATACTTTTTTAATTTGGATTACGAGTTTTTTAAGTAACCGATCAATACAAGTTGTATTAGGTGGGTCAACTTCCACCTCCTTTTCAACAAACGCTGGAGTACCCCAAGGCTCAGTCCTCTCACCGACTCTGTTTCTAATTTTTATTAACGACCTTCTCTCTCTGACTTGTAATCCTATCCATTCATTCGCGGATGACAGCACTCTTGACTTCGTTTACTCCTTAACGACTCCGCGACAAGATCCCCAAATTGTGGAGTCTCAACGCCAGTGAATGTCAACTGAACTCAACTCTGATCTTGATACAATTATCAATTGGGGTACCAACAACCGGGTTGAATTCAATGCGTCAAAAACCCAGTGCTGTCTCCTATCTCTGAAGCGGGATACAAATGTAGCTAAACTTAACATGGGAGGAGTTGAAGTTGAGGAATCTAATGGCCTGTCTATGCTTGGCATGCATATTAGCCCAGACCTTCGATGGAACCAGCAAATTATAGATGCTGCTTAAGGTGGTGCTAAATGCCTAGGATTTCTCAAACGATGCAAACGGTTTTTCACTCCATCAGATTTAGCTTATATCTATAAAGCTTACATTCGTCCAAGACTTGAAAATAACTCGCACATCTGGGCGGGTGCCCCTGCAACATGCTTGAGCCTACTTGACAGAGTCCAGCGTCATGCTATCAAACTTATTGACAACCAATCAGTTTGTAGCGAAATTCATTCTCTCGAACACCGGCGGAATGTTGGATGCCTTGCGCTTCTTTACCGCTACTTTCACCATAAATGTTCCGACGAAATATATAGTTGTATCCCGCCTGTCCGTCTGTTTAATAGAAATACTCGTGCGACTTCTTCGGCACACCCATATAGCATAGAGCCTGTTTTCGGGCGCATAGTTAAATTTAGAAGATCATTTCCTAACCACACTTCACGATTATGGAATAGCTTGCCTTCTTCAATATTTCCAGATGACTACAACCTGCAAAGATTCAAAATTAACGCGCATCGTCACCTCACTCTTTTCCCACCTACTCCCAATCTCTAACTATGCTACCAACCCTTTTTCCTTCTTCCTATCACTGGGTTTTATAAGCTTCAGGGACTGAGTCCTAAGTGTTGAAAAATATTAAAAAAAAAAACTTCTATATCCACATGGGTCAAATTTAGCTTAAAGACCTTGCCCAAGACTTTCACAAGATCAAATTAATTCAAGGATTGAAGAGTCTTGATCTTTTGAAACTCCAAAACATCTCCGAATGTGCCTCGAAGGAGTTGAATGAAAATTCTGAATTTCACTTTCAACTTCAACTTCGGTAATAAAGATCACTTTAGGCTTAATGGTTCTGTCAACAAGCGAACTTTGTACTATTGGACAGCAGCGAACCCACATGTGATAAAGGGGACTCCCTTCATTCCACATTGACCACATGGTGTGGATTTCATACAGGAGGCGTGATAAGACCGTACTTTTTCGTTGATGAAAATGTTGGGCCACGTTACTTACTCACTCAGTTTAACGGCGCGGTCGGTCCGAAATGAACCTTGGTCTCGACCAACATGCCACTTAGATTAGCCCGGTCCATAGCTTACTGTCATCAACTCCGCACTTCTAGTTGCTTAAGGTTGGTTATTACTTGTGCGCGCTATTTAAGACGAGGTCTTCCTCTACTGCGTTTGCCATGTGGCTGCAAATCGAAGACTCTGTGAGATATGCTACTGGTGTCCATCTTATCTGCATATGAAACGTCCAGTGCGGGGCGTTTATTTACCAGTTCTGCGTCGCTGCACAGGTTGTTAAGTTCTTTTGATTTAAACTTCGACTTCCTAGCCCGGTAACGCAAACGGGGCACAACAAGGATTTTTCTTCATTCGCTTTTGATCAATGCATCAGCGCCTTAGACCTCAACTGGGTCTTACATAGGATCTCCTAAGCAGTTCGAGTGCGGGTTTTTTTTTTTTTTTTAAAGTGCTCCGACATATTCAGACAACAGGTCATCTAGGAATTTCAAAGGGTAAGTCAGGTCCTTTGAAGATAGATATGGACGGAAGCTGAACTGAGAGGACAACGGAAACGTTCAATCCGGTAGTCTGTACTGCTGGTCCACTATCCTAAAGTTATCTAATGTAGTGGATCTGACTCTACAGGTTTGGGGGTTATGCTTTGGGCTAACTTAAGACCCTCGGAAAGGGCAAGCTAAACCAAAAACGGAGAACGACTTTCGTACCTGCACCTAGAATGTTGGAGCATTAAACAGTAGAACTACTTGCTTACTTAAGTAGCCCAACAGCCCGGGATGAACCTGCGTCTCAACCAACATACCTCTCCAATAAGCCCAGTCTTTAGCTAACTGCCTCCATTTGCGCCCTCTAAGTTGGCTGAGGTTGGTTTTCACTTGTGCGCACCAGCTAAGGCGTGGTCTTCCTGGGAAGACAAAGACTCTGCGAGCCGGGGGGTATTGGTGTCCATGTAAAACGCCCTAGCTATCTTCAAAGTTGAATGTGAAGTTTTTTTTGACTAGGGCATGTCGCGGTACAGCTCGTATAGTTATTGGTTGAATCTCCGTCTCTATAGCCTGTTAACGAAAACGGGACTGAAGATTTTTCGAAGAATTTTTCGCTCAAACTGACCAAAGTCCACTGTTCAGCGCCATATAGTTAGAATGGGATGATCAGGGGCTTATATAGTATCACCTCAGTAGTTCTAGTGAAGTCTTTACTGCGGAATTGTCTTCTTAGCCCGAAGAAATAGCGGTTGGCATAAGTAATTTTTCTTTCAATTTCTGACAGATGTTGTAGTCAGAGTTAGTAGTGAATCTGAGGTTTATAAAGCTCCGTATTACTTCAAAGTTATATCTGTCAATGGCGACGTTCCGTCCGATTCATCGATGTTGTGTGACCTTTCGTGTTTACAGTTTCGTTGATGTTTTGTGACCTTTCGTGTTGACAGCATAAACTTAGTCTTATCCTCATTTACATTAGAGCTAGAACCAAAAAATTATCAGAAACCCTAAGCAGCGGCAAAGCAGACATTACTGGCATTCAGGAAATACGATAGGATGGGAAGGGCGGTTGTTGCACCGATTCATAGAAGATTGTGCCTCTGATGTTGGCTCGGGAGTTTTTGCACAGTCTTCTCGCGAATGATGTTACAGAATTCACATGACACCTTGCTTAATACTTGTTTGGTATTAAAGGATTCATTGCTGTCCTGATGGAGATGGTTTTGGACTTTTGGGGGTTTTTCTAGGATCTTCCAAAGTGTAAAAAATTGATCAGTTATGGACTTTTCATGGGTTATACCACACATATAAGAGCCAATCGCGTCTTTGGTAAACCGTTTCAAGCTTTTACATATGACGGCAGGTAGGATCTTGCAGCCGACGTCGTTGACATTGTTTCTCTTCTTTGTTCTCAACGTAGACTCAACTTTGATTTATCCTTGTTCATCTCGACAGGATTTTGGCATTTACATTTTAAGCTTTGGTTAAACTTACGATGATCATTCCTGTAGTGGAACCTCTTTTTTGAAAAGTTGGTGTATTTCCCTCCTTCTTTGTCTATAAAGCTGAATGTGGCTCTCACGTCTGCAGCTTTGCCGTGTATGCCTTATTTTTGTCTGTGAGCATATATCCCCCTTTTTGTCTTAAACCAGAGCTTTCTTGCTAGTCGGAAAGATTATCAGTCGCGGCTGATCTAATGGCTATTTGACATCATCGCTATTTGTCTTTGAAATAAGATTCTGGTAGGATGGTTTTAATCGAGGTTAAGGGATACCAGTTCTTAATATAAATCGTGGTGCTTAGTGTACAAAACGCATTATATTTGAGAAACCAGATCCTTGCGGGCTCAGTGGCTCAGACCGCGCAGAAGATCTGGGTTCGATTCCTAGCCGTAGCAACACCTAAATGATTTTTCACTGCCCCTTCTCTCGTGATGATCTGAAAAAATCGTCCGACTAGTATCAATTGTCATGAAAAGCTTATCTCAACTTAGCCGTTCGGAGTCGGTATAAAACAAGAGGTACCGCCATCGTGCTAAGAAGTACACACGCACACATGACTGGTTGTGAGAAGAAAGCTCGACAATGTGTGCTAACGAGCCTGTTGCGCCAAAGATTTGTGTTTTGATTTTTGATCCTTGCTTCCAGCCATAGATAGTAACAACGGCATCTCCAGAATTTACGAGACCGTTCTCCTTGCCGACTTGAACACCAGTATCGATATCCTTCAACCAGTCACCAATGGAATGGCGGGCTCGTTGAAGACCAATGGAATAATACAACGGTACGTACCTCGCAATTTGTCCATAACGGGGCACAGCGATAAGTGAACACCTTGGCCTGTACTTGCTCATGTGATGACCAGATCTGCCGCTTGTTGTGATCACAATTATAGCAGCGGCTACACTCTTGCAGGCAGCATTAACAGCAGCATTGGGTACTGAATAAGCAGAATTGGGTGTGAATGGATTCCTTGATGCCTTCTCCTTTTGCTTCCTTGCAGGTCCTGGGCATGGTCAAAATTCACTACGATTGGTTCTCCCTTAGTGGTCTCACCGCACAACATAATGCAATAGACGCCATCCAACCTATGGTAACATTAGAGATTTGTGTCACAAGGCAGCTTAGGCTTCAGTGCAGGTCTTGGCCATGGTCCATACACACTCCAATGGGTATTCTCACTTAGCGCTCTCAAAAGGTCAACATAAAGTATTTAGCCCCATCCGAAATAGCGTTAGTAACATCAGAGATTTCGGCACGAGTTGGACGTGGCTTTTAACCACAAACTCCCACATCCGCCTTGTTGCAACGAACAATCATTGCCTGCTGCGCAATGAAGACCTCCTTTGGTGGAATTTCAATACCCAAATCACAGCGAGCAATCATCAGAAGCGGAAATTATCGAGTCCAAGTTGTGCATACCTTGTTGGTTTTCAATCTTCTCGCCCTAAATAACACGAATTTCGGTCAACACATCAGCGTTACGAATGATGGAAGCAAAGATCATATCAAGCTCCTGCTCAACACAAAATTTCAAGTCAGACTTGTCCTTCTCGGAGATGGCTGGCAAATAAACAGGCACACGGGATAAGCTAACACCTATGCGGGGTTCAAAGCGCCACCATTTTCAATCTTGCACACAAGAGTATCGCCAGTTTCTTAGAAGACAATCAAACAAAGACACTGTCGCGGGTCTTGATGACATTAGCAATGTAATCAACAAAGATGGTGTCACTGTTGTCTCTCTCCATGAAATCCTTGTTGATGATCACGTTCTTCTTCACCTCAATTTCACCAGTTCCACTGCCCTCAATGAAACCGGTACGGATTTAAGGTTCTTTGGTGTCAATGCAATGCAATGGCAATTGGATAGGTGAAGCCTAATTTGGCAGAGTAGTTCTTGCTAGCCTGACGGACATTGGTAATAGTCTCAGCATGGTATTCATGAGATCCATGAGAAAAGTTCATACGGGCGACATTCATGCCTGTGGTCATCATCTTCTCGAGCATTTCAACGCTGCGCGAGGCAGTTGCAGGACTTCGCTCGTCATTGTGGAGTGTTGTTTGGGAATCAACATACAGGCGGCACAGTTGTTCGGGTTGGGTTCAAGCTTTAGCGGCCATCATTAGTGGCACTTCGCTAATCATTGTGGAGCGTAGTCTGGGAATCGAAATACAGGTGGCACATCTGCTCAAGTTGGGTTTCATCAGTGTTGGCGTGTAGTCTGGGAATAAATATCCAGGCGGCACATATGCTCGAGTAGGGCTTCAGCTTCAGCGGCCTTCGTTAGTGGCACTTCGCTCATCATTGTGGAGCGTAGTCTGGGAATCGAAATCCAGGTGGCACATCTGCTCGAGTTGGGTTTCTGCTTCAGCGGCCATCATTAGTGGCACTTCGCTCATCATTGTGGAGCGTAGTCTGGGAATCGAAATACAGTTAGCACCTCTGCTCGAGTTGGGTTTCATAATTGTTGGCGTGTAGTCTGGGAATCAATATCCAGGCGGCACATATGCTCGAGTAGGGTTTCAGCTTCAGCGGCCATCATTAGTGGCACTTCGCTCATCATTGTGGAGTGTAGTCTGGGAATCGAAATCCAGGTGGCACATATGCTCGAGTAGGGTTTCAGCTACAGCGGCCATCATTTGTGGGACTATGCTCATCATTTTGGAGTGTAGTCTAGGAATCGAAATACAGGTGGCACATCTGCTCGAGTAGGGTTTCATCATTGTTGGCGTGTAGTCTGGGAATCAATATCCAGGCGGCACATATGCTCGAGTAGGGTTTCAGCTTCAGCGGCCATCATTAGTGGCACTTCGCTCATCATTGTGGAGTGTAGTCTGGGAATCGAAATCCAGGTGGCACATCTGCTCGAGTAGGGCTTCAGCTTCAGCTTCAGCGGCCTTCGTTAGTGGCACTTCGCTCATCATTGCGGAGCGTATTCTGGGAATCGAAATACAGGTAGCACCTCTGCTCGAGTTGGGTTTCATAATTGTTGGCGTGTAGTCTGGGAATCAATATCCAGGCGGCACATATGCTCGAGTAGGGTTTCAGCTCCAGCGGCCATCATTAGTGGCACTTCGCTCATCATTGTGGAGAGTAGTCTGGGAATCGAAATACAGGTGGCACATCTGCTCGAGTTGGGTTTCATCTTTGTTGGCGTGTAGTCTGGGAATCAATAACCAGGCGGCACATATGCTCGAGTAGGGCTTCAGCTTCAGCGGCCTTCGTTAGTGGCACTTCGCTCATCATTGTGGAGCGAAATACAGGTGGCACATCTGCTCGAGTTAGGTTTCATCATTGTTGGCGTGTAGTCTGGGAATCAATATGCTCGAGTAGGGCTTCAGCTTCAGCGGCCATCATTAGTGGCACTTCGCTCATCATTGTGGAGCGTAGTCTGGGAATCGAAATACAGGTAGCACCTCTGCTCGAGTTGGGTTTCATCATTGTTGGCGTGTAGTCTGGGAATCAATATCCAGGCGGCACATATGCTCGAGTAGGGTTTCAGCTTCAGCGGCCTTCGTAAGTGGCACTTCGCTCATCATTGTGGAGCGTAGTCTGGGAATCGAAATACAGGTGGCACCTCTGCTCGAGTTGGGTTTCATCATTGTTGGCGTGTAGTCTGGGAATCAATATCCAGCCGGCACATATGCTCGAGTAGGGTTTCAGCTTCAGCGGCCATCATTAGTGGCACTTCGCTCATCATTGTGGAGCGTAGTCTGGGAATCGAAGTACAGGTGGCACATCTGCTCGAGTTGGGTTTCATCATTGTTGGCGTGTTGTCTGGGAATCAATATCCAGGCGGCACATATGCTCGAGTAGGGCTTCAGCTTCAGCGGCCATCATTAGTGGCACTTCGCTCATCATTGTGGAGCGTAGTCTGGGAATCGAAATACAGGTGGCACATCTGCTCGAGTTGGGTTTCATCTTTGTTGGCGTGTAGTCTGGGAATCAATAACCAGGCGGCACATATGCTCGAGTAGGGCTTCAGCTTCAGCGGCCTTCGTTAGTGGCACTTCGCTCATCATTGTGGAGCGAAATACAGGTGGCACATCTGCTCGAGTTAGGTTTCATCATTGTTGGCGTGTAGTCTGGGAATCAATATCCAAGCGGCACATATGCTCAAGTAGGGTTTCAGCTTCAGCGGCCATCATTAGTGGCACTTCGCTCATCATTGTGGAGCGTAGTCTGGGAATCGAAATACAGGTGGCACATCTGCTCGAGTTGGGTTTCATCATTGTTGGCGTGTAGTCTGGGAATCAATATCCAAGCGGCACATATGCTCAAGTAGGGTTTCAGCTTCAGCGGCCATCATTAGTGGCACTTCGCTCATCATTGTGGAGCGTAGTCTGGGAATCGAAATACAGGTGGCACATCTGCTCGAGTTGGGTTTCATCATTGTTGGCGTGTAGTCTGGGAATCAATATCCAGGCGGCACATATGCTCGAGTAGGGCTTCAGCTTCAGCGGCCTTCGTTAGTGGCACTTCGCTCATCATTGTGGAGCGTAGTCTGGGAATCGAAATACAGAAGGCACATCTGCTCGAGTTGGGTTTCATCATTGTTGGCGTGTAGTCTGGGAATCAATATCCAGGCGGCACATATGCTCGAGTAGGGTTTCAGCTTCAGCGGCCATCATTTGTGGCACTTCGCTCATCATTGTGAAGCGTAGTCTGGGAATCGAAATACAGGTAGCACCTCTGCTCGAGTTGGGTTTCATCATTGTTGGCGTGTAGTCTGGGAATCAATATTCAGGCGGCACATATGCTCGAGTAGGGCTTCAGCTTCAGCGGCCATCATTAGTGGCACTTCGCTCATCATTGTGGAGCGTAGTCTGGGAATCGAAATACAGGTGGCACATCTGCTCGAGTTGGGTTTCATCATTGTTGGCGTGTAGTCTGGGAATCAATATCCAAGCCGCACATATGCTCGAGTAGGGCTTCAGCTTCAGCGGCCTTCGTTAGTGGCACTTCGCTCATCATTGTGGAGCGTAGTCAGGGAATCGAAATACAGGTGGCACATCTGCTCGAGTTGGGTTTCATCATTGTTGGCGTGTAGTCTGGGAATCAATATCCAAGCGGCACATATGCTCAAGTAGGGTTTCAGCTTCAGCGGCCATCATTAGTGGCACTTCGCTCATCATTGTGGAGCGTAGTCTGGGAATCGAAATACAGGTGGCACATCTGCTCGAGTTGGGTTTCATCATTGTTGGCGTGTAGTCTGGGAATCAATATCCAGGCGGCACATATGCTCGAGTAGGGCTTCAGCTTCAGCGGCCTTCGTTAGTGGCACTTCGCTCATCATTGTGGAGCGTAGTCTGGGAATCGAAATACAGAAGGCACATCTGCTCGAGTTGGGTTTCATCATTGTTGGCGTGTAGTCTGGGAATCAATATCCAGGCGGCACATATGCTCGAGTAGGGTTTCAGCTTCAGCGGCCATCATTTGTGGCACTTCGCTCATCATTGTGAAGCGTAGTCTGGGAATCGAAATACAGGTAGCACCTCTGCTCGAGTTGGGTTTCATCATTGTTGGCGTGTAGTCTGGGAATCAATATTCAGGCGGCACATATGCTCGAGTAGGGCTTCAGCTTCAGCGGCCATCATTAGTGGCACTTCGCTCATCATTGTGGAGCGTAGTCTGGGAATCGAAATACAGGTGGCACATCTGCTCGAGTTGGGTTTCATCATTGTTGGCGTGTAGTCTGGGAATCAATATCCAAGCCGCACATATGCTCGAGTAGGGCTTCAGCTTCAGCGGCCTTCGTTAGTGGCACTTCGCTCATCATTGTGGAGCGTAGTCAGGGAATCGAAATACAGGTGGCACATATGCTCGAGTTGGGTTTCATCATTGTTGGCGTGTAGTCTGGGAATCAATATTCAGGCGGCACATATGCTCGAGTAGGGTTTTAGCTTCAGCGGCCATCATTTGTTGGACTCTGCTTATGTTTTCCGATTTTTACATCGTCGCTCAAAAGTTTTGTCCAGGAGCTCGTCCTCTGTCGGTGCATGAGGGCATACAAACGTTATGTTGGCGAATTTGGCCCCGATGTGGATTTTAACAATGGGCTCGCTAATGTCTTCAAGGGTCAAAACTTTTTGCCCGAGTCTATCGTTTACAACAAATCCGCATCTGAATAGTCACTGTTTCTGCTCAGTGCAGCTAGGACCGTAGCAGATGTCACAGCTTTTCATACTCCTTTTGCCCGACCCATCTGAATGTATTTCCTGGGTGGCAGTAATGTCTATTTTAAACCAGCTTCGGGCTTTACTACTTCGGTTGCAGGTTTTCTGTTAAGTGTTTTAACATTCCAAATGCAGACACAATCGTGGTTGTCCTTTGTTCGTTTGGTCGTTAATTGGAGTGCTTGGCCATTGCTTTGCTTATACTCTAGATCAGCAACTAAGTATGAAAAGATACATTTTCATAAACGTATCTTAACCAAACAAATATGAAAATTGGCGCCCCTCTTACAATCCAAACGCCTTAAATTGATCACAACACATCCCATCCATACTATTCTCTTATATGGTTTCCTTGTATCCTTGCATTGCTTTAACAAAATACAAAACAACAGTAGTTTGTGCTCAACAAAACCAACATTGTCTCTGACTTCTGGCCGATGAAACAAACGCATACAAGGATCACATCAAGGAGGATTCCTTTATTCCGGTATATTCACTTTCTGGTCTGCTGTTAAACAATAATTCCACAGACGGAATGTTTGCATTTAACAGTGTATCACAAATCGTCCTGGAGCAGGATAATTTTCTATCCGCCTGCATATTTTGTTGCCTCATTCCTTTTTGGGGGGGGGAGAATTATCCTTGCCATTGCCCCCATTTGATAAACGAGTGCGCTCCACTGTCGGAAGAGGTGGAGGGATTTGTTAACCAAAACTCAGCAATCCTGTGATTTATCGACATTCTCTCGAAGAGGCTTCGAGCTTGTAGATATCATCTTCAGGATAATCTGCAGGAGTGGGTGGCAGGCGGACGGCAAAATATGGCTTTTAATTTATGGAAATTGTTTGCACGCACGTATGTAACTAGAAAATTAATTAAACATACGCTGTAATAGATTGACAGTTTGCTAACTGCTAATATACATAAATATAGGACAAGGACATGTATATAGTTGAGCCTGTCATCCTTATAAATTGTTTATATGTGCATACCGTCACGATGAATTACAGCAGCATTGTTGTGTGCCTTTGAAAATTCATTGCGATTGCGAATCTGTGCGTGTGTGTCGTCGCATGGCCATGGAGGAGGTTAATATATCTGAGAGCAATCCATCTTGCTCGTCCCACCACCGGGAGTTTAAAGATAATTAATTTCTATTAATGATTCATAAGAAATTCGGGCACAAATTTAGATTAATGATGTTTGCCTTACATTCCCCATAGGCATTAACTCTGCACATTGACAGGAACCCATCTATGATGGCACCAATGATGTTTTTTTTTTGTTTTTTTTTTTTTGTTGACTTCGGGTGGTTCGTCCTGATATGTGGCACGTGTGATATTTTGTCTTGTGAGCTTATAATAGGGTTTGCATGGATGTAGTGTTTCAGCAAAGTTAGTGGGGGCTCCTTTCATAGAGCACTCGAACATCGTAAGTAATTGGGCATTCAAGAGTGATACAGATTATCTTAAGCAGTTCGAGGGTTGAAGAGATGGTATCCGATTAGCTCGGTATACCATGATTCATGTGTCCTACTTTCTTACTTATCGTGCTCCCGGCCCGTGAATAGTCTCTGCCTGAGGCACTCCATTCTCTACGATCCCGGGCTTGCTGCTTCCAGTTGTCTAGACCAAGCGCGCTGGCATCCGCGATGGCTTGGTCTTTGAAACGGAGTTTCAGTCTTCCTATTCTCGAACCTGGGGGCTGGGATTCGAAGATCCTCTTAGCTGGAGCGTTATTGTCCATTCGCTCGATGTGGCCTAATGAAGTCGACGTGTTTTGGCTTTTTGGACTATATCCACATCTTTGTGCAGCTCATAGAATTCGCGGTTGTATCTTCTCCCCCATTCACCCTCCTCTCACACCGGACCAAAATCCGCCGAAGTGTTTTTCTCTCGAAGGAGCTTAGTATCAGCTCTCCCTTCTTGCGTATCGTCCAGCACTCGGCGCCATAAAGCTGAACTGGCGCTCTGGCATCCACGATGGCTTGGTGGAGGTTCGGTCTTCCTTGTCTTCTCGAATATGGGGGCTGCGATTCGAAGATCCTCTTAGCTGGAGCGTTATTGTCCATTCGCTCGATGTGGCCGAGCCAATGTAGTCGACGTGTTTTGGCTTTTTGGACTACATCCACATCTTGGTAGAGCTCATAGAGTTGTATCTTCTCCCCATTCACCCTCCTCTCACACAGGACCATAAATCCGCGGAAGTGCTTTTCTCTCGAAGGAGCTCAGTATCAGCTCTCGCTTCTTGCTTACCGTCCAGCACTCGGCGCCATAAAGCTGAATTGGGGCTCTGTTTTGGCTTTTTGGACTACATCCACATCTTTGTACAGCTCATAGAGTTCGCGATTGTATCTTCTCCCCCAATTCACCCTCCTCACACATCGGACCAAAATCCGCCGAAGTGTTGCCTTCTTGCTTTTCTCTCGAAGGAGCTCAGTATCAGCTCTCCCTTCTTGCTTACCGTCCAACACTCGGCGCCATAAAGCAGAACTGGCAGGATAAGGGTTTTGTAGAGCACACATTTCGTCTTTCGAGTCAATTGTTTCGCCAAACCGAAGTAGCAACGGTTTCCTAGGGTAATTCTTCGCCGGATCTCCCCAAGGGTGTCATTCGTTGAGTCTATATTTACTCAGAGTTAGGTCAACTCCTTAACTACCTCGAAATTGCTGCTATCAATAGTGACGCTTTGTTTTAGGCGGTGGACAGATGCTTGTTTCTTTGTTGATAGCATGTACTTAGTCTTGTCCTCGTTTACTTCAAGGCCAACGAATGTTGCCTGCTCTTCAATCGCCGTGAACGCTTTTATCATGGCACGCTGGGAGCGACCGATGATGTCAATATCATCCGCATAGCCCAGCTGCTGAACGGACCTGTTGAAATTAACGCCTTCAGTGTTGACACCTGGCCTTCGTAATATCTGCTACAGTAGCAGATTGAAGAAGTCACATGATAGCGCGTCTCCTTGCCGAAATCCGGTGCTTGTTTGGATTAGTTCCAGCGTCACGTGGCACAGCTGAATCAGTTTTGCCGGGATTCCGAATTCGGCCACCGCCATAAAGAGCTCCTGATGATGTATGTATCGTCCGCACAGCCAAGAACCTGGATGGACCTGTTGAAGATAGTGCCTTCCGTGTTGACACCTGCCCTGCGCACTATCTGCTCCAGTACGATATTCAAGAAGTCGCATGATAGCGCGTCTTCTTGCAGAAATCCGGTGCATACTGCACGCATGTTTTCCAGCGGCACGCGACACAGCTGAATCAGTTTTCCCGGGAGCCGCATATGATAGCATAAATCGTCAGGAGCCATCACCATAAAGAGCTTCGGACGATGTATGATATCATACGCGGCTTTGAAGTCGATGAATAGGTGGTGAGTTTCGACTTGAAATTCACTGGAGGTGGGTCCTCCTATCACTCTCTCTACATGATGCCCATTAAGCAGCTGCTGAAAATGTTCTATTCCCTGCGCTTCTGTGACTAGGTTTCCTTCGCTGTCACGAAAAGCCTGCCTTCCTGTTTTGTAGCCAGCAGCTTGGCTTGTCTGGAAGGCTTCTGTGGCGGAGGATTAAGACTCGCCAAGCAAGTACGCGTTGGCAGGACCGCTCACGTCAAGTGACACCTCGGATGTTTGAGGGAAGTCGCCTGGCACCAGCCAAAAAGAATCTGCCTGGTCTGTGACGTTTTGACATCCTAGGTGTCACTTGACGTGAGCAGTGCTGCCAACGCGTACTTGCTTGGCGAGTCTTAACTCCCCGCCGCCGCAGAAGCTCTCCAGATGACTTACCGGTCTACAGGTAGCGGGCAGGAATCTGGACGCGGCGACCTGTGCGGGAGCTGGAAGGCTGAGTTGATGTAAGTTGTGGCGGTTGGGGATTAGACGGGGCGGGTGTAGGCGGTGTTGCGTCTTCGTGATGCTGGCTTTAGGCGGTCCGTTGAAATTTTCGTCAGCTTCCCTCGGATGTTGATAGTAAAGAATTTGTCGTGGCGTTCAGCTATTTTACACGGTCCGACTTATGGCGGGTCTATGGATGCTTTGACCGAATCGTTGCGAACGAATGCGTGACTTGACGTCTTGGTCTTGGTGGACGAATGGGCGCTGCTGAATATGCCAAGCTGTTTGCTGCGGTCTACTTTGGTCCATTATATGTCGAAGGTCTTTGATGAATTCGCTTGCGAACGGCTGTCGATAGTCGGTGCTAGTAAATCGGCTGGAAGTCTGAATTCTGTGCCGTAGACTAACTCTGCTGGAATGGCGTTTGTTAAACCTCCGGATATTGTTACGATCGCGCGACTCTTCGATCATGTTTAGCTAGAAAACTGCGTTAGCCCTCTTCTTTCTACACAGGGTCTTCTTTTCCTTCCTTCTCCTGGCTCGATGCTCTTCTCTCGCTGCCCATTTTTGGCGCTGCAGTACTTTATTGTGTGCATCTTCTGTCACGTTTTTCCTGTACACGCATTGATCATCATACCACGGGATCTTTCTCATGAGTGGCTGGTACCCTACAATGGTTTCAGCTACATCCTTGATGATGTCGCGATACTATCATCACTGATTGTTGGCGTCTGTGGTAGGTGAGTGCACAGAGGTGAGTTTTTTACTCTCTGTGGGCTCTGGCTACTCCAATTGTACTAAGGCGTCCAAAGTCGAATTTCTTGTTATGGACAGTTCGCAACTTCTTCTCGTTGGACAGTCGAGCTCTGAATTTTGTCGCGACAAGAAAATAGTCAGAGTTGACATTTTCCCCTCGGAATTTGTGTGCGGATTCCTGTGTCCTAGGGGCTAACAAAATGAAAGCGATCCTCCATGTGGGTGGTTGGTACGAAGAAGGCATAGAGGTTTCGGGAACAAATATTGCAATAGCTTAAGAACTCCACACAAAGTCACGTCATGACATAGCATTGGATAATTTTTTTTAGATCTGCACTTGCAGAAACAATCACAGAGGCATAATAAATCAATTTTTCCTCGACTGGATCCGCAATGCAATAACCAGCATTGCTAGAGAAGGGGTTTCGCGGTCATTTAACATCATGTCTTGGTCCATTGGTTAGGTTTGGTTAGTGGGTAGATGAGGTAGTCGATGTGCGTCATCCTCATCACACTAAGGTCAATATAGACGCATTGTGATGCCCGCTGGGAGTCCACGTGTGTGGTTGGTTCCTTCATTACCCCGTTACTGTCCATTGTTGTTAGTCCCCTTCCAGCCATTCAGATGCTGTTGCGAACCTGAAAAGAGAGACAGGGATTTTGGATAGATCCGTGAGGTCATGGAAAAAGTATTTTCCTAAGGTTCTCGTTCTTAATTGGCTGAGGCCTGGGCAGTGGCACAGAAAGTGGAGGGTATCCTCGAGTGTTTCTTAATCACCTCAGCCTCTACACAGGTCATCCTCTATAAGATGCGTTTTCAGTTTGTTGCTTTTTAGTAAGTTGTGTCCTGTTAGATCCCTACTGGAATCGGGACAGATTTCCTGATTCTTCGAAGTAGTTTATGGGTTCTGGCTTTGTCACACTCAGGGTACATCCTTTTTAAATTTTCACAGGTGGTGAGAGAGTACCACCTGTTTTTGGCAATACTCAGTGTTTTCTGTCCCACCCGAGTTTCAGATCAAATAGTGGTGGTTTGACAGACTGGTATGCCTGGACAATGCTGGAGGCAGATCCTGTTCTCACCAGTTCATCAGCAATTTCATTGCCCTGTATGCCTCTGCGTCCGGGGACCCAGTAGAGCTTAACATTATGTTGGACGCTAATAACATTTAGCTCTTCACGACAACGCTTCACAAGTTTAGATTTCATTTCGACAGCAGAGATGGCATTTATTGCAGCCTGACTGTCAAAAAAGATGTTGATATCATCTGGTGGTATCGCCAGCACTGAGGTCGCTTTGGCTGCGTCTGCTACTGCCAATATCTCGGCTTGGAAGACACTGCTGTGCTCAGGGAGACGAAAAGTGCTGTTTAACTTTAGGGTCGCTACATCCATGTATCTCGTAGAATTTTTCTGTGAAAACCACCAAGGATTTCTTCATCTGCTTTTTATACGGTCCATGCTTCAGCGCCCTAGAGTAGTACTGGAATGATCAAGGTCTTGTACAGGATCTACTTAGTTGTTCGAGTAAGGCTTTACTACTTCTTGGCCAGAGGAAACAGCGGTCGGCATGAGTGATTGTTCGTTTAATTTCTGACGAGAGGTTGTTGTCAGGGAGGCCGAGATATACAAAGTTTCGTACTACCTCAAAGTTGTATCTGTCAATGATGACAGACAGCCCAATTCGTCGACGTTGTGTGTCCTTTATTCAACAGCAAATACTTAGTCTTACCTTCGTTGCGCACTTCAAGTTGGTTAAGGTTGGTTAGGGTCGGTTTCTATTTGTTCGCCGCACTGAAGACGAGCTTATTCCTTACTGCTTCCGATGTCTGACTGGGAATCTAAGATTCTGTTAAGCCCACTTTAGGCAATTCCACCTTTACGTCAGAAATTGTGGCTTTGGAATATTTTCTAAGTTTGCTACACCGATTAATGGAAGATCGTTCCACTAGAGTTCCCCGACATAGCAACACCTAAATGATTTTTTACTAGTCCCCCTCTCGTGATAATCTGACCAATTATCCGAGTAGTATCAGTTTTCAAGAAAACTTAGTCGTTTGGAGTCGGGAAAATAACATGAGATCCCGCCATCGTGCAAGAAGTACACACGCATTCACGTGAATGGTTATGCGACAGATAGGCCCTGTATTTCGTACCACTGATGTTGGCTCGGGAGTTTGGCACAACCATCTCAAGATTCAATTCAAGAAGTCACATGACAGTGCATTGCTTTGCTTAAATCCTGAATGTGTCTGAGACGTTCTTTCAGACCCTGATGGAGCAGCGATAATTCTCCATCGTCCTCCTGCGAAGGCGGACAAGTTCGGGCGGTATATTACAACTAGACATGGATCTGTAAGTTCGTCGCTATATATGCTGTCATATGCGGTTTTGAAATGTGTAAGGTATCGATTGCGACGTCTTGAGTTGCCGAATTGTGCAGATAAAAGCAATTGTGTACTTCCCTGACCAATAACCACAATGCTAAGGGCCGATCAGGTTGTTGGCAAATGGTTTCAGGCGTTCAAATAATACGGCCGATTTGATCTTGTAGGCGATGTTGAGGTGACTTATGGATCGAGAATACGATGCTGAGGTTCCATTCTTCAGGCATACTTTCATTCGACCAGATTTGGCTTATGAGCTAGTGGATGTTACTAACCAAGTCATCTCCACCGGCTTTATTAAGCTCAGAGGGAAAGTCGTCTTTTCCGGCAGCCTTACTGACCTTGAGTTCAAATATTGCTATCCACTCCCCACTCAGGTCGGGTGGTTAGCGGTTTTCGCTGTCGTTGAATCTTGAATGGTGGAATGGTTCGTTCTGCCTGACATCGGAATGTTGTTCGTCATTTAACAGTCTGCAAGTGGTCCTTCCATATCCTCAGTATCGACGATATTTCATTGTTCATCTCGACAGGCTTCTGTTCAAGCCTTGTATCCCTGGCTTTGACGTTTTATAAGTTTGTTTTTGGCGCAACAGGCTTGTCAGTACCCAGGCGGGATTTCACAGTTGATACTGCTCGGATGATTTTTTAAATCATCATGAGAGGAGGGCTAGTGAAAAATCATTTAGGTGTTGCTACGTCTGGAAATTTAACCCAGACCTTCTACGCGGCAGTTTATCGCACCAACCATTGCGCTCCTTTTTTTTCAGAAAAGCCCGTGTTCTTCCCTTCTTCTTTGCCCATAGAGCTAAATGGCAGCTCTTATCTTAACCTGCAGCTTAGCCTTGTAGGCCTTGTTCTTGGCAAGCATCTGTCGGCATGCTGGTGGGCTCGAGAAACTTGCGGTTGATCTAATGGCTTATTGGCATCGTTGCCATTGTTCTTCGACATTCGATGCCGGTGGTATGATGTTTATCAAGATGTTAAGGTATACGCGTTGGGCGAAGGTCTTGGCCGTCTCTTGCGATTGCAGTCATTCGACATTAAATTTCGTCACAGTATTTCTGAATTGTTGGGTTTTATAAACTGCCTGAACAATTTGTCGTGACAATGTCACTTTCTATATTACATCCCCACAAAGTTTTAAGTCACGTGCACTTTTTAAGGGTTATAAATTTTAGAGATGGGATGTGATGGGATAGGGTATTCAACGATCGGATTGTAGCACAGCGGAATGTAGCCTTCTCATAGGTGTTTTTTTTTTTTTTTACTTAAGATGGAGCCATGAATTAGGTACCTCTGCTCATGCGAGATGGCGCACGATGGCACACAACCCAATCGATCCTATTTTCGTGCGAAATTTCCAAATCGCGTAATCAGCCGTCTTGGCGATGTCAATTAGCCGCCTCGGAGCTGTGAATAGACCCCTTTGGACTGTTTTTTTTTTTTTTTTTTTTGTGGGGAACCGTAAAGGACCGATGCTATGCCAAAAATCCAAAAATTCAATTTCAAACACTTAAGGCCAAGCAATCGGTGAGCTACTGCCCGAAAGCCGAAACTATCAACGAAGTCTTGGAAAATTGGAGTGAAATAATGCGCTTCTGCTAAACCAGTCGATGCAGCCACTTGAACGACGAAGTTGTGTCTCTTCAAATAATGGGAATATTTCCTCTTATTTATAAAACCATTAATACATGGAATAAATAACATTTTGTCCATTTTATTGCATTTTAAAAAAATAAACTTGTGCTTGGCCCTTTACTGATTTCCTTCAAATTCAGTGGAACTTCGATTATCCGTCTCACGGCTAACCGTAACTCCGGAAAACCGTCCCACTCGACCAGCAATTTTTTTGTTTTGATTTTGGTTGACTTAATACCTAGAATTTTATTCAGCATCGCAATACAAAATAAAACCAAACAGGCTGAGTTCCAAAACGTCAAAAAAATGCGCATTGTGAATGCACACTGCTTTTCTGATGCCAGGTGATGATACTTTTGCGCTGCTTTGCATTTGTTAGCATTGCAATTTTTGACGTTTTGGAACGACTTTGATGCGCACTATCGTCAAAAGTCTTAAATACCATTAAGGCAATAATGTGCAAAAGATTACTAACAACCATAGTTTTTAACTAACTTAATAAATAATGTTGGCTCATACAATGTTTACACGTTCAAGCATATTCTTTATAAAGGGTGATCCATTTCGAGGTTCCCTACTTTTTTAAAGAAAAAAACACAGAAAATTCAAATTTAATGGAGAATTGTTATTATCATTTGAAAGAACATTCTTTGGCATTTATTTTTTGAAGATTATGTCTATCAAATGTTGGCCGTTGCTACGTCGCAGATGGTCGGTCCATCCGTTGAGGCCAATTTTCGATCACTCGTTCGAGCATTTCGACTGGTAACTGGCGAATGACACGCGTGATGTTTTCCTCCAAGGCCTGAATCGAAGCGGGTTTGTCGGCATAAGCTTTTGACTTTACATATCCCCACAGGAAAAAGTCTAACGGTGTGATATCACACGATCTTGGTGGCCAATCGACCGGCCCAAAACGTGAAATTATGTGCTCACCGAAATGTTCTCTCAGTAAGTCCATTGATTGATGCGATGTGTGGGAAGTGGCGCCGTCTTGCTGAAACCAAATGTCGCCGAGATCACGAGCTTCAATTTCAGGCATCAAATAGTCGGTTATCATGGCACGATCACGGTCGCCATTGACGGTTACGTTCGCATCGGCATAATTTTTAAAGAAATGTGGACCGATGATTCCACCGGCCCACAAACCACACCAAACCGTTGTTTTTTCTGGATGAAGTGGCAGTTCTTCAATCTCTTCAGGTTGCTCTTCGTCCCAAATGCGGCAATTTTGTTTGTTTACATTACCCATTGAGCCAGAAATGGGCCTCATCGCTAAACAAAATTTGCCTCGAAAACACCGGATCTTCTTGGAATTTTTCCTCAAGCCCATAGAGCGAAGCGATGTCGCTTGGGAAGGTCGAGCGGCTTCAGTTGTTGCACAAGCTGTATTTTGTACGCTTTCAATTTAAGATCTTGACGTAAAATGCGCCAAGTCGTTCCATACGTCAGTCCGAGTTGCTGCGAACGGCGCCGGATCGACTCTCTACGGTCTTCGTGTACACTCTCAGCTACGGCCGCTATATTTTCTTCACAGCGTGCTGGACGTGGTCTATTCGGTCGAATATTATCCAATAAAAAGTGCTGGGTCTCAAAATGGGTGATGGTGTTGCGAATAGTACGCTCAGTAGGCCGATTATGTTGACCATAAGTTGAGCGAAGTGCACGAAACAAATTCCTCACAGAACGTTAATTTTCATAACAAAGTTGAACAATTTGTAAACGTTGTTCACGCGTAAGTCTTTCCATTATGAAATGCCAAACAATGCTAAACAAAAATAACATGACAGCATGACACCACTCACACGTGATCTGTCAGAAAAGGCTATTGAAAAAAGTATCTCTACTTGGATCACCCGTTACAACAGGAAAGGAACGCATTCCATAATTATGCAGGTGCTTTGATAATAAATATGTTTTCGTATTCTTGTTTATTTGATATAATTAAAGGGTGTATGTGACAGCAATTTCATATTTACGCATGTGTTTGTTGGATATCCTGGTTCTTGCCATGATGCCGCTGTCTGGCGTGCTAGTCCATTACAAAAAGCTAAAGTCCACCCCACGCTTCATACAGGCTTTGTATAGTAGTCTGCCTTCCGTTGAATTGCATCTTGAAACCCAGAAAGTGTGTTTCGCATTAAAGTCCCCACCGATGATAAAATTAGACTCTGTTGAGTCAAAGAGGCGATCGAGGTCGTCGTCTACCAGTCTTTATCCCGGGGGGAAGTAACTTGATCCGATGAGGTAGTCTAAATGGTTTATTTTTACAGACACTGAAATTATTTGCATAGGATCAAGTTCTATTTTTATGTTTTCAGAGTGCTTCATACATTCATTGATGTAAAGAGAGGATCCTCCTCTCGCATTTTCCGAAGGATGATGAGCTGGATAACCACTGTACCCATTTATTTTGGGTCCAGAACCCCTTTTTAAGTGGGTTTTCGATATCAAGCATATATCAATATTGTTTTTCCGTAGAAAAACTTCTAGTTTGTCAATCTTGTTTGAGAGACCATTTGCGTTCCATGTTAGTATCTTCAGAAGCTGTGTCATATTCATGTCTTATTGTTTGGTTTTCGAGGTTTGAACTCGAGCTTGCTCAATTTGTCAAATACAACTTGATTGATCTTGGTTTGTTCATCAAGTTTTTCGTATATCACAGGCAGTAGTTGGCGGATCGGATCTGCTGTATCTGATCTTTTGTCTGATTTCCCTGTGTCGCAACTTGCGCGTATGATCTCGCACCAGCTAATGCCGATTTTTCCTTTGCGCTTGGGTCAGCGACGTTCTGTTTTATAATTTTTTTTATTTTCTTTTATCGGTTTCGTCCTTTTAACTGGCTTAGTTGTCTTTGCCTTATCAGCTTTGGTATCTGCTAAGCTTGGGTCTGGGTGTGGCGGTTTCCTGAGAATGTCGCGTCTTTTTTGCAGTTCTTTCGCGATTTCGCAGCCTCGATAATTCGCTGGGTGGTTTTTTGTGCAATTGGCGCAGACCGCTGGGGACTGCTTGGTTGTGTTGCACTCTACAGAGAGATGTGTACCGGCACATTTAACGCACCGTGGTTCTTTTTGGCAGTATGCCTGCGTGTGGTTAAAACCTTGGCATCGTTTGCACTGAGGTACCACTAGCCTTTCCTTACGCGTTGGCTCGATTTTGACCTTGATGTTGAGAATGTTCTTGATTTTGAAGACGTCGTCCATATTCTCGGTCCGATCAAAGGATTATATATACACAATATATAATCTTACTTACGACTCCGGCGACGAATCCATTTTATTTGGCGTTTCACACTAAAATGACACAATATATGTGTGGGTTTTAGGAAAACAACGGTGTAGGTGGAATGATTTATTAATATAAAAATGAACGATTAAATTAAAATGATATGACACATAACCGGGTAGTGGCGAACACGCTGGTCAATCAACAGGCCTTCTCGGCGGTGCAATTCTAACTAACTCAACACGGGAAAGATGGAACAGCAAAACAAGAAAAAGTGCAGATGTGCAGCTGTGTGCGAGAATGAGGAGAGTAAATTACGAGCATGTTGGTGTGCATTACTTCGGGTGGCGTGACCGTGTTACGGGATCACCATATCCCACATATGTCATCTGCATCATAATCATTCACGATGCTCTTTTTGCTTTTGTTTGCGCAGCTGATGCATTCACAATGCGTTTTACGAAATATTGCATCATAGAAATCCGTTTGCATTTTGGAACGCGCTTGATTAAGCAGTAATGCAGCAGTACTGCGTTTTGGAATTCAGCCACATTTTCCATACATTCGATTTACCGTCTATTTAATTATCCTTCAAGGGTTTGATCCACTGCCTGACGGATAATCGAAGTTTCGCAGGAGTTCTTATAATAAAAATAAAATGAAGCAGTATGCTTTGAAAAAGGAAACACTCATGCTTTCAAAGCATCCTACCAAACGAAGGATTACAAAACTACTCATAGAAAAAAATCAGTTGGGCAACATCTGCCAATTCTACACGCCTGAATTGTTGAATGCAAAAATGTACACTTTTTCAAAATCTGTTCCAAAAATAAAGTAAATAGGTACCTGCTCTCTCTCAACAGATGTTTTTTTTTTTGTATCAAAGGACTTAGACCAAGCATTTACCTTCCACCTACCTATGTCTTTAATCACTTTTCTATCAAAAAGTTTTCATTCACAAAAAATCAAAACAGATATCGCTTCTCCCATTCAAAAAAAAAAAAAAAACATTTTCGCCACTGTATTGCGTTTGTGAAAAAACTCCACGTTTCTCCTTCGCTAAAAGTTGAAGAGTTGTATTCAAACATTTGTGATTCAATTTGCCTGTTCCACATCCGTATACGTAACCCCTTTTCCGAATGTCAAAATCAATCGACATTTTTGTTTTGTTGCGAGAAAAAAAAAACACAAAAAAAAACATAAAAAAACGTGCAACAAAAAAAAACTAATAAAACAAACTACACCCACCCGTCTATTTCCATTAAATGGATTTTTTCCATCAGACATCTGCTAAATTGAAAAAGTCACCATCAAGTGCATGGAATCGGTTGGGTATCAAATAAATTGAATGAAAAACATTTTCCGTTAGAAACGAATTTGAAAAAAAAAACAAAAAAAAACCAAAACAATTTTGATTTGCTTGATTCGAGCGTGATGCGGACATTTGCATCTGTCAGTGATTTTTAAATAACGAATGAGTGGATATTTGTTTCATGTTATGGTAAAATCGAACATAATGGACGCCTGTATATAGCTATAGCTACGAAATTTATTTGTTTCTAATTTTGAATTGTCAAAGAATGACTTTGGGCAAAAATTATAGTTCATGGATTTTTGTAACAAAAAAATTGTTTTCGCATGTTGGCAGCACTTTTATTTATTGTCGTCGTGGAAATGTTTTGGGGCCGTTTTATGGATACTTTGCTGGGGTTTTACCTAAAATGTAAGAAATTGATTTAAACAAAAAAAAAACAATTCAATTATTTTATGAATTAATTGCTAATCGTGTTATCTAGCGTTTTTTTTTTGCGATCAGAATGGATTGCAGAATGTTATTATAGGAGCGACGAGAATCGTTTATTGGTTAACCTATCACGGTTTAAAATATTTGAGACTCAAGTCCCCAAAGTAATATATCCGATCACTGTGGTACCTACAATGGATGTACATTGTAAATACAACAAATAATGCTTGGCGATATCAATTTGGCGCCTCGGAGGGTCGCTGTCTTATTACGCAAAGGCTTACGCTCCGACATTTTTTTCGTTATCTGAAAAGAGACGAACGGAAGGAAAACTGCGCACATTCTTGTACTGTGCAGCAAACACAGCAATTAAGAACTTCTTTCCCATAAGCATTTCATGGTGTACATGCAGGCTGGGTCAAATAATCAAATTTTTAAATTTTTGGAAATCCATCCATTGCGATATCACATTAGATCTGGAAAAGTGAACGAACACCGAAACACTTTTAACAAAATCGGGTTTTTCAACAGGGACGCTACAAAAGTTGAGCGACAGGGACAGCAAACGACGTCATATTTCTTGCCGCTCTTTTGACATTTCTCTTCAGTAAGGTTTGCCATTTCATGATGGAAAGATATACGATCCAACAACGAGTCGAAATTATTTAAATTTACAACCGAAATGCGGAGTCAGTGGCCTCAATGTTGAGAGCGCTACGTCCAATTTATGGTCGTCATAATCGTCCTAGCAGATCAACTTACTTACTTAAGTGGCGCTACAGTCCGGAATGAACCTGGGCCTCAACCAACATGCCTCTCCAATTAGCCCGGTCCTTAACTTCCAAATTGGTTGAGGTCGGTTTCTACTTGTGCGCGCCACTTAAGGCGAGGTCTTCCTCTACTGCGTCCGACGTCTGGCTGGTTATCGAAGACTTTGCGAGCCGGAGTATTGGTGTCCATTCGTTCTACATGTCCTAGCCATCTTAAACGTCCAATGCGGAGTTTTTTTTTTGACCAGGGGCATGTCGCTGTAAAGCTATGTTGAACCCATTCCGTTTCCTTCTCTATACAACCAAACTTGACTATGACATCACGTTGAGTCCTACCAATGACGTCAATATCGTCGGCGTATGCTAGTAGTTGCACCGATTTTTAGAAATTTGTACCTCTGGTGTTGGCACTGGAGATTTAATTTAAAACAGATGGCAGCGCATCGCCTTGTCTAAATCCTGTTTGTGTCGAATGTGTCGGTGAGTTCGTTTCCGCCATAAAAGGCTAATGTTGGCAAATTCGGCCTTGATGCGGATTGTTACAATGCGTTCGCTAAATACTTGGAAACATAAGACTTCTTGCCTAAGTCTGGCACTTATTCCCAATCCACATCCAAATTGTCGTTGTTTCTGCTCACTATACAACGGTCCATAGTAGATGTCACAGTTTTTCATCCTCTTTTTGCCCGGCCCATCATATCGTATTTTCTGGAGGGCAGTTATGTCTATTCGATTAGCAGAGTCTTCGATTAACAGCCAGACGTCGGACGCAGTAGAAGAAGTCCTCGCCTTAAGTGTCGTGCACAAGTAGAAACCGACCTCAACCAACTTGGTGTGCGCAACTGGAGGCAGTTAGCTAAGGACCGGGATAATTGGAGAGGCCATGTTGGTTGAGGCTTAGGTTCATTTCGGACTTTAGCGCCACCTAAGTAAGTAAGTAAGTATCTAGTTGATCCGGCTAATGTTGGTGCCCGAAACCTTCAACTCTATATAGCAGTGATTGGTTCAAATCGCCGAACGAAAATAGGATAGTCGACAGATCCACGTGGTTCCACAATGGACATTTATGTTGAAAGTTTGCCCGCCACTAGAACTAACCTAACCTAACAACCCATAAAATTCGACCAAGAAATTTTCTTAAAAAGCTTTACCAAGCATGTAAAGGCTGTTACAAACATTTTTGGTGAAGCTGATGAAACGAATCATTGCTTATACTAAGCTTGTTAGACGCTATTACAAAATTGTCTTGCGAAGCTGCTGCAACTAGAAAATGCAACCAAAATAATTTTATAGAGATCCTAACAATAAATGGACCCACCTTTGTTCTAAGTCTTTCATTTTGTTAAGGATCACTTCAAACGGAAAATCATAACAAAACAAGAAGAGCCTTACAAATTGAGTTCCAAAGTCTCAAGTCACTTGAATTGGTAACGAACAACATAACGATATTGCCAGACAAGGTTTATCTTTAAACGCTGAACTCAGTGACAACACTATAAGAGCAACATCTTGTACATCGAAGCTATTTCCCAAATCAAGCTTGAACACAGCTTGAATACAGTTTATGTAAGGCAAGGTTCTGCGGGCTTTGTTTTTAGTGCATTGGACTACTAATTGGACTACACATTCCGAAAACCTTGGTTTATAGACCTCTTGCAGAAGTCTGTCAAACATCCGATAGTGTAACACTCTCATAAGGATCGGGGTCCTCTTCTTTGTGGCAAAAATATAACTTCGCACATAAAATTGAGGGACAAAGTTAAATTTGAGGCCCTGCGTTGGACGCTAATGCCAGATATTTCATTTAATTTTCTCTACACCTGTAAAGTTCTTAGTCTATCATAGGATGCATCGTTGGGTGGCGCTTAGAGGAACTCTCTGCATATATGAAGGACAGGTGGGAAATAAAATAACACTCGCGGAACAAACGTAGTTAGGGCAGAGCCCCATCAGTACAAATAAAATACTTTCACGTCCCTCCATACCTTGGGAATTCAAACCAGCTCGATACAACCCTTAAACATAGCTTTCTGGTACAACGCCGCCGTCAGTTCCCTCGGATTTAAAGGGTTTGAAACTGTTTACTGCCCAAAATATTTAATCGTTTCTGATAATACAGGGTGGGCCAAAAGAAGTCACCCGATGTTGATTGGCTCTCATTAATATCGATTGTGGCTCGCGCAGTGTGTGTCGTTGCTCCGTCCTGTTGGAACAACCACATGTCCTCCAGTCCTAATTCGTCCAATTGCGGCAAAAAAAAATCGGTTAACATGGCCCTATAGCGCACACCGTCCACGGTTGTCGTATGACCAGCGGCGTTCTCGAAAAAAATGGCCCGATTACTGCTCCAGCGTGAACAGCGCACCATGCAGTAACTTTGAGCGGGTGTAATGGCTCCTTGTGCATTACTCGTGGATTTTCGGTGCCCCAGAAGTGATAGTTTTGCTTGTTCACCCGCTGAGGTGGAAATGAGCCTCATCGCTCATTATGATTTTGGTGGAAAGATCGTCCACTTCGACTATTCCGCGTTTTTGGGGAGTGTATCACTCCATGGCTTGTTCACTTGTGTTCTACATCTGTCTAGTCCACAAGTGTCAAAACAGATTTCACATTGGCGGCCATCTGCAAAAATAAGAGCATCTTCCAATAGGGTGATCTCTTATGGCCCACCTTGTACCTTGGGAGTTACCCATGCATAAGTTCTATTGACATCGTCTTTGAAAGCTTCCTGTGAGCTACCTGGGTAATGAATGTCCATTAGTAGCTCTAAGGATTCTTTGCTTGAAGTCGTCCAAGTGTCATCTGTTCTGTTTTGAGATAGCTGGGATGCTTTGGAAGTCTCTTCTCGATTTTTATCACAGAAAAGTTTCCAGGATTTGCGCTTAGATTTCCTCAGTTCCTTTTTATTTGTTGCTACGTTCTCTTTGTAGGAGATTCAGCGGCTTCGTCCAAGCTTTTAGCATTTTGAAGAGTTTTCCGTACTTCTTCCAAGAAGCATTCCTAGATTTTCCGACCACCATAGAGGTTTTTGTTTCCCTTTAGATTTCCTGTGGTTTTAGGTGTCAATGGGCCTAGCTTTCTTCTCACAACCATTCATGTGTGCGTGTGTACTTCTTAGCACGATGGCGGGACCTCCTGTTTTATGCCGACGCCGAACGGCTGTGTTGAGATAAGCTTTTCATGACAATTGATACTACTCGGATGATTTGTCAGATCATCACGAGAGGAGGGCCAGTGAAAAATTATTTAGTTGTTGCTACTGCTGGGAATCGGTACCCAGACCTTCTGCGCGGCAGTTCATCGCACTAACCATCGCGCCACTGAGCCCGTCCGGCCTTAAGAAGCGATGATTGAAATTTGTGGATGTCAAACAGCCTTCCCGACCCCTTTTAAAAACGAAGTAATGTACTAGAACAAAACTGAATGAACGCTTTTTGTTCATAATGAAGGAAGTTAAAGTCTCAATGACCCTTGTAACAAACGACCAATTTAACGCCAGTTGACAAAAACTGCAACTCAAAAAGATCCCTATTCCCCGTTAGACGTGTCCTCCTCTCTGCTTGCTACAACCGTAGCGACGCCATTTCAACATGTCCACACAAAGTGTATGCCACGGTTAGATTTTTGAAATATTTTTCTCTCGAAAAAATCCCTATTCACCTGCCACCAACTAGGATTCCCTTGTAAACCGCATTTCTCTTCCTCTTTTGTTTTTCATCACTTCCAGCCAAACGAAAACCATAAAAAGGTAAAACAACCTTTCCATTCATGTAGCACTATCCATTGATTACATCGCTTGTGATGAAATGACTCCACCGACTACAACCTGCGATCCACATCTGAAGTTGCTCCCTCAGGGACGCCATTAACACAACTGACGGTTTCTCTCGACGGCCATCACGAGAGGGAGGAAACAATCTATTAATTGCATTTGCTATTGAATACCGTTACGCCTTCCTGCAATGCGTACTCAGCATTGGATTTCATTTAAAAAAAAAACACATTTCTGGGAGGCGAAGAACACCTCCAGGATACACATGTATCCCAGTAATAAGAATGGTGTGGCAAAATCAATTTCTCTAATCGAGAATTATTCAAAGTACACCAGCATGCCTCCAAATGGCATTCGGCTTTGCCTACGAGAAGTTCATTCTCCTCTAGCATCTCCCACAAGTCTACCGTCGTCAGATCCACCTGTCATTTCTCAATTCCCAGGAACCAGGCACTCGCGTGATAGAGCGAGACCGAAATATAGAGTTCATAATAAAATTATTATACCATCGGTGCGAGTATATTGTATCTGTATGGTATGCCGTGCTACCTCAGTGCTCGTTGCCTTCTAAGCCTTGAGACTGAAATTTACAACATCATCGTCGTTAGCATCGAGGCTGACAGGCAAAGGCAACCTCTCCTCGGCAAGGGTTGCCTGGGGATGGTATTGTCTGTGGGGAATTTATTGGAAAACTGATGATTTCCTAGGGCACTAGGTTTTTGCCTACTCTGTAAATATAGTCTAAACGTGGTGTGGAAAGGTTCAGTTTAGGAGGAGCCAGATGAATATGAAGTTGTTCGGTGGGAAAAGTTTTCCTTTTTTTTTTATTTTCCTTTCATTTTAATAAAACTTTCTGCATGATTTTTTGGAGTAGGAGGGCTACAAGCTAAACAGCTTTTTATATCTGTTCTATGGAATTATGGCTGAGTGTGCATCCTCCAGGTGGACGGAACATCGTAGTGGCGAACAACTGCACTCCTCGTGCTGGCAAAACGTGACGATGCTATGATGGCGGTGATGATTATGATGATGGTTGCCAATGAAACTAAGCAGTTGTGCAGATACAGGCGGACCCTGGGTTAAATTAAAGTTAGCAAAACTCAATTAACAATTATTAACGAAAAGAAAAATGGAGAAAACTTTTCCATTTTCAGTTTGAATTGCAGATATATTAAGCGGACGGAGTCCATGAGAGATTTCGTCATACGTTTCCCACCACCAAAGAGAGGGTTTCCGCTGGGCTGTTATTATGTTAAGAGGGGATTTAGAGTTTGAGCGGATTTTGTGAAGATAATTCGTTATTACGTAATGAATTTTATTTAATGTTAATTTGGTTGTGAATCGGTGCAGGGATTGATGGGAGAATGTTGGCAGAAAATTATGGTGTTGTTACTAAAAAGCAGGGTTTAGAGGAACGAAGCTTCCTAGACACCAATGTGTCTTTGGAGCACTTAGACTATACATTGGCTAGCATGGAGGCAGTATCTTAACTCATTTGAATTTGTCACTTAGGACGGTTACCAGTCTGTAGAAATGGTTATTCACTATTCTCTTGAGCATTCTTTTGGGTGTACTCCTAACTTACTAACTGAAGTGGCGCTACAGTCCAGAATGAAGCTGGGCCTAAACCAACGTGCCAACATGCCTCCAGTTGCACAATCCGAGTTGGTTGAGGTCGGCTTCTACCAGTGCGCGTCACCTAACGCGAGATCTTCCTCTACTGCGACCGACGTCTGGCTGGGAATCGAAGAAGCTGCGAGCCGGAGTTTATTCGTTCTACATGTCCTAGCCATCTTAATCGTCCAATTCGGAGTTTTTTTGACCAGGGGCATGTCGCTGTACAGCTCGTATAGTTCTTGTTTGAATCTTCGTCTCCATAGCCCGTCAACGCAAACGGGACCGAAGATTTTTCGGAGAATTTTCCTCTCAAATCGACCAAGGATATCTTCATCCGCTCTTGAGATGGTCCATGCTTCAGCGGCGTAGCGCAGGACCGGGATGATCAGGGTCTTATATAGGATCTCCTTAGTAGTTCGAATGAGGGCTTTACTAGTGAATTGCCTTCTTAGGCCGAAGAAACATCGGTTGGCAAGAGTAATTCTTCGTTTAATTTCTGACGAGATATTGTTGTTAGAGTTCATAGCGGAGCCGAGGTAGACAAAATCCCGTACTACCTCAAAGTTATATCTGTCAATGGTGACGTTCTGTCCGATTCGTCGATGTTGTGTGTCCTTTCGTGTTGACAGCATTTACTTTTGACAGCCCATTTTTGACGCTTCCTTCTCTATACTAGCAAACGTGGCTATGACATCACGTTAAGTCCTACCAATGATGTCAATATCGTCGGCGTATGCAAGTAGTTGCACCTATTTTTGGAAAATTGTGCCTCTTGCTTTAGCCCCGCAGTTCCACACAGTCCTCTCAAGAATAAAATTGAAGAACTCACATGACAGCGCATCGCCTTGCCTAAATCCATTTTTGGTACCGAATGTGTCGGAACCTGATGGAGCAAGGAGAATCCTCCATCGTCATCCTACATAAACGGACGAGTTTGGGTGGTATACCAAAACTAGACATGGCTCTGTATAGTTCGTCTCTATAAATGCTGTCGTATGCAGCTTTGAAATCGATGAATAGGTGATGGGTATCGATTTTGACTTCTTGGGTTTTTTTCCAGGATCTGCCGAAATGTGAAAATTTGATCGGTTGTGGACTTTCCTGGCATAAAACCGCACAGATAAGGGCCGATTAGGTTGTTGGTAAACGGTTTCAGGCGCTTACATATTACGGCAGATAGGATCTTGTAGGCGATGTTGCCTCTGTAGTTTGAGCTGTTCAGATGGTCTCTTTTTTGTGGATCGGGCAAATGACGCCGAGGTTCCATTATGGATGTTAATTACTAAGTCTCTTCCGCCGGCTTAATAAAGCTCAGAGGAAAAGCTGTCATTTCCGGTAGCCTTGTTAAGCTTGAGTTTAGATATTGCTATCCTCACAACACTCAGGTCGGATGGTTGGCAGTTTTCGCTGTCGTTGACAACATTGAATGGTTTGCTTTGCCTGACAGCGGAATTTCGGTCTTCATCGCCGTTAAACAGTCTGCAGAAGTGGTTCCTCCATATCCTCAGCATCGACTGTCTCAACTACGATTTTTCCTTGATCATCTCGATGGGATTCTTTTCGAGCCTTGTATGCTTGTTTTTGACGTTTTACACTTTGGTAAAACTTGCGAACATCGTTCCTGGAGTAGCACCTCCTTGCTCCTTTTTCTTCTTTCTGAAAAGCTGGTGTTCTTCCCTTCTTCTCTGCCTATAGAGCTCAACTGCAGCTCTCGTCTTCACCTGAAGGTTAGCCTTGTAGGCCTCGTTCTTGGCTGCGATCATATGTCGGCATTCGTCATCAAACCATGGGTTTCGTGTTGGTGGGTACGATAAGCCTTGCTTGTTGGCATCGTTGCCATTGTTCATCGACATTCGGTGCTGGTGGTATGGTGTTAACCGAGAGGTTAAGGATTGCGATTGCAGTCTGTCGACATTAAATTTTTTCACAATATTTCTGGATTTTTGTGGCCTGGTGGATATCCGCATTCTAACCTTGGCTGCAACAAGGTACTGGTCCGAGTGGATGTTAGATCCGCGGAATCTTGGGACATCCAAAATACTGGATGCGTGTCTCTTTTCTATCGCAATGTGATCAATTTGGTTGCCCGTTCGTTGATCTAGAGACCGCCATGTCAACTTATGGATATTGAGGCGAGGAAACCATGTCCTGACCATAGTGGCATTTCGTTCCGTACCGAAGTCAATTAGCCTGAATCCGTTACCAGACGTATTGTCGTGTAGGCTGTGTTTTCCGACAATACTGCTAAAGATGTGTTCTCTAACTTCCTTTGCGGTAAAATCTCCCAGCACGATTCTTACATCGTACTTCGGCTGTCGCTCATAGGTTTTGTCAAGGAGATCATAGAAGCAATCCTTAGCTATATCATCTCTTTCATCCATCGAGTCGTGAGCTTATTTAAGGCTTACGTTGGCGAATTTGTATGTGATGCGAATTGGTTCGATAAAGTTTTGTCTTTCCCACGAGGCCTTCTTCTAGGGCAGCTGATGATCTTGCATCAGTGTTCGAGAGAAAGTTATAACCAGGCTGTCCATCTCTGTTTTATTGCTCGGTTGTACCAAGGGGTCGGAAAGGTAGGTGGGTAAGTAGAAGGTGCATGTACCACTAACGTGCCTTTTTGTTGCTATGAATTGCGTGACCTATGAGTGTGTATGCGTGTATTTGTCCCTTAACCGCTTCTACGGACCCTTGCCGCAAGTGAGCCGTGAAGAGCTGAGTTTTGCCTGGCCAGCTCGTCTGCATGCTCGTTTCCTTCAACGGCACTGTGCCCTGGAACCCAGATAAGTGTGACCATGAAGTATTCTGCACCAGTTTGGAGGATATTGTAGCCGAATTGATGGCCTTTATGGCCGCTTGGCTATTTATGTGAATAGCAATATTTTGCTATTCCGTTGTGTCACGCCCCAGTAGCGTTCAAGGCTCTCGGATATCCAGTAGTTCCGCTTGGAATACGCTGGCAAAATCCGGTGCTAGATATGAAACTGATATTTTCGGTGATTCCGAGTAGACTCCGGACCACACACCACTGTTCATCTTAGATCCGTCGATGGAGACGACCGTATCGAAATCTCTTTCTACTTCGTTTCTCTTCCACCGAGCTCTGGAGGGAAATCCTACGTGAAAGCCTTTCTTGAAGCTTAGTATAGGTGTTATGTTATCTATTGGAAACGTGACCACGCCGTTTGGTAACAATTCCAGGATATTACTGTAGCCATATGGCCTTGAATTCTTTCTAGCATAAAGTGGTATCTTTAGTGGGTAGCTCGAGAGGCAAGAGATGCAATATCACGGTAAGGGCATCCGTTGGCGCCAACCTCAGCGCGCCCGTAGTGCCTATGCATCACAGGCATTGCATTGTTGGTCAAAATTTCTCTATATAGTGACCAGTTGGATTTTTTAGGGTTCCTAAGAACCTTCGGGTCTGGGGGAATATCATCCAAGATGAATTGGATCCATCTGTGATATGAAAAGGAGTGCTCGTTATAGATTCTCAAGTTTCTAATGCGGTTGATCATAAATTGGGAGGCAAGCGTAATGTCTAGCACTTCTTGCCTAATTTTATTTATTGTAAAGTAGGGACAGAACCTGAGTTGCAAAGCAGGAACTCTGCTTATAGAATATAAACAAACGGGACCTCACCTCGTTCGTTGATGTTGGCGCTGCCCCAAACTGTATGATGAGCGTTGGTGTCACATCCAACGATACGGACTGTTTTTTTTTATCTGCTTCCACCATCAGATTCCTTAGGTTGGGCAAGGACAAGGTATTGGTCTCAGATGGTCATGAGCCAAGTATGCCAAGACCAGCCATTAGTTGCTGTCTTTTGTTTCAATACTAGTTGTGACGGTATACTGATAACTGTAAGAAGAGAGTAAAAAATATTTAAGGAGTTCTAAGCAACAATTCAAGATCTAGGTTTACCATCGTTTCATACGTAGAACAGTTTATAGTCAGGAGTTCAGAGTCCGCACAGCAAATTTTTGACAGCCCAGGTTTCTTGAATAAGAAATATATCTTCCCTGCGTTTTGTGAGTCGGAGAAGAGGACTGCCGGAAGCCGCTTTTGAGTTGTGGAAGTTTATCTGTAAGAGTTCCATCATTGGATCTGATTACAGACGCCATGACCACTGTGTTGTTGGTGTCGTCAGAATCTGACGCTAGGAGGTACTCTTCTGCAAGTCTATCGGTAACACTAACCAACTCTAGGTCTATGGACTTTGTGTCAACCCCAATGAAGGTATCGTTATGGGTGTTATGAATGCCACACATTGGGGGGAAGTACTCTCTTCACAGATCGGTCTTACTGATGGTGTTGAGATCTGTGTAAAAGTAGTCATCGATCGCGGCTTTCCTTTCTCATCTTTGAAGCTTCACCAGAAATTGTTGCAAGGGGTTAGCATACGCACGTTTCGATTGTAAGTTCTCCCATAAATGGCATGCATACTATAGGGAAAGCACCTAATTGACAGATCGGTCATCAATTATTTTCTCTATCTTCTCTGCAGTTTCATCGGGAGCTGTTGCAAGGGATTAGTATACGCAAGTTTCGACCCACTATCCTCGTCAGATCGGCCATCAATTGTTTTCTCTACCTTATCAGCAGTTTCATCAGGAGTTGTTACAAAAATGTTTAACTTAGAAAACGATAGACCAATGATTGAATTCCTCGGGAAGAATCCACTTGAAATATCGTTGCCAACATCCCTACAAGAGGCATCAAATGTGGCTTTTCTTTCTCAGCTCTGGAAGTGTCCTGATCAACTTTCACGACGTGGCTTGAATGTCATACTATTCGTGAAGCATCCAATTCATAGGCCTGACGAAATAAAGCAAACCTAAAACATTTATACCTAGCCGGTCCAGCTGTAGTCTTAGCCTGTCTAGCTGTAGTAAAGTGCATCAGAAACTATTCATCTAAATGCACAACTCCTGCGACCCTGATAAAATGGATCAGGTGCCATCGGAATGGATAGCGGTATGAAAGCTGATCCATGTCATGTCATATCTTCGAACGGTGGAATTGAGAAGATTTCCAACTTAATTAGGAGAATAAATTCGCCACAACCTTCAAAAACATAAAATCTCACATCCTTCTCAGACCAGCCAATTACATCGAAGCACCCATCCCACTAACCCTATCGTTATCATTCGGCATATGCATCACTATCAGTCGGTCATTCCTTTTGTCTGTTGGAACAGCGGAAAGGATAAATTGCCATTACCCAGACAAGGTAGATAATAAATCCTTATAACATATGTGAATGCGATATCTCAGGAAACTGGTATTCAATTCACACTTTGTTGTCGACTTGAACTGTACAAGCAAACACACACTCATCCTACAACAAAATGTATCCTTGAGGCTATCGTGCGGAGGTGGGCTTCAAATGTCGCCCATTGTCGCGTGTGTGTTGTCTTTCAGTTTCTTCATAATATACTTCCGGGATAAACGAAAACGTTCCGTGTTTGTTGTTTGTTGTTAGCATCTCGTGCGTGTGCAAACGGCTTTAAGTCTATCGCCCTGCAGCAGAAACTTTGTCTTTACAGTCCTGCATGCATAGGATACATTCATTCGTATACACAAGGCCCAGAAGGAGCGAATCACCGCATCTGAGATTTGTGTGTATGTGGGTGTGTGTGTGTGCGAGAGTGTGTATCTTTCTAAACGACACAACACTGGCGGCAATAAAAGGTCAGAATATGGAGATCTTTGTCTCATCGGAGTATCTATATTTGGTTCGGTGTTGGGGGTAGGATGCCTCCAGCCCTATTACAAGTTAAGTAAATGGGAATAAATCCTTCGAAAGGTAGATACTGGCTAAGGTACACATTCCTCGAGTAACGTGTATCCGTTCAGGACGAACAAAGACAACTAACTACAGGACGACACAGCCTGATGGCATAAATCTCTGTAAAGGATTTAATGCACAACAAGGAGCCGGGAGCGGTCGGCGTTGGTGTTTACGTGTCGAAACTAGATTCATTACAAGGATTCAGATCAGCCGAAAGGGACATGGGGATGTGTGTTTTTGTCTACAAAAGGAGGCGTGTTTTGTTGGTTTAAAGTTTAAAGTCTCGCCTATATAGGCAGGAATTCACAAAAGTTTGATTTTGTCTCCGGAATTAGGTCTGGGCGTGTGAAAGTGCCCATATTGCAGATTAACTTGGACGATAATGTATCACTTTAAGCCCACTGATAATGATCTGAGGGGGTATTGGTGATGTGGGTCCTGTTCCAGGTGACACAAAGTTATTTCATCACCCAATTGGTTGATGTGGTTTATTGATGGAAATTAATTTTGGTCCAGAGCAAAGATTGGCATATGTGGTTTTAGCATGCCTACATGTTAAGGGTGATTAGGCTACAAATACGGAAAGGGGCGCAGTCAGACATACAATCACATCGAGCAATTTGCGAATTGGCATTATTTTCAAACAGGCTTGACAAGTGCAGGAGGATACAGGAGGATTAAGATCCTTCGATAACTATAATTGCCTTGTCAATATAAGTAAGGGAAAGAAGAAGTTGGCATGTTAGCTTTAAATAGTTCGAGAGTTTGGAATACTGACAGTGTGTTCCTTGATATGTTTATTGTATGTATGCAAGTAATCTTTTTTTTTTCATAAAAATGTCAAAATATGGCAGCATAGGTATGGATATGGTCTTTCAACTTTCTCCAGGGGTGCTATGATTAGCCTAAACCCAACCAATCACATGGACATCATATCGGAATAAGGGGCAGATGATGGCCAAAAAAAACACAGAAAGTGTTACTTGGTTTCCAGAGATATGTTAACAAGCATAATGGGATACAGTGGGCTGGTTAGGTGATATAGGACGAGGATAGACAATGAGCGGCGTTAGCGTTGTAAATACACATCAATTGGGCTTATTTGACATCCTGGTGCTAAAGTTTTATATATGTCGCATCCAACCAGATTTGAGTGGCTAAGCTTATAAGTGTGGAGGTTGACCACAGACACAAAGCTATCACACCATAAAAATAAGGCTTGTCCGAATGACTAGCATAGAATATACGGCCTGCTGTAGCCTCAAGGCAAAGTACAGCCCTGGGCATCGGCAAAAGACATCATTTTACTGTTGGAGAACAAGATAAACGAAAAGGGACAACTACGTTCATGGTGCAATAACCCCAGCAGAATTAAGCTCCATGAGGTTAAATTCCCAAAAAAAAAAAGAAATAACCCCCGTGGGCTTAAATCTTTTTGGAAACGGAAATAACTCCCGCTGCTTTTAGTTCCTTTTGCTTTTGGGGCTTATTTTCATTTGAATTTGGCATTGGCACGCAACCCAAATCCAACAGTTATTGGGGTCGTGGGTGGCAGAATGCCCCCAAATCACATTCAAACTTTTCATTCACGCAAACTTGAATAGAATAGCAATTTCAAATGGCAATAACATCCGCAGGTCTATTACGCTGCACCGACGTTCATACCTGCATCTCGAGTGTTAGAAAACTTTTTACAGAAAAGGTGCAACCGAGGAACTATTGGAAGTCCTGAGCTGATTTAAAATGAGTCCAAGTTATAGTGAACAGCTGTATCTGAGTGACAGCCTTAGGCAATAAGTCTGGCGATTTGAAGACTTAAGCCAACGCATTGTAAAAATCCGATTCGAGGCAAAATTTCGCATATAAAAGGTCACGCTCCGACGAGGAAACAGGTGTTATTGCTGAAGCCCGTTTCTACCAGTTCCTCGACAAAACTTACAACTACCGAAGTACGATTTGAAAACTGCGTTGAGAGATTTTAATGCAAAAAAGAGGACGTCCTTAGCAGTATTGTCAGCAAATACAGCCTACAGTTAGTTAATCCAAGTCCGTTGCCAAATGTGATCTGATTTGGCAACGGACTTGGATTAACTAACTCCGCTGCGGTAAGGAAAACCAATTTAGCCAGCACACGGTTTCAATATCTTAAGGGGACATGACGGTCTCCATATCAAAGAACGGTCGATAAAATTGATCACATAGGTTATTGAGTTGGCCTGCTAGGCACATGGTCGTGTTTCAAGCCCAAAAAGTGACAACAACTAAGTTTTTTAGTTCCACCTTTGCGAAAGCCTGATAAACGTCCAATAGTAACATTGTCATGGGAAGCTTCTCAAATTGTTTGTTCGGCTTCGGCGTTCGATAGCAGGTTCCCTTCTTTGTGGCGAAAATAATCAGCCCTAGCAAGGTATCCGTCGGAGCGGAAAATTCTCCGATTGTACATCATTCGGAGGATTTTAGCCTCGAGGCATTCTTCCGAAAAGCTGTTCGAAATATTTCTCCGACGTTTGTAACGCATTCACCAGGATCAAGTGCGTTCAAGTGCATTTTTTGACAGCTATGTGGAATTATTTTTCCAATTTCCTCGAACAAAAATTCATCGCGGATTTTTTTGACGAATTGTAGTGAAGTGATTTTTTCTCCGATGACACATACCTCGAATGGAATTTGAACCTCCGACGAAGTATGCGTTGCGTAAAATTTTCCGCTCCAAGGGATACCTCGCTAGGGCAGAATAAATTCTCCCACACAAATTATAGGAGAATCTTAGTATGAGGCCCTTTATGGACCGTAATGCGATATAGTCAATTTGTTTACATTCAACATCGACTCGGACCACAACCTTGCCAAGCTACGAATAAAAAAAATGCGAAAGGCTGTGAAATTTAGTGTCGAAAGACTGGAGTCACAAGAGATCGGCAAGACGCGTATTCCTTAACCTCACGATTAACACCATACCACCAGCATCGGATACCGAAAAACAACGACGCCAACAAGCCATAAGATCAGCTGCAACTAATGGGCTAGGTTACTCGAGCCCACAAGCAAGAAACCCTTGGTTTGATGAGGAATGCCATCAGATGCTTGAAGGCAAGAAAAATGCCAAGCTGCAGAGAAGGACGGAAGAACACCGGCTTTTCAGAAAGAAGAAAAAAGAGCAAGAAAATCGGGCGATCCAGGATATAGACAGATGCTACTCCAGGAACGAAGTTTGCAAGTTCTACCAAAGTGTAAGACGTCAAGGCGACGGATACAAGCTCGAACAGGAGTCTGTCGAGAGAACCAAGGAAATATCGTAGTTGAGACACAATCGATGCTGAGGATATGAAAGCACCGCTTCTGCAGACTGTTGGGCCAGTCGCACATTGGACGCGTTATCTTAAAAAATTTGAATCTTGCGAAGACGTACGGACACGTAAAAACAATCCCGACCACCCAAGTACTATGCGCGCACACTGTGTGCGAGTTAGTCGTACGTATACGTGCGTCCGAAAACAACACGAACTGGTTGGGATTTTTGAATATTTTCGTACGACACAAAATCGTATCCAATGTGCGACTAGCCGTAAACAGCGATGACGAACAATATTCCGCTGTATGAACCATTTAATACTGGTGACGGCAGTGAATACTAGCAACGGCCCGACCTAAGAGAGGAGAGGTCAAGCTTGACAAGTCTGCCGGAAATTACAGCCATCCCCGCCAGCTTTATAAACCCTTCAGAGATGACTTGGAAAGTAACATTCACCAACCAAAAATTAAAATTTGCCGGATGAAAGTATGCCTGAAAAATAAAAGCTCAGCATCGGCCAGATTCAGAAAAAAAAGGACACCCTCTGAACTGCGTCAAATACAGAGGCATATGTCTCCTCAACATCGCCTACAATACCCCATCTGCCGTAATATGTGAACGCCTGAAACCATTCACCAACAACCTGATCGGCCCTAATCAGTGTGGTTTTAGGCCAGGGAAGTCCACAAGCGATCACATTTTTACACTTCGGCAGATCCTGGAAAAAACACAAGAAGTCCAAATCGAGACCCACCACCTATTCATCGATTTCAAAGCCACATACGACAGCATTTATAGAGACGAACTATACAGAGCCATGTCTAGTTTCGGTATACCGCCCAAACTCGTCCGTTTGTGTAGGATGACCATGGAGAATTCTCGCTGCTTCATCAGGGTCGGAAACGACCTAACCGACACATTCGATACCAAAAAAGAATTTAGACAAGACGATGCGCTGTCATGTGACATCTTCAATTTGATTCTTGAGAGGATTGTGCGAAACTCCCGAGCCAAGACCAGAGTCACAGTTTTCCAAAAATTGGTGCAACTACTAGCATACGCCGACGATATTGCTATTGTTGGTAGGACTCAACGTGGTGTCATAGCCACTGCGAGAGAGCAATGCGATGCGAGAAGCGTTTGAGTGCGAGAAAATTGTTCGCATGTATTCTTATATATACTCGCTTAGGGTAGCGATTTTTTATGCTACAAATGCGAGATTCTCGCAAGCCTCCTCCATGTTTCTAGCACAAAAACTTTGCTGACCACATTTTCAGGGGAAGTGTTCACGTTTAAAAAAAAATCAAACAGGTAATTTCAGTGCTTGTGTTGTGTGCTGCAATTTTTAAATAATTTTGTAACACCGAATTATCGCTTGTCGCATCGCTTCTCGTATCGCAACGCTTTTGCGCAATACTCTACGCGCAGCCAAAGAACCTGATCATCCTAGTCCTGCTCTACGGCGCTAAAGGTGAAGCGTGGACTGTATCCAAAGTGGATGAAGAAATCCTTGGTCGAGAGGAAAATTCTTCGAAAAATCTTCGTTCCCGTTTTCGCTGAAGGGCTATTGAGACGAAAATTCTACCAAGAACTATGCGAGCTGTACAGCGACATGCCCCTGGTTAAAAAAAAAACTCCGCCTTGGACGTTTAAGATGGCTAGGACATGTAGAACGAGTGGAAACCAATACTCCGGCTCTCAGAGTCTTTGATTCCCAGCTAGACGTCGGACGCAGTAGAGGAAGCCCTCGCCTTAAGTGGCGCACCGCAAGTAGAAACCAACTTCAGCAGTTAGCTAAGCACCGGGCAAATTGGAAAGGCATAATGGTTTTGGCCCAGGTTCATTCCGGACTGTAGCGCCACTTAAGTAAGTAAGTAGTAACAACCTGATCGGCCCTTATACGTGTGGTTTTAGGCCAGAAAAGTCCACAAATGATCCAATCTTTAGACTTTGGTTGATCCTGCAAAAAAAAACAGAAAATTCCAAATCGATACCCACTAGATTCATTGACTTCCAACTGGCATAAGACAGCTTTTATAGAGGCGAACTATACAGATCCATGTCTAGTTTTGGTATACCGCACAAAGACGTCTGTCTCTACAGGATGGAGAACTCTCGCTACTCCATTAGGGTCGAAAACGGCCTCATCTAAACATTCGATACCAAAAAATGGTTAAGCCAAGACCATGCATTGTCATGTGATTTCTTTAACCCCATTATTGAGAAGATTTTGCTAAGACTATCAAGCCAACACCAGAGGCACAATCTTCCTTAAATCGGTGCAACTAACGATTTTTTTTCCGAGAAATTCTGTATTTCCAGAGCTACAGAGGCGTCGGACGTACTGACAATTTTGCACATGGAGTTGAATGCCTGGTTAAAAATGTCGTATCGATAGACATGTTTTTCCGAACAAATATCCATTGTATTTTTTTTTTTCAGACGTTTTTTTCACATTCAATTCTGACGTGTTTTTTTTTCAAAGCGATCTGGGGTGTAGTTTCCCTTTCATATTTCGAGGCATTTTTCGTATTTCCTTGGAAGACATTTTTGGGGCCTTTTTTCCAAAATATTTTCTTGGAAAATTTTCGAGATTCGACATTTATTTCACATATGGTTGAACCTAATGCGTCTACCAAAACATGGTTATGTTTTAGAAATTATTGACGATCTGGGTTCGTTAGGACAAAGAGCTCACAACCATTCATGAGTTCATGTGTGCATCCTGTATGTTCGCAGGATCTACACTTTTATGACGAATCTAAAAGCTTATTTTATGCCCTTTTATGGACAAATGGTAAAAAATTGTTTGATGAGTCGCTGACTACCTGAGAGCCAGTTCATAACACTAACTGCAGCGTCAAGAAGTCTAAGTCGAATTTCCGGATCCAAAACCACATCACCGAGCCCTAGTCTTGTTTCTCGTTTCACCTTTTTTTCAATTTCAACTCAAAGGACAAAGTGCTCACAAGGATCTACACTTTTATGACGAATATAAAAGCTTATTTTATGCCCTTTTATGGACAAATAGTAAAAAATTGTTTGATGAGTCGCTGACTACCTGAGAGCCAGTTCATAACACTAACTGCAGCGTCAAGAAGTCTAAGTCGAATTTCCGGATCCAAAACCACATCACCGAGCCCTAGTCTTGTTTCTCGTTTCACCTTTTTTTCAATTTCAACTCAAAGGACAAAGTGCTCACAAGGATCTACACTTTTATGACGAATATAAAAGCTTATTTTATGCCCTTTTATAGACAAATGGTAAAAAATTGTTTGATGAGTCGCTAACTACCTGAGAGCCAGTTCATAACACTAATTGCAGCGTCAAGAAGTCTAAGTCGAATTTCCGGATCCAAAACCACATCACCGAGCCCTAGTCTTGTTTCTTGTTTCACTTTTTTTTTTCAATTTCAACACTTTTATGAAAAATTCAAACTTCAAGGATACCTACATACTTCCACACTCCCTTTATGGCATTTTTTTTGATTCTCCCTCGCACATTAATATTCAAAGTTCCCTCTAGTGACAGAAGCAAAAAAAAAAAAAAACTCAATTGACGAATTGCCTTGAAACATGACAAAGACAGTCTTCTGACTCGAGGTAGAACTTTGAAAAACAAAATTTAAGAAGTTTTGGATGCTGTCTGTTGTATTTCCAGAAACTACACAAAGTTTCCTTGTCTCCCGGCAATGAGGTTATCCTAACAAAGTTACAAACCTGGCAAAGTGAGATCCGCAGCTACAACAACATGCGAATAGGGAATTAGAAACACAGGCGTGTATGTACACGCTCTTCCTTATCCGAATAACTAAATTAACACCTAGGAGTTGCGTGCTTTATTCAATGTTAGTCCTGCCCCTGCCCGCCAAACCCTACCAGAGCTAGAAACGGTATACAAAAGATACTTCTACACGATTCACCTGAACAATTGAACGTGGAAACAGGATGTTTTCTTTTTTTCTTCCTCAAAACCAAAAAAGGGAAAGATGAACACAGTGTGGGTGTTTGTGTGCAAACGGGAGAAACTGAGGAGCAAAAAATTGTCAGAGAGCAACTCGACATTTTTACCACTACACAGCCGGCAGCTGCGGTTTTCCAATTATGTCTTGCTTTACACGAAACATTTTGTGCACTTTCGAAGGAAATTAAAATGAACATGATCCTATGTGTCGTGTGTCCTGGGGAGATTGTTTTACCATTCTCAATAACTCAATAACTGGGTAAAAAAAAAAACAACTTTCCGTAGAGTAAACTTTATGCGTCGGGTAGGTAGTTTTATTATTTTTCCATTCATGTTGAATAAATGAGAACAGGGTTCTGGAAAATGCCATATCAACAGAGAGATAAAAAGGATTGGGTTCATAGTAAGTTGCACTACAGTCCGGAATGAACCTGGGCCTGAATCAACACGACTCTCCAATTAGCCCGGTCCTTAGTTGATGTCGGTTTCTAAAGAGTGATCCATTTCGAGGTTCCCTACTTTTTTTAAAGAAAAAAACACAGAAAATTCAAATTTAATGGAGAACGTTTATTATCATTTGAAAGAACATTCTTTTGCATTTATTTTTTGAAGATTATGTCTATCAAATGTTGGCCGTTGCTACGTCGCAGATGGTCCATCCGTTGAGTCCAATTTTCGATCACTCGTTCGAGCATTTCGACTGGTAACTGGCGAATGACACGCATGATGTTTTCCTCCAAGGCCTGAATCGAAGCGGGTTTGTCGGCATAAGCTTTTGACTTTACATATCCCCACAGGAAAAAGTCTAACGGTGTGATATCACACGATCTTGGTGGCCAATCGACCGGCCCAAAACGTGAAATTATGTGCTCGCCGAAATGTTCTTTCAATAAGTCCATTGATTGATGCGATGTGTGGGAAGTCTAGCCGTCTTGCTGAAACCAAATGTCGCCGAGATCACGAGCTTCAATTTCAGGCATCAAATAGTCGGTTATCATGGCACGATCACGGTCGCCATTGACGGTTACGTTCGCACCGGCATAATTTTTAAAGAAATATGGACCGATGATTCCACCGGCCCACAAACCACACCAAACCGTTGTTTTTTCTGGATGAAGTGGCAGTTCTTCAATCTCTTCAGGTTGCTCTTCGTCCCAAATGCGGCAATTTTGTTTGTTTACATACCCATTGAGCCAGAAATGGGCCTCATCGCTAAACAAAATTCGCCTCGAAAACGTCGGATCTTCTTGGAACTTTTCAAGAGCCCATAGAGCGAAGCGATGTCGCTTGGGAAAGTCGAGCGGCTTCAGTTGTTGCACAAGCTGTATTTTGTACGCTTTCAATTTAAGATCTTGACGTAAAATGCGCCAAGTCGTTCCATACGTCAGTCCGAGTTGCTGCGAACGGCGCCGAATCGACTCTCTACGGTCTTCGTGTACACTCTCAGCTACGGCCGCTATATTTTCTTCACAGCGTGCTGGACGTGGTCTATTCGGTCGAATATTATCCAATAATGAATGCTGGGTCTCAAAATGGGTGATGGTGTTGCGAATAGAACGCTCAGTTAGCCGATTATGTTGACCATAAGTTGAGCGAAGTGCACGAAACACATTCCTCACAGAACGTGAATTTTCATAACAAAGTTGAACAATTTGTAAACGTTGTTCACGCGTAAGTCTTTCCATTATGAAATGCCAAACAATTCTAAACAAAAATAACATGACAGCATGACACGACTCACACGTGATCTGTCAAAAAAGGCTATTGAAAAAAGTATCTCTACTTGGATCACCCGTTACTTGTGCGCTCCACTTAAGGCGTGGTCTTCCTCTACTGCGTCCAACGTATGGCGCGGAGTCGACGACTCTGCGAGCCGGAGTATTAGTGTCCATTCGGTCTACATGTCCTTTTTTTGTAATTTGCGCGAACTCAAGGGGTTAAGAATACCCTTAAGATTATTTACCACAGATTGACCGTTAGAGAAGGCGACGATAGAGAATGATGGGAAAGATTTTGGATGTAGCGGAGACTTGCTCCATGGGTAGTGTCCGAACTTACATCGGGGAGTCACTGCTTATTGTCTTCGTTAAATTCGAAGAAATTTAACGAAACATACGTTTAGGTGTAACATCCGACGAATTCGATTTCTTTTGAATGAAAAATACATGGATTTTGACTGGGATTGAACGCGCAACCTTCCACTCAACAGACGAGAACATTATCACTACAGCGAGGCCACCCACAAATCCAAGCCATCTTAAGCGTCCAATGCGGAGTTTTTTCGACCAGGGGTATGTCGCTCGTATAGTTCTTCGTTGAATTTTCGTCTCAATAGCCCGTCAACGCAAATGGGACCGAAGATTTTTCGAAAAGTTTTCCTCTCGAATCGACCGAGAATTTCTTCATCCACTTTGGATACAGTCCACGCTTCAGCGCCGTAGAGCAGGACTGGGTTGATTAGGGTCTTACGTAAAATATCCGTAGTAGTTCGAGTGAGGGCTTTGCTACCAAATTGTCTTTTTAGCTTTACAAATATAAATTTTTGGCGCTTCAGGTCTCTTAATGCACATGGCCGAGCTTTCTCATACCCATTCATGTGTGCGAGTGTATCTATTAAACGATGGCGGGATCTCCTGTTTTATGCCGACTCCGACTGTTTCATGCCAACTGATATTACTCGAATGATTTCTCACATCCTCATGAGAGGAGGGCCAGTGAAAAATCATTAAGGTGTTGCTACGGCTGTGAATGGAACCCAGACCTTCTGCGCGGCAGTTCATCGCGTCTATGAGCACGACACCGGTTGGCAAGAGTAATTCTTCGTTTAATTTCTGACGAGATGTTGTTGTCAGAGTTAATAGAGGAGCCGAGATTGACAAAGTCCCGTTTCATCGGATGTTGTGTGTCCTTTCGTGTTGATACTGAGTCTTACCCTCATTTACTGCTGAACCCATTTTTACCGCTTCCTTCTCTATACTAGCAAACGTGGCTATGACATCAAGTTGGGTCCTACCAATGATGGCATTATAGTCGGCGTATGTTAGTGTAGTTGCGCCGATTTTTGGAAAATTGTGCCTCTGGTGTTGGCTCGGAAGTTTTCCTATGAAGAATCAAATTTAAGAAGTCACATGACAGCACATTGGCTAGGCTTAATCCTTTTTCGATTGTGTCGGTGAAGTCATCTGCGACCCTGATGGAGCAGCGAGATTTCTCCATCGTCATCACACTGATAAGGGCCGATAAGGTTGTTGCTAAACGGTTTCAGGTGTTCACATATTACGGCAGATAGGATCTTGTAGGCAATGTTGAGAAGACTTATGCCTCTGTAGTTGGCGCAGTTTAGAGGGTCTCTTTTTTGTGGATCGGGAAAACGATCCTGAGGTTCCATTCTTCAGGCATATGAGTTGGTAGATGTTACTTATCAAGTCATCTCCGCCGACGAAGGCCGTCATTTCCGGCAGCCTTACAAAGCTTGAGTTTAGATATTGCTATCCTCACCACACGACTGGTAAGTCCGTTACCAGTTGTGTTTTAAAACAAATTCGCATCCGAATAGTCGCTGGTTCTGCTGCCTATAACACGGTCACAGTTTTTCATCCTCTTTTTGCCCGACCCATCCCATAGTATTTCCTGTAGGCAGGACACTAAGCTTTGTAGCAGTTTAGGGCTTCCGCTAGTTGTTCGCTTCAACAGGTTTGATATTAAATTTCACCCTATATCCACGGCTCATTGCATAATTGGCTCGATTTCGAGGATATGGATTCAGACTCTAGGACATTTCAATGCCTTAAAGGTTTCCTTAATTAGCAAGATGTATTCTAGTACACAAAAATCTAAAGCGCGTTGAAGGAACGCCATGACATTTCAAAACGTTTAGCCGAAATACACGTGTCCAGGTTTTTCAATATTAAGTCAAGTTTTTTCAAGTCAAGGAACACCATGACACTTCAAAACGTTGAGCCGAAATACACGTGTCCCGGTTTTTCAATATCAAGTCGATTGCGAATTAGACGCAGAAATGATCTTTGCATGCATTACGTGTGATGAAGCTTTCTGTGGATCAGTGGGATGAGCTAAAAATTTATTTTGCTGCTTCGAAACTTTCTAACTCAACACAAGGCGAATGAAACAGAAGCTGTTTTTCCAATGAGATCTGGAGTTTGTTATTTTGTTGTCATTACGGAGCTCATTAGACCAATTCTAAGAGCACATGCTGCCACGATTGATGAAGGAAAGTATCTGCATTGTCCTCATTGGCTTGGATGCTATCAGCTACTGCTAGATATGAGACCGGAGCAGTGCTTTGAAATTCTTAAAACAAACAAATTTTTGTTATATGTACGACCACTATATTTAAGTCAAGACGAGACTCCCTTATTTGGTTGAAATCCTTAACGTTGTTAACATCGTCACTCATTTGGTGAGCTGTACCTTTCAATGAGATCTTTTGAGGGCTTGTCCTAATATTAAATTGTTTTTTGATTTAAACTTTGACAACTGTCGTCTGGAAATCAATCAATGTCCAGATCATCCTTAAGCCACAACATAAAGGACTTCCCTACACTTATGCTGAAACTGCATCAATGCGATTACTCCTCAAAAAATGGTTACCAGCCAATTTTTTTTTTACTTTCACATCTCTTTTGACACTCGTTCTCATACATAACATCCATCTGTCTATGAATCCATCACAATCCTATTCCCCGGGATTGATAATTTAATTTAACTCCGTCAACTACTTAAATGCGCTTCGCCTCCTTAATAATTAACAATAATTCGACAAATAAGCCCCTCAAACGTATTTCAGTTTCATGCAGACCATTACAAGCTGAAGCTCTATTTCACCAGTCAGCTTTGGCACTGACATCTCCTAACCTTGTACCCAGGATTTTGGTTAGTCCTAAGCCATGGACTTGCCAACTCACTGACTACTTTTCCCATATTAATTTAAAAGTTTTAATGAATTTTCTCTCCGCAGAGCTAAAGGATTTGTATCACTTGAGAGTTTACACCGCATGAACATGGACAGACGGCTTCGTCATTTACTTTTTCCATCGCCTCCTGGTCTCCCCTGCTACCCTAAGGTATTCCTTAATTTTGCTTCCAATGATGACGGAAACTCTACTCTAACAGGAACTATATGCGGAATGCAAAAGGATTTCTTTTTATCTTCCGAAAAAAAAAATGAAAAAAAAACCCTGCAGGACAGTATATAATGCTCATCAGCCAGCAGTTACTCGTCTCTGATTTGCATTATCCTCTGAAGGATCTAAATGGCGTGTACGGGATGACTAAAATCATTTAAATGGCATCCTCAGCAGAATAAATTCTTCTAGAAGGATGAAAAAAAAAGTTTACTTCCTCACTCACTCGGCTTCCTAAAGTATCCTTTTTTTTTTCTCTCGTCTCTTGTTGTGTGGGCTTGGCTTACCGCACTAGTTAGATTCATTTTTAGTGAATTACAGCACGAGAAGTTGCCCTCTCCACAAGGCAACAAGGCAACATAGCGCAAAAGCCACAACAATTCCCAAAAAAAAAAAAAAAATCCAACGATAAAGTTTCCTTTTTTGCGGTTTCCTCTAGCAACGAAAACGAATCCTGGATAAACAAAGTGCTTGTTAGATTAAAATTGTATTAAATTTTTATCCTTAGCAATTATTTTGTGGAAATTCTATTCGCAGACGAACAACGACCGACGAAGACAGACGAATCGCCAAGGAAACGAGAGTAAAATAATCACAAAAGCAAATGTGACATTTTACTGGTTGCCAAAATGGCGGTATAGATATCCGGTTTGGCGGAAAAATGTTTTTTTTTTTTTTTGGGAGTGATCTACAAACGTGAGGGTAATGTGAATGTCTGTATCGGGGGGTTATCTTGGAGGGCAGGTTTCGGATTGAAGGATGAATTTAAAATTGATTGGCTGATTCTTTTGTGTTGGCTTAGTTTTTAAGAGCATAAGTCCGATATCACTAAAATATGTGACATGGTATCATGGGGTAATGTCACTGCATGTGATGTTGGAATATTTCAACACCATTTTGCCTGAAACGTGATTATGCTTCGGACTAGCGCGTTGCTGCTGTTACGTTTAAAATTCTTACACCAGATTGACATATTTGGCAGTCTTGACAACAGATCCTTTCGAAATCGCTGAAAAGTCTGTGGGAGACGCGAAATCTATTCCTCAGGAAGACTTTTTTTTATTTCCCGAGACTAAAATTTCTTGGATTCATCATCTCACCGTTTCTTCTACAAGAGCAGGTCTGAATCAAGGGCCAACGGCAGCGCTAAATGCCAAACCTACTGAACGAGAGAAGACAACGACGTTCGTATCTGCACCTGGCATGTGAGAACTTTAAAAAGGTGTTGTGCTGACGAACAATAAGCGGAAGACATTACCTTCATCCAGGAAATACGATCGGATGGCCGAGCAAGGAAAGGACATCCATGATATCTTCTGTGTGACATCTACTAGTGAGCAGAAATAGCGATTTTTCGGATGCGGATTTGTTATAAGTGCCAGACTTAGGCAAGAAGTCTATGTTTCCAAGACATTAGCGAACGTATTGCAACAATCCGCATCAAGGACGAATTCGCCAAGATAAGCCTTATATGTGCTCACGCCGCAACGGAGGAAAAAGATGATAGAGCTAAGGATTGCTTCAATGATCTCCTTGATAAAACCTATGAGCGACTACCGAAGTACGACGTTAAAATCGTTCTAGGAGATTTTAACACAAAGGTAGGAAGGGAAGACATCTTTAGCAGTATTGTCGGAAAACATAGCCTACACGACAATGCGTCTGGTAACGGATTCAGGCTAATTGACTTCGCTACGGAACGAAATGCCACTATGGCCAGGACATGGTTTCTAGGAGATTTTAACACAAAGGTAGGAAGGGAAGACATCTTTAGCAGTATTGTCGGAAAACATAGCCTACACGACAATACGTCTGGTAACGGATTCAGGCTAATTGACTACGCTACGGAACGAAATGCCACTATGGCCAGGACATGGTTTCCTCGCCTCAATATCCATAAGGGGACATGGCGGTCTCCAGATCAACGAACGGTCAACCAAATTGATCACATTGCGATAGACAAGAGACACGCATCCAGTATTTTGGATGTCCGAACATTCCGAGGAGCTAACAACGACTCGGACCGCAACCTTGTTGCAGCCAAGGAATCGCAAAGAGACCGCCAAGACCTTCGCGCAACGCATATCCCTTAACCTCTCGATTAACACCCTACCACCAGCAACGAATGTCGAAAATGCCAACGATGCAAACAAGCATTTAGATCAGCCGCAACTGATATGCTAGGTCTTTCGGGCATACCAACGAGAGACCACTGGTTTGATGAGGAATGCCGACAGATGTTCGCAGCCAAGAACGAGGCCTACAAGGCAAAGCTGCAGGTGAAGAGAGCTGCCGTTGAGCTCGATAGGGACGAAGGGAAGAACACCGGCTTTTCAGAAAGAAGAAAAAAGAGCAAGAAAAGCGCGCGAAGGAGGACATAGAGAGGAGCCACTACCAGGAACGAAAAGCCAAGGATACAAGGCTTGAACGGAATCTTGTCGAGATGAACAGGGAATGATCGTAGTTGAGACACAGTCGAAGCTGACTATATGGAAGAACCACATCTGCAGCATGTTAAATGGTGATGCCGAACAACATTTCGCTGTCAGGCAGAACGAACCATTCAATCATTCAATATTGGCAACGACAGCGAAAACTGCCAACCGTCCAACCTGACAGAAGTGAGAACAACAATATCAAGGCTCAAGTTTAGCAAGGCTGTCGGAAATGATGGCCTCCCCACTGAGCTTTATAAAGCCTGCGGAGATGACTTGGTAAGTAACATCCACCAGCTCATAAGCCAAATCTGGTCGGAAGATGGCATGCCTGAAGAATGGAACCTCAGCATCGTTTGTCAGATTCACAAAAAAGGAGACCCTCTGAACTGCGCCAACTACAGAAGCATAAGTCTCCTCAACATCGCCTTCAAGATCCTATCTGAGGTAATATTTGAACGCCTGAAACCATGTACCAACACCCTGATTGGCCCTTATCAGTGCGGTTTATGGCCAGAATAGTCCATAACCGATCAAATTTTCACACTTCGGCAGATCCTGGAAAAAATCCAAGAAATCCAAATCGAGACCCACCACCTATTCATCGATTTCAAAGCCGTATACGACAGCATTTAGAGAGACGAACTATACAGAGCCATGTCTAGTTTTGGTATACCGCCCAAACATTTCCGTTTGTGTGGGATGACGATGGAGAATTCTAGCTGCTCCATCAGGTTCGGAAGCGACCGACACATTCGATACCAAAAAGGATTTACGCCAATCGATACGCCGTCATGGGATTCTAATTTGATTCTTCAGAGGATTGCGCAAAACTCCTCACTCAAAACCAGAGTCACAATTTTCCAAAAATCGGTATAAATACTAGCATACGCCGACGATATTGACATCATTGGTAAGACCCAACGTTATGTCATAGCCTCCTTTGCTAGTGCAGAGAAAGAAGCGGCGAAAATGGGTTTAGCAGTAAATGAGGGCAAGATGAAGTATATGCTGTCAACACGAAATGACACACAACATCAACGAATTTGACAGAAAGTCACCATCGACAGATATAACTTTGAGGTTGTACGGGATTTTGTCTATCTCGGCTCCGCTATTCATTCTGACAGCAACATCTCGGCAGAAATCAAACGAAGAATTACTCTTGCCAACCGCTGTTTCTTCCGGGTAAGAAGGCAATTTAGTAGCAAAGCCTTCACTCGAACTACTAAGGAGATCCTATATAAGACCCTGATAATCCCAGTCCTGCTCTACGGCGCTGAAAGATGGTCCGTCTCAAAAGTGGATGAAGAAATCCTTGGTCGATTTGAGAGGAAAATTCTTTGGTCCCGTTTGCGTTGATGGGTTATGGAGACGAAGAACTATACGAGCTGTACAGCGTCATGCTCATATTAAAAAAAACTCCGCATTGGACATTTAAGATGGCTAGGACATGTAGAACGAATGGACACCAATACTCCGGCTCGCAGAGACTTTGATTCCCAGCCAGACGTCTGATGTAGTAGAGGAAGACCTCGCCTTAAGTGGCGCTCACAAGTAGAAACCGACCACAACCACCTTGGAGAGCGCAACTGGAGGCAGTTAGCTAAGGACCGGGCTAATTGGCGAGGCATGTTGGTTGAGGCCCAGCTTCATTCCGGACTGTAGCGCCACTTAAGTAAGTAAGTAAGTAGCTTCTCTCAGTCTGCGAACCAACCAGACCTACTAAATATGTGGTCTTCTTGAATACACCTGTCAAGCAATGCAAATAACATGTCCCTTCAAACAAAATTCCAATTCCAGTCTTAAGATTTAACACACAAACGAATTTTCCCTGTCAAAATTCCATTGTGTGTCACTTCACGACCTCATTTCTATTAAGCTTGTCAAACTCAAACGTCAAATTGTGTTCTCCTCACTGCAATTCAAGATGTTAGCATATTTCAATGCAAACAATAAGTGTGCACCTCTATATCTTTCAAAGTTGCGACTACAAAAGCTTTAATATAGAACACGTATGTGTCTATATATCAGGTATACCGTTATATTCGAGGAAACAAACAATGAATACACATCGATGATTTTCAATGGAAAGTTATCGACTGCACATAATGCATTTTGATTTTATTGGAAATGTTCAGCCGAGTATTTTATAACCAAAAATAGACTCGGCACTCAACAAGGTAAACAGAGTTGCATTGTGTTTACCCTCCGAACTCTCGAAGTTGCAATGATGTACATATGTTCCTGTATAGTAGCTGTAGCTGTCTCTGTCTCTTTCTCTTATTTTTTAGTTAAATTCGTTGTTGCTATCTTTATTGTTGTTGTTGGTATTGCCCGAGTTGTAAAATTGCTGTGTTGCATTTGGCATTTATTTTCATCGATCCTGAATCACATACATACATTCTGGCCAGTAGCAAACGAGTTATAGTCCTCCAGCATCCTCCTACAGTGCAATCCATAAAAAAAGTGTTTCAACTATTTACGTGTTGGAAAATCGAATACTGTCAAGAGATTTTAAGATTAATTCGTATTCATGCTCAGTCACCCTAAAGCCGAGTCGAATAAATGGACATAGGTACCAGAAAATATGCTGCGCAAAAATACTAAATTTTTTGATTAATTTGACAGTATTGCATGAGCGAAATATATTGCCCGTGTTCCGGATTTTAGATTTACCAAGTTAACATTGCCGATGCACTGTTCTCATTGGTCAATCGACCATGTCACCTGAACAAAAATGCTCGATTGACTGAAGAGAATAGTACTTCGGCAAAGTTAACTTGATAAAACAAAAACTCGGAACGCGGCCATTAAATCTAATAATGTCTTTGAAAGCAGTCATTGAGTGAATTCAGCACTTGTTACAGTTGCAGAACAACTGTTGTGGTGTACAGGGTGGGCCGAAACAAGTCATCCGTTGTTGTTTGGCTCTCATATTTTTTTAAATGGAAAACTTCGATTCTGACTGTTGATTATGTTTGTTTGAACCTTAAGAATTTTATTGGTCAAGTCGAGAAGATGATATCGGCCAAATGGGCGCCGTCACAATTGATTGCCATTTGATGACATTTTTCACCACATCAGTGAGAATTTCGGGCGACAGATTCTCGCACTTGTGTCGAATGTTGTCCTTAAGGGCTTCTAGGGTCTTGGGCTTGTTCATGTAAACATGGAACTGCAAAAAACCACACAAAAAAAAAGTCTGGAAAGGTTCAATCGGGCGATCTTGCGCGGCAGTGCAAATGGCCAAGATGGGAAATGAGGCGACCCAGGAACGCCGCCTTCAGAATTTCGGTTGTGACTCGCGTAATGTGTGCCGTTTCTCCGTCCTGTTGAAACCACATATCCTCCAGTCCTAATTCAACCTATTGCGGCAGAAAAAAACTCGGTTAACATGGCCCTATAGCGCGCATCGTCCACTGTTGTCGTTTGACCAGCGGCGTTCTTGAAAAAGAATGGCCCGGTGACTCCTTCAGCGTGAACAGCGCACTTTGAGCGGGTGTAATGGCTCCTCGTGCATTACTCTTGGATTTTCAGTACCCCAGGAGTGATAGTTTTGCTTGTTCACGTATCCGCTGTGGTGAAATGAACCTCATCGCTCAATACGATTTTGGTCGAAAAATCGTCCACTTCGTCATCGAGATTTAGGATGGCTTGGGCGTAGGTTAAACCCGTTTGGCGGTTAGCAAGCAGCAGCCGATGCACGGTCTGGACTTTGAACGGGAACATGCGCAAGTCTTTGACCAAAATTCGCTTTAGGGTCGACCGACTGATGGCTAATTGAGAGGCACGGCGTCTGGTCGATATTTCCGTTGACAGCACGACGTCCTCGGCAACATTGGCGATATTTTCGTTACAACGGGCGCTCCGTGGCCGGCCACTCTATGCAACGTCTCGGGTGATCCCATACTCTTCAACGTTGGTGGCCAAACGGCGCAGTGTTTGCACAGTCGGAGTCGGACGGCCGCGGAATCGGCGACGAAATTCGCGCTGTGCCAACGCTACAGACGAACTGTTACGCAAAAAAATAGACACGATTATTCCGCGTTCTTGGGAAGTGTATCGCTCCATGGCTTGTTCACTTGCATTCTTCATCTGTCTAGTCCACAAATGTCAAAACAGATGTGACATTGGCGGCCATTTGCAAAAATCAGAACATCTTCCAATAGGGTGATCTCTTTTGGCCCACCTTATATGAAATGGCGTGGGAGCTGTTGGTTAAACGTGAATTGGCAACACTTTTTTAACTGGCGGCCATTTTGTCAGCTGTCAAGTGATTCATTTTTAGTTTGGTTTGGCATTTCAACATGAATGACATGACTGACGTCTGAACAACGCTGCCAAATTGTGCAATTTATTTTCAAAATCATGCTTCTGTTCAAAATTCATATCGCGCATTACGTCCATTTTAAGGGCCGCTTAGAATGCTTATCTGTAGCTGGTATCTTGTATCGCTCGCAAAAGAGAGATACATTTCTTGCATGAAGTTGCCCGCCATTTAATTTCAAGCTACAGATTCATGTAGATACACGTTATATTAGCGCTTACAGCTTGCCTTGCATTTGAATTCTAGGCGGGCCTTTACGGTCAACATAATCGTCCATCAGAGCATATAATTCGATAAAGTATGAAACGTTTTCGCACAACGTTTACTCTAAATAACAATACATAAGCAGTCCGGGTAGCTTATAGAACCATATGGTATCGAAGGCCTTCTCAAAGGCTGTCAGAAAGGTTCTGTTGAAGGTTCATTCATTCTAGGTTTGTGTTCCTTTTTTATACAGCTTTGACAATAATGGTCAGCAATCAGTTCTTAATCTGGATAATATTCGACCGAATAGACTACGTCCAGCACGCTGTGAAGAAAATATAGCGGCCGTAGCTGAGAGTGTACACGAAGACCGTAGAGAGTCGATTCGGCGCCGTTCGCAGCAACTCGGACTGACGTATGGAACGACTTGGCGCATTTTACGTCAAGATCTTAAATTGAAAGCGTACAAAATACAGCTTGTGCAACAACTGAAGCCGCTCGACCTTCCCAAGCGACATCGCTTCGCTCTATGGGCTCTTGAAAAGTTCCAAGAAGATCCGACGTTTTCGAGGCAAATTTTGTTTAGCGATGAGGCCCATTTCTGGCTCAATGGGTATGTAAACAAACAAAATTGCCGCATATGGGACGAAGAGCAACCTGAAGAGATTGAAGAACTGCCACTTCATCCAGAAAAAACAACGGTTTGGTGTGGTTTGTGGGCCGGTGGAATCATCGGTCCATATTTCTTTAAAAATTATGCCGGTGCGAACGTAACCGTCAATGGCGACCGTTATCGTGCCATGATAACCGACTATTTGATGCCTGAAATTGAAGCTCGTGATCTCGGCGACACTTGGTCTCAGCAAGACGGCCGCGGCGCCACTTCCCACACATCGCATCAATCAATGGACTTATTGAGAGAACATTTCGGTGAGCACATAATTTCACGTTTTGGGCCGGTCGATTGGCCACCAAGATTTCCTGTGGGGATATGTAAATTCAAAAGCTTATGCCGACAAACCCGCTTCGATTCAGGCCTTGGAGGAAAACATCACGCATGTCATTCGCCAGTTACCAGTCGAAATGCTCGAACGAGTGATCGAAAATTGGATTCAACGGATGGAAAATCTGCGACGTAGAAACGGCCAACATTTGATAGACATAATCTTCAAAAAATAAATGCCAAAGAATGTTCTTTCAAATGAAATGCCAAAGAATGTTCTTTCTCCATTAAATTTGAATTTTCTGTGGTTTTTTTTTAAAAAAGTAGGGAACCTCGAACTGGATCACCCTCTATTAATTCCCAAAAAAATATCCTCCTCTATGCATATAATTACCTCAACAACTATTACAGTAAATTTCAACTAGATATTTATTATCCGCTTTCATTTGAAAATGAATTTTAATTTCAGGTGCTTATAGTACACATAACGTTATGAACAAACTCTATAAAAAAATATTTTATATGTAAATAAAATGCTTAAAACCTGTGCTAACAATTTTATAATTTATTACCGATGGAGTGGGCAACATGACGACTATTTATGTAAACGGATATTCGCTCTAATGAGCTAACAAATCAGAGAGATAGATAAATTTCTCAATTGATTAAATAATTCCGTAGTTACAAATTTGTTTCATATTTTGTGGTTGGTGATGCACACTTTGGACATCTATATTTTTTATGGAACACCGTTTTTGTTATTTTCAGATTTTTCTTTTTTAAATTTTGTGAATAAATATAAGCAGAATAAATTTTTATATTTTTTTTTATAATCACAGTTACGAATGGTTTTCTGTCTTGCTTTGTCAATCAAATTTTATCAAACTGATGCGCAGAGAATTTCTGTAAATCATTACTTGATAGCCCTCTAGGCATAGACCAACATTACTTCAGCTAGTATAGAGAAGGGAGCGCTAAAAATGAGTTTTTTGGTAAATGAGGGCATGACTAACTAATATGCTGTCAAGACAAAAACACACCAAAAAAGTATTTTGCTGTCCAATCTGAAGTAACCCAAGGAAGTCATATAGGCCCTAACCTTTTTATACTTGCTGTTAACGATGCAGGATATAGAGTGGATATAGAGAGGTGCCATCCAGGAACGATGTTTGCAAGTCCTCATTACTTACTTAAGCGGCGATACAGTCCGGAATGAACCTGGGCCTCAACCAACATGCCTCTCAAACTAGCCTGGACCTTAGCTAACTGCCTGCAGTTGCGCACTACAAATTGGTTGAGGTCGGTTTCTACTTATGCGCGACACTTAAGGCGAGGTGTTCCTCTAGTGCGTCCGGGTTTTATTGGGAATCGAAGCTTCTCTGAGCCGAAGTATTTGTGTCCATTCATTTAACATGTCCTACCCATCTTAAACGACAAATTCGGAGTTTCTTGACCAGGGGCAAGTCGCTGTACAATTCGTATAATTCTTGGCTGAATCTTCGTCTCCATAGCCCATCAACGCCAACGGGACCAAAGATTTTTCGAAGAATTTTCCTCCCGAATCGACCAAGGATTTCTTCATGCGCTTTTGATACGGTCCATGCTTCAGTAGAGCAGGACTGGGATGATCACGGTCTTACATAAGATCTGCTTAGTAGTTCGAGTAAGGGCTTTACTACTTAATTGCCTTCTAAGCCCAAGGAAACAGCGGTAGGCAAGAGTAATTTTGTCAATGGTGACGTTCTGTCCAATTCGTCCGTGTTGTGTGCCCTTGCGTTTTGACAGCATATACTCAGTCTTGTCCTCATTTACTGCTGAGCCCATTTTTGCAGCTTCCTTCTCTACACTAGCAAACGTGGCTATGACATCACGTTGAATCCTACCAATAATGTCAATATCGTCGGCGTGTGCTAGTTGTTGCACCGATATTTTGTAAAATTGTGCCTCTAGTGTTAGCTCGGGAGTTTTGCACAATCCTTTCAAGAATCAAATTGAAGAAGTCACATGAAATCGCATTGCCTTGCCTTAATCCTTTTTTGGTACCGAATGTGTCGGTGAAGTCGTTTTCGAACCTGATGGAGCAGGGAGAATCCTCCATCGTCATCCTACAAAAACGGATGAGTTTGGGCGGTATACCAAAACTAGACATGGCTCCGTATAGTTCGTCTCTATAAATGCTGTCGTATGCGGCTTTGAAATCCATGAATTGGTGGTGAGTATCGATTTGGACTTCTTGGGCTTTTTCCAGGATCTGCCAAAGTGTGAAAATTTGATCGGTTGTGGACTTTCTTGGCATAAAACCGCTCTGATAATACCAACAACCTGATCGGCCCAGGTTGTTGGTATACGGTTTCAGGCGTTCAAATATTACCTCAGATAGGATCTTGAAGGCGATGTTGAGGAGACTTATGCCTCTGTTGTTGGCGCAGTTCAGAAGGTCTCCTATTTTGTGAATCTGGCAAACGATGCTGAGGTTCCGTTCTTTAGGCATGCTTTCTTCCGACCAGATTTGGCTTATGAGCTGGTGGATGTTACTTACCAAGTCATCTCCGCCGGCTTTATAAAGCTCAGTGGGGAGGTCATCATTTCCGACAGCCTTGCTAAACTTGAGCCTTGATATTGTTATTCTCACTTCTGTCAGGTTGGGCGGTTGGCAGTTTTCGCTGTCGTTGCTGTCGTTGAATGATTGAATGGTTCGTTCCGTCTGACAGCGGAATGTTGTTCTTCATCGCCGTTTAACATGCTGCAGATGTAGTTCTTCCATATAGTCAGCATCGACTGTGTCTCAACTACGATCATTCCCTGTTCGTCTCGACAAGATTCCGTTCGAGCCTTGTATCCTTGGCTTTGACGTTTTACACTTTGGTAAAACTTGCGAACATCGTTCCTGGAGTGGCACCTCTATATATCCTCGATGGCGCGCTTTTCTTGCTCTTTTTCTTCTTTCTGAAAAGCCGGTGTTCTTCCCTTCTTCTCTGCCTTTAGAGCTCAATGGCAGCTCTCGTCTTTACCTGAAGCTTAGTCTTGTAGGCCTCGTTCTTGGCTGCGAGCATCTGTCGGCATTCCTCATCAAACCAGGGGGTTTCTTGCTGATGGGCGCGAGAAACATAGCACATCGGTTGCTGCTCATCTAATGGCTTGTTGGCATCGTTGCCATTGTTCTTCGCCACTCGATGCTGGTGGTATGGTGTTAATCGATAGGTTAAGGTATACGCGTTGCGCGAAGGTCTTGGCGGTCTCTTGCGATTACAGTCTTTCCACGTTAAATGTCCTTACAGTATTTCTGGATTGTTGTGGAGCGGTGGGTATCTGCAATCTTACCTTGGCTGCAACAAGGTAGTGGTCCGAGTCGATGTTAGCTCCTCGGAATGTTCGGACATCCAAAATACTGGATGCGTGGCGCTTGTCTATAGCTATGTGAATAATTTGGTTGACTATTTGTGTGATCTGAAGACCACCTGGTCCCCTTGTGGATATCGAGGTGAGGAAACCGTGTGCTGGCTATAGTGGCATTTCGTTCCATATCGAAGTCAAGTACCAGACGTGTTGTCGTGTAGGCTATGTTTTCCGACAATACTGCTAAAGATGTCTTCTCTTCCTACCTTTGCGGTAAAATCTCCCAGAACGATTTTAACATCGTACTTCGGTAGTCGCTCATAGGTTTTGTCGAGGAGCTCGTAGAAGCTATCCTTAGCTATTATCATCTTTTTTTCTCCGTCGGGGCGTGAGCGCATATAAAACTTAGGTTGGCGAAATCGGCTTTGATGCGGATTGTTACAATGCGTTCGGTGCTGTCTTGGAAACATAAGACTTCTTGCCTAAGTCTGGCACTTATAACAAATCTGCATCCGAATAGTCGCTGTTTCTGCACACTATAACAGTTGTATGTCACAGTTTTTCATCCTCTTTTTATCCGTATTTCCCAGATGGCAGTAATGTCTGCATTTCAGCAGTTTGCGGCTTTCACTAGTTGTTCGCTTGTACCTCTCCTGTTCAATGTTCTCACATTCCAGGTGCAGATACGAACGTAGTTGTCCTTTTTTGTTTTAGCAGGGTCGTCAACAATAAAATCAGTCCTTTCCGCGGCTATTGGTTGCTTCGTAGCATATAGTTCTTTTAATGTGTGGGTAGTTAAACCAAATCACAACCCCTAACTTGGAAGGCCAGTTCCAATTCACTAGATGCCCCTAGGACACGGGGCCCCGTGTGGGCCATCACTATCCACTACGTTATACAACACCCAACCATTGACAAACAGGGCTAGGTCGACTCAACCTTTAATTGCATTCTAATTAATATACCGAACGGTATGTTAAGCATGTCCATCCCTATGATACAAACTTTGTATCCAATACAAATATTCCCCCAAAGGATTGCGCAAAAAAAAAGAACCAAATTCATCAACAAATTTACCACCTCTAAACAAATATCTTCCACCAACGTAATAACCACACGACAACAGTGTTTAACTAAATTAAAAAAAAAAACCTCCACCCCCAACGACTAAATGCTTAGCTATCCCTTCGAAACTATTAAGCTCCACTTTCTCACTTTTACCCCAAAAACAATCCTTCCATCTCAAAGGTAAGCGCCCCCATTTCAACGAACTAGATGAATGTTTTCTCTTTTTTTCAAGTTTTCTCCTTCGAGATTAAACACTCAACCGGTCCTCTCCATTGCCTAAGTGAGCGTATCATATACCTTAACTACCCTGTTTTGCATCGACATAAACATAAAACACCTCTATTCAGGTCTTCAGTCTCCAGGAACATTTCATCGGGTGGATGAAAATTGAAATAAAACGGGTGTACGCTCTGACGTATACTTAACGTTTCGCGAAGAAAATTTCCGTATACGTAACGTTCATCTGCGGGTATGTTCAACTGGTCGCTGTTTCTTCGCAGAATTACACTCTCAGGAATCATGGCAATTTACGTTCACTTAGGTGTTCGTGTTTTGTGTGTGAATCTTATTTGAAAATAGGTGGCGCTAGTGGGGCAAATTTAAAAATGTTACGTTCGTTGATAGTTCATTGTACTCGTTTACCCTGGGAATGGGGGAGAGTTTAATGAATGGCGAATTTGCTTTGTTTTTTTTGGTTTTTTTTTTTGTGCTCGTGGAGAGATTTGATGCAATTACTTGGAAACGGTTTGTTGTTCGTATTAACATAGAAAACGTGCAAAGAAGTGGAATACCGTTTTGACCTTATTTCAACTTAATTGTAGTTGCACGTAGAATTTGTTTTACAATTATAAAAAAAAAAAGTTACAAAAGGGGGAAAACTCATTTGGCAATCTAAAGCGAGTCCTATAACTCACGCAAAATGCAAATGGCTCATGTAGTAATTGAATTGTTTCTCTTGCTGTATGGCACGTAGCACCGTCTTGTTGAAACCGCATGTTGGTCACATACGTATCTTGTAATTTAGACACTAAGAACTGGGTTATCATGTCACGATAACGAAGATTATTAATTGTTGCTTCCTGATCATCCGCTTTTTCGAAGATGAATGATCCATTATTTTAACAATGAAAAAGCGTTTTTGTTTCGTATAGCGCTGCATTTTTACTATCAACGAACTGTCACACGAGAGGAGACCCTCAAAACTGCGCTAACTGCAGCGGCATAAGTCTCCTCAACATCGCCTCCTCATCTGCCGTAATATGTGAACGTGTGAAGCCGTTTAACAAGAACCTGATCGGCCCTTATCAGTGCAGTTTTAGTCCAGGAAAGTCCACAACCGATCAAATTTTCGCACTCCGGCAGAATTTGGAAAAAACCCACGAATCGATACCTACCACCTATTCATCGATTTCAAAGCCGCATACGGCAGCATTTATAGAGACGAACTATACAGAGTCATGTCCAGTTTTGGTATGCCGCCCAAACTCGTCCGTTTGTTAATGATGACGATGGAGAATTCTCACTGCTCCATGAGGGTCGGAAACAACCTCACGGACACATTCGATACCAAAAAAGGATTTAGACAAGGCGATGCGCTGTCATGTGACTTCTTCGATTTGATTCTTAGGAGGATTGTGCAAAACTCATGAGATAACACCAGAGACACAATTTTCCAAAATTCGGTGCAACTACTAGCATACGCTGACGATACTGACATCAGTGGCAGCAATCAACGTGATGTCATAGTCACGTTTGCTAGAATATACAAGGAAGCGGCAAAAATGGGTTAAGCAGTAAATGAGAGCAAGACGAAGTATATGCTGTCAACACGAAAGGACACACAACATCGACGAATTGGACAGCAAGTCACCATTGACAGATATGACTTTGAGGTAGTACGAGACTTTGTCTATCACGGCACCGCTGTTAACTCTGACAACAGCATCTCGTTAGAGAAATCAAACGAAGAATTACCCTTGCCAACCGCAGTTTTTTTCCGGCTAAGAAGGCAATTCAGTAGTAAAGCCGTCAGTCGAACTACTAAGAAGGTTCCTGATTATTCCAGTCGTGCTCTACTGCACTGAAGCATGGACCGTATCAAAAGCGGATGAAGAAATCCTTGGACGATTGGAGAGGAAACTTCATCGAACAATCTTTGGTCCCGTTTGCGTTGACAGGCTATGGAGACGAAGATTCAATCAAGGACTATACGAGCTCTACAGCGACATGCCCCTGGTCAAAAAAATCTGCATTGGAAGTTTAAGAAGGCTAGGACATGTACAACGAATGGCTCGCAGGGTCTTCGATTCCCAGCCGGACGTCGGACGCAGTGGAGGAAAACCTCGCCTTAAGTGGCTCGCACAAGAAGTAACCGACCTCAACCAACTTGGAGTGAGCCCTGGAGTCAGTTAGCTAAGGACCGGGCAAATGGGAGAGGCATGTTGGTTGAGGCCCAGGTTCATTACGGATTGTAGGTCCACTTAAGTATGTAACTAGGATATTTGAACAGCAAAATTGGCAAACTTTGAGTGGAGAAATCCCAGAAATCTTTGTTGAGACGCCCTTACAACCATTGGAACTCACTGTTTGGTCTGCTTTATGGGATGGTGGAATCGTCGGCACATTTTTCTTTAAGTACGATACCAGGGATAATGTTTCCGTTACCTTACGTAGCGATTAAAATGCGTTCTGACTTTTTCGTTCCTCACCTAAATGATATTGACGTGGCAGAGCTTTGGTTTTAACAAGATGGCGCAACCTGACACACGGCGAGCGACATAATCAATTTATTGCGGGAAACATTTGATGAGCGCATAATTTCGCGTAATGGACCTGTGAACTGGTCTCCACAATCCTGTGATCTCACACATTTCGATTCATGACTTTGGGGTGTTTGAAGTCAGTAGGCTATGCCGATTAACCAGAGACGTTGGGCGATTTGGAAGTCAACATTCGCCGTGTTATTGCTGATAAAGGGCCCCAGTTATTCGAAAAAAATTGCTGAAAATTGAACTTTACGATTGCGCTTCATTCAAGATAGTCGTGGTGTACATATATTCTGTTAATCTTTTTGCAAACAGTGATGTAAAATGCAGCGAATAGGGTACATTTAGCTTTGGGCAATAGAGACGGCCTATTGATTATGTTCTTTTCAGTGGCAAAGGCAAATAAATTGTAAGAAATCAAACTAAACAAGCGTCTCTTATGTATAAGGATCGGTTGTTTGGCTTTAAAGTTATTAAATATTCACATACCGACATAAAATATGGCTCACCTTATACATGAATGGTTTTGAGAAAAAAAAACAAAGCACTAGGTCCTAAAATTGAATCTTGTAAGCAGTCAGAATTAAGGCATTTTGAATGGTCTGTGAGCTTTCTTCCGGGTTCAGCGGCGTGATGGTTGGTGCGATGAACAGCCGCGCAGAATGTCTGGATCCGATTCCATGTCGTAGCAACACCTAAACGACTTTTCACTGGCCCACCTTTCGTGATGATCTGACAAATCATCCTAGTAGTATCAATTTTCAAGAAAATCTGTTTCTTCGGGCTAAGGAGGCAATTCAGTAGAAAAGCCCTCACTCGAACTACTAAGGAGGTTTTATATAAGACCCTGATCATCCCAGTCCTGCTCTACGGCGCTGAAGCATGGACCGTATCAAAAGCGCATGAAGAAATCCTTGGTCGATTCGAGAGGAAAATTCTTCGAAAAATCGTCGGTCCAGTTTGCGTTGACGGGCTATGGAGACGAAAGTTCAGCCAAGAATTATACGGATTGTACAGAGGCTTGCCCCTGGTCAAGAAACTCCGAATTTGTCGTTTAAGATGGGTAGGACATGTTAAACGAATGGACACAAACACTCTGCCTCGGAGAGGCTTCGATTCCCAGTAAAACTCGGACGCAGGAGAGGAAGACCCTTAAGTGGCGCGCACAAGTAGAAACCGACCTCAACCAACTTGGAGTGCGCAACTGGAGGCAGTTAGCTAAGGACCGGGCTAATTGGAGAGGCATGTTGGTTGAGGCCGAGGTTCATTCTGGGCTGTGGTTCCACTTAAGCAAGCAAGTAACCATGGATCTTTTTCGCACTACGTTTTCGACGCATCCGTTAAGATGTCGAACAGTGCGCACCGAAGAAACAATTGCCGCTGTAGAGCAAATTGTCGAAGAGGAACCGAATGAATCGATTCGCCTCCGTGCACAGCAATTGGAGCTTTGTCCATCAACTTTATGGAAGATTTTCCGAAAAGATCTTGGCTTACTACCTTACAAGATCCAGCATGTGCAAGAATTAAAGCCGCGAAATTGCAATGCCTGGTGATTCTGGTGTATGGGCCGAAAATGATTTGATCTCGATGCTGATTTTCATCGCGAAATTTTGTTCAGTGATGAGGCTCATTTTTGGTTGAAGTCAGCAAGCAAAATTTCCGCATTTGGAGTGAAGAAAATCCACATGAGACCCTTGAGACGCCATTACATCTACAAAAACTTACTGCTTGGTGTGCTCTATGGGCGACTCTACCAGCCCATAGAACCATACTTCTTCCGAAATAATGCTGGAGAGTTAGTTACAGTAAATGGAGACCGGTATAGAGCCATGATAACCGACTATTTAGTTCCCGAATTGAATGGCTTGAATCTGGATGAGATGTGGTTAGAAAACAAGACGGCGCTAAATGCCACACAGCGCACGTCACAATCGATTTATTGAAGGAAACATTCGATGAGCGCATAATTTCGTGGAATGGACCTGTCAATTGTATACCAGGATGGTGTGGTTTGACACCATAAGATTATTTTCTTTGGGGATATGTAAAGTGGCTCGTCTACGCTTACAAACCATAAACGTTAGGGGACTTGGAAACCAACATTCGTGGTGTTATTGCCGACATACGGCCCCAAATGCTCGAAAAAGTGGTTGAAAATTGGACATCTAAACTTGGCCTTATTCGAACCAGCCGCGGCGGCCACATGCCCAAAATCATACATCAAACATAAATGGCATAAAATTGTCCTTCCAATAAAGCCAAATGAATGGACATTAAAACGATTGTCTTATGTTTTATTTCAATTCGAAGTTCTATACCTCTAAAAAAAAAACACCCTTTATGATATATTGGTCTTTACGACTTATTATCCTTTGGGCTTTAATGAAATAACAATAATGGTTTCTGAAACTTTTCACTGACAGTAAGTGAACCTAGCATTTCTTCGATAGTTCCTAAAGTGCATGTTTCGGGTTATATCCTATCCAAGAGCCTTATTTTTCTAAAGATTTTGTTATGACTTGGGAAAGTTCAGTTGATGACACGCCCCTTATTCGCCTGAAACACCTTGTTATCCAACAGTTGAAACGTTATTTCAAATTCTTCTTAGCCCATTCATCTTTTTTTGTTTTGATTGACGATGCCAATAAGAGCTTTCTGACATTTGTGAAATAAATTAGAAAAAATGAACGTATTGAGGAACCTTTTTATTTGAGGTCTTAGTTTGCTTGATGCCATTTATGTTTTTTTCAGACTCTTAAGGTCTCGGATAAGATTTCTGATCGTATTTGTGCTATGGTACTCGAGATTGTTGCCATCTATTACGTTCTCTGCGTTTCTCTATTACATAAATTGTTTTATTTCTATGGGATACTTAAACTCGGATACTTAAACTTTGGTATTCTTTCATGTGACACACTACACGACTTCCACATACAAATCAACTTCTTCTACAAGTTCCTACGACATCAAAGTAATCTTTTGCTCGTAATCCCTTTTTTTTAAAAAAAAACTAAATTCACTTTAATTTTTGTCCATCCCTGTACTCCCGAATTGAACTCCTCACATTGGCAGACACTAAATCTATTTCTCCATTAACTGACTCGTTTTATCAATTACTAAAATCCATTATTCAAATCACTTCACTTGATAGCTTAAATTGGCATTAAATTACACAAACGGCATAAGCTGCTTTGACATAACCAAAGGGACAACAACAGGGATGCTACAATCGTTCAAATTGGCTTGCTACGTCCCCTGTCAAATTAAATTCATTCACCGTTGCAATCGAAATCTATTTATTATTCAAATGTTTGACTCTCTCATTCTTTTATCTATTTTCAGACAATCATACGTGAAATGAATCGACTCGGCATGATGGTCGACCTGTCACACGTGTCTGTCGGCACTATGCGTGACGCACTTGAGACAAGTGAAGCTCCTGTGATATTTTCCCATTCATCAGCATACGAGCTGTGCAACTCCAGTCGCAATGTTCAAGATGACATCCTTCAGTCGCTGTCGAAAAACGGTGGCATGGTGATGGTGAATTTCTATTCCAAATTTCTATCGTGCAGTGACAATTCAACGGTACACGATGCCGTCGGTGAGTAGACACAAAACTAATTCGCGTTGGCAAATGACAGTCAAATTAATGTTTTGATGTTTCTGTTTGTACAATTTTCGTTTCTTGGTTTCCTCCTGAATCGTTGTGCTTATTTGGTTTGACATTTTCCGCGGGCAATTCTCATCGTCAATCTTGTGAATGTGTTGGCTGTTTGCTGATGATGGTGTGACGCGTGTCTTTCTTTGCCTCCCCCACCAATATCAACATCGTTCAACAAATCCGCTAAATTACCAACGAAATTCGTCTTAATAACAACTATCGCGGTGGATTTGCTGGATTTTGGATTTATCCTGGATGCCTGGCAACAATAACAACAACATGCTTACCGTTGACACATACAAATGTGGTCGGGTGCAGCGCATATAAATCACATCAAGCAAGTGGCTGGCATTGATCACGTCGGTCTAGGGGCCGGATTTGATGGAATTAATTTGTAAGTAGAATGTGCATGCCGTAGGTATTATGTGGGTGTGGAGTGGATATTTTTGGGTGGGTGTAATCCATCTGTCAGACAGGTGCGCTGAAAATTTACAGACGTGGAGGTTTGCACTTAATGCATCTGGCGTAAGTGCACACAGTTGAATAATGACGGTAGAAGAACAGAGCTTGTGGCCGTTTTGAAGGTCTCTGATTGTACGAAGTAAAACTTTATTGAAGGGGAGTTTATACTTATGGGGAGTTTTCTAATTTGATAAATATCGCAATTAATTAAATTAGGATGCGATTATTTCTATAACAGAATATATTCTACAATAGCAACGTTGCTGCAGAGTCATTGTGAGCGAAATGTCAAAAACACAGATAACTCACTCGAAGATTTGCAACTTCTCCTAGATAGTCCAGCCCTATCGACTTGCTTACCTTACCGTACTGGATAAGTTCTAACCTTAGAGCGCTTTTACCTCCAACTGAACGAAAGTTTGTTTGGACGACAGGGAATGTTTGTTTTGGATAAATTACGAAACCGGGACAAATCTGTAAACTGACGAAATTGAAAAAGAAAAAGGACGAAATTGAAAATCGAAAGATGTGACATAAAAAACTTATGAGTAGGCGTATCATTATCGTTTAGCAGGTCAAATCCGGTTGGATGAGACCAGTACTCGACGATTACCAATTGGAGGTTAAAAATAAGCACTTCATGTGTAGTCAGAGTTACAAGCACTGGGCATGGCCAAGTTAAAGCCAATCAGAGTCTACCCTCGTTCTACGATACCCAACTATCAGAAAGCGAATCATTCCATTACTAGAATTAGAAATGGTGGTGGCTAAAGACTATATCGCTACCTTCCCGGAAGAATGTATTACCTGAACCTGGGCTTCAACCAATATGCCTCTCCAAATAGCCCGTTCCTTAGCTAACTGCCTCCAGTTGCCCACTCCAAGTTGGTTGAGGTCGGCTCCTACGTGTGCGCGCCACTAAAGGCGAGTTCTTCCTCTACTGCGTCCAACGTTTTCCTGGATATCCAAGACTCTTCGCGCCGGTGTATTGGTGTCCATTTGTTCTGCACGTCCTAGCCATCATAAACGTCCAACGCGGAGTTTTTTGACCAGGGGCATGTCTCTGTAAAGCTCTTACAGTTCTTGGTAGAATCTTCGTCTCCATAGCCCGTCAACGCAAACAGGACCGAAGATTTTTCGAATAATTGTCCTCTCAAATCGACGAAGGATTTCTTCATCCGCTTTTGAGACGGTCCATGCGTCAGCGCGGCCGAAGACCAGGAACGGATGATCAGTATCTTACGAAGGATCTCCTTAGTAGTTCCAGTGAGGGCTTTACTTCTAAATTGCCTTCTTAGACAGTGAAGAGACAAATGCTAATTTTTGGCGCAACCCGCACGTTAGTACCCAGGGCTGAGCTTCCTGACACCCATTCATGTGTGCTTGTGTACTTCTTGCACGATGGCGTGACCTCCTGTTTTATGCCGATTCCAAACGGCAAATTGGAGATAAATTTTCTTGACAATTGATACTACTCGGATGATTTGTCATATCATCACGAGAGGAGGGTCAGTGAAAAATAAATTACGGCTGGGAATCAAACCCAAACCTTCTGCGTGGCAGTTAGGTCGTCCTGATTTTTGGGAGATTGTGCCTCTGGTGTTGACTTGTGAGTTTTGCACAATCCTCTCAAGAATCAAATTGAAGAATTCACATGACAGCGCATCGCCTTGTCTAAATCCTTTTTTGGTATCGAACGTGTCAGTGAGGTCGATGAAGCAGCGAGAATTCTCCATCCTACACAAACGGACGAGTTTGGGCGGCGTACCAAAAGTAGAAATGGCTCAGTATAGTTCGTCTCTATAAATGCTGTGGTGTGCGGCTTTGAAATTCATGAATGGGTGGTGAGTACCGATTTGGATTTCTTCGATTTTTCCCGGATCTACCGAAGTTTATGAATTTGATCGGTTGTGGACTTTCCTTGCCTAAAACCACACTGATAAGGGCCGATCAAGTTGTTGTTAAACGGTTTTATGCGTTCACATATTACAGCAGATAGGATCTTGAAGGCGATGTTGTGGAGAATTATGCCTCTGTAGATAGCGCATCTCAGAGGGTCTCCTTTTTTGTGGTTCGGGCAAACGATGCTGAGGTTCCATTCTTCAGGCATGCTTTCTTCCGACCAGATTTGACTAATGAGCTGGTGGATGTTACTTACCAAGTCATATCCGCCGGTTTTATAAAGCTCAGTGGGGAGGCCATCATTTCCGACAGCCTTGCTAAGCTTGAGTCTTGATATTGTTATTCTCACTTCACTCAAGTTGGGCGGTTGGCAGTTTTCGCTGTCGTTGCTAATATTGAATGATTTAATGGTTCGTTCTGCCTGACAGTGGAATGTTGTTCTTCATCACCATTTAACAGTCTCCAGAAGTGGTTCTTCCATACCCTCAGCATCGACTGTGTCTCCACTACGATCATTCCCTGTTCATCTCGACAGGATTCTGTTCGATCCTTATATCATTTTGACGTTTTGCACTTTGGTAAGACTTGCGAACATCGTTCCTGGAGTGGCACCTCTCTATATCCTCGACGGCGCGCTTTTCTTGCTCTTCTTCTTCTTTCTGAAAAGCCGGTGTTCTTCCCTTCTTCGTTGCATACAGAGCTCAATGGCAGCTCTCGTCTTTACCTGCAGCTTAGCCTTGTAGGCCTCGTTCTTGGCTGCGAACATCTGTCGGCATTCCTCATCAAACCAGTGGTCTCTCGTTGGTATGCCCGAAAGACCTAGCACATCAGTTGCGGCTGATCTAATGGCTTGTTGGCATCGTTGCCATTGTTCTTCGACATTTGATGCTGGTGGTATGGTGTTAATCGAGAGGGTAAGGGATACGCGTTGTGCGAAGGTCCTGGCGGTCCCTTGCGATTGCAGCCTTTCGACATTAAATTTTTTCACAGTATTTCTGGATTGTTGTGGCGTGGTGGATATCCGCATTCTTACCTTGGATGCAACAAGGAAGGGGTCCAAGTCGGTGTTAGCTCCTCGGAATATTCGGACATCCAAAATACTGGATGCGTGCCTCTTGTCTATCGCAATGTGATCAATTTGGTCGACCGTTCGTTGATCTGTAGACCGCCATGTCCCCTTATAGATATCGAAGTGAGGAAACCGTGTGCTGGCTATAGTGGCATTTCGTTCCGAAGCGAAGTCAATTAGCCTAAATCCGTTACCAGACGTGTTGTCGTGTAGGTTATGCTTTCCGACAATTCTGCTAAAGATATCTTCTCTTCCTACCTTTGCGTTAAAATCTCCCAGAACGATTTTAACATCATACTTTGGTAGTCGCTCTTAGGTTTACTGAAGGGGGCTCGTAGAAGCAATCCTTAGCTATATCATAATTTTCCACCGTCGGGGCGCGAGTGCATATAAGGCTTATGTTGCCGAATTTGGCCTTGATTTTGATTGTTACAATGCGTTCGCTAATGTCTTGGAACATAAGACTTCTTTCCTAAGTCTGGCACATAAAAAAAAAAACCGCATCCGAATAGTCGCTGTTTCTGCTCAATATAACACGGTCCGTAGTAGAGGCCACAATTTGTCATCCTCTTTTGACCCGCGCCATCCCACTGTATTTCCTGGATGGCGGTAATGTCTGCTTTGTATAAGTTAAGGGCTTTCGCTAGTTGTTCGCTTGCACCTCTCTAGTTTAATGTTCTCCTATTCCAGGTGCAGATACGGACGTCGTTGTCCTATTTTCGTTTAACAGGGTAGTCAACAATAAAATCAGTCCTTCCCGAGGCTATTGGTTGCTTCGCAAAATACAGATTTTTTAATGGGTTGGTAGTTAACCTAAGCCACAACCCCCAAACCTGGAGGGAGAGTTCCAATTTATTAGATACCCCTAGGATACGTTACCGTCAGTATCCACTATGGGATTGAGCGCATCCTTTGGCCTTTCGGTTCATCCGTCCCTTTCTCTGATCAAGGGGCATTACTAACCCTTGAAATTCCTAGACAACCTATTGTCCGAATATGTCGAAACAGCTTGTCTATGTTCGCCTGGGACAGTAGGCCGGGTATTCATTCCGCGCCGCTCTGACCTGGCTGTTTATAGTGTTGCTGTTTTTCGTCTTGTTATCTTGCACTTATCGTTTATCAAGTCAAATCCCGTTGGATGAGACCAGTACCCGATGGCAAAGAGTATAAAACTACATATACTGCGCCATCTCATACAATCAAAATGTTCTATGTGGGGTACTGCTCTTGATACCCGAGTGTTCACATTGCTACCCCAGCATCAAGCTGAACAGCAAGGCCGACGCATACGATAGACGAAATTTGTCCTTCGCACTTACCGCTTGCGTCACAAACGGCTACAAATTTTTTACCTGTGATAAGTTTTACTCTGGATAACTAGTTTTCGTCAATCAAACATGCATATGTTTGATTGACCGCAAGCAAATCAAAAAAAAAAAAAAATTAAAAAATTAACGTTACCCCAAATAAAACAGCAAAACAGTAAACTCCTGAAGGACCACGGCACCGCATTTTCTCGGAAGCAGAAAGCTTTAAGAAAGAAGAAGAACATGGCACGTCAAAGCAACTTTCCGCGAACTATATTGAGGGCTTCGTTAGGGTTCCCAACCGTACTATAATATATAGCTAGTATTGTACTATATTTTGGCTTTGCGTTCTATATACTGTTGAAGAAATATATAGTACGCAAAAATACTATATTTCAATCCGTTGAAACAATAGCAAACAGATCTTCCATTTTGATTGCACCTTAAGGTTTCCTTCATCATACATGAATCGAACTCACCTAAGTCTTGCTGTCAATGTCAAAGTTGACAGCCATGGGATATTTTTATCATTTGAAATTGCAACTGATACGTGTTCGTGTATCATTTAAACTTTGTTTATTTTTTTGATCGGAATTTCATTCACAAAAGTGTCTTTAAAGTTTTAATTGTTGTGTAATGGAAAAGGGAAGTGACACCGAAAATGGGTCAAGTACAAATAGTACAATTGCACCACAAACGCCCACTAAAAAGCGAAAAATTCAAAAAAGACTACACAAATATAAACCAGAATGGGAAAAACAATATGGTTTTATAACAAAAGATCCCCAAAATTTATTCAATGCAAAGTGCATACCATGCAACATAATAATGTCTATCGGAAAAATTGGTATTGGCCAGGTGAGTGCCTTGATGTCAAGCTAGGTATTTCCATCCTCCTTTGCTGTTTATTTTGAATTGATTCTATTGAATGAAATTTTAATGAAAATGTGCTTGAATAATTGTGGTGATTTATGAATGTTTACAAACTGTTGCAGATTAAACAACATTGCGAAACAAAGCAACATAAATTAAAAATTGAACTTAAACAAGAAAACTGCAACACTAGATCGCTTTTTTGGTTCATCGGACGCTTCTTCTTCTGTTTCCCACACGAACACCTGTGATGACAAGATAACAGCAAGTGAACTTGCTCTAACTTACCATACTGTCAAGCACAACCTTTCGTATAAAAGCATGGATTGCACTGTGAAACTTAACAAGATTTTATATGTCGATTCTAAAACTGCCTTAAACCAAAAGTTAGGGCGAACGAAAATGGAAGCTTTAGTTGAGGAGGTTTTAGGACCATATGCCCTGAAGACTTTAATAAGTGACTTAAATAACCCAGACTTATATTTTTGCTTGCAAACTGATGCAAGTAACCGAAAGAATATAAAACTATTTCCATTCGTTATTCAATACTTTGACATTGAAAATGGTATTCAGAACAAAATGTTAGATTTTTACGAAAATTGCGATGAATCAGCTGATGGGATGTTTGACGCTATTAATAATTCATTGTCCCAACATAATCTTCCCTTTGAAAGAGTGTCTGGTCTGAGCGCCGACAATACCAATGCAAACTTTGGCATTCACCATTCTCTGTATAAAAAAATTCAACATCTAGTTGAATGCCCACATAGTTCATAACACAGTCAAATATGTAATGAATTTTTTACATATTGATGTTGAAAATGTATAGTGCGTACCAAAACAGTCGGCCAACGGTCGATTGCGCAGAGAGAGGATTTAAGAGAACAAAAATGACGCGAAAGAGATTTAATCACTGCGTTTTTGCCTGTAATTTACAATGCGTAACCCAACTTTACAGTGCTTAGAACTAAAATGCTGTTGAATATCTAAATAAACTTAATTTTTTATTATGAGGTCGACTTTTATACATTTCTACCTAGAAGTCCGATTGTATTTGAAAGGGTTCCCAACCCCTTTTCTGGTTGAACATTTCGTGGTTTAGCGCTAGGTACCTGTATGGGTGGTGTGCTCAATTTTATCTCGCTATAATTTACACTTTTAATCAAGGTTACAAATTTAAAAGTGGTGGGTAGTTCAATAAGTTTATTTTATTTATTGAAGAATCAAGAACGTTCACCATTTTGTCTTTAACGAACCGTTTAATACGCCATCCTCTTTTTTGTGACAGAAAATCGTGCCTATTGTTATTGGGTATAAAATCGTTTACGTTTCCAAAAAATTCCCAAATTGTAATTTTTTTATTAAATTTACCTACCTCGCCCACATTCAATGATAAAAACAAAAAAAATTTGGTGTGACACTGCAATTTACTTTACTTTGCGTGCCAATATCAGTACCTACATGATCAATATGCACGACACAATTAATAATGATCAACGAAAGCATAATGAGCAAATAGGGTTTAAATCTAAAACCGTACACCTTCATACAGACACAGTCACACAATCAATTCATGTGCAATGTTTTGCTTAATCTATCCGACCGTGATCACATCATACTCCTACAAAGAACCGACAAGACAAAAAACGAAACAATATATTTTCCTCCAAGTAAAGTTGACATATAATGGTCTATATTTTTCCTCCGCTCCTAATTTCAGTATAAACGACGGAAAATGAAGAAACCACCCTCAGTGAGATCGCGACAGCGATCTTGAACACAAGGCAGGGTAGACGTCGTTTTTTATTATGGCTCTGCCCATTTTCGTCTCTTTATGCTTGTTTTTGCAATTTTAAGAGATTGTAAAACACATTTTAAGAGACCTGCGCAGTAGAATGGCCAACTGTTTTGGTACGCACTATAATTTTAAAAACCTACAGCCATTGCTCTTCTTCCTCAGTTCGAAGAGAAGAACTGAAAAAAATTGTTGCGGCTGTTGAAGGTGAATGGCATGAGCTAAAACGACATGTTGGCACTAGGTGCCTCTCATTGCTGCCTTGTGTGGACAATATACTTTTGAATTGGACGCCTTTGACTGATTATTTTACTAGTTTAGGGGAAGAATGCCGTACCCATATCAAAAATGTTTTGTGTATGCATGAAGCTGATGGAAACGTTAAAGTTCAAATCTTTTTGAACTTCGCCAGCCATTTCTTGCATAACTTTAATAAAGCTGTCAAACAACTTGAAGGTAATAACATCACCGTCTTAGATTTGTATAACATTATGTCCACCTTAAAGTTTGCACTTGAACAACGTAAGAGAGATTGTTTCTTTGGTTTTGAAACAAAAAAATTGTTGCAATACTTAGAAGCTAAATCTCCAGAAGAAACAGATAAAATCAAAAAGAATTTTATAGCATTCGCTGATAAATGTCTGGAATACCTTAATAAATGGTTTAATTTGAAAGAAGACAATTGGTTATACAAAATTCAAAGATTCAATTTGAAACAAGAGCTTTCTTTTGATGACTTTGAGATGGCATTAGAAGTTCTTTAAGTACAAGAAAGAATGAAAATCAAGATGGACGAACTTTACTGTGAAATAACAATTCTCAGTGAAATTTTTGCAAAAATTAAGAATTCAAGGGAGTTTACTGACAGAACTACAGATCAAAAATGGCTCTATATTTTTCAAAATACCGAAAATAACCTACCAAATATTTTTAAACTAATATCATTCCTATTCTCCATTCCTGCCACTTCGGCATTCACGGAAAGGATTTTTTCAATCATGAACTCAAAATGGCGTGAAGAAAGAAACAGAGCGAGTCTCTCGTTAGTCAAAAATGAACTCCTGGTCTCTATTAACTTAAAAATTGAATATGATAAGGCTTATGAAACTTTTATTGTTAACAAAAAATTGTTAAATGATGCAAGAAGTGCAAAAAAATACAGATTTTATAAAAAATAATATGTAGCAAAAATAACTTTGGCTTTTTCTTACTTTTTTCATAAAGTAAGTACATACAGGTATACTTAGAAAATACTATAATCAGTTAGAAATCAGTTGGGAACCCTAGCTTCGATTGTACATTTAAAAAAAAAGGATTTTCCATTCGTACGCCATCCTTTAAAATAATTTGTTTATTAAGATCAAGGCATTTGTTTTTTGTACTTTAGATTGTTTGTTGTCTCTTTGACTTCTGTTCTTCAACAATTGGACCGTCACATATGCCTCAAGGATACCACCTTGTATATCATCTCAGAGGCATGATTTTTGTCTTTATTGTAGCGAGTGTGTTTATACATGGCCGTCCGCCTAAACAATTCGGTTGCTCCATCGTTTCAATATCGTTGGGGAAAGAGTCCTTTAGAGTTGCAGCAGCTACGAACTAAAGTTGCAACTTTGTTGAAGGTGGGTTTTTGTAGCGTCCGCCCATGATAATTCTGCTCCCCCGTTACTTCTTCGTTGGGTGGCAAAAATTCAGACATAATAAGTTCTACCACAACAAGTGATGCCAATGACTTGTGATTTCATTTTCCTTTTTTTTTTTTTTAATTTATTAAAAAAAATCCTTTTCAGGTATTTTCCCTGTTAAAAGTACAACTTCAGGTTGTCATCAAAAGTTTATTTCTTTGAAAATTTAATCAAAACATGACGGAAATTGAACATACGACGAAGCGTTTACTTGCCATATTGTTGTAATTCTCTGCGGTGATACAAAAGCTCAAGTGCTGTCATTCAATGACGTTACCCGGAACACTCGTTTCATTGAAGAAATCTGAAAGCAAAATATCATTTTCAATATAAATTCATGAGCGAAAATCACGCCATTATTATGCCAGCACAACTCAAAGGGATTGCAAGTACATGGGTGAATAAAGTATGACAGTGTTGGTTGGGTTTTGGTCATTTCACACACACAGGGGGGGTATTTTTCTTCTCAATTGAATAAAAGGAAGCAAATATTAAATAGACTGGGAGGTAGATGGTAGCATCCTGTAACATTTTGTATTAAAGGTTCGGTTTTTTTTTTGCGCAATTGGTTTTATGAGATTTGGCTTCTTTAATGTTTGGTTGCAAAGGTGCGTTCTGAATCAGGGATGTTATAACGGGTGATCCAAGCAGAGATACTTTTTTGACAGATCACGTGTGAGTCGTGTCATGCTGTCATGTTATTTTTGTTTAGTATTGTTTGGCATTTCATAATGGAAAGACTTACGCGTGAGTAACGTTTACAAATTGTTCAACTTTATTATTAAAATTCACGTTCTGTGAGGAATTTGTTTCGTGGTCAACATAATCGGCCTACTGAGCGTACTATTCGCAACACCATCACCCATTTTGAGACCCAGCATTCATTATTGGATAATATTCGACCGAATAGACCACGTCCACGCTGTGAAGAAAATATAGCGGCCGTAGCTGAGAGTGTACACGAAGACCGTAGAGAGTCGATTCGGCGCCGTTCGCAGCAACTCGGACTGACGACGTATGGAACGACTTGGCGCATTTTATGTAATAGAAAGCAAAGAAAATTTACTTTTGTTCAACTGCTTACTTACTTACTTAAGTGGTGCTACAGACCGGAATGAACCTGGGCCTCAATCAACATGCCTCTTCGTTTAGCCCGATCCTTAGCTAACTTCCTCCAATTTGGTTGAGGTCGGTTTCTACTTGTGCGCGCCACTAAAAGCGAGGTCTTCCTCTACTGCGTCTGACGTCTGGCTGAGAATCGAAATTTCTATGATCCAGAGTAGTTGTGTTCATTCGTTCTACATGTCCTTGCACTGTTAAAAATCCAATGCGGAGTTTTTGACCAGGGGCGTGCCGCTGTACAGCTAGTATAGTTCTTGTTTGAATCTTCGTCTCCATAGCCCGTCAACGCAAACGGGACCGAACATTTTTCAAAGAATTTTCCTCTCAAATCGACCAAGGATTTCTTCATCCGCTTTTAAGACGGTCCGTGCCGTAAGGCAGGACTGGGATGATCAGGGTCTTATATAGGTTCTCCTTAGTAGTTCGAGTGCGGGCTTTACTACTGAATTGTCTTCTTAGCCCGAAGAAACAGCGGTTGGCAAGATTAATTCTTCGTTTGATTTCTGACGAGATGTTGTTGTCAGAGTTAATAGCGGAGCCGAGATAGACAAAGTCCCATACAACCCCAAAGTTATATCTGTCAATATTGACGTTCTGTCCAATTCGTCGATGTTGTGTGTCCTTGCGTGTTGACCGCATTCGTCTTACCCTCATTTACTGCTTAACCCAATTTTGCCGCTTCCTTCTGTATACTAGCAAACATTGCTACGACATCACGTTGGGTCCTACCAATGATGTCAATATCGGCGGCGTATGCTAGTAGTTGCACCGATTTTTTAAAAATTGTGCCTCTGGTGTTAGCTCGTGAGTTTTGCACAATCCTCTCAAGAATAAAATTGAAGAATTCACATAACAGCGCATCGTCTCGCCTAAATCCTTTTTTGGTATCGAATGTGTCGGTGAGGTCGTTTCCGACCCTGATGGAGCAGCGGGAATTCTCCATCGTCATCCTACACAAACGGACGAGTTTGGGCGGTATACCAAAACTAGACATGACATATATTTCAGGCCTATAAATGCTGTCGTATGCGGTTTTGAAATCGATGAAAAGGTGGTGGGTATCGATTTGGACATCTTGGGTTTATTTCCAGGATCTGCCGAAGTCTAAAAATTTGATCGGTTGTGGACTTTCCTGGCATAAATCCGCTCTGATAAGGGTCGATCAGGTTGTTGGTATACGGTTTCAGGCGTTCAAATATTACCTCAGATAGGATCTTGAAGGCGATGTTGAGGAGACTTATGCCTCTGTAGTTGGCGCAGTTCAGAGGGTCTCCTTTTTTGTGAATCTGGCAAACGATGCTGAGGTTCCATTCTTCAGACATACTTTCTTCCAACCAGATTTTGCTTATGAGTTGGTGGATGTTTCTTACCAAGTCGTCTCCGCCGGCTTTATAAAGCTCGGCGGGAAGGCCGTCATCACCGGCAGCCTAATTAAGCTTGAGCTTAGATATTACTATCCTCTCTTCACTCAGGTCGGGTGGTTGGCAGCTTTCGCTGTCGTTGCCAATATTGAATGTTTCGTTCTGCCCGCAGCGTTTTTCCTTAACAAGAAAATTTAATTAACTGAAACTGGGTTTTTGGAAATAGATGCGAAATATTCAAAGTAGGATGGATATCCTTAATCATGAACATAAATCACACAACAATATTTTTGTTACTGATAGTAATAAATAATTTAAGGGTTTTTGACTGATCTCTCTAAAATCTATTTCGTTTTTTAGTACCAGAAAATATAAAAAAAGGCTTTGTGTTTCGATTTTTTTTGAAAATTATTGAAAACAGGATTAAAATACAATCCCATTCAATCCAATTGACACGGCAAAACCCCATTTCTGTATACCCTGCAGAAATGTCAAAAATTAGACAGTGGACAAAATTTAACCTCCATTTCAACGCAATTGGTACACGGCCTTAATATATCTTACCTAACCGTGTTATAATCATTTCTCGTAAACTTAGAATTGACTTACTGCAAAAGTACGAAAAAATGCTGCAAAAGAACGAGAAAATGCTGCAAAAGTACGATCCATCGGTACATACGTTTCGGTGACATTTTTGTTAAACAAAAAATCTTTTCATAAGAAACTCAGTAAAATTTAAAATAATTTGTCAATCAAGGATTTGTCAATTGTCATTGTTGTCATTTTGTGTGTGCTGCATTTTATTTATTTGCAACCCAAATCCATGATTTATTCACAAATCAGTTTGAGTGAGTGCTATTTTCTAAAAGTATAGTTGCCAATAAATTAGACAACTGTCAGCTATACATATTCCCAAGTGCTGCCAAAATCAACAAAGCCGTTGCCTAACTAATTACAACTGTCATTCAATCGATATAACTGCAAATATCCAACACGTCCTAGGTGAAGTCCCATTTTATATCCCATGAGTTTAAATTACGCCAAAATGTCATTATTGTGATGCTCATCCGGACATGGACGAGACATACCTACACCATTCCCTCCGCCTACATAATCGAGGTCAACCTCGCATTAGGACACACAATAGATAAAGTGAACCCGCATTCGGTTATCCGATCCCCATAAATATCCCAAGCATCAATTTATCGGAACAGGCTTTATACATTTCTCATATTTATCATGTGTATGTCCTATCGGATTTTTTTTTTTTTTTTTGTTGCGTGCAATATAATGGCCGCAAATGTTTTCCATTAGCATCGTTGAGGTGATGATGCATCCCTGACTTCAACCTGCATAACTATTTTCATAGCTATGTATACGTCCTCTATACATCCCTGAACTACGAACCAAATGCATGGGAAAATAAAAATCCCTGACGTGACCGCAAAACAAGGTTTTGACGCAAGCCATTGTGTGCGGTGTTCAAAATAAATATTGTCACTTACAGTCTTTTTTCCAGATTTGGACAGATCTGTCAATATGCACGCTTCATTTTGTTGTGCGCCATCTTTATTTCGGGGGGATGTACGTGTGTGTGTACACCTGAATTATGCGGTCAAATCAATGGGGAAACCAGACGAACAACTACAAAAAGCAACCACGCAAATTGGAATATTTGAAATGCTGTTTTCGACATCAAACAGAATAGGGGTAATTTGCGAGCCAGGAATATTACCTTCATTTGGGAAATTTATTCGGTGTTATGTGGCGGGAATTTTTCACTACGTGTGGACATTTTGTGGTGCGACATGCCCGTGTTGGCTTGGAGGGCTAATGACTCCTATGGGGAAAGTGACGTGGTGATTTCATTGAATTAGTTGTGTTTGCTCGGCGGACATCATTCGTGGATAGTTGAAGGATTTCATTGTGTAAAAATGCATGTTGCTGTGCTGTTGAGGGCACTCTTATGATAATTAGATGCTTGAATAGATGATGCATTGAAGGAGTTCTTGTTGCCATCAGCTCCACCTATCCGCTACTTAAATCAACAGAAAATCGTTAATCGCTGAATAGATGCTCTTTTCATCTTTGCCAGCTTTGCCAAATTAGTATTTTTAGCGTTTTAATTTTAGCCAAAACAGATGTGGAAATTTATTTAATGCAAATATTTAAGTAGATAAGTGTGTTTCGCTTATGCATTTTTTAAGAATTTACCTTCGCCTCAGCTGAGATTTTTTGATTCAGCGGATCAAAGTCAATGGAGGTGACTAAGCACCCAGGTGGCGTTTAATGTAACGCTCTGCAAATATACAGAGCAGACGGGGAATAGACTGTCATACTCGTGGAAATAGCGGGTGTAAGTTCACATGTAAAAAAAAAATTTCCCAGATGGCAGCGGAAGAATTTCCATGATGGAGTCAACGCAGTCTATAGCTAGGCTGGAAGAGGGGAAAAACCTTCATGAGATGGGCTGACATATTCGAACAGCAGGTTATATAGGAATACATAAAATTTATTCCAAAACTTAGTCATGACTCTTAATGTAGTGGTGTATGAGTTGGAAGTCCGAAGGAAAATCATACAGTCCGAAGGACTGTATTGTTAACGATCTTGCTTGATGGAAAAAAAAGACAACCAACGTCATCCTATATAAACAGACGAGTTTGGGCGGTATACCAAAACTAGATATGGCTCTGTATAGTCCGTCTCTATAAATGCTGCTGTAAGCAGCTTTGAAATGAATAAATGCTGGGTATCGATGTAGATTTCCCGGATCTGTCGAAGTGTGAAAATTTGATCGGCTGGGGACTTTCTGGCCTAAAAGGGCCTAAGGTGCTATCAGATTGTTGGCTAACGGCTTCAGGCATTCACATATTACGGCAGATAGGATCTTATAGGTAATGTTGAGGAAACCTATGCCTCTGTAGTTGGCGCAGTTCACAGGTTCAATCCAATCTTGTGGATTGGGCAAACGATGCTGAGGTTCCATTCTTCATTCATACTTTCATCCGACCAAATTTGGATTGAGTTGGTGGATGTTACTTACCAAGTCAGGAAAGTCGTCATTTTCGGCAGCCTAATTAAGCTTGAGCTTAGATATTACTATCCGCACATCACTTAGGTCGGGTGGTTGGCAGTTTTTGCTGTCGTTGCCAGTATTGAATGGTACGTTCTGCTTGATAGCGGAATGTTGTTCGTCGTCGCCGTTTAACAGCCTGCAGAAGTGATTCGTCCATATCTTCAGCATCGACTGTTTCTCAACTACGATATTTCTTTGTTCATCTCGACAGGATTCTGTTCGAGTCTTGTATCCTTGGCTTTGACTTCTTACACTTTGGTTAAACTTGCGAACATCGTTCCTGGAGTGGCACCTCTCTATTTCCTCGATTGCGCGTTTTTCTTGCTGTCTTTTCTTCTTTCTGAATAGCCGGTGTAATTCCCTTGTTCTCTGCCTTTAGAGCTCAATGGCAGCTCTATTCTTCACCTGCAGCTTAGCCTTGTAGGCCTCGTTCTTGTCTTTTTTTCGCAATGGGATCAATTTGGTTGACCGTTCGTTGATCCGGAGACTGCCGTGTCCCTTTATGGATATCGAGGTGAGGAAACCGTGTGCTGGATATAATGGCATTTCGTTCCGTAGCAAACCCAATTATCCTAAGTCCCTTACCAGACGTTTTGTCGTGTAAGCTATGATTTCCGACAATTCTGCTAAAGATGTCTTCTCTTCCTACCTTTGCCTTGAAATCTCCCAGCACGATTTCAACATCGTTCGGTAGTCGCTCATAGGTTTTGTCAAGAAGCTCGTAGAAGCAATCCTTACCCATATCATCTGTTTCCTTCGCAGGGGCGTGGGTGTATATAAAGCTTATGTTGGGTAATTTGGCCTTGATGCGGATTGTTACAATGCGCTCGCTAATATCTTGAAAACCCACCGATGGCCTCAGTCGCCAGTGCTGTTACGTGTCTGTAGTTCGTTGCATTCATGTGCGAAGTACTGTGATGTCCAATGTCCAATCTTGGAAACATAAAACCTCTTCACTAAGTCTGGCACTTATAACAAATCCGCATCCGAATAGTCGCTGTTTCTGCTTACTATAACACGGTCCGTAGTAGATGTCACAATTTTACATCCTCTTTTCGCCCGGCCCATTGTATTGTATTTCATGGATGGCAGTAATGTCTGCTTTGTAGCAGTTTAGGGCTTCCGCTAGTTATTCGCTTGAACCTCTCCTGTTTAATGTTCTCACATTCTATGTGCAGATACGGACGTCGTTGTCCTATTTTTCCGTTTAACAGGGTCGTCAACAATAAAATCAGTCCTTTCCGAGGCTATTGGTTGTTTCGTAACAAATGCTTTTTTCCGCGGTTGGGTAGTTAATCCAAAGCACAACCCCCAGTTAAAATTTATTAGATACCCTTAGGACACGTGGCCTTCAGTATCCACTACGGGATTGAGCACTGTCGTTGGCCTTTCGGTTCATCCGCCACCATGTCTGTTCAAGGGGGCTGACTTCCTATATAGCCTGTTGTCCGAATATGGCGAAGCAGCTTGTCCAGTTTCGCCTTGGACAGCAGACCTTGTATTCATTCCGTGCCATTCTGACCTGGCTGTTTGTTGTGTTGGTGTTTTTCGTCTTGTTATCAGCACTTGCACTTTTAGTTTAGCAAGTCAATACCACTTGGAGGTTAAAATTAAGCAAATTTGATGTATAGTCAGAGTTACAACCACTGGGCGTTGCCTAGGTAAAGCCAGTCAGAGTCTACCCTCGTTCTACAACACCCAACCAGATAAAGCTCTGTTAATTTTGGTCAATCGAACATTTTGACCAATGAAAACAGGGCTTCATCTCAGATATCGTAATTAATCTGAAATCCAGAACACGGTCATGGCGAAGGACTATTTTTAACAGCTCAAGGACAAAATGTAAGAGCTACAGGTGAACGATTTTAAAAACTTGCTAGGAGATGTTCACGGTTAGGTAACACAACCAATATGAAACCACATCTGGCAACGGACTTCAATGCGAAAAGAAATACCACTATAGCTAGCTCTGTAAATGAATCACTCATTCTAAGTATCCAATCGTTGGGATACATGTACTTCAATTGCTACGCGACAAAATAAAACGTTTGCAATATTTCATGCAATATAAGTTACAACAACACATATCAACAACTTAGATATCTACACACATATCCGATAGCTACCTCTTCGAACTATTATTTGAAATTCCATAGTTCTTGATGTTCCTCCTCGTCTTTCACCTTGACATCGAGTCTCCGTAGAGTTGTTTTAATGAACTTTTTTTGCCACTCGTCTTTGTTTTTAATTAGAAAACCATCCTTCAGTTAATGGATTCGTCTATTTTGTCTGTATCCTATTTCCCTCAGGTATTGAAGGAAATTTTCTCAAGGATGGATCCCTTTACCTAACCTTCCCTGATCATCCATTTACATTACATTCCTATCCAGTTCTGTCTTTCGGTTATATAATGGTTTTGCAGACAATTCTTCTGTGTATCGATTTTTTTTTCTGTTATTTTCAAAAGCAATTAATAACTAAAATCACATTTAACAGTTCCAAAGGCTATTGCAGACCAGAAAATCCATTAAATATACCTCACCACTCCACTCAATCATGTTATCAAATTAAGTTCTGCGCCTCCCTTAGGAAGGATTATACAAGGCAGGGGTATAACTCAAAAACGATTTTCATGTACAATTTCAAAATCTCCTTCCCGCTTGGCGGCACCGACCGGAAGCACTTAGCTGAATCTATCTCCCGCCACTTATATCGCAGATTTATATCTATTTATCCACTAACCAGCACATCCGCCCACACGCAGACGAAAACTTATCGATACCAATCCACACACAATAGACACAATTAATTCAACTGACACACATACCCCAATGGAATGGGATATTAATTTGCCGTATCGAAAATTACTGACATAGGGAAGCTCCCGTGAAAACCAACCAATTCCCTGGTGTCCTCGACTTTGATTTTCTAATTTCTACCCACACCATCAAAAATCAATAATCGATCCGTTTTCATTAAGTAATTCATGGAACCAGGAGCGACCCAAATAAAATAAAAAAAATAATAAAAAAACAACTCATCTTGAGCTCACGTTTGTCCTTAATGTTTGTAGCCATTTTGGATTTTTCCCCCTGTCTGAGCAACAGTTGAAGAGAGCATTCAATCATCGCGATTGAAAGGAATTCAATTCGAATAATTGAGTCTCCAAGAGAGTGTGTACAGGCTGGTGAATTCTACCGAAGGATTCGCGATCCCTATGGATTCAATTGGCAAGCCACTCACAAACGTTTGTTCCTGTGTGCCAGTAGAAGGACTTTTCTATTCCCAGAGAAATGGAATAGAGTTTCACGTCCTCTTGTACGCTCAGTCACTTGTCGAGGACTATTGATTGAGAAATATCAATTCCCCATGCGAATGGCAAGGAGAACAAACAAGGACGAAAAGGGTGCAACAAAAAATCAAAAAAAAAAGAACTCTGAAATTTCTATTCTCGTGCTGACTTTAAGTGCCTGCAGTGATGGTGGCGTGTTGTTTATGCCAACCTATGCCAACGGAATTGCACTTTTATGGCAACGACATCCTGGTATTACGTTTTTTTTTTTTTTTTAATTTTTTTTGTTGAATTGAGTTCGTCAAATTTGCTTTTCTTACCTCGCATTTGTGGTACTCGGCAGAAAAAAAAATTCTGGAACTAATTCGTTTAGATGTTTGCTGGATTGAAGACCATAAAATACACATCCTGCTTACAAATGGTTTCCTCATTGAAAGGACATTAGAGTAACGTTTGAGTCGATCGTGAAATTGGTTTTTATGCACTTATCGGTTGACTGGCAATTGGTTGTGTTGGTAGTCCGGAATTTCTTTTGCTTTAAAAGATTGGTTTCCGAAGAGCATTGAGCTTCGTCTTCTATTGACTTTTGGCTGAATGGGGAAAGCGACAACCCACAGCGAGAAAATCTGCCCTAGCGAGGTATCCGTCGCGTTAGAGCGGATAATTTTCCGCAACGCATACTTCGTCGGAGGTTAAAATTCCATTCGAGGTATGTGTCATTGGAATAAAAACCACTTGACTACAATTCGTCAATAATTTCCGTGAAGAAATTATGTCGGAGGAGATCGGAAGAAGATTTGCACTTAGCTGTCAAAAATTTCACGAAAAATGCACCTGAACGCACTTCAACGTAATTCGCCGGGATGCGTTAGAAAATGTCGGAGAAATATTCCAAAAAGCTCTTCGGAAGAATACCTCGAGGCTTAAATCCTCCGAATTGTACAAAATCGGATATTTTTCCGCTCCGGTGGATACCTGGCTAGGGCTGAATATCTTCACGATGAGGTCAGTAAATTCATTCCTGAACCTTTGAAACTCGAACCTCTATCCTAATTCCCACTTCGACAATGGACCAAGGTGAACTGTCATCTGGGTTTTCAAAAACATCAAACGCAGAGATTTACATGAGGAATGCATTTTTGGTGTGGTATAGGATGTTTAAATTTTTAAAGCAGTTGACAAAACGATGTTTGGTTATGTTAGGTTATAGTGGTTGCACGCGGTTCTCGTGGACCGACCAGAAAAGCTCCGTTGTGGTTCCACATGGATCTGCAACTTTTCCTAATATTCGCTTACCCCTAAGTGAACCATTCCGAGCTGACTATAAAGCAAAGGACATAAACATTAGTCGGGTCAATTAGATTATCAAAGAGACAGTCTCCTAGGTTGAGTTTCTGCACAGAGTTTGTCGAAAGCCGAGAAGAGGTGAATGGCAAAGTGCTTTGCCATCTCATTAACAGGCAGTCGACATTCATGGAATCCCTGGTTGATTTGATTGACGCTTAGTAGATACTTCTTCTTCTCTTAAGTGTCGCTTCAGTCCGGAATGAACCTGAGCCTCAACAATCATGCCTCTCCAATTAGCCCGGTCCTTAGCTTATTGCCTCCAGTTGTAAACTCCAAGTTGATTGAGGGTGGTTTCTACATGTGCGCGCCACTCAAGGCAAGGTCTTCCTTTAGTGCGTCCGACGTCTGGCTGGTTATCGAAGACTTTGCTAGCCGGAGTATTGGTGTCCATTCGTTCTACATGCCCTAGCCATTTTAAACGTCCAATGCGGAGTTTTTTTTTTGACCAGGGGCATGTCGCTGTAAAGCTATGTTGAACCCATTCCGTTTCCTTCTCTATACAACCAAACTTGACTATGACATCACGTTGAGTCCTACCAATGACGTCAATATCGTCGGCGTATGCTAGTAGTTGCACCGATTTTTAGAAATTTGTACCTCTGGTGTTGGCACTGGAGATTTAAATTGAAGAAAACATATGGCAGCGCATCGCCTTGTCTAAATCCTGTTTGTGTCGAATGTGTCGGTGAGTTCGTTTCCGCCATAAAAGGCTAATGTTGGCAAATTCGGCCTTGATGCGGATTATTACAATGCGTTCGCTAAATACGAAAGCATTTATAATGACGAACTATACAGAGCCATGTCTAGTTTTGGTATACCGCCCAAACTCGTCCGTTTGTGTAGGATGACGATGGAGAATTCTCACTACTCCATGAGGGTCGGAAACGACCTCACGGACACATTCGATACCAAAAAAGGATTTAGGCAAGGCGATGCTCTGTCATGTGACTTCTTCAATCTGATTCTTGAGAAGATTGTGCAAAACTCACGAGCCAACACCAGAGGCACAATTTTCCAAAAATCTGTACAACTACTAGCATACGCCGACGATATTGACATCATTGGTAGGACCCAACGTGATGTCATAGCCACGTTTTCTAGTATAGAGAAGGAAGCGGCAAAAATGGGCTGTCAACAGTAAATGCTGTCAACACGAAAGGACACACAACATCGACGAATTGGACAGAACGTCACCATTGACAGATATAACTTTGAGGTAGTACGGGACTTTATCTATCTCGGTTCCGCTATTAACTCTGACAACAGCATTTCGTTAGAGAAATCAAACGAAGAATTACCCTTGCCAACCGCAGTTTTTTTCCGGCTAAGAAGGCAATTCAGTAGTAAAGCCCTCACTCGAACTACTAAGGAGATCTTATATAAGACCCTGATCATCCCAGTCCTGCTCTACGGCGCTGAAGCATGGACCGTCTCAAAAGCTGATGAAGAAATCCTTGGTCGATTTGAGAGGAAAATTCTTCGAAAAATCTTCGGTCCCGTTTGCGTTGACGGGCTTTGGAGACGAAGATTCAACCAAGAACTATACGAGCTGTACAGCGACATGTCCCTGGTCAAAAAACTCCGCATTGGACGTTTAAGATGGCTGGGACATGTAGAACGAATGGATACCAATACTTCGGCTAGCAGAGTCTTCGATTCCGAGCCAGACGTCGGACAAAGTAGAGGAAGACCTCGCCTTAAGTGGCGCGCACAAATAGAAACCGACCTGAACCAACTTGGAGTGCGCAACTGGAGGCAGTTAGCTAAGGACCGGGCTAATTGGAGAGGCATGTTGGTTGAGGCCCAGGTTCATTCCGGACTGTAGCGCCTAAGTAGTGGCCTAGAAGTCGACTTAAAATTGGTTGGTCTTTTCCAGGAGTTGCCTTTGTATGAAAATTTGGTGTATGGTCGATCTGCCAAGCCGGATGCTACACTGGTACCGTCCGTTGAAGAAAGGCTTACGACGTTAACACAGTACGTTGGATAAACTTGTATATGCGACATTTAGCAGGGCTATGTATCAGTTGCTAGGCATAACATGGGATCGTCTTTTAGATGGGACTTATGGAGCTGATACTCCAGTCACCGGGCATACTCACATTCATCTGGACTATGTGTATGGTTTGCTTCATATACACTATCTTGGCAAGACCTCCGTATTTGAAGAGTTCTGTGATCCTTTGATGGTTGCCGTAGTTTCTTCAAAACTAGGAGCGTTACCTCTTCTTTGACTGGAAATGGGCCGTTTACTTGCCCTATCACTCTCTCGACATTACGCCTACTTGGCAGCTGCTGAAAATGCAACCTGAATCTAGTTTTAAAAAAATACAAATTTTTGGCGCAACAGGCAATATGTTTTTTCTCACAACTATTCATCTTGCACGATGGCGGGACCTCCTGTTTTATGCCGTCTCCAAACAGAAAATTCGAGAAAAGCTTTTCTTGACAATTGATACTACTCGGATGATTTTTCAGATCACCACGAGAGGAGGGCCAGTAAAAAATCATTTCATTTAGGAATCGAAGAGATCTGCACCGTTACTTCAATGGAGGAACACCATTAGGAAAATTCTAATTAGCATTAGAAGGAACTCGGGCCTCGCAATATGTTTTTTTTTGGCTACGGTTGCGATCATGACGGGCTTAGTGGCACGATGGTGCGATGAACTTCCGTGCAGAATGTCTGCGGAATGCCTGCAGAATGCAGGCCTCAACCTTTCGCTAGAGAGCGCCTTTCAGCTAGAGAGCGGATGATCGCACCTGTATCACAAAATGGATGGACAGCAAGCCTGTTAACCTGACCATTTTATGGGTGGCTATGCTTTCACCAACGCAGGTGATAGTTGCGGTAGAGGACTGTCGACCATAGTCTACATCAGCTTGTTACCTCCTATCTGGAAGGAACTTCGGGGTACGTTATACCTTTGTGGTATAAATACCATGGCATTGATACCATTGTATTGGAAATACTTTGGGTGGTAACACAAGCTTCATGTGGTATGGGTTAAGAAATAGCAATGCGAAATTTCGTTCTTAAAAAAGTCCCACTTAGGAATAATGGCGCTGCGATCGCTAGAAATCCATGTATACCACAGTAAAATTCTAGTAAATATACACCCACGCAAATACCATGCTGCTGGCGTGGTATTTCCTGACACATTGGTGGTACATCCCTATACCATAGTATTGATACCACCAGTGTGTCAAAGGTATTATAACGTCATTAGCAATTGCCATCAGGCAATTATTTTTCACGAAGCTTTTCATGTCTATTTCGCTCTTAAGCTGGTGACTTCTGGTGATTTTTATGCGAATCTCCGTCGAATTAATAAATGACACTTCAGCGATAGTATACTCAGTCAATACATGTTCAATGACAGTGAATGACTGACACTTTATGGGCGGCTGTTCGTTGCAATGTTTACTGCATCTATCCCCTAAAGTGTGGATTTAAAATCGTGTGATAATTATGAATACAATTACCGCAACCCTGCTATGTATGTTTTCGAAAGACCACATCAATCAAGACCATCAGCGTTATCTAAACCGCATGCAAACAATCATGTAATAAAAGCCCTGCGTCCATTAACAACTACAAACAAAGGAGTATGTAGGTACTTTATCCTTAAAAGCGTTGCCCATCCAGTATTTCTGAATTGCATTTCCCAGACTTGGAAAATAACTAGCTTCAGAGTGCAGACTGCAGAGACTGGTAAAATATTTCACTTTATGTTTGACTATCTTCGTTCCGGTGAATACCACTTGGGGAGCATTATCATCCCAAACTATTACCACCAGGATTTCATTCCATGGCTCGCTCTAATAAAACTTTGTTCACAACCTCCTTGCTCTAGATGAAAATTATTTCTCAAATTTATCATCAAAACAAGCAGCAACCAGAGTTTTCCAAGAGGTTCCTCACGAAAACAGATTAAAAAAAAACTGGCATCACAGCTTAGGACCAGATCATAGCTCATGACTCCATGAATAACTAGGCAAAGTTCCCGAACTTACCACAGTTAATGGCTTCCAATTGGAGCGATAAATAATCCTTTATTATTGTCTGGGAATAAACGACAGTGAATATCGGATGAATGTCAAACCTAACAACGTTCGCATATATCCGTTTAAGGTGCGAACTAGGACATTCACATGTCCTTACCAACCACAAATCAGTTGTTTATTTATACGTTGGACGGTTTCAATTTCTTGGAAGGCAGACACAAATTATCATGGAAATTTATGTGTAACATTGACTAAACTGAAGACCGCCCAGACTCAGGGAAAGGATTAACAGGGATTGAGCTTTTTGGTCTGCGGTGAGCACAATGGCTGGAATATTCCTCTAAACATCGTAATTTATGCCCAACTGTGCGATTTTATTGATGTTTGGCCAATGAACTGTGGACTTTGTTTGCTGATAGACAGAATTTTGATTTGACCAAGTCTGTGAATTTAATGAACTGCTTTGTAGTGGTTTTCAAATGAAAGGTAATTTTGAAAATTTGAGTGCGTATTATAAATTCCGATGAATGTCTATAAAATCTGTCAAGAGTCCTTTAAATCAAAATGTTTTGCGGTATCAATAAGCTGCCGCAACGTCTGTCATGTGCTGTCATGTGGTTAAATGGAAATCGTTATACATATCTTAAAACAACATTACGGAAGCACACATGCCTATGAAAGCTATCGAAGGAAAGACCTGTTTGTGAAAACTACCATCAGCAGAATAGTCAACCATGACGTATTGCATTTCAAAGAATTATGCAAACCTTGATATTTGTTTACGAAAATGTTTCAAACTCAGAAATATGGACGTTTGAAGAAGTATTTAGAGGTAACTATGTCTCTTTATACTGCATCTTCAAACCACTGGATGTATGTCTAAGGATATATTTCATAACTAATAAAGGGCACGAAGTTAAATGCAGATAAAACAAAAAGTTTTTAGAGAATTATTTAGTGCGGCTACGGCTGGGAATCGAACCCAGATCTTCTGTGCGGCAGTACATCGCGCCACTGAGCCCTTCAAAAATCATACTGGGAGATTTTAATGCAAAGGTATTAAAATAAGACCATCTTTCGTAGTATTGTCGGAAAACTTAGCCTACACGACAACACGGCTGGCCACGGACTTAGGCTAATTTACTTCTCTACGGAACGAAATGCCATTATAGCCAGCACCAGGTTTCCTCACCACGATATCCATAGAGGGAACATGGCGGTCTCCAGATCAACAAACGGTCAACCAAATTGAGAAAAGAGGCACGCATCCAGTTTTTTTGATTTCCGAATATCCCGAGGAACTAACATCGACTCGGACCCCTACCTTGTTGAAGCCAAGGTAAGAATGCGGATATCCACCACCCCTCAACAAGCCACTGCAATCGCAAGATAACGCCAAGACGTTCGCACAACGCGTATCCCCTAACCTATCGAAGGACAATCGCAACGATGCCAACAAGCCATTAGATCAGCCGCTACTAATGTGCTAGGTTTCTCGCGCCGACTTGCAAGAAACCCCTGGTTTGATGAGGAATGCCGACAAATGCTCGCAGCCAAGAACAAGGCCTACAAGGCTAAACTGCAGGTAAAGATGAAAGCTGCTGCTGAGCTCTATAGGCAGAGAAGAAAGGAAGAACACCGGCTTTTCAGAAAGAAGGAAAAGAGAGACAGAAAAGCGGGCAATCGATGATATAGAGACAGGTGCCCCTCCAGGTGCTAGGTTTCTCGCGCCGACTTGCAAGAAACCCTTGGTTTGATGAGGAATGCTGACAAATGCTCGCAGCCAAGAACAAGGCCTACAAGGCTAAGCTGCAGGTAAAGATGAAAGCTGCCGCTGAGCTCTATAGGCAGAGAAGAAAGGAAGAACACCGGCTTTTCAGAAAGAAGGAAAAGAGAGACAGAAAAGCGGGCAATCGATGATATAGAGACAGGTGCCCCTCCAGGTGATAGGTTTCTCGCGCCGACTTGCAAGAAACCCCTGGTTTGATGAGAAATGCCGACAATGCCGACAAATGCTCGCAGCAAAGAACAAGGCCTACAAGGCTAAGCTGCAGGTAAAGATGAAAGCTGCCGCTGAGCTCTATAGGCAGAGAAGAAAGGAAGAACACCGGCTTTTCAGAAAGAAGGAAAAGAGAGACAGAAAAGCGGGCAATCGATGATATAGAGACAGGTGCCCCTCTAGGTGCTAGGTTTCTCGCGCCGACTTGCAAGAAACCCTTGGTTTGATGAGGAATGCTGACAAATGCTCGCAGCCAAGAACAAGGCCTACAAGGCTAAGCTGCAGGTAAAGATGAAAGCTGCCGCTGAGCTCTATAGGCAGAGAAGAAAGGAAGAACACCGGCTTTTCAGAAAGAAGGAAAAGAGAGACAGAAAAGCGGGCAATCGATGATATAGAGACAGGTGCCCCTCCAGGTGCTAGGTTTCTCGCGCCGACTTGCAAGAAACCCCTGGTTTGATGAGGAATGCCGACAAATGCTCGCAGCCAAGAACAAAGCCTACAAGGCTAAACTGCAGGTAAAGATGAAAGCTGCTGCTGAGCTCTATAGGCAGAGAAGAAAGGAAGAACACCGGCTTTTCAGAAAGAAGGAAAAGAGAGACAGAAAAGCGGGCAATCGATGATATAGAGACAGGTGCCACTCCAGGAACGATGTTGCAAGTTTTACCAAAGTGTAAAATGTCAAAGACAAGGATACAAGGCTAGAACAGAATATTGTCGAGATTAGGCACAGTCGATGTTGAAGATATGGAAGAACCACTTCTGCAGACTGTTAAACGGCGATGACGAAAAACATACCGCTGTCAGGCAGAACCAACCATTCAATATTGGCAACGACAGCGTAAACTGCCAACCACCCGACCTAAGCGAGCTGATGATAGCAATATCTAAACTCAAGCCTAACAATGCTGCCGTAAATGACGGCCTTCCCGCTGAGCCCTATAAAGCCGGCGAAGATGACTTGGTAACTAACATCCACCAACTCACAAGCCAAAACTGGTCGGATGATAGTATGCCTGAAGAATGGAACATAAGCATCGTGTGCCCGATCCACAAAAAAGCAGACCCTCTGAGCTGCGCCAACTACAGAGGCATAATTCTCCTCAACATCGCCTACAAGATCATGCTTGCCGTAAAACATATGTGAACCCCTGAACAGTTTACCAACAAACTGATCGGCACTTATCGGTATGGTTTTAGGCCAGAATAGTCCACAACCGATCAAACTTTCACACTTCGGCAGATCCTGGAAAAAAACCCAAGAAGTCCAAATCGATAGCCACCCACAATTCATGGATTTCAAAGAGGCAAACTATACAGAGCCATGTCTAGTTATGGTATACCCCGCTCAAAATCTTTCGTTTGTGTAGGATGACGATGGAGATTTCTCGATGTTCCATCAGGGTCGAAAACGACCTCATCAACATATTCGATACCAAAAAAGGATTTAGGCAAGGCGACTTCTTCAATTCGATTCTTGAGAGTATTGAAAACCCCCGACCCAACACCAGATGAACTATTTTCCAAAAATCAGTGCAACTACACTAGCATACGCCGACGATATCGACAACATTGGTAGGACTCAACGTGATGTCATAGCCACGTTAGCCACGTTAGCCACGTATGCTAGTAAAGACAAAGAAGCGGCAAAAATAGGTTCAGCAGTAAATGAGGACAAGACTAAGTAAATGCTGTCAACACGAAAGGACACCCAACATCGACGAATTGTACAGAACGTCACCATTGACAGATATAACTTTGAGATAGTACGGGACTTTGTCAATATCGGCTCCGCTATTAAATCTGACAACAACATCTCGTCAGATTAAACGAAGAATTACACCTGCCAACCGCTGGTTTTTCGGGCTAAGAAGGCAAAAGAAGTAAAGCCCACACTCGACTACTAATGAAATCCTATATAAGACCTTGACCATCCCAGTCTTGCTCTACGGCGCTGAAGCATGGACGGTATCAAAAGCGGATGAAGAAAGCCTTGGTCGATTCGAGAGGAAAATTCTTCGAAAAATCTTCGGTCCCGTTTGCGTTGACGGGCTTTGGAGACGAAGATTCAACCAAGAACTAAACGAGCTATACAACGAAATGCTGGTTAAAAAAAAAGCTTCGCATTGAATGTTTAAGATAGCTAGGATGTAGAACGAATGGACACCAATACTCCAACTCGCAGAGTCTTCGATTCCCAGCCATACGTCGGACGCAGTAGAGGAAGAACTCACCTTAAGTGGCACACACAGGTAGAAACCGACCTCAACCAACTTGGAGTGTGCAACTGGATGCAGTTAGCTAAGGAGTTAGTTGAGGCCCAGGTTCATTCCGGACTGTAGCGCCACTTAAGTAGTAAGTAAGGTATAAAGAGACAGATCTCATACAAGTCTTCACTGAGCCAAAGCATGGAGATTTGAAGTAAAAGAAAAGCTTAGCCTTGCCTGACCAGCTCGTCTGCACACTCGTTTCCTTCAATGTCACTATGCCCTGGAACCCAGAGAAGTCTGACCCTGAAGCGTTCACCAAGGTGGCATTCTTGTAGCGGTTTGTAGGATATGGAAGCCTAGTTGATGGCCTTTATGGCCGCTTGGCTATCTGGAATACGCTGGCGAAATCCGGTAGGCGGTATGAAACTGTGATTTTCGGTGATTTCGGGTAGACTCCGGAGCCCACACCACATTTCATCTTAGATCCGTCGTTATAGACGACCGTGTCGAAATCTCTAACTACTTCGTTTCTTTTCCACTGAGCTCTGGTAGGAAATCCTACGTGGAAGACTTTCTTGAAGTTGAGTAAAGGTGTTATGTAGTCTGTTGGAAACGTGACCACGCCGTTCGGTAACGAGTCCAGGATATTACTGTCGCCATACGGTCTTTCATTCCAGCGTCCTGACTCCTTGAGTCTTACTGAGCTGCATTAAGCGGTATCATTAATGTGCAATATTACAGTAAGTGCATCCGTTGGCGACGACCTAAGCGCGCCCGTGCTGCCTATACTGGCTGTTTTTGCAGCTTTTTTTTTTTAAGTTTTGTGAGGTTGTAGCCTTTACTCAATGCGAACCACCATACTAGTGAGCCGTATCCGTATGTGATAATGGGACGTATGACGTATCACTGCTGTGCACATCCACAAGGTCATCATTGGTTGAAGTCCCCACTTATTTCCAAAGGTTTTGCTACGAGAATAGAAGGCAACACACGTCTTCCTTACTCTATGTTCGATGTTGCGTTTCCAGTTTTGGGTCAAGCATGACACCTAGCGCTGGAAGAAAATGTGAGTGGTTGGTCATTAAGACGGGGGATAGGTTTTGGTGGTGAATAGCACCAATTCCTTTTTGCTCGGGCTTACGCCGAGGCCACAACTTGCCACAACTTGCCACAACCCATGATTTCACTTATCACGGAGGGGAATTTTCTTGATACTAGTATCACCACGTCGTCCGCATACGCGACTACTTTGACCCGTTTCTTGTCTAATTTAACGAGAATTTTGTTAACCATAAGCCAGAGTAGTGGAGAGATGAGGAAACCCTGTGGCGTCCCTCTATGGACAAATTTTCTTGTTCCGAGCACAGAGACTATCCATTGGCTTCGTCTTTACCTAGCTCGATCAGAAATTCAAGAATAGCTCCACTGACGACGTTGTTGAAAGCTCCATCTATATCTAAGAGGGAGGCAAGAGTGTATTCCTTATAGTGTAAGGATTTTTTGATTGTCCACACTAACCCGTGAAGAGCTGTTTTCGTTGATCTGCGCTTAAGGTAGACGTGCTGTGATTTGGATAGCGGAGATTCTTCTAGAAAAATTCGCTTATTGATGTCTAGTGCGCACTCCAGGGTTTTTAGTACAAAGGAGGTTAGACTGATTGGTCTGACGTCCTTCGCGGTCTCCTGGCCGCGTTTGATTACCTAAGGTATAAATACCACTTAGAGAGCTTCTCCACCAGCAAGGTACTGCATACCATAATATTTATACCACTTTTGTGTCAACAGTTTTAAATGTTGTTGCCATCATTTATCCTCCAGGCTTCACTTCATTCCCCAACATGAAAAAAAGTGGTGCCAAATCGTATTTTACTACGCTGACATTTGCTCATTTCGTATTTGTTAAAGAAAACGTGTTTATGTTTTATTAAAATTATTTATTTTCTTTTTTTTTTATCCCACTAATACCACATTAGTGCAATTGTTTCACCTTTTTTTGAAAAGTAGATCCAAAAACAGTCGTAATTTATCCGACAAAATGCTAATTGAAAAACTTTTTCAAACTAAAAAAAAAACAGTCTGTCCTGTCAAATCCTGGTCTTCCGTTGAGTGCATATGAGATACATAAACACCATCGATTGCATTTGGATTGAATTTATGCGGAAATTAAAAAAAACACACACACTAAAACGTGAATTAAACTTTCAAGTCTTTTGTATGGGTTAGTTTTTCGTTTAGTCTCTGTAAATAAAGTAAAAAAAAAATAGCAGAGTACGTATATTGATTTTATTTTATTTACAAAAATGCATGAACATATCTCAAAAATATGAGAATCCAAACAAATATTGAAACCGACATCCACATACACAAAAAATACTCATCTACTCGAACTGAATTCAATTAAATTGTTTTTTTTTTTTAATTTTTTTTAACGTTCATTTTATTGTGTCTACTTGCAGCACCCCTAAAGGACTCGAGGATGTTTCATCGTATCCAACACTTTTTGCTGAACTACTCGGTGAGGGATGGTCTATTGAGGATTTAACCAAATTAGCTGGCGGCAATTTTATACGAGTTATGCTCGAAGTTGAAAAAGTACGCGATATAAAGAAAACAAATGGTGTTAAGCCATTTGAAGATCATCCAAATTTCCGCACCGATGATCCGTATAATTGTACATCCAGCTAATTAATTTCATCTCAACCGGAATTGGGAAAATAAATTGAAGATAAAAACGATGTTTTTATTTTATTTTAGCTACTCTGTATAGATTAATGAGTTTTCTTATTGTTTTGTTTGGTTTTTTTTTTTGTGTTATATATATATAGTAACAGATATATACGTACTTTAGATATAATACCAAATTCCAGTGCCTCTATCAATTTGGAATACATGAAATAGAAAGAATATAAATTTAGATATAAGAAATCCGAAGGTAAGATGTTTGATAATTTCTATAAAAATCACGCGTTTTGAAAAATTTTAAATAATTTGCTTGATTATTAGGTGAAGTTCTGATTGGCAAAGTGTTTTTATCATCCTCCAAATGCAAAAAAAAAAAAAACACAAAAATGTGTCACAATTTGTTTATTAGGTGAAGTCTTTTCGTTAAGTAGTGAAACATCAACGTACAGTTGACGAAGATTTTACGAGCGTCGTGCTAAAGGCTGAACTAAAGGGTGATCCATTTCGAGGTTCCCTACTTTTTTTAAGAAAAAAACACAGAAAATTCAAATTTAATGGAGAAAGAACATTCTTTGGCATTTCATTTGAAAGAACATTCTTTGGCATTTATTTTTTGAAGATTATGTCTATCAAATGTTGGCCGTTGCTACGTCGCAGATTTTCCATCCGTTGAATCCAATCGATCACTCGTTCGAGCATTTCGACTGGTAACTGGCGAATGACACGCGTGATGTTTTCCTCCAAGGCCTGAATCGAAGCGGGTTTGTCGGCATAAGCTTTTTACTTTACATATCCCCACAGCAAAAAGTCTAACGGTGTGATATCACACGATCTTGGTGGCCAATCGACGGGCCCAAAACGTGAAATTATGTGCTCGCCGAAATGTTCTCTCAATAAGTCCATTGACTGATGCGATGTGTGGGAAGTGGCGCCGTCTTGCTGAAACCAAATGTCGCCGAGATCACGAGCTTCAATTTCAGGCATCAAATAGTCGGTTATCATGGCACGATAACGGTCGCCATCGACGGTTACGTTCGCACCGGCATAATTTTTAAAGAAATATGGACCGATGATTCCACCGGCCCACAAACCACACCAAACCGTTGTTTTTTCTGGATGAAGTGGCAGTTCTTCAATCTCTTCAGGTTGCTCTTCGTCCCAAATGCGGCAATTTTGTTTGTTTACATACCCATTGAGCCAGAAATGGGCCTCATCGCTAAACAAAATTTGCCTCGAAAACGTCGGATCTTCTTGGAACTTTTCAAGAGCCCATAGAGCGAAGCGATGTCGCTTGGGAAGGTCGAGCGGCTTCAGTTGTTGCACAAGCTGTATTTTGTACGCTTTCAATTTAAGATATTGACGTAAAATGCGCCAAGTCGTTCCATACGTCAGTCCGAGTTGCTGCGAACGGCGCCGAATCGACTCTCTACGGTCTTCGTGTACACTCTCAGCTACGGCCGCTATATTTTCTTCACAGCGTGCTGGACGTGGTCTATTCGGTCGAATATTATCCAATAATGAATGCTGGGTCTCAAAATGGGTGATGGTGTTGCGATTAGTACGCTCAGTAGGCCGATTATGTTGACCATAAGTTGAGCGAAGTGCACGAAACACATTCCTCACAGAACGTGAATTTTCATAATAAAGTTGAACAATTTGTAAACGTTGTTCACGCGTAAGTCTTTCCATTATGAAATGCCAAACAATGCTAAACAAAAATAACATGACAGCATGACACGACTCACACGTGATCTGTCAAAAAAGGCCATTGAAAAAAGTATCTCTGCTTGGATCACCCGTTATAATATAAAATGGTGGCTGGCGACCACTTCCGTAACTGTGCGCACACATGCCACCTGTAACTTGCTCCTGATGTCCCCGACGACCATCGAGATGTGAATGACCTGAGAGAATGTTCAGGTCAACCGGGCTAGGCCTTCACTGGTACTATCACCCATACTAGTAGCGGTCTACTCTGCCGATGTTAAACTGGTGACTCATCTTAAAGTAACATTGAAGCTAAACCGTCCTATCAATTCTATCCACCCTTATGACCTAAGGTCACAGGACCCTTAGGCCAGTCCGGGCAGACTGTTAGGAGGAGTGTCCAGCCCTCTGGTAGCGCAGTCATACTATCATTCGTTAGCTCAACGGCTCGTGTGTTCTTGCTATTTATATGCCTGAGTTGACATTCTGTAGGATGCATATGCATTCTAATAGTCACGTCAGAGAAAGGGTGTCCGCCGGGAAGGTATACTGCTTTGTTTGATTATAATTTTTGATTAAATGAAAGAGAATGGATCTTATATTGATAAATGTTGTATAATGGAATACAATATCAGATAAATGTCCGACTCTATTAGTTTCACAAACGCGAGCCCTTTTGAGCACATTTTTCATTACATTCTCACACATTTCACGCGGTATTTCATTAATTTTATCGCGAATATATTTTTTTTTTTTGAGTTACTCAAGCGTTTTCGGTTTGTTTGCATAAATCTTGCTTTTTAGTTATCCTTACAATAAGAAGTCCGGAGCAGTCAAGGCAAATCAAAATCACCATTTTTTGAAATAAATTTTTGTGGAAAGAGGTCTCGCAGTAATTCCATTGAAATCCTGGCTGTATGCGATGTGGCACCGTCTTCTTTATACCACATGTTGATCAAGTCCAAAGCATGCAGTTTTGGCATTGAAAAGCTTTCTATCATTTCACGATATCGCTCCCCATTCACAGTAACCGTTACGCCGCTTTTATTTTCAAAGAAGTAAGGTCCAATGATTCCTCCTGACCAAACTGCACACTAGACCGAAACTTTTAATGGATGCAAAGGTGAATGATGAATAATTTGAAGGTTTTCCATTGCCTAGAACCGACTATTCCGTTTATTCACGTATCCATTCAAATGAAAATGTGCCTCGTCACTCATTGTGATTTTTTCATGAAAATCGGGGTTGTCCTGGGCTAGCTGTAACATCCTATTGGCATATGTACGGCGGCGTAAATGGTCTTGTGGAAGAAGCTCTTGTGTCAACTGAATCTTAAATGGAAACAAATGCAAATCCTTGTGCAAAATTATGGCCAAAGTTGTTCTTTGAAGACCAAGCTCCTCAGCACGGACTTCGAATTGAGGTTGATGAATTATTTTGAACACTTCCTTGAGCAGCAGTAATATTTGCAGCCGATCTGCAGTACGCCGTGGTCCATGCTTGGCCCTATCAAGATCCTCTTTCTTCGAAATCATTCACTACACGATAAATAGTGCGTTTTGTAGGCACGTTGTTTCTCCCAATCATTTCACGTAATTTTTTATCGTCACAGTAACCGATGATTGATTTTGATAAAAGGTTTTAACGATTAAAACACGTTGGTTTATCGAATATTTTTCCATGATAAATTTGCCACATGTCCACTTCACGACTGCCAAATATGAACTGTCAAGACTAATGTTAACCAAAATGGCGGCAAAACAAAGTAGTATACCTTCCCGGCGGACACCCTGTAATTGCAAGGTCCGAATTTGCAAAATTCACAATCGCCTTGATAAACTTGACTTAATAGAGAGGAATCGGAAAGAGAGAGAGAAGATGTTTTTAGTACGACCATTCGTTCTATTCATTCAGTTTTCTTTTACTTTTGGTCACTTGCTAAAAAGTGAATTCATTCGATCTTTTTCTTTCTTTTGTTCAGCTGTGTACATTTAAATTTGTAAGTTCTTAACAACGACTTTTTTTTTTGGCAAAACAGCTTCCACTCTGACAACCGCTTCCTTTAACAAAAGTCTATTATGGGCAACTTGAGTAATTGACAGTAATGAAGAAAACTTAACGTAGAATTTTGACATTTGCTTCCCGGGTATTTTTCTTCCTTTGTGAAAGGTATTCAGGTTAAGTTTAGAAAGATTGACAAGTCTTTCAGGTCGAACAACCAGGTCCTCATCCATTTATTCAATTTGTTCAGTGCGTTTTTCTGTCGCGTCTTTGATCCCACTTCTATGATAGCGGTGTCATCGGTGAATATGGGAAGGGTCGTGTCATCTTCTTTCGGTACATCACGAGTATATTGCAGGTAGAGAAGCGGCCAAAGAACACTTCCTTTTGGTAGGCCGGTCGAAATTTTTGTAAGCCCCGAGTATTCGTTTCCATGTCTAACACGGAGAAGTCTCTTCCCGAGATATGATTCTTGGTCATCGTCTAAGCGTACTGAGAGAACCCACCGTTATTTGCAAGCCATCGTGCCACACCTCATCAATGGCTTGTGAGGCGTCTAGGAATACGCTGGATCATATCATTTTTTCATCGAATCATATCATTTTTTTAACTGGTTGTCTGGGATAAGATTATCATCTTCAGTAACCAGCTGTAGACTTAGTAATATCCCCTCGAAACGAGAAAGCGGTTCTTATAATTTTACTTCATTTGGCGGTTTTCCTGGTCTTGAAACCATTAAGGCATCCGCCGAATTTTTATTGGCTCGACACGTGTTCTAATCTCAACGCAGCATTTATAATATGAAGACGCTTGATTAGTTCTTTTCTAGTTAGGTTAAGTTAGGTAAGGTTTGATGGGTTGTTGACGCCCAAGTGAGTTGTCAAACCCGCATAGGCCTGCGTGGGCCCATAGCGGTACCCTTTGTTGCACCTGAAGAGAAAGCTGCCTTTAAAAACGCTTGATTAGTTCTTTTCCAGTTAGGTTAGGTTGTAGTGGATGCACGCGATGTGCGTGCACACTTCGCCCATAAAGGTCCGTTGTGGTACCACGTTGACCTGTCGACTTTCCTATATATTCGTTCGTCTAATTGAACCATTCAGAGCTAACTATGTAGCGAAGGTGTTATCTGACATTTGATGTTATCCAGTTCACCTAGATCGTCGAAGGAGTATTCTCCCAGATGAAGTTTCCTTTTTACTGAGAGAGCAGGAAAAGCATGTACAAGGTGAGTAATGCGTTCCTCCTGTTCTTCGCTTAAGCAGCTTCTGTAGAAGTCTTCTTGCGGACATCGATAATGCTGCTGATGTTTGTTCTGTTCAGCATTGTCAAACAGATGGAGCGCTTCTGGTTAAAGTTAGGCCAGAGTTGCCTGGATATTTGACACGTTGTGCCGCTTATCCATCAGCGGTTTGCTTTCTTGATCGCATCCATTTGATCTGTAAATTACATGTAGAGGGCGTACCTATCATGTCTACTGGCGAGGGTTGTGCGCCCTCCCTGGCAAGCTCATCTGCCTTGCAATTCCCTGGTAAGTCTCTGTGGCCCGGCACCCAAACGAGGTAAATGGTTAAATGCTCCGCCATCTCGTTAAGAGCAGTCAGCAATCGTGGGCTGGTTTCGAATTGAACGAGATTGCTTCCAGGGAGTTAATTTCCGCTTGGCTGTCACTGAAGATTCTAATATGCATCGTGGATATTACATTCCTTTTCAGACAGGACAGGGCTTCTTTAATTGCCATGATTACCGCCAGGAAAACTCTACAATGGTCGGGAAGACGAAAGGATATGCTTAGGTTGAGCACCTCGGAGAAAACACCTCCACCCACTGTAGAATCTGTTTTAGACCCATTCCGTGTAGATGTGAATTGAATTTGCTTCAATCGAATCCCACGCCCATTCAAGGCGACTGGGAATGGTTGTCCTGAAGTTATGCTCAAAACTGAGTTCGTTGGTGGTGTGGTCCGTATTTTTTGTTATGTTAAGGTGATTTAGGATCACAGCCGCACAAGCTGCGGTCTGTTTGCCGTAGATATCTAAGGGCACTAGATGTAGGATAGCATCTAGAACTGCGGAGGAGGTTTTTCTAAGGGCTCCGCTAATGCATATGCAAGCATATCGTTGAACTTAATCTAGTAGGTTGCGGTTGGAGGCTGTTTCTTTTCCAGTTAGAATTTTACGATTTTCTACTGTGATCAAATCATACCCAGGAGCTTTCTTATGCTTAAGATTCCCGAATTCATACTTTAGTTCTCTTAACGTTGCTTTTGAGACTGCTAAATCGTAAGATAGATGTTCCGTCCTGTTGATATTGACTTGAATCGCTTGGCTATCGAAGGGCTTAACGATTTCTTTTTGATGGGCGGCAAAAACGTCCGCTATTTCTTTATCTTCCCTTGCTGTGTCATTCATTTTAATTCATTCTGACTGGCAGCGCATGGATTTCGCGCCTTTTTGGTGCCTTTGACAGCTTTCCAAAGTGAATAATTGAACGCTTTTTTAATGCTAGAATTTCAGGATAAGAGTAATCGCAAGATTCGTAAAATCCTTAATATCATTCATCGACAAATTTCACAGCGAATTCAAATGTACTCTACGTTGCGGAGCACGACTTTGTTGCCCTTTTTACAAGCTTTCCGTTTTTCTTGAGCATTTTTCTTGGAAGGATATTGTAAACCGTATTTATCAGGAATTTTTCTCGGCTTAGGCGTGACATTCCACGAGATCTATGAACACTTAGCGATCAACTTCAACATCAAGTTCATAGGGTGTTGTTAGTTTGGAAGACTCAGTTCCACATTCTCTTCTGTTTCTTTCCAAGAGCCTATCCAGTTAATCAATCAATTAGTCTCTCGGGCTCCGGTTACAAACTGATTTTACGCTCAATGTGAAAATAACTGGGAAATGATCAGAAAACAGATCGAAGTTATTTTCAACTTTTATGTGGTTAATAAATACCACTTCGACAACGAAAAAATCGATCGCGTCAAGTATTTTCGAAGTAAAATCTGGGCTGTAGGTTGGTTTGCTCGTTGAGTGGAAATCAAAACTGTGCTCCATACCTGCTCCATAGAGCATTATACCTTTCGGGAAACGTATCTAGAACCCCAGAACGTGTGTTTCGCATTAAATCGAAGCCAAGTTAGTAAAACACTTCTTTTTTAAAGAGTACTAAGATCTTTAATTTTAGACTCTAGCCTCAGTCCTTAGGCTTTATATTGCTCGGTGAAGTCTTTAATAATCAAGGATGATCCGCCTCTCATTGTTCTCGAAAAGTGGCATGCGATGTGCTTTAGCTCAAAGATTACAATCAGGGGCGCATTCAAACTTTATGTTGAAATGACGTACATTGGCAGATGTCACTTAGGTCCATTTTTTTTTTTTGAGTTAACTCTGAGTTAACCCAGAGTTAACTCTGACTTAACTAATCCCGGAATAAATCTAGTCCAGAGTTAACTCATAAGACAGTTTTTCAGTGCAGGATTTAGTTTGATTCCAAGTGTGGTGATTTGATTTGGTACCACTCAAGGTTCATTGATTTTGCTGTCAAAAAGTTATCGAAATATATAGAATCTGTAACAGCTCAGCTATCAGCTGTTTGGTTTCTCTTTCATACCAATGAAATTGCTTTTGTCGCGATCTTACAAGTCTTTTTCTTCTTAAAACAGTCAAACTCAACATTTAAGATAGTTTCGAGTCACTAGAATGTGAAATTAAATATATCGTACACGTATTTAGTTTCTAAAAGAATTATAAATTGTCCACATAAATGGAATTGAAAATAATCGTTTGTTTGGTATTTTGTCAACTGTCAAAAACATCTGGTCATTTAGCCGCAGGGTTAACTCACCAAACTTGCTAGGTTTACTCAAAGCTAACTCTGGACTTAAATTGACTAAAAAACTACTTTCTCGAGTTAGCTCGGGCTTAATCCCGAAACAAGGATGATATCGCACTGGAAAGACAGGCCTAAGATTCGATTGTTCATATATTTATGGAACTATTACATCAATATGCTTTTGTTGGTGAATACCAACCTAAAAACGAACTGTCAACCAAAATGTTTAGCAAATTAATATTTCAAACGGAGTTTTTTTTCAGTTACATTAGCTATGTATTAAGACATCTATACTACGAGGGAAATTATATTCTTACGTTCATCATTCTAATTTCAATTTCGTGTTAAAAATTATTTTATTTTCCAAAAAAATCTCGCTCTTAGTTTGATTCATAAAATTAATTCAAACTAAATCGATAAAAATGTACAACTTATCTACTTTTCTGGAAAAAAAAAATGATATAATAATTGAAAAAAAAAACGTTAAATGCCACCATTCCATTCACAAGGTACTTCATTACGAAAATGGTTGACTAACTCTAAACTATGATCTAATATATAACTGTGCAAATGTAAATACTATAGATAGATATATCCAAATTCGTAGTTCATAAAATATATAGTAATCAGATATAATAGAGTAAAATTATATTTTTTTCTTATTTTTCAAGGAAAAAATAAAAACAATTCTTAAAATCAAATCAAAGATGGAGGAAAGTACCTATCTAAGTAAATTTATAAATTTTTCTTATAGAAATTATACCAGTTAAAGAGTAATTTTGAGATTGTGTTAAGTTTTAAAATAAGAATTACGTGTTTTTATTTTTTGTTATGTTGTAAATATATGGTTACAAATTTAAAACATCAAAATAAAAAATCAAGCATCCATGGATAGGACCAAATTTTTAACTGTTTAATAATAAAAATATGAAAAGAAATACTTTTTGTTATTAACCTGTTAGTTTCAATTTGCATCTATAAATTCTTGAAATGAAACATATCATCTAAAAATGAAAATGTATAAATAATAAAATTACAAATAAACAGAAAACTAAACTTGGATGTAAAATAAATGTTTTAAGAGGGAAAATATTACACTTATAACACGGAAAACAATTTAAAAAAAAATATATAAATATATATTCACAAACAATATTGTATATATGCAACTAAACATTTTAAGACAGAAATTAATATTTTGTATATGATTTTTAATTTATTTCTGGGTGCTTTATGTTTTAACAAAAATTATGTTTTTCTATCAGAAGTTAAGCGTTATTTGGCATCACTAAATCTCAACATTTTTTTTAGTTATTCTCGTACAAATGGTAATACCTAAAATGTGAAGTCCTTTAAGGATTGAATCAGAAGGCTTGTTTTGAAGCATTCTTGCCGTTTCGGTAGTTATAACAATTTGTATTTGCAGGCTTCAATTTTCAAACTAACAAACGAAAAAGAAATGAAATACAGAGCGGTTAACTTGTGGGCTTTGAAAGTTTTTTCTTTGTCTTGCCATTTGTTTTTCTATAAAATTGACAATTTGACACCTGTTTCGAGTTACAGGAGTCTTGTTTTTTTTAGGTCTGTTCTTTGGGAATTGTCTTGTGTATATTTGGCAGATTGTATCCGCCAGAAATCTTTCACCTAAACACATTACGCTTGCAGTAAAAGCGAATCGTTTTGAGAAATATAAAAAAAAATCGCCTTCCGAAGCGATCAGGCACGTTTTTGGGAAAAATCTACCTGGGCTTCAAGCCTAGCTTCTCCGTGTGCACTCACAGTAGACCAATGGTTAATACAAAAAGCGTTTCTGACCTAAGGTTTCGTTAGGAAATCTTGGCTGCACGCGTTGCGCACGTACACTTGGGCCAGGGAGGTCCGTTGTGATACCGCATGGATTCATCATGTTTCTTCAATTCGTTTGCCTATATATATGTGAACCATCCCGGGCTTTCTTAAAAAAAGCGAAGTAAATTAACTGTGAGTATGATTTGTTACCGATGTGAAGTCTTATTTTATTGGGGAGCACTGAAAATGAACAGAGAAAGTGGGGCTGCTCTCCCTTTCACAAAATTATCGATTCTACAGCTGTCATTACTGGCGTGTGTCATTACGAAGCAAATGTCCCGATCCAGATAAGTTTTATAGTTAGCATGATAGTGATTATGATAAGTTACCGAGGTGAAGTCTTTTTTTTTCATTGGCAAGCACTGAACATGAAAAGAGAAAGTGGGACTACTGCACTCCCCGTCACAAAATTACAGCTTCTACAGCTGTCATTGTTGACGTGTATCATTACGAAGTAAATGTCCCGATCCAGAGTAGTTCTATAGCTACCATGATGGTGATTATGATAAGTTACCGTAGTGAATTGTTTTTTTTAAGGGGGGGCACGGAACATGAACAGAGAAAGTGGGACTGGTCTACCCTTAACAAATTTACAGCTTCTACATCTGTCATTACTGACGTGTGCCATCACGAATTAAATGTCTCGATCCAGAGTAGTTCTATAGTTACCGTGATTGAAGTTATCTAAAGCCCCCCTAGACTATTTCTATTGCATTACAGAACTTGTGCCAGAATTCCCTCCTTTCCTTTCCCAGTGGTCTTTGGTGAGTCTCCAGAGTAGGTCTACATTTGCATGATGAATGTTGTCCATCGGTCATCTGATTTTAATAGAAAACCGGATATAGATGCATTTTTGGAGATGATTTTGTGGAGTCTAAGGTCCCTGAGACCAGAAGGCCCAGAAGTTGCGCCAGGATTCTATCATTTCCTTCATCAGCGATATATTATAAAATTTGAGAGACGACTTATATTCGTCCTTGTCTGAAGTTGAATAAATTAAGAATCCAAGATGGTAGCTTGAATATGAAGGGGGTTAGGAATTTTTACGATTGCGTTCTTATATATATTATCTTTGGGTCATTGATCAACGCAACTACTGCGATCAATATTTCGTGATTCAGATCTAGATGACTGAAGATGGACTAAGTGCAAAGGTGATCGCGGAGATCTTGGCGCAACTACTCCGCTTAATATGTCGTGATTCAGACCTAGATGACTGAAGATGGACTTAGTACCAAGGTGATCGCGAAGATCTTCGAAAAAGCTGAAGGAAAGCTTTATTTGCATCTACCTTTGTCTGTTTCTTAATGGTAAATCATTGATCAGCGCAACTAATTCGCTTATTATGTCGTGATTCAGACCTAGATCACTGGGATGATCGCGGAGATCTTGGAGAAATCTGGATGAAAGCTTTAGTTTTAACCACCTTTCTCTATTTCTCAATGGTAAATCATTGATCAGAGCAGCTAATCCGCTTATTTTGTCGTGATTCAGACCTAGATCACTGTAGATGGATTAAGTACCGGGATCATCGCTGAGATCTTGGAGAAAGCTGAAGAAAAGCGTTAGATTTATCTACCTTTCTCTATTTCTCAATGCTAAATCATTAATCAGAGCAGCTAACCCGCTTATTACGTCGTGATACAGACCTAGATCGCTGATTGTTGACTTAGTACCAAGCTGATCGCAGAGATCTTGGTTAAAGCTGGAGGAAAGCTTTAGTTTCATCTACCTTTCTCTATTTCTCAATGGTAAACCATTGATCAGCGCATCTAATCCGCCTAATATGTCATGATTCAGACCTAGATTACTGTAGATGGACTAAGTACCTATGTACCGAATATACACATTATGTAAGCCCTTACGTGTTGCCTTGTTCTTAACTTCTGACTCAGCTACAAGCGTTGGCTGCAGATATGCATTCTGGGCGGCAATTTAGGCAAGAAGGCATGGGCTTCAAAAATGTATGCGAAAGCCTGTTCACAATTCACATCAGGGCTAAATTCTAAAATATATCGCGGATATTCGCTTACGCCCCCACAGAGGAGAAAGATGATGGGACCAAAGAATGCTTCTATTATCGCCCTGAGAAAACTTACGAAAAGTGCTCAAAAAAATGACGTGGAAATAGTTTTGGGCGATCTGAACACCAAAGTCGGAAATGGGGACTTCTTCGGTTCCACGGTCGGAAATCACAGCCTGCACTTTATCACCTCGGTAGATGGACTCAGGCTAATCGACTTTGCCTGCACGTGATTCCCACACCTCATCATTCATAATTGATCTTGGCGGTCTCCAGATCAACAAACTGTCAATCAAATTGATCACGTTGCGATTGACGCCAGTCATGCCTCCAATATTTTGGATGTCCGAACATTCCGAGCGGCCAAAATCGACTCGGACCATTACTTGGTGTTAGCCAAAGTACGGCTGTGGATAACATCATTGCCTGCACACGATTCCCACGGAGATCTTGGAGAATGCTGGGGGAAAGTTTTAGTTTCAAAGGTTATGTTACCATCAAAATGGCTAATCACATGAATTTATGGGCTCTCTGTCAGTACCTGACTTGATATCTTGGTCGTTTTTATTTCTTTTTCGAAATCCATAAATGCTGAATAATTATAAGTAGGCCCAAGTATTTCCATCTCTTAAACAGACTAAAAAGTTGTCCCTCTTGTTGAAAATTTATTCTCGAAATAGATTTTTATTCTGTTTGCAAGCTAAATTCCTATCAATACCCTTTTTTGACTTGGGGTATTACGTTAGTCAACGTAACTCATATAAATATATCATATATTTATATATCATATAAATCTTTTTTTTTATCTAGATATGTCAAAGACCGATTTTGACAGTTGTTGAGCTCCATTGGGCAAAAAAATTGATTTTTTCTTAATCTCAGATCAATTTTTCAGATCTGGATTTTTTGTCAGATTTATCCCTCCTTGCACTAGCACTAATACAAATGATAGCTGTCAGTTTGACTAGAGTGACTTTCGTTTTGATTTAAGATTATTTCGACTGTGAAAAACTCTTGTTAACCATTGAAACCGTAGCATAGTATGATGTTAAATATAAATTAAATCAAAAACAAATATTCGTGTTACTGGAAACTTGACAGCTACACCGACACTAACTTCACACACACGAAATTACTACAATACAACCGCAGACTAAAATCAATCTGAAATTGTATTCCTTTGGTAACAAAAAATATCAAGTTGTCGCAGTTTGCACATGAGGAACTTGCGTGTTCACACGTAGTGAACATTTCTCTGTGTATTTTCATTTCTCTCTGTTCTTCGCGTATTTAAAAATGGTGAAAACTGCATTTTCGCATGATATCAAGTGTCTACGAAAAAGATGAACATGGGGAACTGGGATTTCCATCATGGCGGAAAGTCAATTTTCTCGTGCATATGAAAGCTTGTAATACAATGTTACCTTTCTATCCGCGAGCTCAAACATAAATGGAATAAATTTGACTTATCCGGAACGATGGAATAGAAAGTCAAAGATACTCACCGAAAAAATCTAAATTGTAGTGTTTTTGCATTCCCATCCTCTTACACATTTTCCCTACTCACCTTCTCTAATCGATGAAAATCAGTGATTTTACTCTTGTGTGAACAGGCACATTAAATAGCTTTAAACAACAACAAAAGAGGAACTGTCATTTTGGAGGGGGAAATTAGGTCACAACTCCCACTTTCATATGACTTTTTCAAGTTAATACCAAAACGTATAGTATAATTTTTTATTCAAATAAACTATCCATTGAATAGGATTGTGTGTTATTAACATGCGCGCATTTGTTTGTTTATTGTTTGCGTTTACAATAAAAATGCATGACCATAAATCACAATTAATTTTCAATTGAATTTCTTTAAACATCTGTTGCTTCCTAAACAAAAATACTATGTTTATGAGTATCTACTGTAATTTATTTGACACACGAAATCTTTTATCCAAACGTGAAATAATTTTTTCGTTCAGCGGTTTGTTAGATTATTGAAGATCTGAATGCGGCCATTCTAAAATTGTTTATCGATCTGTCAACATGCCGCTCTGACGGTAATGTGGAACTTTCCTGTCAATACATTATTTAAATTCCTTTAAGAAACACTTTTTCCATAGTCCGAAAAAATGCAATTCTTATGATTTAAAACCATTGATGTAATTAAAAGTATATGTATAATATAGTAGAATAAATGAGTAATAACCTCTAGTATAAATCAAAAGAAAAATGACTTTAGTTAGTTAATAAAAAAAAATATTTTACCAACAAAAGATGAACGTAGTCAATCTACTAAACAAATCGCGTATCTGCAACTAAAATTTCTAGATTTTAAGAAAAGAGTGTTTAGCGACAATTTGTACATTTCGCTAAACCAACGAACCTATTATTAAGCAAAAAGAAAAAGAACAAAAGTATATATACATATATATTACATATTAAATAAGATGTATATTACTTAGTTATTAAATGGAAAAAACAATATAAATAAATTTACTAGTTAAATATGTAGTCTAGTTATATTTATATTTATAAAATAAAATCTCTACGCAAACAAAAATGAAATAATAATAATTTTAGAAAAACGTGTTAGTATTTTAAATAAAAAAAAATTAAGTAAACAAAAATAATAATAAATTCGTACTTCATGATGATTCTTTAACATAAAATAAAATTAAAAAGAAATAAAAATCACTTAGAAAATAAATTAATGAGTAAAAAATAATTTTCTGACATGAATAAAAATTGATATTTAATATCGAATTAGAGTAAGGCCATATATGTATAATATGTAAGACATTGCATATGATGTATGATAAAATTATAGTAAATGTTTATATATATACAATTAAATGTATGTATAGCTAAGATGAATGTTTCCGAAATATTTTGTTTTTGTTTTTTTATAAACACTGAACGGTGAGAAAATAAATTATAATACTAAATGAAAAGAAATATAACAAACAAATAAAATAAATTATTTAGAAAATTTTATTCAGAAATGTGTTTTTATTTTATTCAGAAAAATTAATTTAATTCGATTAATATAGAGATTAACTCCTGTTTAAACATTTTCCATCGTATTAATAAACGTTAAGTAGCTAATCAATGACTAACTTTTGACATTTACGCGAGTATTTCTTTTGGGAAAAGCTGTCATGTTAGTCATTGATTAGATAACAAGCGTTTGTAAATACAGGGGCTTTAGCTTAATGTTAATTATTGTATATTAACTGGTAATTACGCACAAAAAAGCCCCAAGGAATGTGTCAATAAAAGATACATAAATTAAATGTGCACATGCCACCATTAGACCATCAAAGATCACTTGATCGAACGTTTAAATTTAATCTAGTAGTTAGCGGCAACACGGTTTCCTCATCTCGATGTCCATAAGGGGACATAGCGGTAGCCAGATCAACGAACGGTCAACCAAATTGATCACATTGCGATAGACCAGAGGCACAAGGATGTCCGAGGATATGAAAGAACCACTTCTGCAGACTGTTAAACGCCGATGACAAACAAAATTCCGCTGTCAAGCAGAACGGACCATTCAATATAGGCAATGACAGCAAACTGCCAACCAGACGACCTGAGCTTAATAAGGCTGCCGAAAATGACGGCCTTCCAGCTGAACTTTATAAAGCCGGCGGAGATGACTTGGTAAATAACAACCACCAACTCATAAGCCAAATCTGGTAGGAACAAAGTATGCCATGAAGAATGAATACCCGATCCACAAGATAAGAGACCCTCCGAAGATTCAACCAAGAACTATACGAGCTGTGCAGCGACATGCCCCTGGTCAAAAAACTCCGCATTGGACGTTTACGATTGTTAGGACATGTAGAACGAATGGACACCAATACTCCGGCTTGCAGAGTCTTCGATTTTTAGAAAGACGTCGGACGCAGTAGAGGAAGACCTCGCATTAAGTGGCGCGCACAAGTTGAAACCGACCTCAATCAACTTAAAGTGTGCGCAACTGGAGGCAGTTAGCTAAGGACCGTCTAATTGGAGAGGCATGTTGGTTGAGGCATAGTTTCATTCCGGACTGGCAGTTCATTTAATGGCAGTTCCTTGGAGTTCAAATTAGAACTGGAAATTAAGTTAAGGTGATATAGGACGCAAGATCTTACTGTTACTCAGTAAATGTCAAACCATGCAAAATTATTAAATTTAATTTTTCCATTTAAATTTTTATTAACTTTTATCTATTCTGAATAATAATTCTTTATCGCAAAAGTAAGAAATAACTTATGAACCTAGAATATCGGATCATTTTGCTGACCTCAAAAACTTTTTCATGTCATGACGAGCAAAATCAGATGTTTCACTCACATCTGAGTGCTCATGCAAACATTTTTAAGTTGTTTCGACAGTCACTTCGCCTCGAATTTCAAGTGACTATAATGGTCGATTGACCAATAAGAACAGAGCTTCATCAAAGTTAACCTATTTAAATTGAGACCAGGAATACAGCCAATAACAGTTATGAATAAAATTTATTTATTGTTCATTTTTTGTTGTGTGGTATGTGAGTTTTACTCTGGTTAACTGGATTGGCATTGCCAACAAAACGAATATTCACTCAGCGGTTGTAACATTTGCTAGTCGCAGTTACTTAAATGGCGGATGTGATTGAAATCCTCGCTTAAAAATGCGATTATTTATCATATTCCACAATTTTTTCACAGTTGAACGAAGAAAACAGGAGTGTAGACCACACAAGCTTGCATGTACAATTACGGTTCCTCTACGCAACTATAAATAAATACAAACTGAATCGGATCGATTCGTACATTAAACACTGACTGAGATTGTCTACGTAACTGCGCATTTTTGCACACACAGCCCTTCATGCATGCGCAAACAAGAAAATATCAATTCTGTCTTATGGATAGGTGTATATAAAATGTATGAATATGAAGGTAACAAGCCTCAAATAGAGGTGAACTTATTTGAGAATAGCTCGCAGACGTCTTACACTCCTATGAAGGCATCGAGTTCCAAGAAACGGAATAATTGTGTGAAGAGGAAACAACATGCCGATTTGGATTTCATTTGGATTGATATCGTCCCAAATACAACTTTTTTTTTTTATGCGTACCCAATTATCCTGAAATGGGCCTCATCACTGAAGATGATTTTTTGATGAATATTGGGTTCAGTTTCCAACTGCTCCAGAGCCCATTCTGCGAATACACATTGTTGTCCATGGTCGTTTATCTTCAGCTCATGGGTCAGTTGAATTTCATACGGGGACAGGCTTAAGGCGCGATGCAAAATCAACCAAATCGTGGTGTGCGAAAGCCAGAGTTCTTGCGAGCGACGCGAAATTGATTGCTTCGGATTCTCCTGCACACTCTTTCGGACAGCAGCAATTGTTTTTTTTATCAGTTACTGAACCATTTGTCTCAAATTTATGTACCATACTGCGGTAGGACTATGTCCTCTCGGCAGGACGATTATGACGACCGTAATATGGGCATAGCGCGTGGATCGTTGCCCGATTGAACAATGGCAAGTATTGTTAAACGCTATATCAGTCCATAGTGATTTGGCAGAATAGACTATATAAATGACAGCTAATTTCACTAATGTTGCTTTAATAATGAAGCAGAATCAACTGATGTTCTTAATGCAGAGTCTTCCAATTCTTTAAATAAAAAATTAAAAATTGAAAAAAAAATTTTAAAAACCAAGCGCATATTAAAAATGCTGCATTTGCATGTTGAAAGTGGTGAAGCTAATTATGATACCGAAACCGAGCAAACCACATAGTGAATCACATCATCCCCAATATCGTTACCACCTTCGTTGCTTAAAATGTTTGCAAATATATTAATTAGGCGTGTGCATGAAAAAATTTAATTTCGAACAATTTTGGATTTGGAAACCAGCACCCTACAATTGATCAGGTGGACCGAATAATGCATAGAATCGAAAAAGCATTTGAAGAGAAGAAGATAACTACAGCTGTAATCCTTGATATAGCAGTAACAGAAATAGTGAAACAGACTTATAAAAGCATTATATTTCCTAAGTATGTCCCACTTGAAATAATTTATTTATTTGTAACGAATATCCTTTCGTTAAAATAACATTAAAAAAGAAGTATGTTTTTGCATCGAACTCACATATGTAAAACTGCGCATAATAGTGCCTTCACACCGAACCAAAAACTGAGTTTTCGCAAAAATGCTTGACTTCATCGAAAATCAGAGTTTTCCCATACATTTGCAGTTTCAAAAATTATTAGGTTACGCCTTAAACGTCTCGAAAACACAGCAGACGTCATCTTGTTGAAGGTTGTTGGAACGAACACACATGTGTTCCACACGTCCCACAAAACAACTGATGAACATGCTGTCAAAACATTGTTTTTTCCTTTCATTTCAACTATATGGCTCTGGTTTGTAAAATATAATGGAAATTGCAAAACATAAGAGAAAAACATTTGGTGTGTGAAAGTCGAGGAGAACCTGGTGGAGCTATGGGTAGACAAAAATGACGAACTCCGAGGATATTATTCAATTAATACAATTTCACACACATATTTTGCAGCTGGCATCACAGCTGGGCTGATTGAAATGTCAAACGAAACCTGATCAAATTTCGGTCTGAAAGCACAAAAGGTTTTCGAAAACTTTTTGGCGAAAACTGAGTTTTCGATTCGGTGTGTAAGCACTATTAAGATTGATTACCGCATTATTTAGTGGTACAGTTTTAGGGTCGTTCATGAAACGATCTTTCGCACCTAGTAAAATTACGACGTTGCATGAATTGAATACCCTTATTTAAATTCAGCCTTGAACGCTTTCATTACTACAAAACATTTCATGACAGTTATATCATGAAATGATATATTATCGCTTGTACCCAATTGACTTGACAGCTCTAATTTTGACAATTTGACATATCGTTTGATTTTTATTTTTCAAACAATAATTCTAAAAACTCAAATTGGATAATGCCTAATGCGAAACTCTGTGAATTGTTTGTTATTTGAAACAAAAAGAAAAAATACTTCTCTAACATTTTCTTTTGTTGCAGAAACATTCGCATTCCTTTCGAATCGAAGGCAAATGCCGATACTATCTACGAAGTTCTGAAGGTGGACGTAGATCAACACGAAAAATTTGCAAAGCAGGAGTTCTCTGTGGCAGAAGACTCGCTGTGTGTGAATATCACTGCACCACGTGCAAAGGATCTTCGCTCGGGGTCTACAGCGTTTTTCGAAGCTTTTCTTTTGTGTAATGAAATTATAAATGAATTTGCGACAACTGACACTCCAGACAAGTAACATGGTTAAGAACACACCCGGCCCGGAACCTCATCGAGCGATATACGGATTTTCGTTTAATCTATTTTTTACCAGCTTATTCACGTTGTACGTTATATGGGTACTACCCTACCAGGCTCTCGGATACACAAAACATTTCTACTTTGTTCCTGATACATATTTCGCATTTAGTTTGCCGGTGTTTGTGCTATGCGGAGTTTTGTTCTTCCTATTCTTGTATACATCGGTCAATATGGCACAAACAGCGGATATTGATAGTTTATTAGCAAGTAAGGATTCCACGGTGAATTGCAAATGTCTCTTGGAAGACCATGCAGATGAAACTGAGGATGAGATGGAAGAAATCGATAGACTTTCAACATCGACATCTTTTGCGCTCGACATTGACCTGAGTCAGGTGTCCAGAGTGCTTTATAACAAAACTAAATGATTAAAAAAAAAACATTTGTAAGGAAGACCGTGATGTTTTTAATTTTACTTAATATAAACAGCAGGGTGCGGGAACTGACATTCAAGATTCCTTGAGTGAACAAAAAACACTTAACTTCCAAGTTATAATGACGCTGTGATAGGTAGTAGGCGAGGTTTTCAGCGTTCGCTTTTTCCAATTACCAGTATGTATTTCAAGTAAACAATGTCCGCTTGTTTGATAACAAGACAGGAAGCTGAATATCACAGAAAGAGTAATGAAAGCTACGTCGCACTTCATTGCTGAAAGAAAGCCATAGGCATGAAGTGGGGAATGACACCTCGTATCATGCCTTGACTCTATATCTCGACTATAAGACCGATATTTCTTTATGGATTAGTAATGTGGTGGACAGCGCTAGGAATAGATTTAAACAGCAAAAAACGTGCCTGTGTATCGGTGGTGCACTCCGTACAAATACCTCTGCAGCACTAAACCACTACCCCTAGATATTTTCGGCAAGCAAATGGCAGCTTACTCAGCCATCCGACTTAAATCCATGCAGCAGTGGTCAAAAATTCAAACTGGCTAATCAACATTTCTAACGAATATACAAATATTCCTGAAAACACCGACTACACTCTTACCAGGTGAACCTTCGATAAGGGTTTCCGGGTCACAATCCCACACAGAACGTCATGGTAGCGTAACGAACATGTGCTAAACGACTCGATCCGTTTTTACACCGATGGTTCCAAAAAAAAATGACGGAGTGGGTTCTGGTTTCTTCTCCGACATCCAAGCATTAGCATTTTCTCGGACATCCAAACATCAGTCTTAACAAATTCAAAGACAACACTAGTTTGCCGATCAATCTCTCTGCAGGTGGTGTCGAAGCATTTAACCATTTACCTCGGATGGGTGCCTGGGCATTGTGACATTCCAGGGAACTATAAGGCTGATGAACTCGTCAGATATGGGACTAAATTACCAATTGTTCTCGACACGGGTGCACTAGTTGTTCCTATCAATTCATGCAAAAGCAAATCCCAAATGGAAACTAGATTTGATAAGATCAAAGGGACTGATTTCCGTTCGTTGAACTTGAGACCGCCATGTCTAGACTCTGATTGGCTTTAACTTGGGGATGCCCAGTGGTTGTAACTCTGACTACACATCAAATTTGCTTATTTTTAACCTCCGAGTAGTAACCATCGGGTACTGGTGTCATCCAAACGGGTTTGACTTGCTAATCGATAAACGCGAGTGTTGATAACAGCAGCGCATTACTGCCATCCAGGAAATATGATGGGATCGGCCGGGCAAAAAGAGGTTGAAAAACTGTGACATCAAATACGGACCGTGTTATAGTGAGCAGAAACAGCGACTATTCGGTTGCGAATTTGTTATAGGTCCCAGACTTAGGCAAGAAGTCTTATGTTTCCAAGTTATTAGCAAATGCATTGTAACAATCCACAAGTCCAAATTCGCCAACATAAGCCTTATATGCGCTCACGCCCCAACGGAGGAATACGATGATATAGCTAAGGATTGGTTCTATGAGCTCCTTGCACGATGTTAAAATCGTGCTGAGAGATTTTAGCGCAAAGTTAGGAAGAGAAAACATCTTTAGCAGTATTGTCAGAAAACATAGCCTACACGACAACACGTCTGGTAACGGACTTAGTTTAATTGACTGCGTTCTGCAATCGCAAGAGACCGCCAATTCGCCAACATAAGCCTTATATGCGCTAACGCCCCAACGGAGGAAAAATATGATATAGCTAAGGATTGCTTCTATGAGCTCCTTGACCAAACCTGTTAAAATCGTGCTGAGATATTTAAGCGCAAAGTTAGGAAGAGAAGACATCTTTAGCAGTATTGTCAGACAACATAGCCTACACGACAACACGTCTGGTAACGGACTTAGTTTAATTGACTTCGTAATGGAACGAAATGTCACTATGGCCAGCACACGGTTTCCTCGCCTCGATATCCATAACGGGACATGGCCGTCTCCAAATCAACGAACGGTCAACCAAATTGATCACATTGCGTTAGACAAGAGGCACGCATCCAGTATTTTGGATGTACGATCATTTCGAGGGGCTAACATCGACTCGGACCATAACTTAGTTGGAGCCCAGGTAAAAATGCGGATATCCACCACGCCACAATAATCCAGAAATACTGTGAAAAAAATTTAATGTCGAAAGACTGCAACCAGCAAGAAACCCCTGGTTTGATGAGGAATTCCGACAGATACTCGCAGCCTAGAAGGCTAAGCTGCAGGTAAAGACGAGAGCTGCCGCTGAGCTCTATATGCAGAGAAAAAGGGAAGAACACAGGCTTTTCAGAAAGAAGGAAAAAGAGCAAGTAAAGCGCCGGATCGAGGACATAGAGAGGAACGATGTTTACAAGTTTTACAAAAGTGTAAAACTCCAAAGCGAAGGGTACAAGGCTCGCTCGAACAGAATCCTGTCGAGATGAACAAGGAAATATCGTAGTTGAGACACAGTCGATGCTGAGGATATGGAAGAACCACTTCTGCATGAATATGACGAACAATATTCCGCTGTCAGGCACCATTGCCAGACATAACTTTGAGGTAGAACGGGACAACATCTCGTCAAAAATTATACGAAGAATTACTCTTGCCAAACGCTGTTTCTTCGGGCTAAGAATTCAATAAGCCCACACTCGAACTACTAAGGAGATTCTATATAAAACTTTGATCATCCCAGTTGTGCTCTACCACGCTAAAGCATGGAACGTCTCAAAAGCGGATGAATAAATCCTTGGTCGATTCGAAAGGAAAATTCTTCTTGGTCCCGTTTGCGTTGACGGGCTATGTAAAAGAAGTTATAACCCAGAACTATACGAGCTTTACAGCAACATGCCCCTGGTCAAAAAAACTCCACATTGGACGTTTAAGATGGCTAGGACATGTAGAACAAATGGACACCAATACTCCGGCTCGCAGAGTCTTCGATTCCCAGCCAGACGTCGGACGCAGTAGTGGAAGACCTCACCAAAAGTGGCGCGCACAAGAAGAAACCAGACGCAACCAGCTTGGAATGCGCAACTGGAGACAGTTAGCTAAGGACCGGGGTTATTGGAGAAGCATATTGGTTGAGGCGCAGGTTCATGTCGGACTGTAGCGCCACTGAAGTGTAGGAAGTGTGATACTTATGTGGTGATTTGTGTTGCACCATCTGCTTCAAAGTCTATAAGGTTGAAAAATCGGTAGATGATCATCTAAGTCTTCCAGATTAGAGTACATCCGAGCCATCCGTGGCGGCCATATGCTAGAAATTTATTTGATCTGTACCTAAGGAGTGAAAGTACAAAAAAAACACCAACTTTTCAACCAGATAACATTCTTTATTTTATAAAAAAAAAGATAGAAAAATACACCCAAGTTCTTGTATGCAATCGTAGTTTAGCAATTTTTGTACAAATCTCTGTTGAATAACAAATTTATGTCCGAAGAACATTAAAAAGTGTAAATATATGTCTGTTTCTAGTTACTATAAAACAAAAAGAAATGGTTTCACTTTCTTAAAAATGACTTATGTTGAGTTACAACTAAAAACAAAACTGGCCAAGCAATGAGGAAAGCAATACCGCCATATTAATAATAATTCGGTGTGCAAGTTTTGCCCAACTGTGTTGTGAAAAATAAAAATATCGCTTACATTCTCTTTTAATTAATGTAAATGAAGTTAACAATTCAATGACTGTAGCTTGTCCCATTAGCTGATCAGAGAGATTATATTGATGTGCCACGTTGGTGGTAGAGAGTGAATTGGAAATACTCGTCAAAAGTGTACCAGACACACGCGACGAGTGAAAGTTGTGTCGTTTTGATTACACAACCTCTACCTCTCCTCTTGTACGACCAATTGGACCGCTATTACTTATATAAGAATTTTTAATGTCGAGATTTTGAAAGAATTTCGACAAACAGGTCCAAACGGTAAAAAATAAAAATTGAATGAGTGTAATTGAAAACGTGCTTACAAGAAGTACAATTGCTTCTCAAGGGCATTTGATGGCGAGCGATGTAAATACTGTGCAACCATAAATGCAAGCTTGTGAGCGTATTGGCATACGGCTGGTACACGACAGGTACCCGACCAATTGAAGTACATGTGTGTCATTTTGTACGTGAGAATCTGCAGACGATCTGCACTGAAGCCCATGCTGTCATGGATGACATTGTAGCTTGTTGGCGACACAGTACCCTGACGTACACTTTGCGACACCAAAAAGAAATCGTAGCGCTCCGGTAATGTTACAACATCATCCACAACCAGACCTGGTGGTGGATTTGCTTGAGCGATAAATAAGCGCGTGTTAATTCGCTTGGATACCACAATGAATGCCAAACGACATCCCGCTTCGATGCCTGCGTCTTTGTAAATCTGATCCATCTTGTCCTTGAGTGTGATAATTTCCGTGTCAACCACCTGCTGAAGTTGTCCATCCCCGACGGCATCACGATAGAAGAGAATGCGCTCAGGCAATGCTCCGTGTGTTTCACGATAGACCTTGAGTGCCTTGTTCATATTCAACACTAACTGGTTGGACAGCTCCTGGCCCTTCATGTGTTCCGTGACTGCACTAAAGTAACTAGTCGAAGCCTTCATATCCATTGTAGCTACCAAGGCGCCGTACGACTTGTTAGAGTCACGAGCACTATGGCAAACGTCAAAACCAACGGTCATGAGACCTGCTAGCGGCAATTCAATCATCCAAGGCGCTCCCAACAATTTGGCGTTTATTTGGACGACAACCTTCGTAGCTACCGACATAAGGCCGGCCGTCTTGCCACTGCGTGGAGCAATTGTTCGCAAGTTGACAACCTGCGATGGAATTGCCCGATCAACGATGCATTTTTTCTTGATGCAGCTATACCTGTTGGCGTTAATAGATGGGTTGGAGCATGTTGATGGAATTGTTTCAACTGTGATCTGATGTTAGTTATATTTACCTCTCCGCATTATCGTTTGGTACAACGATCATCAATAGTTGGGGATCGTTTGTGCAAGCATTTTCGATGGCCGATGCGTATGTAGCATTCCGGTCGTCCGGCATCTCCAAGCTAGGGAAAATATTATTCAAGGTCACGTCACAACAACAAAATCAATTTCACTTACTATCGTGGTTCGGCAATTTGCATGTTCATTCCCTTGGAAGCTGTGCGCATCAAGCGAACAAACTCACCACCTTCACGACCGTTACGTTGTGGCACAATAATATACCATCGTTTGAGTTCTTTTTGCACAAACATGCTATTGTTTCGGAATTCACGATTCCAGTCGGCATTTCTATCGCAGTTGTACCTTAAACGAAACAGAAGAGCTCCAGGGTATCCGATGAGATTGCTTACGCGTGAGCACTTACTTGCGATTGTTTCCAAAGAGAATCGCCTCAGGCTTGAGTATACGACCTGGCAACTCGACAAGCTTCTGATCGAGTTGCAAATCCCAAGATTTTAAAACCTCTTGGCTTTCAGCGGAACTTTGTAAACGACGTTGAAATACTCGAAGGCGCTCGATACGAGGGTCAGGACTTAGGCGTGTATGATCAGCAATAGCCCTCATAAGACTGTCGAAAAAATTGACAAATAAGATATGCAACTTCTGAAACAGGCAGAGAAACTTACTTTCTATTATTTTTCATCTCATCGTTAATGCCGGTGGCCCGTGAAAGCTCTGGAACGAGCATGATAAAGTCAATTTGACCGGAGCGAATGTTTTTCTCTGTTGGACGAGACAGCAACAAGGGTTGTTGCCTGTCGCGAATCCTGATCTTGTATCGCTAATAGGGAGGGAAATCAATTGGTAAATACATGTTGACGATTGTACTCTGGTGTGCGCTCACTTTTTCATAGTACTCTACATAGGAGATTTCGCCATCCTTTGAAGGAAATGTGGACATCGGCGATAGAGTAAAGTCGACGTCATCGACGCGATAGGTTTTGTTGTTGTAATCGGTCAAAACAATCATTCCTAGAGAAGTGGTACCATATGAACGATTGAAAGGACGCATTTAATTTTGTCAACTTACCGCAGACCTCCTTCTTGAACTGATTTTGGTGATCCTTGCTCTCTTGGGCGCACTTGACAAGAATCTGAAGAAGAGTATCCGTGCGCATAATCTTGTGTGTAATCTCAGCACATAGCAAAATGTCCTGTTCGTGCTGGCGAATGGACGTGGTGTATCCCGGCCAAATCTCCAGTTTATGACTTGGAACACATATCTATCCGGCGCAGATAAGTTTTTATGTGATTTTTTCCAACAGAGAGAGGAGGACAACTAAACTCACCTTAGCGACTGGATCGAAAAAGTTCCTGCTCACGAGCTGGAGATTTAAACCCGACATGGAACGTCGCAGAATCAAATTCAGCACTTGCAGCAACTGAATGTCGGTGATTTTAATTTCACCGACATTTTTCACCTTAATTTGTACTGTCTCGCCGTCCTTGTCTTTGCAGTACAATTCCTTTTTTTCCGTATCCAAGTTGTTAGCTGTGAACAGCATACTGCCATCGAAGAGATAGCCGCCAAATAGATTGCGATGCTCATAGATATATCCTCGACGGGCCTTGAGCAAGTCAATTTCGGGGGAAAAATCAATTCGATATTGGAATATCGACCACTTTGGCTTTTTCAGGACTCTGAAATAGTTTGCCTGAACGGTAACGCGCTGGCCGCTTACACCAGATTTTGAAACACAGCCTTTGGGACGTGTTGCGATGAATTCGGATATGACACGTCTGCCACGTACAGAACCACGTGCGTCTTCTTTTGACACTGTAAACGAAAAATTTAATTTGTATAATTCGAGGTGATGAAACAGCTCAAGTATACCTAGTCCAGGATCGGTACCCGAAGCAGCAGCCTCACGATGGGTTGTGGCTCTTCCCTGAATGGATGGTGCTTGATGACGATGTGGGGGTACAGCCGTGCTGCATGAAGCCACTGGAGCTGGTTGACGCGGTTCTGGACGTTGCTGCGGCCTACCCCAGGCAGATTGCTGTTGTTGCTGCTGCTGCTGCCCTCCAGCACCTTGTTTGGCACGACCACCACCCCATCCATGATGGGGTTGTCCTACTCCATCACCACTACCTGCAAATTGTTGGCCCTAAAAGAATTGTTTTCAGTGTTGAAACAAGTCATCAAAGAAGTAAGCTGTCTACAGTACTAATGGATGGAATCAGATTGAAGATTTTGGTGCGTCTGATGCGTCGTTTCAATGTTTAGTCAGTCGTGGAACAATCATACTGTTGCTCCCCTATTGCTCACTTCTCTTTCGACTTCTGTTCGATAGGGTACACGGGTACATGAACGGTTTCTTACAACGAACAGTGGATAACCATTCAGCATTGTGAGAAACTTGAACGAGAGCAGTAATTCAACCAGTGGTTAGCTGGCCGAATTCCACAAGAAAATCCCTGGAAAGTAAAGCTAACTACTGATTAGTTGAATAAATAGTTTCGTGCAAGTGCTCCTTATGCGACTAGAGCTAAATTTGGTGTAATCATTGCCTGGATACGTTGTGGCTTTTTTCCATCTTAAGTTTGCTCCATTGATCCTGTCCAGTTTGAGTAAAATTTTAGATCTAGACAGAGGCATACTAAGCATTTCCACTTGTGGCATAATGTCAAAGACGGTGAACAATTTAGGACGCGTGAGTCTACAGTTTTCTGGGATTTCTGTGTCGTTTTGTGAGTCTATCTTGAGAGGCAGAACAGACGAAATTCGTTGGCGCTGAATTAAATGAGGACAAGACTAAGTACATGCTATCAACAAACAAACAAGTATCTGTGCACCGCCTAGGACAAAACGTCACTATTGATAGCAGCAATTTCGAGGTAGTTAAGGAGTTCACCTACCTCGGAGTAAACACGAATGAAACCCTATAGAAATCCGGCGAAGAATTACCCTAGGAAACCGTTGCTACTTCGGTTTGGCGGAGGACGAAATGTGTGCTCTACAAAACCCTAATCCTGCCAGTTCTACATTATTGCGCCGAATGGTGGACGATAAGCAAGAAGGGAAGAGATGATACTAGGCTTCTTCGAGAGAAAACAAAATACTTGGGCGGATTTTTAGTCCTCTGTGCGAGGAGACCGAATAGAGGAGAGATGATACAACCCCGAGCTCTTGAGCTGTACCAAGATGTGGATGTAGTACAAAAAGCCAAAACATGTCGATTACATTGACTCGGCCACATCGAGCGAATGGACAATAATGGTCCGGCTAAGAGGATCTACGAATCCAAGGCAAGGAAGACCGAACCTCCGTTTCAAAGACCAAGCCATCGCGGATGCCAGAGCCCTTGGTCTAGAGAACTGGAAGCAACAAGAGCCCGGGATCGTAGAGGATGGAAGGCTGCAGTGTCTCAGGCAGAGACTCTACACGGGTCGGGAGCCCGATAAGTAAGTATACAGGAAAGTGTCCTGTTAGGTAGTACGGGACTTTGTATATCGCTACAAACTCGCTATTAACTCTGACAACAACATCTCGTCAGAAATTAAAAGAAGAATTACTCTTGCCAACCGCTGTTTCTTCCGGCCAAGAAGGCAATTCAGTAGTATAGCCCTCGCTCGAACTACTAAAGAGATTCTATATGAGACCCTGATCATCCCAGTCTTGATCTACGGCGCCGAAACATGGACAGTCTCAAAAGCATGCATTGAGGGGCTTTGGAGACAAAGATTCAACCAAGAACTATACGAGCTGTACAGCGACATTCCCCTGGTAAAAAAAAACTCCGCATTGGAAGCTTAAGATGGCTAGGAAATGTAAGTGGCGCGCACAAGTAGAAACCGACATCAACCAACTTGGAGTGCGCAACTGGAGGCAGTTAGCTAAGGACCGGACTAATTGGAGAGGCATGTTGGTTGAGGGCCCAGGTTAATTCCGGACGGTAGCGCCACTAAAGTAAATAATTGCATGAATTGGACATCAGTGATATGCGGTTCCAACAAAAAAATGACCACAAGGCGCACAGCGGGCGGAACAATCAAGGAAGTCTCAGTTCGGTTAACGTGTGATCTCGAGAAACGTACCCGTCGATTGGCCACGTGTGTTTTAACGCCCCTAGACTTACTTATGCCAACCGGCCGACGACGTTAGAGGATCTCAGAGCCAATATTGAACGAAAAATAGCAGCCGTATCGGTCGAAATGTGCGGCAGAGTCATAAGAAATTGGGTTCAACGTAACGACCGCTGCAAATATTCCCATGGTGGACATATCGTCCTTCCAAACACGAAGTGGCATTTTTAGATATTGGAATATTATATCTTGCGTTAGCATTCGTTGGGTTTTAATTACACAGCGAATGGAACAGTCATGAGCAGTCATGTCTCTACAATGAAAACAGCATATGTGTTATGAAACACATATGTCAGACACAAAATTTGTTCTAATATGCAACGAAAAATGTTTTTTTCCATGTCATCAAATATGGCAACCTAGTTCTTAATATAACAATAACAAGAGCGAACCAACAAAATGTGAAACAAAGCGTTATCTCATAATCCATAGATCATAAGCTGAAGGTACAGTCGAGATGGAGTTAAAGATCCAACCGCGAGAAGCTCAGTGGAACTTTATCTCATTTTAGATATCGTTATGCTTTGTATGCATTTGTTATATCGACTCATACCAACAACACTCACTGTATAAACGTTTGAAAGGGTATGGGTATATCAAGTTGTTATAGGTCCACATGTGTGGATGACATCATCATGTGATTGAATGTGTGTAACTTGAAACATCCGCTTGGCATTCAATCATGTCTTGGAAGATACTTGTAGAGATCGCTACAAGAGGAATGCAGCTGTTACGTTTGCTATCAGGAACATTAAAGTATTAATATCCATGAAATTCATTTTTATTTAATGTCCATGAAAATGTAACACAAATTGGGGCTGTAGGAAAGGCAATGGCCCTGAGTGGGTTTCTCGTTTTGTACTTAAAATATAAATAACACGATGGACGATCAAGAGGATTTTTATTGACTGCGACCGATTCCATTAAAAGAAAGAACATGCATGCCTCAGAACCACAGACCTATTGCTTTACTAGCTATACTTCCAAAACTAATTTAAAGATCAACCAACACCGAGATCAATAAGGGTTACGAAAAAAAAACTCACAACAGGAGAACTGCTATGCAATGCAGCCCATTTATTGACATCGACGAGGGTTCGGTTTGAAGAATCTAGTTCTGTTGGCTTGCTTTCTATGGAGTTTGCATAGAGCTTTGCTAACCAAGTTGAATCTACGGACTGCCTCAGTCCGTACCGGACCAGCGGCACAACTGGTTGGAAAAGTTTCTTAGGAACAGACCTATACTAGCAGTGGTTGATGGCGGTTCTCCATTTTCGTTAAACACTGGTTCGGCGGTCAGGTGGTGGGCAATGCGATTATATGAAACCTTGAAATTTCACCTAGCTGAAGCCTACCGTCTCCGACTCTTCTCGAGGCGATCGCTGAGTACCTAGTACCTTGACCATAGATGGGGTTTCAATCAACAGATAAAAGTGTGCTCACATTGAGGCACATATTCCATTCCATCGCCAGCGGTAGAGTTCCAATGATAGGGTCAACAGGGACGTCTACAGTCCAAGTTAGAATTAGCAAATTCGATATATTTGGACATAGTCATATAGGATCTCAAGGTATGGTCCCTTGAACTGAGATGGTGGCGGATGAGCCGAAATGCAAACGGCAGCGCTTAATATTGTGTTAGATAGGAATGGCCCCCTTCTAGGGGTATCTAATATTTTGAGACTGGATCTTCAGATTCTGGGTTGTGGCGTCAGGGTAACTTCCTTACTACGTAAAAAATACACACACAGCCTAGGATAACGGAATATGAAATTAAGACGTAGTACGTACGTTGCACACTCCGGGTACACTGAAAAACATGAATCCTTTCATTCAAGGTACTGGGCAGACATTCTGCCCTAGCGAGGTATCCGTCAAAGCGGAAAATTTTCCGCAACGCATACTTCATCGGAGGTTCAAATTCCATTCGAGGTATATGTCAGCGGAGAAAAACTCACTTCGCTACAATTCGTAAATAAATTCCTCGACGAGTAAGTTTCGGAGAAAATCGGAAAAATAATTGCACTTATCTGTCAAATATTGCATGAAAAATGCACCTGAACGCACTTCAACGTAATTCGCCGGGATGCGTTACAAAACGTCAAAGAAATATTCCGAACAGCATTTCAGAAGAATACATCGAAGCTAAAATCTTCCGAATCGTACAAAATCGGAGAATTTTGCGCTCCGACGGATACCTCGCTAGGGCTGATTAATTCGATTCAGGAAATACGTTGGACAGGACCAGGAATGCAAAAACAGAAGCCAATGCTGTACAAATGAAGATGCAAATTTGTTAGGAGCATTGTTTCGCAACATCCGCTTTATATGTTCACACGGAATACCGATGAGACTGTAGACCCTATCAAGGAAGCATTTTACGACCTCCTGGAGGGATCCTAAAATACGATATGGAGAACGAATTATTATTCGAGACACATCATGTTTTTATCGACTTCAACCCTTGTATGATAGCATCTGGAGTTTTATAAAGAGATGGCATCGGGTCATACAGCTGTGTCGCCTAACACTTTAGGAAAGGAAACTTGAAAAGGAATAGTTTCATTGTCGACGACCATGCTAAACACTAAAAGGAGAAGGACGTACACGGTGCAGCACCTGGAATGTGAGAACATTAAACAGGAGAAGTGCAGGAAACTACCAGAGGAATTCATAAGCTGCTACAAAGCAGACAAAAAGGATGAAAAACTGTGACATTCACAAAGGACCGCGGTATAGTGAACAGATAGATATACGACTATTCGGCTGTGGATTTGTTATAAGTGACAGTCTTAGGCTTAGTCTTATGTTTCCAAGACAGAAGCGAACGCATTGTAAAAATTCGCATCAAGGCCAAATACGCCAACACAAGCCTTATATGCGCTCACGCCTCGACGGAGGAAAAAGATAATTTAGCAAAAATTGCTTCTACGAGCTCCTTGACAAAACCTATGAGCGACTACCGAAGTACGATATAAAAATCGTTCTCTGAGATTTTAACGCAAAAGGTATGAAGACATCTTTAGCAGTATTTACGGAAAGCACATCCTACATGACAACATCTCTGGCAACCCTTTAAATTGCCAAAATTGACCCAACATGATGGAAATTGCTGACATGATGGAATGCTTGAAAGAAGACGACGATAGTTCTGATTAAAGTTCCAAGTGAAGTGGATGAAATTCTAATATCCGATGGAGACTTTGCCGTAATGGATAATTAGACGCATCAATTAAAAATTGCCGCTACCGGGTATTTTCTTTTAATAGCCACGAGTTCGAATCTAACCTACAAAGTAACTCTTACAAGTGAGCGTTTTAATTTCACATCCATTAGCTCATCCTTTGACCAACACTTCGAACACACACTTCATCCTTTGACCAACACTTCGAACACGTCAAAAACGAAATCGATCGGCTTTACCAATTCTATGCGGAGCATATCATTTACCTATCGCTGGTGAATGATTCACTGGAAGCGCAGTAGACATCAATCCTCAATATTTGGAGTTAAAAAGCATTATGTGGAGAAAAAAGCATTTGGAACTGCACCCCAATGGAATTTTTTTTATACTTAAAGAATGTTACCTGGGTACTCACTCCGCTTAACGGCCGCCCAAAATGCGTATCTGTAGCTTGATCTTGTATCGCTGTAAAAAGCGAGATACATTTCATGCATGATTTTGCCCTCCATTTAACTTCAAGCTACAGATATACACATTGTGCAAGCGCTTACGGGTTGCTTTGTTTTTTTTAACTTCCGACTTAAGAGTCAAAATTCAGCAGATACGCATTCTGGGCGGCCCTTTATCTTTGACGATAGTGTAGGATAGGTACATACGTAGCGCGATTTTTCTTTATTATGTGTGTGCAGATGAATAAAAATAACAAAATTTCACGGTAGTTATCCAGAAAGTATAATTTGAAGGTTACGGAATGTGTACCCTGAGAGTATCAATGAATTAGGAACACCATATGAACCAATGTGTTCGCAAGCACTTTAAATGTTGTGTCCGCCGATCTGACGCATTCTGTTATTTATTTATTACATCCATCCGGTTATTTCGACCATGTTAGAGCGAAAGAGTTCCCTATTCCTATAAGTTTTTTTTTCGCACGCGTTTGAATCTTATCTAGGAGGTGCAAACTTTTTTTTGGAGCACCCGACCAGAAGTGGGCTGAGAGTAAGGTCATATGCGTGGAACGAATTGGATTACTAGTTGCAGACAGGAGACCATTTATAAAAATGCACGTTTATGGGACAAAAGTGATTGATACCTAACCGTGTCAAATGTTTTTAAAATATCAAGCGGAACAACTTTGCTTTCTTCACCATGGTTGATTGATTGGTTCCACTTTTTGGTGAGATATGTCATCAATTCAACGGTGGACTTGTTTCTGCGAAAATCATATTAGTTTTCATGTCGCGAGATATTTCACAAAAAAAATCATCGGCTTGTGAAATAAATCGCCAAATGCGTTTGCCAGACCTTGAAAATTAGAGACGTACGTGCGATTGGTCGGAAACTGAAAAGGGAGATGAATGTTTGTTTGTTTTGGGACAGGGTGAACAAATGTAGTTTTCCATTCAAGAGTCCTGATGAGTAGGACAGATGGAAAAGCTTACGCAGTGGTTTTGATGACGCAGAAAAACTCCTCTTTTTAAAAATGGAGGATATAACATCTGGACCAGCGGATTTGTAAATTAGATAAAAAAGAAATCATTGCAAGTGTACGACGAAAGTGAATTTGTCCCATAGAATGATGTACGCGTTCTAAAACAGGAAAAGACACAATCAGGTATATCGTGAATAATCTTTTCCGGCGTTTTTTTCTCTTGTCTGCAATGTAAATCAGATTGCTGAATGGGAACAGTTTCGCGGGAACATTAATTCTCGATTCGGTTTTGTGTAAAAGAAAAAAAACTAGCAGCTGGAATGTCATTGCAAATAAGCGTCGGAACTGATGGAGACGCCTAATTTCGTATATTTTTGATAAATGACCAAAAGGTTTTCTCACCTCTGGGACCTTGTATAATTTTCTGCCTTTACTTTTGGTCATATAGGAATTTTACTGGCTTTATGTGAGCACAAAAGTCATTTCTTAGTTGTTTGTATTTTTTTCGGGTTTCCTCTGATGGGTTGGTCTCATTTGAAGTTGAAGTTGCTGATTATGTATAAAAATAGTTGGACGTGCTTCTCCAAGAACACATAGGAACGGAAACAAAGTTGCACTTGCTGATATTCAGTATTTCCTTTTTTCATGATAGAGTTCGACATGTAAAAAAACTGTGATATATGTTAATCTATCTATTATTAGAACAAACTGCACTTTCTTTTTGTGTTACAAGTTAACACAACATGGAACTACTACTGTGCTGCTGATTCATCCCGATTCCCGACCTATTACAGACATTTATTTGGATTTCTACTTGACTGCGAATTACATATGTTTTTGATCAAATTTTCGATTGGGAAGGTTTCTGCGATAGCCACAGACATCAACTTGCGAAATATAGAGGCGAGAGGACTATGGTATTTTCTCTGTGCCCGAAGTTGCAAAGCAAACTTTCATGTTGATGTGCAATCAACTCGGATATACGGTTCACAATGACGGACAATGCACAAGTATGAGATCAATTTAACTGCTCCTGAGACAAAGATGATTCGGAAGACAGTTAAAGAAATTCTACACTACACCGAAAAACGAATCTCTGCAAAAATTTTATTTCGCTTTTTGACATGTTTCTTCATTACTATTGCCTTTACCAGGTCTAAATCTTTAAAAACATCTTCATTACTAAAACAATCACATCACACATATTATTGTGTATACAACCTTCATAATACACGACCGTCCATTAAATCGAAAAACAAAATGATAAAACAAATATTCAAAACTACAATTTGGCAAGAAATAAAATTTGCAACTCACCGGTGTTGGGGCATTTTGCGGACGCCTACCACCTCCATTACCGTTTCCTTGATGTGCTCGAGATGCTCTTCCCTGACCACGTGCACGGCCGGCTCCCTTTTGTCCATCCATTGTTCAACAGTAAGGAATTGCGACTTTTATTGGAAATTTTAATCCTGCAAATAGAAACGACATTAAAAGAACATTCGTTATAATTCCCAATTAATCAGATTAATGTACGGACAATACTGACATTCAGGTTCGTAATCGACGCTAATTTAATTTTTGACTTTTCTTGCGAAAGAATGCAGAATTTATCGCCTGCACGACGCCAAATAAACAACAACTAGTTAGAATGCGACCGACAAGGGACAAGCAGAAGCTTTAATTAAATGAAAAGGAAAAGCAACCGTTGAGGTTGAACCGTGTGATAAACGATACAGTACGAAGGAAGTTTTTGTTGATTTTTTGACTGCGTTTGCATGTAGATGTCAATTTAGAAAACACTCAATTGTTATTGTTCTTATTTATTATACCATATTCATAGGAGTATATTAGTTTTGATACCTAGTTTGTTACATGGAGAAAAACGACATTTTTGGACAACCAGTAAAATGTTTGTATCTATATTTCGTACATGTACATTTTTTTGTCACGTTCACATTTTGGGGTTGTTTTTAGTAGAAACTGGTTTTTGGTCAAATACCTCCGTACTGTCAATAAGAATATCTCTAATATAAGCGTAGTTTTTTTTTTTTAAATCGAATAAAACACTCAAATTTGCATCAAATATTTATAATTTTTATTGTAATCGATAAATTGGCCTTAGTTATTTACGTTTTTAAGACAAATTAATGTAAATGTTGTCCGCGGCTCCGTTTCAAATGGTCCAATAGAATTGGTCCAATTTTGCGTCACTTTTTCGAGCATTTCGGCCTGTATTCCACGAATTATGCGTGTTATGTTATCCTGTAAGGCTTCAATCCTATTCGGCTTGTCCACATGGACTAACAACTTTAGATAACCACACGAGAAATAATCAACAGGCGTTAAATCGTATGATCTTGGCGGACAACTCACAGGGCCATTTCGAGAGATAAGCTGCTCACTAAATTCATCCTTCAACATTCCCGTTGTTTCACTAGCTGTGTGGCATGTGGCCCCCTCTTGATGAAACCACATGTCAACACAGCTCAACTCAGCCAACTGGGGCAAAAAAAAGTCGCGTATCATGGCTCGATATCGTTCGCCGTTGACGGTAACGTTTCTTACACGGTCGCCTTCGAAGAAAAATGAACCGATGATGCCACCAGCCCATAAACCACAAGAAATTGTCGTTTTTTCGGGATGCATCGGTAATTCTTGTATGGCATGTGGTTGTTCAACACTCTAGATGCAACAGTTTTGCTTATTTACCTATCCGTTGATCCAGAAATAAGCCTAATCGATGAACACAATTTTTCGATAATAGAGCGGATTTTCATGGAGCTGTTCTAAGGCCGTGTGTCAATTGCGTTAAAAAGGGGGTTAAATTTTATCCGCTGTTTTATTTTTGACTTTTCTGCACCATAATAATGTCAAAAATTACCCACTGGCTAAAATTTTAAAGCGATTGGTCTAAGGCTTATTCGCCAAAAATTAGATGTTGTGGTAGGTCATTCGGCTTCAATTCCTGCACATGTTGAATTTTATAGGCTATCAAACCCAAATCGACACGAAAAATGTTCCATGTGGTGAGTAACACATGCCCCAATTGCTGAGAACGGCGACAAATTTACATTTCAAGATCTTCATTAACATTGAACGCTACAAGTGCAATATTTATCTTCGGTACGCACTGTACCCATGCGAGTCGATGGTTTAATGTCCAACAAAGTAAAATTTGGTGCACAATTTGGTGAAAACAGCACGAATTGTTGGTTCACCAGGACGAATATGACGACCATAATATGGTCGTAACAAACGGTGCATATTTTTCATATAACACGAATTTTGACAATACATTTCAATAATTTCCAATAGTTTCTCGTTTGTAAGTCTTTTCATGATTAAATGGCAGAGAAGGTATACTGAAAACTTTTTACTTTGACAAATGACGTTTGGACCAGTGCTGCCAACCTGCAAAACTAAACTCTTAAAAGATCACCCTTTATAAACATTTCCTGTATAAATCATTTCAACCAACGGTCACTTACCCCATAGCACAGACAATAATAGCCAGATTACCTATTTCAGTCAGTAGCCAAAAAGTCAAAACAAACAAAAGAATATCGAGATCTCCCGGTCCCATCATCGAACATTCTCCTTAATACCTACAAACTTTAAAGCAAAGCAAATAACACTTGGTCAGCTGATCATGTTATAATTCTCCATTTGCCATTGAGAGGAAATTGAAAATATTCACTTATGCACACATATTACATAGATATTCCAACGTCGATCCTATATCTATATGTGATGTTACACAGCGGCATACGAAGAGCTGCAGAACAAGTTAAGTACCTACCAGCTAAACCCATTGAGCCCTTCATCTTTTTGACACAAAAAAAGCAAAGCAACCAACCAACAACATCAACAGCTGCTCTTGTTTACATTTTAAATATTTTGTTCTACCTTTCTGTGCCATTTAGAGAGAAAATCCACCACACATATGAGAGAAGGTGGATTTCTTATTTTTATCCCTCATTTTTGTGATACGAACGTTGTGATCCGAAGTGAAAAATTGTCAACACAATTTTATATGAGTTGCTTCATCTGGGTGTTATTGGCTGTGTGCATAGCATGTTCCATAGAACAACGTTTTTTGTTTTTCAATCATAAACGATTAAGATACTCTCTGAACAAGATGTGGTGAGAATGTAATTTTCTATATCTCATCCCCATTTAGGTTTTAGTCCGGCCATTCTTTTGGTATATTCAGTATATTCATGTTAGGGATTCAGATGCGATGGGAAAGGGTATTAAACGATCCGCACGACGGGTTGTAGCCTTCTCATATGTTTTAAATCTACCATTTTTAACAATTAGAAGACAATATAATTATATGACACAAAACACTTACAGCCTTATTCATAAACTCATTACAAGGAGTGTATAAAGTCCTTAAGCCTCTAAATGCAAAACACTTTTTCAAAAAACTTGTAAATACAACTTTGAGTAGAGGCTGCATATCCTAAATGCGCCTGATGATTGGTCAGGTCCTGTATAAGGGTATTTTAATTTTGTTTATTTCAGTTCATCACAGAAGGCTGAGCATTAGGGTTACCAAAGTTTACATTTTTAAAATTTTTTTGAGTTTCGCAAAAATTAAAATTGGTCATTGGTAACTCTGTCGAGTTGGACAACGGATAGTTGTAATTGGGGTTATCGGGAATTCTTTTTCCCAATGAATTTTTCCATTCAGCGATGCAAATTGCGTCGAATAAATTATATTTAAGCCATGTGTCAATTGCGTTAAAATGGTGGTTAACTTTATCCACTTGCTAATTTTTGACATTTCAGCAGGGATAAAAAAATTTACCTTTTTGCTGTGTCAGTTGGATTAAATGCGATATTATTTTAATACTATTTTCAATAATTTACCAAGAGAATTAGAACAAAATTCCTTTCTTTATAATTTCTTGTAATAAAAAAATACAGATAACATTGCTAGAAAGATCATCAAAATTCCCTCAATTATTTATAAGTCTGTAATAGAAATATTGTTGTACAATTTGTGCTGATGATTAAAGATATCCAGCCAGCTTTGTTCATGTTAATTATATTTCACATATAGCGAAACAAATGTAATCATAACATTTTTTAAACCATCTTTTCTAAAAATTCAATTTTAGTTTATTTTACAATTTGCATTACATTTTCTGATTACAATATGTTCTTTACTTCTTATTTAATAATCAGAATATTTCACTATTTTCCCGCCACATGTGAACACTGATAACGTGGAATAATCCACGAGCGTGCTTACCATCTCTGTCACCCCCCCAATAGGTATACCAAATGTCAAAAATTACATACATTTTACACGAGCTGTTGAACAGGTTAAAATTTATTCTCTATTCATTTATTATCCTCTCTATTCCCCATACTAATGTCAAAATTTCTCCACTGGCTAGAATTTTAACCCAATTGACACACGCCCTTATGGTTATCGGAAACTATTTTGCCCAAGGAATTTTTTCCTTGCGAAAAATAATAATTTCTTAGACGCATACCCTGTAGATGGGGAAATATTTTATAAATAAGAATTTATGCGAACTTGAATATGAATAAAAGCTGCATTGATAATTATGCTCTGTATAAGGCCACAACCTTTCAGATGTGTTCAAGTGAATTCTTAGAGTAATGGTCGAATCATTCCGTCCGACCACGTTCGCGAATATGTAAATACAAGGAAATTGTTTCGTTCTCTTAGTTTCGTTAAATTTCTCACTTGCGAAAGAGCGATCTCATTCGCTTTTCAAAATAAAGTTAAACAGACAACTTTTGCAGCAAAAAGTATTTCTAAGAAGACTAATTCTTAAGAAAACAATCCGCAATAAGTCCAAATTCTCCAAAATAAGTCTTATGTGCGTTCACCCCCCGACGGAGGAAAAAAAATGACTACAGAAGTACAATCGTACGGGAGAGATTAATGCAGAGGTACAAAGAGAAGACATTTTTAGCAATTTTTTCGGAAAATATAGCCTAAACGACAACATGTCTGGTAAAGGACCTAGGCTAATTGACTTCGCTGCGGAACGGAATGCCACTATAGCTAGCACACGGTTTCCTCATCTCGATATCCATAAGGGGATTGCGTTCTCCAGATCAACGAACGGTCAACCAAATTGATCACATAGCGATAGACAAGAGGCAAGAATCCAGTATTTTGGATGTCCTACAGCATTCCGAGGAGCTAACATCGCCTCTGACCACTACCTTGTTGCAGCCAAGGTAAGAATGCTGATATCCACCACGCCACAACAATCCAGAAATACTGTGAAAAAAATTTAATGTCGAAAGACTGCAATCGCAAGAGACCACCAGGACCTTCGCGCAACGCGTATCCCTCAACCTCTCGATTAACACCATACCACCAGCATCGAATGACAGACAGAATTGCCCACTTTTACATGGTTTCTCATGGTTAAAATTAATATTACGAGATATTTTTTCATAAAACCATCTATTAGGATCAATTAAAACAAGAATCTTCTTCTTCCTAAGTTAGGCATACAAAAACATTTCATATTTTTAATTTATTTCCACGAATTCTCTTTAATTTTTAATTAACAAATCATACCCAAAGTACCAAGTTATTTAATAGAACTGACATATTCTTACATGAGTTCATACTTCTTGCTATATTCAACGTTCAATGCTTTCAGGTAATATTATGTTACACCCAAGTAACCCACGACCACTCCATTTTTTCGGAATCAAAATCATTTCCAAAACCTGGTCATTCCGCTTCACCTTAAGAGCAATACGTTGGTTCTCCATATGTTTTACCAACATACCGATTTGATTGAGATTATTTTCGAAATTCTTCGAGTGAATTGATCCAAACTCCATGATGGTATCCCCAACACGCAGACCAGCATCCTCAGCTGGGGATCCGGGAGTAACCATATTAACATTAACAATCGGATTAAGTGGAGTTGCCTCTTCAGTTGGTGAATTTAGATTTATTCCTGCAGTTTTGTCTGAAATGCCTGCATTTTCCTCTTCGGCAGCTTCTTTATGTACTTGGTGAAGTAACCTTTCGATTTCTTGCATTAATTTGCGATGATCATTCTGTAGGCAATGTATTTGCTGCCTTGCCTGCCGGACCTGATAAACATCAATATCGTTGCGAGGGAAACCTTCAGAATCTACTAATGGTCCCGTCATACCGATATTGTCATTGGCTGATAAAACAGCTCCGTAATCAGATATAGTCCGTTCTATTTTATCCCTGTTAGCCATCAGCTGAATAAGCTCATCTTTAGCTGTTGTTTTTGGAACAACCATGGTTAATCTATTTAAGATAGAAAAAACATCGAAAGTGCTTGATCAAAATTAAGATAAAAATGTTTCACAATTATTTTTTTTATTCATTACCAGATACTTTAAATTAGAGCGGGTTTAGTTTTAGACAAGGGAATTTTTTTTAGCTAAAAGCAGATGTGTAATTTCGTTGGAAATATTTTTATCTCTAGAAACAATCATATCCAATCGTTTCTCTGCCCAGAAGGGTTCACATTCGGCAGAAATAATTTATTTTTTCAAGTGGCGCAAGAGTCATCAACTCATCACTCATTCGGAAGATGTTATCAAGGGTATTCATGCAACGTCGTAATTTTACTACGTGCGAAAGATTGTAGTTTTACGACGACGTTTCATGAACGACCCTATAACTGTTCCACTAAATAAAGCGGTAACCCACTGATTTGAATATCAATTTAGTAATTAATTTATTGACCGAATTTCGTTCCTATTGTTCTCTTTCCGTTCTACAGATTTTTTTTTCAGTTTAGCTAATGCGTTTGATGTGTGAAAGTGACTGATTAATGTCAAAATAGCATTTCAAAAGTTTACAACGTTTACCATCTCAGTTTACGCACCCCCAAATTCCAATATTGTTAGAAAAGATTTCCATACAAATTTTGACAGTTCATTTATCACGTCGTAATTTTGATCACGATTACAACGTTTGTGTTGACTCTCCTCCGACGTTGCATGAATACCCCTTTCATTTTGCAGATGGCGGCAAATGTTGATTTTACTCTGACATTTGAATATGGATTGTGAGTGAGTGATTTTTTTTTTTGAAAATGGATACAGTTTGTTCCTGGTTTAGAAATTCGATACGTTGATACTAGTTTATTTGGTTGTAGGAATGTTGGATAAATTTTCGTAATCTGAAGAAACAAAAAATGAAATGCCAATTTTTTTAAACAAATCAATCGTGCTATTGTTTTTTTTTTTGGTATTTCTAAAGACCTGTTACAAAAACAAAACAGGCACCTGAAACGAACCAAGCATTATGATGATACAAGTTAACAACTAAGACCCAATGAAACCAGGGGCAAGCTTCATTGCTAACGTTTGTCAAGAGTTGTTCAGGACAACGTCAGTGACAAACTGAAAAAATTACATCATCTGTATGAAAACAAACTTTGACAATGCAAAGTGAAGTGACAGAACAAAAAAGAAAAAAATATAAATTGGTACTTAAAAAAATCGTGAGTTGTGCGGGAAATATTTTCAGTTTTAATACATTAATTAAATATTAAAACGGCAACCAGCTGCTGTGTCAAGGAATGCAAAGTAAATTTAAGGAAGAATTATCGGAATAACCCCATAAAACAAAACTTCCGCCATATAAAATATCTCATTGATTTTCTGCAAAAAGAGAAAACGCACTTGTGAGGAAGATAGTTTCATGACCAACTCATTGGTCCATTGCATATATGTCAAAGTTATATCAAAGAAGATACAATACCCCATTGGAGGCAACAGTTCAGATCGAGGAATGAAATCTCTGTTCAATTTGTTAGGAAACCTTAAGCGTCTAAGGATTACATTTTGCACAACAAAAATTATATGGTGAACAGTTGCAGAGTTGGGTCTTTAATGTTCTGATGCACCATTTCCATCTATTGATTTAGGATTCATTGCCCAATAGTTTAAAATAACATTTTCGTGGTTCTAAAGTTGTCCAGCAACGCTGATTAAAGTTAGCAACTATTGTATAAGCAACGCATTTTCCATTGATTGAGGATGAGAACAAATATACTAGCAGCGTACAGTAATGGATCTGTTATAGCTATTGGCTTAGTAGACTATTCATACCGAAATTCAGAACATGTAACGTTTTCTTTAATCGGTGCGTTTGTCATTCATTGCTTTTAATTTTTGCAAGTCAATAATTGCCAAACGAAATTTAAAAAGTTGCTGAAAGTTGGACTCATAGTCCAAAAAGAAAAAAAAAATACATGAAACGATAAATATTAATTGTAAATGGTGCACAAAATGATCAGGCCTATCGCGAATAAATTGTCCCCCTGTCAGCAATGTGGATTGCTGAATGGCAACAATTTCCATGCAAAATTTATTCGCGATAGGCCTGAATATAAATTAATTCTGTTAGAAACAAACTTGAAGCACAATGATTGAAAAATTGAAAAAAAATCCTTTTCCAAAAACAAATTGAAGCTAACAACTGAGGTTATAATGCTATCTACATTAAAAAAAAAAACTTTTTGGAGTGATAAAGGATATATATTACACGCTTTAAATGGGAGTTTAAAGCTGTCTCATATGATTTATATCAAAATCGTATATTGCTACGTAAGAAACGTGTTGAAAATGCAACAAAAATTTTGCTTTGTCAATGAATTTTTATGCATAAACCAGAGTAGCACCTATATATATCGTTAAAGTAATTATTTGAATAAAAATTTAATTTAACATTCGCTGGTGCACACAGCCCTAAACCGACTCATTTAAGTACTCGATTCCACTCAAATATTGCAAATAGTAATTCCAAATGCCTATGAAAACGAGGTAGATGAGGGAAGAAATATTGCAAAGGGAAATTTTTGACGAATGTACAGCAAAGCAAACGGAGCCAATGATTTTCTCCTATTTTTGTCTATTTCAACAATTCTGTCTAATAATCCACTAAATGATTTTAAACAGTTTAGTGTTCACACAATTAAAGTAGACACAAATACCAATCAAAATTGTACTTACAGTTGTAAATATATCCACTGGTAACGTTTCAATAACAAATTTTTAATAAAATTGCGAGCTGAAAACACAACAACTTATATTAAACACGCACTTCGACTTACACTACGATACGAGAGTATGAGATGTCATGTTCTTGTCATGTGTAATTTTGACAAGCTTTGCTAGAACTGTCAATAGAGTTGTTCACGACGCTATCTCCCTTATCTCTGCTATCTCCCAGTTATTAACAACTAACAAGTGGCGTTGGCTTTATTTGGAGGAAAACAATGAGATTTTTATATGGTTCATGAGACTTCTCGCTCACACTTGCATTGTCTCTTCATTAAAACGTCAAAATCACTTGGAGGAAAACAATTATATTGCGGGAGCGCTGTTTTATGGGGTTCAGTTGTTTACTTTGAAACGCAAATTATTGCTACAGGCACGCATTCCGGTCGTCTCTTTAGGGTGCAGTTATAGCTAATACTACGTTCTCAGTGCAGCTGAAATTAGCATATTTCCAAATTCACCAACAAAAAGGTGTTCTCACTGAATTTTGAATTAAGTTTGACAACTTGCTATATTTCCGAATTTACTGTGACAGCTTATACAAAAAAAAATACAAATTTTTGGCAAGTTTTCTTCCCTTATCTCTGCCCAGGGCCGAGCTTTCTCACAACCATTCATGTGGGAACTCCTGTTTTATGCCGACTCTGAACGGCGAATTTGAGATAATCTTTTCTTGACAATTGATACTACTCGGATGATTTGTCAGATCATCACGAGAGGAGGGCCAGTGAAAAATCATTTAGTTGATGCTACGGCTGGGAATCAAACTGAGCCCGTCAGTGGCAGTTTATAGTTGACAGTTATATTGTAAACAAACAATTCCAAATCCTTTAAAATGTATTTAGTTAACTTAATATGTGGTCAACTCAATAGAATAAATTATGTTAAAAAAGTGATTCTCGTGTCGCTAAAAAATATGGCTAACTATATGCCAAATAATATCAACTAAAAGATTCGGTGGGAAAAACAAAGGAAGCGGAATATGCAAGCCTTCGGTTCCGATTTTGGAGCTTGTTTGCTTCAACAACAACGAGAAGCCAATGACAGAAGAATTCATCGGAAAGAGGTGGTTCAACATGGCTTATAACACAAATACCCGTCAAAAGAAAACCTGGAAAAACGGTGACTTAGCAGAGCAACTATTCGACGAATCGGAACCCAAAACAGCAGAAGCATACGCTGCTATTATCCGCGGAATGTGCAAGTAAAACCTTCAACGCCATTATAATGGAATACTCCGAGGAGGTTCTGAACGAAATAAAAGCTGCTAATGCAGAACAAATTATGTACTACAAATACTTTATAAATAGCAGACTCAAAAAAATAACATTTTTTGGGAGAAAGTTTCCAATGTTTACATAGCTCCTAGTTTTTTTGTCATCTGAATTCCAATTTGACATTTCAGCTATTCCATTCCAATGAAGAAAGGTTTGTTCGTTTGTTTGACATCTTATCTTTTGATAATAAAATTACGGAAATTCGATTTTGTATGGGAAATTTAATCGTATTTGCAAAATTAATGCCTAAATGAGCTAGTATATAGGTGTAACAACGATTTTAACTCTTAACGGGGGCAGCCCCAGGCAATTTTTGTTGAAAATTTTTTGCCGGTTATGAATTGAATGATCGAAATTACAAAATTGTTGTAGTATATAATGCACATGCACATGTTTAACATGTGTCAAACTATCAATTAGTAATATATAGGTGTGTGTCAATAACACAAAGACATGAAGCAGGGGACTCTCTCGGGCAGTCAATAAACTAACTTGAACCAAGAAGGTTGTCTTTTATTATTGAGCAATAACAACACATCAAAAATTATTTTATAAAACTATTGACTTATGCCACCTATTTTGCTGCGTTTGTTCACCGGGTGTTCGTACCGGTATTTCTTAGGAATATGCATATCTGTAGTTGATGCTTCAACCCGAGTCACAAGTTAAAAACAAGGACACCTGTAAGCGCTTACACAATTTGTATCTTCGTGAATCTGTAGCTTGAAGTTGAATGGATGGCAATTTCATGCAAGAAATGTATCTCCCTTTTGATAGCGATACCGGATACCAGCTACAGATATACATTCTGGGTGGCCCTTTAAGTAACATGTGGCAGCGGAGGAAACTCCGTTACAAACGCTACAAATGCAACTCAAAAAAACAATTGTCCATAATTTTAATGAAATTAGATCAGCGTTATGAAATGGAAAATAATATATTTAAAAAATTATGTAAAAGTACATCGTTTCTTCACGTTCTTTCTTTTATCAAGCCACCATTTAAAATCATTGGAAATTTTCTTCCGTTTGTCCTTTTTCGCACGTTTTTCTAAGAATGCATTACGTTCCTTTAACCAAATCCGCCCATATTCCCAGCCAATCAATAGATTAATATCTGGCGGGCATGGCTGTATACAAAAGAAATTAATTAAACATTTTAAAAATCAATAGGTAAGCATATGTTACATCATGAGATATTGAAGAAATAAACTGTTTCTTCTTTGAAAAGTTGGGAAAAATTACGTTATCGCGCGGGACAGATTTATACGATTTAGACCAGTCTGTCCGTTTAACTGTTTCCATTTTGTATTTCTCTAGAATTAAAAAAATAGATTTTAAATTAGGTTCTGACTGATAAGTATAAGGTTGTCTAGATTGACTTTCGTAGGAAATCACTTAATTTTTTAGTGAAGAGTTGTTACGTAATAGTAGGTAAGTATACTATTACTTAATATATAAAGGGTGATCCATTTCGAGGTTCCCTACTTTTTTAAAGAAAAAACACAGAAAATTCAAATTTAATGGAGAATGTTTATTATCATTTGAAAGAACATTCGTTGGCATTTATTTTTTGAAGATTATGTCTATCAAATGTTGGCCGTTGCTAAGTCGCAGATGGTCCATCCGTTGAGTCCAATTTTCGATCACTCGTTCGAGCATTTCGCGTAACTGGCGAATGACACGCGTGATGTTTTCCTCCAAGGCCTGAATCAAAGCGGGTTTGTCGGCATAAGCTTTTGACTTTACATATCCCCACAGGAAAAAGTCTAACGGTGTGATATCACACGATCTTGGTGCCCAATCGACCGGCCCAAAACGTGAAATTATGTGCTCACCGAAATGTTCTCTCAATAAGTCCATTGATTGATGCGATGATTCCTCGCAGAACGTGAATTTTCATAAAAAAGTTGAACAATTTGTAAACGTTGTTCACACGTAAGTCTTTCCATTATGAAATGCCAAACAATACTAAACAAAAATAACATGACAGCAGGACACGACTCACACGTGATCTGTCAAAAAAGGCTATTGAAAAAAGTATCTCTACTTGGATCACCCGTTATATATAATGCATGGTAAGTGTTTCAATCAACCTCCATCTTTGAATATAATCTGAGTTCGAGGCTGTGACAAAACAGTGTGAACATTTTAAGCAGCAGTCATTATTTGAGGTAAAGACATTTACCTACCGTTCCTTACGTACAAATTAAAAGAGAAAGCTAACACGAGAGGAACGGAAAAAAAATCTAAATTTTCGTTAGGAAATATATAAATTTGTATAGTTAAATTCCTAATGACTTAATTAAATGGCGCTACAGTCGGGAATGAACCTCGGCCTCTCAAATTAGCCCGGTCCTAAGCTAACACTGCCTCCAATTGCGCACTCCAAGTTGGTTGAGGTCGGTTTCTACCTGTGCGCGCCACGAGGCGAGGTCTTCCTCTACTTCGTCCGACGACGATTTTATTTTTGTCCATTCGTTCTACATCTCCTAGAAATTTAAAACATCCAAAGCGGAGTTTTTGGACCAGGGCCATGTCGCTGTACACCTTGTATATTTCTTGATTGAATCTTTGTCTCCATAGCCCTCAACGCAAACGGGACCGAAGATTTTTCGAAGAATTTAACTTTCGAATCGACCAAGGATATCTTCATCCGCTTTTGAGACGATCCATGCTTCATCGCCGTAGAGCAGGACTGTGTCTTATATAGGATCTCCTTACTAGTACGAAGGGCTTACTACTGAATATCCTTCTTAGCCCGAAGAAACAGCGGTTGGCAAGAGTAATTCTTCGTTTAATTTCTGACGAGATGTGGTTGTCACAGTTAATAGCGGAGCCGAGATAGATAAAGTCTTTTACTACCTCAAAAATATATATGTCAATGGAGACGTTCATATATCTGCTAAACCCATTTTTGCCGCTTTGACTCTATACTAGCAAACATGGCTAAGACATCATTGAGTCCTACCAATGATGTCAATATCATCGGCGTATGCTAGCAGTTGCATCAATTTTACACAAACGGACGAGTTTGGGCACTATACCAAAATTAGACATGGCTCTGTATAGCTCGTATGCGGCTTTGAAATCGATGTATAGGTGGTGGGTATCGATTTGAACTTCTTGGGTTTTTTCCAGAAACTTCCGGAGTGTGAAAATTTGATCGGTAGTTGACTTTCCTGGTCTAAAACTACACTGTTAAGTCACATGATGTGGATCGGGCGATGCTGAGGTTCCATTCTTCAGGCATACTTTCTTCCGACCAGTTTTGGCTTATGAGTTGGTGGATGTTACTTACCAAGTCATGTTCGTCGGCTTTATAAAGCTCAGCGGTAAGGCCGTCATTTCCGATAGCCATATTAAGCTTGAGTTTAGATATTGCTATCCTCACTTCACTCTGGTCGGGTGGCTGGCAGTTTTTGCTGTCGTTTCCAATATTCAATATCTCGTTCTGCCTGACAGAGAAGTGCTGTTCGTCATCGCAGTTTAAAAGCAACAGAAGTGGTTCTTCCATTTCCTCAGCATTGACTGTGTCTTACCCAAGATATTTCCTTGTTCATCACGATAGGATTCTGTTAGAGCCTTGAATCCTTGGCTTTGACGTTTTACACTTTGGTAAAACTTGCGAACATCGTTCCTGGAGTGGCACCTCTCTATATCCTCGATCGCACGATTTTCTTGCTCTTTTTTCTTCTTTCTGAAAATCCGATGTTCTTGTCTGCCTATAGAGTTCAATAGCAGCTCTCGTCTTCACCTGCAACTTAGCCATGTAGGCCTCGTTCTTGGCTGCGAGCATCTGTCGGCATTCCTCATCAAACCAGGGGTTTCTTGTTGGTGGGCGCGAGAAACCTAGCACATAAGTTGATTGATCTAATGGCTTGTTGGCATCGTTGCCATTGTTCTTCGACATTCGATGCTGAGGGTATATTGTTAATCGAGAGGTTGAGGGATACGCGTTGCGCGACGGTCTTAGAGGTCACTTGCGATTGCAGTCCTTCGACATAACATTTTTTCACAGTATTTCCTGATTTTGGTCCGAGTCGATGTTAGCTACTCGGAATGTTCTGACATCCAAAATACTGTATGCGTCCCTCTTGTCTATCGCAATGTGATCAATTTGGTTGACCGTTCGTTGATCTGAAGATCTCCATGTTCCCTTATGGAAATCGAGACGAGGAAACCGTGTGCTGGCTATTATAGTGGCATTTCGTTCCGTAGCAAAGTCAATTAGCCTAAGTACGTTACTAGAAGTTTTGTCGTGTAGGCTTTGTTTTCCGACAATACTGCTAAAGATGTCTCTCCCTACCTTTGCGTTAAAATCTCCCAGCACGATTTTAACATCGTACTTCGATAGTCGCTCATAGGTTTTGTCAAGGAGCTCGTAGAAGCAACACTTATGTATATCATGTTTTTCCTCCGTTGGGGCGTGAGCGCATACAAGGCTTATGTTTGCAAATTTTAAGGAGTGCATTACTTTATACACTGCTTGTAATGAGTTTATGAATAAGGCTGCATTTGTATTCCCGACCCGTATACCATATAGAAATGTGCAAATTCAATGAATGGTCTCTAGAGAGAATTGCTGATGATCCACAGAAACTGTAAAATATATATGCCGAAGAAGAACCGGAAGAGGTTCAAGAGCTGCAATTACATCCACTCAAAACAACCGTGTGGTAGGGCAAAACATCGATGTTGGCATCCCTACCGTGTGGTGTGGTTTATGTGCCGGTACAATCATCGCTCTGTATTTCTTTGAAAAAAAAGACTGGTGCCAACGTAACTGCTAAATGGCCTCGTTATAGCTTCATAATAACGGACTATTTGAAATTGAGACTAGAGATCTCGACAACATTTGGTTCCAACAAGACTGCGCTACTTGCCACACAGCCCGTGATACAATGGACATATAGAGAGACCGGTTCGGTGAACAATTAGTGGCACGCTTTGGAATTGTACAGCAAGTTCATGCTATATCACACAATTAGACTTTTTTCTTTGGCGCTACGTAAATTATAAGATGTCTGTGGATAAGCCAGCTACGATTGAAGCATTGGGGGAAAACAAAGGTGTCATCGACGGTAAACCGCCAACATTTGAAATGAATGAATGGTCCTTAGATTAGACGCGCGTAGACGAAACTCAACTCAAAGTTCTTTTTGTTTACACAACCAGTATAAACATCGCCATTGCACTGCTTCTGTAGCTGTTGTTACTTTCGTGATTTGAAACAAGAATCCCGCGTTTAGTAGTCCAATGTTATAACCAGCTATTGCCCACAAAGCATAGACTAGGAAACAGTGATTATCCATTATACTAGCTAAAGATCCATAAGGTCTGAAGAAGGGAGGGAATGAACATTTGCTAGCAGCTAGCATTTTAAGCAAATACTGTCCGTGAGTCTCAGTTCAGTTTGGTAGTTATTTATTCGTTGTTGGGGTTTTTTGTTTTGCTGCTACCACTTGTTTGTTGAACCTTGCCTTCCCGAAGGCAGCTTCAAGAGAATGCAGAACATCACGTCTAAAAATGGATTAGTCCATGAAAAGACGCACAGGTATCGCTGATCATCCCTGTAGGGTGCCTTGTAACTAGTTCCATAAAACTCGCCGATGATGTTGTTGCATCGATTTTTGAGGCGTATAGCTTTCAGACTTTTCTAGTAGTACAGATATTGTGGCCATGTATTGAGTATCCGAATTTCTTGATTGTTAATACATAAGCATGGATTACAATTTGTTGAGATGCCGCACTAAAATCGATTTATATCTTCATGCAGTTTAAGCAGTCGATTTGTATGATTGAGAGTTAGAAGTAAGACATTTAGCACGAACGGGCCTGTCTGAAATGTTTTGATTATCAGCTTGTGGCTGACCATCTATATGAGTATCGAACTAAACACATTGAAACATAAGAACTTTTTGTTTGCCTCTGCAGAACTCAGCCGATGACTAGTAACAAGCCAAACATTTCCGAGGCCTGTTGACAGACAATTGTACATGATTAACAGATGAAAATATGTTTGATAAACAGATCTATAAAAAGAATAGACTAGCCTGCACAATACTGATACCGATTTCTGTGATCTCTATCCAAAACCTTAGTATATACTTTTCGGAATCAATTGTTTCGAAACCATTCTATAGAAGCCGACTGAGTGTCCTACTTGGTGTTCAGAATTCACTTGAACGCGTTGAATTTTTGTCAAGTTCCGACCTTTAGTTCCCAAAACAATAACAACATCCATGTTGCACCATACATACTCACGTCCTCAAACAACATTCCATCAAAAAGGACACTCCCGGACACAGTTGAATACCAGCCAATGATAACAAAACAAATCGTATCTGATTCAGGTGATAAAAAATCAAATTTAGTTTTTATTTAACTTAAGCTTCATCCTTCACAACTGTGGTCTTCTCGGACACGTACAAACCGTCCAAGAACTTACGGATATCCTTATTCTTAACAGTTGTCGATTGTTGAATCAAAGCCGCTGAACCAGAGACAGCCTCAATATCGTTGCCTTCAACGATTAGTTCGTCCTTTTGCGCGGTTGAGTTAACGACAGTCACACCGGGTGCCATCGCTACACGACGAATGTACTTCTCGCCCAAAAAGTTACGGATCTCAATGATTGTGTTGTTCTCTGAGGTAACGCAGTTAATGGGGAAATGGGCATATACAGCACGCATCTTGTACTGGAATCCCTTGGTGACACCTGTAAACAAAAAAATAATTGTTTATGAGCACCAACTATGAGGAATGATAGCAAACATCTAGTCTTACCCTTGATCATGTTTTCGATATGACTGCAGACGGTACGCACAGCAGCGAGTTCCTTCTTGGCACCAAACCATTTCTCGACCTTTAATACACGTTTGTTGACCATGTACATGTCGAGGGCCAAGTGCTTGAAGCTCCGCCTCAGTGTACCACGGGGGCCTGTGATGCTGACCACACGTGCATGAACTGAGGCCTTAATGTATGAGGGGATTTTCACGCATTGATTTGAGTTGATTGTCCTCATTTTGACACTGAAATTGAAGTTGGAATTAGTTAAGGAAGGACTCTTCACAGTTGTTTTTGTTTATTGTCGTTTCCAAAAATGGCCAATATATCCACAATCAATAAGAAGTTAATTTAATAACATTTTTTATGCACTAAATACAGTCCAGTGTCGGTTTTTTTAATTTACGTGTAATTTTTTTTTAAGCTGAGGTAAACACTAATGGACGACTGAACTGTCAAAACTTTAGTCACGATTATTTTTCACATCATAAATCCATGGAATAAAAATTCGTCTGGAAACCATTGAATTGGACTGTAATCTAGCACATAGCAACATAATTTCATTCGGATATTTTACCAATTCTCGGATGTTTAATAATTTTTTTTTGTAAGAATTGTTCGGTAGACTTACACGCTTCGGACCGACCGGAAAGAGGATTTTTTGGAAAAGGAAATTTTTGACGTCTGTCACAAAGAGCATTACCCGGTGCGAAAACATGGCGTTTAAAAGGAAGTGTTCGGATAATGGCATGGGATCAAAGTATTTCCCATTTGTGTTCAAAAGGTTCAGATATTTTTGTCGAAAATTAGATATATCAAGTTTCGCCGGCAACATATATGTTATTTGATGATAATTTTATTTATAACATGTTACAAAAAACGTCGATGTGGTGAATGACTTATCTATTATTTAAAATCGCAAATTAAATATTTTTAATAGGAGGATGGATGACGATAGGCTGTGGAGACGCAGATTTTACGACATTTTTGGTATCGGTTGCTAGCGGTGTTTCGTGCTGATGATGAGATGTGGTGTTTCAAGCTGATGATGAGAATTGATTGCGTAATCTGAAGTCATTCGCGTTGTACGGCTGCTCATTCTCCCACACGTCTAACTTTACTTGTTAAATATCTCAGTGCAGCACCGTGATTGATTTTAAAGACAGCCATCAATGCGTTCAGCATTGTAGTTATCGGTGTATATTGTTTGCATCTCAAGATACACCTCATATCTTTGTTATGTAGCCTTTGTATTTCCTACCCCAATTGAAGTGCACAAGTAGAAACCGTAGTAGTAAATATTATAGCTTTCTTAAACACCAGTAGATTTGTTTGCAAGTTTTCATTTGTCATTGTCATTGTGTCATTAGTGAAATATAGTTCTATTGTTCTTTTTATATATATTCAATAGCTAGATCGCATTTGTGTCGCAAACTAGGCCAAAATTTTAATAGGAATTTTATTTGTTCTTTTTTTTCTAGAATTTAGAACAAAGACGATCTAATGGGGCATTGCGCGAACACGAGTATCCTTCAGTATAAGCACCACTCACTGGAGAGCAATTTTTCATCTAAAATTGAGTGGTTGAAGAGATGTAATCTACCAATACGCATCCATGTGTTTATAACAGTTGTGATATTAAAAAAAAAAAGACGCGTGGCTAATTCTGTGTCAATCGAGTTAAATAAAAAAAGCAAACCAGAATTTCAACCAACAAAATATTATACACGCAAAATATAAATTCCCTGTCATTACAAATTAAATTCCATTCCCCGGCGATGGACGAATAGTACCGTTTGTTATACATATAACATAAAATCTGTACCATGAAATTAAATTTATTTTATGAAAATCGTTGATCCTTTTAACAAAATATTCGGAGATGCCTACCAGAGGTCTAACAAGGATGATCGGCTACAGCTGCGGGTCTTCTGAAGCAATCGGTAGATATGATAAAGATTTTCGTTTGCTGATGCTGAGTCTACAAAAAAGAAGAATACAATATACGCTGTATCTGATAACAAATTTCAACTTTAAGCGCTTGCTGAATTTGGTGCTGCAGCATTTGCGTTTTCTCTAGATTGTATATAGATATTGTGCGTGTTCATTTCAAAAGCCATTTTTTCATGTCTATTGATCTTGTGTGTCTTCTAAGAACGCGATCTGTGCATATCTTCTGGTAATGATGGGCAGTATTTTGAAATGCGAAAAAGTGTTGTTTCCATATTTCAAAGCATGTTATAGGAGTTTATAGAGGATGTAGATTTAGACAGCCGTTTATTTATTATCAAATGCTTCGCATTACAGAACAGATACCACTGCGCACATATGAAAACAAATTTATAAAATCAATTTTTTGATTGCAAAATTGACGAAGCACAATTTTTGCAATATCAAAGAAATTCACCTCACGTGTTTTGTTTATATCAGCTGCCATAATGCAAATTTTTCCTAATTTTTACCAGATAGGCTTTCACATGTATGCATTGAGGGTATTTGAAGTATGTAAAAACGTAAAACCGACATGAAAGAAATCGGTAGTTGACCCGGGGCTTATATTAAGGAATATCAAAGAATTCTCTAGCGTAAAAGAGAAAACATACCAAATGGTAAATTATCACTCATCGGAGTTGCCGACCTACACGTAAGAAAAGTGTTTCGAACAATCAGCCTGCTAGTGAGAGCTAACACATATAAATACCATGAAAGTTAAGTTAAAAATTTGTATTGCAATGATTTGGAAGAGACACATACACTCACAAAGTTTACACCATTTAAGATTTAATAAGTTTTATATCCTTAGGGCCCAATTATAGCTGTCATTGAAAAACCTCAATGGAAATTTTAATTTTTTCATTGCATCTTTTATAAATTCCATCATTTAATCATTAAATATTTTTGGACAATCATGTTCTAAAATGGTTGAATTTACAAAAAAGCTGCAATGAGTAAAAGAAAAATTATATGGTTTTCAATGATAGCTATAACTAGTAATTATACATCCTTATGGCGTTTACCATTGTTAAATCTGGATATTGGTCTGAAATTTGATCTTGTTTTGCTACCACTAAAACAGCGGTTTCAGATTGGTTTTATTTTGTCTTTGTATTGTTGTAATTTCGTGTTTTTGAAGTTAGTGGCGGTGTAGCTGTCAAGTTTCAAGTCACACTGTTTGTTTGTTTTTGATTTAATTTACATTTCAAATCGAAATGCTACATTTTGAATGGTAAATAACAGTTTTTCACAACCAAAATAATGTAAGGGCATTCATGCAACGTCGAAAAGTCGTCTTTAACTTCGTAAATTTTCTCACAGGAATTGAAATTGAGATGGTAAACGTTGTAAACTTTTGAAATGCTATTTTGAGATTTATCAGTCAATTTCACACATCAAACGTATTCGCTTAACTGAAAAAAAATATGCAGAATGGAAAAGGAACAATAGAATTGTTCAGGACAACGTCAGTGTCAAATGACAAACTGCCCTACATCTGTATGAAAACAAACTTTGACACAAACTTTTGCACAGAATACTATTTCTTTTTTTCATTGAAATTACATTTATATTCACACTTTGCAATGATACTGGTCATGGATTCCACTCCTTTTATCTCAATTTTATGACTAAACATACTCTCTTTGTGTTTTAATAAGTTAATAATTTGTGTTTCACAGTAAACAACTTAAATTTTTTTTGTTTTATAAAACAGCAATCCCGCCAGACAATTGTTCTCGTTCTGTTTTCCTTCAAGTGAATTTGGCGTTTTATTGAAAGAGACAACGCAAGTGTGAGGTAGAAGCCTCATGAACCATATAAAATTTTCATTGTTTTACTCCAAAAAGAGACAACGCACTTGTGACGAAGATAGTTTCGTGAACCACTCTATAGGAACAACTTCTATCAATAAATAAATTACTAAATTGAGATTGAATTCAGTGGGTTACTGCATTATTTAGTGGTACTGATTTAGTTTTAGGATCGTTCATGAAACGTCGTCATAAAATTACAATTTTTCGCACGTAGTAACATTACGACGATGCATGAATACCCATATTATATCAAAACGAAAATCACTCTACTCAAACTGACAGTTTTTATTTGTATTAGCGTTAGTGCAAGAAGGGGTTATAACTGTCGAAAAATGCAGGTCTGCAAAATTGAGCTTAGATCCAATGGTAACAAAAACTGTCACAAGTGGCTTTTTGACCTTTTTTATTAATGGAAAACGCCATTAATCTAAACCCCGGGTCTTCATCTCTGGCCCGGTTGGGCTCTGTTGCCTATATTTCTTAACATACCCCTCCAATAATAATTTCCAACGCTTTCAAACTGTGCAAAATAACACAGTTTGACATGTACTGTTTAAACAGACTTTTTTTCGGCAAAACAAATTTCATCTGTCAATTTATGTGGTACGCCGTTCAAAAGCAACTATCTTAAGTAAATCTGCAACCATTTATTTAACTAATAGAACTAAAGTATTGTATTTTTATATTAAACTTACAAGAAACATATACCTCATTAACCAGACATGGATTCGGCTCAAAACCCAGAAAACGTAAATCGCGATGAGCTCATAATGCAGCAGCAGCGGCAAATTGAAAAAGAGGTTAATCAGCTTTTCTCAAAAGTTTATTGTTTGTTATTTGTTTTGTTTGGCAGTTATATATTAGCTAAATGAAACGCCAATGCGTTGCTATTGTTTTTCTTTTTCGAAACATCAAATATATATAAAGATTTCGGAAAGTATCCCACTGGTCAGTGAACTGCAAGCAGTGCCCACACTTAATCAGGAATACCAATGCGATGCTGTTTATACATCGAAAATTGAGGATCTTGGTGACAAGTACAAATTTATGCGACGCACCCGACCCGATGGTAATTGTTTCTTTCGGGCATTTGCCTACGCATATTTGGAGTATTTACTTAGCAACAAAGAAGACTACCAAACATTTCGGGATCTGGCTCAGAAATCCAAAGATAAGCTAGTACAATTGGGATTCCCGAGTTTCACGTTAGAGGACTTTCACGAAACGGTAAGCTATTTTAAGAGTTTTTGTATTTTTAATGATTTTAATTGGCTGGAATTGTTTTGTAGCACTTTAATTATAATTTTAATTTAATCTAAGCGCGTTCACACATTTTATGTTGACTTCTTGTCGTTTTATTTATACCCGATTAATAGGGTCCGCGCACACGAGTATGCTTCAACCGTAGTCATTATGGTTATTTTCCATACTTGACCATTCGATCCTGAGGACGTTGGTTCACGGTAGTTTTGTTGTCAACTGATGCTAAATTCTCTTCGGATAATGTTTTTCCAACAGCAGTCAAACATAATAGCATCAAACCCTAAATCTTTGTTTTTGCTAGATTTGATTAAACCTATCATACCTTTGTGCATCTGCAAACTTTAAAGAATGCAAAGGTTAAAGTGACTATAACGTCCTCGAAGGTTGATAAACCAGCCAATTGTCGGTTGGTATGTGTAATTTTCGCATTAATTAGCCCGAATAGCTATCCCCTGAGTTATAAAAAAGCTATAGCTATCTCCAGTAAAAAAATTCATGCACAAATGTCGAAAAAATATCGGGGATATGTTAACTTGCTTGAATAATATTGACTCATTCTCTTTACACAATTATTACACCTCGTTGTCATAATATTTTTCCTTCCCATTAGTTTATGGAAGTCATCAAGCGTGTGGATCCAACCGACACAACAAAGGACATCAATATTAAAGAAGAACTCCACACAGTGTTCAATGAGCAAGGTTACTCCGACTACGTCGTTGTATATTTGCGTCTTATTACCTCAGGCAAACTACAGGAAGAAGCGGACTTCTATCAACACTTCATTGAGGGAAATTTCACTATTGAAGAATTCCGTCATCAAGAAGTCGAACCGATGTACAAAGAATCTGACCATATACACATCATTGCTCTTTGCACTGCCCTGAACGTTGGCGTACGTGTCGAATATATGGACCGTGGCGAAGGTGGGAAAGTTAAGGCTCACGACTTTCCCGAAGGTACCGATCCTAAAGTATTCTTATTATACAGACCTGGCCATTACGATATTTTATACCCAAGCAATTGAAAGAAGAAATAAACAAATAACTCATTTCCGTTTGTTTTCATGCTAAAAAGATGTTCGGTTATGTTTTCCAAAAAACAAAACTAAATTTTTTTTTATTGTAAAGCATTTTTATTAAAAATTGAAATTAAATAAAAAATTGGAGTGGTATTTATGTACTAGTATGTAGATGTAAGCCATGTGTTATGTACGTGTACATATATTATGTAAATATGCAGATGAGGTTCAGTAGGTGGCAAAATTGGCGGAAAACTTATGAAAAACATTGGAAAATAAAAGGAATTATTCAAAAGAAAACAAGGGTTTCTTTATTTATATAGACTTTTACTTTTCTATGAAAGCTTCGACATTAAAGTAAATTCGCCAGAGGGAACACACTTGATTCATATTAAATGTTCCGAATGGCAAAATTTGGTTTCCTAAGTAAAAAGCTGTGGCCTAAGTAGAAAAAAATTACGGTTACGAAGCAACCAACCTCGCAAAGGACTTATTTTATTGTTCACAGCCCTTCTAAACGAAAAAAAGGTCAACGACGGTTGTATCTGCACATGTAGTGTGAGAACATTGAACAGAAGAGTTGCAAGCGAACAACTAACGGAAGCCCTAAACTGCTACGAAGCAGATATTACTGATATCCAGGAAATACGATGGGATGGGCCGGGCAAAAAGAGAATAAAAAACTGTGACATCTACTACGGACCGTGTTATAGTGAACAGAAACAGTGACTTCTCGGATGCGGATTTGTTATAAGTGCCAGACTTTGGCAAGAAGTCTTATGTTTCCAAGAAATTAGCGAACGCATTATAACAATCTGCATCAAGGCCAATTTTGCCAACATAAGCCTTCTATGCGCTCACGCCCCAACGGAGGAAAAAGATGATATATCAATCCAGAAATACTGTGAAAAAATTTTACGTCGAAGGACCGCAAACGCAAGTAAACCTCTCGATTAACACCATACCGCCAAAATCGAATGTCGAAGAACAATGGCAACGATGCCAACAAGACATTAGATCAGCCGCAACTGATGTGCTAGGTTTCTCGCGCCCACCAACAAGAAACCCCTGGTTTGATGAGGAATGCCGATAGATGCTCGCAGCCAAGAACGAGGCCTACATGGCAAAGTTGCAGGTGAAGACGAGAGCTGCCACTAAGCTCTATAGGCAGAGAAGAAGGGAAGAACACCGGCTTTTCAGAAAGAAGAAAAAAGAGCAAGAAAATCGTGCGATCGTGGGTATAAAGAGGTGCCACATAGGAACGATGTTCGCAAGTTTTCAAGCCAAGGATTCAAGGCTCGAACAGAGTCCTATCGTGATGAAAAAGGAAATATCGTGGCTAAGACAAGGTCGATGCTGAGGATATGGAAGAACCACTTCTGCATACTGTTAAGCGATGACAAACAACATTCCGCTGTCAGTCAGAACGAACCATTCAATATTGGCAACGACAGCGAAGACTGTCAACCACCCGACCTGAGTGTGGTTAGGATAGGAATATCTTAACTCAAGCTTAATATGGCTATCGGAAATGAGTGCCTTACCGCTGAGCTTTATAAAGCCGGCGAAGATGGCTTGGTAAGTTACATCCACCAACTCAAAAGCCAAATCTGGTCGGATGAAAGTATGTCTGAAAAATGGAACCTCAGTATCGTTTGCCCGATCCACAAAAAAGGAGACCCTCTAAACTGCGCCAATTACAGAGGCATCGCATAAGTCTCTTCAACATCGCCAACAAGATCCTATCTGTTGTGATATTTGAACTCCTGAAACCGTTTACCAACAACCTGATCGGCCCCTATCAGTGTGGTTTTAGGCCAGGAAAGTTCACAACCGACTCAACGTGATGTCATAGCCACGTTTGCTAGTATAGAGAAGGAAGCGGCAAAAATGGGTTTAGCAGTAAATGAGGGCAAGACGAGGTATATGCTGTCAACACGAAAGGACACACAACATCGACGAATTGGACAGAACGTCACCATTGACAGATAAAACATTGTGGTCGTACGGGACTTTGTCTATCTCGGCTCCGCTTTTAACTCTGACAACAACATCAGAAATTAAACGAAGAATTACTCTTGCCAACCGCTGTTTCTTCGGGCTAAGAAGGCAATTCAGTAGTAAAGCCCTCACTCCAAAAACTAAGGAGATCTCATATAAGACCCTGATCATCCCAGTCCTGCTCTACGGCGCTGAAGCATGGACCGTCTCAAAAGCGTATGAGGAAGTCTTGGTCGATTTGAGAGAAAAATTCTTCGTTATGAAGCCCTGACTTCCTTCCCTGGCAACACCCGGCACGATTGTTACGTCATAAGTTCTGTAGAGGAATAACAGAAGCAGTCTTAAGTGATTTTATCTTTTCCTAGAATCTAGACAGTGAAAGAAAAGGGTACACACAAAATACCCTTTCACGTGGTAAAGTAGTTCCAACAAGGCACACCAACAGTACAACAGAAAAACACAGTCAAGTACAACTTTCCTAAATAAGGCATTTTCGTTTTTTAACTTTATTTACAATAAATTTAACAAATTTCCTTTGTAAAAAGAATAGGCGTATCAAAATTTTTATTATCCAATCGAGTTGCGCAGTTCTGAATGCAGCGTTTCATTTAATTTGATTTTTGCGAAATAATTTCTCTTTTTTAGTATTTCAGTTGAAATAAACAAAAAAAAAAAAAACTAGTTAGGGGGGCTTGGGTTAGGTTAACACAAACAAGAGGGGGTTAGGGGCTCCGAGGAAAACAAAATCGTTTACAATTTTGCATCTGTAGGTAGTCAATCTGCATTACAGACGGCCATGGCTTCGGCTTGTTCCTCGAGCAATTCCTTGCTGGTTACAGCCAGCTTTGACTTTGCGAAATCTTCTACGCTGAGACCTTGGACGATCTTCCATTGCTTGTTGGAAATTTCAACGGGGAACGAGAAGACGACTCCCTTTGGGGCACCATAGCTACCATCGGACATAACACCCATTGACACGAAGTTACCGGGCTTGGTTCCATTCCACCAATCATGCATGTGATCGCATGCCGCCTTAGCAGCAGACATAGCAGATGACATTTTGCGAGCGGCAATTACAGCAGCACCACGCTTTTGAACGGTCTCGACAAATGGTCCCTGCAGGTAGGCAGCATCGTTGACAACATCCCAGACTGGTTTCTCGGTTCCACCGATTGTTACCTTAGCGCTCTTTGCATCGGGGAATTGCGTGGCTGAATGGTTGCCCCAAATGATGACGTTCTTTACAGAAGATATTGGGACTGACAATTTAGCTGCGATTTGAGCGGTTCCACGGTTCTGATCCAAACGGGTCATTGCACTGAAGTTCTCCTTTGGAATTGATGGAGCATAGTGGGAGCAAACGAGGGCATTTGTGTTGGCTGGGTTTCCCACAACTAAGACCTTGACATCCTTCTTGGCAAATTGATCCATGGCTTGTCCTTGCACCTTGAAGATTTTCACATTGGCAGACAGAAGGTCTTTGCGTTCCATACCTTCCTTGCGGGGCATAGCTCCGACGAGGAATGCAGCAGAAACATCTTTAAAGCCAACAGCTGGATCTGTGGTGGGGATGACTTCTCGGAGTAGTGGGAGGGCACAATCGGCTAATTCCATGACGACACCTTCCAAGACACCAACCATTGGAGGAATGTCCAATAAATGCAAAATAAGGGATTGGTCCTTGCCGAAGACCTCACCGCGTGCAATCATGTAGAGCAGGGAGTAGGCAATCTGGCCAGCAGCGCCAGTAACAACAACACGGATTGGTTCACTCTAAAAAAGGGAAGAGAACGAAAATATAACTGCAATTTGGTTTGGTAGTAATGTAAGGACACTGAAACTAAAATGAATATAGAAAAAAATAGAACGCATATAAATGTTTTTTTTTTTGTTTTTAAGAGGTATAGAACTTTCAATAGGGATAGCTGTCAAACTTGCTGTCATACTTTGGGCAAATTACCATGGAAAGAGTTACACCAGAAGAACGATTTCAAATATTTGTCATAATTTGGCAAATCACCATTGAAAGAGCGTAGAAGTTAAATTGAAAATTTCGCACTCTGACTCTGTTCACCAAATTTATAGAGCACTTCGTAAAGTTTACGGGGTGCCTATAATCGTCGATTTGAGCAGCTAGATCGATTCATGACCAGATTTATTCTTTTTCATAATATTCATCAAAATCAAGCCCACATCGCCGCTGTAGACGTAAGTGTGACAGAGGACCCGAATTTATCTATCCGACGGCGATCTCAGAAACAACTCGGTCTCTGCCCGTCCACTACTTGGAAAATTTTGGGGAAAGATCTTCGGCTTCATCCATATGAGATCCAACTGGTGCATGATGATCAAGGCAGCGGACCATCAATTGCGTCCACTACTTGGAAAATTTTGGGAAAAGATCTTCGGCTACATCCATATGAGGTCCAACTGGTGCAAGGCGATCAAGCCAGCGCACCATCAATTGCGTCCTGTGTTCGGTACATGGACTGAGAATCAACTGAAAGTTGAACCAGACTTTTATAGTCAAATCATCTTCAGCAATGAGGCTCATTTCTGATTTGACGGCTATAAATAAACAAGCAGAATTGTTGTTTTTGAAGTGAGCACAATCCTTATGAGACTGTTGGGACTCCATTACATCCCGAAAAAAATCACTGTTTGGTGCGGTTTGTATTACAAACGCGTCATCGGCCCATTTTTCTTTAAATCCGAAAACGGTGCCAACATTACCGTGTATCGCGAACGCTGTTGTTTTTTATTTTTTATTCCCAATGTCATTGCAAATCATTTGGAGGAGAAATGGCGGCGCAACATGCCATACAGCGCGTGCAACCATGACTTTGTTGAGCCAAAAGTTTGGTGGCCGAATCATCTCACGAAATTGACCACCTTGTGTGGGTACGTCAAATCTCCGGTCTATGCTGATAAACAAGCAACGATTGATCACTTCGAATCCAAAATTCGACAAAATTAGAACGGATATACTCGAAAAATGGTACAAAATTGGACCGACGGGAAGGCTCTTCTGTCAGCATGACTTCAGTGATAATCCTAATAAGTCCCTGCATCGGATGCAACGGGTAATAAACCACTTCACAAAGTGTTGGTTTTATTCTATTCGTATTCCACTGATATGATTGGATTCAAATTGGTCAACAACGTTATAGATCTATTCTTCTTATACTGGGGAAGTGAAAGTACATTTTACCCTCAACCAAATTTATGCTTGACCCACTCACTTCAATTATTTGACAATTTTATTAAATTATCTATCTGAACAAATAAAACCATCAAAAGATGATGATGATATGTCACGCACACTACTCAATTTGTTCTTGTTATATTGGGTGGTCATATATTTTGACGCCCGACAATTTAAGCACCCATTTTTGTCTTAGGTCAGTTTGAAAATGTGTGTGTAAATCTGTACTTAAATGGTTTTAAGGTAAAACTACAGAGTAGAACTACATAGAGATAGAGTGCGCATCTCATACAACGAAAAATTTTTATGTGGTGTACTGATATTGTCTGTGTTTCGGATTTTAGTGTTACTAAGTTAACTTTGCCGATGCACTATTCTCAGTTGTCAATCGAGCAGTTTTAGTCACGTGACATGGTCGATTGACAAATGAGAACACTGTATCGGCAAAGTTTACTTAGGAAATCTAAGATCCGGAACACGGCCAATGATACCCCAGTGTTTACAGTGCTACCCCAGCATCAAACAACAACATAGCACGAAGGTTAAATTTCGTCGATCGTTTAGAGGTTGTTTAACTTTGAAAAAAATCTAAGTATCACTTAAATGCAAAATCGGTATCTATAACCGATTTTCATATTTAAGCAACGTTGCTTAGAGGTCGCTTAATTTAAACACGATCGACTGCGTTTTGAGGTTGTTTAGAGCCATTTTAAAATGAAATTGACAGATCAGAGAACACCAATAGAACAACAAAATCGTTTCAAAACAATGTTGAATGATATTTTCTTATTGCCGTTTACCAGCACGAACATTAGTAAATAAGAGAGGTCAGGAGAATGAAAAAAAACGTACCCACCAATATCTTTTTGCACCCTTACAGTACTTCGCGACAGGAAGTGGGTCGGGGAGTAGTTTTTTCATAAAAAAAAACACCCTTTTGTCGTGAAAAAATGATATGGCTGACAGATTGACATTCGTTTTCGGGAAGAACTCCTATCAGTAAATTGTCAGCTGGTATCTAAAAGTGAGAGATCGTTTGTTTTGAAATCTCCTCCATGTTATTTGTCTTTTTAACAAAGGCAAAGGAAACGGATAAATTGACCGTGTTCCGTATTTCAAAGTACAACTAAAAAATATGGTAAGGTGACGTGATGTGGAAGGCAAAATCTTATTGATGGGTAAGGTAAATATCAAACTATATCAATCCATATTTTGCAATTTTATTTTTCCATATTAAAAGATTTTTTAATAAGTTTTATCTATTCAGAATAATTATTCTAATTGAAAAACACTTTCATGATAGTTCGCAACAAAATCAGCTGTCCCTGAGTGCTGATTTGTCGTTCCCATACTTTTTCGTAAATTTGTTTCTCTAAGATAGAATACACCCCATATTAAGAAATTTGAGAATTTACTTCTTTTAACTCTAAAAGTACGGGAACAGACCTGTACGTTTTAAGTGGACTCTGAAAAGTAATCTCAGAATTTTTAAAATAGCTATTTCGCTGCCAATGCAGTACTTTGAGAGAACATCATTGACAAATAAATAAAAACAAAAGGACGATTGGCTGGTACGTAACGGGTGATCCAAGTAGAGATACTTTTTTCAATAGCCTTTTTTGACAGATCACGTGTGAGTCGTGTCATGCTGTCATGTTATTTTTGTTTCGTATTGTTTGGCATTTCATAATGGAAAGACTTACGCGTGAACAACGTTTACAAATTGTTCAACTTTATTATGAAAATTCACGTTCTGTGAGGAATGTGTTTCGCGCCACTTCCCACACATCGCATCAATCAATGGACTTATTGAGAGATCATTTCGGTGAGCACATAATTTCACGTTTTGGGCCGGTCGATTGGCCACCAAGATCGTGTGATATCACACCGTTAGACTTTTTCCTGTGGGGATATGTAAAGTCAAAAGCTTATGCCGACAAACCCGCTTCGATTCAGTCCTTGGAGGAAAACATCACGCGTGTCATTCGCCAGTTACCAGTCGAAATGCTCGAACGAGTGATCGAAAATTGGACTCAACGGATTGACCATCTGCGACGTAGCAACGGCCAACATTTGATATAAATAATCTTCAAAAAATAAATGCCAAAGAATGTTCTTTCAAATAATAACAAACATTCTCCATTAAATTTGAATTTTCTGTGTTTTTTTCTTTAAAAAAGTAGGGAACCTCGAAATGGATCACCCTTTATAATCTCGTTGCAAACGGTCTTCAAATTCTTAATACTGACTTTGAACTAGACTTACTTTTGAGGGTAAGTCTAGATATAAGTCATTGTTACATATGTAAATATTAGAATTGATTTTAAAATTGATTCAACCAGACAGTATGTAAACCGAGTTATTGAAGACTTTCGAAGTTTTAATCCGGTATTTCGATTTTTTTTTTGTTAAAAACTGGGCATGTAGTTTTGTCCGTAGTACGTAGGTCATGTAGTTTCGTCGTAGAGCGATTTTCATGAAATTTTGATTTTACACAAACTGTTATGTGGTACAATTTGTTATTATTAAGACTGTTCCAGTTTTTTTTTACTTATTGCCGTTTACGTACTAAAAAATTCATTAAAAGATGACCCCCCACTTAACCAAAAATCAAATAAACAAATTTAGTGTAAAAATTTCCGTAATCCAGATTACAGATTTCTTAAAATATTATTATATGAAGTTTTGTTCTTATTAGCCGATAATGGCCGATTGTTAAGTTATCTTTTCTCAATGGTCAATAAATCATTTTGACCAATAAGAACAGAGCTTCATCAAAGATATCTACTAAGTATGAAATTTGGAAGACGGTAATTTCTGTTGGTAAAAATCTGTAAACCGTCAGTTGGTATCTGAAAAGTAACAACTCTTTTGTTTTGAAATAAGTTTTATGTAATTTTGTTCTATAAAAGGAAAACAAAATATATTAAGATTATTCACTAAAACTCGTAAGATACTAGTAAACCGTATAAATTTACCAACTAGTAAATGATCTGTCAAATTTTGTATGAAATATTATTTATGTAAAGCCACGTAAATTTCTACGATTTTTACTTGGAAATCAGCCTCGGAAAATGTACACACATTGTGCTGTTTTGATTGAAAATATATCAGAGGTGGGAGTACAAATGTATAAAATGAATTATATTCACATATGTATTAAACAATAACGTTAACTTTTGCCAAACATCTTCAAAATCATTTAATCTTGTATCGCAATCCCTTTTAAAAATCTAATAAGTTTTTTTCAAACCAATTTCCGGTATTTTGATATGTATGGCGACGCACGTACGGTACGCAACTGGTTTCCGAGGGATGTTAATTTAAAGCACCTCGTTAATTTGCAAAATTACGAAATGCGTAAATGTATCAGTTTAAGTGAATACCTCTATAATGTTTTGTTTTTTTTTTTTACTTTATCGCGTTCATGTACTTTGTTTTGCAAATTTTACTCATTCTGAGGGAATTTAGAATTTACCCCATTTCCACAAAACCTGAGAATTTAATAACTGTTACTGCAAATGTATGGGGAAAGACGTATTGCTAGTGATTTATGTCTAACCCTGCGCTGTCATGCATTGACATCTTTTTTTCACCAGCCAAAGTTTAAAACACTTGTTATGTGTTTACCGAGATGAGGTAATGATAAACGATATTGAGACATTAAATCTATCAAATAAACACCCATATTCGAGTAGGTAATTCAGCCAATTGTAAATCCGTTATTTACAAGCAAATATCAATTTACATGGGTTTAAAAGGTTTATGCATTTGTTGCAAATGGCAATTCGCATAGATAAAAATGTATCTTTTATTGATTGCATTTTTATGATAACGGTCAGGATAATTGCTTTACTTATTGGTTTGGTTATGTTTATACAACAATGTGTGTTTTCTTATTCTATATTTATAGACTAGATTTTATAGATTTTGGCGGCCACTCCATAGACCAACAAGACATGTTTATCGAAAGCAATAGATAACTGTCAAAACGTTTTTCCGCTATAAGGCATAAATTAAGATGTTTAAAAGAAAACATTAGTTGATTGTTACTTATCTCTCCAAATGTGCTTTTTTGTAAGTGTTTTTTTTTTAAAGTTAAGTTTTTTCAGGTTGGCAGCACTGGTAAGTAATGGTGTCCAAACGTCATCTATCAAAGTGAAAAGTTTTCGGTATACTCTGCGTCTGCCATTTAATCAGAGGTAAGGGAAGTAACTTCCTTTATCTCTGCATTTAATCATGGAAAGTCTCAAGGCTGAACTATAATAGTCGGATGCAATCAGAAGCTAATGTCAAAATTCTACGTTAAGTTATCTTCAGTACTGTCAATTAATCAAGTGGAAGACATTTTGACAAACAAAATTTCGTTGCTTATGAACTTACAAATTTAAATGTACACAGCTGTTGAAGTGAAATGTAAAATGTTTGTACGAAAAAACGAAAGCAAGAGTGAACAAAAACTGAATGAATCAAAGCGAATAGCTATTATGGTCGTACAATACACATTCCATGTCTTCTTGAAGTGGTCGTCCGCAACCATCTTCTATTATCGTTCAGCCTTTACAAACGAGCAACGATTGCAAATTATTGAAATTTATTATCAAAATTCATGCTCAGTGAAAATTGTACATACGCTGTTTTATCGAAAAATTGTGTTCAGCGATGTGTTAAGCTCATTTCTGGCTCAACGGATACGTAGATAAGCAAAACTGTCAGATCTGGAGTGATGAACAGCCACATGTTATACAAGTATTACAGATGCATCCCGAAAAACGACAGTTTGGTGTAGTTTATGAGCTGGTGACATCATCAGTCCATTTTTCTTCAAATGTTACCGTCAATGGCAAACGATATCGAGCCATGATACGCGACTTTTTTTGCCCCAGTTCGCTGAGTTGAACTTGGTTGACATGTGATTTCATCAAGACGGTGCCACATGCCATACAGCTCGTAAAACAATGGAAATGTTTAAGAATGAATTTGGTAAGCTGTTTATCTCTCGAAATGGCCCTGTGTGTGAGTTATATCATACGATTAAATTATTTCTTGAGTGGGGTTATGTAAAGTCGTCAGTCTATGTGGACAAGCCGAACACGATTGAAGCCTTACAGGATAACATAACACGCGTAATTCGTGGTATACAGGCCGAAATGCTCGAACAAGTGACACAAAATTGGACCTTCCGAATGAACCATTTAAAACGGAGCCGCGGACAACATGTACATGAAGATGTCTATAAAACGTAAACGGCAAAGGCCTATTTATCAATTAGGTACAATAAAAGTTTTGAATATTTGATGCAAATTTGAGTGTTTTATTTGATTAAAAGAAAAACTACGCTTTAAAAATCACCCGTTATTAGAAGTAAAAGGAATACGGCATGCTGTATAAAAACAACAACCTTTAGTCGTCAATCTCAATAAAGTTTAAATAATAAAAAAAAACAATTAAGGCCTAAATTAAAGCAAAACACATGATTCGAAATTTAATTATGCTTATTAAAATCGGCCCACAAAATAAAAATAAACAAAAGTTACCCAACAGCTTAAGTGATGCCAAATAGCATATTGCGAAATACATGTACCACGAATTCCTTATCTTATCGTGGTTATTGACTAACGGTTATATGTTCAAATTTCAAAGATTTTTTTTGGTAATGCTGTACCAAAAAACAAAACAATTTTTTTGGGAGATTAAAAACAAATATAGATATAAAACAACATACAAACAAACATTAACATTGAACTTTCTACTGTCGATTAAAGTCAAGTCCACAGACAATTCGTTTGGTAGCTAAAATGTATAATTTGTTCTTATCTCAACCATTGCTCGTGTTCGCAATGTAAATTATTTTGTTTTTTTTTTGACAATCAGCTATACTTGTTAATTGTTCAACAGCATATACAACCTACTAATAAGAGTGTGGGTGTGGGGTCTGCCTATGAATGCCGGATAGAGCGGCATCATTGAGTATAAGTGCATATGCATGCTTTTCTGACACAAACAAATGGACCACACATCTATAAGGCCACATTTTCATATTTATGAATATGTACATCCCAATTGGCCGGATGCCAAAAGACGTCATTCCAGTACATTCATAATATTTGCCTACCATATCAAGCGGCGAATTGCATTTCATGTCCCGACCTAATATTTGATGGTGCAGAGTACGGTACTATAGTCATCGCATATTACGTGCAGTAATTCTCACTCTCCAAGTACAACACTTGACAACAACTTTATCGAATGAGTTCAACTGTCAATTTTTTCACAGCCAACAAGAAAAACGTCATATCGCCATCTTATCAATTATTTTACTTTATTATTATTTTTAATTCCTTAATCATAATTACACATTACGCAAGATTATCACAAAATCCATGCCTCCAAAATCACCCCATTCCATAAAAAAATAATTTTGTTATAAAACGCGATTTTACGATATTACTTTGGCACACTAGACCCGTATACGTTGTTCGATGTCAAAAAATAAATTTCTCCGGTTTTGTTGGCTTTCCGAGGGACATATATTTTCCGTCACGAAAGCAAAGGTCAAATGAAAGTTAAAAAACAACCAACACGAATAACGCATTTAAGAATTGTTCTGCTATAATAATTTATGTTGCATATTTACCATTTTTTCTGCTTTTGGGATATATTTGCACACAGTCTAGAGTTAAATGCAAAAAAAATGCTGTTTAGTGAGTTTTTTTTCTTATTTTGTGACAGTAGAGCTGCACCACCAAACGGTTGAGCTTACAAAATGGAACTGAAAAAGCAAAGGCGCTTTTGAGAAATAAGAGACGAACTACGAACAGAACAGAAATACGATTTACGATATTATTGAGAGATAGTCGGCTCGGCCGGCCGCCGGCTGATTTTTTTTGAAGAAAAAGAGAATGAAATCGAAAAGTTGCGAGAGAAACGTGTATTTTCGCGAAATGTTGCGAGGGTGTCATTTAATTGATAAGTTAGGTCAAGGCGGGTGGAAAGGTGAATGGAAGATGGACGATTTCATAACACTTTTCAAATTGTATATTATTGTGTTGATTTGTTTAAATGATTAATTGATAAGAAAGTGAGAAAGCGTTTGTTAAATTAAAATTCACTAATTGCACTATGCAATGAAATCGATTTTGGGATTATCGTGAAAGATAAACATTGATGATAGATAATCGGATGTTGATGTTGTAGGTACAGATTCAGGTGCATTTTATTGGAGGGACGACAAGGGACGACCTGTATAGATCTATGTTCTCAGAAATTGAATTATATTTTCATAAAAAGTAGACAAACATTTTTACTTACTTAAGTGGCGCTACAGTCCGGAATGAACCTGGGCCTCAACCAACATGCCTCTCCAATTAGTCCAGTCCTTAGCTAACTGCCTCCAGTGGCGCACTCCAAATTGGTTGAGGTCGGTTTCTACTTCTGCGCGCCACTTAATGCGAGGTCTTCCTCTACTGCGTCCGACGTCTGGCTGGGAGCCGAAGACTCTGCGAGCCGGAGTATTGGTGTTCATTCGTTCTACACGTCCTAGCCATCTTAAACGTCCAATTCAGAGTTTTTTTTGACCAGGGGCATGTCGCTGTACAGCTGTTATAGTTCTTGGTTGAATCTTCATCTCCATAGCCCGGGACCGAAGATTTTTCGAAGAATTTTCCTCTCAAATTGACCAAGGGTTTCTGCATCCTCTTTGGAGACGGTCCATTTAATTTCTGACGAGATGTTGTTGTCAGAGTTAATAGCGGAGCCGAGATAGGTAAAGTCCCGTACACCCTCAAAGTTATATCTGTCAATGGTGACGTTCTGTCCAATTCGTCTATGTTGTGTGTCCTTTGGTGTTGACGGCATATACTTAGTCTTGCCCTCAGTTACTGCTAAACCCATTTTTGCCTCTTCCTTCTCTATACTACCAAATGTGGCTATGACATCACGTTGAGGGCTACCAATGATGTCAATATCGTCGGCGTATGGCGTATGCTAGTAGTTGCACCGACTTTTGGAAAATTGTGCCTCTGGTGTTGGCTCGTGAGCTTTGCACAATCCTCTTAAGAATCATATTGAAGAAGACACATGATATAGCATGGCCTAAATCCTTTTTTGGCATGGAGAATTCTCCATCGTCATCCAACACAAACGGACGAGTTTGGGCGGTATTCCAAAACTAGACATTTCTCTGTATAGTGCGTCTCTATAAATGCTGTCGTATGCGGCTTTGAAGTCGATGAATAGGTTGTGGGTATCGATTTGGACTTCTTGGGGTTTTCCAGGATCTGAAAGGTTGGGGACTTTCCTGGAATAAAACCAAACTGATAAGGGCCTATTATAAGGGCATAGGATCTTGTAGAATATGTTGAGAAGACTTGTGCCTCTGTAGTTGGCTCAGTTCAGAGGGTCTTCTTTTTTGTAGATCGGGCAAACGATGCTGGGGTTCCATTCTTCAGGCATACATTCTTCCGAGCAGATTTGGCTTATGAGTTGGTGGATGTTACTTACCAAGTCATCCCCGCCGGCTTTATAGCTGGGAGGCCGTCATTTCCAGCAGGCATTCAGCTTGAGTTTATATATTGCTTCCTCTCTTAATTCAGGATGGGTGGTTGGCAGTTTCCGCTGCTGTTCCCAATATTGAATGGTTCGTTCTGCCTGACAGCGGAATATTGTTCGTCATAGCGGTATAACAGTCTGCAGAAGTGGTTCTTCCATATCTTCAGCATCGACTGTGTCTCAACTACGATATTTCATTGGTCATCTCGACAGAATTCTCTTTGAGCCTTATATCCTTGGCTTTGACGTTTTACACTTTGGTAAGACTTGCTAACATCGTTCCTGGAGTGGCACCTCTCTATATCCTCTTGCTTTTCTTGCTCTTTTTTCTTCTTTCTAAAAAGCCAGAGTTCTTCCCTTATTGTTTGCCTATAGAGCTCAATGGCCGCCCACGTCTTTGCCTGCATCTTAGCCTTGTAGGCCTCGTTCTTGGCTGCGAGCATCTATCGGTATTCCTCATCAAACCAGGGGTTTCTTTCTGGTGGGCGCGAGAAACCTAGCACATCTGTTGCGGCTGATCTAATAGCTTGTTGGCATCGTTGCCATTGTTCTTCGACATTCGATGCTGGTGGCATGGTGTTAATCGAAAGATTTAGGGACACGCGTTGCACGAAGGTCTGGGCGGTCACTTGCGATTGCAGTCTTTCGACATTAAATTTTTTTTCACAGTATTTCTGGATTGTTGTGGCGTGGTGGATATCTGCATTCTTACAATGGCTGCGTGTCTCTTGTCTATCGCAATGTGATCAATTTGGTTGACAGTTAGTTGATATGGAGAATGCCATATCCCCTTATGGTTATCGAGGTGAGGAAACCGTGTGCTGGCTAGAGTGGCATTCCGTTCCGTAGCGAAGTCAATTAGCCTAAGTCCGTTACCATACCTGTTGTCGTGTAGGCTATGTTTTCCGACAATACTGCTTAAGATGTCTTCTCTTCCTACCTTTGCGTTGAAATCTCGCAGCACGATTTTAACATCGTACTTCGGTAGTCGCTCATAGGTTTTATCATTTTTTTCGGCGTTGGGGCGTGAGCGCATATAAGGCTTATGATGGAGAATTTGGCCTTTATGCGGATTGTTACAATGCGTTTGCTAATGTCTTGGAAACATAAGACTTCTTACCTAAGTCTTGCACTTATAACAAACCCGCATCCGAATAGTCGCTGTTTCTGCTCACTATAACGAGATCCGTAGTACATAATATCAACCGGGAAGGTATACTACTTTGTTTTGCCGCCATTTTGATAAACATCGCCGTACATATGCCAATAGGATGTTACAGCTAGCACATGACAACCCCGATTTTCATGAAAAAAATCATAATGAGTGACGATGCATATTTTAATTTGAATGGATATGTGAATAAACAGAATATTCGGTTTTGAGCAATGGGAAACCCTTATATTATTCATCAGTCACCTTTGCATCCATTAAAAGTTACAGTCTGGTGTGCAATTTGGTCAGGAGGAATAATTGGACCATACTTCTTTGAAAATTAAGACGGCGTAACGGTAACTGTGCGACATCGTGATATGATTGAAAACTTTTTTTCGCCATAACTGCATTCTTTTGGGCTTGATTAACATGTGGTATCAACCAAAAGGATGCCATATCGCTTACAGCCAGGATTACAATGGAATTACAGCGAGACCTCTTTGCATAACAAGTTCCACGGTCGCCTGATTTGACTATTCCAGACTTTTTTTGTGAAGATATCTGAAAAGCAAAGTTTATGCAAACAAACCAGAAACGCTTGAGCAACTCAAACAAAATATTCGTGATAAAATTAATGAAACACCGTGTGAAATGTGTGAGAATGTAATGAAAAATGTGCTCAAAAGGGCTCGCATTTGTGAGACTAACAGAGACGACATTTACCTGATATTGTATTCCATTCATAATTGCCGACATTAAATAAAACATTTATCGAAATAAGATCCATTCTCTTTCATTTAATCAAAAATTATAAACAAACAAAGTAGTATACCTTCCCGGCGGACACCCTGTAGATGTCACAGTTTATCACCCTCTTTTTGCCCGGTCCATCCCATCTTATTTCCTGGACCACAGTAATATCTGCTTTGTGGCAGTTAAGGGCTTCCGCTAGTTGTTCGCTTGCACCTATCCTGTTTAATGTTCTTACATTCCAGGTGCAGATACGAACGTCGTTGTCCTTTGTTCGCTTAGCAGGGTCGTCAACAATAAAATCCGTCCTTTCCGATGCTATTGGTTGGTTCGTAACCGTAAGTTTTTTTTCCATTGTTAGGTAGTTATCCCTAAGCATAACCCCCAACCTGGAGGGCCAGTTCCAATTTATTAGATACCCCTACAACACGGAGCCATCAGTATCCACTTATGTATTGAGCGCTGCCGTCGGCCTTTCGTTTCATCCGCCACCATCCCTTTTCACGGGGCCTGACTTCTCCTTGAAATTCCTATACAACCTGTTGTCCGAATATGTCTAGGTTGTTCTGGGACAGCAGGCCGTGTATTCATTTCGTGCCATTCTGATGATCTGGCTGTTTATAGTGTTTCTGTTATTCGTCTTGTGGTGTTGATACACCCGCACTTATCGTTTAGCAAGTAAAATCCGGTTGGATGAGACCAGTAACCGATGGTTAGTTAACACATGGAGGTTGAAAATTAGCACACTTGATGTGTAGTCAGAGTTACTACCACCGGCATTGGCAAGAAAAATTTACGAATTTAATATTGCAAAATTCCAATTTGACCCTACACATTATATAGTTCACAATGACATTTTTTAAGTTCAAATCACAATCAAACTCGTTTCAAGTTGCTGGCAGAAGTAAGACATTGGGTCGTCTCGTCGATGGAACATATGGAACTAACATTCCAGCAGTCGGGTAAATGAAAAATAAAATATTTGGCATTTTCGGCTCATGCAGGGTTTCACACCTTAGCTTCTCCTTACATTTTGTTACAGAACTAAAGTAACTATTGTGATCTATCAGTTTCGAATTTGTCCTTGTCATTTGTTGTTATGAAATCATTTTCCAGAAAGCCAAGTTTTCCATTACCAAAAAACGGAATGAAATTGCCGAAAGATTAACGGCCAACAAGTTCTGTACTTGTAACCAGATCATAGCACAGTGGACGTACAAGTGGAGACACACAAAGAACACATAAAAAAAAACTCTAAAGCGCAAATAAACTGCAAATTCGCAAAGTGAAATTCAAACATAAAAAATACACACACTTTTACATTTAAATAAAAAAAACACAAATACATATGCAAACATCCAAATTGAGAATCTGATTAGTTCAGGTGAAGGGTGATCTTTTTCGACTTTTCGAGGTTCCCTACTTTTTTTAAAGAAAAAAACACAGAAAATTCAAATTTAATGGAGAATGTTTATTATCATTTGAAAGAACATTCTTTGGCATTTATTTTTTGAAGATTATGTCTATTAAATGTTGGCCGTTGCTACGTCGCAGATGGTCCATCCGTTGAGTCCAATTTTCGATCACTCGTTCGAGCATTTCGACTGGTAACTGGCGAATGACACGCGTGATGTTTTCCTCCAAGGCCTGAATCGAAGCGGGTTTGTCGGCATAAGCTTTTGACTTTACATATCCCCACAGGAAAAAGTCTAACGGTGTGATATCACACGATCTTGGTGGCCAAACGACCGGCCCAAAACGTGAAATTATGTGCTCACCGAAATGTTCTCTCAATAAGTCCATTGATTGATGCGATGTGTGGGAAGTGGCGCCGTCTTGCTGAAACCAAATGTCGCCGAGATCACGAGCTTCAATTTCAGGCATCAAATAGTCGGTTATTATGGCACGATAACGGTCGCCATTGACGGTTACGTTCGCACCGGCATAATTTTTAAAGAAATATGGACCGATGATTCCACCGGCCCACAAACCACACCAAACCGTTGTTTTTTCTGGATGAAGTGGCAGTTCTTCAATCTCTTCAGGTTGCTCTTCGTCCCAAATGCGGCAATTTTGTTTGTTTACATACCCATTGAGCCAGAAATGGGCCTCATCGCTAAACAAAATTTGCCTCGAAAACGTCGGATCTTCTTGGAACTTTTCAAGAGCCCATAGAGCGAAGCGATGTCGCTTGGGAAGGTCGAGCGGCTTCAGTTGTTGCACAAGCTGTATTTTGTACGCTTTCAATTTAAGATCTTGACTTAAAATGCGCCAAGTCGTTCCATACGTCAGTCCGAGTTGCTGCGAACGGCGCCGAATCGACTCTCTACGGTCTTCGTGTACACTCTCAGCTACGGCCGATATATTTTCTTCACAGCGTGCTGGACGTGGTCTATTCGGTCGAATATTATCCAATAATGAATGCTGGGTCTCAAAAATGGTGATGGTGTTGCGAATAGTACGCTCAGTAGGCCGATTATGTTGACCATAAGTTGAGCGAAGTGCACGAAACGCATTCCTCACAGAACGTGAATTTTCATAATAAAGTTGAACAATTTGTAAACGTTGTTCACGCGTAAGTCTTTCCATTATGAAATGCCAAACAATACTAAACAAAAATAACATGACAGCATGACACGACTCACACGTGATCTATCAAAAAAGGCTATTGAAAAAAGTATCTCTACTTGGATCACCCGATAGATGTTATACACATACATATATGTAGATGATATGTCTTATTGCTTGATGCACGTTTTTACGTCTCTTCGTCAATTTTTTTTGTTTTTTTTTGTCAAGTTAAATTTATCAAGTTAAAATTTTTGTACATTTTTTTCTTGTCAATATACTTGTTTTTAATTTAAAGCCAAACAATTTAAATCAAATAGTTTATATGAAAGATTTGGAGTCAAAAGTATGCTACAATACATTTTAATAAAATTGTTAATGAGATTATAAACTCAAAAGATAAAAAGATGTGTTTGAACTAAGCGGGAGCAGGAAATAATGTGGATGGTATGATAGGGAAGAGCGATAATGGCGGCAAAAAAATTAGGAAGTGAAGGAAGGCAACATACGGGGTTATTGAGGCGAGTAAAATAACCATGGTAGACAGGGTAGGAAAATTTCTCGCAAGCGTCATCACACCTAGACGTAGAAGACTGGCATGGAATTTTTTTTGTTGCGATTTAAAAAGGGTCAAGTCCCACACCCAACGACGAGCTATAGAGGGAACTTGCATGCCAGCACCGACCCAACGACAAGATAAATCGTCGCTACAATTTGTTTCGAGTTGCACGTCGATCAAAAATCCTCGACGTATCAAGTAACGTGCTGTCCATTTGGATATACCGCTATTGCGTAAAGGAAAACATTGAATAAAATACAACAGCGCGTTTATTTTCTTTAATTATTTATTTATCATCCAAGGTGTTTTGTTTTCGTTTATTTTATTTTTTTATATTCTAGAATAATAATTCAACATTGTTTTGTATTAGTTTTATTTGAAATATTTACTTTCATTTTAATAATATAATAATGTTCATATATGTATGTATATAATATAGACTAAGTATGAATTTATGGATTTAAATAGTTATCCACAATGTGATTTCATTCATTTCGGTTTTTGTTTAAATTTATTATTTAATAAGAGAGGAAGTTTACCCTTTCGTAATATGTAATGTAATTTCCTATTTAACATCAGTGACATTCAGTGATTTTCCTTTTTTTTTTTAAATAAATGTTGTTATCTTTATTCTTAGTCGTTACAATTGATTTTAAGATAAAGAATGGTGTAATTGGACACCAAACAAAGCAAGGGTCTGTTTTCGTGTGTTTTATTGTTTATTTAATAAATTTTATCAATTTTCAACACATATTGCTCCATATTCTCAACATTGAAGGATGCATTGTGTGGTATTTGTTTCAGTTTTGCGGTAGATGACAGTTTTTGGGTGATTGGAAACTCTGTAAAAGTGTGTCAACTGTTACGAGTGTTTGTTGGAGTGTAAACAATTTTGATCAATTCTTTGTTTTCGTGTACAGCTTAAGGAGTATACCGCCGCGCTTCGCTTTGAACCATTCATCCTTTTCCAAAAAAAAAATTTTTGTTTTCCTCTATTTTCCGCTAAACTAGGTACATATTATATATCGCTCTCTCTCTCACCCTTGTTCATAAGTTGTTTTGTATATATATTGAGTGTATATAATATATAATATTAAAATTTCTTATACGTAATTATCAAATATATTTATATTTCAATAAATTAAAAACTATTTACACAAAAGTTATATGATTTTCATAAAAAAAGGAATCCAATGTTCACGCGCGTAGGTTTCGCCTTATCGCTCAGGCCCTCTCTCGATTACGTGGTTAAGGTATTTTTGAAGCCATTGCGTATAGCTATTGTAAAGTGCAATTTTTATTCGAAAGAGGGAGAGAGTGAACTGTTTTTTTGCGTAACATTATGATTTTTGTTAAACGAAGGCGTACAATTTGTTTTTATTAATTCGGTTTAGTGTTAATTTTTTGTTTGTTTTTTTTTTTATTAATTTTTGTAACAAGTGTTTTGCTAATTAGTTGAGGCCGAATAATGTCTTGATTGTAAGCAATACCCTCACATATACACAAACGAACGAAAAAATAATTATTGATAGTAATAAACTGTCTCTGTTGTTGGTGGATGTGGTCGCGTTGGTTGCTTAATTCAGATGGAATCCCTTTTCTTTCGTTGCAGTTAGTAGACGATCTTTTAGTATTTCTTCGGTAGAATAGTCGGGCAGTTTTAGGTAGTGTACGCATGTATTTACGGATGGATAGCTACCCTCACCGGCGTCCACTTTGCGGACGACTGTTAGGCGTGGATGTAGATTAGCCAATCCACCTGGAGGCAAACTACTGCAGCCGGTGGTGAATTGTAGAAATGCTTTACGTTCCGGGCCGGTCATGCTTAGGAGAACATTTACGAATCGCAGGAAACCAGGACTGAAAAATAAGAAACCCAAATTTAGTACAAAGAACGGTTTATGATTAAAAAAATAATCCACTCACCTATCTTTCGAGTATCCCAGCTTCGGTTCGGTATAATTGATGAGATCTTCCCTTGTCCATTGGGGATGTTGTTCCCCACAGATCATCATACGCGCCTCGTCAGGACTAAATGCAGCCAACTTGTTCAGCGGGAACACTTGACAGAAGCCACGATGGAATGCCTCCAATTGCTTAGCAATACCATCTTGCAAAGAGAAATTCATCAGCAGCTCACAGTATTCCTCGAGATTGTGTATGGTAACATCGATTGCAGCTCCATTTGGTACCAGTTCAGCGTACGAGTAACCATAGACTCGTGAGCTAGGCAGGTATGTGAATGCCAGAGCGAGATCCTCTAAATCCACTTCGCCATTTTTGGTGACCAACTTGAGGTTCTCAATTGCGTGATTACGCTGATCGGGCGACAGATGTGGATCCATTTCGATTGCTTGTTTGCGGGCAACCATCTCCTGTAATTCTTTGATGAATTCAGCGCGAATCGGATCGATTTCGGAGAGATTCTCTTGAGTGAGTACACCATCGTACCAGCATGATTCGGGGAATTCATTGCCTAGAAGTTTGGAGCATGTGTCCGCTAGTTCCGAGTCCTCGGACATAATAGAAGACATCATTAGATCGTCGCAACCCTTAACCGCTTGTATAGCGCTTGACTTGGATAGAACCTTGTTGTGGCAGAGCAGTTGCAGGAATGAGTTCGACAGTGGCAAGTCAACGAGACGCATATCTTGCAATACCTTTGCGATGAAAACGCCCAAAAACCAGTAATACTTTGAGACACGTTCACAGATCTCAGAGTCTTGTGGCAGCGGTGCTGGGAATAGGCCACATTCCTTACGACTAACATAGTAGCCAGTCGGCTTAATGCCCTGTCCCAGATGTATGTACTGGTCTTCGGTTGCTAAACTCTGCTCTTCATCTTCGCACAGCCACATGCCAAGGTCGGCACGCTGTAGTTCGGCTGCAACAAGTGCATAGAATTCCAGTGTCGGTCCCAGACCTGTCCCTTCCTCGCCAACAAATTCCACTTCGAGAACGGACTTTCTGTTGCAGTGGACCTTCATTACTTGGATCGCCCAATCTAGAAGATTATCACTGCGTGGTACCTTGACACGCTCATGCTTTAGTCGTCCCACACGGAATTCGTGTTGATCGTCACGTCGTGGACTCAAGCCGGGCATTCGTTGGCGTTCTAGTGTCACATCACGCTGTGATTGCAAGCAAACTATCGATCGTGAAGCGCCGAATGCTGTGCAATTAAAGTACAATTGACGCGTCTCGAATGGGAATAGGAACGGACAGGACTGATTCAAGTCCTCACACCATGTAGGCAAACTGTTACTTGAGAGGACAAGCGGATCTTGAATTTGCTGTTGCAGCTTGTTGGTGATCTTCTTGCTCATAAACATATCGGGCGGCAGAGTGCTTGTGGTTTTGTCTTCATCTTCATCTTCGGTTAGGGGTTTATCGCTTCCGGCCGATATATCCTTCTCCTTTTGGTTAAGTGCGTTCAGCTGACTCAATAGCTGCAGGACATCGTCCACACTGCAGTTTATATTCTCCGATGTCGTGAATCCACTACGCATCGGCGAGTTAGGAGATAGGGTTGAGGCACCACTCTTAACAGAGATTACTGGGGTATTAGGACCATCTTCATCGCCCACACTGTTGCTGTCGTTGGGTAGTGCTTCCTTGTACACAATTGTGTAGGTAGGCTCCCATGCCTTGCGGAATTTGTCCGCCTTGGATAGTTGTGTGGCTAGAAGGAGCTCTTGTACTGCACGGAATATCGACCAATCCGTGTTGCGCAATTCCACCTCGACATCTGGCACACCACCAATACCGGGACCCTTTAGCGTCAATGACAGTGCTGGCTGTTGGATAGCAACATATTCGCTAGTTTTAGCTGCCTCTGCACTGGACCCAGGGGGACAGATTTCCAAGTCAGACGTCTGATTGACATTGGTTCGGCCTGGACGTGGATCAAAAGCAGGAATCAGGGCAGAGAATTGGCGTTTAAGAACGAATTCATCGTCCCAAGATTTTCGCTTAGTTACGCCAGCTAGACGATTCTCGAGCGTTTCGTCATCCATGAAGGTGAGGAGATTTCTGGAGACCATTACCTGTAGGAGGGTATTCTGAAAGGAAGCACACGTTTGAGTTTGTTAGTTGTGGTCGAAAGATTTAACATTTAATGATACTTACTCCAACTTCTTCATATTCATCCTCATTCTCCTCGTCATCATTTTCTTCATCCATTTCGTCGTCATCGTCCATGTCACCAAGCAGTGCTGGAGCACGACAACTCTCCAAGAAGTCCTCTAAAGACACCTGTTCGCTGTCGCTGGACGTGGAAGTGAGGCTCATTGTCAATGCAGGATTAATCGACGACGACACTTGGTTGCCCGATGACGGATTGGTTCCACTTCCGACATTAGATCCCGAGTTGTTAGCTACAACGAAAAAAACTGTAAATTAGCAAAGATACTCGAGTGTAGAAGAATAATTAAGCTTACCCGCATTGTTTGATGACAGACTTGGATAGCTCTGTGCTGTGCTCAGCAGTCCCGAGTGGAAATTGCTAGATAACGCTAACTTCACCAGACTTGTCACCGATGTAGGCCCACGTGGGAAGAATCCAGTTCCGGAGTTTTGATTATTGCGCTCATTCGAATTTGAATTGTTTATCTTCTGGTCGTTTTGGATGTTGTTACCCTGCGAGGCACGACGTCGGGCCATGGCAGCAAATGTTTCTAACAGCCTGGTAGGTGTTGCTGTATCTGGCTGAGCTGGGGCCTCTGACACCGAAGTAGTTGTCAAATTGGGCACGCTCACGCTCATTTGACTTGAAACCGCTGTGGCGGATGCAGCTCCCGCTGGTGTGTTCTCCAACAGAGGAGTGTTGCTTTTAGTGTTGGAGCCCTCCTTTCCTGTGGCCGAGCATTCTCCCATGTGCTTCTCGACGAGTTGCTTTTTAAAGTGTACCACTTCATCAGGCTTTTGTAGACCACCACCAGCTGTGCTGGATGCAGTCGGAGCAACAGTTGAAATCGCCGCACCACTCGCAGCCGGATCGTGTGACTTGGGCAGAGGAATTTTGACACCTGGTGCTAAGAGGTTAGACGATGGGATCGATAAAATATCCGACGATAGGATGTTGTTTGTGTTGTTGCGGATCATGTCGACGCCTTCGCGCATTTTGTCAATTACTTCCATTGCCTCGGTGGAGAACTGAGAAACTCGCTGTCCAGAGTTTGCTCTCAGGTTGACCAACAAGCTCTTGCTGATGCTGTTCACAGAGTTACTTGCATTCATCTTGTTGTTTGCTTCGATGTTTGATGTCTTGTTGTTGTCCTCACTGTAGCTTTGCTGACGAGTGAGAGTTGCTCCGCTGGTGCTGCTGGGACCACTTGCCAGTAGTCCGGCCAATGTATTCTTGGCAGCATTATTGACACTACTACTGCCCCCACATACGCTGTCCGTAAGCGCCAGATTTTCGGTGATAGTCGCTAAGTCAGATACCACGTTCGCATTGATCGCCTGCATTGAGTTGTTGATCGCCGACAAGTCTGTGATGTTCTCCCTTTCCCTCAGCGAATGATGGACCACCACGGACGAGCCGCATGTGTCCTTTCCATCGGGATTTGCTGTGGTTACAATATCGGACTTTGCCGATGAGAAGACATTTTCGGTGATTGCCTCCACGGCCTGCTTCCAAGCGAGATTGTCTGCAGATGCAGCCTGCTCTGAGGTGGCCACTGAATTGCGATTCAGCTCGGTAGCCTCTGGCAGTGAGGGTGTTGAACTGGACTTGCGACTAGTAAGCGCATTGCTCTTGTTCTCCATTTTCTTGGTCAGATTCGATAGAGGGGCAACTGAGTTGCCGCCTTCCAACACTGATAGGTTATCACAATTCGCCAATTTCAGATCGTACTTTCCTTCTGCGCCCATACGGTATGAGTTCCTCACGCCATGATCCCATTTCACGTCAATCCATCCGTTGTGAATTTCTCCGGTGACGGTGCCTTCACTGCAGCCATCTTGGTTTTCCCAGCGCCAATCGACGCCACGAACAACTCGAGCGCCCTTTGTGATGTGTTTGAGTTGAGCGCGGATTTGACGTCTCTCACGGCGAATTTTCGCCTCCGCCTCTTTGGCACCCTTGCCCATGTCTTCACAGACTGACGCCACGCGGCCATATATCTCGAAACCACTCAAACTTAGATAGTGCGTCTGTCCGGAGGCATTCCTTCCATTTTGTTGGATACGGATGTGTCGGAAACCCTGGTTTTCATCAGGAGCACAGACAATCGGCCAGGTGCTAGTGCTGCCTGGTTCAACGAGACTCTTGTCATCAGAATGCGTGACCAGTGTGACCCAACTCACGCCGTCCTTCGAGCCTTGCAACATCCAATTGCGAAGTGCACTGCGGCCATACCCGCGAGCATGTCTCAGGGTGTATGCATTTGGAACCAGAAACAATCCCAAATCAATGGCAAACCAAGCCTTCTTATTGTCTTTGGTGTGGCAATTCACACTGACGCTGTCACGCGATAAGATGTCTTCCAATTTGCCGTATGGCAGGGATTTTCCCTCCGAACAAGTGACCTGAACAAGTCCATACTGTGCCGGGTTTACCCATTCGGTGGACTTGCCATTCGAGCCGATAAAGTAAATCAAGCCTTCCTCGTCAAAGTCATACTCGTGCTTGAACACCATACCGGCCTTATAGTCCTTCAGTTTCTTAAGATATACAAACGTACTCCGATCCATGTCGTACCATTGCTTGGCCACCATTTTAAGCAAGTACTTGGCTAGCTGACCCACAGTAGCAAGCGGCTCCATCTTCAAAGTCCTTCCCGTGCGATCGAACAGAGTAGTCTCACAGGCAGCTCGTTCCAATCGGAATCTCAAGCGTTTCGTCAAAATTTGCAGCCCATAGCCCGTTCCTGGTGCATCGTACATGTAGATTGGCAGCTTCTCGGTGCTCTCCAGTACCGACACCAATTTCTGTACCAGTATACCAGCGGTATTCTTCTTGTCGCTCTTGCTGTTGAGAATACAATTCTTGAAAATGGCGATACGCTGCTTCTGTAGCTTATTCATCCTGTTTCTTGACAGACCATTGTCCCAGTAGTTCTTTGAGAGTACCGCCACTAACGACTGCACCAGTCCCGAGCTGTGCATCTCATAGGCGCTTACAACGCCGTCTTCGTGCAACAGTTTTGTGAGCTCGGTCAGAGCACTTGACAGCTTCTCTTGCCAAGCGGAGTTCGGTGACATGCGTTGTTCCCCAAGTGCCGCCTCGATTAGCTTAACGATTGCCGTCAGTTTTGCGACAGCACCACGAGGCACCGCTTGTGCCGCCTTGAAGTATTTGTTGTAGAGATCGCGAGCCAAGTTCTTGACTTGATTCTTTTGAACTTCGGTTTTGGATTTGGTTTTCTTCTTCTTTGTTACTGACCATCCTGGTGCAAAGTCCGGCCCAAGGGTGGTTTCAGCGGTGAATGTGTGCTTTGTGCTGCGATTACTTTCGAAAATAAAACCGGGCAGGTCATCCTGGAGAATGGTCACTTGGTGACCCTCTGAATTGTGGATGTGTAACTGATTTGGTTTTTGGCTTTGAAGTACCCAGTTGCCGACTACCAGGCGTAGGACTGATACTGTTGGGAGGATTGGTTGCGATATTGTGCCCAGTCGGACAGCTGAACGAGCTCTTAAGAGTTTCTCCAAGAATTCACCACGGTTTTCTGCAAAGATAAAGAGGAAAGGGATTGTGATTGATGGTGTGTTTCAAATATGGATGTGGAAAGAGCTTAGGGGACTGCGTTAGGTTAATGAATGAACACACAAACACTCACGAATGTCGAGTTAGATGGGGTGGAAGGATGCTAAGGACATGAAATGCGAAACGATTTAATATGAGATGTTTGTTAATGGTATACCATGGCAATTAAGAATTTAGTAAGATCGTAACCACTTGGACACATGACAAACAGTTTTCTGATTTCAATGCATCGCTGGGGCTTGCTGTTAATATTATTTTTTAGTTCGAGATAGTGAGCCTAGTCTAGACCTACTAACGGAAATAATTGTTCTTACATAACAACCGGGAGCTACGGAAAGGACTGATTTTATTGTTGAAATGCTTAATGAAAGTAGGACAACAGCGTTCGTATCTGCAGCTGGAATGTGAGCATACAACAACCAGCGAAAGCTCTAATTTTCTAAAAAAAACAGACATTACTGCCATTCAAGAAAAACGATAGGATGTTCCAGGCAAAAGGCCAATGAAAAACTGTTACTAGGGTCCATGTTAGAGTAGCAGAATCAGTGACTATTTGAAATGTCTTATGATTCGAGGACATCAGCGAACGCATTAAGGATAATTTGGAAAGCATAGACGTTACATGCGCTCATCACTTAACACTGCTTCTTTGAGCTGCTCGACAAAATTTGTGAGCACCTGCGAATTACTATGTTATGATTCTGCGCCTAGGTAGGAAGAAAGTACATATTTTGTAGTGTTTTCGAAAAACAAGGCACACCACGGCTGAAAACGGAGTTAAGACAATTGGTTCCACTCCGGAAAGAAATGCCACTATACCTAACACAAGTTTCCTTCGCCTTGACATCCATCCATAAAAAAGTTGTCGACTTAATTGACCACTGTGAGATAGACAAGAGGCACGCTTATAGTATTCCAGATACGCGAAAATTCCGAGCAGCAATCATCGATTCCGCGTCTGAAAACGGAGTTAAGATAATTGGGTCCACTCCGGAAAGAAATACCACTATACCTAACACAAGTTTCCTTCGCCTTGACATCCATCAATGGACACAGCAGCCTCACGGATAAAAAAATTGCCAACTAAATTGACCACTGTGAGATAGACAAGAGGCACGCTTACATTATTCCAGATACGCGAAAATTCCGAGCAGCTATCATCGATTCCGCCTATTCCTTTGTTGCAGCCAAGGTGAGTATGGGGCGAAATGGTGTAAGAATATTCAAATTCGAAAGGCAAAATAGCAAGGGGCCGCTCAAAGTTTTGCAGAACGCCTATCCCTTCATCTTTTGATAAATACTATAGCACCAGCATTTAATAACAAAGACTTGCGACGATGTCAACAATTCATAGAATCAGCCGCAACTGCCTATCTCCATGTCACTTTTTTTTTTTGTCAAAACGACTTCCACTCCGACAATCGCTTCCGTGCCCAAAAGTCTATTATGGGCAACTTAAGTAAATTTCAGTAATGAAGATATCCAAACATAGAATTTTGACATTAGCTTCCGATTGGTTCCGACTTTCCGACTATTAGCCTTAAGTATGTTTTCCATTTTAATGCTACACTAGGTACAATTAAGTTCACAACAGTTAAGAATATGACGTTTCAAGACCAAAAGCAAATGATGCCTAATGAAATATACGCTCCCAAAAAAAAACTTTTTTTCTATTTAATGAATCTGGTTAATTTTTTTTTTTGAAATTGCAGATTGATTTTTTGATTTAAATAAATAGGATAACTGGTTTTTAATATTCTAATGTCTCCTATAAGTTTTATCGCACGCGTTTGAATCCTATCTAGAAGGCGCAATATTGTTTTTTGGTGCACAAGACCAGATGTGGGCGTTGAACTCAGGTTAAGGGCGTATAAACGCCTTATATATTGTGGCCAGATCAAAAGGGGTGAAATATTTCTTACATCGATTAAGGAAACCAAGACATTTCGCCCACTTCGGTCGTTCCAAAGTAAGTCGTTACTAACACACATACCTAGCATGGAAAGTTGTTTGGTTTCTTCGACGTAAGCGCAATTCATGGATAATGGCTCTAGAGTTTGGTTTCGCTTTAATGACAGAAGACACCATTGTGCTTTGGAAGCACTAAATTCTACTCTTTTGGATTTACACCATTTGATGATGCTGGCAAGGTCGGAATTCAATGAGTCTAACATATGTTGTTGTTTAGATTCTACGTTCGAAGATAGGGGACGTGGACCTGAAAACGAATATGAGAAGCTGAGAGTATTGTCATCATCAAAGGAATGAAATGGATTATAAGTTGCAGACAGGAGATCATTGATAAAAATGAAAAAGAGAATCGGAGACAAAACTGAGCCTTCAGGGACACCAGCATTTATTTGGTGAGTTGCAGACTTGCATCCGTCCAAAACAAATTTAATTGAAAGTTTCGAAAGATATTTTCTAATTCATAACAGAAGTTTTTTAACGATTCCAAATGCACGCATTTTCGACAAAAAGACTTGATGCCAAACCCTGTAAAATGTCTTGAAATATCAAGATACTTAATGTAGAAAGATTTATGAGCCACCCTGTAGATGGGGTTAGTTCAGCAGGCACTTAGGTAGTAAAACAAGGTGTAAACAGAAAATAATTCTCAACGCAAACGTAGTTCTAAACATTTTTCTTTTTTAGTAAATTAAAAAAAAAAAAAGTTTGTTATGTGATATAGAGCCAAACCAAAGTATCCATACAAACCATTTAAATACATAGACAGTAAAATATTCTAATGATACATGCAAACCAAACAAATCAAACACCCAACACTGCGTACCTGGTCGGTCACTTATGCTAAGAGTCCAAATATCATAAACCATTTAAATAAAAAAACAAAAAAAAAACGTAAATGCTAAAATAATACATTTGCCCGCATCACCTTAATATGCAAAATAATAATAAAAATGAATTCCAATAGCAACAATTACCCATTCAGATGATAGAAAAAAAAGTATTGTTAACATAAAAATAGAAAATTAAATTTCGAGAAAAAATAAGCGACAAATATCGTAATAAGGTAAAACAAAAATTTAATTTAAATAAAAGAAAAGAAACAAATCTCTCACCTTCATTAGGTACTGAGTCCATGCCTCGTCCCTTTCCTACAGGACAGAAAATTATACGATAAAAAAGGAAAAAAAAATAAAAAAAAATCAACGGAAAAACGCACCACACACAGGAATGCATGTTTGTTGTTGTAATATGGAAGGATAATAATGAATAAAAGGCTAAAGTAGTTGTCAGGATAAATAGTATCAATTGGAATAGCAGGTGCGGGGATAGATGATAACTCGATTATTGTGTGAACTAGTCAATAACTGGGTACAGTTGTTTTTCTTTAGGCTGCTCGGACTTTGTTATTTACAAAAACGAAAAAGATTGAACGGAATAATAATTTTATTAACGGGTGATCCAAGTAGAGATACTTTTTTCAATAGCCTTTTTGTCGTGTGAGTCGTGTCCTGCTGTCATGTTATTTTTGTTTAGTATTGTTTGGCATTTCATAATGGAAAGACTTACGCGTGAACAACGTTTACAAATTGTTCAGCTTTATTATGAAAATTCACGTTCTGTGAGGAATGTGTGTGTCAACATAATCGGCCTACTGAGCGTACTATTCGCAACACCATCACCCATTTTGAGACCCAGCATTCATTATTGGATAATATTCGACCGAATAGACCACGTCCAGCACGTTGTGAAGAAAATATAGCGGCCGTGTACACGAAGACCGTAGAGAGTCGATTCGGCGCCGTTCGGAGCAACTCGGACTGACGTATGGAACGACTTGGCGCATTTTACGTCAAGATCTTAAATTGAAAGCGTACAAAATACAGCTTGTGCAACAACTGAAGCCGCTCGACCTTCCCAAGCGACGTCGCTTCGCTCTATGGGCTCTTGAAAAGTTCCAAGAAGATCCGATGTTTTCGAGGCAAATTTTGTGTAGCGATGAGGCCCATTTCTGGCTCAATGGGTATGTAAACAAACAAAATTGCCGCATTTGGGACGAAGAGCAACCTGAAGAGATTGAAGAACTGCCACTTCATCCAGAAAAAACAACGGTTTGGTGTGGTTTGTGGGCCGGTGGAATCATCGGTCCATATTTCTTTAAAAATTATGCCGGTGCGAACGTAACCGTCAATGGCGACCGTTATCGTGCCATGATAACCGACTATTTGATGCCTGAAATTGAAGCTCGTGATCTCGGCGACATTTGGTTTCAGTAAGACGGCGCCACTTCCCACACATCGCATCAATCAATGGACTTATTGAGAGAACATTTCGGTGAGCACATAATTTCACGTTTTGGGCCGGTCGATTGGCCACCAAGATCGTGTGATATCACACCGTTAGACTTTTTCCTGTGGGGATATGTAAAGTCAAAAGCTTATGCCGACAAACCCGCTTCGATTCAGGCCTTGGAGGAAAACATCACGCGTGTCATTCGCCAGTTACCAGTCGAAATGCTCGAACGAGTGATCGAAAATTGGACTCAACGGATGGACCATCTGCGACGTAGCAATGGCCAACATTTGATAGACATAATCTTCAAAAAATAAATGCCAAAGAATGTTCTTTCAAATGATAACAAACATTCTCCATTAAATTTGAATTTTCTGTGTTTTTTTCTTTAAAAAAGTAGGGAACCTCGAAATGGATCACCCTTTATATACATGAAAATTTTGCTTCTTATTTATATTTCTGTAAAAAAATGTGATTGGATACCAAACGCCCGTGTTCTACTAACACATTCCATTAATTTTTATTGAAACATTCATCTGACTGCAGCATATAATTTTTTGGATGGTTTATTCAAACGTCGGAATGATTTGTCAAGGCAATTACAAAATCTCAATCTTTGTTCCATCAGGAAACTCAGATCATACATTAATAATCGCGATTTATACAGCAAAAATATCGATGCCAAGGATACAAGTCTCGTTGATTTTTATGGGACTACTGAATAACTAACTTTTAGTGTTCCCTTTCTTTGGGAGACCTTTGTTTGAGAAACACTGATGTCAGCAATTGTGCAGACAGTAACGGAGATCATTCTTCTGGGTGTGGAAATATTAGATCCTTACTCTATAAAAAGGAACAAAACCCAAAACACCATGGTCCAATGAGCTATGCGAGCAGTTTGTAATGGCAAAAAAAAAGAAAGCTATTGTCAAGCGCTCGGATGCAACCGAAGAGAAAAGATTAGTTTCGATCAACTGGCAACTGGGATGGTTGGGTGTTGTAGAACGAGGGTAGACTCTAATGGGCTTTAACTTGGCAATGCCCAGTGTTGTAACTCTGACTACACATCAAGTGCTTATTTTTTACCTCCAAGTGGTAACCATCGGATAATGGTCTCATTCAACCGGATTTGATTTGCTAAACGATAAGCGCGAGTGTTGATAACACGACGAAAAACAGCAACACTATAAAAAGCCAGGCCAGAATGGCACAGGCGCACCTAGACAAGCTGCTTCGACATATTCGGACAACAGGTTGTCTAGGAATTTCAAGGGTTAGTCAGGCCCCTTGAACAGAGCTGGTGGCGGATGAACAGAAAGGCCAACGGCAGCGCTCAATCTCGTAGTGGATACTGTTGGCCCCGTGTCCTAGGGGTATCTAATAAATTGTAACTGGCCTTCCAGGTTTGGGGTTGTGCTTTGCGTTAACTACTCAACCATGGAAAAATCTAACGGTTACGAAGCAACCAATTGCGTCGGAAAGGACTGATTTTATTGTTGACGACCCTGCTAACGAAAAAAGGACAACGACGTTCGTATCTGCACCTGGAATGTGAGAACATTAAACATGAGAGGTGCAAGCGAACAACTAGCGGAAGCCCTCAACTGCTACAAAGCAGACATTACTGTCATCCAGGAAATACGATAGGATGGGCCGGGCAAAAAATGATGAAAAACTGTGACATCTACTACGGACCGTGTTATAGTGAGCAGAAACAGCGACTATTCGGATGCGGATTTGATATAAGTGCCAGACTAAGGCAAGAAGTCTTATGTTTCCAAGACATTAGCGAACGCATTGTAACGCAGCAAGGCCAAATTCGCCAACATTAGCCTTATATGCGCTCACGCACCAAGGGAGGAAAAAGATGATATAGCTAAGGACTGAGCTCCTGGAAAAAAGCTATGAGCGACTACCGAAGTACGATGTTAAAATCGTGCTGGGAGATTTTAACGCAAAGATAGGAAGAGAAGACATCTTTAGTAGTATTGTCGGAAAACATAGCCTACACGACAACAGGTCTGGTAACGAACTTAGGCTAATTGACTTCGCTACGGAACCAGCACACGGTTTCCTCACCTCGATATTCATAAGGGGAATGGCGGTCTCCAGATCAACGAACGGCCAATCACATTGATTACATAGTGATAGACAAGACGCACGCATCCAGTATTTTGGATGTCCGAACATTCCGAGGAGCTAACATCGACTCGGACCACTACATTGTTGCAGCCAAGGTTAGAACGCGGATATCCACCACGCCACAACAATCCACAAATACTGTAAAAAAAATTAATGTCGAAAGACTGCAATCGCAAGTGACCGCCAAGACCTTCGCGCAACGCCTATCCCTAAATTAACACCGATTGGCAACGATGCCAACAAGCCATTAGGTCAGCCGCAACTGATGTGCTAGGTTTCTCGCGCCCACCAGCAAGAAACCCCTGGTTTGATGAGGAATGCCGACATTTTGAGCGAAAAATTCGTCGGTCCAATTTTCTTTGACAGGCTATGGAGACAAACTGTACAGCATAGGCCTGCTGAAAAAACTCACATTGGAAGCCAATACTCCAGCTCGTAGCGTCTTTGTTTCCCAGCCAGACGTCGGAAGCAGTAGAGTAAAAATTCCACTTAAGTGCCTCGCACAAAAGAAACTGGCATCAAACCACTTGAAACGAAATAACTAGAGGCAGTCAGCTTTAGACCGGGCCTATTCGAAGGACATGTTGGTTGATTCCCAGGTTCATTCCGGAGTGTAGCGCCACCTAAGAATGATGATCATCACAATAAATTAACTCTTGATTCGAAATTATCAGCAGCTACTTTCAAGCAATATTCACTGTCACGTTATCGTCCAAGTATCTCTTATCGTTACGTTACGCTAATTGCCACCGTAGCGAATGTTAACTTTTCCAATCCTCAATAAGACAGGAGCTTAAAGTTGTACAATCACTATTTAGGTTAACGTACTTGATGTACATATTCGACTCTCCGATTCAAATTGGAGTAAAAAAAAACATTCAAATGCTTTGTGGTTTCAATTTATTTCACCAAATTTGTTCCGTATTGCTTAATGGCTATATCCATGGACTCCAGCACCAATACCAACGCCTCCAATGCTTCCTGCAAGACCAGCTCCGGTGTTACCATATCCGGGTTTACCATATCCACCGACTCCAACACCAGCACCGACTGGACCGACGTTGCCTGCGACATAGCCAGTGCCAGCGACAAGAGCAATCAGCATAGAGAGAACAACGAGCAACAACTTCATCTTGATTATTGGAGAATTAAATATCTTATGAAGTAAAAGATGCTCGAGTGCTACCTTATATACCCCCAAGACAAAGGTACTATTTCAATATTTTACGACTATTATTAGCAGGTCTAACTACTTACCAGTTTCTGGAGGCACTTTGGAAACTAGTACGAATTATTGATAAGAAATTGGCAGTATAAATGGATACATTGAAACGAATTTAAATTCAAAATTCGGTTGTTTATAATGCACCCAAAGGGGTTTGTGTTGTTGTATAACGAGAATAATCCCAAAACAAGCTTAACATTCAGTGCGCTCCTATCCAGTTTGAAAATCGTTACGAACAAAGTCACATGAGTCAACCTTTCAAAAGTATCTGCCATGCGCATTTGGCACAAATCGTCAGGGATATGGCTTATTGTTTAACTTTGGGCTCAAGATCCTCCTAACTCTGTAGGAGGTAAGGACATTAGAGAACAAATCTATTACCATATACTGAGAAAGGTACAAGTTTCTCTTGATGGAATTTTTATGGCCAAACTTCCGATACTTTTGTGAACAGTGCCAACCAACTGGCATCTGTCTTAAAAGTAGTCACAGAACATTCGGACATGGTCTCATATTGTGAGTTTTTTTTTTCTCCAATACGTGCAGGTCGTTATTGAAATGGCATACAACAAGCTGTGTGCAACGTTTGAACGAAATTCTTTTTTATTTGAAAGCCAAAAGTCCGCCGTAATTTTGCATGGTGGGACGGAGCCAAGAGGTCAGATTTCTACAGACTCTGCTGCATATATTCTGGTGAATTTAAGGAATGGCCTGGCCTCAGGGAATTTTTGTTTCCAGAAATACGTCGAAACAGAATTTCATACATACCTATCAGTGTGCCTTTTTTTACTCCACAACTATTCAAAAGTAGACACTTCAGCTAATCCCTAGAAAAGGAGTTGTCAATCGGAAACTATCACCCATTCATCAATTTCAAAGCCATATATTTACAATATCATTATGTGGACGGACTATACATCGTCATGTCGGCTTCAACGACCTCACCGAAACATTTGACAACTCACAACACTATGCAGGAAAAAAAAAAAAAAAAAAAACAAAATCTATATCTACAGACATATGTAATTCAAGACGAATGGCATAAATTCTGTTAAAAACAAAAATTGACACATTTGCCAGTCAATTATTATAACGGAACTCCCGCAGTATTACACATGAATAAAACGAGAAAAGTTTTTGCAAAACGCAAGCAAGGAAAGCTAGTTCTAGGTCATCAAAATGTATTTCAAACCGATGCATTAGGAAGCCTTAATCTAGTTCAACCGAGACAAGACGTGTGCTTTTATTTACGTCGTCTAGTAATCAACGTGCGTGGACCAACATCCTTTGGAAATTTGAAAACAGTAGATGGATTATAGTGCCCAACAAGAATGATGTATTACAGATTACGCATTGCGCATGTCCGCCATTTATGTTTACGTTTCTGCTATCTTGCTTACGTCACAGGAGACAAGCGAATATTATTTCCTTCTGAAAGAAGGCATTGATATATCATTTCCGCGCGTTAATTTTGAATTGGTTATACGGAAATTATTTTTTCATTGAATTTTGAGTATAAAAGATTTTAAAAATCAATATGAGGTGTGCAGTGTTCAATTGCAATAATAATGGCAAGTTAAATATCCGCTTTTATCGCTTTCCTAGGGATGGCGGTATTCAGAAGCAATGGATACATTTTTGTCGGAGGAAAGACAACTTTAATCCTGAAACGTCGCGAATTTGCTCTGCACATTTCACTGCAGAAAATTTCGAGAGGAATCTACAATTTGAAATGGGTATGTTCCTGTACATAAGTCCTTGCTTACATATTATTAATATATAATTAAAGGATTATGCGAAAGAAACGGATACAAGTTGAAGCCGGGAACTTGTCCAACCGTTGAACCACAGTCCACGATGGTACCTTCATCCAGGGATAAGAGAATGATACATAAAACAAAGCAGAATATGATCGCAAGCTTATTGAAAGAAACCCCAGTTCCCCCAATTGTTCCTGAGCCAGCCAAACCTGATAATGTAGATCAAATAGAGATGAACAACAACGTTGTAGATGTTGTAGACGAAACTACAAATCAGTTGCAGCATCAAATTGATCTTTTAAAACAAGAGATGTAAGTTGATGATTATTATTATAAGTACCTACAATAACAACTTTAATCATTTTTAGTGGAAGCTTAAAGCTAGAGAATTTTACTATGATGAAAGAATGCAAAGATTACCAACTCCAAATACGTTCACTCAAAAAAATGTTAAACAAATCCGAGTTTGAACGTATTAATATGGAGAATAAATTGCAAAAAATATTCACAAAAGGTAAAATACTCAAAATGTATACATATGTATTAAATACATCTATATAAACTAATTTCAGGTCAAGTAAATAAATTATAAAAGGGTTTGAAACGCTGTCGGTGGTCGGAAGCGGATATAGCGCAGTCTATCACATTGTACTCAACAAGTGCTAAGGCTTACAAATTGCTGCGAAAGAAAAAATTTCCTCTTCCCTGTGTCCGAACACTTCAAAGTTGGGCACACAAGCTCGATATATCCCTAGGAATCATTGATCATGTAATAAGGAAATTATAGAAAATCAAAATAAAAGAATGAGAAAGTTTAATAAAATAATACATTGAAAATAAAAAAACAAAATCTCAATGAACAACTTATCTTTTATTCATCATTCCATCATTACAAGTTTTCACTTTTCCTTTCTAGGAATACATAACCATGCAATGACTCAATGTGTTGCAATAAATTATACATTTAAACAGGACACACTATAACATTTTAGAAAATACAAACTATTGAAATGTTATTTCGCTTTGAGAAAATACAATTGTGATGATATATACGAATGCTATTGCTTTTTTCACAGAATCATTACAATCAGGTAGAAAATTAGTAGAACATCTTAATAATTCAATAAACAATGTATTAAAACGAATCTTTCATGCTGACACACTTTTAAAAAAAGATTTTTCTTGACAAAAAGACACACGTTAATTAAATTTCACGCAATTCCTATGTAAATAATCAACAATTACAACGAGCTTTCAAATAATATGTCACCTGTGACGTAGCTGCGCAGAACGAGCAAAAATTGAACACCTAAATGCATAATCTTATATCTCTCATTCCTGAGTGCCCAACTTATTGTGACGCATGCCGTCGTTTATATTTGCTCGATGACGGTGCTCACTAGGATACCACGCTCGCTGAATCGTAAATTATTGCAGAGCCTCATTAGATTCGTACATTATTTGCGATAAGCAACGTGTAGCCCATGGAACCCATCCGCATTTTGGACAAACTATACAGATTTTATGACGAAAGATATTTTGAATCGAATGCGTAGAACAACATCGAATCCGCATTTGCTAACAATACAAGAAATGCATAATAAAACTCTCATAATGATCGATGCCTTTCGCCTGCAAACAAAGCGTTATCCCAATTAAGGATGTCATCGCTAAATGCCAATCACAAGATTTCTATACTCGAGAAAATAAAAAAGCATTGGCTTTCGCATCATGTGGAATCGCGACGTCGGTGTTGGACAGCGGCAGAACAGCCCATTCTACGCTCAAGTTCGATGAAAATCTAACACGTAATATTATAATACGTATAAATGAAACGTCAGGAATGACCAAAGTGTTGCAACAGTGTGAAATTGTCGCGTGGGATTAATGTCCTATGGCCCACAAGAGATCGTTGGAAGCAGTTCATCGTACAAGGAAGAATATGAGGGGAAATTAATGGCTCTTGATGGCGCTTTAATATTATAAGCTCGTGATTTACGCAAACTTTGCAAGCCATTCCTCGATCCACCGCTTCTGATGAGCTTAATGCCTGTAAAGTCATTCATTCTTTGGAGATGTGTGAGAACACTTACATTAACCACAAATACTTTGGAGTGCACTAAACCTCGTTGCTGACTGCTGTAAAAAAGCTGGCCTAAGTGTCAACCCCAAAAAAAGCACCATAATTGCATTCACGAAAAGACGAAATCGGGATAAGCTAAAAAAAAAACACTCTGCTTGGTGAAACAATAGAGTTTCGAAAAAACAGTCAAATACCTGGGACTAACTCTGTGATGGAACTCTAACCTCAAAAAAACCATAAACAAAGCTGGGGTATAAACCACAAAATCATGCAATGGCTCTTCACAGCCATAACCGCACCAATTGTCACATATGCAGCTCCCGCATAGCGGCAAAAAACGAAACAAAAATCAACACAAGAAAAGCTCAATAAACTCCAAAGACTAGCTTGTGTATGCACTAAGAGCACAATGAGAACAACTCCCACTGCAGCGCTAGAAGTTATCCTAAAACTTCCAACTCTATATCTTCAGATACAAAAAGAAGCCATGACAAATGCTTTCATGCTCATATCTGATAATGCCGATAACTCCAAGCTAATCCATCCTGTAATTGTTATGGAACTGAACAGAAATAAAATACTTGGAATCACCATGACAGATAACTGTCTACCCAAATACATCTTTAGCCAAAACTTCAAGGTAACTTTCCCAAATCATCAGAATTGGGAACAGAATAAAACAACATTTGCCAACGATTCTCATGTATGGTACACAGATGGATCAAAAACAAATGAAGAAGTTGGAGCTGGAGCATACGGTGTTAAAAGAAAAACGTTCATCTGCACAAGCACAAATGTCAAATTATTACACGTAATCAGACCTGACGAGATATCCGTCGGAGCGGAAAATTCTTCGATTTCGTACGATTCGGAGGATTTAAGCTTTAACGTATTCATCTGCAAAGTTGTTCGGGATAATTCTCGGATATTTTGTAACGCATCCCGGCGAATTTGAAACGCATTTAGGTCCATTTTTCGCACAATTTTGACAGCTAAGTGCAAGTCTTTTTCCGATTTCCTCCGACACAAAATTTTCGCGGAATTTATTTCCGAATTGTAGTGAAGTGACTTTTCACCGATGACACATACCTAGAATGGAAATTGAACCTCAAACAAAGTATGCGTTGCGGAAAATTGACCACTCCGACGGATACCTCGATAGGACAGAATTTGTATGTTATTCCATGTCAAAAAAAATTCGAGTCTTGTTCGAAAATCGAGAAATTTGTTGGTGTGCTTTTACACGTTGACTCTTATGTCAAGACTTTTATCGAAGTTCCCTTTGCAAAAGGAGAATCGATTAAAAATTTACCCACGACTAACAAGGCAAAACATTTTCCTGTCAGTTTTGCGAATTTTCTTTCTCTGTTGCACTCATGTGAGTGTAGACTCAAAAGTCGACGTGTTAAAGCAGACTTGATATTCGATGTTTTTTTCATAGGTAATAACATTTGAAAGTACATAAATAGAATCGCAAATAAGTTTCGAAAAAAAAGTCAAAAGAATTGACTTAGTACATACGGACTGCCAGTGAAATGCCAATTTCATACGCTTCTGCGAGAAAATATGTTCCACAACAGCAAAGGCCGTGAAGTTGGCTACTAGCAGTCCGTATATAATAAGTCAATGGTAAAAGTTTAATAGAATTACATAGTTAGGACCTTGGTCAACGGCGCTGAGGCATGGAACGTATCAAAAGCGGGTGAAGAACGGATACGATTTAAGCGAACAATTCTTCGGTCAAATTTTCATTGACAGGCTATGGAAAGAAAGATTCAAACAAGAACTTTTCTAGCTGTATAGCGACATAGACCTGGTGAAAAAAATCCACATTCGAAACCAATAGTCCGGCTTGTAGCTTCTTCGATTTCCAGTCAGACGTCGGACGCAGTAGACCTCCCATTAAGTGGAGCGAATAACCAACTGAAAGTGGGGAAAGGAAGGCAGTTGGCTTTGGCCCGGGCTAGACATGTTGGTTGATTCCCAGGTTCACTGTAGCGTCACTTAAGAAAGGTGACCACCACACTAAATGAACTCTTTGTTCGAAATTTAAGTTATCAGCAGCTTCATCCAAGCAAAAGCCACTGACATGTTAGCGTCAAAGTGTCTTATCGTTACGTTGCCCTAATCGCCATCGTAGCAAATGTTAACTTTTCCAATCACTATAAGACAGGAAAAAGATTACCCAACTGCATTTCGATATCAGAGTTTACCTCAGACGCTTAAAGTAGTACACAATGCCTTTTAAAGTATATATGCTAGATTTAGATACGAGCCTGTCAGAAATAAGTGGTAAAATTCGAGTTAAAAAACATTCAAATGCTTTGTGGTTTCAATGTATTTCACTAAATTTGTTTGTATAGCTTAATGGCTATATCTATCAATGGAGTCCTGCACCAGCACCAATACCAACGCCTCCAACACCAATGCTTCCTCCAATACCAGCTCCGGTGTTACCACCGTATCCTGGTTTACCATATCCACCGACTCCAACACCAGCACCGACTGGACCGACGTTGCCTGCGACATAGCCGTGGCCAGCGACAAGAGCAATCAGCATAGAGAGAACAACGAGCAACAACTTCATCTTGATTATTAGAGAACTAAATATCTTATGAAGTAACAGATGCTCGAGTGCCACCTTATATACCCCCAAGACAAGGGTACTATTTCAATATTTTACGACTATTATTAGCAGGTCTGACTACTTACCAGTTTCTGGAGGCACTTTGGAAACTAGTACGAATTATTGATAAGAAATTGGCAGTATAGATGGATACATTGAAACGAATTTAAATTCAAAATTCGGTTGTTTATAATGCACCCAAAGGGGTTTGTGTTGTTGTTTAACTAGAATAATCCCAAAACAAGCTTAACATTCAGTGCGCTCATGTTAATATTGGTACGAACAAAGCCACATGGGTCATCATTTCAAATGTATGTATCTGTCGTGCATGTTGGCATAAATATGACTTATTGGGCTTAAAATACTTCTAACTCTGTAGGAGGTATGGTCACTAGAAAAGAAATCTATTACCCGATACTGAGAAAGTTACAAGTTTCTCTTGATGGAATTTTTATGGCCAAACTTCTGATACTTTGGTGTACACTGACAACCCACTGGCAACTGTCTTAAAAGTAGAAACGCAGGCTTTTCGAAACAACAATGGCAACCTAGTCACAGAACATTCGGACATGGTCTCATATTGTTAGTTTTTTTTCCAATACGGGCGGGTCGTTATTGAAATCGCATACAACAAGCTCTGTGTTCTTGTGTGTAAATCCGCCGCGATTTTGCATGGTAGGACGGAGCCAAGAGGTCAGATTTTTACCGACTCTGCTGCATAGATTCTGGTGAATTTAAGCAATGGCCTGGATTATGTTGATTTCAATGGGCAAGATCGATCGCATTATAACAATTATTGTTGAGTCTTATTTTAAAAACGTTTAGAGAATTTTTCATTCCAAAACTACATCGAAACAGAATTTTTATCAACTCTGTGTGGTTTCAATAAGCCAATGCATACGAATCCAGAGTTGATATTAGATCAGTAAAGGTAACTCGTTTTGATTTGATGTTTATGAGCTTAAACAACAAAACAGGTCGTTTATAAAGTCGAGTTCAAAAGATGAATTCATACATACCTACGGTGACCATATTTTTCAAAGCAAAATAAAGGACAAAAATATTATTATTTTTGTATTTATTAAAACTTAAAAAAACATGAACATAAATTACAGTTCAATAAAAAAAAAGCAGTCTTTTGGTTTAAATTCATTTTAGGTATGATAAATCTTTGTAAAAGCTACCTAAACATAGTACAATAGTTTCAAATACTAATCAGGTTCACTTTTCATATTTTTGAGAAGAGTGAATACATTTTAAAATATCTTCATTTTCATTAAGAAAATCTTTAAATTGTAAGCAAGTTTTGTCGAAATTATATTTCGTTATAAGAATACCTTTAATAGTATTTATATTCATTTGTGATTTATCACTTGTCCAAACTTTATTCATTATTGAAAATACTCTTTCAGTTGGCGCATTAGAACCTGGTAAGCTCAAACTGAAATCAACAATTTTTAGTAAATTTGTACAAGCAATATTTTTAGATTTTAAGTGAACAAAGATGTCGACCAATCTCTGATCAACAGGCTTTCCGTTGGCTTGTCATTCACTTAATTTATTAGCACTAAGGTATCTTTACACACAGGATAGCTCATCAAAAAGTTCTCCGTCATTTAAAACTAAGTCTTATTTTTCTGAGAAATAAATGTGAGGCTTTTCTCAACACTTGACCATTCAAGTGTTTCGCGAAGTACGACCCATTCAAGCACTTCTACTTCCAAAAATGCAGAATTCCATTGGCAAATATATTGTTGGCATGTTTCGTAAAAACTATTGACTGAATCCCGATACTTCAAAGCGTCAATATCATTAACCTTTTCCAAATTCAAAAATATATTTCTTGAAGCTAACGGAATAAACGATTCATTTTTTCTTTCGACTATTTTACAAAGCAGTTCTTTGATAATCGATGACACTTCCGGCATTGAAACTTGTTGCGACTCAATATGTTTAACAGCAACGTGGCTTGACTATGTGCAAAAAATAGCCAAGCTTCAGCAGATGGATCAGTAAAAAATTTAATAAAACTGTTGGACATTTAGTTTGTTCCAAAAAGTATGTCTTAAGCGGTTTCAACAGTTTTATAATTCTTTCTAGTGCAGGCATTAAAGTCAACCACCTCGTTTTACTGTACCCTAACAGCTGGTGGTATTCCACGTTGACAAAACTGCAAATTTCTTTGAATTGTTCCAATCGTACCGAGTAGATATAAAAGAATGAATATATCTTAACAATAATAACTTCAATGTCAATTGGCAGACAATCGATTGCAGTCTGAATACAATTATTTAGTATATGTGCGGCACATTTCACACCAATCAACTCTTTCCCAAGTCGCTCTTGAACCTTACGAAACACATTGTTCTTGCCTCGCCTCGTTTCGCCCCCAAAATAGCAGTTTGTGTTGTCAGCACAGATTGCAAGAATCGTTTGGTTTAATTCAAAATTTTCTAATATCTTACACAAATAACTGCATAAATTATCAGAGGTTTCTCCTGGTAGTTGATCTACTTTTAACATTTTTACTTGGATGCCGTGTTGCTGCGAAAAGTATCTAACTAAAACAGGACATAATTTTATGTTTCCGTGGTTCGAACAATCGGAATAAACTGTACAACTGTAGACACTAAATAATTCACTTTTATTTTTTTTTGGGACATTGGAGCGAAAATATTCGTGACAATCGCTTCCCATTTGGTTCTAGCACAGGCATAACTTTGATCAAAGCACGACTTAATCAATTTGGATGTGCAATCGTTTGATCGAAAAGATGGTTGTGCTGAATAGAATGATATGCCCAGGTGCCTTCATTTACAGCATTTCCTCTCTCCCTAGAATTGAAGTGTGTACTCCTTACGAACGCAATCAGGGTCTTACTTGAAGCTGCAGATACATCAGCGCGCTTATGTTTTGCTGTCTGAAGGTGCTGTGTAATTGATGATCTTCCACCATTTGAAATGGAAAATGTTGAACAGCATTTATGGCACCGCAGTTCATTATTTATTGTTTTGCGTTTGACGTAAGGAAATTCACTTTCCAGTTCATTATTAAAATAACATTTTCTTTTTGGCGGCATCTCACTTTCTAAAAAAAATCTTAATAAAATTAAATTGCAAAACCTAATATATTATTTTTACCCAAAACTCTCAGCACCATTCAACAAACGTATCTAAATTCCAACGCCAACCTAACGAGCAATGAAAAGTAGTGTGTAAGACAATCATTTCCATAAAAACTGGAAAGTTGCTTTACATCTTCCATTGGCTTCCATTTAGTAGTTGACTGGCTTGAGCTTGAGCATAAACTTAGGGTGTAAACACATTTTCAAGTATTTTACATTGGTATTTTTTGCCTTTTTGTACGTACATTATGAGTTATACGTAAATTGTTTTGTTGCTCAAAAATGAATGCTCGATGCATGCATGTTTTTGTCATTGTTTTAAAGGACAGTCTCAAAAATAAAGGACAAAAACCGTCCTTTAATAAAAAGAAAAAAATACAGAGCAAAGGTGAAAAGAAAGGACTGTCCTCTTAAATACAGGACGGATGGTCACCGTATACATACCTATCACTGTGTTTTTAGGCAACTCCGCAATTAATCAAATCCAGACACTTCAGGTGATCCTTAAAAAAAATGAGTTGTCGATTCGGAACCAATAACCCGTTCATAAATTTCAAAGCCATATACAATATCATTATGGGGACAGACTATACATCGTCATGTCGGCTCCAACGACCTCACCGAAACATTTGACAACTCACACCTATTCATCGATTTGAATGCCGCATACAACAGCATTTTAGAGGCGAACTATACAGAGCCATGTCTAGTTTTGGGATACCGCCCAAACTCGTCCGTTTGTGTAGGACGTTCATCAGGGTCGGAAACGACCTCACCGACACACTCGATACCAAAAAAGGATTTAGGCAAGGCGCTGTCATGTGACCTCTACAATTTGATTCTTGAGGGGATTTTGCAAAACTCCCGAGCCAAGACCAGAGGCACAATTTTTCAAAAATCGGTGCAACTACTATCATACGCCCCGACGATATTGATATCATTGGTAACACTCAACCTGATGCCATAGCCACGTTTGCTAGTATAGAGAAGGAAGATGCAAAAATAGGTTTAGCAGGAAATGAGCGCAAGACTAAGTATATGCTGTCAAAACTTTAAGATAGTACGGGGCTTTGTCTATCTCTGCTCCGCTATTAACTCTGACAACAACATCTGGTCAGAAATCAAGCGAAAAATTACTCTTGCCAACCGATGTTTCTTCGGGCTAAGAAGTCAAGTCAGTAGTAAGCCCTCACGCCTATCAGGGTATAAGATCATCCCAGTCCTTCCCTACAACGCTGAAGCATGAACCGTCTCAAAAGCGGATGAAGAAATCCTTGGTCGATTTTAGAGGAAAATTCTTTGAAAAATCTCGGTCCCATTTGCGTTGACGAGCTATGGAGGCAAAGATTCAAACAAGAACTATACGAGCTGTACAGTGACATGCCCCTGGACAAAAAACTCTTCATTCGACGTTTAAGATGGCTAGGACATGTAGAAAGAATGGACACCAATACTCCGGCTCGCAGAGCCTTCGATTCCCAGCCAGACGTCGAACGCGTTAGAGCAAGATCTTATCTTAAGTGGCGCGCACAAGTAGAAATCGGCCTCAACCAACTTGGAGTGCGCAACAGGTGGGAGTTAGCTACGGACCAGGCTACCAGATGTGGCACCGGCAGCCAGTTCTAGCATTTTCGACAACAATTGAAAACATTAGGTTTGGTAGCACATTTTCTATCCAGGCTAAGGGTGTAAGAATGGATAATTATCCAGATTTAGCGAAATCTATATAGGCTAAGGTGTTGTTTTATTTTACACGTAAATTGTCTGCTAAGCCTATATAGATTTGAAGTAAAGAGAAACAAATACGTCTATAGACCTGGTGAAAAAACTTCACATTCGAAACCCATACTCCGGCTTGTAGCGTCTTCGATTTCCAGTCAGACGTCGGCCGCAGTAGAGTAAGACCTCCCATTAAGTGGAGCGAATAAGTAGAAACGGACATTAACCAACTTAAAGTGGGGAACGGAAGGCAGTTGGCTTTGGCCCGGGCTAATTGGAGAGACATGTTGGTTGATTCCCAGGTTCACTGTAGCGCCACTTAAGAAAGGTGACCACCACAGTAAATGAACACTTTGTTCGAAATTTAAGTTATCAGCAGCTTCATCCAAGCAAAAGCCACTGACATGTTAGCGTCAAAGTGTCTTATCGTTACGTTGCCCTAATCGCCATCGTAGCAAATGTTAACTTTTCCAATCACTATAAGACAGGAAAAAGATTACCGAAATGCATTTCAAGATCAGAGTTTACCTCAGACGCTTAAAGTAGTACACAATGCCTTTTTAGGTATATATGCTAGATTTAGATACGAGCCTGTCAGAAATAAGTGGAAAAATTCGAGTTGAAAAACATTCAAATGCTTTGTGGTTTCAATTTATTTCATAAAATTTGTGTGTATATCTTAATGGCCATATCTATCCATGGAGTCCTACACCAGCACCAATACCAACGCCTCCAACACCAATGCCTCCTCCAATACCAGCTCCGGTGTTACCACCGTATCCTGGTTTACCATATCCACCGACTCCAACACCAGCACCGACTGGACCGACGTTGCCTGCGACATAGCCGTGGCCAGCGACAAGAGCAATCAGCATAGAGAGAACAACGAGCAACAACTTCATCTTGATTATTGGAGAATTAAATATCTTATGAAGTAAAAGATGCTCGAGTACCACCTTATATACCCCCAAGACAAGGGTACTATTCCAATATTTTACGACTATTATTAGCAGGTCTAACTACTTACCAGTTTCTGGAGGCACTTTGGAAACTAGTACGAATTATTGATAAGAAATTTACAGTATTGATACATACATTGAAACGAATTGATATTCAAAGGGGTTTGTGTTGTTGTATAACTAGAATAATCCCAAAACAAGCTTAACATTCAGTGCGCTCCTATCCAGTTTGAAAATTGTTACAAACAAAGTCACATGAGTCATCGTTTCAAAAGTATCTGCAATGCGCATTTGGCACAAATCATCAGGGATATAGCTTATTGTTTACCTTTGGGCTTAAGATCCGCCTAACTCTGTAAGAGGTAAGGACATTAGAGAAGAAATCTATTACCCTATACTGAGAAAGGTACAAGTTTCTTTTGATGGAATTTTTATGGGCAAACTTCTGATACTTTGGTGTACACTGACAACCAACTGGCATCTGTCCTAAAAGTAGAAACACAGGCTATTCGAAACAACAATGGCAACCTAGTCACAGACTAGCTAACTTTAGATGTATTCAGGCAACATTCGGATATGGTCTCATATTGTGAGTTTTTATTTCAATACGTGCGCGGGTCGTTATTAAAACGGCATACAACAAGCTCTGTGTAATTGTGTGTAAATCCGCCGCGATTTTGCAAGAGGTCGGATTTCTACCGATTCTGCTGCATAGATTCTGGTAAATTTAACGAATGGCCTGGTTTATGTTGATTTCAATGCGCAAAATCGATCGCGTTATAGCCATTTTTGTTGAGTGGTTTTGAAAGAATTAGGGAACTACGTCGAAACAGAATTTCTATCAGCTCTGTGATTTCAGTAAGATGAGCCAAATCTCTTTTATGGCAGAGTTGCAGCGAAAAATTCAAGAAACACTATATTTCGTTGAACTATACAAGCTGCAAAGCGACGTAGATCTAATAAAAAAAAAACCGAGCCTTGTTTTCGATTCCCAGTTGGGCGGTAGGTCCCACAAGTAGAAACCGATACATGACAGAAATCAATTAGCCATCGGACAATATTTGTAAATGTCACCTGTGCAAATGCAATTAGCATTCCTATCATAAACTGTAAATATATCCATTTGCTGGTCTCAATGCGACCAATCTACTTTGAAATCAGGATGCACATTAGTTTTAAGTGACTGCAAACTATAATTGGAAGGAAAATCAGAGTTTGGTAGAGCATTCGACATTGGTGTTGTTCGGTTTATGTACGAATCTCTATATTTCAGCTTGCGTTCAAAGACAGGCTTGAGGTAAACTGATTTTCATTCATAGCGTAGTGAGTATTACACCTGAACTGTAAAATGGGAGTAATGCTGCTGGTTATTTCATTTGAGCATTGGTTGTTAGAGTCGCGCTAAAACAAGATAAGGCAGCAGATATTTCGACGATGTTCAAGCGAGACTAAAAAGCTATTTCAATGTCTCTTATAAGTTTTGCCGCACGCGTTTGATTCCTATCTATGGGGTGCAATGCTATTTTTGGTGCACATGACCAGACGTAGACGTTACACTCAAGCTTGGAGCGTATAAACGTTTTTTTATTTTGTTAGCAAATCAAAAGCAGTGCAATATTTCTAACATCCGTTAAGGAAATTATATATTTCGCTGCGTTTTTAGCGATCTCGACGTGGCCGACCCAACCTAAGTCGTTACTAACACACATACCGAGCATGTAAAGTGTTTCGGCTTCTTCGACGTAGAGCTATTGTTGGATAAATGCTGTACATTTCGGTTTCGTTTCAATGGCAGAAGACATCATTGTGTTTTGGAACCATTGAATTCTAAATCTTGGATTTACCCTAATTGATAACGCTGTCAAAAGATCGGAATTCAATGCTTTACATGTTTTGTCTTTTAGAGACCCCATCCGAAGATGAGAGATGAGCACCAGAAAACGAATATGAAAATACTGTCAACAGCGAAGGAAGGTATTGCATCATAAGTTACACGCAGGAGTTAAAAAAAAAAACAAAGACAAAACAAAGCCTCGGGGGAAACCAGCATTTATTTGCGGAATTTGCAGACTTGAGACTGTCCGAAACAACTTGAGTCAAAAGAGAGTTTTCCATAGAGAAGAGTTTTTGTTTTTCTGATGCGCCACTCAGGTGATGGTTAGTGCGATGAACCGAGGTGGATTGGTTTGTTCCACTTTTCGGTGAGAGATGTGTCATCAAACCACCTGTGGACCTGTTGCTGCGAAAACCATATCATCGATTATTGGAAAGTTGTCGTGTTTCGAGAAATTTCATAAGCTTACGATTTGTCATTGGAAAGAAGGGGCAATTGGATGGTAACTGAAGGGAGAAGACGATTCACCTTTTAATAAGGTGGATCACTGCATCTAAGTCCTTATCAGAAGGTGAAAGGTCCTTATCAAAGGGTGACTCTGAAATAGTCCTGATGACAGATAGAAAAACTTACGCAGTAAATTTGCATGCGTAAAAGCACACGTCTTCAGAACAATGGAGGATATACACTCTGAACCAGCGGATGTCAATATGAAGTAAAACTTTTGCAACTGTACGAGTAAGAAGGTAAATTTGTCCCATTTAATGATCTACGTTCTCAAGTATATGAGACAACTGGACAGAATCTCGCAACACGGAACCGGCTGCGCAAGCCGATATGCTTAGTGCGAAGAGCTGACAGTTGAAATGCCGTTGTGAATGAGCTTGGGAAGTGATGGTAATGCAGATTTTTTTTTATATTTATGACAAATAACCTCTGGAGCATTGTACAACAACTTGTTGCCTCAACTTTTGGTCATAGAAGAATTTGAAAAGCTTTAATCAGGCTTAGAGTCAGTTTTGTCTTGAATGAAGTTTTTACGGTTCTTCTCTGTGTGGTTGGTTTTGAAGCACCGAAAGTTGATCTCTCTCAACCTGTAAGCTTCTATGCAGCTCAAGTAATAGCACGCTTTTCCCTTTGGTCTGATATTTTATATTTCTTATACCAAGGAGAAAGGTGTTTGTTATCCTATCAGCAGCAGCATCCATGTTACTATCAAGGAATCAAAGTAACCATGTAAAATTTTTGAATTTTTCTTAAGATGGACAGTGTTGAGTGACCGAAAGAAGGTGGAACCACGCGAATACATACAGGGTGGGCCATCTAGTGGTTTCTTTTTAAGTCTTAGGTTATTTTGTTTTGACACTGACAGCTGTTTTCAGCTCGAAATCTTGACAGAAAGTCAGAATTATACCTCCGCAGAACAAAATGAGTTGCTTTAGGCTTGAACAACGTTGTGAAATGTCGAAACATTGTTTCCAAACTGAGTGATGTGTAGCCCAAACAGTGCGTTGTAAGCGTCATTGCGTCATTTGAAAAGAAGTTTTCGCCTTTTTGCAAAATGTTCTTGAACTGGTATGCTAGTGGGCAATACTCATGGTCCTCGTCGTTGTTCGGTGCCCACAGACGAGAATGTGTCTGATGTATCCAAGAGTGTGAGACTCAATTCATGAACATCAACTCGCCATCGATATTAACATCAACATTTCACGCACCAGCCCGAGGAGAATTCTACACAAACATATCGTATTATCCGCTTACAAAGCCTAATTAACTCAGCGATTGAAGGCACACGACCATCTGCTTCGTTATCGCTTCGCAAATGGACAACGATTTTGGCAGAAAAATCATCATTTCTGACGAGACGCATTTCGATCTCGGCGGTTACGTTAACCGATGCAAACATAGAGAGTGACAGTTTGATGCGGATTGTGGAATGGTGGCATCATCTGAAAATTTATTCGAAAATGAAGCTGGGAACAACGTTTCAGTCAACGGTAGGAGTTACAGAGCCATGCCATTTTTACTGAAATTGAAGACATGAATTCGGACGACTTCTGGTTCATTCAGGATGGCGCGCCATGTCACACAGCCCATCCCACAATCGATCTTCTGCGCACCAAATTTCCGAATCGTGTTATCACCGCCTTGGCGATGTCAATTAGCCGCCTCGGAGTTGCGATTTGACCCCTTTGGACTTTTTTTGGGGGGGGGGGGGGGGGGGGGTGGGAACTGTGAAAAATCGTTGTTATGACAACAATTCGAATTAAGGTACAGCCCGCAACCACCAACAAGGTCTTTGAAAATGGAGCGACTGAATGCTCTACTGCCAAGCCAGCAGATACAGTCACTTGAACGACGTAGTGTTCCATAATTAATGGGAATGTTTGCTCTTATAAAGCCATAATACATGGAAATTTAATTTCGTTCATTTTATAACATTTTTAGCTTCTATTTTGACCACCCGGTAGGAGTCCAAAGCACTTACCCATGAGACCATGGAAAGACTGGTCTATGCATGTACATTTCTTTAACAAATGGAGGGACTTGCAAAACGGCTCAGTTAAGCTATTTTTTCATGACTACTATATCAAACTTAATCACCCTAGGTCTACCGGGAACCTCATGCGAGTGAGCTTGTTGATCTATCCAAATTACGGTTTGCTAACGATGAAATACTGCAGACTTAGAAGAAATGATGATAGACTTTGAAAAACTAAAGCACCATAACAAGAGCTCTACTTAGCTGATTCACATTGCAAGCAGTGACAACCGTGAACCACGACTATTCTAAAATAAAATCAATTCTACTAACCCTAAAACTTTATCTATACCCAAATGCTCGATGCTTGTAAAGACTTACCAGAACTATCGTTTCCATTCTCAGGACTGCCACTGGAGTACATCGTTGCCAGCTTCCCATCTAAGATGAAACGGAACCAACCATTCGATCCATTCGACAATTCTAAAGCAGCCGAATCTGACCAAACATATAAACAATCACGTCCACGACAAATACTCCATTCACGCCAGTGATAGGCTTTTCCTGGTAGAATCTCTTTGGCATCTTCCATGGGATCTTCTAGAAACAAGTTTGCATTTCATTTTAAAACTAACATCACATAAGTTATCTTACTCACCTGTAACAACAGCAGCAGTAACAGCTGACGACGGTCCAGGTTCATCGGTGATGGCCGGCACAGATGCGACCACCTTTTCACTGTGCACCTCATTCTCGGGACCCATGAGGGCTTGTACCTTTGAGAAAACTCCCAATCTAGCGAAATGATCGAGGAATTCTTCTTGCGTTTTAGACATAAGCTCTTCAATGATTGTCAGCACAACAAGGTGACCATCTTCGTCATCCTAGATATGAAGGAAAACAGAAAATATTCCAATTAAATCAATCCATGGGACATTTCAAAAACAGCAATCATGCTATTATATTCTGGTGGTTAGTTGAAGAAATAAAAATAAAAATACAAACGAAAAACGAAAAAGAAAATAAAAAAAAAAAATAGATAAAAATATTGACAAGTAAAGGGTCTCCGTTAGCGACTTGACAACTTTAAACTTTCGGTGTGAACGCACCTTTTAAACCGATTACCGAACTGTCAATGTAAATTCAACATTTCCATTAAGGTGAAGTAGACTAAGGACCAACGTTTACAAATAATTTAATCTGATTACCGAATTTTCGAGTTGTTGGTCGCAACTTTAACAGCATTGACGCCTATTTTCGTCAGTAATTCTCGTCCCAGTAGACAAGCAATTCATAGTCTAGTGAATAAATTTGATTCAGAATATTCGCTGCTTGATATTTGCATGCCAATGAGCCTATGTTTTGCCCAAAGTGTGGAGAATATTGGTTCCGTAGAGGCATCCGTCGTAAACGAGCAAAATCACTTAATTTCACTGCGTACTCAAGAATCGGGCATCTCCCGGACTACAAAAATACAATAACACAAAAATACAAATTTTTGTAGCAACAGGGTCGTTTGTACCCAGGGCCGAGCTTTCTCACAATGGCGAGACCTCCTGTTTTATGCCGACTCAGAACGGCGAATTTGAGATAAGCTTTTCTTGCCAATTGATTTGTCAGATCATCACGAGAGGAGGGCCAGTGAAAAACCATTTAGGTGTGGGCTACGGCTGGGAATCAAACCCAGACTTTTGCGCGGCAGTTCATCGCACCAACCATAGCGCCATTGAGCCCGTGGGCACATTATGGCGAATTTGGCGTAATTTTTCGATTTTGGTCTAAAGCCAACTTGATCATATAAAGCGACGTGCGTTCTCGAATGGGGCTCTGGACATTATGGAAGAAAATGAAGAATTTCATCGCAAAACCATCTTCAACTATGAAACATTAGTTTTCAGTTAAACGGCTTTGAAAATAAGCAAAATATGTGTCACTGGGCGGGTGATAACCTTCATGTGCTTCATGGAACAGCACTTCATCCACAAAAAATCACTGTTTGGTGCGGTTTTCATTCCGATTGCTTCATTGGACCGTTTTCTTCATCGATGGAAATGGTATTAGCTAGAGAGCAACATTTCACTGAACGTTATATCTATGAGCAATTGAATGAATTGGACATCAGTGATATGTGGTTCCAACAAGACGGTGCCACAAGCCATTCAGCGCTTGAAACAATCGAGTTATTAAAGTCTCTGTTAGTTGAACGTGTTATCTGAAGGAATGGACCCCTCGAGATTGTGTGACTTACCGCTAGCCTTTTTTTATAGGGCTACATCAAATCATTTGTCTATGCCAAAAAGCCGACGACGTAAGAGGAGCTCAGAGCCAATATCGAACGAGAAATAACGGCCGTATCGCTCGAAATGTGCGGTCGAGTCATCGAAAATTGGCTTTTACGTACCTGCATACGTTCTCGTGGTTGCCTTATGAACGAAGTCAAATTCCATTCATAAATGTTTTGATACTAGTTCAAGCCAATAAGTTTTTTTAGATATCTCAAGTAAAGGGTGATTTTTTAAGAGTTGAGTTTTTTAGGTTCGCAGCAGTGGTTAGTAATGGCGTTCAAACATCATCTTTCAAAGTGAAAAGTTTTCAGTATTATCTGCCATTAAATCCTGGAAAGACAACGATTGCAAATTATTGAAATTTATTTGCAAAATTCGTGCTCTGAGAAGTCATGAAAAATGTGAAAATCCGCTGTTTTATCGAAAAATTGTGTTCAGCGATGAGGTTCATTTCTTGCTCAACGGAAACGTAATTAAGCAAAACTGTCGCATCTGGAGTGATGAACATACAAGAATTATCGATGCATCGGGAAAAAAATGACAGTTTGGTGTGGTTTATAGGCTGGTGGCATCAACGGTCCATTTTTCTTCAAAAACGCCCGTGGAAGAAACACTACCGTCAACGGCGAACGATATCGAGCTCCAGTTGGCTGAGTTGAACTTGATTGACATGTGGTTCCATCAAGACGCTGCCACATGACACACAGCTCGTGAAACAATGGAAATGTTGAAGGATGAATTTGGTGAGCAGATTATCTCTCGAAATGGCCCATTGAGTTGGCCGGCAAGATCATGCGATTAAACGATTTTATTTAGTTTATGTAGACCCGTAATTCGGGGAATACAGGCCGAAACGGTCGAAAAAGTAACGCAAAATGGGACCTTTCTAATGGACCATGAAGTTTACTTTAAAACGTAAATGGCAAAGGCCTACTTATCGATTACAATTCAAATTTTGAATATTTGGTGCAAATTTTATTGTTCTATTTGATTTAAAAAAAAAAACTAAAAAATCACCCGTCAGTTTGTATTTTATTTAAAAAAAAAAGTTGTCAAGCCCTTAATGAAAGACCCTCTACGTAAGATTTAGATGAATTCGTTTTTTGTTGTTGTTGTTGTTGCTGATTATATAACGAACATATTATTACACAGCATCATGGTTATCATCATGAAATATTGCATGAGTAATGCAACAAATATTATGCGATTTTATATGCCAAAAAGGAGTTCTCACATGATATAGACAGTAAGGGGAGTCTATTAATTTTATTTATTTCAATTTTATTTAAGGATTTTGTTTTGTTGTAAGCAAACTACCAACAAAATGAGAGCGTGCCAAGCAATAAATAGATGGGGGCGACGTATGGTCTTTTGTGTGTTTTAACAAGTGTGCGTGTTTTTTTTTTTAAATTAAAATTTAAATTAACGTTTACAAATATAAAAATAATTTACAAAATAAAGGAAAATAAATAAATTCATACGAAGATGCAGACTTTTACTAACTCTAGGTGTGGTTTCTAGCGAGTTCTAACAATTTAAAAGATAGTAGTGGACACTCAATAAAAAAAACCAGTACGACTTTTTTTTTAAAGTATAGGGTGATCCATTTCGAGGTTCCCTACTTTTTTAAAGAAAAAAACACAGAAAATTCAAATTTAATGGAGAATGTTTATTATCATTTGAAAGAACATTCTTTGGCATTTATTTTTTGAAGATTATGTCTATCAAATGTTGGCCGTTGCTATGTCGCAGATGGTCCATCCGTTGAGTCACATTTTCGATCACTCGTTCGAGCATTTCGCGTAACTGGCGAATGACAAGCGTGATGTTTTCCTCCAAGGCCTGAATCGAAGCGGGTTTGTCGGCTTAAGCTTTTGATTTTACATATCCCCACAGGAAAAAAGTCTAACAGTGTGATATCACACGATCTTGGTGGCCAATCGACCGGCCGGTGATGGTGTTGCGAATAGTACGCTCAGTAGGCCGATTATGTTGACCATAAGTTGAGCGAAGTGCACGAAACACATTCCTCACAGAACGTGAATTTTCATAATAAAGCTGAACAATTTGTAAACGTTGTTCACGCGTAAGTCTTTCCATAATGAAATGCCAAACAATACTAAACAAAAATAACATGACAGCATGACATGACTCACACGTGATCTGTCAAAACAGGGTATTGAAAAAAGTATCTCTACTTAGATCACCCATTATATTAGATTTCATATGAAGGGTGTCCTATTATTCACGCAAAACTTGAATTTTGCGCCCTTAAGCAGTACCTACTGTGTTGGCAACGGAGAAAAAGATAACAATGTGACAGCTGACAGTTTGGGGTTAGTAAAAATGGAGCCCAATAAGAAAGTTTAACGCATTTTCATTGTTAAGCGATGTTTTAAAAATAATGAAGGTTTGTCAGCTGCAGTCCGCAATTTTTTGTACAAAATATGACCGTCATTTTGATTTAAAATCATCCACTTTGATGTGATGTTGTTGAAAAATTCAGGGAGACCGGGTAATAAGTGATCCTAGACACTCTGGGAATCCTGTCACAAGTCGTTCAACATAAAACATCGTCCAGGATTTTTTTTCTGGGGGCTGGTGTAAATCTTCATAGACACGATGAGTGCGTGCCCAAAGTAGTGTGAGATTTTTACTCACTAAAACTACCACCCTTTTTTTATTTGTAGTGCAATTACATAAGTATGCGACTTATATAGCAATATATAAGTCGCATACTTAAATGTTTCGCAGGTAACTTAACTTAAGAGCTCCTCCTTTTTTCATCCGCAAATTATAGCGCGGTTTGTGGTTATCGGGCTAAATCCAAGGGCCGGATAAATCCAGGAGTATTAATCCATCACTGTAGTCAAGAATTCTTACGAAAGACTTGAAACTTCATGCTCACAAAGTTTAATTGACTCAAGAACTGAAGACTATTGTCCATGCAGGCGAATAGGGAGTTTTTCTATGACAAGACGGTTATACAAATAAAAGCGTACGTACTTGCCAGCAAAGCGTTGGCGGCCATTTACCCGATGTGTTATTCCATACATAACCCCAATCGTTTATTGGATCAGCCATATATCTTTTTAATTATAAAGCTTAAAATTTTGATTTATTCATACAGGCCTATAGCGAATAAATTTTCCCGGAAATTTTTCCCTTGTCAGCAATGTAAATCAGATTGCTGAATGGGAACTGTTTCCCGGGAAAATTTATTCCCGATAGGCCTGTATCCTGAGTTGACTATAAAGCCAGTATTGAAACAAAAGACAGCAACTATTGGTCGGTCTCGGCATACTTGGCTCACGACCAAGAGCGACATATACTTCAGGGCAACCTGAGACGCACAATTGTTTTTGTCATTGGATGTGATACCAAAACTCATCGTTCAATGTGGGGCAGCTCAAATATTCCATGGTGGAACTCCAATCTCCGCACTATTATCGGGTTTTTCAACAGGGACGCTACAAAAGTTAAGCGACAGGGACAGCAAACGACGCCATATTTCTTGCCGCTCTTTTGACATTTCTCTTCAGTAAGGTTTGCCATTTCATGATGGAAAGATATACGATCCAACAACGAGTCGAAATTATTAAAATTTACAACCGAATTTCGGAGTCAGTGGCCTCAACGTTAAGAGCGCTACGTCCAATTTATGGTCTTCATAATCGTCCTAGCAGATCAACAATTGAGCGTCTAGTGGAAAAATTTGAATCCACAGGCACAGTACAAAATGTTCCCGTGCCAGTGAGACAAAGAAGGGCCCGTAGTGTCGAGAATATTGCTGCCGCTGAGGCTTCAGTTGAAGAAAGCCCAAATGACGTCGTTCTCAAGCGTTGGGCATCTCTGTGACGTCGTTGTGGGGAATTTTGCGAAAAGATCTTGGCCTACATCCTTACAAGATTGAATTAACGCAAGAACTGAAGCCGCTTGATCACCAGGATCGTCGTATGTTCGTGAATTGGGCTGAGCAACAACTTGAAAATGATTCGGATTTTCATCGAAAAATCATCTTCAGCGATGAGGCTCATTTCTGGCTGAATGGCTTCGTCAATAAACAAAATATGCGGTGTTGGTCAGGCAGCAATCCACACGTACTCCATGAGTCATCGTTGCATCCCGAAAAAAATACGGTTTGGTGTGGTTTATGGGCCGGCGGCGTCATTGGGACGTACTTCTTCCGTGATGATCAAGACCGTCACGTTACTGTGAATGGGAATCGCAACCGTTCAATGATAACCGAATATTTTTGGCCCCAATTGGATGATATGGACTTGGAGGACATGTGGTTCCAACAGGGCGGCGCCACAAGCCACACAGCGAATGCCACAATCAATTAATTGGAAACCAATTTTGGAGAACGTGTTATCTCACGAAATGGTCCAGTCGCTTGGCCGCCTCGGTCGTGCGATTTGACGCCGTTAGACTATTTCCTGTGGGGCTACGTCAAGTCTATGGTCTATGCCAACAAGGCAGCGACGATTGATGAACTTCGTACGAATATCGAACGTGAAATTGCAGCATTATCGGCCGACTTATGCTTGAAAACTGTCGAAAATCGGGTTCAGCGTCTGGACTTCTGCAAGCGTGCCCGGCGTGGCCATGCAAAAGAAATCGAGTTCCATACATAATGGCGTCGTACTTTCACAGGAATAAAGAATTTCATTGGTATCCAAAACCGTTTTTGTTTTATTTAAAATAAAAACTTTTGTAGCGCTCTTATTGAAAAACCCTTTATAAAAAATGCAGGCAACAACAAAGCCAAGAGCTTCACAGATACTAGTTGAGGAAGACAAAAGCATCCTGACGTACCTGTCTCTTCTCTGGAGTCAACTCGCTAAATTTGCACTTGGAGCGAGCCCTTACAAGATCGCAGAAACAGCCAGGTACCTGCGTCTGTTTTGGATAAGAAACTGAACTGGAAAGCCAACACCCGAGAACGCGTTAAGAATGCCAAATTCAGTGCATCTAGATATTAACGGTAAGCAGACAGCAGCTTGTGCAGCTGTGAGAATAAGAGCGTCGTCACGGACACCCTCACAAGATGAACCCACAAAGATTCTGAACCACCTTATCCACAAGTATATTAACATCTTCAGTAACAGCCAATAAAATCCCTGGAAACCATCTCGTTCAAATCGAAATCAGTCCACAAATGGCAGAGCATTGCACCATTCACCTCTTTTGGATGTCGGGTCACAGAGACATACTAGGAAACTGCAAGGTGGATGAGCTTGACAGACAGGGCACTTTTTTTGATATTCTACCGCCAGTAGATATGTAAGGTATGCCCCTCAAAATAAATACAAATTTTTGGCGCAACAGGCTTGTGCGTGTGTACTTCTTGCACGATGGTGGGACCTACTGTTTTATGCCGACTCCGAACGGAGTCAAATAATTTGAACCAACTTACGTTTTCAAACCCCATAATCATAGTAAAACCTGATTAAGACTTGAATAAACACGCTTCTAATGTTCAATTGACTCAAGAGCTGAAGCCTACTGACCATTTTAGGCGACATCAATACGCCGAATGGTTGGTTGAACAGACAGAAGTGAATGGTGACTTTACAAATAAAATCATCTTCAGCATAGAGGCACACTTTCACTTTAGTCGATTCGTAAACAAGCTGAATTGCCATATTTGGACAAATGAGAATCCATGACTGATTGTTTGAAACCGATGCATCCGCAAAAAATGAGTGACTGTTTGGAGCGGTTTATTGGCTGGCGGCGGAATCGGGCCGTGCTTCTTCGAAAATGAGCTCGGCAGGCAAAGCAGTTACCGTGAATGGTGTTCGCTATCGCCAGATGACTACGGACTTCTTGTGGTCAGAAATTAAAGACATGGACATGGACGATATGTGCTTCCAACAGGATGGTGCCGCTTGCCACACAGCCAACGTAACAATGGCTCTTTTGCACGAGAAATCCAATGTCTTATCTCACGTCGTGGCGATGGTAATTTTACGCCACGATCATGTGATTTGACACCGTTGGACTTTTTTCTTTGGAAAAATTTAAAAGAAAAAGTGTACGTCAATAAGCCAAGTACAATTCAAGAGCTAAAGGATGAGATAATTCGGCACATTAACTACATTGAACCTCAATTATGTCTCAGAGTCATTGAAAATATGGACCATCGGATAGAGGTACGCCACCAAAGACGTGGCGAGCATATGGCCGACATTTTGTTTCTACAAGCTACATCAGTAAACGGACTGCTTTTCACAATATTGACGCCTTCATCTCTATACCTGTACTGTAGAACAGTTTTACAACCGCTAGCTCATTTTCTACATATAAAAATATGAATTGAGTGTCTACACCTTTCACAAACTAATGACTGCTCCTCTAGCACATTTTGTCTATCCAATGATTTAAACTCTCGAACATTTAACAAATGGAAACAAAAAGTCTAAAAACAAAAACAAAATTTATATATAAATCGTACAACAAAAAAAAAAACTTTAAATGCAAGTTCACCTCAACAATTAAAAAAGAAAAAAACCAACAAAAGTATAACAACAACAAAAAAATAAACGAATACAACATAAAATAAAACAAACAAAAAAAAAGAACAGAAAAAACAAAACAACTTATTGCATTACCCCCGCCACTTTAGGCTTTGGAGGCGGCACAATGTAAAGCTGTGAAATTTCAACACGCTGCTGTTTAATCGATTGCGCAAGTGTTCCACTCTTGGCGGCCACCACTTGTCTACAAGTGGCACTATTGCTATTGTTATTACAGGGACTAGTAGTTGCGCTGGCAGATGCTAGAAGCGTTGACGACGATGAGCTCGAACAGCTCGTCATCGTTGCACCATTAACCACATCTGACGACGATGGCCAACTGTAGCTAATCTAAAGGTATCTCGTGTTCGCCGTAGCCACATCATCGAGAGATAGGAAAGGAAAAGAAGGACGAAAATTTCATGTAAGAACAGCAATAATCAAAATTATAAATTAAACAGAAAATTAAACAAAAAAAAATATTTTTATCTCTAACGATTTTCTTTTTTCTTCTTCGTTTTGTTTTCGACAAGATTGCTCTTAGGGCCAATTCAGGGGGAGGGGAAGAGATTAAAATTATAAACTGACCTCATTGTCCAAGACGCTGGCGACAACCTCCACCAAGAGGGTTCCTAGATTTTGTGCTGTGCTGCCATTGCTGCCCGTCAATGGGGTGGATTGTGTATCGCAAAGACCTCTCAGTACATTCGGCTGAGAATACTGGACCATTTTCTTGATTAGACCCAGACTGGCGCGTCGAACACTGCTGAGCATAGTGCCCTGGAACGTGCGGCAGAAACACGGCAAGAAAAACTTCAAATAGACGGGCGCCATTTCTGGATCGCCACGCGGTTCAGCTGTGCCATCCTCGGATTCGGATTTGAGATGGGCGCGCCCAGCGGACATCCATTCGCCTGGTGATTGCAAAATAGCAGCAACCTCACGATGGCCGTCGTCAACTCGTTCTCGAGCTTTGTCTAGTGGCGTCTTGCCGTCTTCATCTCGTAAATCTGGATAGGCTCCGAATTTGAGGAGCACCTTGGCGATACCTGGTCGGCCGAAGCAGGCGGCATAGTGAAGCGATGAGCTACGTTGCCCTTTGTTGACATCAGCTCCCTTCTCGCACAAATAATCTACCATCTCGAGAGTTCCAAAGGCGGATGCCCAGTTGAGGAGTGTTTGACCGACATCATCCATACAATTTACATCGATTCCTCCCGATTCAATAGCCTCTTGAAGTGCTTCTGTATCCTTGCTGCGGATGCAGTCAATCAGTTGGCGATGTGTACGCTCAGCGCTGGAATCATTCCGACGCACTCGTGGAGCCAACTGACCCTGACTGCCAGCTCCAACGCGACTTAACGCCTGTCTGCCTTCGAAGAGCAGCAGAAGTAGCAAATCTGCCAACCGCATACAGTCAAGTATGCAACGTTCATCACCTTTCAGAGCCCTCTCCATGGCGTCGGGCAGGTTAGACCTCAGCAGGTCATGTGTGATTGTGGGTGAGCCCCGGCAAAGGGTGGACAACAATGAGATGGTTGTCGATATTGATTGTGAGGACCGCGTCGCATCGGTGCTCTGTGTTTTATTCGTTGTTGTGACAGCGTTTAAGCTATCATTGTGACCAGTCGATGAGGAGCTAGATCCTTGCTGAGCATTTCCCGCTGCATTGCCCAACCTCTTCAACAACTCACTTACCAGGCCATACTCAGCTAGAGGTGCTGGATCCACCCACTTCCGGGTAAAACGATCAGCAACCGATGCAAAGCACTTCAGAGCTCCATCGGCAACCATTGGATCCTCGTGTTGCAACAATGTACTCAAACTCTCCACACAATCCTGAATGCATGGACTATTTGGCTCCACTTTGGTGCAGAGTCGTGACACCACAGCCATTGCAGAGTGCAGGGTGTCCTTGTGCACTTGTGACCCACAATCCCGGATGAACGACAAGACACAATGCAAGCCACCACCATCGAAAACAGCACCCGCTTCACGAGTACAAATCAATTCCAAGACTTTAATGCACTGCTCAGCCAAGTCACGGCTGGTGCGGCTCGACAAGTCTGCAACAACAAGACGATTGCAAATTGCCTTGATGGCGCCATCAATGGCGACAATACGTCTGGTACACTCGGCTGATACATCCAAGTAGTAAGTGATTGCACGTGCTGTAACTTCAAGCACGTTCTCTGGTGCAAGCTCATCGAGGAAAATCTTGCAAAGGGCGGGAAGAAAGGTACGCGGTGGACAGCTACAAAAAAAAAGCAAAAAAAAAACAAATTTAGTTTAATTGACTAGTAGATTGTTTTATGGAAGCATATACCTTTCAAAGCATCTGTCCACATTATCGGACATAAGCAGTAACATACATAGTTGTTCGAGCGCAATCAGCTGCATATCGCGCTCATCGCCCTGACCCATTGACAGCCATTCCAGAAGAGTTTCTGGATCGACGTCACCCATCTGAAACAGAAAGAAATTGGAAATTAGTAAACGAAAAATCATTTGGGAAGAAGTCATTTGAGAAAAGAGTTTTTTTTTCAATAGCAAAGTCGATTAGTCGTGTTTGAGGGTATTTTTGAAAGGGCGTGTATAGGAGGCTGGTACCGATCTGGTCTGGGATGGGCCCTCAATGTTTTACAATCAATGACGGATGATCAGAATCGAAGTCTTATTTAAGCGTCGCAGTTGTATTAATGGATGGGGAACGGGAACTACAAAAAATTAAGAAATCTGAATCTCAAGAAAGGAAGAGGAACACGAAAGACAAGAACTAGAAGCAGGCATTTAGAGAAACTTTTGCATATTTCTCTAACAATAAGATAGATTTAGCTTCTTGCAGAGGTATCTGATTAATACCAGCGATCGCGCAACGATAAGCATAGAGCGTGTCTAGTCTATGTAACGTAGGCTAGCACTTCACTTAACTGAATTAAAAAATGAACAAAACTGACGACATTATGCCCGTCTCGATTATCGAGAACTGATTAGAACTATCGGGTATTGGTTCTCCGTCAATGATTAGTTTAAGGACGCTCCCAGAGAGGGTCCAATTTTCGACCACGAGTTATGCTAGCAAAGCTTCAATCGTTTCGGGTTTATCGACGCAGACAAGAGTTCACATATTCCCATAGAAAGCAATCAAATCATCACAAGATCTTGGTGGCCAATTGAGAGAAACATTTCTTGAGATGAGCGATTGTTTAGTTAGCTGTATGGCATGTTACGCCATCCTGACAAAACCATAAGTAAGTTACACTTATCAGCCCTAGCGATGTATCCGTATCCGAGCGGAAAATTCTCCAATTTTTTACGATTCGGAGGATTTCAGCTTCGAGGTATTCTTCCGAAAAGCTTTTCAAAATATTTGCGTTGATGTGCGTTCAGGTACATTTTTCTTGAAATTTTTGACAGCAACTGCAAATGTTCTTCCGATTTCCTCCGACACAATTTCTTCGCGGAAATTATTTAAGAATTATAGAATTTTTGTTCCGATGACACATGCCTCGAATGAATTTTCAACCTCCGACGAAGTATGCCTCGCTAGGGCAGAATATCTTGAATTTTCGGCAAAAGAAATATATTTATCATTCCTCTGTAGCGACCTCTATTGACAGTAACATGCGCTCCATTCGCATTATTAAAAAAAAAATACGGTCCGATGATGCCGCCTGGCCATAAACCATACACCCAGCAGTTCATATTTGGGGTTGCATTGGTAGATGTTGGACTGCATCTGCCTGTTAACAGGCCCAAATACGGCAAAGTTAGCTTATTAACGCTATATACATGCGGTATCTAGATCCAGCCTGTGAAGTTTAGAAAACGGATGAACTTGAATCCGTTCACCCGAGAAGTCGTTAAGATTGTCGTAGAATGGTAGGTCTAATCAGAGATCATAAAATCATACAGATGACGCATTGAGAACAAAAAACAGAAACTGTTGCTCACCAGCTTCATGGTACGGACGAGCGGTTTGCCGGGGTGTACCAGTATGACCCGCCATAGAACATCTGTATGACTTTATAATTCATTGGTCTAATGCACGCGATCTGGCTCTTGCTAGTGTAGGTGAGTACCTAGGTGGGTAAGTTCGTTCCGTCAATCTTCTACCAGCTTAGAGGATATGATAACCGAGTCGATGGCCTTTTGGCAGCTTGATTATCTACGACGATGGCGTGTTTATAATTTTTATTGTTTTTATCAAAAGTGTTATAGATAAATAACTTTAAACTCAAATTTTTGAAAATGTCGCTTAGCCTTCATTTTCTAAGCGATTCAGTTGTAAAAGCAACGCTATTCAAAAAAACACGGCTAAGTTATAAAATGCATTATATGCGATTTAGACGCAAAGTCATAAGTTCGAAAAGTATGACGAACAAAATTTGACAAAGTCGCAAGTTTCTAAACGCATCCTAAACTTTATAGACGTGTATCAGCTGAGCTAACCATGCATTGATAATTTTTTCGATGCTTTCCTTTGACATTTGCAAACGTAAAATGGCGTCTCTTGAGAAGTAAAAAAAAATATTTAGTTAAGCGAAATTTATTATTATTGTTGTGGCTTTCAGTGGAAAAAGTGGAAACGTACAGGATGTTTTTGAGCTGCAGATTCCGACGTGAAGCAGGGGCCGAATTACTACATTAGCTGTCGAGCCATACGTGACTGAAAAATATTGATTTGGTATGATCGCATACGAGATTCTAGTTCGAGTATCGAATCTCGGTATTCTGTCATCATTGATCGTGTATATTTTCATACGGCAGGGTTTTTGCTTTTTTGGTGTCGAGTGGATGTATTTTAGTGACATATTTTCATTTTGTTGTTTTCATATTCTTTTTAATAATATACAAGAATGCTGTAGGTAATCGAAAATAAAGTTATAAAATACGTTTAAAGAAAATTAAAATGTCATTACGCGTACGTTGAGTTCCGTCAAGATGAAGGATCGCTTTTATCGCCAAACGTTTCGTACATTGGAGTTACAATTTCTATCTTCTGGCCCGGAAGATGAAAAATATGTACATACATCCAAATATACCAATAAATTTACAAAACATTCAGAGAAAAAGAATACATTTGACATTTGTCAGCCATCAAATATGAGGCAGAATGTTGCTAGTACAATTGGTACAATTTTATATGTGCATTCGATACGTGACCATTCGTTTGTCTGCTTTTACACGTTCACTCTTGAGTCACGACCTTTTTCGAAGTTTTCTTTGTTAATATTCTTTCGTGAGTCTCGCGCTTTTACACTTGCGACTTTTTGTCTTGACTCAAATGACACTCTGCGACTTTTTTCTCCAGAGTCTATGCACAAAAGCAGACGTAGCGAAACCGACTCTACAAGCAACGAAATTATAAAAAAGCAACATAACGATAAGAAGAAGGAAGAGAAAAGAAAACGTCAAAAAGAGTCGCTAAAAAATTTACCCACGACTCACACAGGTCGAAATATTTTCCCTCTAATCTTTTCGTACTTTCTTTCTCTTTTGCACTAATGTGAGGCGTGACTCAAGAGTCAACGTGTAAAAGCAGACTATGTGATCATCCGAATGAAGTTACTTGATCATAAATTCATGCATACATTCATTTCATCGATAACTGATGTGGTAATTCCACCACAGACTTAACGTTCATAAATTTAAATAGCTGTTGGATTCTAGTCAACCCACTGATTTAAAATTCGTTTTAACTCAAAACTTGCCATATAGATTTTAGCAAAAGGTTGCTCCTGATAAAACGCACTCCGAAACGTCAAGCTTGTGCAGAATAAACTTAAGGCGGCTCTCCCACTGAGGCAACGAGCAATATGGAATACGGAACTTTTGTTTTAACCTATTCTCACATTGAAACAACATTGTTGCAAGATATTTCCACCTGTCATGTCAAATTTTTTCCAATATTTTTACAAACTTGGTATTGAACTGGATCGTCCGACATATTTCGTAAATTAAAAACGTATTAGTCTTGAGAGACCTGTCACAAAAAATAAAAAAACAAAATAAATTTTTGGCGCAACAGGCTCGTTTGTACCCAGGGCCGAGCTTTCTCACACATTCACGCGTGCGTGTATACTTCTATCACGATGGCGGGACCTCCTGGTTTTATGCCGACTCCGAACGGCGAAGTTCAGATAAGCATTTCTTGACAATTGATACTACTCGGATGATTTGTCAGATCATTACGACAGGGGGGCAGTGAAAAATCATTTAGGTTGGGAATCGAACCCAGACCTTCTGCGCGGCAGTTCATCGCACCAACCATCGCTCCAATTAGCGACCTGTCACTAATCGTACATATTGATACCACGGCGCAATATATATCTCGTTTCAACATGCGCTGTGTATCGCCAATAATAATGTTGCCGCAATCAGCAAAAATTTTCGTTTGCCCGATATCGAAATGATTTAATGTTTGACCTCTTATTTGATTCAATGTAAAATAATTGTTAGCGATAATATTGCATGTTTGCTAGCGCCAGTTGCTCGTTGCCTTAGTGGGAGAGCCGGCTTATGCAAATCATCAAGGTTGCATTGCAATTGAGTATAAAAAAAGTAGTGTTACCTCCCGCATTGGAACTATTTTTATTTTTTACGTTTTGGAACTCACTATTTTATTATTTTTTATTTTCCATGCCTATATTAACTTACATTTTCTTATTATTTCGCACTTTCCAACACCATTAATCCCTCTGACGTTTTTGACTTGACAGTTGTCACACCATCTAATTGAGAAAATAAATCTAGTGCGCACATTACTCTCAACCATTTGAATGTCATTGCCAAAGAAAAATAAAATTATTTTCATTGAAAAAAAAAAAAAAAAAATACAAATTAGACAAGTTCCACAGTAAATGTAATTACTTGGTGATATTTCACTCGCTCTCCCCGGATTAGTTCTCCATTCTGCCGAGAGCGATTGTTTTCAATTAAAATTTCTCAGTAACAGAGGCTATCAATTAAAAGTCGGCATCCCATTGTCAGATAAGAAATAATGCACCCGTACATTGATTTTCTCCAACTAGGTATGACGTACCAGCAATTCATAATTATTAACTGCAACTGCACATGGTTGCCATGGCATGCCTCTGTAGGGCGAGGGTGCCTTTAGCTGAGATCCCATAGTTGTATGCCATTCACGGTCGTAACTAATTCGAGTGTACAATTGAATTAAATTATCGCATTGATAATGAAAGCTGTAGAATGGGAATCGCTAAGAAACATACAACAGGCCTGGTCTTAAGAATTTATAATCGCTAGACGGTGTTGACGGTGGCTCCACCTTGTACAAGTGTTGATGGGGGCAAATTGTTGGCATTTAGTCAAAGTGAGTATATTCTCGTGGCGAACTCTTTGCTCGACTTTGAAATGGACGCGGCAGAGATAAAGCCAACGTTTGATTTATTTTTAGGTAAATAAATTTATTAAACACGACTAAAACAGAAAGCCAAGGTGGTGGAAAGAATGTGAGTACAATTTATGTGTCGCGTGATTAAAATGCGTATACAATTGTTTTGACAGCTACACACACATATTATAATCAAGAGACAACGCTGTGCATGAATTTGTATAAAAGTTGTATTTAGCTATTTGATTGATGTATTTTAAGGCTTGTCCTTATTGTGTAGGGTATAGTGGTTCATTTAAACAAGGCCGTTTGGACTAACAACAGATGTTGCGATTGTCGATTGTCATTAAATGGCATTTACTGAATTCATCATTAATTACGGATCTTAATGACAGATGTGAAATATAAAACTAAGGAAGTTTTAGTCAAAAAGTAGTTTATCACACAACAAAGCATTTTTGATATTGAAAGCTACAAATTTGGTCAAACGTATTGTCATAATAGATACGTTCGGTTACTTTATTGTGAAGAAAATGGAAACTGTCAAATCCCAATGTCGGGGAAAAGTACCAGTACCCTTGTGTAAGAGACAACAAACAAGAATTGTCGCTCCACTTTATCTCCGCGTAGGTATATTGTCAATACAACAAGTAATCATTACGTCTGATCGTTTACAATATTATTTTCAATGGTTCTTACCGATTTTTACTTATTGTCGTTCCCGTACGGAAAAAAAATTAGAGATGTAAAAACTACCCCAAAAAAACATTGTTGTAAAGAATCATCAAACTGACAGGTGACATCTGTTTTATGTTTGTTGTTGATGCGAATGATTTATGCTGTAAATGAGGCATTGAGATCAGGAGTGGCGTAACCCGCATTTTCTCAATTTTGAGTTTATTTCACCATCAATTTGATGCAGAAGTGTCACTAATTGTGTTACAATTTTTGTTTTTCAGTTGTTATTAAAAAAATAAATCGAATCATACGGATTTATTTTTTTGTAAATTCTTAAACCACGAATATTTCAATTGTTGCAGTTGCTGCTCTCAGTTGAGAATCATCTCATAGATCCGATTGGGAAGCGATTCGTACAACTTTTCAATATAATTCAAGGAAATGGCTGACCAAGCGCTTTAAATGCCTTCAATTAATTCCTCTTTGGTAGAATATTGCCTGCCAGATTCGTAAACTTTGCGAGCCAGCCATCCCCATACATTTTCTATTATATTGATGTCCGGTGGGTAAGGCGGCCACTTCAATAAATCGACGTTTTGTGCTTCAATCCAAGACCTAATCACCAGGGCAGTGTGAGTCGGCGAGCATTGTCGTGTTGGAAACGCCATGGCACATTTCCAAATAAATTTTTAAAATGGGGAAAAGCAGTTTCCAGTACGTTTTTATAAGTGTTTGCATTCATATTTGTGTTCAAAAATTGCAGCTCGTACGTACCATAGTAGGAGATAGCTCCCCACACCATCACACCGCCCACACTACTATGAAGTCGATCCAACTGATGTTCCTCCTTCCGAAGATCATGGAAATAATAGTTGTATCCATCATGTCCTTACAAATTAAATTTCTTTTCATCCGAAAAGACAACATAGTGCCAATCAGATTTCCAGGCCATGTGCTCTCGTGTGAAATTAAATCGCTTTTTTTTTTTCGAGCATCATTAAGTGGTGGTTTTTTATTTAGTTTTAATCTTTTCAATTGTGGAGCATTCCTTATCACCCTTTGAACGGTAGACAAGCTCGCTTTAACACCAACATTTTCTCTGATCCTTGCGGTAGATTCATGAGAGTTGGATGCGTTTCTCAAAATTGCTCTCTTATCAGCATCGGAAATCACTTTATTATTACCGCCTTTATTATTTCGACCATATCCCGACTTATTACGTAAAAAATTGTATATCACTTTTCGACTTCTGCAAACTTTTTTTTGATATTTCACTTATTGATAGCCTGAGCTCTTTATAAGTTTCGATTTTTGCTTTCTCTTCAACCGATAGCATTTTTCCTTTACCCATAAAAAAAAAAGATCACTTAAGCAGTAAATAAAATTTGGGGCCAATACGTGTTCAAATTCCGAAGATAAATGAAAGACAAGGTGCATGTGCTAACCTGATGACGCAAAAATTAAGCTCATATTTCCATTAAAACTAAAAGAAAATAGCAAAAACCATATAACGGTACATTGTTGTTGCATGTTCTCTTTGCCAATGATAGTACATACAAAGATGAGAAAAATAGAAAACAAAAAAGTAACTGCAAGTTAACAACAACAAAATCAGAAGCAATCGCATTAGGCTGATGAAGCTGTGCTAACCTGACGACGCGCAGTGTACATAGTTTTAGTCTTAGGTTTAGGTGTAAAGCAGTCATTGTGGCACAAAAAAAAAAAAAACAAAAAAAAAACGCTTGCTGTGGCTGTTCTAGTTTTTAAGTTATTTTTAGGTAGTTTTAATTTATTATAAGCAGTTAAGTTAGTCGATAAGTAGTTTTAATTAGCATGTAAGTTTAAATAAAATAAAAATAAAGACAAGGAACCAAGTTTTTCATAGGTTTCTTGGTAAAAATTTTGTTACTTTTATATTTATATATTAGATAACAGGCCGAAAGGCATTAGAATTAAGTTAACGTATAATTTAGGGCGCCCACATAGGGCAAGTAAGTTATAGTGCTTACACACCGAATCATAAACTGAGTTTTTGGCAAAAAGTTTACGTAAACCACTAGATGCTTTCACACCGAACTCTGACCAGGTTTCGTTTGACATTTCAGCTGTCAATTGTGATTTTGATACTAGCTGCAATATTTGTGTGTGAAAATATTGAATAATAAAATGAATTCTAATATAATCAAACTAATATTAGCATTTGAAGTTCAAAATGAAACAAATCTAAAGATTTTGACAACAGTTTTTGACTCTCAAGCCCGCCGCTACGAAAAAAAAACGCAAACAAATGCTTTTGCAAATTGTGAAACTCCAACACAAAAAAGCTATTCTTATAAAGGCAATAATGAAACGCCAACAACACTTCAGAATGTCTCGTCGTACTTTTGAAATTCTTTGTCGTGAACTACAATGTTAATAATTATGAGGTACACCAGGTTCTCCTCATCTTGCACACACCAGAGCTTCTTCTTTTTGTTTTTTTTTTTCTTTTCCAAATCCATTTTAATTATTCAATCCTGTGAAAATGAAATGAAATATAATATGAAGAAAAAAAAACATTTGTTTTGACAGCGAGTTCATCAGCTGTTTTGTGGGACGTGTGGAACACGTGTAGAATCTATGAAAAGGTGTGTTCGTCCCAACAACCTTTAACGAGATGACGTCTGCGAAGTGGTTTTGAGAAGTTTACGCCATAACCTACTTGTTTTTGAGAACTGAAAACGTATGGGAAAACTCGGTTTATGATGAAGGTTTCAGGTGTTTTTGCGTAAACTCAGTTTTTGGTTCGGTGTGAATGCCCTAAGTTAAATAGTTGATCATTTTTTGGCAAAATTCCAGACGAACAGGCAAAACCTGAGGGTTTAACTTAAGTATGCTAGTTTTTTTCATGAATTTTTGTCTAGCATGTAAGTTAGTTTTAAGAAAAAAAAAAAATGAATTAAAAAAAAAAATCCTCAACATTGGTAAATAAATCAAAAATGTTAAGGCGAAAACAGCATGCATTGGAATAAAGCTAAAGCAGCACACACAAGCTTAATGTTAAAACAGCTCGGCGTGAATCATTTGATTTACAAATGTCATCGCATGGACACATCTAAAGTCCCTCTCTCCAAGCATGGTTGTACAAATTAAACGAACATCCATATGTATGTCAATAGCAATCGTGAATTAATTTATTCAATTCAAAGCGCATCCACCTTTAGAGCTCTTTGTTTGGAAGTTAATTAATAAAAAAGAACAACTAAACCAAATACGATCCACAAAATCATTTCAGTCAAATGTTGGCAATGATTGCTGGATCGAGATACTTTTTCCTCGTATTCGTTGAAATGTTGAATACATTTACAGACCACTGAACTTTTGATTCGACTTTATGCGTTTTTTTTTCTCATTTTATTCGCATACAAAAGTCATCAAACCTAAGGTTAACGATGGTGAATTTCAATTTTTTTTTTCTTAATCTCAGTGTTTGCTCTCGATCTTTCGAGATGGGGGATACATTTTTTCCTATTAGTCAGCGAGATACTGATGATGATAATGATCCGCAAGTACACAAAAGCGTAGCAACAACAACTAGATACAGTGCAAAACCAATCCACAAGTACACGAGATACATGTAGGTACCTACAACGAAACAATAAATGTTGTGGGAAGCGAATTAGCTCTCGGAAATGATGGGATTGCCCCAGAAAGCAGAGACTTTTTAAGATGCGATATTTGGTATTCATTGCGGAAAGCCAATCCAGAGTCAACAGAGAGTGTGGCGCACAAAGAAATGGAATAGTCGACGACGACGACGCGACGTTGATGGAAATTTCCGCATGAAACCAGAAATCATTTCCTCCTACAGCTTGCGGTTTTATGGTGGTATGTATTTTGTACGCCGTGCGCGGTCATCGTGGCGTATATATCTATATCCACAACACTTTCTCTTATTTTTTGCGAATGTTAAGGAGCTAAAGTGCATTAGCGGAAGGAAATTGTGTGGAACGTAACCAACTTCAGCCAGAGCGCATATAATAATAGCGGCGACGACGACCGCGACGATGATGATTTTAAAATCGTGAACTGACGTCTATCTCTCTCCGTGTCTGGTTAAACGAGAATTTATTGAAAGCAGATACAATCGTAACGCATATATGCACACTGCACACATGTGTAGTGAAAGGATCCAGACTCCAGAGCTAAATCAGTGGGTATCCACCAATAAATCTCGCTAGTCTAGTGCAGGGTCAGATTTAATTGAGGCTTGCAATTACATCTCTATACTCGCTTGACAAGCAAATGTGGATCGTTGGGTTTTCTTTTGGCGAATCTCCTTTTTCCCACCAGACACACGCAAACTGATTAAGTGAAATTTTTTAATTGGCGTGTGATTATGAATTAAGTTGTTAAAAAGCGTTTAGCCGGCGCGCCAATGTATCTGCAGCGGCGTACTTATTGTACTCACTAATGGAACCTATTTGTTGTGATGGCCACACACATGTAAACTAATGATTTGACGAGGAGCTAAATTAATGACTTGTTTGAGATTGGATTATCATACTTTCTAATCGTAACGTGTCGTTGATGCGGTGCCACAGACTTCATCAAGTTCAGGATGAAGCAATTTCTGAATTGCAGGTATGTTCCGTGGAGACGGAATTTAAATAGACCTGAAAAATTACTCATTAGGGCTTAGAGATTGCTGGGACAAGTAGGTCGAATGGACAAGAATGATTTGGTCAGAAGGGCTTTGATTTCTAAAGAGATGGGAGGCGCAGTAAAGGTTAAGCGAGGTCGATTAGAAACTGACCTAACCAACTTCAAATGCGCTACTGGAAGTAATTAGCTAAACATCCACTTGTGGACAAACTTATCTCTGAAATGTTCCAGATTTCTGCCCCTCGATGGCGGAAGTTCCTGCAGGAAGGAGGCCAAAACTTTCAAAGTAGCCCCTCGAAGGTAGTAAAGAAACGATTCGGCGGTTTTGAGATGCTGTTCTCGAACGGCTGGCGTATAGCTACCATTTCACATCTTCGGACAGTGCACACATGTGTAGTGAAATCTGTGCAGCCATTAGCGCAATCTGCGCCTGATAACCATATCGCTTATTTCATGTACTTTTGCGAATTGATCCGTCTATCATTGAATTACAAATACAAATTTTATTGGCGCAACAAGCTTGTTAGTACCCAGGGCAGAGCTTTCTCACAACCATTCATGTGTGCGTGTGTACTTATGCACGATGGCGGGACCTCCTGTTTTATGCCGAATCCGGACGGCGAATTTGAGATCAGCTTTTCTTGACAATTGATACAACTCGGATGATTTGTCATAGATCATCACGAGAGGAGGGCCAGTGAAAAATCATTTAGGTGTTGCTACGGCTGGGAATCGAAGCCAGACCCTTCTGCACGGCAGTTAACCGAACCAACCATCGCGCCACTGAGCACATCATGGAATTACATAATGAAAACTAAATCGCATTTGCTTCTCCACCAAACTCAACTACTCACTGATCGTGGGATGTTCTATTGTCGACACGGGATTGATAAATGTAACTATTTGCCGTCACGGGAAGCAATACCCAGAATTATAGTTTTGTCCTCGTTCAACCGGATTGCAACAACACCATCAAATATTTTCTTGAAATGGCTCTGCAGGCGAGAAATGTTCTTGCAGTTGCCGATAATCTCGAGAATATCTTTATCACCAACAAAGTAGAATCGTGAGAAGGAGGAACAGTCAAGTTCTAAGCATTCTCCGAGTGTCTCTTGAATCTTGCCCAACAAATCAGCCAACCGTCAAGAAGCCTCGGGACAGCTGGAATATTGGAATATTTGGGATTTCGTGACCATTTTCCGGATTCCGAGGAATTTCGAGCTTATGCTATGGAAACGTAATGTCTCCACCGGTTTTAATATCGGCACTGCCTGAGAAGATGCCTAACAGGAAGATCCAGAGTCGCTGGATAACGATTCAGATTTAAACAACTAGTTCGTGCGATTAAATTCTCCACCAAGGTAAGACATCATTGGTCAGACCCAACGTGATGTCATAGCCACGTTTGCTAGTATAGACAAAGAAGCGGCAAAAATGGGTTTAGCAGTATATGAGGGCAAGACGAAGTATATCTCGGCTCCGCTATTAACTCTGACAAAGAATTCCGTCAGAAATTAAACGATGAATTACTCTTCCCAACAGCTGTTTCTTCGGGCTAAGAAGGCAATTTAGTAGTTAAGCCCTCACTCGAACTACTAAGGAGATCCTACATAAGACCCTGATCATCCCAGTCCTGCTCTACGTATCAAAAGCGGATGAAGAAATCCTTGGTCGATTCGAGAGGAAAATTCTTCGGTCGCGTTTGCGTTGACGGGCTATGGAGACGAAGATTCAACCAAGAACTATTCGAGCTGTACAGCGACATTCCCCTGGTCAAAAAAAAAAAAAACTCCGCATTGGACGTTTAAGATGGCGAGGACATGTAGAACGAATGGACACGAATATTCCGGCTCGTAGAGTCTTCGATTCAACGCCAGACGTCGGACGCAGTAAAGGAAGACCTCGCCTTAGGTGACGCGCACAAGTAGAGACCAACCTCAACCAACTTGGAGTGCGCAACTGGAGCCAGTTAGCTAAGGACTTGGCTAATTGGAGGGGCATTTTTGTTGAGGCCCACGTACATTCCGGACTTAAGTAAGTGAGTAAAGTGAGAGCCTCCTCCTCGAATACCTTGTAGTTCGGTGCCAGCTGCATTGCTGCGACAGAGTCGATGTGTTCCTTGATTAACTTCTCAACCAAAGTGAGAGCCTCCATCTCGAATACCTTGTAGTTCGGTGCCAGTTTCATTTCGGCGACAGGGTCGAAGTGCTCCTTGACGTTGTTAAAAAAATCAGCCCAGCCACGAACAATGCTTGTACATAGTTGATCAATTCCAACTGTCGGTATTCACGAACCTGTTTCACGATCTCCTCTAGAGCAATTTCACTCTGAGTCAGGAAAATTTTCAAGTTCACATCCCACTTTTGATAAAGATTTAGGTCAGAGTGGACCCAATTGACGCGCAATTGTTTCCGCTTTCAGTGGTGTTCTTTGAGAGCGTCCGACTTATGCCGAGCAGTCATTTTGTTTATCTTGGTGTTGCTCTGGATTAGCTTCCTGACTAAATCGTAAGTTTCGTACATGTGCAAACGGGCTGGCAGCTCTTCCAACTGGATCATCATTGCCTCGAGTTCCGCAGTTTCCTTAGCTGCTCCGACAACCACGGGTTTTTTCTGGTTTCGTCTATTTGACTCGAAACCTTGGACAACTCGCTCCACACGCTACACAAATCTGACATTTCCTCGACTGTCACATTTATGCAATCTCTGCTGTTGTTTGAAATTGCCGACTCTTGCAGTTCGCGGGCTTCCTTGCCCTTGGCGTAGTTGTCACATACTTCCTTAAGTTGTGAGTAATTGCTGTCGAACATCTGCAACTGCTGTAGGGTGTTGTCGAGACGAGTTTGACCGGCAGTTGGGTTGTTTTTCTCCCGATCTTTAAGAAAATTGACCGGCGGCAATCTTCGCCTACTAGCTGGCCACTTGTGTCTGAATGTCGGTGTTCTTAAGTTTGATGATCTCGTTAAACGTAGACAACTTGCACCCTTGATAGAGCGACTAAGTGGAGTAGCATGGTAGTTGAAGCGGCCCGGGTTAACCCAGTAAGGTCCGTTGTCGACTTTCCAATTTTCTAAAATAGAGTTTGCTTGCTTCAACACATTTAAACTGTTCTTCCACTGTTTTGGCAAATGACGAAAATTATTTCTGGATTATTAAAAGGATTAAGCTATGTTACCACCCAGGAACCTAGGAACATTTATTCTTCCCTCCATTACCACGAGATCAATTAACGTCAAAGGACTTTTTTTTTGTGACGAAACACAGTACATAACAACAAACAAGTTTTGGTAATGTCGTGACTACATGACATTCAGAACCTAGATGAGTAACGACGGGGACGGTTACTACGAGTATCTCGGATTTATAGCATTCCCTCAATGTTGTTGTATCTTAGTTTTCTTTTTACAATAGGGGGTATATGTACACATTTCCTGTTAGTCACGTTTACTACCGCAGTTACTCACTGGCATATGATGGTGCTGATTAATCACAAAAATCGATAAATGGGGTGGTGAAACATTGATATAACAAAGTATAGGTCAACGAAACTAATCAGGGAGGTACTGGTGCTGGTACTTATTGAGAGCGTACAAATGAAATAAAAGCACTCTGGTCGACTGAGAGTAAAATTGAATTGGATACTTTAATTTTCATAAATAGAGCATCATACTGGGTGTAGACTGTCAAATCCCCGACCGCCTTTCAGTTTTACAGAATCTGCTAAAAAGCAGACATAACTGCCATCCAGTAAATACAAGGTGGCGCAAAAGTAATCCTCCTATCAGAAAATGCTATAAATTTTGCGATTGGCCCCTAATGTCAGTTCTGTTTTGACATTTGTGTAGTAAACACATGCGAAATACAAGTTTAATAAACAATGTTACGCTACACTGCTCCAGGACGCGGAATATTGGTGACTATTTATTTGAGCAATAATCGGTCGGTGACTTTGGCACAACGTGAATTTCGTCGCAGATTTCCTAGCCGTCCAACGCCTACTGGTGAAGCACTGCAACGTTTAGCCGCTCGCCTCGAAGAGACTGGCACAACACGAGATGCTGCCAGGCGTGGCAGACCCCGGAGTAGCCGTTCTGCAGAGAATATTGCTGCTGTAGCCGAAGATGTCATGGGAGCGCCGTCGACATCGACCAGACGACGTGCCACGCAAATGGGTATCAGTCGACGTTCTTTACAGCGAATTTTGGTACAAGATTTGAAGATGTTTCCGTACAAAGTCCAGACGGTGCATCAGCTGTTAGCTGCTGGCCGCCAATCGCGTCTAACATACGCTCAAGCCATCCTTAATCACCACCAAGAGGAAGATGATTTTTCATCAAAAATAATCATGAGTGATGAGGCCCGTATATAAGCAAAATTTACGCTTCTGGGGCACTGAAAATCCGCGTGTAACCCACGAAGAGCCATTACACCCGCTCAAAGTCACTGTATGGTGTGCTGTTTTCGCTGGAGGAGTCATCGGACCTTTTTTCCTTGAAGACGTCGCGGGCCAAACGGTTACTGTGAATGGTGAGCGCTACAGAGCAATGATCAACGAGTTCTTTTTGCCGCAACTTGATGAATTGGGATTGGAAAACATGTGGTTCCAACAGGACGGTGCAACGGCACACACTGCACATGCCACAACCGATATGCTGAAGGATGCATTTCCCGGGCGCCTAATCTCCCGTTTTGGCGATTTGCACTGGCCAGCAAGACCGCCTGATTTGACCGCTCCAGACTTCTTTTTGTGGGGCTTTTTGAAGTCGCGGGTTTATGTCAACAAGCCTCAGACTCTTGCAGCTCTTAAAGACAATATCCGTCAAGAATGTGAGGACCTATCGCCGGAAGTTTTGGCCAAAGTGATGGAAACTGCCATAAAAAGGGCTCAAATAACAATCAACTGTGGCGGCGGCCATTTACATGACATCATATTCTCGACTTGATGTAAAAAAAAATTAAAATACCAAATGAAAATAATCCACAAGAAGAATTAAAGTTTTTCTTTTTTTTTAAATTGCAGTCAAAAAAACATCGGAAGGTTATTTTTGCGCCACCTTGTACAATAGAATGGATCGGGGAACAGGAGGATGAATAACAACTTTGACAGTTACTATAGTTAGCCGAATCAGTGGCTATTCCGATGTGGGCTTCTCATAAGCGAAAGAATTAGTCAATAGTCAACTGCAATCGTTAGAATCCTTAAAAATTCTTGATATAGAGGTGCCACTCTAGAAATTATGTTCTGAATTTTTACCAAAAAACGTCAATCCCAGAAATACAAAACCTGAACAGTTTCCTGTCGAGATGAACAAGGAAAAATCGTAGTTAAGTCACAGTCGATGCTGAAAATAAGAATTGACATCACAGTACTTCGCACATGAGTGCAACGAACAAAGGATATAACACATAACAGCACTATCGACTGAGGCTATCGGCTGGACCGGAAAATAAGAAATAATCACTTCTGCTTTTCTTCCGCTGTCACTGGCTGCACAGACCATTTCATAGTGTCGACGCCAGCGAAAACTACCAGTAAGTAGGTCAATATGAAGTGAGGGTACCAAGATCAAAACAAGGCTGTCGGAAATGACAGGCTTCGTCCTGAGCTATATAAAGCCGGTGGATATGCCTTGATAACGTTCCCAAAATCATAAGAAAATTTGGACGAAACTTTGCCCGAATAATAAAAACTCGTTTGGCCAACTGACAAGAAAGGATAACCTCAGGGCATAAGTCTACTCAACATCGCTTACAACATCCAGTCTCGCATAATCTGAGGCCTCAATCACTCTGGTTTTAGTATAGGTAAAAAAATTTATAACTGATAAAATATTTACTTTTCGAAAGATCCTGGAGAAGAACAAAGATGTCCATTAGGACTTTTAGAGAAGAATGAGCATGATCCAGGATGTCAACTGCTGGCACTACAGATTAAAATAGACAATTAAGTAATAAAGCCCTTGCTCGAGCTACAAAGGAAGTCTATATAAGACCCTGATCATCCTGGTCTATGTAGTCCAGTGCGAAAGATTTAAAAAACAACTTTGTGACAGGTGACATTTGTAAAGTAACGTGTGATCCAAGTAGAGATACTTTTTTCAATAGCCTTTTTTGACAGATCACGTGTGAGTCGTGTCATGCTGTCATGTTATTTTTGTTTAGTATTGTTTGGCCTTTCATAATGGAAAGACTTACGCGTGAACAACGTTAACAAATTGTTCAACTTTATTATGAAAATTCACGTTCTGTGAGGAATGTGTTTCGTGCACTTCGCTCAACTTATGGTCAACATAATCGGCCTACTGAGCGTACTATTCGTTTTCACGTTTTGGGCCGGTCGATTGGCCACCAAGATCGTGTGATATCACATCGTTAGACTTTTTCTTCGATTCAGGCATTGGAGGAAAACATCACGCGTGTCATTCGCCAGTTAGCAGTCGAAATGCTCGAACGAGTGATCGAAAATTGGACTCAACGGATGGACCATCTGCGACGTAGCAACGGCCAACATTTGATAGACATAATCTTCAAAAAATAAATGCCAAAGAATGTTCTTTCAAATGATAATAAACATTCTCCATTAAATTTGAATTTTCTGTGTTTTTTTCTTTAAAAAAGTAGGGAACCTCGAAATGGATCACCCTTTATTAAAAATTTTCATTTTCGTAGATCATAAAAAGAAATCTTCATGACATGGGTTGTCAGGAAATTTCCCAAAATTTTCCGACAAATTTGAAGTGGCAATTGTTTTATGGGATAAATTTAAACAGTTTACAGACTTGTCAGTTAAATATTGACAGTTGTGACAGTTTAATCAGTTTCCGTCAAGAATTCATTATAAAGTGACAAGATCGATATAAAATAATAAATATGCTCTCTTTAAGTGCAACTGATGGAGAAGAGAACTTGAAATTCAAATTCGTGATATACGTTCTCCACTCTTTAAGCAAAGGATAAATATCTACATTCCCAAAATGTGAGCTTAATGGGAATGAAATATAAAATATTACAATGTACACGATATTGTTCAGACAGTTTATTAAAATCTTTTGTGGGTCCACAAAAAACATCGCATTTTTATTGAAAATGCGCTGGGGTGGGGTATATAAATGGTTTTTGAATGAAAACGCCCCTAAAAAGTAGGCGTGGATGAAATGATTTAAGTACGAAATGTTTACATTGCCATTTGGATCAAATATTTTTCAATTTTCAGTCAAATTTGGACAAAAATACGGTTTAAAAAAAAAAAACGCCCCTAAAAATAGGGCGTGGAAAAAAACAAAATATAGATATTAGGATTGTCTACATATGTTTTTCAGACACTTTATCACATTCCCCACCGTTTGGCCAAAAACAGCGTTTTTTTTTTAGTGGGCGTTGCAGTGGGTGGATTTTCAAAATATGTACACTTGTTCTGCTTTGTAAACCGATTTTCATCAATCTAGCTCGAAATTTAAGGCCCAAAAATCGGTGACATGCAGACGGACGGACAGACAGACTTATCTAGATCGTCTCAGCTAGCAATTATTGTTCGAATCATGTACTTTTAGATATATCTAGCGAAGCTATTTCTCTATATTACAAGCTTAATGTCAAAACTAATATACTTCAATGGGATAGGGTATAAGCAACAGTGGAATATATTTTGTTTAAAATCATGACCTTCATGCTAAAACTCAACTTTTGTGTGCATAAGACTACCATGGAATTGGAGCTAAGTACCATGTACTTGACGATGGACAAGGTATGTCAAAAAGCTCCATTGCGTCAGAAGTGTGATGGCTCCTAATAAATAATTTCGATACCTCGGCAATTTTGTCATTTTGAGAGTTTTGCTCGTGTTTATGGGTCCTTGGTAAAAAATTGATGAACCGACTGAAGATGAGTCCATCATTTATTGATCGATAAATGCGTTAAATGAAAATGAAACTTAATTAATGCGATGGTTTAATACTGTCCGGATTTGATGCTTGTTCTGGCTGGCTTGGGTCCATTCACGATGACATAATTCTCAAAAACATCTCGATAGTAAGGTAATGAGCAAATGGAATGGAGGCCATACCCATGAGGGCAAGACTAAGTTTATGCTGTCAACACAACATCGACGAATTGAACAGAACATCAGCAGTTATCTACTTCGGCTCCGTTATTAACTCTGACAACAACATCTCGTTAGAAATTAAAAGAAGAATTACTCTTGCCAACCGCTGTTTCTTCGAGCTAAGAATGTCTTCTTAGCCCGAAGTAGTAAAGCACTCACTCGAACTACTAAGGAGATCCTATATAAGACCCTGATCATCCCAGTGCTACTCTACGGCGCTGAAGCATGGACCGTCTCAAAAGCGTTGACGGGCTATGGAGACGAAGATTCAACCAAGAACTATACGAGCTGTAAAGCGACATTCCCCTGATCAAAAAACTCTGGCCAGGACATGTAGAACGAATGGACACCAATACTCCGGTTCGGAGAGTCTTTGATTCCCAGCCAGACATCGGACGCAGTAGAGGAAGACCTCGCCTAAAGTGGCACGCACAAGTAGAAATCGACCTCAACCAACTTGGAGTACGCAACTGGCGACAGCTAGCTAAGGCCCGGGCTAATTGGAGAGGCATGTTGGTTGAGGCTCAGGTTCATTCCGGACTTTAGTGCCACTTAAGTAAGTAACTTCTGGAAATTGAACTCAGGAGGACAAGCTCAAATTTTAAACAGATACCTGGGCTCAGCTGTATCTTCTGACTACATGTTGCCTCACCCTGACTTTCCAAGAAACGGGTGTTATTTTTAGAGGTTGGTTTCTCGATAAAACTGACATTTTGTTGTCAAATCGGGCTGCTGTAATGTCATTTATGTTCAGTTTAGTCTGCCATTTCATCATCAATTCGGTTAACCGTGGATCGTTTTCGCACTACGTTTACTTTAAGTGATAAAACGCATCCGCAGAGACGTCGAACAGTGCGCACCGAAGAACCAATTGCCGCTGTAGAGCAAAGTGTTTTAGAGAACCCGAATGAATCGATTTGCCACCGTGCACAGCAATTGGAGCTTTGTCCATCAACTTTATGGAAGATTTTGCGCAAAAATCTTGGCTCACGACCTTACAAGATCCAGCTTGTGCAAGAATTAAAGCCGCGAGACAATGCAACGCGTCGTGATTTTGGTGTATGGGCCGAAAGTCAGATTGATCTCGATGCTGATTTTCATCGCAAGATTTTGTTCAGTGACGAGGCTCATTTTTCGTTGAATTGCTACGTCAACAAGCGAAATTGCAGCATTTGGAGTGAAGAGAATCCACATGAGACCCTTGATCCGCCATTACATCCACAAAAACTGAATGTTTGGTGTGCTCTATGGGTGAAGTCATTGGGCCATACTTCTTCCGAAGTGATGCTGGATAGTCAGTTGCCGTTAATGGAGACTGGTATATAGCCATGATAACCGGACAACCTGGACACCTAAACCACATCCATCTATACTGATGGTTCAAAATTTAAAGCAGGCGGTGGAGCGGGAATGTTTTCCGAAAAACTAAAGCTAAACAGCACTTTTCTTCTCCCTAAGCACAGCAGTACCTTCCAGGCTGAGATATTGGCATTAGCAGAGGCAGCCAAAGCGACATCAATACTGGCCTTACCACCAGATAATATCTTCATTGATAGTCAGGCTGCAATTAAAGAAATCTCTGCTGTCGAAATAAAATCCTAGGTTGTAAAACGTTGTCGTAAAGAGCTAAAGGTTCATGGTGTGCAACATAATATTAAGGTCTGCTGGGTCCCCGGACACAGAGGCGTTATTATTTTTAGCAGGATCTACTAATTCTACAAGATGGGCCAAAAGAGATCACCCTATTGGAAGATGCTCTTATTTTTGCAAATGGACGCCAGTGTCAAATTTGTTTCACTAGACAGATGTAGACTACAAGTGAACAAGCTATGGAGCGATACACTTCCCAAGAACGCGGAAAAATCTAAGTAAACGATTTTTCGACAAAAATCATAATGAGCGATGAGGCTGATTTCCACCTCAGCGGGTACGTGATCAAGCAAAACTATCGCTTCTGGGGTACCGAAAATCAACGAGTAATGCACGAGTAGCCATTACACCTGCTGTTCACGCTGGAGGAGTCATCAGGCCTTTTTTTTTTTCTTTTTTTCGAGAACGCCGCTGGTCAAACGACAACAGTGGACGGTGCGTGCTACAGGGCCATGTTAACCGAGTTTTTTCTGCCGCAATTGGACGAATTAGGAATGGAGGACATGAGACATGTGAATCCAACAGAACGGAGCAACGGCACAACCGATATTCTGAAGGCCAAACAACATTGGATGACTTCTTTTGGCCCACCTTGACTCCATCCCCACCTGTAAAACATCCAAGAGGGTGGCCTATGTTTGACAAAGTCAGAACCCATAAGCTACTTCAAAGAAACAGGAAATCTGTTTCGACACTAGTAGGAATGCCTACTGGATACAACTTATTTAAAACCTACCACAAACTGAAAATGCATCTTCTAGACGATGACCTTTGTAGAGGCTGAGGTTAAAGAAGTAGACGAGGATACCTTCAACTTTCTGTGCCACTGCCCATAGGCCCCAGTCAATTAAGAATAAGAACCTTAGGAAAATAAATTTTTCATGACGTCATGGATCTATCCAAAATCTCTGTCTAAAATCTTTTTAGGTTTGTAAATACATCTGGCTGGCTGGGAAGGGACTTACAACAATGGACAGTTACGGTACAAATGAAGGATCCAATCACATACGTAGACCCCCAACGGTCATCACAATGGTTCTAAAGGGTGATCCAAGTAGAGATACTTTTTTCAATAACCTTTTTTGACAGATCACGTGTGAGTCGTGTCATGCTGTCATGTTATTTTTGTTTAGTATTGTTTGGCATTTCATAATGGAAAGACTTACGCGTGAACAACGTTTACAAATTGTAAAGTCAAAAGCTTATGCCGACAAACCCGCTTCGATTCAGGCCTTGGAGGAAAACATCACGCGTGTCATTCGCCAGTTACCAGTCGAAATGCTCGAACGAGTGATCGAAAATTGGACTCAACGGATGGACTATCTGCGACGTAGCAACGGCCAACATTTGATAGACATAATCTTCAAAAAATAAATGCCAAAGAATGTTCTTTCAAATGATAATAAACATTCTCCATTAAATTTGAATTTTCTGTGTTTTTTTCTTTAAAAAAGTAGGCAACCTCGAAATGGATCACCCTTTATATTGACCTCACTGTGATGTGGGAAGACGTACACCACCTTACTCATAAATCAACCAACCTAACCTAATTCGTACCAGATATTTAATTTTGTCTACCAACTGGACTCTATGGTCAATCGTTCTTATAGACGCTACTTTTCTGAACTTTGCAAAGATTTGTACGAGATTTTTCTCATCACAGATGAATATTTCCCAGAGACTGTGGCTTATCGAAATCATCAACAGAGTTGTCCATATAACAACGACACGAACAACGCGATACCAAAACTCTTTTTTTGTTAAAGCAAAAAGCAAACAATGGAACGAACATCAAGGTGACGTAGTTTCAGACAGCCTGCAGTAGGTATTCAAAAGTCAACAAACATCTGGGAGCATCATTTCAGGGGGCTTTTTGAAAAAGCAAACATCTGGATTCACGGCCCGTTCACGGCCCATTCACGGCATCAAATGTAACTTCTTCTCCCATTGATGTGTGCGAGGTTTCTATTTCTTTAAAAAAAAAAGGTGCTCTTTGAGCGGTTTAACATAATAAGCTATTCGTCAGAATGAATATTCATTTATAAGCATGCTAGGTATTTTCATGCTTTATGATTCACAAGAATACAACAAAAATAAAATTTTAAGCCTGTTAGTCAGCGAAGAGTGAATCATTTATAAGAAGCTCTACAGTAAGTTGATACCGACTTGCGATAGCTAATCGAACAAATCGCTCCAATAAAATTGTATTTGCAAAACGCATTTGACACGACGCCATTTGTTTCATCAGACTTTTTGAAATATCGTTGAGAGCTTTGTAAAAATCGTGACCTACTCTGTATGGGGTGCCAATTCCATTTGCTAAACACTGCGAGACTGTGATTTGTCATAAACACCTCCGTTCTCCGATCAAGTGCGGCCAGCTAGTCTCCTCGTTGTACTTATTTACGCCATCTTTTGAAGTTTTTTTTAGATACGACATCTTGTTGCCCACGTCGGTCGTCAACGCGAAATTGAGTCAGCGCGCTAATTCAAAATAAAAATCAAATTTTATGGGAACTTTCCTGCAAATACATAGGCGCAGGTTGAGGTTGAATTTATACGATCTCTTGTGCCAGCAAAAAAAAAAAAAAAAAAACCTCCGTCACTTAAAATGGAGAATGAAGACAAAGAATAGAAATATCTAGATCCTAAGACTTGGAAGTGGTGAAGACTTGAAGAGTCTCACATTTATTTGGCACTCGATGCGAATGGAAATATTTAAGCGGGGTACACAGTGAATTAAATTTTTAATTTACGAGATCATCGATCTTTAAACTTGTAAATGCGTTTAAAAAAAAAAAAACGCTTTTCAGTTTAATTTGTAAAATCAACTTCAAGTCCACATGTGTATGCGTGCGCGGGTTGCATGTGATTTCATCCAATTTGCGTTTTATTTGTTCGCGAACACGTTCGTTGACTCGTTTACGATTTGTATACACATTGCAGGCTCGGCTGCAAGTAGGAAGTAATCGAGTGCACAAAATACAAATTTATTTTATTTATTTATTTATCCATTTGAATAGTTTTGATGAACAGTTTTAGTGTGCGAAAGTGCGCGGTTGAGCTCAGGGATGTGCGTGAGTCACGAAATGCTTTGTGATGCAACTTGCAATTGAATTGCAATTGCATTGAATGCGGAATTATTATGGTGTTGCATGTTGTTTTTCAAAAATTTTCTAACAAAATTGTTGATTTATTGGTTTAATGTTTGCCGAATACACTGGAACGGGGTATGTAGAGGTGCAGTGATTTCGTTTTAACTGTCAGTTTGAGGCGTAGAAAATAGAAAATTTGTGCTTTCCGCATCATTAAACTATCGACTGTATTGGGCATATGACATTCTGGTTATTTATCTTCTTAATTGCATCAAATTGGGGATGTTGAGGTGATTTATCTATATAAGTTCATGAAATTCAAAAGTTTGGTAAGCGAATAAATAGCCTTGTTCGCCATGGCTTTTGTCTGTCCGTACGTCGTCAGTTTCTAGGGCTTTGATTTTTATACCCTATCCCATAGGGGTAGAGCATAGAGCAAGAAAAGCGCGCAATCAGGGGTATAAAGAGGTGCCACTCTAGAAACGATGTTCGCAAGTTTTACCAAAGTGTAAAACGTCAAAGCCAAGGATATAAGTCTCGAACAGAATCCCGTCGAGATGAACCAGGAAATATCATAGTTGAGCCACAGTCTATGCTGAGGATACGGAAGAACTTTTTCTGCTGACTTTTAAACGGCGATGACGAACAACATTCCGCTGTCAGGCAAAACGAACAATTCAATGTTGCCAACGATAGCGAAAACTGCCAACCACCGGACCTGAGTGAGGTGAGGATAGCAATATCTAAACTGAAGCTTAATAAAGCTGCCGGAAATGACAGCCTTCCCGCTGAGCTGTATAAAGCCGTTGGAGATGACTTAGTAAATAACATCCACCAAAACTCATAAGCCAAATCTGGTCGGAAGAAAGTATGCCTGCAAGTTTTAAAAAAGGAGACCCTCAAAATTGCGCCAACTACAGCGGCATAAGTCTCCTCAACATCGCCTACAAGATCCTATCTGGCGTAATATTTCAAACGCCGGAAACCGTTTACCAACAACCTGATCGGCTATTATCAGTGTGGTTTTGGGCCAGGAAAGTACACAACCGATCAAATTTTTACACTTTGGCAGATCCTGGAAAAAAACCAATAAGTCCAAATCGATACCCACCACCTATTCATCGAAGCCGCATACGACAGCATTTATAGAGGCGAACTATACAGAGCTTTGTCTGGTTTTGGTATACCACCCAAACTCGTCCGTTTGTGTAGGATGACGATGGAGAACTCTCGCTGCTCCATCAGGGTCGGAAACGACCTCACCGACACATTCGATAACGAAAAAGGATTTAGGCAAGGCGATGCGCTGTCTTTGATTCTTGAGAGGATTGTGCAAAACTCACGACCAGAGGCACAATCTTTCCAAACATTTGTACAACTACTAGCATACCCCGACGATATTGACATTATTGGTATGACCCAACGTGATGTCATAGCCACGTTTGCTGGTACAGAGAAGGAAGCGGCAAATTGGTTTAGCAGTAAATGAGGGCGACGAATTGGACAGAATGTCACCATTGACAGATATAACTTTGAGGTAGTACGGGACTTTGTTTACCTCGGCTCCGCTATTAACTCTGACAACAACATCTCGTCAGAAATTAAACGAAGAATTGCTCTTGCCAAACGCTGTTCCTGCTGTCCTGCTCTATGGCGATGATGCATGGATCGTTTCAAAAGCGGATGAAGAAATCCTCGGTCGATGTGAGGGGAAAATTGTTCGAAAAATCCTCAGTTCCGTTTTCGTTGACCGGCTATAGAGACGAGGATTCAACCAAGAACTATACCAGCTGTACAGCGTCATGCTCCTGGTCAAAAAACTTCGCATTGGACGTTTAAGATGGTTAGGACATGTAGAACGAATGAACACCAATACTCCGGCTCGCAGAGCCTTTGATTCCCAGCCAGCTCGTTAGTAACTAGGACTGAGCATTCTCACAACCATTCATGTGTGCGTGTGTACTTCTTACACGCTGGCGGGGCCATCATGTTTTATGCCAAATCCGAACGGCGAACGCCCACTTTCAGAAAGAAATTGATTATGGACCAACGGCCAGAAATGTGGATATGGTGTTCCAAAGATTCCTTTCAATTCTCGACCATCCTCCGGCGTTGTCATTAATCCTAGCAGTGAGAACAATATTCCATCGAATTGTCTCCAAAAATCTAGCGTCAATCAATATCAATAGGAGTGTTCCACTTGCGAATTTCCCAAAGATTTTCTCCGCTGATATTTATTGATTTAGAGGAACATGATTTTCTGTAGAGGGGAACTTGTTCTGTCAAACAATAGCTTCCTTACTTCGCAGTTTATAGGGTCTTAACATTGCACACTGTCGTTCTCACGAATTCGAAAAACCCGTATTCATAGTATAGTGACTCCGCATGCATACTAAAAGTACGTGATGCAGACTGTGTGGTTGTGTGCGAAATTGAAAAGTAAAGGGAAACTATCGATCAGAGACCACATTACATTGGCCGTGTTCCGGGTTTTAGATTTCCCAACAAAACTTTGCCGATGCACTATTCTCATTGGTCAATCGACCATGTCACGTGACTAAAAAATGCTCGATTGACCAATGAGAATAGTGCATCGGCAAAGTTTACTTCGTCAAACTAAAATCCGGAACACGACCTTTAATAATGGGGGTGCCGTGACATAAGGCCAAACGTCATAAAAGTGACATTAGACCAAATTCTAGCATTTGGAATTTTTATGAGGAAAATGACACAAAGCCAGATGGATCTCAAATCAAATTATGTATACACGTATCAGAGAAGCACATATAATATGTCATTGAAAGTGTCATAAAGCCGAATTGGGCTTTTGACGCTTCATAAAAGTTTCTTAATACCAAATGCTAGAATTTGGCATAATGTCACTTTCACAAAGCGTCATAAGAACATTTTTTTTTCTAGATTTGACGTTATGTCACTTCCACAAAGCGTCATAAGAAATTTTTTTTTCTAGATTTGACGTTATGACACTTGGCCTTATGTCACGGCACCTAATAATGGTCGACCTAATCTGTGGAGGAGGGGTGATTGTGCATGCTTGTGATTGTGGATACTTGTGGTTGTACACGCAGGCATGTGTACTGTGTAGCCTAGTGGCCCTTTTATAATAATAATGAGTTTCCTTCTTTATACATATGATCAGCTGTACATTTTTAGAAAGAATGAGGTGACGAATCCACAAAATGCTAGTCCCAACTAATTGAAAAAAAAACTCGTCTTGTCAGATGAGGGATTATATCATGATCTTGGAGAAGTTCACAAGTGGAATTCGAATTAGGGAACTGTTACGGCCCTTCCGCGCTAGTTCAAGCTAATAAGCTTGAAAATCAAATGAGTTTTGGTCTACGAAATTACAAGTGTTAGCTAGCGCGGACTAACGCGAACACAGAAGCGTGATCTGCGACCTCGTTATGGAAATATATTGTCATGATCTTGGAGAGGTTCGCAAATGGAATACGCCTTAAGGCGTGGTTACGGCCATTCCGCCCTAGTTCAAGCTTATAAGCTTGAAAATCAAATGAGTTTTGGTCTACGGAATAACAAGTGTTAGCTAGCGCGGACTAACGCGAACACAGAAGCGTGATCTGCGACTACGTTATGGAGAAATATTGTCATGATCTTGGAGAGATCCGCAAGTGGAATTCGAATAAGGGTACGGTTACGGCCATTCCGCGCTAGTTCAAGCTAATAAGCTTGAAAATCAAATGAGTTTTGGTCTACGAAATTACAAGTGTTAGGTAGCGCGGACTAACGCGAACAAAGAAGCGTGATTTGCGACCACGTTATGGAGAAATATTGTCATGATCTGGAATACGCCTTAGAGCACAGTTACGACCATTTCGCACTAGTTCAAGCTAGTAAACTTGAACTTCAAATGAGTTTTGATCTACAAAATTAAAAGTGCCGACTAGAGCGAACTAACGCGAACGCACAAGCCTGATCTGCTACCACGTTATTGACTATCCATACATTAAATATACTCACGCACCAGCGCGAAATAGCGCCAACGTTTACAAGCTTTAGTTGCAACCGAGGCCTTAGACTAATAAAATTGTAATAGACTGCGTACATTGTTCTTCACACGCAGTAACATGATTATATTTAGAAACTCGAAGCAGAAAACCAATGAAAATTGCAATCCTGATAGCCATCAGGCTAGTAAGGTTTCGAAAGCTGATATCTTCTTAGGGAAAAAGGAAAGTGACGGAAGTCTGTCGCTCCTGAATGTCGGTTGGGTTGAAGAGCCATGGGGAGTGGAAGGATCAGGGACAACGAAATATTGAGTGGGAAAAATGGATTTGGTAGAAAATTGTGCATGAACGGTCGATGCCGATATGTTTCATAGATAAAAATATTTTAAACCAGAAAACAGAAAAAAACCAGGCGGTCAGAATCAAAAAAAAAAAACCTATCAATGTCGGAATGGGAACATAGAATGATATGGTAGAAGAGGGTCCATAGGATATTCCTTTAACAATCAATGGAACTGGTCGGATTTTTGAGCTTTAAGTTCATAATTTTATCCAATAGTTGTACACATATAGCTGAACATCTACTACTGGGTTTTTTGACTAACAACATAGAAAAATGGCAGACCTTGGCCAAAATCAAAGATTATAAAGTCACACATAGATGACCCATTGAGAACAAAAAAAACAGAAACTTTTGCTCAAACATATGACAGGCTGTGCCTGTAAGACCCGCAATAGAACAATTTTTCTTGTATGCAGTAAGTCCTCTGTATGACTTTATAAACTTTTCCCAGATATAACCTTCCAAATAACAAAAAAAAAAAAGGGTTAAAAAAACCTCTTGAATGGGTCTATTTGATATAAAGAAAACCATGTTTCCAGTCCGTTCCATTGATTAATTCTAATTTGAGGAATTTGGGTTTATAGTCATCCCGCGACATTAGATGTAATGAAACGTGAATATGAACTTTGAGATGAACGTAGTCAATCTCTGTTTTGCAAGCTGCCTTATAAGGCACGTGTCAGTTTATATGAATGGCTAGCCAGAACGTCAATTACTAGCACTTAACGAGTCACAGGAAGACACGCTGTTCTGATGTGTAGGCGGTCATGTTTTCCAGTGTTTTTTTTTTTTTTTTTGAAATATCACGACGAATTTGAATAGAACTTTTAGATACACAAGTGTAGTAGATACAGAAGTGTAGGTGTTTGATATATTATTGAAAATTAGTTTTGGTTTACTGCATTTCTTTATATATTGCCTTGAACTTAGAACATGGCCATGTGTGATGAAATCAGGAGGCCATTTGCTTTCCATGAATTGTTAAGGAAAAAATCGATCGAACAACAGTTCTATGGCAATGAAATGGAAAAGCTTGTGTCTGGAAGCACGATTTAAAATAACCACCTCTTTTCTAAATCCGAAAAAAAAAATGATTAAAATATTTTAAAGCCTTAATTTTAGACAAAAGAGGTGGTTATTCAAAAAAGTGTTTCCAGGACATAAGCTTTTCTGTCTTGTTGTCACAGATGGACTATATTTGGGCCGGCGCTAAATGTTTTAGTCTCAAGACTTTTCTGTTTAAACTGTACATGACTTAGTGAAAAACTATCGACATCTAACGGGTGATCCAAGTAGAGATACTTTTTTCAATAGCCTTTTTTGACAGATCACGTGTGAGTCGTGTCATGCTGTCATGTTATTTTTGTTTAGTATTGTTTGTCATTTCATAATGGAAAAACTTACGCGTGAACAACGTTTACAAATTGTTCAACTTTATTATGAAAATTCACGTTCTGTGAGGAATGTGTTTCGTGCACTTCGCTCAACTTATGGTCAACATAATCGGCCTACTGAGCGTACTGTTCGCAACACCATTACCCATTTTGAGACCCAGCATTCATTATTGGATAATATTCGACCGAATAGACCACGTCCAGCACGCTGTGAAGAAAATATAGCGGCCGTAGCTGAGAGTGTACACGAAGACCGTAGAGAGTCGATTCGGCGCCGTTCGCAGCAACTCGGACTGACGTATGGAACGACTTGGCGCATTTTACGTCAAGATCTTAAATTGAAAGCGTACAAAATACAGCTTGTGCAACAACTGAAGCCGCTCGACCTTCCCAAGCGACATCGCTTCGCTCTATGGGCTCTTGAAAAGTTCCAAGAAGATCCGACGTTTTCGAGGCAAATTTTGTTTAGCGATGAGGCCCTTTTCTGGCTCAATGGGTATGTAAACAAACAAAATTGCCGCATTTGGGACGAAGAGCAACCTGGAGAGATTGAAGAACTGCCACTTCATCCAGAAAAAACAACGGTTTGGTGTGGTTTGTGGGCCGGTGGAATCATCGGTCTATATTTCTTTAAAAATTATGCCGGTGCGAACGTAACCGTCAATGGCGACCGTTATCGTGCCATGATAACCGACTATTTGATGCCTGAAATTGAAGCTCGTGATCTCGGCGACCTTTGGTTTCAGCAAGACGGCGCCACTTCCCACACATCGCATCAATCAATGGACTTATTGAGAGAACATTTCGGTGAGCACATAATTTAACGTTTTGGGCCGGTCGATTGGCCACCAAGATCGTGTGATATCACACCGTTAGACTTTTTCCTGTGGGGATATGTAAAGTCAAAAGCTTATGCCGACAAACCCGCTTCGATTCAGGCCTTGGAGGAAAACATCACGCGTGCCATTCGCCAGTTACCAGTCGAAATGCTCGAACGAGTGATCGAAAATTGGACTCAACGGATGGACCATCAGCGACGTAGCAACGGCCAACATTTGATAGACATAATCTTCAAAAAAGAAATGCCAAAGAATGTTCTTTCAAATGATAATAAACATTCGCCATTAAATTTGAATTTTCTGTGTTTTTTTCTTTAAAAAAGTAGGGAACCTCGAAATGGATCACCCTTTATTTTTTATAAGACATCTTTCGTGTAAACGTTGCCAATATCAGCACCAATAATCACCCCTATCGAGATATCCGTTCGAAATGAAAGTTTCTCCGTTTTTTTCGATATCGGAGAATTTTGAACCGAGGTATTCGTCGGATTTGCATTTCGAGCAGATCATCTGACGAAATGCATCGCACATGATCGCGCAACGGCTTATTGCGATAAGTCAACCATTTTTGACAGCTATGCGTTGAATTTCTTCGAAAGACGAAAAATTGTTGCGGATTTCTTAAGAACACGGAAACCACCCCAAAATTTTGAGTAAAAAAGTAAATTTTGTATATTACTACGAAATAGTGCTCTAGACAAAAAATAAACGACAAGAACGCAACAAAAAAATTTTTTTTAAATATTTTGTTTCAGTCACTTTTTACATTAATAACATTTACACAGCTGACAGATGTGTTTCATTTTATTTTGTTCCGCAAGGGATACTTTGATGGTAAACTGAGTTCCGATTGAAGCTGACTTTCGTTTCGGAAATAATTTGAAATTTGAAATAACTCGATAGAAGCGATGTTTTTTGTGACATTTGGGACAAAGTAGAAAAATCCACGCTATTACAACACTTCCAGTTCAATTTATAGTGACATCTAACCAAAGGTAGGATAAAAAGTTAAATTTATTATAGTCCAGGTCACCTTAATTGGTGGACTGAGCTAAACAGTTTAAATCTTGTTCATTATTTAACCACCGTTGGGACTCACATCAAACGAGGCTTAGTTCGGGTTATTGTCAACGATGTAAACGTAGCCGTTAGTACCAAAATAGATATCGCGCAAAATATTGCGCAAGCGTGGGTCTTTCACAGACAGCCACATTATCAGAAGTTTACAACAAAAATGTATCACCACCGACAATGTTTGTAATGCCCATCAGCCCATCCGTTACCCCTTCAAAAGAATTTACGATTTAGTTCCAATCATTAGTCCATTTGCAGGTATCTTCTGTTTGTGGAACAAAATATATGAAGGTAACAATCGCTATAATTCTTAGGTAGAGAACTTCCGACGAAGTTCAACGAGTACCTGTCAACATTTTTTTGACTTAACGCATTATGCCGCATCGCGATCATGTGCGGTAAATTTCTTCGGATGATTTGATACCTCGATATTCCTGATTAAGGTCTTCGTATCCCAAAGAAGTTTAGAATCCTTCACACGCCGAATAGTCTACTTACTGACTTAAGTGGAGCTACAGTCCGGAATAAACCTGTGCATCAACCAACATGCCTCTGCAAATAGCGCGGTCCTTAGCTAACTGCCTCCAGTTGCGCACTCCAAGTTGGTTGAGGTCGGTTTCTACTTGTGCGCGCCACTTTGGCGGAGGGGTTCCTCTACTGCGTCCGACGTCTGACTGGGAATCGAAGACTCTGCGATACGGAGTATTGGTGTCTATTCGTTATACGTGTCCATGTCCATGTCCTGTCTTAAACGTTCAATGCGGAGTTTTTTTTACTAGTGGGATGTCGCTATACAGCTTATATAGTTCTTGGTTGAATCTTCGTCTCCATATCCCGTCAACGCAAACGGGAGAGAAGAATTTTTCAAGAATCGACCAAGGATTTCTTCATCCGCTTTTAATACGGTCCATGCATCAGTGCCACAGAGCAAGACTGGGATGATCAGAGTTTTATATAAGATTTCCTTAGTAGTTCGAGTGAGGGCTTTACTACTGAATTGCCTTCTTAGCCCGAAGAAACAGCGGTTGGCAAGAGTAATTCTTTTATTTCTGACGAGATGTTGTTGTCAGAGTTAATAGCGGAGCTGAGATAGACAAAGTCCCGTACTAAATCAAAGTTATATCTGTCAATGGTGACGTTCTGTCCAATTCGTCGATGTTATGTGTCCTTTTGTGTTGACAGCATATATTAAGGATGCGTTATCGTTCGAATTCAACTCATGCGAACACGTACGGACACGCACAAACTATCCCAACCGTCCAAGTACTATTGGAGCACGACTTAGTCTTAGGTATACGTGCGTGAAATACCGACGTCCGAAAACAATCCGAACTGGTTGAAATTTTTGAATAGTTTCGGACGTTGAAACCACTTCCCGTGCGATATCACTCCCTATTTGACGCAGAAAAACGTAGTCAGTGTGCGCACTCAATTCCTAAGACCAGTATTCGTACAAATGGCATCAGTCTTACCATTTTTAACCCCTACTTGCCGCATTCTACTCTATCTACGTTGAGTTCTACCAGTTTGTGGACTTTCCTGGCCTTAAACCACACTGATAAGAGCCGATCAGGTTTTTGGTAAACGGTTTCTAACGTTCACATACTACAGCAGATAGGATCTTGTAGGCGATGGTAAGGCGACATATGTCTCTTATCAGACGCTGAATATTCTGATCTCGTTGGATATCGCTCGCACGTCTCATAGTCTTTTGGGAATGTTGAGGCTATACAACATAGTGGAATAGGCGTTGTTTACAATTGGGCGCACCTTGCATGTCTTTTGGTCAAATGGGAATGAGGCTATACACGAACTAACGATGACACCAAAGCATAAAACAGGAAAAATCTCATAAAAACAAATTCTTAACAAAGCTGCATCGTCCCAATCGACATTTGACACATCTATGGCAGGATACTCCCTCAAGAAAGGTTAGCCATATAAACTAGGTGGTCAAGAAGATTCACCAAATTAAAGAGCGGCACAAACAAAAGGAGCGACATGTGCGCACTCAAGACAAATTGGTTAACAAATAGCTAAGCAACACCCGTAGGCTGGATTCAAAATTTGTAAAAAATAGAAAAAAAATTTATGGCGCAACAGGCTCGTTAGTACCCAGGGCCTAGCTTTTTTCTTACAACCATTCATGTGTGCGTGTGTACTCTTAGCACGATGGCGAGACCTCCTGTTTTATGCCGAATTTGAACGGCTTAGTTGAGATAAGCTTTTCACGACAATTGATACTACTCGGATGATTTGTCAGATCATCACGAGAGGAGGGCCAGTGAAAAATCATTTAGGTGTTGCTACGGCTGGGAATCGAAACCAGACCCTTCTGCACGGCAGTTCATAGCACTAACCATCGCGCCACTGAGCCCGTCAAAAAATCAAAATTTGTAAAGTGAATTTAAAATTAGAGTCCAAAATGATGCACACTTTGTGGGTTAAAAGGATTTCAACTCACTCTTGTAATCAGTCCCGGTCACGCAACTTCGTTGCGCAACTTAAGTATATCTAGTCGCTTGGTTTTCGCATATATTAACAGTCCCTGTGAAACCCACTTCGCGGTTTAAAATGATTTCAACCACCTCTACGCAGTCAATACCAGTTCACGAAACCTCGTTGCTCCTCTTAGGGGATGCCTAGGACGTCTGGTTAGCTAGCAGACGTCTATGTCAATAGTTGTCTTGAACACCAGTACTCAGGAGACCCGATTGTATTTGGCCCAGCTAAATACCTCATTTGAGAGTAAAACATGCCGAATTACAAAACTCGTCGTTATTTCAATATTTTAATGATAAATAAAGCAAAGTTTTGAAATTCCGCAACAGTTTTGTAATTCAGCCTTATTTCACTCAGCGTTATTTGACGGCACTACCAATTCCACTCCATCGGGTTGATTCGTTGAAGACAGAGTGCTGAACCTCAGCATCAGATATTTAATTCGCACATACTTTTACCGCAGGCTTTGAAAAGACTCCCCTCCTCCCGTGTGGAGGACTACTTAAATAAGTCTCCGTACCCTGCAAAAATCATTCCGAAGGCTTGATGTTAACTATGAATAATTTTTTTTTTTTTTTAATTCACTAAGAATAGTTTTGCAAATCACATTGTGAAATGAATCGACTAACGTGGTTTTACACAAACATAGCCCTAATTTCACAAAAATTATGAAGGCTGCACATCCATACCATCCAACATACCACTGCAACAGTAATCCCTAAAGCCGACTTATTATCTCCCAAAAAAACAATCTCCAACCGACTTTTTAATAAGATTTGCTCTAGTTACCAGTTTGCAAGGCACCATCATGTAAAACATTTCTTACCTCACATCCAGTATGGTGTGATGAAAACGATTAAAACTCACAAAAATGTAAACGCACAATGCCCTCAATTTCAATTGTCTATACCCGGCCTTGAATACGCACTAAAAAAAATCACGCTTACACCAGCCATAGAAGTCGCAAATAATCGAAACAAAAAAAAAAAACGTACGAGACTGTGCTAAGAAAATTCGAATACCGAATCGAAATCGCATTTGAATTTTAAATTAACAGCGCGTTAGTGTCGATCAAAATCAATTTAAATTCGAATTCGTACGCCTGTGTGTACGTCAAGTGGAATGGAGGTTACTTTACGGTGATGATTCAAGTGGTGATGGTGCAAAGTCTACAGAGTACGAAACAAAATGGTTGTGTTTGTGTGGAGAAATATGGATTTCATAACAACTTTTCGGTTTACGTCTTAGGAATCGGCATACTGATACGCTGATTACTGTCATTCCGGTTGATAGATTTAATTTTCTTTTTTTGATTGAGTTTTTGATCTAAAATTGAATTTTATTAGGTTGGTAAGGTTTTGGAGACACTTGGACATTGTTTTGAAATTTTGAAGAAGACAAACATTCATATTGGGGAAACGATATGCAAATGAACTTTAGTGTCATCTTAGAATATGCAATTAAATAACCACATACTTGCAAGTAACTTAGTTTGGCTTAGAAAGCTGGTGGATCGATGGCACACAACTAAAGAAGAACATCCTCAGTGAAATTTCGTCCAACATATGTATTTACTTCTTTTTGGGAAATAAGACAAGTCGAAACAGGGTTCCGTATTCAACAATTTTTGGCTCTATCACATTATAGTCACATTATCACGGTGTCCTAAGATAAAAAAGAAGGATGAGCTGTGTAGACATAAACCTTTTCTTCTAGACAAAGACAAAACGCCCAAAGTTGACGGGAATTTTTGCCAGGATTACTACTTCCGGAATGTTCATTTTTTGAATTTCCAAACGCTTAAAAACAAAGATTACAAAAGTAACGCTTAGCATTCATAAGATAACCTAAAATAGTAGTTGAAGGCATTGGTCACCCTCAGCCGACAAACCCATACAAGCAGATATTTATCCCGCAATCTTGACTATAGGTATATAAAAGAAGATTATAACTGGTACCAGATTTAAGTCATTTTCAGAACAAGTATCCCCTAACCCATTAAACCGATTAACGCCATACCGCCAGCACCTACTGTCGGAGAGCAAAAGCGATAACGCCAATAGCCATGATGCCAAAAGCCATTAGATCAGCCGCAACTGATGTGCTGGGTTTCTCGCTCCCACCAGCAAGAAACCCCTGGTTTGTTGAGGAACGCAGACATATTCTCGCAGCCAAAAACAAGGCCTACAAGGCTAAGCTGCAGGTGAAGACGAGAGCTGCAATTGAGATCTATAGGCAAAGAAGAAGGGAAGAACACGTAGCGCTCTTAACGTTGAGGCCACTGATTCCAAATTTCGGTTGTAAATTTTAATAATTTCGACTCGTTGTTGGATCGTATATATTTCCATCATGAAATGGCAAACCTTACTGAAGAGAAATGTCAAAAGAGCGACAAGAAATATGGCGTCGTTTGCTGTCCCTGTCGCTCAACCCTGTTGAAAAACCCGATATATACAGGGTGGCCCGAAAAGTCTCTTTCGTCTCTCTCTTGATCGCCTGATCTGTCGGCTAGGGCTTTTTTTGTTTGATAACCTGAAGGCAAAGGTTTACATTAACAGAGTGGAGCTGAAACTCAGCATTCGCACAGAAATCGGATGTCGATAATACACAGTTTAATAGTCGAATACACTCTTTCTACCCGGCTATTCAGCGCACAAACCACTGAAAGTTCTGAATCTTGTATAGTTTACAATCAGCCCTATCGAGGTATCCTTTGGAGCGGAAATTCTCAGATTTTGTACGATTCGGAGAATTTTAGCTTAGAGGTGTTCTTCCGAAAAGCTGTTCGGAAGATTTCTCCGACATTTTCTAACGCTTCTCGGCGAATTTCGTGGAAGTTCTTTCAGATTCATTTCTCGTACAATTTTTGACAGCTAAGTGCAGTTCTTCTTGCGATTTCCTACGACACAAATTCTTGGTGTAATTTATTTACGAATTGTTTGTAGGTAAAATGATTTTTTTTTCCGATGACACATATGTACCTCGAATGAAATTTGACCTCCAACGAAGTGTGCGTTGCACACAATTGTCCGCTCCGACGGATACCTCGCTAGGGTAGATATTCCAATCGCGATTAAAAAAAAAAATCTGTGGCACGTGAGCAATGATGCAATATTTCTGGTCACGAACTATATCTCGACTCACTTGTGCTCAAAATTAAATCACATACTATCTCCATAAAGCTCTAGCAAAGATCTAATAAAATATAATGAATTACGTCTCATCTATCTGCCATTTTTAATCAGCTAAAGTTCAAAATCCAACAATTTTTGCTAAACACAGTTTTGACACATGTCCTACTGCAACGACACTATCAGTCAACCCAAAGGGCACCACACTGACAACCAAAATGAAAACAAAAACAAAAATGCAAACATTTCTCGTGCCAATTGGTAAAGTAAATTTTTGAAGTTTTAGTTTTCTAATGCGTCATATTGGTATTTTGGCAAACATCCACACAGACGGTTCTTTTTCTCTATTGGCAATGCATTCGCCAAAAAAAAAAAAAACCCTCTCTCACCATGTAGCGCAGAGTTTTTTTTTTTTCGTTTATTTCTTGAGATACATGTCAAAATTTATTAATTTAATTTTGTCTTTGCTTGAGGTCACGATGAGAATACGAAACGCGAAAAGCACGTTTTATCACAAAATCACATCTGAAATGCGTGCAAAGTTTAATGGATTTCCTCAGTTCAGTTGTTTGACATTTGTCATCGTCTACGTCGTTGTTCTTGATTTTGTTTTGTTTGTGTGCGCCAGAGAGAGACAAATAAAATTTAATTTAATATGCACAAATGTTTATAATTTATCTAACATACATTGACTTGAATGTTAGAGTGTGTGATGATTTGAAAAAAAAAACTCATTTATGTCGTTTTATTTTTAAATTTTATGATTAACGAATAAATTTGTTGTGTCTATCGGAAGGTCGTTATATTCTTTTAGGGAAAATTGTGCAAAATATATGGGATTTTCCAAGTAAACATATAAAATTGATTTTGCGACTTTTGCGATTTGATGTGCATTCAAAATTATGACATAAACTTTCGTAAACAATTCTACGCAGTTGATGAAATTGAAAACATTAATAAAATTTGTTTACAAAAAAAAAAAACAATACGCTTCTGGCAACTGTCATCATTTGTTTTTTTTTAGGAATTTTTAACACAGGCTGACGCACGAATCGTGCAACAAAAACTTTTTTTTTCTGTCAGTATTTGGGGTTTTTTTTTTTTTGTGGGTTACTTCAGGTTGACTGAAAAGTCTCTTTCTAACCCGAGGTCTCCACGAGCAATATTTCGTAGCATGCAATGTGTCATTCTATGAAAATTGCTTGTGGAGACCTTAAATAGTATTCTATGAAAAATTTCTTGCTATGAATTGCTCAGTCAATTGCTTTTTATGGATAGTATACTATAGGCTGTCATTTCTGCTTGAAGTTGTAAGATTGTTTGAGATAGTAAGCCCACCCTACATTTCATAGCATTCTATTATTATTTCTTTCTATGAAAAGTGACAGATAGTAAGCTATCAAATGTTGCTCGTGGAGACTCGGTGTTATGTAAAAAAAAACTAACAACTCTTTTATTTATAGGCATATTCGAGTTATTTTTTCAGACCTACGACTTGGGAGATTTAGGATAGATAAGTACACGATTGCACACCCAACCAAATTTGTTAAATTAGTTTTTTTTTTTTTTTTTTAAAATAGCCGGCCAATAACTTGTACTCGACATGCCTACCGGCGATTTATGACGTTAAGCTACGTTCTTACGAGCAATAAATTTGCAGAAATATTTGCCTGCAATCAAATTTGCATGTGTAAACATTAGAAACGAGTTATGGGTGCACGACTGGGTCGTACGCAACTTTCTCTTTCACAGCGAGTTAGGCGTTCGATCAAAACCCAAGTCGGTGAATAAAAATTATTTTCCGTTGTTGGCCAAAACTGAAAATTCCGTTTAGGGGTAGTTGGACCAAAACTAAATTTGTGGAATTGTTGCACCCATTATTAGTAACGGGTGTTTTTTTTAGAGGTTGGTTTTTCGAATGGAGATAAAACTGACATTTTGTTGTCAAATCGGGCCACTCTAATGGCATCTATGTTCAGTTTGGTTTGCCACTTCTTCATAAACAGGTTGACGAATGAACAACGCTTGCAAATCGTGCAAATTTGTTTGAAAATAATGGTTCAGTTGGCGAAGTTTACCGCAAGCTCCGTCCATTTTATGGTCGACATAATCGTCCATCAGAGCAATTAATTCGGTTACCAGGGATCGTTTTCGAATACGCATCCGCAGAGACGTCGAACAGTGCGCACCGAAGAAACAATTGCAGCTGTAGAGCAAAGTGTTGAAGAGGACCTGAATGAATCGATTCGCCATCGTGCACAGCAATCGGAGCTTTGTCCATCAACTTTATGGAAGATTTTACGCAAAAATATTGGCTTACGACCTTATAAAATCCAGCTTTAGCAAGACTTAAAGCCGCGAGACCATGCAACGCGTCGTGATTTTGGTGTATTGGCCGAAAATGACATTTGATCTCGATGCTGATTTTCATCGCAAAATTTTTTTTTCAGGGATGAGGCTTATTTTTGGTTGAATCGCTACGTCAACAAGAGAGTAAAGAGAATCCACATGAGACCCTTGAGACGCCATTTCATGCACAAAAAAAATGACTGTTTGATGTGCTCTATGGGCTGGTAGAGTCATTGGGCCATACTTTTTCCGAAATGGTGCTGGAGAGTCAGTTACCGTTAATGGAGACCGGTATAGAGCCATGATAACCGACTATTATGTCCCCAAATTGGATGGCATGAATGTGGATAAGATGTGGTTCCAACAAAGGCGGTACATGTCACACAGCGCACGTCACAATCGATATATTGAAGGAAACATTCGATGATCGCATAATTCCGCGGACCTGTCAATTGGCCACCAAGATCGTGTGATTTGACACCATTGGATTATTTTCTCTATGGATATTTGAAGTCGCTCGTCTACGCCAACAAACCAGAAATGTTAGGGGATTTGGAAGCCGATATTCGTGAAGTTATTGCCAACATACAGCCCCAAGTGCTCGAAAAAGTGGTTGAAAATTGGACCTCTAGACTTGGCTTTATTCGAACCAGCCGCGGCGGCCACATGCCCGAAATCATCTTTCAACATTAGTGGCATAAAATTATCCTTCCAATAAATCACATTGATGGACATTAAAACGAATTTCTTGTGTTTTATTTCAATTCGAAGTTCTATAAAAAAAAAACACCCGATACATTGAGAGCGCGATTATGTCGGGCTTTATTCCGGTGACGTGAAATAACGCCCAACATTGCTTGTGAAATAAAGCCGAATTCAGAGAGAGGTCGGTTTATACTTTTTCGTACCTCCGAATGCGAGTTTCGGAGTATGCAAAGTTTAAATATGTGTAAGGGGACATGCTACCCACGGCAACCCCCCTGCTAGGGCTCGCTCTTGGATTTGCGTTGCATTTGCATGCGAGGTCTGATGTTTAAAAAGTTTTTTGAATATTTATGGAATCCAACTGCTTGGGCTCACTGTAGGCGGGGGCTTGTTTTTCTATATATTCAACGCACGCAACTTAAATTGAACAGTGAGCCCAAGCAGGAGGGTTGGCAAACTCGCACGCGGAATAATGCAAAGTATGAATCCCTCTACTTGGGCTCACGTTGGATTTGGGATGGGTGCGTAGTTCGGCCCTATTTCATGGCACTCTTTATTCCACCAGAGGCAATCAGTTATATCGACCTATGGTTGGTTCAAGAAAGGAACGATGTCCATTTTTTTTTCATCGCCACCGTGGCGCGCGATACAAACGGCTAATCCGTGACGGGTACTAGAGCTCCTCAGCTTTGGCACTGCGATATCAGATAGCAGTGCCAGATGCTGAAAGGAAGCGCACCAAGTTTTGGTGGCTAAATGAGGAAAGTGTTTCTTAACTTTCTCAGGACTTTGCGAACTTTTAGTCAACTCCTTGGGGTTTGTACAGATTGCGACATAACTGATGCTGAAAAGCAACGCACCAAATTTTGGTGGCTAAATAAGGAAAGTGTTGTCTGAACTCCCTTAGGACTTTGCTGACTTTAAATCAACTCCTAAGTGTTATGAATATTGCATTCATATTCAAGGTCTGGGGCGCGGCTTGTCCAACATATTATCGGTATTCCATGAATTCTAGCATGCTTTTCAAATAATTCCACAAAAAGAAATCCGGAGGGGTCTCCAAAGATCTGGGCGGTCAGTCAATGCCGCCATTCTTTAACAGTACACGTCCAGTGAATTTTCGATGCAGAAACTGCATTGTGGCATGGCGCACCAGTAACCGTCCAGACCATTTTCGCACATCTGTGGGCAGAAACATCTCGCGTATCGATTCACATCGTGGATCAATTATGGTTTTAGCGCAAATGGCGGCCCAAACAGTCACTTTTTGGTCATGAATCTCGTCTGGATTCCCCGTTCGGCAATTCTGTTTGTTAAATGCTTGAGAGAGTGTGAAATGATGACCGACGACAGGACGTAGATGATCGGCCTTTTCATGGACTCCCACTGTCCCGTGTACAAGAAAATTCAAAACCAACACGTTTTGGACGTAGATGATCGGCCTTTTCATGATCTCCCACTGTTCCGTGTTCAAGAAAATTCAAAACCAACACGTTTTGGACGTAGTTGATCGGCCTTTTCATGATCTCCCACTGTTCCGTGTTCAAAAAAATTCAAAACCAACACGTTTTGGACGTAGTTGATCCGCCTTTTCATGATCTCCCACTGTCCCGTGTTCAAGAAGATTCAAAACCAACACGTTTTGGACGTAGATGATCGGCCTTTTCATGATCTCCCACTGTTCCGTGTTCAAAAAAATTCAACACCAACCCGTTTTGGACGTAGTTGATCGGCCTTTTCATGATCTCCCACTGTCCCGTGTTCAAGAAGATTCAAAACCAACACGTTTTGGACGTAGATGATCGGCCTTTTCATGATCTCCCACTGTTCCGTGTTCAAAAAAATTCAAAACCAACACGTTTTGGACGTAGATGATCGGCCTTTTCATGATCTCCCACTGTTCCGTGTTCAAACAAATTCAAAATCAACCCGTTTTGGACGTAGTTGATCGGCCTTTTCATGATCTCCCACTGTCCTGTGTTCAAGAAAATTCAAAACCAACACGTTTTGGACGTAGATGATCGGCCTTTTCATGATCTCCCACTGTTCCGTGTTCAAAAAAATTCAACAATTGATAATATCAAAATTATTCAATGTTCACATACCGACACAGAAGCTGGCGCACCCTGTATGATCATCTGATCGTAGACTAGTATTTGTTTTTCACTAAAGTAAGAAACCAATGACAAATGACATTTGAACGACTGCTGTAACACTATTTTTTTTTATGGTAACTTCAAACTTTTGCACCATACTGTCGCATACCCCGGTAGGTACCTTCAACTCATTTAACACTGTCAACAAATTAAAACGTCTTCCCACAGTTAACCACACACAATTATCTAAATCAACGGTAATTTACATCTTAAGGTTAAACAATATGACTGGGTAAAGCCGTAAAAAAAAAGAAAAAAAGAACACCACACCATGTAAAGCAATGACAACAACAACAAAAAACTAAAACGAGTTGCCAAGTCTGCATTTCCGTCAATTTATGCGCCAGCAGCTAGACCAACCATACCGGAAGGCAAGGCACATAGATGGCCCGTAATTTCTTAAGAGATTGACAAACCACTTTACGCTGTGCAAGTACTTACTAACTGGTGACCACTGACACTATAATAGTTGACCAAGGCACGGAACAAAGAGAACGAAAACCCGTCGCTGATTGACAGAAGGTGCAATAGATTGCGCACGTCGTCTGTGGCGCGCAGCTTTGATTGTGACTCACACGAAATAATTCATCCACCTGCGAGACGAGACAAGAGTACGCAGCACATTTGTCACATGTCATTCGAATGCAGAGTGTTGTATACCGTTACAGATACAAAGATACAAATTATTATGCAGTCAGACGTACTAAAAAAAGCGGCACCACCTTATAGTTGTCGTAATCGTAAGTGATAGAAAGTTTGAGTATCGAGATTTCACATTTCCCTTGGAGTTTTTTTCAAGCTAGGCACGCGGAACAACGTGAAAGATTACAGTGTTACATAAATTCGTTCTTTCAAGTTGGGAATAAGGTCAAAAGGAGCGTGGCTTTAGCAGGTGGATATCTTGACATGATTTTATGGATTGTCTGCTTTGTTTGTGTTTGCACTTAGTTATCAGTAAAAATCTTAGGAAATTGTCAGGTCTTACAATAGTTTTAGCTTTCATTGTTAGAAAAATGGTCTCAAATGTTTCACAAATGTCTGCAAATATTGTCAAAACAAAAATCCATTAACGTTTCTTATCTGCCAACGAAATTTTGAGGCAACTAGCACGTTTGGACACCTTTTTGTGTCATTTTCAGATTGTTGTGCCACTTTTTTGCGAAGATTTTGACATCTGACAATGACAGATTTGTCAGATATTATCGTTGTCATTTTAGAAAAAATATTTTGAATCATTTCTTGTCGGCAAGGCAGACGCTAAATCAGAGAAATGCTGGCGAACATACTCGCTTCATGCTTTGAGATAAAAAGACATCAAAACTGTCGAATCGTTTGGATTTAATGCGATTGCAATTCGGGTGCAGTGGCCTGGTGCATTGGGCTACGACTACTATCTGAGCACGCTGTCCCTGGTTCAAATCCTGAAAGTGACAACACCTAAGTTTTTTCACGATTCCACCTCTTGCAAAAGTCTGACAAACATCCAAGAGTAACACTGTCATGAGAAGCTTCTAAAATTTGACATTCGGATTCTGCGGGTAACAGTTCTCTTCTTTGTGGCAGAAATAATAACTTTGCACATACAAATTTTCACTGGCCCTCCTCTCGTATGATCTGACATCTCACCCGAGTAGTATCAGTTGTCAAGAAAAGCTTCACTCGAATTCGCCGTTGGGAGTCGGCGTAAAACAGGAGGTCTGACCATCGTGCAAAATGCCCCGTATGTGTCGTTAAGGCTAAATATTTGATTCGATTCGGGTTAAATTAATCTGACAGGCTTTACATTCGTCATTCTTCAACAAATCGTCCCCATCCACATACAACACAATTGTCAGTAACTAATTATTGTATCAATTCAACGTTTTCATTGTCAGTTTATTGTCAGATGATTGCCAATCATTGTGCTAGGCTTCTAGTGCCGACCCGTAAGAAACCCTTTATTTGATGAAGAGCGCCGAAAGATGCTCACAGCCAAAAATGAAGCCTACAAGGCTAAGTTGGCGGTGAAGACAAGAGATTTCGTTGAACTCTTTAGGCGAAGATTAATTGCAGAACACCGGCTTGTCAGATAGAGGCGAAAAAGGAGCATGAAAAGTGCGCTATCGAGGATATAGAGAGGTGTCAGTCCAGAAATGATGTTCGCAAGTATTACAAACATAAATTTTATTGCTTGGGTGCAACAGACTCATTAGTACCCAGGGCCTATTATTCTCACAATAATTCATGTGTGCTTGTGTACTTCTTGCACTATTGCGTGACCTCCTGTTATATGCTGACTCCGAACGGCTAACTTGAGATAAGCTTTTGTTGACAAATGATACTACTCGGATGATTTTTTAGATAATCACGACAGGAGGGTCAGTGAAAACTCATTTAGGTGTTGCTATGGCTGGGAATCGAACCTAGACCTTCTGCGCGGCAGCTTACGCACTTACCATTAAGTTTTACCAAAGGTTAACATCTCAAAGGCAGGGTACAAGGCTGTTAAACGGCGATGACGAACATTATTTCGCTGTCAGGCAGCCCGAACCCCTCAATTATGACGAGTACAGCGAAAAGTACCCACCACCTGACCTAAATGAAGTGAGGATGGAAATATCTACAATTAAGCTTAACAAGGCTGCCAGAATTGACGGCCTTCCTGCCGAGATTATAAAGCCGGTGTAAATAATTTGGTGTGTAACATTCACTAACTCCTTTGCCCAATTTACGATCTGAACTGCTCTAACTGCAGACGTCGCCTTCAAGATCATATATGCCGTATTATGTGAAACCCCGAAACCTTATCTCCCCTTATCAGTGTGGTTTCAGGCCTGGAAAGTAAACAAAGAAAATCTCGAGTTCGAAGTTTTTTCAAAAAACCAATACACGCGTTAGTGGGTTCTAGTAAAAAATGTCGACAGTTGTCAAAATCAGGATTATCTACTTAAAAATTTACACGAAACATGCGGATCTTTTCACGGTTAGTCGGAATGCAATTTACTAAGAAGATTTAAGAATTTTTGTCTAATATTAAGTTAATATTTTAAGTAAATAAAAAATGAATTAAAAAGTAAAATAAGTAAAAATTTGAGCTAAAGTGAGATAATTAAACTTTTTGTATTCAAATTATAGTTGGCAGCACTTTAAGCAAAATTGAGCTAATGATTCATTTTATATTAAAGTACTATTTGGCAGCACTTTTTTTTACAAAAAAAATTAAATCCACATATTTGGTTTTCTGTTTTATTAAAAATAACTGGATTTTTCTATAAATAAGTTTCCTGGGTAAATTTCGTCAAACATTGTGCATTTTTGGTCGACGGGACGAAATTAATTATTCCTGTTGGAGGAAGAAGAATAAATTTTTTTCAAAAATAAAGGGTTTGACAAATGCTTCTTTTTTTTATCTACTGGGGAAGTCTCTTGAGAAATAGGACAGATGGAAAAACTAACAAAGAGGTTTTCACAGGTTGGTGAATCTCCTTTAGGATTTATGCATGTCGAGATGTCAAGTGTCATTGTAAATGAGCATAGGAATGGATTACGAGATCGAATTCTTGAATTTTTACAATCGAACAAACGTTTTTTCTACAGTATTCTTCTGTAGTAAAATATTTTGCCTTAAAATTGGTCACATATGACTGAAAACTTAATTTTTTTCAATCTGAAGTAAGGTTAGGTTTGGTTGTAGTGGTCCGTTGTGGTACCGCATTGAACCGTTCATATATTTTTTAACCATATAACCTGAATAAAATGGTTAGGGGGATCACGGTACATAAGGTCTTGGAAAAAAGTGCCTTCTCCTGTGGGCCTTCCCTTCCATCGTAGAAGTTCGAGTTGACACATTCTGGATATAACCAACGGGAAAAAGTCTGTCCATTCTCTGTCGTTTGGGAATTTTGTAGAATGTCGTTCCAGGCGGTTGAAGAACAGGCAAAATCCCAAAATCCGTTGGCCTTGACGTAAATAACGACAAGACTAAGTAGATCCTAGATATCAACTAACAAACAAGCATCTGTACACCGCCTAGGAAAAAACGTCACTATTGATAGAAGCAATTTCGAGGTAGTTAAGGAGTTCACCTTCCTCGTAGTAAACATAGACTCCACGAATGACACCCTGGTGGAGATTCGGCGAAGAATTACCCTAGAAAAGCGTTGCTACTTCGGTTTGGCGAAACAAGTGGGTTCAAAACTCCTAACTCGAAGGACGAAATGTGTGCTCTACAAAACCCTTATCCTGGCAGTTCTACTTTATGGCGCCGAATGGTGGACGATAAGCAAGAAGGGAAAACTGATGCTGGGCTCCTTCGAGAGAAAAATACTTTGGCGGATTTTTGATCCTGTGGGCGAGGAGGGCAAATAGAGTAGAAGATACAACCGCAAACTCTATGAGCTGTATACCAAGATGTGAATGTAGTCAAAAAAAAAAGCCAAAACACGTTGACTACATTGGCTCGGCCACATCGAGCGAATGGACAAAAATGCTCCAGCTAAGAGGATCTTCGAATCCAATCTCCCAAGTTCGAGAAGGCAAGGGAGTCCGAACCTCCGTTTCAAAGACCAAGCCATTGCGGATGCCAGAGCGTTTGGTCCAGCCAACTGGAAGCAAAGAGCCCGGGATCGTAGAGAATGGAAGGCTGCAGTGTCTCAGGCAGAGACTCTTCACAGATCGGAAGCCCGATAAGTAGAGAATGTCGTTTTGTATATTTTACTTATTTTGAACTCCCGGCTCTCATGGCCCAAATTTGTCCAAGTCCTTATCTCCCAGTCATACCTATCAATAGACTGTCTGTGTAACCGTTTTAGCTTTGAGATAAGTCTGATTCTATGTATGTCAAATGTATCGATTGTTAAGGAATATGCATTGGACATTCACAATATTCTATTGAAAGGCTACATAGATCCGCTTTACAGATGATTCTTCTATAACTTTGATTTGCAATCAATTATTCAGCAAAAGCGTTTTGCTCAAACAAACGATGTTTTGTTCTGATTATAAGACGAACCTCTATAAGTTTCACAATGAATTCTTGCAAAATATTAAGTTCTCTCTGTTGTCTCATAAACATTCAAAAAAAAAAAAATATCACAACAATCTCTTCCGTGGAGGCTGTTGGAGATTCGTCAATCTATAGTCCTGCCGGACATGTCAACCTGTACACCCTAAAAAAGTTTTTTTTTTTAAAATCATGAGCACCCAACTTTAATTGCCCTCTTGGGGAGGGCAATAAATCGAGTGCAGAACATCAATTCATTATTACCATCACTTTAACTACCCCCCGTCCCTTTGGCTCAACTAATGGAATACCCAATTGGAAAATGTGCTGCGGTTTTTTTTTTTTTTTTTTTATTCTTATGTAATGCATTTTTCCCACTCACCTCATCCATAGTAATTTAGGTCGAGACTGTGGCCACAAGTGGCTTCTTGCAATACTATTCCACACACAGAAAAATAATGAAAGGAAAAATCCGAGTTCCTCTCAAGCCGTTTCCCAATTAAGACCAAAAATATATTCCAATGATGAGATGGGGCGCATTCCTTTTGGTTACACTGTGTGCAAGTATTTCTTTCAGTCACTTGAATTAATTGCCTACACCGATAGGCGCTCATAGAGGTTGTGCACCCTCGTAGACAACAGACAAAAGAAGGCACACAGGGATATAGATACCGTCGTAGTCGTCGACGTCGACGTCGCGTCCATTGTCAGTATATGGGAAGGCACTGAACTTCTTATCGTACACTTCAACTTTTCCCTAATTGATATTCGATAGAACACATTGCTTCTTGCCGTTTTTTTTTTTTATTTTTATTATCTGCAGATACAGATGCAACGAGATGGTTTCACTCCGCACGAACTATTTTTTTTTTTTTTTTTTACAATTCGACTGCGCACTTGGATTGACGTGGCGACAGGGATTTTGATTCTAATTCAAGTCGAACCTTATTTTTACGCACTATAAGCTTTAGGCTGGGAGTCTTGTTACGTACAACAAAAAAAAAAAATTATAAACTAACGCACAGTTGAAAAAAAAAAAACTTTAAATATGGATACTCGTATGTTCGAGCTGTCACACTATGGCAACCGATTAAACAAATCGTAGGCTTGGTTTTTGGTCTATCCCCGGTGGATGTTTAAGGCAGACCCCGATATGTCGCTTTCGCTTCTATTACACGACAATGACAACGACCAACATATTACACGAGGCGACCATAACGCGATTCAAAGACAAACTGACAGTCCATGTCGTGTCGAAACGAATACGAATACGACGAAGCGACGATGGCAATGGCAAGCCATGCAGAGAGAGAGAAATAGAAATACGAGTGCAAATGGGGATACTCAACGCGACAGACAAAACAAAAAGAGACGGACAAAGAATCAAAAAAACAAAAACTAACATAAAAGTAGAAAATACAAAAAAAAAAAAAGCGAATACATATTTTTTTTATTTTTATTTTTGCGGCAAAAGCTTGTTTTACTTTTGATTGTTTGCTGGTACACACCTACTCTTCCCTCCCACATTATGCGCGCTTTGGTTGTGTGTTTTGTTTTCTTTCCTTGTCACAAGTGAATTCGTGTTTTTTAGTTGCCCAACAGCGCAAATGGTGTATTTCGTTACATTGTTTGATGTTCGAGCATATTTTCCTCTTTCGGTTTGTTAGAAATTTGTTTTTTTTTTTCTGGTGAAAAATCCTGGATGGTAAATATAGTAAACCAGCTACACACCAACACATAAAACTCACTATTGCTGATGGAACAGCTGTCAGCACAATCTGTCAATAAGTGACTGTTTGTGTGACTTTTATTATTCGTAGTAGATTTCTTTGAAAGCATTTTTTTTTTTTTAACTTTAGAGTACTTTGTGAGAACGTCAGTCTCAGACGAATAAAAAAAAATTTGACGGATAACAAAAATTTATAGAACCCAGTGGCAGATGAAAGGGTGTTTTCATATTTAGTTCCTGTTCACAGTGAATTCAGAGTAAAATCACTGATTTTCATCGATTAGTGATGTTGCGCAGGGAAATAACGGGTGTCCTTTTAGAGGTATAAAACTTCGAATTGAAATAAAAAACAAGAAAATCGTTTTAATGTCCATTAATTTAGCTTTGTTGGGAGGATAATTTTATGCCATTAATGTTAAATAACGGGTGATCCAAGTAGAGATACTTTTTTCAATAGCCTTTTGTGACAGATCACGTGTGAGTCGTGTCATGCTGTCATGTTATTTCTGTTTAGTATTGTTTGGCATTTCATAATGGAAAGACTTACGCGTGAACAACGTTTACAAATTGTTCAACTTTATTATGAAAATTCACGTTCTGTGAGGAATGTGTTTCGTGCACTTCGCTCAACTTATGGTCAACATAATCGGCCTACTGAGCGTACTATTCGCAACACCATCACCCATTTTGAGACCCAGCATTCATTATTGGATAATATTCGACCGAATAGACCACGTCCAGCACGCTGTGAAGAAAATATAGCGGCCGTAGCTGAGAGTGTACACGAAGACCGTAGCGAGTCGATTCGGCGCGATTCGCAGCAACTCGGACTGACGTATGGAACGACTTGGCGCATTTAACGTCAAGATCTTAAATTGAAAGCGTACAAAATACAGCTTGTGCAACAACTGAAGCCGCTCGACCTTCCCAAGCGACATCGCTTCGCTCTATGGGCTCTTGAAAAGTTCCAAGAAGATCCGACGTTTTCGAGGCAAATTTTGTTTAGCGATGAGGCCCATTTCTGGCTCAATGGGTATGTAAACAAACAAAATTGCCGCATTTGGGACGAAGAGCAACCTGAAGAGATTGAAGAACTGCCACTTCATCCAGAAAAAACAACGGTTTGGTGTGGTTTGTGGGCCGGTGGAATCATCGGTCTATATTTCTTTAAAAATTATGCCGGTGCGAACGTAACCGTCAATGGCGACCGTTATCGTGCCATGATAACCGACTATTTGATGCCTGAAATTGAAGCTCGTGATCTCGGCGACATTTGGTTTCAGCAAGACGGCGCCACTTCCCACACATCGCATCAATCAATGGACTTATTGAGAGAACATTTCGGTGAGCACACAATTTCACGTTTTGGGCCGGTCGATTGGCCACCAAAGTCGTGTGATATCACACCGTTAGACTTTTTCCTGTGGGGATATGTAAAGTCAAAAGCTTATGCCGACAAACCCGCTTCGATTCAGGCCTTGGAGGAAAACATCACGCGTGTCATTCGCCAGTTACCAGTCGAAATGCTCGAACGAGTGATCGAAAATTGGACTCAATGGATGGACCATCTGCGACGTAGCAACGGCCAACATTTGATAGACATAATCTTCAAAAAATAAATGCCAAAGAATGTTCTTTCAAATCATAACAAACATTCTCCATTAAATTTGAATTTTCTGTGTTTTTTTCTTTAAAAAAGTAGGGAACCTCGAAATGGATCACCCTTTATAAAACTTCGAATTGAAATAAAACACAAGAAAATCGTTTTAATGTCCATTAATTTAGCTTTGTTGGGAGGATAATTTTTTGCCATTAATGTTAAATAGGATCTTTGGCATGTAGCTGGTTCGAATAAAACAGAGTTAAGAGGTCCAATTTCCAACCACTTTTTCGAGCATTTGGGGACGTCTGTCGGCAATAACGCCACGAATGTTGGCTTCCAAGTCCGCTAACGTTTCTAGTTTGTTGGCAAAGACGAGCAACTTCACATATAAATCAAAAGAAAATAATCCGATGGTGTCAAATCACACGATCTTGGTGGCCAATTGACAGGTCCATTCCGCGAAATTATGCGCTCATCGAATGTTTCATTCAATAAACCGATTATGACGTGCGCTGTGTGGTATGTAGCTCCGCCTTGTTGGAATCACATCTCATCCACATTCATGCCATCCAATTCGGAAACAAAATCGTCGGTTATCATGGCTCTATACCGGTATCCATTAACGGCAACTGACTCTCCAGCATCATTTCGGAAGAAGTATGGCCCAATGACTCCACCAGCCCATAGAGCACACCAAACAGTCAGTTTTTGTGCATGTAATGGGGTCTGAAGGGTCTCTTCACTTGAAATGCGGCAATTTTGCTTGTTGACGTAGCCGTTCAACCAAAAATGAGTCTCATCACTGAACAGAATTTTGCGATGATAATCGGATAAATCTGATTTTCGGCCCATACACCAAAATCACAACGCGTTGCATTGTGTCGCGGCTTTAATTCTTGCACAAGCTGGATCTTGTAAGGGCGTAAGCCAGGATCTTTTTGCAAAATCTTCCATAAAGTTGATGGACAAAGCTCCGATTGCTGTGCACGATGGCGAATCGATTCATTCGGGTACCCTTCAACACTTTGCTCTACAGTTGCAATTGTTTCTTCGGTGCGCACTGTTCGACGTCTCTGCGGATGCGTATTCGAAAACGATCCAAGGTTAACCGAATTAATTGCTGTGATGGACGATTATGTCGACCATAAAATGGACGGAGCTTGCGGTAAACTTCGCGAACTGAACCATTATTTTCGTAATAAATTTACACGATTTGCAAGCGTTGTTCATTCTTCAACCTGTTTAAGAAGAAGTGGCAAGCCAAACTGAACATAGATGACATTAGAGTTGCCCGATTTGACAACAAAATGCCAGTTTTATCTCTATTCGAAAAACCATCCTATAAAAAAATAAACACCCGTTATTTAGAGAAGCATATTGAATTAGGGTTGGATTTAGGGTCTAGTTATACAGGGTGTCCGCCGGGAAGGTGTACTACTTTCTTTGTTTATAATTCTTGATTAAATGAAAGAGAATGGATCTTATATTGATAAATATTTTATTTAATATCGGCAATTATGTTTGGTATACAAAATCAGGTAAATTTCCGCCTCTGTTAGTCTCACAAATGCGAGCCATTTTGAGCGCATTTTTCATTACATTCGCACACATTTCACGCGGTATTTCATTAATTTCACAACGAATATTTTGTTTGGGTTGCTCAAGCCTTTCTAGTTTGTTTGTATAAACCTTGCTTTTCGGATATCCCCACAAAAAAAAATCCGGAGCAGTAAGTCCAATCAACACCACCATTTCTTGAAATAACTTGTTGTGGAAAGAGGTCTCACAGTAATTCCATTGTAATCCTGGCTGTATGCGATGTGGCACCGTCTTGTTGATGCCAGTTTAACTAAAAAGTTTTCAATCATATCGCTCCCTATTCACAGTTGCCGTTACGCCGTTTTCATTTTCAAAGAAGTAAGTTCCAATGATTCCTCCTGACAAAATTGCGCTCCAGACTGTAACTTTTAATGGATGCAAAGGTGACTGATGAAAAATTTGAGGGTTTTCCATTGCCCAGAACCGACTATTCTGTAAACCCACATATCCGCATTCAAATGAAAATGTGCCTTGTCACTCATTGAAAAGCGGGGTAATCGATAGTTGATTTTGATAAAATGTTTTAACGATTAAAACACGTTGGTTTATCGAATATTTTTTCATAATAAATTTGCCACGTGTCCACTTCACGACTGCCAAATATGAACTGTCAAGACTAATATTTACCAAAATGGCGGCAAAACAAAGTAGTATACCTTCCCGGCGAACACCCTGTAGCTAAACCCGAAAATCCTCATTAAAAATGTTCTCTTACTTTTTGCAACTTTTTCATAAATTGAATCGTGTGCGAGTGGCTGTCAAAACAAAGCTTATGCAGAGCCACGACAGGCTTAGTGGGGCGATGGTTAGTATGAACTATCGCGCATAAGGTAAGATCAAATGGGTTTTCAATGGACCTCCTCTCGTGATGATCTTAAAAATCAGTCGAGTAATACCGATTGTCAAGAAAAGCTAATTTTGCATTCACCGTTCGGAGTCAGCATAAAACCGGAGGTCCCGCCATAGTGCAAAAAGTACACGAGCCTGTTGCGCCAAAAATTTGTATTTTTTTTTAATATTTATTCCACCCAAATAAAAAGCATTCGTTCCAAGGATATGTGTTTACTTCGTCGTTTGATCCGATCTGTCACTGGTGTTTTATATGACCAACCCTAGCCTCAAGTATATTTCATCCCCCAGAATTTTATCATTTTAATGACAAGTAAAATTTCAGTTCCATCATGAAACTATCACCATATCGCAAGAAACTCCATTTTCGCAAAAAAAAAAATTCTTCTTATGTCATTTCGGACACTGACATTTACGTTATTTGTTTAATTTGCAAAAAAATATCGTTTTTCGGAATATCCGTTCATGTTTGCAAATGGCGTCTACCGTCATCGCGACTTTGACATTTGAAACGTGAATATTTTAGATAATGGACTGACGAAATTGGCGCAACCGTATGTATGTAAAGTTCCAAGCATACAACATCCTTACTGTGAAATAATATTCTGTCATAAAAATACATATAACGGGTGATTTTTTAGCTGGTTTGGTTTTGGCAACACTGGTTTTGACAGCTGACGTGTGTTTAGTACCTTGTGTCACTGTCAAACAGCTTCAGTTTGGTTTGCAATTTAACCATGGATCGTCTTACAAATGAACAACGCTTGCAAATTATTGAATTTTACTATCAAAATTCGTGCTCGGTACGAAATGTTCATCGCGCGCTGCTTCCATTTTATGATCGGCATTCTCGACCTTCTGAGCAGTCTATTCGGAAGATTGTGACCAAATTTCGCACCAAATTTACTTTGTTGGACATTAAACCACCAACACGTTTACGTACTGTGCGTAGTGAAGAAAATATTGCGGCCGTATCAGCTAGTGTGACAGAAGACCGCGAAATGTCGATTCGGCGCCGTTCCCAGCAGTTAGGCCTTTGTTACAGCACTGGAAAATTTTGCGGAAGGATTTGGGCGTAAAGCCTTTTAAGATACAGCTGGTGCAAGAACTAAAGCCAGCCGACCTACCACAACGCCGAATTTTTGGTGAATGGGCTTTTGGAAAGCTGGCCGAGGATCCGCTTTTTTATCGAAAAATTGTCTTCAGCGATGAGGCTCATTTTTGGTTGAATGGGTACGTAAATAAGCAAAATTGCTTCATTTGGAGTGAAGGTCAGCCAGAAGCATTGCAACAGCTACCAATGCATCCCGAAAAAGCCACTGTTTGGTGCGGTTTATGGGCCGGCGGCATTATTGGGCCATATTTCTTCAAAGATGATGCGAATCGCAGCGTTACTGTCAATGGTGAACGCTACCGAGCGATGATAACAAACTTTTTTTTGCCCGAAATGGGGGTATGTCAAGGCTAATGTCTATAGGGACAAGCCCGCTTCGATTGACGCACTGGAAGCCAACATACATGCATTCATTCGTGAGATACCGGCCGATATGTGTGAAAGAGTATGCCAAAATTGGACTCAGCGGATGGGCTACCTGAGACGCAGCCGCGGTCAACATTTGCATGAAATTAACATTAAAACATTAAATTGCAAGGTTCAAACTATCGATTCAAATAAATATTTCATTCATTTTTTCGAATTTTTTGTGTGTTTTTTTTTTTTTAAAGTTCTAAACCTCTTAAAAAATCACCCGTTACATGTATTACTCAAGTGATGAGTACTTCCCGTATTAAACAAAAACACTATTTAACCCCCTCTCTGTCGTTTGACATTTTAAAAGTTTTGCGCATTACAATACTCTTTGTGTCAAACAAAAAAATCCATCTGTCATAAAAAAAAAGCAAATGGCAAATTTTAAACATCTGTATCCCATGCAATTAAGTAGGCTAATAGGTGCGCAGTTCCCCCGTTCCCATCTTTTACTCATTAGACAGCAAAACAATGTATAGTCGCTAATTTAATTTTATTTTTTCAGCCACAGACTGACAATCATAAAGCGACGAACAGCGTTTCGCAAGACCGAACATTGTTCATAGTCAAGTCTTTGACCCACCTAAAGTCTTAAAAGCAGCAAAGATATTTAAAACAAACACCAAGTGTCAAGTATATGCACATACAATGTAGCACTCTTTCCTTTTGAATTGTAAATGTGTTCTTCACATAAAAAGAATAGTGTAGACCCAATTACGAGTGTCTTGACAGATTCTCAACTGTCATGTTGTACATACGCACAGACACACGTGTAGAATAGAAAAATAAACTTGCGACATATGCCAAGCGATAAACTTTCATGGAGAATAAAAAAAAAAAAAAAACAAACGTTTGCATGAATTATTGACAAAACTTTATGCTGGCAAATGGTCAGTTGTCAGTAGCGATTTGTAGACACCAAGGCGGTGGTGCAACCTTTCTGTCCTGCTCAAACCCCAAACTCAACCAAATTCAATTGACAGGTAAAGTTGCGTTATATCAACTACCTGTCTGCACTGCATTGTGTGCTTTGCTTATACGTTTTATCGTTCGCACTCCATTTTCATGTTTTTCTTCGTTTTATGGTTCTCATGTGCACATAGATAAAAAATTTCCCACTTTTTTGTATTTACTTCCTTAAGACAAGTCTTATGCTTACTTTTGCACGCATATAAAGTTGATGGAAGCCATGTTTGAGTAGCTTCTTCACTTTGGATACAATGAGGCTTTGATGAAGCGAACAGAAAGTAATGGGGAAGGCGACTGTTTTGAGTGACACTTGGCTTACAATGAACCTACACGTAGAGATGTTTGATGTAAGCTAACGGGTGGGTTTAAGTCGAACGCAGATACACCATCATTTGTGTGTGTGTCCTACGTTGTAAATGAAGACTTATGGCGTTTTAATTGGTAAAACCGCAGTCATCGAAAACTTACTGTAATGTTATCGAAAATATCGGAGAACTGTCAAAGTGTTCTTTCATTCTGTCAATTCTAAGGAGAGAATTTTCTGGATTACGTTTCATAAGAGGTAAAACACATTTGAAAATATGCACAACCCTTTCGATAACTTGGGGACGTCTTCGGATAATTTGTAGTACTCTTCGGATAACTTTTAAGAATTCTTTCGATAACTTGAAGATCTCTTCGGATAGCTTGATGATCTCTTCGGATAACTTGTAAAATTATGTGGATAATTTGCAAAACTCTTGTGATAACTTGCAGAGCCTTTGTGATAGCTTCCAAAACTTATCCGAATACCGATAACAGGGAATTTTGTGGATTTCATTTCATAAGAGACAAAACACTTATGATAACATGCACAACTCTTTCGACAACTTGGAAAAGTCTTCGGTCTTCGGGTTCGGACAACTTGTAGTACTCCTCGAATAACTTTTTAGCACTATTCCGAAAACCTAGAAACCTATTCGGATAACTTGAAGATCTCTTCGAATAACTTGCAGAAGTCGTCCGATAGCTTGCAGAGCCTTTGCGATGGCTTCTATAACTTATCCGAACACCGATAACTTTTCCGATAACATAATTTTACCAATGGAAAAGGGTCTTTATTTAAAAAAAAAAAAAAAACTTTGTCTAATATTCGCTATGATGGCGTAAAAAGAGAAACTATGTTACAAACGCATGGCAAGGACCTCCGGATCTTAAACACTCGTGAAGGATACTTTTGACAATCGGTGAACAAGGCCATCGGGACTAGAATTTTGCCGCTGTTTTTCTCGTCGTCATGCACCATATGTGCGAACAATAAAGCATTTGGCAGAGCGTCACATGCAAACGGGTTCCACCCAAGACGTCATTAGAAGTAGCCACCTCCGTATTCCTTATTCGACAGAGAATATCACTGCTGTGACCGAGAGAATCCACAATCATCGACGAGAAACCGATCAATATAATCTGGTATCAGCAGACGTTCGTTGCGTCGAATTTTGTGAAAGAGGTGGATGTTGTCTTGAAAGACTTTCAACAATTGTTGCCTGCTGATTGTCAAGTGAGGTTAACTTCATCTGCTCTATCAAAGGTGGTGCAAGAAGATGATGATTTCGTATCCTCGTATCCTAATTCAAAATGAAGAACGAAGCTTATTTCAAGCTCATGTGACTAAATTTGCGATTCTGGGGAGATTCTACAGAAAATGCACGAGAAGTAGCGTAATTTGCAAAGAAGTCAAGACTCTCAAGGAATCTTGTTACCACTAAACCCTACGGACATAGCAACATGCCCGCCAATTGGTCTTGCAGGTCTTTCAGCCAGGCAAGCTACACAGATCAAATACAAATGTTGGCTCAACAGGCTCGTTAGTGGCCAGGGCCGAGCTTTCTTACAACCACTCATGTCGGCGTGTGTACATGTAGCACGATGGCGGGACCTTCTGTTTTATGCCGACGCCGACCGCGGATTTGAGAAAACCTTTTCTTGACAACTGATACTACTCAAATGATTTGTCAGATCATCATGAGAGGAGGGCCAGTGAAAAATCATTTAGGTGTTGCTACAGCTGGGAGTCGAACACAGACCTTCTGTTCATCGCACCAACCATCGCGCCACTGAGCCCGTCAATACAGATCAGCAAGGAAAAGACAACAACTCCGATCCATAACATTTCGGATCATGATTGTGATCCAGATAATTTTCACTAATCAGGTTTATGGTCAGCGGTTGTTTTTCATACAAACTACTGATACTTTATCGCCAACGTCATAACTAGCATTTCAATCCCAGACTGAACAGACCTCCAATGAGAATCAGTTCAAAATGACACTTATACGAGTTTCAGGTCATAGAGACACAGACGGAAACGACCAAGCCTATGAGGTAGCCAGGCTGGGTAAGTCTCTTACTAGCGCACGGTCGATCAGCATTATCACCCTTAAAAGACAATCAGAAATAACATCACCTGTAAACAGCCGAGCACTGAAGGATTAACCTAATCAGGACCAAAGACTATTAAGTCATACAGATGATGCACTGCATACAAGAAAAATTGTTCTATGGCGGGTCATACTGGCACAGCCCGCCATATGTTCGGATCTCGTTTCTCATGTGTTCACGTGTACACCGTCCGCCCGTACCATTAAGCTGGTGAGCAAAAGTTTCTGTTTTTTGTTCTCAATTCGTCATCTGTCTGACTTTATAATCTTTGCCAGGACATACGCATACGTCCTCATAAGCAGATCCAATAACTCGGTGTTCAGTGCTGTTCACTGGCCAATCAGCAATCTTTATTTGCGACTACATATATCCCACAACATCAAGTGGCGTAGATGTATGGAGGTGAAGTAAGGAGAAACTCCGCCCCATCTAATGTCCAGCACTGTAATGAGCAAGATGTCAAACACTAGGCAAAGCGTATTAGCGATATTCTTAAGGGAGTTCTGCTCCATCAATCATGATCCATTTCAATTGGCTCGACACCGATCTATGAAATGGCGCTTCACTTTTGAAATCATCAAGTCAATGTTTCATCAAGTCAATGTTTCATCAAGTCCATGATTCATCAAGTCCATGATTCATCAAGTCAAAATATCCATCAATCCTGATAATAAAGAAATAAATAAATTCAGACCAGATATTAGCTTATAGCCATTCATGTAAGCACAACAATTCTCCAGCACGGTGGCAGGACCTAGAGTTTTATGCCGAATCCGAACGGCTGAGTTGAGATAAGCCTAAGCTAAGCTCTCTTGCAAAGCAATATAAAACCGGTGGAACCAGTTTGGTAGGTAGCATAAACCACCTTGTTACAAAAATTTGGGCGGATCAGAGTAGATATGCCTAAAGAATGAAACCTCAGCATCGTTTCCTCGATCCATCAAAAGTTGACCCCCTGCACTGCTGCAACTGGCGCAACATGCTGATGCCATAAACCGCTAAGTAACAACCTGATGATATTATTGTGGTTTTGGCCAGATCCTGCAAATCCCAAGTCCATCTTGATACCCACCACCTACTTATCGATTGCAAAGCTGCATTCAACAGCGTTATTATGGACCGACTATAGAGGTATCCATTCCAGTTAGAACTTCGAACAGATCCTCGTTCCACATCGGATATTTCGAAACCAAACTAAGTCCCAGTTAGAACTGACATTCGTTTCGGAAATTCTTACGAACGGATATCTATCGAGTTTTTCAACAGGGACGCTACAAAAGTTGAGTGACAAGGATAGCAAGCGACGCCATATTTCTTGCCGCTCTTTTGACATTTCTCTTCAGTAAGGTTTGCCATTTCATGATGGCACGATCCAACAACGAGTCGAAATTATTAAAATTTACAACCGAAATTCGGAGTCAGTGGCCTCAACGTTAAGAGCGCTACGTCCAATTTATGGTCGTCATAACCGTCCTAGCAGATCAACAATTGAGCGTCTAGTGGAAAAATTTGAATCCACAGGCACAGTACAAAATGTTTCCGTGCCAGTGAGACAAAGAAGTGCCCGTAGTGTCGAGAATATTGCTGCCGCTGAGGCTTCAGTTGAAGAAAGCCCAAGTGTGTCTCTCACACGTCGTTCTCAAGCGTTGGGCACATCTGTGACGTGGTTGTGGCGAATTTTGCGAAAAGATCTTGGCCTACATCCTTACAAGATTTAATTGTCGCAAGAACTGAAGCCGCTTGACCACCAGAAGCGTCGTATGTTCGGGAATTGTGCTGAGCAACAACTTGAAAATGATTCGGATTCTCATCGAAAAATCATCTTCAGCGATGAGGCTCATTTCTGGCTGAATGACTTCGTCAATAAACAAAATTAGCGGTATTGTTCAGGCAGCAATCCACACGTACTGCATGAGTCATCGTTGCATCCCGAAAAAATTACGGTTTGGTGTGGTTTATGGGCCGGCGGCGTCATTGGGCCGTACTTCTTCCGTGATGATCAAGACCGGCACGCTACTGTGAATGGGAATCGCTATCGTTCAATGATAACCGAATATTTTTGGCCCCAATTGGATGATATGGACTTGGAGGACATGTGGTTCCAACAGGACGGCGCCACAAGCCGCACAGCGAATGCCACAATCAATTTATTGGACACCAAGTTTGGAGAACGTGTTATCTCACGAAATGGTCCAGTCGCTTGGCCGCCTCGGTCGTGCGATTTGACGCCGTTAGACTATTTCCTGTGGGGCTACGTCAAGTCTATGGTCTATGCCAAACAAGCCAGCGACGATTGATGAACTTCGTACGAATATCGAACGTGAAATTGCAGCAGTATCGGCCGACTTATGCTTGAAAACCGTCGAAAATCGGGTTCAGCGTCTAGACTTCTGCAAGCGTACCCGTGGTGGCCATGCAAAAGAAATCGAGTTTCATACGTAATGGCATCGAACGTACTTTCTTTCACAGGAATAAAGAATTTCATTGGTATTTTTGTTTTATTTAAAAATACTTTTGTGCGCTCTTATTGAAAAACCCTTTAGATAGGGCTGAGCTCTACAGTGAAATTGTCTGCGATAGCGAGGTATCGAACAGATCTTCGTTCCCCATCGGATATTTCGAAACCAAACTAAGCCCCAATTGAAAGTGACATTCGTTTTGGAAATTCTTAAGAACGGATATCTAGATAGGGCTGAGCTCTACAGTGAAATTGTCTGCGATAGCGAGGTATCCGTAGCGGACAATTTTCCGCAACGCATACTTCGACGAAGGTTCAAATTCCGTTCGAGGTATGTGTCATCGAAAAAAAAAATCACTTTACCTACTCGATTCGTAAATAAGTTGAGAATGTGCGACCATTGTATGTATGGCTCGTGTTGATTTCGCCAAGAATTTGTGTCGGAGGAAATCGAAAAAGAATTTCTATTAGCTGTCAAAAATTGCACGAAAAATGCACATAAACGCACTTCAACGCAACTTGCCGCGATGCGTTACAAAATATCGGAGAAATATTCCAAACAGCTTTTTGAAAGAATACCTGGAAGCTAAAATCCTCCGAATCTTACAAAATCGGAGAATTTTGCGCTTCGATGGACACCTTGCTAGGGCTGTGTATGTTTGAGTTGGCTATGTCATGTTCGGCATTATTTGTATTTCAAAGAACAAAATTATTGGCAGACCGTACTATGACGATCTTAATGATCTGTCTTTAGTCCAGATAATCTGCTTTTGCAAAAGACCAAGCTGGAGCGAATTTACTATTAGGACACCCGGAGCAATACACCACAAAGACTACCAAGTATCACTTCACAAAGTTACCCACATCCCATCTTCTTTTCAGGTAAAAATCAAACATTTCAAGGGTAACGTTATGGGGCCCACTCAGGCCTAATCGAGAGACGTAAGTTGTCATCACCAAAATTGCAAAACATTTGCTTTCCAGTTCCTGCAAGTAGAATTTGTAAAAAAAAAAGTGTCTGATTTGTTACACTTTCTCCATTAAGCTTAAGTCACAATCGTTTAACGATAACTTGACGAATAACCTATAGAGGTACCACAGCATATTTTTTAAAACAAAAACAAAACTTTTCCAAATAGAACCCACCAATCTGGCTACCTTAAGCCTTAAATTCCTTGCACGAAATAGCTAATCGTGCAAACAATTACAAAAAATAACAATGAAACCTCAATTAGCGATGATAATGGACACGATCATTGATGAAATGGAAATGATCACGCATTTTACATGTTGCCAGTAAAAAAAAAGCAAAACAACAAGTCATTCCACCTCTTTAGTAAATATTATTACACTAAGCAGTCAATTATGGAAATTCGCTGATAAATATTAACAACACGGGCAAATGTTTGCGTCGCCGCGAATGACCAAGACAACAATAATATCGGGCACAAAGTGTAGTTCACAATAATTAACAAACACAAGTGCCGTGTACCGCCATATCAACTTGAATGTGGCGATGAATTGTTAATTTACTTCACAAAGACAAGACTTTTGAAGTTTAAATAATGAAAGTCCTGCTTTTGCAACACCATATGTAAACTCGGACAATAAGTGTTTTCCATTCAGGTTGTTTGCATAAACGACAACAAAAAAAAAATTGACTCACTTCCATGTCAACCAACTCACACGACACATAACGATGACGTATAGAAAGAAAACACGTCTACCTTTGATGGCGAGCGCGAACAAAATTTCTATCTAATCATTTGACCTTCAAAGTGAATTTATTTTAGTTAAGCACACTTCATTCGATCTTTTCTAAAAATATCAACAACCTTACAACAACACCTTTTATGACCCAAATTTGCTTGCGCAAATAAATAGTCTCTTCACCTAGCCAATATTGAAAATCAATAAAAACAATTTGGCACCACTGAAAGTCACCACCATTTTGTTTGTTTATACACAGAAATGACCTTCAAAGCAGACATACGATTCAACATTTGCAAAAACGATTTCATTATCTAGTGGGGAGATTGGGGGGGGGGGAGGATTTAATATTTTTATAGGCCAGGGCTGTAAAACCCGGAAATATGTACATTACAGTCAGCGACATATACATCGTTACACGTGTCAACTAAATAAAAATGCAAATTAAAAAAAATAAAAGCAAAAACTTACCTTAGTTAGGAGTTTGAATGGGATTTAGACTTTTGCGGATTCCCGCGAGCAGGTGACACAGATAATTACACAGTTTTTCTCTTTTGGGTTTTTGATTTATTTTCCAGGTGGTTGTTGGTTTTTCAAAAGTTTTATTTCACCTTTTCACGAATGAGAAGGGAAACTTTTTGTTTTTTCACTGAAAGTAGAAAGAAAAATAAATTTTAAATAAATTAGAAAATTATAAATGTAATTGGAGTTACAGCGTGGAGAGAATGCATTTTTTTTTTGGTACTTTGCGTGACAGAAACAATTTACCTTGAAACGGGGTAATAGCTACGATCATATGGAAAGTAGGGTCATGAAAGCTTAACAGTGATTGGATTGGATTTAATCAAAACATGGCGCGGGGTATTGCCACCCTATAGATAATGTAGGCGCTTTGGTTGGTATTTCACAATAGTCTTGTCATTATAGAGAGACAGTGGAGAGATAACAACACGTTAGGCATTTACCGCGAAATATCCAACTAATTGTGAAATACCGTCAGATGTATGAAATTTGCGACGTGGAATATTAAACAAAAATGATAAGCGGAGATAATGGAAGAATAGATTCATCATTTCTATTCTTGATAGGAAATGGAATGCAATTTTATCGGTGTGGAAATATTTTTGAGGTCCCTAAAGATTTTTCTCCACTGCTTCAGTTGAGATTTTTGATTATGTAGAACAACAATCTCAGTAGAGGAGACATTTTTTCTGTCAAACAAGAGTTTTCTTATATCCCAGCCCATAATTAGGCCTATCGCGAATGAATTTTCCTGTGAATTTTTCTCTTGTCAGCAATGTAAATCAGATTGCTGAATGGGAACAGTTTCTTGGGAAAATTTATTCGCGATAGACCTGTATAATCATAATTATAGGCGATCAAATGGTACACAATGGGTATATGTGCAACCACTTGAGCTTTCACCCAGCTGATGCCTTCCAATTCCGACTCTCAGCCTTCTCGAGGCGACCGCAGAGTGCATAGGACCTTGACCGTAGACAGCGTTTCAAGCCTTAGTGGCAAGCGATAAGAGCGTGGGTTTATATGTCCTCAGACTAAACTCATTTTCCATTTCATACTCATTTCAATCGCAGCCAAAAAATTCTCAAAATGGAATCAACGGTAACGTATACAGACCGTTTAAGGATGGACAAAATGAACAACCCAAATGAGCTCCTCGACATATTCGGACAACAGGATATTTAGGAATCTCAAAGGTTAGTTACGTCCTTTGAACAGAGGCGGTGTCGGAAGAGTCGATGGCGGATACTAGTAGTGGTCACGTGTCCTATAGGTATCTAATAAATTAGAGCTGGTATCCTCAGTTAGGTTGGGAGTTGTGCCTTGGGTTGACTACCCACTAACGAGAAAAATTGTTCTTGCGAAGCAACCAAAAGCCTTGCAATTTAAAGGCAACGACATTCGCATCTGCACCTAGAATTGAGATAATTAAACAACAGAGGTACAGCTGAACAACTAGCGAAGCCATACGTTGCTACAAAGCAGTCATTACTGTTATCCAGGATATACCCTGGTATAGGGCGGTCACAAGGAGGATAAAAAAACTGTAACGTCTACTAAAGTCCGTGTTTCGGCTCGTTGTTGGATCGTATATCTTTCCATCATGAAATGGCAAACCTTACTGAAGAGAAATGTCAAAAGAGCGGCAAGAAATATGGCGTCGTTTGTGTCTATAGTGAGCAGAGACAGCGACTATTCGGATGCGAATTTGTTATAAGTGGCAGACTTACTCAGGAAGTCCTATGCTTTGAAGGCATTGGCTCCGTTTACACCGTGGAGACTATATTTGGGCCGGGATCAAATATTTTAGTCTCAGACATTTCTGTTTATACCTTACTGGAACAAGTACAGGACTAGTGACTCCTATACATCATTAGACATCTTTTTGCATTGATGTGAATGGTGTTTTCGCAAGATCAACACCAATACTTACGTTTACACCGTGGACGAAAACCGAACTAATGGGCAAAGTAGAAAATTCCTCGCTATTGTCGCATGTCAGTGGGATTTATGGTGACATCTATGCGCAAGGTAGAATAACCAGTTAAGTTTATTATAGTCCAGGTCACCTAAATAAGTGGAACTGACCTAAGCAATTTGGTCCTTGTTCGATGTGTTTAAACCGATGGGACTTACACCAAATGAAGGCTTAGTCCCGGTTATTGTTCACGGTGTAAACGTAGCCATTAGCGAACAGATTCAGGCCTACCGCGAATAAATTTTCCCGGGAAACCTTTCCCATTCAGCAATCTGACTTACATTGCGGACAAGGGAAAAATTCTCGGGAAAATGTATTCCCGATAGGTCTGATTGTAACAATCCGCATCAAGCCAAATTCGCCGGCATAAGATTTATATGTGCTCACGCTAAGACGGAGGAAAAATATGACATAGCGAAAGCCTGCTTCTAGAAGATCCTTGACAAAACTTATGAGCTACTACTGAAGTACGATGTTAAAATCGTGCTGGGAGATTTAAACGCTTACAAGACAACGCTGCAAGTGAAGACGAGAGCTCCCATTGATGTAGGGAAGAACACCGGTTTTTCATAAATAATAATAAAATTTCAAGTTCGTTTGATCAAAAATATAGAGAGGTGCAAGTCAAGGACTGTTGGTCGTAAGTTTTAGCAAGGATAAAGTCATACAGATGACGCATCAAAAACAAATTACAGAAACTGTTGCTCACCAGCTTCATGGTACGGGCAGGCGGTATGCAGTGTGCACATATGAGAAACGAGATCCAAACATATGGCACTGTGTGCACTGGCTGTGACAGCAAGACCCGCCATAGAACAATTCTTCTTCTATGTGATGTGTCATCTGTATGACTTTATAAGAGTTGGTTTTATCTAAGTAAAAAACGTTACAGCCAGGGATACAGGACGAGTTGAGAACCTCGTCTAGATAAGACAAGAGGCGAAGATCGTAGTTGACACACAAATGGAGTATGGAAAAACTACTTCTCCAACTGTCACTCTCAGGCAGAAGGAACCATTTAATATTGGCGACTAAACCGAACAAAATACCCCCCACCCGACCTAAATGAAGTGGCGATAGCAAAATCTAAACTTAAGGCCTTCCTGACTAGCTGGTGGAGCCTATTAAACAATTTTATACGACAGCATTTGTAGGCACAAACTATTCGTTTATTTTTGGTACGGCAGCCAACTCGTCTGTCTACCTCGCCTCTGCTATTAACAATGACAACATCTCGTCAGAAAAAAAAAAACACGAAGAGTTAATCTTGATGTTTCTTCGGGCTACAAATGTACAGTGGTACAGCATTTTGTCAGAATTAATTTTTGGCGCATCGTCAAAATAAAAACGTCAAACCACCCAACTATAAACTGATTTTGGGGAGAGGAAACAGCTAAGAGAGCAAACCAGCCTACAACTTATTCTTTCTGTCAACTCCCAAGCGAGGAGATTTACTGTCATTGAAAAGTGCTAGACAGAATCGCGCTCATTAGTTTTAAACATCGATTTTCGGCCTTTTTACGGAGATTTCCAACATTCTCTCGATAACTTGAGTATTATAGCCGTACGAATGTTTGTTCCACAAAAAGAAGTCCAGATGAGTCAAATCTGGAGATCTGGATGGACATTTTTTTGACGGCTCAAGCCCAGGGAATTTTCGTTGCAGAAACTTTATTGATTTGCAGTGTGGCATCAGGCGCCGTCTTCATTTAATTTTTCACGCAGTAGTGAAAAGATATAGTGAGCCATGATCCACTGACATTGATTCCCACCGAATGCTTCGCCTTCTCTGAAGATTTTGATTTTGGCGCAAATGCTGGCCTACTCAGTGAGAGTGTGTGAAATGGGCCTCGTCGGTCATCAAAATGTGCTTCCAAAAATCAGGTTCAGGGTCAACCATTCGAGCGACTGTTTGGACGTATTCCAAGCGACGTGGTCAGTCTGGAGTATTCTTTGAGTCAATTGCACTTTATATGAACAAAAAGGCAAATCATCTTTAAAAATGCACCGCAATGTGGTTCAACTGGCGACAAATGCTGAATGCGCAGACGATACGACAGATGTGACAACACTCTCGGTTACCACTTTAACCAGTTCATTGGAACGCCTCGGTCCTCGATGACATGCATGTCAATGATCTCCCACTGTCCCACTCAACGAAATTCGACACCAAGCGATGAATAGTGCTGTCAGACGGTGCTTATTGGCCACGATATTTTCGACGATATGCACGTTGAGTTATTACAACTGAATGAATGTTTTCGATGTTCAACGTCACTACTTCGACGTGAAGCTATTCATTGTTTAAACTTTTACGGAAGTGACGTTTAAAAAACTTGTCTACTCAAGTCACTCCGTTGAACAACTGAACGAATGCTTTCAATGTTCAACATCACTACTTCGACGTGAAGCGGTTCATTGCTTAAACTTTAACGGAAGTGACGTTTAAAAAATTTGTCTACTCAAGTCACTTCGTTGGACAACTGAATGAATGCTTTCAATGTTCAACGTCACTACTTCGACGTGAAGCGGTTCATTGCTTAAACTTTTACAGAAGTGACGTTTACAAAATTTGTCTACTCAAGTCACTCCGTTGAACAACTGAACGAATGTTTTCGATGTTCAACGTCACTACTTCGACGTAAAGCGATTCATTGCTTAAACTTTTACGGAAGTGACGTTTAAAAAACTTGTCTACTCAAGTCACTCCTTTGAACAACTGAACGAATGCTTTCAATGTTCAACATCACTACTTCGACGTGAAGCGGTTCATTGCTTAAACTTTAGCGGAAGTGACGTTTAAAAAATTTGTCTACTCAAGTCACTCCGTTGGACAACTGAATGAATGCTTTCAATGTTCAACGTCACTACTTCGACGTGAAGCGGTTCATTGCTTAAACTTTTACGGAAGTGACGTTTAAAAAACTTGTCTACTCAAGTCACTCCGTTGAACAACTGAATGAATGCTTTCAATGTTCAACGTCACTACTTCGACGTGAAGCGGTTCATTGCTTAAACTTTAACGGAAGTGACGTTTAAAAAATTTGTCTACTCAAGTCACTCCGTTGGACAACTGAATGAATGCTTTCAATGGTCAACGTCACTACTTCGACGTGAAGCGGTTCATTGCTTAAACTTTTACGGAAGTGACGTTTGAAAAACTTGTCTACTGAAGTCACTCCGTTGACAACTGAATGAATGTTTTCAATGTTCAACGTCACTACTTCGACGTGAAGTGATTCACTTCTTAAACTTTTACGGAAGTGACATTTAAAAAACTTGTCTACTCAAGTCATTCCGTTGATGTCAATGTTATCAAATGTTTGCATAAGGCCATAAATTAGGGCGCATGTATGTTTCATTTTCATAATGTCTGGGACTAGTTTTTTTTAAGTCTTTTATTATATGACACAAATGTCATAAATTGTATGGCCATATCCTTACATAACCCCAATTGACCGCCAGCATTTTAATGTAGCAAAAGAAAATTAACCCAAAACCGCTGTTCCTTTATTCTAATTAGTCACAAATTGCTTGTTCTCCCAACGGTTTTTTTTTCTGGAACCGCACCAACTCAAATTAGATAACAATTCATGAATGTGCTTCGTTTTTTTTTTTTTTTTGTTCGACAACGTTAAACACTTTCCTAATGACAGCCAACAAAATAGTGGGCAACATGCCAAACACAACTCGTAAGCCAAAATCGATTCCTGTGAGTGTGTCATTTAAATAAGCTCTGGCAAAGGACTCACTCTATTAATCGTCTCTATAATGTCCTTCCATTTAAATTGTGTGTACACCCAGAAACTTCCAAGTGATACACCTTTATCTGAATCATTATTAGCTCAGCTGTGGAATTCCAAAGCGCGCCTTACAACTAACTTATGACTAAGTCGACGTTTCTCTTGTTTACACAATTATGATGACATACATATACATCTTTGTGTATGGACCTGTCATTGGACAGGTGCAAGTCATTTTATGCTAGGATAAGCTTTCAGCAGAATAGTAATTTCTTGCCTTATTAGCATCGTTCTGGTCCGATGACAATTCTTCACCGGAGCACGTGCCATAAACTGAAGACTGAATAATTTCCTTTAGAATTTCGAGCGTACTTTCCTCTTCAATCCAAGAGGCGGAAATAATTGAACTTTAATCGCTGTCACTGTGAAATGTCTGGTCGACGACATTGCCATTGTCGTCGTTGGATCCATCCGAAGAATAATTCTTTATCTCGTTTGATTGAAATTAGAAGAAGAAGAAGCGCCCCATCTCGTGACAGTCGTGTCGTTTACAGTTAGGGTTTCGTATGACTGATTTAGCTTCGTACTCGTAGTGCTCGGATCTGTGCCAATAACAATAGCGCTTTTGTTAAATTTAACGGTATTGTCGATGTTTTATTGTTTAGGTTTTTTTTTCTGCCAATACTCTCTGTCCCACTCTTTCAATCTTTCAATGTGTGTGTGTGTGTTTTGAAGTAAGGAAATCAGAAAAGCCGATAAAGACAAAAGAGTTGGGCGCGGGCGGATGAGACGTAATAGAGAACTATATGGACGGTCTTTGTAGTGTCGCATGATGGTCGATAAGCGATGGATGGGCAAAACATGTGGATGTTTTTTTTTTTTTTTTCATCGTATACGAGAAAGTTTGCGAGTGAATGTCATGGAACATTGATGTCACTGACTCATGATAGTAACGGCAGAATACAGATTTCGAATAGTTTTTATGTACCCGTTTCATGTAGGTACACATGCACTAATTAATATGATTTTCGTAGGCAATAACTTACTTCAACTTATAAGGTTTTCAAGCTGAGTTTTCAATAAAAGAACCGAAGCCCCTTCATCGAGAACTTAAGTTTCCCATACACTCGTTTTCGAAACCGTATTTCTGTTAAGTGAAATTTCTTTTGGGCGGTGTGAATTGGATTTTATGAAACGAAAAATTGTAACGAAAAAAAAATATATAAATGGTGTTTTTTTTTTAGAGGTATAAACCTATTAAATGGAATAAAACGAAGATGATTTTTTTAATTTGACATGAAATTTACTTTATTCGAAAGATAATCGTCTGAAATTATAATTTTAACATGATTTCTTGCAAATAACCGCCACGGCTGGCTCGGACGAAGTCTAATCTGGAGGTCCATTTTCGTTGATCCACAAAAGAAGAAGACCTTCTGAACTGCGCCAACTACAGAGGCATAAGTCTCATCAACATCGCCTACTAGATCCAATCTGCCTATCCTGTCTGTGAACGCCTGAAACCGATTACCAACAACCTGATCGGCCCTTATCAATGTGGTTTTATGCCAGGAAAGTTCTCAAACGATCAAATTTTCACACTTCGGCAGATCCTGGAAAAAACCCAAGAAGTCTAAATCGATAGCCACCACCTATTCATCGATTTCAAAGCAGCATACGACAGCTTTTGCAGAGACGAACTATACAGATCCATGTCTAGTATAGTACCCCCGCCTAAACTCCGTTTGTGTAGGATGACGGTGGAGAATTAAAATACTTTCCGAACAATAACAGCTTCTTCTTCGTTAACCTCAAATAGAGCTCACTGCTCCATCAGGGTCGGAAACGATCTCACCGACACATTCAATACCAAAAAAGGATTTAGGCAAGGCGATGCGCTGTCATGTGACTTCTACAATTTGATTCTTGAGGGGATTGTGCAAAATTCACGAGCCAACACCAGAGGCACAGTTTTCCAAAAATCGGCACAACTACTAGCATACGCCGACGATATTGACATCATTGGTAGTAGGACCCAACGTGATGTCATAGCCACGCTTGCTAGTACAGAGAAGGAAGCGGCAAAATTGGTTTAGCAGTAAATGAGGGCAAGACGAAGTACATGCTCTCAACACGAAAGGACACACAACATCGACGAATCGGACAGAACTTCACCATTGACAGATGTAACTTTGAGGTTTTACGGGACTTTGTCTATCTCGGCTCCTCTATTAACCCTGACAACAAGATCTCGTCAGAAATTAAACGAAGAATTACTCTTGCCAACCGCTGTTTCTTCGGGCTAAGAAGGCAATTCAGTAGTAAAGCCCTCACTCGAACTACTAAGGAGATCCTAAATAAGACCCTGATCATCCCAGTCCTTCTCTAAGCCGCTGAAGCATGGAGCATCTCAAAAGCGGATGAAGACATCCTTGGTCGATTTGAGAGGAAAATTCTTCGAAAAATCTTCGGTCCAGTTTGCGTTGACGGGCTATGGAGACGAAATTTCAACCAAGAACTATACATGCTGTACAGCGACATGCCCCTGGTCAAAAAACTCCGCATCGGACGCTTAAGATGGCTAGGACATGTAGAACGATTGAACACCACTACTCCGGCTCGCAGAGTCTTCGATTCCCAGCCAAACGTCGGACGCAGTAGAGGAAGACCTCGCCTTAAGTGGCGTGCACGAGTAAAAACCGACCTCAACCAACTTGGAATGCGCAACTGGAGGCAGTTAGCTAAGGATCGGACTTATTGGAGAGGCATCGTGGTTGAGGCCCAGGTTCATTCCGGACTGTAGCGCCACTTAAGTAAACGCTGATTAGCTAATCAATGACTTAAATGACAGCTTTTCCCATTAAAAATACTCGCGCAAATGTCAAAAGTTAATCATTGATTAGCTACTCAGCGTTTATTAATACTGGGGTTAATGTTTTTGAAGGAACGTGTAGTTTATATCCGTTTTTTGGACACCAGACTCTCAACTGGTAGGTCAATGCGGCACTCATCCGAATGACTCTCAAGAATCTAGAACAACATGGGACCAGGCAAGGTAGACCGATATTATCGCCATCATGGCTGAAGATGTTTTAGCTGCTTCGTCGACATCTTACTACGAAGTTGGCCATTTCCCGCACGTGTCTCTCAACGATTCGACGATGTTCGCTTAAATATTGAAAAAGCCCACCAGATGGCTGTAGGCCATTGCCCGCATCTTACCTACGCTTATGCTCCCTATGAAAGGGGCGGTTTTGCGTCAAAAATCATCACTCATATTTTTCAAAACACCTTTAGGAAAGGAATGGAAAGTGATCATACATTAGGACCCACCTTGTGAATTCATATTTTGTCGGGGTATGTCATTCCTAAATGTTGCGGGTAAGAACTCATTGATTGCAAGATTTGTATGCTGGCAACAATCAGCTCTAGCAAAGTATCCGTCGGAACTTAAAATTCTTTACATTAGGACCCACCTTGTGAATTCATTTTCTGTCGGGGTATGTCATTCCTAAATGTTGCGGGTAAGAACTCATTGATCGTAAGATTTGTATGCTGGCAACAATCAGCTCTAGCAAAGTATCCGTCGGAACGGAAAATTCTTTACACTAGGACCAACCTTGTGAATTCCTATTCTGTCGGGGTATGTCATTCCTAAATGTTGGGGGTAAGAACTCATTGATCGTAAGATTTGTATGCTGGCAACAATCAGCTCTAGCAAAGTATCCGTCGGACCGGAAAATTCTTTGATTTTGTACGATTCGAGGGTTTTCTTTCTTCAGAAATGTTTTTCGGAATATTTCTCCGACATTTAATAACGCATCCCGGCGAATTGCGTTGAAGTGCGTTCACGTGCATTTTTCGTGCAATTTTTAACAGCTAAGTGCAATTCTTCTTCCGATTTCCTCCGACACAAATTCTTCGCGGAATTTTTTTACGAATTGTAGAGAAGTGATTTTTGTTCCGATGGCACATACCTCGAATGGAAGTTTAACCTCCGAGGAAGTATGCGTTGCGGAAAATTGTCCGCGCCTACGGATAACTCGCTAGGGCAGAAAATGTTCAAAAGTGTAGGTCTGCGTTAAAAAAATAAAATGATTCATTAAAATGCGCCGTTTGCAGTCAGTCGTTGAAATACTGATAAACGAGCAGTTCCACAATCAAGTGAGGATTTATGTCCGCCTTGATTCGGTAGCCTCCGCCTCGGTTCTACTCATATTATTTCAATCTTCGAGTACATATTGTACATAAGTAAATTGCACATATCGCAAATTATCTACTACTATCTTAAAGTGCCAACACAGTCCATCAAGAAGTCATCAATCTAATAAACAAAAAATATTTTCAACGCACAAAGTATCAGAACTATTGATAAGCCTCAAGCAGAAACAACTTGAAGTGGACTAGGTAGGAAAGTTAACCTGATTCAACTTGAAAAGAAAAAAACATACTCAGGCTTTTTGCACCGGGCGGCGGCAGGTTGTTGATTGATAGAAACAAAAACTAGATGATAAGATAAGAGTCGACATTACCGACAAACACACTTTGTAAACGTTTCGAGCTTGTTCTAGAACGAGTAAGGTGAAGGACCAATCCCTCTAAACAAATAAATTTCTTTATCAAAAGCCATTTCGTTCGCCAGGGCCGAGAGGGTACGACATGTCTAAAGCTATTAAAACGAATGCCAAGAACATAACCTCAATACTGTACCGCACCTTCCATTCCCCTCTGTAAAAGGCTACTTCATACCGGTAGTATAGCTATTGTATAATGGTGTTCGGCTAATGTGTTAGTGGTATTTATTCACTCGGCAATGCAATGAAGGAGAAACCACAGGATACACTTAAACAAATGGATTTACATCCGGAAATCTTATCCACCGAATAGATCGGAATTTGTATGCATATGGCGCTATTGAGGTTATTTTTTGTATAAGCTTTGGGCCGGGGGGTCCTAAGATTAATTCCACTCTTGTCAAGTATAGTGCGGGGTTGTTGTAATAAATTAGCAGGTGAATATTTTTTATTTTATTTTTAAATAAAAACAGAAATTCTGGCACAAAATTATTTAAAAAAAACATCAAAACTATAACAAATCATTATTTGTGTTAAGTTGAATTTATATGTTTAAACAAATAAAATAATTTTTTAAAATAGAACTTAAGACTAAGACAATTTTTTTTTTTTTTAGTTTTTGTGGAATTTATGCAGAAAAATTCTTTCTTGGTACAAGTTTCAGGAGTGGAGCTATCGGAATGGGAAGCTATGAACAGAAAGGCCAACGGCCAAGCGCTCTATCCCGTAGTGGATACTGATGGCCCCGTGTCCTAGGGGTATCTAATAAATTGGAACTGGCCCTCCAGGTTGGGGGTTGTGGTTTGGGTTAACTACCCACCCATGGAAAAAATTAACCGATTGTCAGAGCGGAAGTCGTTTTGCAAAAAAAAAATTCCTTGCTTATGACATTAGAAATTTAAATGTACACAGCTACTGAAGTGAAATGTAAAAATTTTTTATGAAAGAACAACAGAAAGCGAAAGAGCGAATGAATTCGCAAAAGTGAACGAAAACAAATTACATGTGTTCAAACCGTTACCGTTCAATTATAGTTCAGCCTTTAGGCAAGAAGTCTTATGTTTCTAAGACATTAGCGAACGCATTGTAACAATCCGCATTAAGGCCAAATTCACCAACATAAGCGTTTTATGCGCTCACGCCCCAACTGAGGAAAAATATGATACAGCTAAGGATTGCTTCTATGAGCTCCTTGACAAAACCCATGAACGACTACCGAAGTTAAAGTTAGAATCGCGCTGGGTGACTTTAATGCAAAGGTGGGAAGAGAAGACATCTTTAGCAGTATTGTCGGAAAACATAGCCTACACGACAACAAGTCTGGGAACGGCTTAGGCTAATTGACTTCGGTACGGAACGAAATGCCACTATAGCCAGCACACGGTTTCCTCACCTCGATATCCATAAGGGGACATGGCGGTCTCCAGATCAACGAACGGTCAACCAAATTTATCACATTGCGATAGACAAGAAACACGTATCCAGTCCGAACATTCCGAGGAGCTAACATCGACTCGGACCTCTACATTGTTGCAGCCAAGGTACGAATTCGGATGTCCACCACGCCACAACAATCCAGAAATACTGTGGACAAATTTAATGTCGAAAGACTGCAATCGCAAGAAACCGCCAAGTTCATCGCGCAGCGCATATCCCTTAACCTCTCGATTAACACCATACCGCCAGCATCGAATGTCGAAGAACTATGGCAACGGATGCCAACAGACCATTAGATCAGCCGCAACTGATGTGCTAGGTTTCCCACTAGCAGGAAACCCCTGGTTTGATGAAGAATTCCGACATATCCTCGCAGCCAAGAACGAGGCCTACAAGGCTAAGCTGCAGGTGAAGACGAGAGCTGCCGTTGAGCTCTATAGGCAGAGAAGAAGGGAAGGACACCGGCTTTTCAGAAAGAAGGAAAACGAGAAAGAAAAGCGCGCGATCGAGGATATAGAGAGAAGCCTCTCCAGTAAAGATGTTCGCAAGTTTTAGCAGTGTAAAACGAGGAAGCCAAGGATACAAGGTTCGAACAGAATCCTGTCCAGATGAACAAGGAAATATCGTAGTTGAGACACAGTCGATTGTAAGGGATATGGAAAAACCACTGCTGCAGACTGTTAAACGGCGATGACGAACAACACTCCGCTATCAGGCAGGATGAACCATTAAATATTGGCAACGATAGCGAAAATAGCCAACCACCCGACCTGATTGAAGTGAGGATAGCACTATCTAAACTCAAGCGAGCTTTATAAAGCCGGCGGATATGACTTGGTAAATAAAATCCACCAACTCATAAGCAAAATCTGGTCGGAAGAAAGTATGTCTGGAGAATGGAACCTCAGCATCGTTTGTCTGATCCACAAAAGAAGAAGACCCTCTGAACTGCGCCAACTACGGAGGCATAGGTCTCCTAACATCGCCTACAAGTTCCTATCTGCCGTAATATGTGAACGCCTGAAACCATTTACCGGCAACCTGATCGCCCCTTATCAGTGTGGTTTAAGGCCAGAAAAGTCCACAACCGATCAAATTTTCACACTTCAGTCCAAATCGATACCCACCACCTATTCATCGATTTCAAAGACGCATACGACAGCACTTATAGGGACGAACTTTACAGAACCCTGTCTAGTTTTGGTATACCGCCCAAACTCATCCGTTTGTGTACGATGACGATGGAGAATTCTCGATGCTCCATCAGGGTCGGAAACGACCTCACCGACACATTCGATACCAAAAAAGGATTTAGGCAAGGCGACGGTCTGTCATGTGACGTCTTCAATTTGATTCTTGAGAGGATTGTGCGAAGCTCCCGAGCCCGAAGGGCTCAGTGACGCGATGGTTAGTTCAATGAACCGCCGCGCAGAAGGTCTGGGTTCGATTAGCAGCCATAGAAACACCTAAATTATTTTTTCATTGGCCCTCCTCTCGTGATGATCTGACAAGTCATCCAAGCAGTATCAATTGTCAAGAAAAGCTTATCTCCAATTCGCCCTTGGGAGTCGGCATTAAAATAGGAGGTCCCGCCATCGTGCTTAAGTACACACACACACTTGAATGGTTGTGAGAAAGCTCGGCCTTGGATACTAACGAGCCTGTTGTGACAAAAATTTGTTTTTTTTTTATTTCCCGAGCCAACACCAGAGGCACAATTTTCCAAAAATCGGTGCAACTACTAGCACACGCCGACGATATTGACATCATTGGTAGGACTCAACGTGATGTCATAGCCACGTTTGCTAGTATAGAGAAGGGAGCTGCAAAAACGAGTTTAGCAGTCAATGAGGGTATGAGACTAAGTATATGTTGTCAAGTCGAAAGGACACACAACATCGACGAATTGGACAGAACGCCACCATTGACAGATATAACTTTGAGGTAGTACGGGACTTTGCCTATTTCGGCTCCGCTATTAACTCTGACAACAACATCTCGTCAGAAATGAAAGAATTACTCTTGCCAACCGCTGTTTCTTCGGGCTAAGAAGGCAATTCAGTAGTAAGCACCTTCGAACTAGTAAGGAAATCCTATATAAGACCTAGTCCTGCTCTATGGCGATGATGCATGGATCGTTTCAAAAGCGGATGAAGAAATCCTTGGTCGATTCGAGAGGGAAATTCTTCGAAAAATCTTCGGTCCCGTTTGCGTTGACGGGCTATGGAAGCGAAGATTCAACCAAGCGCTATTCGAGCTGTACAGCGACATTCCCTTGGTCAAAAAACTCCACATTGGACGTTTAAGATGACTAGGACATGTAGAACGAATGGACACCAATACTCCGGCTCGTAGAGTCTTCGATTCAACGCCAGACGTCGGACGCAGTAGAGGAAGACCTCGCATTAAGTGACGCGCGCATGTAGAAACCGACCTCAACTAAATTGGGGGTTATTTGAGAGGCATGTTGGTTGAGGCCCAGGTTCATTCCGGACAGTAGCGCCACTTAAGTAAGTTAGTAAGTTGACGCGCAAAACTGCATTTTTCCATATGGATTGGTGTAGAAGAGATCCAGAGTACTTTGGACAATTCGCAAAAGCTTAAGTTTGTGTGAGGTCATATGCAACAACATTTATGTTGTCTGTTCGGCGCACAAAACTCGTATGAGAGCCAAGCGAAATAAACAAATTTTCAGACATAAAATGGTGAAATATGTGTCTGTATTGGTTTTCAACCTTGTTCAACCGCAAAAACTCGGTTGAAGAATTTCAACCATTTTCTCTCCGTTTACCTCCTCCCCCCCTCGTCCAAAAAACCGATTTCATACCAAAATATCCGTCGCATGTGCGGAGGGCCATTCAGTTGAAACGGAGTGTAAAAAACAAACACACACACACACATAGGTGTATATGAAAATATATCTTCATTCCTTCTCCACTTTCCGCCTTGCAAATTATAGACTGTAAAGGATATCAAAAACCGCTTTATTTAAAAAAAAGAAAAAAATCTAAGCAAAGCAAAACAGTAAAAATAAACCCGAAAAAATGGCCAAAACTGGTCCTTGGCGATATATTCTCTCATCCTAAATGAACCACTGCCCAGGTGCTAGGCAATCTGTTACGGATTTTGGTCTATAAATTGTATTTTCATACAACAGCCGATATTTTTAGTGATGAAATTCATTTGATTTCTGAATTTTTTCTCTTTTTGGTAAATTAACAGATGAATATAGCGTCTGTGTGTTTGTTTTTCATGTTCGCCTTTTACTTCGTTTAAACCCTCGTGCACATAAACCGCCGGTATCACCATTCACGAGTACAATCAAAATTCTCTGAATCGTGTAAATATTATAGTTGTGCACTTTCTTGGAAAAAATGCTTAACTGTTTATGCGCACTTTGTAGGTAATTGTGCAACGAACCGTTACCATTTAACTGCATTAATTACAAATGAAAAAAAAAAAAAACTGAATGATAAAAATCTCGTAAGCAAGTTTTATCTTCCTTTTCTCTGATACTTTGATGGAAACGTGTACTTTTGCTGATAGAGGTTTTTTTAAAAAAAAAAATACAAGTTTCACATAGACACATGTTTTGATATAAATTCATAAAATAGAATCTTTGATTATTAAATTGAAATCTTCTCGGGTTCTAACCAATCAATTGTATCCGCTACTTAATGCCGCTTAGCAAATTTTTGCAACGATTGCATCACAATCGGACCTAGCATCCAAAACGTGAGTCTGTTCTAGATTTCCTAGACAATGACTTAATCAATGTTATTGTTGTTTAAATGTTAAATTTTTAAAAATTTTATTCATACCGCATCCTATAGGGGTTTTGACATTAAGTTTGTAACATCGATAAATAAATTCCATAGATGTACCTCAAAGTAACGGGGAGTGTTTTTTTAGAGGTGGGTTTGTCGAATAGAGATAAAACTGACATTTGTGGTCAAATCGGGCAACTCTTATGTCAGGAGAAAGGAAATCGCCAGGTATAGACGGAATTCGAGCGGTTGACATAAAGAAACTTGCAAATAACGGGTGATCCAAGTAGAGATACTTTTTTCAATAGCCTTTTGTGACAGATCACGTGTGAGTCGTGTCATGCTGTCATGTTATTTTTGTTTATTATTGTTTGGCATTTCAAAATGGAAAGACTTTCGCGTGAACAACGTTTACAAATTGTTCAGCTTTATTATGAAAATTCACGTTCTGTGAGGAATGTGTTTCGTGCACTTCGCTCAACTTATGGTCAACATAATCGGCCTACTGAGCGTACTATTCGTAACACCATCACCCATTTTGAGACCCAGCATTCATTATTGGATAATATTCGACCGAATAGACCACGTCCAGCACGCTGTGAAGAAAATATAGCGGCCGTAGCTGAGAGTGTACACGAAGACCGTAGAGAGTCGATTCGGCGCCGTTCGCATCAACTCGGACTGACGTTTGGAACGACTTGGCGCATTTTACGTCAAGATCTTAAATTGAAAGCGTACAAAATACAGCTTGTGCAACAACTGAAGCCGCTCGACCTTCCCAAGCGACATCGCTTCGCTCTATGGGCTCTTGAAAAGTGCCAAGAAGATCCGACGTTTTCGAGGCAAGTTTTGTTTAGCGATGAGGCCCATTTCTGGCTCAATGGGTAATGTAAACAAACAAAATTGCCGCATTTGGGACGAAGAGCAACCTGAAGAGATTGAAGAACTGCCACTTCATCCAGAAAAAACAACGGTTTGGTGTGGTTTGTGGGCCGGTGGAATCATCGGTCCATATTTCTTTAAAAATTATGCCGGTGCGAACGTAACCGTCAATGGCGACCGTTATCGTGCCATGATAACCGACTATTTGATGCCTGAAATTGAAGCTCGTGATCTCGGCGACATTTGGTTTCAGCAAGACGGCGCGCGCCACTTCCCACACATCGCATCATCGCATCAATCAATGGACTTATTGAGAGAACATTTCGTTGAGCATATAATTTCACGTTTTGGGCCGGTCGATTGGCCACCAAGATCGTGTGATATCACACCGTTAGACTTTTTCCTGTGGGGATATGTAAAGTCAAAAGCTTATGCCGACAAACCCGCTTCGATTCAGGCCTTGGAGGAAAACATCACGCGTGTCATTCGCCAGTTACCAGTCGAAATGCTCGAACGAGTGATCGAAAATTGGACTCAACGGATGGACCATCTGTGACGTAGCAACGGCCAACATTTGATAGACATAATCTTCAAAAAATAAATGCCAAAGAAATGATAACAAACATTCTCCATTAAATTTGACTTTTCTGTGTTTTTTTTTCTTTAAAAAAGTAGGGAACCTCGAAATGGATCACCCTTTATATTTGCTCCTAATTTATGTCTAATGAATGCAACCTCAGTATCGTTTGCCTGATCTACAAAATGAGAACCTCCGAACTGCGCCAACGCAAGAAGCATAAGGCTCCTCAACATCGCCTACAAGATCTTATCTGTCCTAATATGTTAAAACCTTAAACCGTTTACTAACAACCTGATCGGCTTTTATCAATGTAGTTTTGGGCCACAAGAGTCCACAAATGATCAAATCTTCTTCGAACTTGGAAAAAGTCCACTTTAATACTCACCAACTATTTACAGGTTGCCGCATACGACAACATTTATATGGAGATGAAATCCTTAGTCGTTTAGAAAAAAAAATTGTCCCGTTTGCTTTGAAGGGCTTTGGAGACGAAGATTCAACTAAGAACTATACAAGCTGTACAGCGACATACCCGTAGCAAAAAAAAACTCTGCATTGGACGTTTACGATGACTAGGATATGTAGAGCGAATGGACACCAATACTTCTGCACGCATTTTCTTCAATTCCCAGACACCGGTAGCAGTAGATGAAGACCTCGCAATAAGTAGTGCGCCAAGTAGAAACTTAACTCCCACCAAATTTAAGGTCGCAACTGGATATATTCTGGTTGAGGCCCAACTTCATTCCGGACTGTAGCGCCACTTATGCAAGTTGTTGCCCAGACTTTCACAAAAAGGTGGGACAGACAAAAGAAAAAAAAAACTTAGGTGTCGTTACTTTTCTGAATCAGTGACCCCGAGCTAGTCCAACGCCCTAACCACTAGGAAGCTGCTAGAGCTTTTGTTAGCTGCAGGTATTTGATAGCTTAATGAGATGCTAGCAGACGTTTAAAGTGACGTTTAGTATGTCTAAACTCATAGCCCAAAATCTTGAAGGGCTCTATAAGTTATAGGCCCGAAAAGTCCTTGACTGATTAAATCTTTTTACTTCGTCAGGTACGGGGGAAAAAATGGTAGGTACTCGCCAATGATGTAATTGTGGGAAATGGCGCGATGGCGAATTCAGAAGTCCTATCGATAAAAAGACCCAAAGTCTCTAAAGGAGTATCAGATAGAGGACAATGTTTAACTTTTGGTGTCATTACACCGTCCCCGACACGATTGTATGAAACAGGCTGATCAAAAGTTTGGTCTACGTCTGTCTGTGTTGGACAATTATGTTAGTTATGCAGTGGTCCGATGTCGCCTAAAAACTCCAACCACGTGTTCGTGCTCAGTGGCACCTTAAGCAGAACTTTTCAAAAGGACTCCTTGCAATGGTTTTACTTTTATGCAAATAGAGGTCTCTAACCATCCATGAATCTCAAATGTAGTACACACCCCCAGACAAAATCCAATATAGAACCAGTCCTTTTCGTTCCTTTCGCGTAGTTGCTATTTTTTTTTAATATTCCACCCCGTTTAGGTTTACTATCCCAATTTTATTGATTTGCCAATAAAGGCCATTTAGGTGAAGTTACTTCGGGTGTACGTGCAGCAGCGGCGTGTATATATACCAAAGTTACTCCTGAATAACCTTGGAAGCACAGAAATGAACTCGACCTTGAAAAAGCACAACCAGAGTAGAATACACAACGACTACCACGACTACCACCTTGTTCTACACATAAATACACATAGAGTAGAAGAAGACCAAGAAGAAGCAGCAACATGATACCGTGGTATATATATACATATCCAACAAACCCCCTGAAGGCAACTGGAAAGACCTTTGCCATTGAAACGCAACGCGCAACAACCCCATTCTCACAAGTACGACCAACCAACCAGCTGTATTTCAAAGATTATTGTCAATAAAAAAAAAAGTTAAACAACAACAAAAAGACCAACCAAAGCACAAAACGTGCTTTCATCTGTGAGATACTTCTTCGAACGCTTTAAAACTAAACTCGTTTAACCTGCTTGCCACATTTCGATTCTGGTTCCGAGCCCAAAAATAAGACACGTCTGGTGGATGGTGGTGTAGTGCCACGAAAAGGTAAATCCACTATGGGGATGGTCATCGCGACACTGGCAGTGGCTGAAGACCGACGCCACAAATCGATATTCCAATAGTGGTGCTGGCTGCATCCTGCCCTGCCACCGGACTTGAAGTTTATCGATTGCTCACAGTTTGCATTTCTGCAGGATTGTTTCGGGTGTAAATGCATATACATACACGTGAACTGTCAGTGATTTTGTTTTTATTTATTAAAATTTACACACACACACACATATATAACTTGCAGGGGTAAATATATTTTTTTTTTATGAAGAACTCAGTTTATGGTAATTTGAGAAGAAAAGTAATAAACGATGAGTCAGAGCTTTAGTTGTGGATGGTGGATGAAGGTGGTGGATTTTCTTTTAGGTTGCCAAAAAAAAATTGAATTACTCCCAATGGCGGTTGAAGGGTTTGAATAATGGTGGAATGTGTTAAGTGCAGTTTAAAACCAACAGACTTTTATCAAGTGGAAATATGTTAGGGGCATTCACAACCCTAGACGGTTACCCTTCGTCAAATCGACTTACAAAAACTGTTCTTCGTGGGAAAATATATACAAATGGTCCTCAAACAAAGGTAAACTCATAGATATCGTATGAATGTAGTACACCAGGCTCGAGGTCCAAGACGCGGTTGTAAAAACATTATTGAACGTGTAAAGTGTGTTCAACTATTTTTTAAAGGAAGAAATTTTGAGTGAATAGCGCAATATGGACAAATGCTGAAATTAATGTACGAAAAAAAAAAACATTTTGTTAGTAGCAGTAGATGAAGACCTCGCAATAAGTAGAGCGCCAAGTAGAAACTTACCTCCCACCAACTTTAAGGTCGCAACTGGATATATTCTGGTTGAGGCCCAACTTCATTGCGGACTGTAGCGCCACTTTTGCAAGTTGTTGCCCAGACTTTCACAAAAGGGTGGGACAGACAAAAGAAAAAAAACTTAGGTGTCGTTACTTTTCTGAATCAGTGACCCGAGCTAGTCCAACGCCCTAACCACTAGGAAGCTGCTAGAGCTTTTGTTAGCTGCAGGTATTTGATAGCTTAATGAGATGCAAACACGCGAAACCGATTTAGATGAGATAAAACAAAAAAGTCCTGGTTGGTGTTTTATGCTTGACAGCAGTTTCTAAGAGTGACCACCTCACTTCCGACGAACTATTTGATTCCAACTTTAGTGGATCCCGATACGTTTCGACAATGACTAAAGCAAGATTCAAGTTACTTTGAGCCTGCTTACGTTTCGATGATAGAGCTGTTTGTCCTCGAACTTGCGACAATAAATTTGCCTCAATCAGGAAAATTTGGGATAATCTTGTCGACATTTTCGAATGAACAGAAAATGTCGACAAAATTACACTCCCAGTTCCTACTTGACAGTTGATGAGCAGCATTTAGCTTTCTGTGGGAAATGTTCCTTCAGGATGTAAATTCCTAAAAAAACCTGCAAAATACGTCTTGAAAACCATCTTGCTGTGTGACAGTGGCACAAAGTATATGGTGGACGCAATGCCTTACATTGGAAAGGGTTCAAACACTAGCGATCTGGCTCTTATGTGAAGGAACTAACAAAGCAAGTTCATGGCTTAAACAGAAATATTACAATGGATAATTGGTTTACCTCTGTAAACTGGTCAAAATCACTTCTATGACAGCCATATAAATGGACAATAGTTGGAAACTTACGGAGCAACAAACGAGAAATTCCTAATGAAATGAGGAATCAGAATCAGGGCGGAAATGCCAAACTTTTATGTTTTGTTACGAAAATTAGTTGACGCTGCTTTCATACAAGTTAAAACCGTCTAAAACGATTTTTTGCTGTCATCTTGCAATGAGGAAGGAGCTGTAGACCCAAAAAAGCCTTATATGGTAGAATTTTAAAACCAAACGAAGGGGGGTCGTCTTGACGCATTTGATCAGATGTGCAGTGTAATCAGTTGCTCTTGAAAGACTTACCGATGGCCAATGTGTCAGTTTTATGGGATGTTAAACATGGCTTTCATTAACAGCCATGTCATTGGCACTCATAATACAAGGTGGCGCAAAAGTAATCCTCCTATCAAAAAATGCTATAAATTTTGCATTTGTGTAGTAAACAAGCCATAATCGGTCGGTGACTTTGGCACAACGTGAATTTCGTCGCAGATTTCCTAGCCGTCCAACGCCTACTGGTGAAACACTGCGACGTTTAGCCGCTCGCCTCGAAGAGACTGGCACAACACGAGATGCTACCAGGCGTGGCAGACCCCGGAGAAACCGTTCTGCAGAGAATATTGCTGCTGTAGCCGAAGATGTTATGGAAGCGCCGTCGACATCGACCAGACGACGTGCCACGCAAATGGGTATCAGTCGACGGTCTTTACAGCGAATTTTGGTACAAGATTTGAAGATGTTTCCGTACAAAGTCCAGACGGTGCATCAGCTGTTAGCTGCTGACCGCCAAACGCGTCTAACACACGCTCAAGCCATCCTTAATCACCACCAATCATGAGTGATGAGGTCCATTTCCATCTTAGCGGATACGTAAATAAGCAAAATTTACGCTTCTGGGGCACTGAAAATCCGCGTGTAACCCACGAAGAGCCATTACACCCGCTCAAAGTCACTGTATGGTGTGCTGTTTTCGCTGGAGGAGTCATCGGACCTTTTTTCCTTGAAGACGTCGCGGGCCAAACGGTTACTGTGAATGGTGAGCGCTACAGAGCAATGATCAACGAGTTCTTTTTGCCGCAACTTGATGAATTGGGATTGGAAAACATGTGGTTCCAACAGGATGGTGCAACGGCACAAACTGCACGTGCCACAACCGATATGCTGAAGGATGCATTTCCCGGGCGCCTAATCTCCCGTTTTGGCGATTTGCACCGGCCAGCAAGATCGCCTGATTTGACCGCTCCAGACTTTATGGGGCTTTTTGAAGTCGCGGGTTTATGTCAACAAGCCTCAGACTCTTGCAGCTCTTAAAGACAATATCCGTCAAGAATGTGAGGACCTATCGCCGGAAGTTTTGGCCAAAGTGATGAAAAATGCCATAAAAAGGGCTCAAATGACAATCAACTGTGGCGGCGGCCATTTACATGACACCATATTCTCGACTTGATGTAAAAAAAATTAAAAGACCAGATAAAAATAATCCACAAGAAGAATCAAAGTTTTTCTTCTTTTTTTAAATTACAGCCAAAAAACATCGGAAGGTTATTTTTGCGCCACCTATTGCGATCTTGTTGAGCAGTATATATCAAGGAGACTTCAAGCACCTACCCTTACATCTAACACAAGAACTTAAATTAAAAATGTTTTAGCTGAAAATAAGAAAAAATATAACAAAATACAACGGAAGAACAAAAAATGGAGAAAAAGAGACAAAATTTGGGGAAATCCATATTCAAAGCGACGAATGCCGAAGTCGTCGTGCTAACAGGTGTTTTTTTTTAGAGGTTAGTTTTTCGAACAGAGATTAAACTGACATTTTGTGGTCAAATCGCGCAAGTCTAATGTCATTTATGATCAGTTTGGTTTGGCATTTCATCATGAACAGGTTGACAAATGAACAACGCTTGCAAGTCGTGCAAATTTATTTCGAAAATTATAGTCCAGTTCGCGAAGTTTATCGCAAGCTCCGTCGACATAATCGTCGTCCATCAGAGCAATTAATTTGGTTAACCATGGATCGTTTCCGCACTATTTTGTGATAATACGCATCCGCAGAGACGTCGAACAGTGCGCCATGAAGAAACAATTGCCGATGTAGAGCAAAGTGTTTAAGGGTACCCGAACGAATCAATTCGCCACCATGCACAGCAATTGGAGCTTTGTCCGTCAACTTTATGGCAGGTTTTGCGCAAAGATCTTGGCTTACGAGCTTACAAGATCCAGCTTGTGCAAGAATTAAAGCCGCGAGACCATGTAATGCGTCGACTTCGTGATTTTGGTGTATGACTTCAGGTGGAATTGTGGAACTCAGTGTATTGTGGAAATCAGTGTATCTGAAGTATCGACAATTGTGTCCATAAGTTATTTCAGAAAAAATACATCTTCAGTATAAGCTCGGCGAGCAGTGTATCCGTCATTTGTGGAACCGAAGCCACCTACTCTGGGCATATCCTCGCGAAGTCCGAGCTGTTCATTTTGAGATAATATATCACAGAGATCTCCGTATGTCGAACACTGTTCTTAACTTGACAACCGGACATTTTTTGGAATATTCTGAGACTATTTCTTGTCTCCTTACAGGTTTTGCAAAAAAAAGGAGTACAGCTGGTTGTATCATCATTATTATACGCTGCGAAACAAGGAAGACGCTTTTTTGACAGAATTAGTTCTCCTCTGCTGAGAATGTTGTTCCACTGAATTCGAAAATCTCGGCGGAGCCAGGTAGGGGAAATTCTTTGCGGTCTTTCATTGCTGAGTTAACTTTGAGTTAACCCAGATTTAACTAACCCCAGAATACATTTTATCCAGAGTTAATTCATGAAGCAGTTTTTCAGCATGAGTGTGGTAGAACTCAATTATCAACTGCTGTAGAACGAGGGTAGACTCTGATTGGCTTTAACTTTTTATGCATAGTTAACTCATGAAGCAGTTTTTCAGCATGAGTGTGGTAGAACTCAATTATCAACTGCTGTAGAACGAGGGTAGACTCTGATTGGCTTTAACTTGGCAATGCCCAGTGGTTGTAACTCTGACTACACATCAAGTGCTTATTTTTTACCTCCAAGTGGTAACCATCGGGTACTGGTCTCATATTTTATTTAGATTTAGATTTGACTTGCTAAACGATAAGCGCGAGTGTTTATAACAAGACGACAAACAGCAACACTATAAACAGCCAGATCAGAGTGGCACGGATTGAATACCCGGCCTGCTGTCCCAGGCGAACCTAGACAAGCTGCTTCGACATATTCGGACAACAGGTTGTCTAGGAATTTCAAGGGTTAGTCAGGCCCCTTGAAAAGAGATGCTGGCGGATGAACCGAAAGGCCAACGGCAGCTCTCAATCCCGTAGTGGACACTGATGGCCCTGTGTCCTAGGGGTATCTTATAAATTTTAACTAGTCCTCCAGGTTGAGGGTTGTGCTTTGGGTTAACTATCCCATCCATGGAAAAAAAATTAACTAGTCACGATGCAACCAATAGCCTCGGAAAGGACTGATTTTGTTGTTGACGACCCTGCTAAATAAAAAAGGACAACGACGTTCGTATCTGCACCTGAAATGTGAGAACATTAAACAGGAGAAGTGCAAGCAAACAACTAGCGGAAGCCCTAAACTGTTACAAAGCCGACATTACTGCCATCCAGGAAATACGATGGGATGGGCCGGGCAAAAAGAGGATGAAAAACTCTGACATCTACTACGGACCGTGTAAACTTGAGCTGAAACAGCGACTATTCGGATGCGGATTTGTTATAAGTGCCAGACTTAGGCAAGAAATCTTATATATCCAAGACATTAGCAAACGCATTATAAGAATCCGCATCAAGGCCAAATTCGCCAACAAAAGCCTTATGACACCCCAACGGAGGAAAAAGATGATAAAGCTTAGGATTGCTTCTACGAGCTACTTGGCAAAACCTATGAGCGACTACCGAAGTACGGTTTTAAAATCGTGCTGGGAGATTTTAACGCAAAGGTAGGAAGAGAAGATGTCTTTAGCAGTTTTGTCGGAAGACATAGTCTACACGACAACAAGTCTGGTAACGGCTTAGGCTAATTGACTTCGCTACGGAACGGAATGCCACTATATAGCCAGCACACGGTTTTCTCACAACGATATCCATAAGGGAACTTGTCGGTCTCCAGATCAACGAACGGTCAACCAAATTGATCACATTGCGATAGACAAGAGACACGTATCCAGTGTTTTGGATGTTCGAACATCTAACATTGACTCAAACCACTACCTTGTTGCAGCTCAGGTAAGAATGTGGATATCCAACACGCCACTACAATCCAGGAATACTGTGAAAAAATTTTATGTCGAAAGACTGCAATTGCAAGTGACCGCCAAGACCTTCGGCTTAACACCATACCACCAGCATCGAATGTCGCGCACACCCGCAAGAAACCCATGGTTTGATGAGGAATGCCAACAGATGGGGAGCCAAGAACGAGACCTACAAGGCTAAGCTGCTGGTGAAGACGAGAAATTCCATTGAGCTCCATAGATGAATAGGATGGGAAGAACACCGGCTTTTCACAAAGAATAAAAAAGATCAAAAAAAGCGCGCGACCGACGATATTGGAGGTGGCACACCAGGAACGATGTTCGCAAGTTTCACTAAACTGTAAAACGTCAAAGCCAAGGACACAAGGCGGCTTGAGCAGAGTCCTGTCGGGATGAACAAGGAAATATCGTAGTTGAGACACAGTCGATGTTGAGGATATGAAAAAACCACTCCTGAAGACTGTTAAACGGCGATGACGAACAACATTCCGCTGTCAGGCAGAACGAACCATGCAACGACAGCGAAAATTGCCAACCACCCGACCTAAGTGAAGTGAGGACAGCAATATCTAAACTCAAGCTTTATAAGGCTGCCGGAAATGACGGCCTTCCCGCTGTGCTATATAAAACTGGCGGAGATGACTTGGTAAGTGACAAGATCCTATCTGCGTAGTATGTGAACGCCTGAACCCATTTGCCGACAACCTGATCGGCCCTTATCAGTGTGGTTTTAGGCCAGAAAAGTCCACAACTGATCAAATTTTAAGCACTTCGCTAGACCCTGGAAAAAGACACAAGAAGTCCAAATCGATACCCATTACCGATTTCAAAGCCGCATACGGCAGCAATAATAGAGACGAACTATACAGAGGCATGTCCAGTTTTTTTATACCGCCGAAACTCGTCCGTTTGTTCAGGATGCCAATGAACAATTCTCTCTGCTCCATCAGCGTCGGAAGCGACCTCAACCAACTTGGAGCGCGCAACTGAAGGCAGTTACCTATGGACCGGGCTAATTGGAGAGGCATGTTGGTTGAGGAGGCCCAGGTTCATTCCGGACTGTAGCGCCACTTATGTAAGTAAGTAAGGTTTGGTTTTTCCCCATATAAAATGAAATTGTTTTGTCGCGATCTTACAAGTCCTTTTCTTCTTAAAACACTGAATCTGAATAATTTAAACAGTTTCGAGTCGCTGGGATCTGAATTAAAATATCGTTACACGTATTTAGTTTCTAAAAAAATTGATAAAATCTCCACACAAATGGAATTGAAAATAATTGTTTGTTTGGTATTTTATCATCTGTCAAAAACACCTGATCTGATAATCCCAGGGTTGATGGATTAACTCAAAGTTAACTCTGCGCTTAAATTGACTAAAAAACTACTTTCTCGGGTTAACTTTAAGTTTAATCACAAAAATAAGATGATCTCACACTGAAAAACCGGTCTTAAGGGATCTTTAAGTGCAACACTCCTATGTCTCATAGGTGGTAAACATTTTGCCGATGGTTGCGCTTAATTGTCAAACAAAACAAATTCATGTATAATATTGATAACAATTTTTAATTTGTAGTTCTCAATTAAGCGTCGACTCGTGGAATGATCTAGACTCTTTCTGTACCAACATTTCGCTTTCAATTGACAATCAGCCACTGTGGCACTACTTAACAGTTCAAGATTACCACCAAAGAGGGATTTTTTTACAAATACATGCCTGCAATCAAAAATTTTAAGGAAATGAGGTATCTGAAGCATTTAAAGTCAAGATAACCTTTCTCCTCGACAAGTACCCTGTGTACCCTGTTTTCATTTTTTCTGACGCATCGATGTTAACGCAGACCAGTTCATAAAGAACTCTAAAGTCTTATATGTGAGTAAGTAGGAACCGTTTGAATGGATTTTTTTGAATCTAAACCGTTCTTGTAGGATGTTTTTCATAAGCTGCTCAACTGATTCAAAGTATTGAACACAACTTTTTGGTTTTGAGACTTTTGTATGACAAACAATACAATTTCGCTCACTAAAATATTTTTTTTTTTAAGTTTATAAGTGGCACATTATGTCAAATGTACATACGTCACTGTAATTGAGGTTAAATAGAATAATGTGACGTTTGGACACATGTGCCTCATCCACTCGACCTTTTCATGTGCGAAAACAAACATGAATCACAAAGAGGAATAAAGATTTTTTTTTAAACTTCCTGTAAATCAGTCCAATTGGCAAAACAAACTTCACCAGCATCTTCCAATAGGAGTCCAACATTCTGCACACAAATAATCAAAACGGTGCAATGAATTTTTCTTCCATTCATCTAGGGTGTACATACAATTAATGGCCATGGAAGACCCCCGTACTGATTTTCGCTCGCAATAATTACCCAAAGCAAAATCCATACTTAACAGCTGTATACCACAACAAAAAAAAACATTTTATTCACCACAGACATTTTGTTGTGTAACAACATACAAGCAGTGAGGGGGGTGTACAAACGCATTTTCTCTACCAAAATAATTTTCAAGTTCTCGAGTCCACCAACAATGCACTGAGCCACTGTACCAGAGAACGAAACGACTTGACGAACAAACGGGACAAAAAAAAACTTCAGGGGGCAAAAGTCTACAAGACAAAAAAAAGGGCACCACACCACATTCACTCACACGAACACATATCAAGTAAATATCAAAACGAAGGAAGGACGGACAAAAAAAAAGAACTAGGCCACCACTTTTCCACCACCCCCCATAGGATTGATTTGATTTTCATTTTAATGTATAAAAAAAAAAAAAAACGTCGTCCCCTCCGAACAGAGTAGACTTTTCTCGATTTAATTCGCGATGCGAACATGATATACCATGTTGGAGCGAATGCACAAACACACGATTAACTGTAAAAAAAAATCAAAAATCAAAGCGAAAACGTGATTTTTTTTTTGCAATTTCCCAGTTAGAACGATTTGATTTACAGACGAATCGACCACACATTAGAACTAGTAAACTCGGCGAAAAAGATGGATGGACAGTTTCTATTTTTTTTTTTTTTTTGCTTTTTACCTTATTTATAGAAATACATTTTGAAGCGCTGAAGGGGCGATCCGTAATTTGAGGTTATTGAATTTTACACTCGATTTAACGCACTTTGCTTGTTTTTTTAACTGTTTTCACTTTGTATTTTGGATATGGAATTTATTTATGGGGGAATTTACTGAATTTTTGTATCACTAACTCAAAAAAAAAACGCACCACTCTTCGCAAAACTGACCGACACGAATGAATTTCCCTTTCTTCTGTGAAGGAATACACTGAACTGTGGTCGGGAAAAATTTCACGAAGCTGATGTGAAAAGGAGAATTAAAGATAGCATAGATGGCGCAGTTGACGGCTGAGGAGAAGTCATATGGTGCGATTACATTGGTGTTGTGATTTGCATAATTTGTTCGATTGGGTCAAATTTAGCGATTACTAAATTGGCATCGGACTCTTCAGGTTTGCACGCGGTTGGAAATGTGCGTGGAAGTGAACAATAATTAATAATTAATAGTGAAAAAGCGAAAATAACAAGCAATTAATAATAAAATAGTGAAAGATTCACAATAATTCTAAAAATAAAAAGGATTATTAATAGTGAAATTGATTTCGACGGATAAAAAAAAAAAAAAAAACACCACGCAGATATCCAATCGCGTGCCCATCCACAGCCCCGTATGGGGGGCTTAAAAAGAAATTCCAAAAAGAGTGTCGGAAGGGACAATCCTCCGCAAAACATGAAAGGGGATATAAAGGCAGCTCGTTTGCCAAAATGGAGAACTCATCCCCAACCTCAATAGACGGTTCATCTAATCCGAAAAGACCAAAGACGATTGGCACTTCAGCCATAAATATTTCCAGCCACTCACCAATGGAGAGTATGGACGAAAACCCCTTTGCAATCTTGGGCGACATCAACATCGCAAAGAGACAAATAAGCCCTAAGGAACAAGGACCAATAATCTCCACAAAATTCCCGAGCAACCAACAGTCGACTGGCCGACTTCATCGCAATCATCTAACGACAATGCTGACCACATAGCAGATACCGAAATACATCAACAGCAGCCGGGAAGCGCAGCAGTATCCACCAGATCCCCAAACAACACCAGAGGAAGACTCGACAACAGCAAGAGTAGCAACCAGTCAACCCATCATCAGACGTTAAGAGCAGCTGGATCCAGCTCAGCTCCAACCATCAACAACTCCAGCAAGCGACCGGGTAAGTTTTGTCCACCTATTTTTATGTTCGATGTCGATACTAGGAAATTATCAGCCGACCTTATTGAAAAAGCTAAATTAAGTCCTTTTAATTTTAAATTCGTTGCGTGTGACAAACGCAAAACCAAACTATGGGTGGACGAACCAGGGGTCCATCGGGAAATAATGGCAAAACTAAAGAATAACGATGATATACAAGCGTTTTCGTTCACGCTAAAAGAACAAAAAACAGTGAACTTAATTTTAAAGGGGTTATCTTCCGATTTCTTGGCCGAAGAGATCCATAGAGAAATTGAAGAACTGGTCCCAGAGACAGTTGAAAAATTAGTTAAGTTTGAAACAATTAAGTCCAAAAAAGAAGGGCTAAATTATAACCTTTTCGTTGTGCGTCTTTTTCCAGGGAGACAGGCAGATGAAATATTGAGGATAAGATACCTCTCACACTTCCAGGTATACTGGGAAAAACCTCATGGTAATAAGGGGGCACTTCAATGTAGGAGATGCCAGAAATTCGGGCACTTAGCCAAAATCTGCGCGAATAGATACCGCTGCGTAAAATGTGAAATTAACCACCAACCAGGGGAGTGTCCCCTTAAGTACCAAGGCTCGGGATGAGACAAAGGCGCACTGCGTAAACTGCGGTTTAGACCACCCAGCAAACTACAAAGGGTGTGAGTCCTATCAGGTCTACACGGCTCATAAGAAAAAGATCTTCAAAGAAGCTCTTGAGAGAAGAGAGAGGGCGTCTCAAGACCAAAGATGCCTCATACCAGCAGTCAGCCGAGTCTCTCCCGGGGTCTCATTCGCCGACCTCCTCAGAGGAGACAATACATCTAATAAGACCCCACCTACAACTCTACCAAAAGTTAATCAGAGCAATAAACAGGACTTCCTGAACCAATTTCTTGATATTTCGAAAAACTTGTTTGGAATGGAGGTTTCAAGTTTATTAAATAAAATAGAAAATTTCGTCGAGAATTTTAACAAAGGAGGGGAATCCATGTCACAGAAAAGGATTAACTTCGTTAATATTCTCAACGAAATTTTACTTAGTAATAAATAATGTCGTTAAAAATCATGACCTACCTAAAAAAAAAAAAAAAACGAAACAATAAATCGAACATAATTATTGGTGGAACTCTGACCCGGTTTCGTTTGACATTTCAATCAGCTGTCAATTGTGATTTTGATACTAGCTGCAACATTTGTGTGTGAAAATATTGTAATTGAATAATAAAATGAATTCTAATATAATCAAACTAATATTAGCATTTGAAGTTCAAAATGAAACAAATCTAAAGATTTTGACAACAGTTTTTGACTCTCAAGCCCGCCGCTACGAAAAAAAAAACGCAAACAAATGCTTTTGCAAATTGTGAAACTCCAACACAAAAAAGCTATTCTTATAAAGGCAATAATGAAACGCCAACAACAGAGAATTACGTGGATAAAGGTGAGTTTTTAATTAAGTTCAAAATAATATATAACACCTAACTCATATATGTGTTTTGCAGATGCGGACGAGTACATTCTGGAAAAAGAAGTGGTTGAGAACAACGAAGAATATTTTAAACAACACTTCAGAATGTCTCGTCGTACTTTTGAAATTCTTTGTCGTGAACTACAATGTTTGGAAAAAAAAACACAAATTATAGAAAATGTATTCCATTAAAAAAGAGAAAAAAAAAAAAAAAAAAACATTTGTTTTGACAGCGAGTTCATCAGCTGTTTTGTGGGACGTGTGGAACACGTGTAGAATCTATGAAAAGGTGTGTTCGTTCCAACAACCTTTAACGAGATGACGTCTGCGAAGTGGTTTTTAGAAGGTTACGCCATAACCTACTTGTTTTTGAGAACTGAAAACGTATGGGAAAACTCGGTTTATGATGAAGGTTTCAGGTGTTTTTGCGTAAACTCAGTTTTTGGTTCGGTGTGAATGCCCTATTAGATCTTGCGGGTTTTCTGTAAATTCTAACCATTGGCCAGTTGGCGTCAAAACAAAACTTATGAATTTTAGAACATAATTATTCAAAAATATTCAAATTTTGAATTATAGTACTCGCAGAAAATCACTTTTTATTTTTCACTGATCAAGATTTATTTTAGTTGAATGATTAGATTTAGATTTATTATTCAGTTAATTCATGATATAAAAAAGAGATAAATCTTGTATAAAATTGTACATGCTTTGTTTTGTATTAATATCCATGATAAATATTATTATATAATTCAATTAAATTTACAAACTATAATTAGTAAAAAAAAAAAAAAGAATGAAAGCAAAATGTATGGGGGAGAAAAGAAAAAGGAAAAGGTCCGTCAATGCACTAAACCGTCTCTGCGAAGTATTGCAAAATATTTTTAGCGAATGTGTTGGTACTATATGTTCGCCTAATATTGAGGGGCAAGGAATTTCAAAGCTGAGCAGCATGTACAAAAAATTGTCGTAATGTTATCAAATATTTATGACTTGGTGGTATTAATTGTATAGTCCGTACCAAAACAGTTGGCCAACGGTCGATTGCGCAGAGAGAGGATTTAAGAGAACAAAAATGACGCGAAAGAGATTTAATCACTAAGCGTTTTTGCCTGTAATTTACAATGCGTAACCCAACTTTACAGTGCTTAGAACTAAAATGCTGTTGAATATCTAAATAAACTTAATTTTTTATTATGAGGTCGACTTTTATACATTTCTACCTAGAAGTCCGATTGTATTTGAAAGGGTTCCCAACCCTTTTTATGGTTGAACATTTCGTGGTTTAGCGCTAGGTACCTGTATGGGTGGTGTGCTTGGTTAGCATTAATTTTATGATGTTTGATTTTACCTGTTTGACTTAAGTTTAAAAGTTTTACGACATGATTAGTGTTTGCATTTGGTTACCTGTAGGGGCAAGGAATAAATTTGTTGCCTGCTTTTTTATAGTTTTTTTTTTAGATTTTTTTTTAAGATAACGCATATATATTATGGATTTCCTATTTGGAATTCACTTTCACGAAAACAAAAGCATTGCTAGGACATAAGTTTATTAAAATAAAATAAATTGTCATGGATCTTTCAAGAAAAGGAAAACCAATAGGAAGACTAGGACGTAAGATCGTTGTTAGGATATATTACAAAAAAATTGAAGAAGCTAGGAATTTATGTATAGATAATCCCATCACATACGCAAATTCACAGACAGAGGAGTTTACGGGAATTTCGGCCCGAACAATAAGAAGGATAATTAAAGAATATGAGAAGAAAGGCGCTATTGAATCTCCAACTAAAAGAGCACCACATACAAAATGGAAAACTGGATTGGACGAATTTGATATCACAGCTGTTCGGCGAATTATATACAACTTCCACATTGAAGAAAAAATGATGATAACATTAAAAATGTTAAGACAACGGATGCAGGAAGATTTGGAGCTGAACCTAAGCAATATATCGCTACATAGGATTTTAAAAAGAAATCGATTTTCTTATAAGAAAACGGAGAACAACCGTAAATTTCTTTGCGAAAGAAATGAAACCAAACTTTTACGAGTGAAATATCTGAGGAAGGTGCGGGAGTACAGGTCAGAAGGATATAAGATTATTTATTTGGACGAGAGCTATATTCACAGCTCTCACACAAGGCCAAGGGCATGGACTGACGGCACCAGTCAAGGCTTAAAGGCGCCAATTTCAAAAGGCCAAAGGCTGATAATGGCGCATGCAGGTGGAGCGAAGGGCTTCGTGAATAATGCCTTGCTTTTATTTAAATCTGGGTCGAAAACAGGAGATTATCACGATGGATGAAGGATCAAGTTTTAAATAACCTAGAGGAACCATCGGTTATTGTAATGGACAACGCATCATATCACAACAAATGGGAACACAAGCAAATCACTTCTGCTTCCGTTAAATCGGAGATGTTAGAATGGCTTTCCGTCAACAATATACCGCATTCTTCAAAAATGCTCAAAGTCGGTGGGTAGTTCAATAAGTTTTAAAAACTGCATTTCTTAAAAAAAATTATTGAAGAATCAAGAACGTTCAACATTTTGTCTTTAACGAACCGTTTAATACCCCATCCTCTTTTTTGTGACAGAAAATCGTGCCTATTGTTATTGGGTATAAAATCGTTTACGTTTCCAAAAAATTCCCAAATTGTAATTTTTTTATTAAATTTACCTACCTCGCCCAAATTCAATGATATAAACAAAAAAAATTTGGTGTGACACTGCAATTTACTTTACTTTGCGTGCCAATATCAGTACCTACATGATCAATATGCACGACACAATTAATAATGATCAACGAAAGCATAATGAGCAAATAGGGTTTAAATCTAAAACCGTACACCTTCATACAGACACAGTCACACAATCAATTCATGTGCAATGTTTTGCTTAATCTATCCGACCGTGATCACATCATACTCCTACAAAGAACCGACAAGACAAAAAACGAAACAATATATTTTCCTCCAAGTAAAGTTGACATATAATGGTCTTTATTTTTCCTCCGCTCCTAATTTCAGTATAAAAGAAGGAAAATGAAGAAACCACCCTCAGTGAGATCGCGACAGCGATCTTGAACACAAGGCAGGGTATACGTCGTTTTTTATTATGGCTCCGCCCAATTTCGTCTCTTTATGCTTGTTTTTGCAATTTTAAGAGATTGTAAAACACATTTTAAGAGACCTGCGCAGTAGAATGGCCAACTGTTTTGGTACGCACTATAACACTCTTTGGGTTCTACCCATTCTAATTTTGTCATATAAATATTCTGGCGTTCTGGTCGTAATTATTTTATGTAGATATAGAATGGTTCGGTATTTTAGAAAGGCTGTAAGGGAACAGCCCATAATCTGTTTGGCATAGCCGGATATATGATCGTGTCTGTTTATACCAAAAATATATCTAGCGCAACTGTTGTAAGCAGCAATTAGCTTTTGTTTTGATTCAGAATCCATATTAGAAAAAATCTCGCATCCGTACAAAACGATAGGCAGAATAAAGGTCTTTACTAGTTTAAGTTTTACATCTGTCGGAAGATGTTTTCTAGTTGGACTAAGACCACGGAGCGCTCCATAGACCTTTGCTACTACCTTATTTATATGGAATTTCCATGTGAGATTTTGGGTAATATGAACTCCTAAATTTTTTATACTGTCAACGCACTCAATTGGTGAGTTGTTGAGGTATAGTTGGGGCATATCATGAAATTTGATTGGTTCTGCTTATTATCATGGCTCTCGATTTGGTTGGGTTTAGTTGAAGTTTGTTGAGTTTGGACCAAGAATAAACTATATCGAGCTCGTGATTAACTTTTTCTATGGAACAATATTTTTGGGACTCAGGAAACATCAAATATAATTGAACATCGTCCGCATATATATGATGATGGCATATGATAAAACTGCCTGCAATATCGTTAATAAAACATGTGAATAAAAACGGCCCTAGGACAAAGCCTTGGGGAACACAAGAGTAAAGGGGGGAAAATGAGGAACATTCATTTTTATGTATTACGTACTGATTTCGATTGGAAAGATATGATGCCAGTAACTTGCACAGATTAGGGGAGAGGGGGGCACCTTTGACAAGCACTAATAAAATCTTATTAAACAAACATTTGAGAGCGTAAACCAAAGGTTTACCCTGGTAATGCTGTTTTCTTTACATGGCAACGGCTTTTGGTCACCTTTTCAATAGTCGCTTGAAAATAGCGCGGGATGTATGTTCTTATGCTGCATTTCCAACTTTTTGTTATTTTCTTCGTAAGAGTATAAACATTTTTTGGTGAGCTTTTTTATTTGTGAAAACTATTTTTTGTAGGCGAAGGTTCATGTAGAACCATATTAGGGTACGTTTTTTGATATATAAGTACAAACAAATTTCTAATGCTAAATTTTTCATGACAAGACACGTTGGGGCAGGTTTGAACAAAACAGTTGGGGCAGGTTTGAACATGTTCAAAGCTGCCCCTACAGGTGTAATTTTTGTATATGATTTCTCGTGTGTATTCAGTGTGTGCAATTTTTCGTAAGAAGCAACACGTGTGCCTGGTTGCTCATACAAAAAATAAATGTAAGTATTTTTTTTTATTTGTACACAATTAGCTGTTGTTGTTAAGTTCAAGTTTTAAATAATTTTCAGATTAATACAATGGTGCGTAACTACAAGAAGAAAAAAACTACAGAAATTAACGAAGATGACGTAAAGAGTGCTATCACGGCAGTTATAAATAAAACAATGACCCTTAGATGTGCTGCCAGTACTTACGGTATTCTGCCGAATACATTATTTTATAGAATTAAGAACTATAAAACAAACAAAACTCTCCATGGTCAAGAATATTCAAGCAAGTTTTCTACAAGTCAAGTTTTTACCACCGCTGAAGAAGGGAAAATCACGGATCTTGACAGAAACACCAGATAAAAATGAAATTGAGACTGCCTACAAAGAACGTCAGAAGCGGTTACAAAAATCAGCAATAAACTCTTTTAACAAGCGTTTAAAGCTAGATCCAAGCACTAAACGGGCAATGAAAGCTAAAAAGCCAAAGGAATCGAGTTCGGACTCAGATGAGAGTTGTTCCTATTCAGTGAATGATGACACTGATCTGGATTTCGACTTTGCTGATGACTCATCTGTTGAACAAGTTGATGCGGAGCAGGAAGTAGTGACATGCATTGATTTATGTTACGATCATTTAAATCCAGGCGATTATGTATTGGTGCAATGTTCCAATAAAGACAGTAACAAGATGTTAGGCTTTGTTGGCAAAATAATTGAGAAAGATGACAACATGTACAGCGTCAGCCTTTTAAAGAAGAATCAAGGTTCCTATAAGTTTTTCTATCCCGACAAAGAGGACAAATGGTCTGTTAGTGGCATAGAAATAAAAGCTAAGCTGCCACCACCAATTAATCCTGCAGGAACATCAAGGACAGCTGCTATAATGACTTTTGCTTTTGACTTCTCAAAATTTCAGTTAGGCTAATAAGGCAACTCCTTTTTTTATGTTAACACTTGTTTGTTTTGTTATATGTAGGTAAACTCATTAATAAAGTTATCTGTGAATTCTAGTTTGTGTACTACCTATATTAAGTTTTTTTGTTTTTGTTGATGTTATTATTATTATATAAGTGATTTGTGAATTTTTAATAAATAAAACTAATTTATTTTAAGAACGCAAAGTGTGTAAAGTCTTATTTCAGGTAAAAAATGTATTATGAAAACTGTTGTTCAAAGGTGCCCCAGCCTTGTTCAAAGCTGCCCCACACGGGGAGCACCTTTGAACATAAGAACCTGCTTCATTCAAAAAATAATAATAAATCCTATTCTTCATGATACGAGTATAATAATGTGTTTAAACTAAAGCCTAATTCTATTTCTAAAAGTTAAAATAAGTTACAGACCAATAACTCAGAAACATTGGTTTTTATGAGACTTCGAAGCAAAAAGTGTTCAAAGGTGCCCCCCTCTCCCCTATCCTCAAAACCAAATTGTACCTTAAGTTTATTCAACAAAATACTGTGATCCACGCAATTAAAAGCTTTAGAGAAATCTAAAAAGACAATACAACCCATCATGTTTTTGTCCAAACCCTCGCGGATATCGTCGGTTATCTTTAGCAAAGCTGTGGTGCAGTTATGTTTTGCACGGAAGCCCGATTGAAAATTCGTAATGAGTTTTTTCTCAGTCAGGTAAATCTTAATTTGTCGACTAATAACAGCCTCGAAGGCTTTGCTGAGGAAGGGAAGGATAGCAATTGGACGAAAATCTCTTCTATTGGCTTTTGGCAGTGGAATCATTTTGGCAGCCATCAGGGTACTTGGATGTAGTTAATATTAAAAATATGAGTGATTTGGGGCCAAATGATAGGAAGTAATATTTTTATAAAATCTGGGTGTTTATCAGAGCCTATGGCTTCAGATTTTATTTTTAAAATTGCTACACCTACACATGTTTCATCAAGACCTGACAAAGAAAAAATTCTTTCTATATTTCTAATAGGGACACTAATAACAGACGTGGCGTTAATTAGTTGAACGAATTGTGCATTTAGTTTGTCATTCCACCGAACTGAAATGGAATTTTTTAATTATTCCCATAAGAAGCTACGGGGGTGACATTTCATTGCCATAATGTGTTGTGTGACAATAAAGTTGGTCAATGATAGCTATAACTGGGCCCGAAGGGTATTCATGCAACGTTTTAGTTTTACTACGCGCGAAAGTTTGTAATTTTACGACGCTGAAATTAAAAATGCTGCATTATAACATTATAACAAAAAACATACAATTCTCCTGTGAAGTTAACACGAACGGTTGTTTTTAGTTGCTCAATTTTGTTGACAAAAGTTTGCGATGCTTACTTACTTGAGTGGCGCTACAGTCCGGATTGTGCCTGGGCCTCAACCAACATGCCTCTCTAATTAGCCCGGTCCTTAGCTAACTGCCTCCAGTTGCGCACTCCAAGTTGGTTTAGGTCGGTTTCTACTTATGCGCGCTACTTAAGACGAGATCTTCCTCTACTGCGTCCGACGTCTGCCTGGGAATCGAACATTCAGCGAGCCGGAGTATTGGTGTCCATTCGTTCTACATGTCATAGCCATATAAACCGTCCAATGAGGAGTTTTTTTTTGACCGGGGCATGTCACTGTACAGCTGGTATAGTTTTCTTGGTCAAATCCTTGTCTCCATAGCCCGTCAGCCCGAACGGGACCTTAGATTTTTCGATCAAGGATTTCTTCATCCGCTTTTGATACGGTCCATGCTTCACCGCCGTAGAGTAGGAATGGGATGATCAGGGTCTTATGTATGATCTCCTTAGTAGCTAAGTGAGGGCTTTACTACTAAATTAGCCCTAAGAAACAGCGGTTGGCAAGTGCAACTTTTCATTTAATTTCTGACGAGATGTTTTTGTCAGAGTTAATAGAGGCGCCGAGGTAGACAAAGTCCCATACTACCTCAAAGTCATACCTGTCAATGGTGACGTTCTGTCAAATTCGTCGATGTTGTGTGTCCTTTCGACTTGACAACATATACTTAGTCTCATACCCTCATTGACTGCTAAACCCGTTTTTGCAGCTCCCTTCTCTATACTAGCAAACGTGGCTATGAAATCGCGTTGAGTCCTACCAATGATGTCAATATCGTCGGCGTATGCTAGTAGTGGTACAGATTTTTGGAAAATTGTGCCCCTGGTGTTAGCTCGTGAGTTTTGCACAATCCTCTCAACAGATCAGATTGAAGAAGTCACATGACAGCTTGCATCGCCTTGCATAAATCCTCTCTTGGTATCGAATGTGTCGGTGATGTCGTTCCCGACCCTGATGGAGGAGCGAGAATTCTCCATCGTCATCCTATACAAAGGGACGAGTTTGGACGGTATAGCAAAGCTAGACATGGCTCTGTATAGTTCGTCTCCATAAATGCTCTCGCATGCTGCATTGAAATCAATGAATAGTTGGTGGGTATTGATTTGGACTTCTTGGGGGTTTTCCAGAATCTGCCGAAGTGTGAAAATTTGATCGTTTGTGGACTTTCATGGCCGAAGACCACACATAAGGGCGTTCACATATTACGGCAGATAGGATCTTGTAGGCGATGTTGAGGAGACATCTGCAGTTGCCGCAGTTCAGAGGGTCTCCTTTTTTATGGATCGGGCAAAAAATGCTTAGGTTATATTCTTCAGGCATACTTTCTTGTGACCAGATTTGACGTATGAGCTGGTGGATGTTATTTACCAAGTTATCTCCGCCAGCATTAAATTTCTCAGCGGGAATGCCGTCATTTTGGCAGGCTATTAAGCTTGAGTTTAAATATTGCTATCCTCACTTAATTCAGGTCAAGTGGTTGGCAGTTTTCGCTGCTGTTGCCAATATTGAATGCTTCGTTCTGTCTGGCAGCGGAACGGTCTGCAGAAGTGGTTCTTCCATATCCTCAGCATTAAATGTGTCTCAACTACGATATTTCCTTGTTCATCTAGACAGGATTCTGTTCGAGCCTTGAATCCTTGGCTTTGAATTTTAACACTTTGGTGAAACTTGTTCCTGGAGTGGCAGCTCTCTTTATCCTCGATCGCGCCTTTTTCTTCCTCTTTTTTCTTCTTTCTGAAAAGCCGGTGTTCATTCTTCATCTTTGCTTATAGAGCTCAATGGTAGCTTTCATCTTCACCTGCAGCTTAGCCTTGTAGACCTCGTTCTTGGCTGCGAGAATATGTCGGCGTTCCTCATCAAACCAGGTGTTTCTTGCAGGTGGGCTCGAGAAACCTAACACATTGGTTGCGACTTATCTAATGGCTTGTTAGCATCGTTGCCATTGCTCTTCGACATTTGATGTGGTGTGGTGATAATCGAGAGGCTTAGGAATACGTGTTTCGCGAAGTTTTTTGTGGTCTCTTATGATTGCAGTCTTTCGACATTAAATTTGTCCACAGTATTTCTGGATTGTTTTGGCGTGGTGGATATTCGCATTCTTACCTTGGCTACAACAAAGTAGTGGTCCGAGTGGATGTTAGCTCCTCGGAATGTTCGGACATCCAAAATACTGGATGCGTGCCTCTTGTCCATCGCAATGTGATCAATTTGGTTGACCATTCGTTGATCTGGAGACCGCCATGTCCCCTAATGGAAATCGATGTGAGGAAACCGTATTTTGTTCCGTAAAAACGTCAATTATCCTAAGCCCGTTAACAGACGTGTTGTCGTGTAGGCTATGTCTTCTGACAAAACTGCTAAAGACATCTTCTCTTCCTACCTTTGCGTTAAAATCTCCCAGCACGATTTTAAAATCGTACTTCGGTAGTCGCTCATAGGTTTTGCCAAGTAGCTCGTAGAAGCAATCCTAAGCTATATCATCTTTTTCCTCCGTTGGGGTGTCATAAGGCTTTTGTTGGCGAATTTGGCCTTGATGGGGATTCTTATAATGCGTTTGCTAATGTCTTGGGTATATAAGATTTATTGCCTAAGTCTGGCACTTATAACAAATCCGCATCCGAAAAGTCGCTGTTTCAGCTCACATTTACACGGTCCGTAGTAGATGTCAGAGTTTTTCATCCTTGTTTTGCCCGGCCCATTCCATCGTGTTTCCTGGATGGCAGTAATGTCGGCTTTGCAGCAGTTTAGGGCTTCCGTTAGTTGTTCGCTTGCACCTCTCATGTTTAATGTTCTCACATTCCTGGTGCAGATACGAACGTTTCTTTTTTCGTTTAGCAGGGTCGTCAACAATAAGTCCTTTCTGATGCTATGGTTGTTTGTAGCCGTTACTTTTTTCCATGGGTGGTAGTTAACACAAAGCACAACCCCAAAGCGCTGTCGTTGGCCTTTCGGTTCATCCGCCACCATCTCTGTTCAAGGGGCCTGACTAACCCTTGAAATTCCTAGACAACCTATTGCCCGAATATGTCGAAGTATTTTGTCTAGGTTCGCCTAGGACAGCAGGCCGGGTATTCATTCCGTGCCATTCTGACCGGACTGTTTAAAGTGTTGCTGTTTTTCGTCATGTTATCAACACTCGCGGTTATCGTTTAGAAAATCAAGTTCGGTTGGATGAGACCAGTACCCGATGGTTACCACTTCGAAGTTAAAAATAAGTACTTGAAGCACTTGTTCTTTTTGCATTCGACTATTTATAATTCGACTATTTCTCATTGAAAAAGTTGGCAAACAAAAAATTCAAACTTTTAATTTGAATATCAAACATGAACATTGAAAACCTGCGTGGCGCATTAAATAACCTTCTATACGTTGGTAAAACCCTTACCCCCGAGGAAGTTCTTCTAATTCAAAACTCGCTGATTATTCTCCAAAGTGAAAATAAATTTCGCAACATCTTCTTCTGGGGTCGAGTTTTCGGAATCGAAAAGGATTACTTCATTGCTTTTGGCTACACCAAAGATTGCCTGCGTGAGAGAAAGTTTTTCTATAGTCTGGACTGCATTCAATGGCTAATGATGCCCCAACCCAATCCTAAGCTCTTTGATGTCGCACTTTTATGTCGGCCAAAATTTCAAGGCGACCCATATCATATTACGTGGGTTGAAATGGTGGGTTTAGAATTATCTTTCGTCCTCTTCAAAAAATTTAATTTTTGTTTTTATTTCAGGATCCGAGTTTTACTATTGATGATCAGCAAATAATTCTTGCCACAGAGCCGCATTTTATTAGTTTAAAAGAGGAAGATCGCCTAGTATGCACAGTAGTCAGCATCACTGAGGAAAGTGCTGTTGTTCCGAAGGGAGCCCTCTACAAAATGGTCGATCAGAATGTGATATATAGTCCTGTGTTTCATGGTTTAAACGAGTTGCAGGCGAATTTAAAAAGCAATTACCAACTTTATCGCATTCCGAAAAATGACAATGCAACCAATTTACTAAAACGATGCGACTATAATTATACAACTGATTTTCTGGACACAATCGATGATGTTATTCCAAAGGGTATTGCATTTCAACTGAATATGGAACGGAATGGTCGTTTGGCACTTATTCGATCGCTCCTTTGGCTAGGAATGACTTTCTTTCACAAATTAAATTCCCACGAACATGGATTTATTTACCTTGGCGATGGAAAGAAAAATTTTGATTTGCTGTTTATGATTTGAAGGAACTTTTTTAAATAAATTATACCGTTAGTTTTAAAAAGCGGAAACATATTATTTTGTCAATTCTGAACAAACTTCTGTTTAAAAATGTATCGCTGTAGTTGTCCTTTGCCTGATTAGTTTACATGCAAAAAGAAACAAGGTCTCCTTAGAAAAGGATTCACCATAAGTTTTTTGTACGAAAAAAATGATATAGAAAGGGCCAACTGCCTTGAGAATCGATATAAAAGAATAAATAGATATGAAGCATTGTATTGTTAAAAATCAAAAAAAAAAAAAACCCAAGTGTCTGAATGAGGTACATTTAAATGACAGCAGCAAAGAAGCAAATTCTTTAAGACTGACAGAAATCTTAAGATTATCAGTCAGTCTTGCACTACTGTCAAACATATTATTCTCAAGTTCCTAGGTAATTTTCCAAATACAATTGAAAAGTATACCACTTGCAAATATTTCCTGTAGTCTTACGTTCTGTTGAATTTAATTCTTTGACTTAAACTATGTCTACTTTGTCCTCCGAAAAACATCATTTTGTAGTCTATCTAGAAAGGCAGACAATTTATAGAGCTGCCAAGCATTGATTGATGTATTTACGTCTACTGAAACCTGAGTATATTATATTTTTCTTCAGGAACAAATTTGGAACACCTGCTTGGTGTTAACACAATAACGTAATATCTCATCGTACACGTGAAATCAACTGCAAACACAGCACCCCAATGAATAAAATTGGTTGAACCATTAAAGTTATCTGAGAATATCTCGATGAAAGACAAGAGACAAGAAGGAGGTAACCAATAAGACAAAAATCTATGATTGCCTTTGTTGCTGATGACATGATATTCAGATCCCTTACGGTAGAAATCACAACTTTATGGTTACTTCACAGACAAAACCCATTATTAAGGAAACACTTCCAAAGAAGCTTGTTAGCTGAAATTAGGAAAGTATATTTAGGCCGTGTGTCAATTGCGTTAAAATGGGGGTTAAACTTTATCCACTGGCTAATTTTTGACATTTCCGCAGGTGTTTTCCATCTCTGTCACCCCTCAGTAGGTATATCAAATGTCAAAAATTAGCCCCTGGATACATTTAAGCGAGCTGTTGAGCAGGTTAAAATTTTGAAGTCTCTAGTCACCATACTTATGTCAAAATTTATCAACTGGCTAACATTTTTGACACATGGCCTTAGTGTTACTTTATATACAAAGGGAACATCGTGAAAACATCGGGCGTTAAAGTCCCATATAGGGCCTCAGAACGACCTTCTCACTTCATTTGTTATTTATGTTGCCTCAAAAAGATGACCTTATGTTACTATTGGATAAATATCACACTTTCGCAAAAGGTGGAGCAGTGAAAAAAACTTAAGTGTTTCACTTTCAGGATTTGAATCAGGGAAGCCTCGCTTTGTAGTCTATCGTACTGACCGCAATAGGCCACTGCACTCAAAGCTACTCCAGAAATTAGAAATTCGCTATATAAATATGCACCCCTAAACTACGATAATCATGTAAAAAGGACAAGAAGATATATGAAAACAAAAATACACTAAAGGCTGAACTATAGAAGATTGTTGCGTCCTTGCGGACAACCACTTCCGTAACTGTGCGAACACTTGCAATTTGTATTGTATGACAGTTTTCATTCACTTTTGCTCATTTGCGAAAAGGGAATTCATTCGCTCTTTCTCTCAAGTCATCCAGTAATACTGAATATGAATTATGTGTGTAAATATTGTAACACAAATAAATGACAGGCAAAACGATTTCCATGCCGAATCCACTCCCGTGAACTGACGAAACGATAGGTATAATAGCTATCATTGAAAATCATCATGAGAAATGTTCTTTTAATCATTGCGGTTTTTTTTTTATAAATTCAATCATTGGCAAGTTGATGTCAAACCAAAAGCTTATGAATTTTAGAGCATGACTATCAAAAACGATTTTAATTCTTAGTTATGGTTTTTGCAGAAAATCGCAGAAATTTACTGATCAAGGTTTATTTTTATGAAGTTATGTTTGTCGTTCCACTGAAATGAACTGATCATGCCTAAGTGTAGTGAGGATAGGTATATCTAAACTTAAGCTCAACGAGGCTGCTCCTGACAAGCTATGTAAAGGCTTTGGAAATGAAAGTTGGATGAAAGTATGAATGAAGAATGGAATCTCAGTTTAGTTTGCACGATCCACAAAAAGCGAGAACCTCTGAACTGCGCCGACTAGAGAGGCATTAGTCTCCTCAATATCGCCTACAATATCTTCCGTAATATTGGGAGCGCCTAAAACCGTTTATCAAGAAGCCAAAATCTATACAAACCACATTTTCATCGACTTACAAAGCCGCATACGAGGTCATTTATAGAGATCAAGGGACTGTCACTTGAAACGGTTGTTTTTTTTTTAAAGAGTTAAGTTAAGTAGATTGGCAGCACTGATTGTCCAAACTTCATCTGTCAAAGTGAAAAGTTTTCAGTATACTCTGTTATTTAATCATGGAAACACAAATTATTGAAATTTATTGTCAAAATTCGTGCTCTGTGAAAAATGTGCACCGTTTGTTAAGAACATATTATGGCGACCATCGATGAGGCTCATTTCTGGCTCAAAACTGTCGCAGCTGGAGTGATGAACAGCCACATGTCATACAAGAATTACCGATGCATCCCGAAAAAACGGCAGTTTGTTGTGGTATAGGGCTGTTAGCGTCATCGATCTATTTTTCTTCAGAGACGACCGTGGAAGAAACGTTACCTTCAACGGCGAACGATATCGAGCCATGATACGCGACTTTTTTTGCCCCAGTTGGCTAAGTTGAACTTGGTTGACGTGTTGTTTCATCAAGATACATGCCACATGCCGCACAGCTCGTGGAGCAATAGAAATGTTGAAGGATGCATTTGGTGAGCAGCTTATCTCTCGAAATGGCCCTGCGAGTTGGCCGTCAACATCATGCGATTTAACACTTCCTGATTTTTTCTTCGGACAAGCCGAACACGATTGAAGCCTTACAGGATAACATAATACGCGTAATTCCTGGCATACAGGCCGAAATGCTCGAAAAAGTGGAGCAAAATCGGAATTTCCGATTGGACCAATTGAAACAGAGCCGCGGACAACATTTACATGAAGTTGTCTTAAAACGTAAATGGCAAAAACCTATTTATCGATTACAATAAAAAAATTTCGAATATTTGATTTTTAAAAACTACGCTTAAAAAATCAGACATATGATATAACTGAACCCTTAATAATGAGCACAAATAGTACACCAATATTTTTGTAACTTATAATAATAAATAATAAAAAAAATTAGACTTTTTGATGATCTCTCTGGAATCTATTCGGTATTTTTTTAATTCAAGAATATATAAAGAAAGAAATTTGGTTTTAAATGATGAAATCCCATTTAATTTAATGGATACAGTAAAAAGCCAATTTTTTTCCTCTGCAGATATGTCAAAAATTATCCAGTGGATAAAATTTGACCCGCATTTTAACGCAATTTACATACGGTGTATATATGTAATCAAATGCCCGACCTAATTAATCATATCTTTCTATCAAAGTATAGCTACCCCCTTATCTGTTATACTTGCCACAGTCTGTTTGGCACCACTACCAAAAACAGCTGTTCCCCATTTCAAATACCGGCTATGCAACCACATTACCGACTTCAAGTGGCTTCTATTGTCAGTTGTTTGTTTTTTTTCGCAGATTCATTTCGTTTGCGTGTCAAGTCACAAAATCAAAAAAAAAGAAAACTGATTTCAACATTATACCCGAAACAGTCTAAATTCTGTGTTCCATTATGGCCGAAAAAGAAATTAACACACATGATGAAGCCGATGCCGAACCCGTGGAAGAACCCAGTGTCACAATGCTGGACGTACTCGATGAAGAAAAAAAAATGGAGGAGGAGTACGCAGCCGTTTTTGGCGCTTCCGATGAAAAATGCTGCACCTATAAAAGGGTATGTCTGCCACATTGATTATGTATTTGCATGCAAATATAATATCACCCAACTCTAGGGTCATGTCACCCGACAAGCTTTGTATTCCTGTTTGACTTGCTGTCCCGACGCACGTGAGGATTTGGAAAATTGCGCAGGTATATGCCTTGCCTGCTCGTACCAATGTCACGAGAATCATGAACTCGTTGAATTATACACAAAACGCAATTTCCGTTGCGATTGTCCAACCGAACGCATTGCCGGCGGAAAGTGCACTCTAAATGCGGATATTCTTGTTGATGGCAAGAAGATGCCAAAGAACGTAGGAAATCTCTACAATCAAAACTTCCAGGGTGTATATTGCACATGCAAGCGTCCCTACCCAGATCCAGAGAATCCTTCCGAAGAGATGATGCTGCAGTGTGCCGTTTGTGAGGATTGGTATCACTTGAATCACTTGGACGTAGAGGTGGTGAAATTGCGCGAGGACTATCACGAAATGGTCTGCGGTGGGTGTATGCAAAAGTATGAATTTTTGCAGGATTATGCCGGGCTAGCATTGAAGAGGCTTGAAGCGACTAGCGAATCAGCAGATGTTTCACTCGTCGAAACGGATGATAAATTGAAGTCCGATTTGGAGAAGAGTATTTCCGAGATCATGAACATGGGCGAAGGGGCTGATGCATCTGAGGCAAACACATCTGCAAAATCAGATGCTGATGAAAAGAATAAAAATGGTCAAGGTAAGGATGAATCTAACGAGCCATCCGCAAAGCGACAGAAACTCAATCCAGAGGAACGAAAGTGTGAGCGGCCACAAATCAAAAGCGATTGGGAGAAGGGTAAGTCAGAGATGGGGTTGTTTTTTTTTTTGTAAATACTGACCGTGATTATACGATATTCGATTATATGAACATTTGGTTGATGTGGAAAGTGTATGTAGAGCCACAACGTGCTTCCGCTTGTTTATACACAATTTAGGAACGCAATTCCGTGGTTTGACTTTTTACACATTCTAAGCTAATTTCGTGGGAAAGTCGTTTGGTGAAAATGCTTGTTATCCACACACGGTCATATGTTAACCAAGTTATCAGCAAAAGTAAGGAACACGATAGCACAAACATTCTTCAAATAAGGAATGCAGCACAGCGTTCAGCGGTCGGTATGTTCTTGTTCGCCAACTATTAAGATTTCCCTTATGTCCATCCCGGAAATGTTGTAGGTGGTTACAGGGACATAGGAGAGTTTAACATAAAAACTCAGAAGAGGTGGGATACTGATATCATCTTTTGGTTGTACATTCCAACAACCTAACATAAGCTAGAGCTGGCATTTGGACTTTCGAGGGGTAGGAGCTTTGATTCCATTGGTTTCGCTTTACCGAAATAGCATCGTTTTCCTAGGATCAGTCTTCGAATTATGTATCTGCATTAATGTTAAGAGTGGGTTTAGTGTTGACTCCGAATTAGATAAACTCCTGCTCCTTGACTTTTGACCATGGCTGAGGGTCGGCAGTGCTTTGTTTGTTAAAAGATTATTCCATGCCTTGTCATAGCATTGCGCTTGTTCATCTATTGCTGTAAATGTTCTACAATGGCAAGGTGGTAGCAACCAATAATGTCGATTTCGTCTGCGTAAAATAGTGCCTTCCATGCTTACACTTGCCCTATGCCATATCAGCACCAGATTGAAGAAATCGCATGATAGTGCGTCTCCTTGTGTTTTCCATATTCTTTTTGTGAGTGGTTGGTAGCCTATGATGGATTCATCTTCCTCTGATGTTGCATCAACTGAGTGTTGCTATTTGTGGAGGGTGAGGTCACAGTTGCGAATCTCTTACTGAGTTGTTTGTTGAGTTGACTCTGGCTATCTCCAATTTTCGCCAAACAACGTGAGGTGTCTATTTTTGTAACATTCGTAGCCTCTTCTCGCTGGACACTCGAGATCTGAATTTTTCTGCGACGAGAAAATGATCAAAGTGGAAGTTGATGCGTGCCTCACATGATTGATTTGGTTGGCGGTTCAACCATCTGGATATCGCCAAGTTTCTTCGTGGATTCCAAATTCAGGTAACGGTTACCTGGATTTGGAATCCACGAAGAAACTTGGCGATTGGTTACCTGGTAACCACGTGCTGCTGAACACAGTATTTCATGCTGCTTCAAAGTCTGTTAACCGGATATCGGTTGTCGTGGACGCTGTACTTCCAACGAATAGTCAAAAATGTTGTTCTTACCGAATTTCGCATTGAAGTCCCCAAGTTGGATTTTTTCATAGTATTCCGAACAGGTTACGTAGGCTTTAGCAAAAGGTTTTTCAATGTCAGCCTTGATAGGGTCTTTAGTTTCATCGTTAGAGGTGTGTACATATATAAGGCTGTTATTCCCAAGCGGTTCACAGCCAGGCGATCACTGAAAAAAATGAAAAATCTGGCTTTAACGGGTAATACAAGGCTGCGAACCTTCTCCATTCATATGTACTGTTAAATAAGTGGCGCTATAATCTGTACCGATTTTTCAACCACCATACCCTTTCCAATTAGACCGGTTTTTAGCTAACTGCCTCCAGTTGCGCACTTCAAGTTGGTTGAGGTTTTTTGACCAGGGGCATGTCGCTGTACAGCTGGTATAGTTCTTAGTAGAATCTCCATCTATAGCCCGTCAACGCAAACGGGACCGAAGATTTTTTTGAAGAATTTTCCTCTCAGATCGACCAAGGATTTCTTCATTGGCTTTTGACACGGTCCACGCTTCAGCACCGTAGAGCTTTACTACTAAATCGCCTTATTAGCCCGACGAAAAGCGGTTGGCAGGAGTAGGTAAGGCTGTAGTGGCTGCACGCGATGCGTGTGCACACTTAGACCATAAAGGTTGTGGTACCACGTGGATCTGTCGACTTTAATATATTCGTTCGCCTAATTGAACCATTCAGAGCTAAACATGTAGCGAAGGAGATTTTGTGACAATGATGTCATCCATCTCACCTAGATTGTCGAAGGAGTACTCTCCCAGATTAAGTTTCCTTTTTACTGACAGAGCACGACAATATCATAGAAGGTGAGTAATACTTTACTCCTGTTCTTCGTCTAAGCAGCTTCTACAGAAGTCATTGCTGAAGAGGCCTAGTCTTCTTGCGTTAGGCCTATCGGACAGTGTCCTATAGGGACACTAATAATGCTGCTGAAGTTTGATCTATTCAGCGGTGTCAAGCAGATGGAACACTTCTGGTTAAAGTTAGGTCAGAGTTGCCTGAATATTTGACACCGTATGCCGTTTATCCATCTGCGGTTTGATTTCTTGATCGCATCCAGTTTGATCAGTAAATTACTTGTGGCGACGGACATACTTATCATGTCTTCTGGCATTAGAATATCGAGGGCAAGCTCATCTGCATTGCGATTCCCTGGTATGTCTCTATGGCCCAGCACCCAAAAGAGGTGAATGGTAAAATGCTCCACCATCTCGAAGAGACAGTCGCTTGGCTGTCACTGATGCTAATATGCATCGCGGATATTACATTTCATTTGAGCCAGGACAAGGCTTGTGTGATTGCCATGATTTCCGTCTGGAACATGCTATAATGATCGAGAAGGCGAAAGTTGTATGCTTAGGTTAAGCATCTTGGAAAAAAAAACACCTCCACCAACTCCAGATTGTGTTTTAGACCCATCCCATCCGTGTAGATGTGAATTGAATTATTTGTTGCGATCGAATCCGACTCTCATTCAAAGCGACTGGAAATGGTTTTCCTAAAGTTATGCTCAAAACTGAGTTTGGTGGTGGTGTGGTCGGTGTTTTTTGTAATGGTAAGGTGATTCAGAATCTTTGTGTGTTCACCCTGATTCGGTGTCTATTGTGACGAGGATCTCAGTCTCACAAATGCACAAGCTGCTGTCTGTTTGCCTTGGATACCTAGGGGCATTAGATTGTGACGAGGCTCTCAGTCTCACAAATGCACACGCTGCACAGCTCGTATACTTCTTTTTCGTCTACCTTGCCCGTCAACGCAAATGGGAGCGAAGATTTTTCAAAAAAATTTTCTCGAATCGACCAATGATTTCTTTATCAACTTCTTATAGGATCCATGCTTCAGCGCCGTAGAGCCGGACTGGGATGATCACGGTCTTATATAGGATCTCCATAGTAGTTCGAGTGAGGGTTTTACTACCGAATTGCCTTCTTAGTCCGAAGAAAGAGCGGTTGGCAAGAGTAATTCTTCGATTAATTTCTGACGAGATGTTGTTGTCAGAGTCAATAGCAGAGCCGTGGTATACAAAGTTCCATACTACTTCCAAGTTATATCTGGTAATGGTGACGTTCTGTCCAATTCGTCGATGTTGTGTATCCTTTAGAGTTGACAGCATATACTTACAACAGTCGTACATTGGCCGCGTTATCGTACGAATTCGACTCGTGCGAACACTTACGGACTCCGAAAACAATCCAAACTGGTTGGGGTGGTTTTTGAATAGTTTCGAACTTTGAAACCACTTCACGAGTCCAATAACACCGGGACACTGCCTATTTGACGCAGAAAAACGTAGTACGACCAGTATTCATACGAATGGCCTTAGTCTTACCCTCATTTACTGCTAAACTCATTATCGCCGCTTCCTTTTCTATACTAGCAAACGTGGCTTTGGTATCACGTTGAGTCCTACCAATGATGTCAATATCGTCGGGGTATGTTAGTAGTTTTACTAGATTTTTGGAAAATTGTGCCTTTCATGAGTCAGATTGAAGAAGTCACATGACAGCTCATCGCCCTGCTTAAATCATTTTTTTTGGTATCGAATGTGTCGGTGAGGTCGTTTCCGACCCTGATGAAGCAGCGAGAATTCTCCATCTTCATCCTGCATGGACGGACAAATTTGGAAGGTATGCCAAGACTTGGCTCTGTATAGTTCGTTTCTATAAATGCTGTCGTATGCGGCTTTTAAATCGATAAATAGGTGGTGGGTATAGATTTGGACTTCTTGCGTTTTTTGTTCCAGGATATGCCGAAGTGTAAAGGTTTGATCAGTTGTGGGCTTTCCTGGCCTAAACAACACTGATAAGGGACGATCATATTGTTGGTAAACGGATTCAGGAGGAGTGGAAAATTCTTCGATTTTGTACGATTCGGAGGATTTTAGCTCCGAGGTATTCTTCCGCAATACTGGCTCGGAATATTTCTCCGACATTTTGTAACGCACCCCGGAGAATTGCGTTGAAGTGCGTTCAGGTGTATTTTTCGTGCTAAGTGCAATTCTTTTCCGATTTCCTCCGACACAAATTCTTCGCGGTATTTTTTTTACGGATTGTAGTGAAGTGATTTTTTTCCGATGACACATACCTCGAATAGAATTTGAACCTCCGACGAAGTATGCGTTGCTGAAATTGTCCGCTTCGACGGATACCTCGCTAGGGCAGATTACCGCAGATAGGATCTTGTAGGCGATGTTGAGGAAACTTCTGCCTCTGTGGTTGGCCCAGTTCAGAGGCTCTTCTTTCTGCGGATCCTGTAAACGATGCTGAGGTTTCATCCTTCAGGCATACTTTCATCTGACAAAATTCTGCTTGTGAGGTAATGAATGTTTCTTACGAAATCATCTCCGCCGGCTTTACAACGCCCATCTGTAGGGTCGTCATTTCCAGCAGTCTTATTAAGCTTCCAGAATGCGTAACTGTAGTTTGTAGCTTGTATCGCCCTCCATTCAACTTAAAGCTACATATTCACAAAGATACACATTGTGTAAGCACTTACGGGTTATCTTGTTTTTAACTTCTGACTTGCAGCTGGCAGCTACATCCATGCATTCTGGGCGGTCTTTCAGTTTAGATATTGCTGCCATCACTTCAGTTAGCTCGGGTAGTTGTTGTCGTCGCCGTTTAACAGAAGAAGCAGAAGTACTTCTTGCATATCCTCAACACCGACTGTGTCTTAACCACGATATTTCCTTTTTTGATGTTTTAAACTTTTTTAAAACCTTCGGACCCCCCCCACCCAACTAACAATTATTCCTCTATAAAGCAATAAAATTTAATTTCCGCAAGCAATTATTTCTGTAGGCCTTATATATAGTACCTATGCGCAGAAGTTTAGAATTTTTGCAGTCGATTGTTTGGGTAGAAACCTGTTTAAGACATTATGTAGGAACATTCACAAGCATAACCGAAGCTATGATGGTATAACCTCTGTAAGGTTGTTTTTAAACTTACGGAGATATGTGTACATGTTACAAACTTTAAGATGTTTCGGTAGAACTTGGCAAGAAGAAAAACTTTTTGGTAAGACTGTAATTTACATCTATAAAGCCTTTTGCAGCAAAGAAAGTTTTTTCTGTAACTTTTTAGAAGAACTTAAAGAAGTCTTATAGAAGTTAAAAGTTTCCTAAAAGTACGCCAACTATTTTTTTTCATAAAACTTCTTACAGGTAATATTGCTGGGAGGGAAATAGCTTTTTTATCGAAGCGAAGCTGTTAATTGGGTCATTCCTGAAGCGGCACCCCACTATATCTTCGATAGCGCGCTTTACTTAATCATTTTTCTTCTTTCAACGAGCCAGTGGTCCTTCATCCTCCTTAACCTGTAGGCCTATCTTGGCTGCAAGCATCTGTGGGCATTTTTCACAAAACCATGGGTTTATCGCTTGGGCGAGTGAAATTATCACACCAGTTTCGTGCGATATAATGGCTTCATTGCCATTGTTCTTCGACATTAGATGATGGTAGTATGGTGTTAATCGAAAGGTTAAGGGATAGGGGTTCCGCGAAAGCTTTGGTGGTCTCTTGCGACATTCAATTGTTTTAACATTATTTCTGTCTATCTGATTTGTAGCAACTTAAGGCTTTCGCTTGTTGTTAGCCTTTACCTCTCATGTTTTTACATTCCAGGTGTAGATACAAACCAACAATTAAATCAGTCATTTCCGAGGGTATTGGTTGCTTCGTAACAAGTACTTTATTCCATGGGTGGGTGGTTAACGCAAAGCACAACCTCCAAACTGGAGAGCCAGTTCGAATTTTTTAAATACCCCTAGAACACTGTGCCATCACTATCGACTACAAGATTGATAACGATGGCCTTTCGGTACATCCGCCTCCTTCTCTATTCAAGGGGCCTGACTTAACTTTTTCGACCTTTAGCCGGAAATAAGCGGTAGCAATTCAAACAACAGATAACAGATCACAACCTGTTGGGAAAGCACTCCCAATCGGACACGTTAACTTACACCAACTATGCAGAAAATCCGGCGACCCAGAAGTCGAGGAGGACATCCCACACCTACTCTACCACTGTCCCGCGATCCGCAACAGCCGCAACAAACTCCTTGGTAGCTCCTACTACGAGGACCTGACGGAGCTAGTAACAAAACCTATAGCGGGAAATATCTGTTTGAAGCGGATGGAACAACGCAGATCACAACATAGGTATCACACTTACTATAGCTTACACATTGTTTTCAGGTGCTTTTCTCTCAACAAAGGGTAACGCTATGGGCCCACATAGGCCTATGCGAGTTTGACGACTCATCTGAGCGTCAACAGCCCATCAAAGCTGACCTAAGATTTCTAAATAACCTGTTGTCCGAATATGTCGAAGCAGCTCATCTAGTTTCGCCTGGGGACAGCAGGTCGGTTATTCCGTGCCAAACATTCTGACCAGGCTGTTGACAATGTTGCTGTTTTTCATCTTGTTATAGACTTAGTTAAGCAAGTCAAATCCGGTTGGATGAGATCAGTATCCGGTGGCTACCACTTGGAGGTAAAATAAGTACTATTGATGTGTAGTCAGATCTACAACCACTGGGCATTGCCAAGTTAAAGGCAATCCAGAGTCTACCCTCGCTCTACAACATCCATCCATTTATTTATCTTATTGTACGTGAAATTGACATGCGTTGACTTGGTCTCGTTATGGGCGATTCGCCAGGTCTTTGTCCAATCGCGTACTCTGTTAGCCCTTTAGAGTTTTTTCGTTCATAATTCGATTGACTGATCCCTTGCGATTTGCTACAACGCCCCTTCATCTTGTGGTATATGTCTTGTCTAGAGCAGGAATATGATTGGATCGAGAACACTTCCTTACGGAACACGTATTGGACACCATTACTCCGGCTCTCAGAGTCTTCGATTCCAAGCCACACGTCGAACGCAGTAGAGGAAGACCTCGCCTTAAGTGGCGGGCAACTGGAGGCAGTATGCTAAGGACCGGGCTAATTGGAGAGGCATGCGGGTTGAGGTGCAGGTTCATTCCGGACTGTAGCGCCACTTAAAAAGAAGAAGAGACGAGTCTAATGCCAAGCACGAATGAGTCTATTTTCAGGGTGTGATTCCAGTATTTTGTATAATTTTTCGGTAGAATTGTCGCTGGCTTATACCAAAGATTACAAAGTCATTCAGATGACGCACTGCATAGAAGAAAAATTGATCTATGGTGGGTCGTGCTGGCACAGCCCGCGCATATAGAGCCATACGTTTGGATCTCGTTTCTCATGCCCGCCCGTACCATGAAGCTGGTGAGCAAAATTTTTGTTTTTTTGTTCTCAATGCGTCATCTGTATGACTTTACAATCTTTGCTTGTACCTAGACAATCGTGTCACACCTTATCGAAAGCTCACGATAAGTCGAGAAAAGCGCTAGAGCAAATATTTTCCCATTCAATTTCAATTTCATTCGATATACCTTATCAAAGTTTGACCCGAAGTGAAGCTGAGCTCAAGCGCCATTCTTCAATTTCTGGTTGTGACCATTTTAGCAGAAGTTCCTCGAAACCCTTAGATGTTATCGACAAAAGCAAAATGGGTCTGCGGTTTTCACATTCCAGGTCCTTGTCTTTTTTTAGTTTTACACATTCGAATTAAACCCAAACGTTTTCCTAATCACACTCTCTTTTCTCTCTTCATTTAGGTGCCACCTTTTGGCCAAACGAATGGCGTTCGGCCCTTTGCGAATGCGCTAAATGTATTGCCATCTACAATGAGGCTAAAGTCACTTATCTCCTGGACAATGAAGATTCCGCTACACACTATGAAGAGCGCGGCAAAAAGAACGTCAAAGAGTCTTCCTACGAACAGGGTATACGAGCACTTTCCACAATTGGACATTCACAGCAAATCGATGTGATTATCGAGTACAATCACATGAAAGACAAGCTGAAGGAGTATTTGAAAACATTTGTCGCCGCCAGAAAGGTGGTCACCGAAGATGACATTAACAAATTCTTCCAGGAAATGAAAAACGAAAAAAACGCCAACCTCGGACAGCCGTACTTTTGTCGTTAATTGATTGCAAACGATTCCAACTAACGATCGTGCACAGAATTCATTCCACTTCCGTTCTTTTGTATCTCCTAAGCGTTTCATAATTATCCATCAAGGGAAACGAATCTCTGTAGAACGTGACCCCGTTACGCATATAGTCGTTAAGATTGTTGATTACTCTAGGTATAGTTATTCGTTTCTTTCCTTATAACAGAAAAGTAAATTCCTGAATGGTATTTAGTTTTGTGAGGTCTTTTGGGGCTTCTTTTGGTAATTGTGGTACATATGGAATAAAGATTTTATAAATATCACAGCAGTCGTGTTTGTTTTAGTAACAGGAATGGTAGATGGTTTTTTGGAGGTTTTATGGGTTCTTGTTGTACGTCGGAAGAGCTGTCAAAACAGGCGTAGGCATGTGTGAGACCTTAGGGTTAACCGTTTCTGTAAAAAAAAAATGGTGATCAACAATGGTATTGACGTTGTGTGCCGGGTGTCGAAAAAAGATTGTCCCTCCGGAACGATCTTTTGTAGAAGCGGATGATCTGAAACCAAACACCCACAATTTTGGCATCAGAAACAAATGAGGATGAGGAGGTTATGGCCGGGAAGAATACTTTGGAGAAAAAGAAAAATATCATGTCGCGAAAGGGATCCTTCAGCGGGACGATGGTCATGGAAGGCTGGATAGAGGCGATATCTTGCGAGCGAGAAAAAAAATCTTCAATCAGATCAAGCATGGCAAGGTTGCAATATTTTGGAAAATTGTTGGCTACAATTCGAATTACTCGATCCATTTTTATAAGGATGGCTAAAAAAACAAATGACGAAGTGGGTGCTGGTGTCTACTTCGACATACTAAATCTCAGCCTATCTTTCCGTCTCTCTGATCATTGCAGCGTATTCCAAGCGGAACTAATAACGATCAAAGAAGCCTTATCCTAGCTGAAAGATAATGTTATATCTGCCAAGGATATTAGCATTTTCTCGGACAGACAGGCGGCCACCAAATCCCTGGAATCAGTCTCAACAAATTCAAAGACAACCCTAGATTGCCGCTCAAGAGATTTCAAAGCAGTTTTACTTTCACCTATGCTGCGTGCCTGTGCCTGTAAGGGTGATGAACTCGACATGGGTGCACTTGGTATTCCTATCGCTATATGCAAAAGCTTACTAGAAGAACATGTTAACAGAAAGTCGAATTTCAGATGGAGTTTTGATATGACGCGACGTATCAAATCAGCAACAAATTTGGACTAAGCTGGATTAAAGGAGATCCAGTGGACTGATTTCAATCGATAGGCTATACATTAGCGCAACCGTGATAGGTGTCATGACAGGATACTGCTTTATAGGGAGGAGCTATAGGAGCTGTAGGAGATATATGGACGAAGAGGAAGAACAAACAATACTTCAACTCCTTTGAAACTTCCCGGTTCTATCAAACAAAAGGATGGTCCATCTTGGAGCTTACTATTTTCAAAATCACAGCGATTTGACAAAAACGAAAGCGAAAAGTCTCCTCCAAAAATAAAACACATTTTTGGTGCAACAGGCTCGCGATCGAGGATATAGAGATGTGCCACTCCAGGAACGATGTTCGCAAGTTTTGCCAAAGTGTAAAATTTCAAAGCTAAGCAGAAGGCTCTAACAGAATCCTGTCGAGATGAACAAGGAAACATCGTAATGGAGACACAGTCGATGCTGAGGATATAACGCTTACACCCCGTTATTGATCAGAAACGCCTTTTACCTGACCATAAATTTGGGTTTAGAAGTAAACATTCGACTGTGGACCAAGTTCATCGAATTACTTATGTAATTGAGAAAACTTTCGAAGAAAAGAAAATTTGCTCAGCCGTATTTCTTGACGTGTCGCAAGCTTTTGACAAAGTTCGGCATAGAGGCCTTCAATACAAACTTAGGCAAGTTCTGCCTGAAAAATTATATAAAATCCTCGTGTCGTATCTTGAGACTCTTGGAAACGAATATTCGGAGTTCAAAGAAATATTGACAGCAGTACCGCAAGGAAGCGTCCTTGGCCCACTATTGTACCTCCTATTTACACGTGATGTCCCGCAAAAAAACGATAAAATAGTACACTTACCTTGGGCACGTGCTCCTCGTGTCTCTTAAGATTTCCACCAACCAGGAAAAAAAAACTTCTAACTTCTACGGAGATCCTATATAAGACCCTGATCACCCCAGTTCCGCTCTACCGCGCTGAAGCATGGACCGTCTCAAAAGCGGATGAAGAAATCCTTGGTCCTATTTGCGTTGACGGGCTATGGAGACGAAGATTCGACCAAGAACTATACGAAATGTACAGCGACTTGCCCTTGGTCAATACACTGCGCATTGCACTTTTAAGATGGCTAGGACATGTGGACGCAGGACAAGTGTCGCGCACAAGTATAAACCTACCTGAACCAACTTGGAGTGCGCAACTGGAGGCAGTTAGCTAAGGACCGGACTAATTGGATATGCATGTTGGTTGTTAATTCCGGACTGTAGCGCCACCTAAGTTTGTAAGTAAGTATTCATGTGTGCGTGTGTACCTGTTGACTGCGAACGCCGAATTTGAGATAAGCTTCTTTCTTGACAATTGGTACTACTTGGATAATTTGTCAGATCATCGCGAAAGGCTGAGAGTCGAAACCAGACCTTCTGCGCATCACTGAGCCCGTCTCATCGCCGTTTCATTAAAAGCTCAGAATGACTTTCTCGCAGGTTTACTTAGGCTGGCTAGCAAAACTGCCTACTAGACACGCAACATGCTACCATGATAACGAGAGTTACTTGATCGCAGAGCTAGTTTCTTCCTTCCTAGTTGTATGCAAAACGCTCGATCACTAAAAAGGGACAACACTGATGAAGTCAATACTAAAAAGTTTGTCTCTATATATCCTACCTAGTGCGGCTTTGAAAATGATGAACAGATTATGTACCGATTATGACTCCTTGAGTTTTTTTTTCAGCGAAAGTGTGAAGAGCAGACCCGTTTTGGATTTTTTTGGACTAAGGCCAAACGATATATGGTCCCGCAGTTGGTAATCTTTTCAGAAGGTTCCATTTCTTGTGGATCGGACAAATGATGCTGAGATTCCATTCTTAAGGCATACGGTGGTCGTCTAGTGTGACAAATGCGGATTTAATGAATGTCCAACATAACGTACAACCATTGAAGTACATTAACACACCTAACTAGGAAATCCACAAACGGCAATATAAAGGCAAAAGATCAAGAAACAGAAAAAAATGGCCATTGATGGATGCTTTTCGCTCGTGTTGTTCTTCTTAAGGAAAATGGTGGGTGAAGTGGCCTTAAAGTTAGTTCTTTGGATTTATAAGCACGCTATCCCTGTTTCAAATCCTGAGAGTGGCAAAACTTTAGTTTTAATCCATTTTGGTTAAAAAAGCCAACTCGGATCCTAGGCTTTACAGTCCAAATGAATATGGGCCTCAACTAACATGACTCCCGAAATAGTTCAGTCACTAGCTAAATGCCCCGAGTTGTGGACTTTAAATTGGTTGAGATCGATTTCTACTTGTGCGCGGCACTTAAGGAGAAGTCTCCGTCTACTGGGTCAAACATCTGTTTGGAAATGGAAGACTCAATACAAGCGTATTGATGTCTACTCGCAATACATGTCCCAGTCATGCGTATAGTTCTTGGTCCTTGAAATCTTCGACTCAACAGCCTTTCAGTGCAAAGGAGACCAACGATTTTCCGTGGAAATTTATGCTCAAAACGACTAAGGATTTGTTTATCCTTCGCACAGTAAGCCCTTAGGAGTGGGATGATCAAAGTCTTATATAAAATCTACTTAGTAGTCCGAATGGACCGTTCATAGCTCGTATTTATGGGTGATTCTTCGTTGGATATCTGACGAGATGTCGTTGTCAGAGTTAAAAGCGGAGCCGAAGTTGAAATAGTCCCTTACCACCTCAGTGTGATTTGTCAGAAAGTAGGAATTGCATTTCCCAGCAGGAAGTTACAATTTGTAAAACCGCCATTAAGTGTCTTTCCACAAAGGTTATATGCGGGTTCTCACAAGTAATTGGAGCAAAAGTCTGCAACAGTATTAAAATCCCAAAAGTTAGAGGTCAATAGCATATACATAGAAAGGGATAAGCATCACTGAACACAAACAAGACGAAAGTGATTTAGCAGCGAAAATTCTTCAAGAAACCGTTTACTACACTGTCGCAGGATTTTTAGATCCGAATCAAATAAAGGTTCGAAAGTGGCTAATTGAACGGACTAAATCCTTAACCATAAAAACACGTATAATTGCATAGAATTATCAAAAACATAAAAAATAAATTAAAAATGTTTTTGCGCCATTAAAAGCATTTTTAGTCGGTACTCTTCCTTCATGTGTTTTAATTTCAGTTGGTGCATTTCATCCTTTCTTCGTTCATCAGCTTCGAACGCTTTAATTTTGTTGACGCGCTCTATTCGTAGGGTTTCAATTTCTTCTCGGCATCTTTCTTTTATTTGTTGGGATTCAGCTTTTTTTGCTTCAATAGCTACAAGGTGGCGCAAAAATAACCTGCCAATATTTTTTGGCTGTAATTAAAAAAAAAAAGGAAAAACTTCTTCTTCTTGTGGATTATTTTTATTTGGTCTTTTAATTTTTTTTACATCAAGTCGAGAATATGATGTCATGTAAATGGCCGCCGCCACAGTTGATTGTCATTTGAGCCCTTTTTATGGCATTTTTCATCACTTTGGCCAAAACTTCCGGCGATAGGTCCTCACATTCTTGACGGATATTGTCTTTAAGAGCTGCAAGAGTCTGAGGCTTGTTGACATAAACCCGCGACTTCAAAAAAACCCCCAAAAAGGAGTCTGGAGCGGTCAAATCAGGCGATCTTGCTGGCCAGTGCAAATCGCCAAAACGGGAGATTAGGCGCCCGGGAAATGCATCCTTCAGCATATCGGTTGTGGCACGTGCAGTGTGTGCCGTTGCACCGTCCTGTTGGAACCACATGTTTTCCAATCCCAATTCATCAAGTTGCGGCAAAAAGAACTCGTTGATCATTGCTCTGTAGCGCTCACCATTCACAGTAACCGTTTGGCCCGCGACGTCTTCGAAGAAAAAAGGTCCGATGACTCCTCCAGCGAAAACAGCACACCATACAGTGACTTTGAGGCATGGACGGCCGTTGGCGGTGAGAAGTGAAGTCAAATACCTTGGCATCTGGCTTGACAAGTTTCTGTATTTTAATAAAAATGTGGATGCTTGTCTGGCCAGGGCTAGGGGGGCTTATGCTCTGACAAGAAGATTGTTTCATAGCAGTCAACTTGATTCAAGGGTGAAAGTCATTTGCTACATGGCCCTCATAAGGCCGATCATCGCTTACGGTTGTCCCATGTGGTTCAATGTATCACCAGCCTACATGGAAAAGATACGGCTGTTTGAGAGGCGGTGTCTCCGATCCTGCTTAGGATTGTACCGAACGCCGGACTCCGAGTACATAAAATATTATCGCAACGAGGTTCTATACAATGGGGCTCAGTTGAATAGAATTGACAATTTCCTAATTAAGGTGACTCGAAGGCACGCTGCAAGGGCGATGGCTAGCGACAACAGCCTGATCTTTGGGGCTTATTATCCCAATGATTTATACATGGAGAGCACGCTCATATCGGGCTTTATTCCACCAGAGGCATTCATCTATATCGATTCGTTAGGGTTAGTACAAGACAGGAACGGTATCCCGGTTTTATACCACCGCTATCGTTGCGCGCGAGACAAACGGCTAATACGCGACGGGAACGTCGACAATGCTCCGGAGCTCCTCCGCTTTAGCACGGCGGTATCGGATCGCTATAGGATCGATGCTGCAAAACAGCGCACTGAATTCTGGTGGCTATATGAGGAAGGTGATTCTGCACTTCCTCAGGACTTTGCGGACTTTTAGTCCAACTCCATAGATAAGATTTTAAAATTATGAACAAGGTCTGGGCTTGTGCACCATATTGGCGTACAATATGGTTGAACGCAGGCTGCCGTGGGACCGTAAGACGCAATCAGGATGGCGACCCCTCGGGGCATGCGCAACGAGGGCTCGCCACCCCGATTATTATTAAGCTAGGTTTTAGTAGTTAAGTAGTCTTAAATTAGGTTTAAGTAGTTTAAGTAGTATTAAGTAAGGCTTAAGTAGTCATAAGTTAGTTATAATCTAGAATAAGCTTTTTTTATAAAACAAAAAAAAAGACACTAAACAAAGTATTAAATTTTTTCTTTGTAAATTAAAATTATATATAAAACCAAAAAAACCGACAAATTTAAGCCTAAAGGCAAAATAAACAGCTAAATATAAGCTTACAGTGCCCACTAAGGGCCGATAAGTTAGATTAAGTAAACCAGTTATTGATAAGTTAGATTTAAGCATTTTTGTCTAGTAGTAAGTTAATATTTTAAGTAAATAAAAAAAATGAGTTTGAAGAAAAAAAAAAAACAGTGACTTTGAGCGGATGTAATGGCTCTTCGTGGGTTACACGCGGAGATGGAAATGGGCCTCATCACTCATGATTATTTTTGATGAAAAATCATCTTCCTCTTGGTGGTGATTAAGGATGGTTTGAGCGTACGTTAGACGCGATTGGCGGTCAGCAGCTAACAGCTGATGCACCGTCTGGACTTTGTACGGAAACATCTTCAAATCCAAAATTCGCTGTAAAGACCGTCGACTGATACCCATTTGCGTGGCACGTCGTCTGGTCGATGTCGACGGCGCTTCCATAACATCTTCGGCTACAGCAGCAATATTCTCTGCAGAACGGCTACTCCGAGGTCTGCCATGCCTGGCAGCATCTCGTGTTGTGCCAGTCTCTTCGAGGCGAGCGGCTTAACGTCACAGTGTTTCACCAGTAGGCGTTGGACGGCTAGGAAATTGGCGACGAAATTCACGTTGTGCCAAAGTCACCGACCGGTTACTGCTCAAATAAATAGTCACCAATATTCCGCGTCCTGGAGCAGTGTAGCGTAACATTGTTTATTAACGTGTATTTCGCATGCGTTTACTACACAAATGTCAAAACAGAACTGACATTAGGGGTCAATCGCAAAATTTATAGCATTTCTTGATAGGAGGATTACTTTTGCGCCACCTTGTACCTTTAAGTAGTCCACCTTTAATTGGTTATCAGCCTTAAAACTGTATGTTTCTAAGAAATTAAATTTGATTTATATATTTATTATTACCATGTCCGCACATTCGCGAGAATCACAATTTTCGAATATGTTTCCTCCTTCGTTCATTGCTTCGTTCCATCCATACTGGTTCCATTTCCATATTCTCTTCGTTTCTTAGCTCTTGTTGTCAAACAAACTGATTGATATGTCATGTACTAGAACTTTCCCTTTTTATAATAGATTGGTAAATTTAATTACGTTCTGGTACAGTCCACGACGGATATAATCGACGGCATTTTCCTTTGGCAAAAACATTGGGTGGAATCATGCAACGTCGGAAAATCGTCGTAAACGTTGTAAACGTGATAAAATTACGACGTGATATGTGAACTGTCAAAATTTGTATTGGTAATCTTTTCCAAGAATATCGGAATTTTCTCACAGGAGTTGGTTGTGTTAACTGAGATGGTTAGCGTTGTAAACATTTGAAATGCTATTTTGACATTTAATCAGTCAACTTTCACACATCTAAAGTATTCGCTTAACTAAAAAAAAGTATGTACAACGAAAGGAGAACAATAGGAACAAAATGAAATAAATTACTAAATTGAGATAAAAGTCAGTGTGTTACCCAATTATTTAGTGGTACAGTTTTACGATCGTTTGTGAAACATCGTCCCAATATTATAATATTTCGCTGGTGGTAAAATTACGACGTTGCATGAATACCCTTATTAATGTCTTTTTATATCTAGATCTATAAAAAGACAGATTTTACAGTTGTTGCTGTGTTCCATTGGGCAAACTTTTTTTTTTAATTTTTGATCTCATATCAATTTTGCAGATCTGCATTTTTTCGGTAGATTTACCCCTCTTTGCACTAACACTAATACAAATTATAGCTGTCAGTTTGACTAGAGTGATTATCGTTTTAATTTAATATAATTTAGGTAGTGAAAAACTATTATTAACCATTAAAACTGTAGCAGTTCGATGTGAAATATAAATTAAATCAAAAACAATAAACCTATTTGACTTTAGACTTGGCATCTACACCGACACTTACTTCACAGGCGGATTTCGAAAATGTTTACACTTGTTCTGCTTTTTCGGATAGAGATAAAATTACATCAATCTAGCTCAAAATTTAACTCCCAAAAATTGGTGACATACAGACGAACGGATTGACAGACATGGCTAGATCGACTTAGCTAGCGATTCTGAGTTGAGCCGTGTACATTGAGGTATATCTACCGAAATTATTTGTCTATGTTACAAACTGAATGTCAAAACTAATATACCCCTGTGAGACGACTGGGTATAAAAACATTGTTATGACAAACCATTAAATAATTTGATAAAATGTCTTAATATTTTGTGAAAATGACACTCCCACGTTTTGGGAATGTATAATTTAAGGATGGAATGGGATAGGGTATTCAACGATTCTTCTCATATTATGTTCTTATAAGGCCGTGTGTCAATTGCGTTAAAATTTTAACCAGTAAGTAATTTTTGACATTAGTATGGTGCAGAAAAGTCAAAAATTAAACAGTGGATAAAATTTAACCCTCTTTTTAACACAATTGACACACGGCCTAAGTCATAACGTAGAAATTATATTCTATCTCTTGTGATAGGTAAATTTTGTTTACACTGTCTTTGACATACATATGTGATATGAAACACTTTTTTTGTTTCAAAATGAATTAAAAAAACTTAAAACGTTAAGAACTGAAATATATTTTTTTAAACTTGTTTAACATTTGAATTTTTGTTTAAACTCTTTCTGTTGGTGCATCGGTACATTTTAATTGTATTCGTTCTTTCATATACGAACCTTCGTTTATTATATCGCATATAAGATTTATAAGACCAACTCGGGTATAAGAAACAATTTGTTTGGATTTTGGAGGTTCGATGTGAACTGTATTTATATGTGTTAGTGTATCTATCTACACCAGAGCTTTTACTCGCGAGCTGATTGTTTTAAGGAGATACCAGCCACAGATACGCACTCTGGGCGGCCCTTACGCGGTAACCATAGGATACTGGTCTCATCCAACTGGATTAGACTTGGCAAACGATAAGTGCAGGTGTTGATAACAAGACAAAAAACAGCAACACTATAATCAGCCTGGTCATAATGGCACAGTATACCCGGCCTGCTGTCCCAAGCGAACCTAGATGAGCTGCTCTGACATATTCGGACAACAGATTATACAGGAATCTCAAGAGTAAATCGGGCCCTTTTAAGCAGAGATCACCAACAAAAATGATGGCCCCGTGTCCTAGCCATAGGGGTATATAATAAATTGGAACTTAGCCTTGCTTTGGATTAACCGCCCACCCATGAAAAAAACCATTGTTAGGAAGCAACCAAGAGCCTCGGAATGGACTGATTTTATTGTTGACTACCCTGCTAAACGAAAAAATTACGTTCGACGTTCATATCTGAACCTGGAATGTTAGAACATTAAACAGGAGAGGTACAAACGAACAACTACCGGAAGTCAAAAGCTGCTACAAAACAGACATTACTGCCATTCAGGGAATACGATAGGATGGGACGGGCAAAAAGAGGATGAAAAACAGCGACACGTCTACTACGCACTTTGTTATAGTGAGTAGAAACAGTGACTATTCGTATGCGGATTTGTTATAAGTGCCAGGCTTAAGCAAGAAGTCTTATGTTTTCAAAGCCAAATTCGCCAACATAAGCCCTAAACGGCTAAACGCACGCAGCGCTGAGGAAAAATATGAGCAAAAGACTGCTTCTTCGAGATCCTTGACAAAACGTATGAGCGACTACCGAAGTAAGATCTTAAAATTGTGTTGTACGTAAATTTTAACGCAAAGGTAGGAAGAGAAGTCTGGCAACAGAACTATGCTAATTGACTTTTCTACGGAGCTAAATGCCAATATAGCCAGTAGGTATATTCATAAGTGGACATGGCGCACGCATGCAGTATCTATTTTTGATGTCTGAACATTCCGAGGTGCTTAAAATGACTCGGAACACTGCATTGTTGCAGCCAAGGTAAGAATGCGATGTCCACCAAGCCACAGCAAACCAGAAATACTGTGAAAAATGTAATGTCGACAGAATGTAATCACAAGAGACCACCAAGCCTTCGCGCAAAGCGTATCCCTTACCCTCTCGATTAACACCATACCACCATGATATGCTGGTCGACGAACAATGCCAACGATGCCAACAAGTCATTAGATCAGACGCGATTGATGTTGGAAACCCCCGGTTTGATAAGGAATGCCGACAGATGCTCGCAGACAAGAACGAGGCCTACAACTACAAGGCTAAGCTGCATAGCTACCACGGAGCTCTATAGGCCTGGGCCTCAAACAACATGCCTCTCCAATTAGCCTGGTCCTTAGCTAATTGCCCCCAGTTGCGCACTCCTCGTTGGTTGATGTCTGTTTCTACACGTGCGCGTCACTTAAGGCGGTCTTCCTATACTGCGTCCGATGTTTGGCTAGGAATCGAAGACTCTGCGAGCCGGAGTATTGGTGTCCATTCGTTCTACATGTCATACCCATCTTAAACGTCTAATGCGGAGTTTTTTGACCACGGGCATGTCGCTGTAAAAAGTAAAAGACTGGTTGAATCTTCGTCTCCATAGCCTGTTAACGCAAACGGGACAGAAAATTTGTCCTCTTGAATCGCTTTTGAGACGGTCCATACTTCAACGCCGTAGAGCAAGACTGGGATGATCAGGGTCTTATATAGGATCTCCTTAGCAGTTCGAGTTTGGGCTTTCCTACTGAATTGCCTTCTTGCCAGAAGGCAAAGAAGTAGGGAAGAATTAAAAAAAAACGATTTTTTTTTTAAATGTTTTTCTTTTATTGATTTTTAACAAATTCTTCTCTAATTTTTTTTTTATTTACAAAAGGCGTCTTTAACATCTATGCTAAATATTTTTATTTTTTGTTTATTAATTATTTTTCTTGTTTTTCCTAAAAATTAATTAAAACTACAAGCAAACGTGATTCATCTTCTTAAAATCTATATACGCACTTTTTTCAATCTTCCTTTTTTTTTAAATTAATTCCTAACACTTGCTATTTGTCGAAGGTAACACAAACTCTGTTTAGCTCGAGAGTAGAATTCCATTTCAACGAGAATAAATATCCTTGTAGGGGACAGCGCCATGCACGTCCAAGGGTCTTGGTGATTGTTATAGGCAAAGGGGGGAATGTACATACATAACTATGTTGGAGGGCACGTGAGTTTGCCATGGCATCAGGTGGTTGGTGTTACGATATCGATAAATTAGAAAGTTCCTCCGAGTTGAAGTGCATCAATTGTTCACTATCCATGTTCAGAAGGCTACTTAGTGTGGGTGCATCATTTGTGGAGGCTGTTGCTGCAACTGCAGCCGCCGCAACTCCAGCAGCTGCACCCTGACCACCACCATCATTCTGTTGCTGAAGATGATGATGTTGATTGTGCTGAGTATTAGCCATCAAATGGTTGATGTTGTAGTCGTTGTTGGTCATTGCTCCAGATGGAAGATTCCATGGCTGATGGTTATTGTTTGATTGAGCGGTAACGGCTGCAGCAGACGGCGCTGCCGTCTTTGTTAGAATGTTGTTCATGTTGAAATTGCTGAGATTATTGATATTCGGCATGGGTTGCTTGATGTCGGCGGCACCTGGCCATTGCTGCTGGGCTGTTGTGTGGGATGGTGGACTTTGCATGTGATTGAAGTGATTCATTGCACCGGGATGCTGTTGCTGTTGGTGTTGCTGTTGTTGTTGTTGCTGGTGAAAGGCATCATAGTCCATTGGGGAACCGTTGACGGTGGGTCCACCTCCACCGGGCATACCATATTGATTGTTATTTGGTGATATTAGATTTCCGTTGCCACCAGCAGCCATATTATAAGGAGATGGAGTGCCACTTGTATTGTGGTTGTATGGATTCGATGGGGACACTGGCTGGGGAGATGGCGTTTGGTCAGGCATCCTATAAGCATTGCTGTACATTCCGTAGGGAAGCGGTGATGGATCTGTGAATGAATAACGAATAATTGGATTAGTAGGGCTTAGCTCAATAAATTAATAAATGATTGATTAAAAAAAAAAATTAAAAAAAAAATATATATCCGCCCCCGGGTGGACTCGAACCACCAACCTTTCGGTTAACAGCCGAACGCGCTAACCAATTGCGCCACGGAGGCGACGATTTTTCAGCATGCTGTATGATAGTCGAACGTAACGATGTGATTATGATAAGAACATACGAATAACGAGCTCCGTAGTTGAGTCACTATTTTAACGGCCGCCCAGAATGCTGAGTCAGAAGTTCAAATCAAGGCAGGCCGTAAGCGCTTACACTATGTGTATCTTCGTGAATCTGTAGCTTGAAGTTGAATGGACGGCAACTTCATGCAAGCAATGTATCTCTCTTTTGACAGCGATACAAGATACGAGCTAAAGATACGAATTTTTTAAATAGACACCACAAAGTTCTTATCTGAACGTCATAGAAAATCTGTGACATATAGCAGAATTGAAAATGCATCCGTCGGACTTGGAAGGACATCACTGAAACATGGAGTATAGTCCCATTAGAACAAGTCCAAGCATATTAATAATTTCTATGTCCAGAAGGTGGTCAATGCGATTATATGAAACTTTGAGTTATGCATACCAACTCCGACTCTTAGAATTCTTTTGGCGACCGTTGAGTACTTAGTACCTTGACCGTTGAAAGCATCTTAACCCCTGTGTTAAGGCTTGGCGGCGGGGAAAGACGTGTATTCGCACTAATGCACACATTTCATTCCAGAAGGCAGCGAAAGAACTCCCAAGATGGAGTCAATGATGGCGTCTACAGTCCCAGTAAAGATAGACAAAGTGTTCCATCTATTTTGAGCTCCTTCGGCATATTTGGACAAGATGTCATCTAGGAATCTCAAGGGTAACTCAGGCTTCTAGAACAGATATGTTGGCGAATGAGCCGAAAGGCTCAATTCCTTAGTACTAATTCGGTAGTACAAATGCGTGTGTTCTCGGAGTATCTAATAAATTTGAGCTTGCTCCCCGGGTTGGGATAGGACTTTGGGTTAACTACACACTCACGGGAAAAATAGGTGTTACGAAGTAACCAAGAACCTAACGCGACGCATCTCAACCTAGAATGTGAGAACATTTAACGGGCGAGGTGCCGCCAAAGAACTAGCAGAAGCCCTTAGCTGCTTTAAAAACATACATTACTGCTGTCCAGGAAATACGATTGTATTAACAAGGAAAGAATGAAAAACTATGGACCTTGTTATACAGAGAAACAGCGGCTATTCGGATGTAGATTTGTTATAAGTGCCAGAACCAGGCAAGAAGTATTGCGTTTTCAAGACAGACGCATTGTAATAATCCGCTTCAGGGCCGAGCTTGCCAACATATGCGCTCAAGCGCCGACGGAGAAAAAAGATGATATGGCGAAAGACTGTTTCTACCAGCTCCTTGACAAAACTAATAAGCGGAAAAGAAGTACGAGGTTAAAATCAAAGATTTTAACGCAAAGGTAGGAAGTTTAATCCGAAAACACAACCTACACGACACCACGTCTGGCAAGTGACTTAGGCTAATTGGCTTCGCTGGGGAACGAAAGGCCACTATAGCCATCATACAGCTTCGTCAACTCGATATTAATAAGAGTACATGGCGGCCTCCAGATCAACAAACGGTTAATCAAATATCAGAACGCATCCACTAACATCGACTCGGACCACGACTTTGTCACAGTCAACGTAAGAATGCGGATATCCACTACGCCACAAAAAATCAGAAATAGAGTGAACAAGTTAAATGTCGAAAGACTGCAATCGCCAAGTCCTTGGCAGAACGCGTATCCCCTAACGTCTCCATTAACACCATTTCAATAGCATCTAATGTCGAAGAAAAATGACAACAATGTCAACAACCATTAGATAAGCTGCAAGTAATGTACTAGGTATCTCGCGTCCACCGGTAAGAAACCAATGGTTTGAAACAAAATGCCGATAGTCGCTCGCATCCAAGAACGAGGCCTTCAAGGCTAAGCTGGAGGTGACGACATGAGCTGAAAGCCATTGAGCTCTATAGGCAAAGGAGAACGAAAGAATGCCGGCTTTTCAGAATGAAGACACAAGATTAAGTAAAGAGCTCTTTTACCAAATGTTAAAACATCAAAGCCGGAGATACAAGAATTCTGTCGAGACACATTCGATGCGGAAGTATGGAGGAACTACTTGGGCGACGAAACATTTAATACTGGCGATGACAACCAAACTTAGTTTAACAAGACTGCCTGAAAAGACGACCGTCCAGCCGAGCTTTATAAAGCTTGCGGAGATAATTTGGTTAGTATCTAACATTCACCAACTCATAAGCAAAATTTGAGCAGATGAAAGTATGCCTGAATAATGGAACCTCAGCATCGTTTGCCGGATCCACAAAAACGGAGAACCTCTGATCTGGGCCAACTACCCAGGCATAATTCTCCTAAGCATCGGCTACAAGATCCGATATGCCTTAATATGTGAAGGCCAGAAACCATTTACCAACAATTGGATTGGACTGATAAAGTATTCACACTTCGGCAAATCCTGAAAAAAAAAACCTAAAGTCTAAGTCGATACCCACCATCTATTCATCGATTTCAATGCACATACGAGAGAATTTATAGAGACGAACTTGGTTACCACCCAAACTCGTCCGTCTGTGTAGGATACTCCATCAGGGTCGGAAACGACCTTACCGACACATTTGAGGTTATCGGGAATTATTTTTCCCACGAAATTTTTCCCATTCAACAATCAATTTACATTGCTGAATGGGAAAAATAATTCCTGATAACCCTAAATCAATACAAAAAAGGATTTAGTCAAGGTGTGACTTCTTTAATCTGATTCTTGAGAGAATTGTTCAACTTGAGCGCCAACACCAATGGTTCGATCTTTAATAAATTGGTGCAACTCCTAGCATACGCCGACTCAACGTGATGTTATAGCCACGTTTGCTCGTACATAGATGGAAGCGGCAAAAATGGGTTTAGCAGTAAATAAGGATAAGACTATAATATATGCTGCCAACACGAAAGGACACGTAACCTGAGATAAGGGAAGTAAAGAGATACCAATCTTCTCGGTTTGCCTACAAGCTAAATTCACCCATAATTACTTATCTTACACATACTATCACATTTTTAAGCAAGTATGCGTGAGATAAGTTATTCCCCACATTTTTTGCTCAAAATTTTTCGATTTTCCGCCGCTACCTCGCCGACCTCACCAACAACCATCACAGAAAGGGGTGAAAATGTACATCGGAGTTAAAACAGCTGTAGCAATGCCACCACCAATGAGCGCATCCAAGAGAAAGTTAAGAAATAAGCATCGCGTTCAGTTTTGAATAATCAATTTAATCAAATATTGAAAATATATTTATTTATTTTTTATGTTATGGTTGAAAAAATATTAGCACCAAAAAACCTACTGAGAACAATAAAATAGAATTCTAATTTTTCGTGTGCGTTGAATTCATTAATACTTCCATTAATTTTGTATTTGTGTTGTTACTGCATATGTAACTAAGTCCACATGTTTGCGATAAATCGTTCTAATTGTCCTATTTATCTGTCTAACTCATTCTGTGATATTTTGATATAGATATTATCTTTGAAAAAACGGATAATGGTATTATTACATTTACCTATATGCAATTAACACAATGTGTGGAAAAAGGATATAAATTTTATTACGTATATCTGGCTGTAGCAGACCTTCGTAAAAACGCAAGATGTTTTTAATGAGGAAAGATTTTTGTTGTTTTTTTTTTTCATTTTAAAAAGTACATATTGACATAAGTTTGAACCGAGAATATCGTAAATGGTGGAATAAATATTGAAGTTCCATCAGAAGTTTAGCCATTTGATTTATATTGCGGGTTTATGGGTTTATACAAAAACACATTTTTCACTTCTATCCAAGCATAAATCTTACTACGAAAATTATTGGAACTAGGATATTTTACAAGATATACATACTTTGCTTAGTTATGCCAAAAAATAACAGGAATACAGACTGTGACACAACTGTTGCAGCCGTATTAATAAAAAAATTAACAATTATTATCTAATCTTTTGATTAAAAGCTAATTATGAATTAAGAATTTTTTTAATAGCTAATTGACGTTTTGTGACAAATCTCTTACTATGTACATATATTCCATATTCCGTTGTTGTTTATTTTATTTTTATTCTATATGTGCAATATAGTTTGCATTTTCATGTGCAGAAGAAGTCACAATTCAATTCACCTGATTCGGTAATTAAGTTTATTTTATGGTTAACAACGTTAATAAACGAATAACGCAACACCAGATCACTCCGAAGTAGGAATCGACTACGAAAACTCGTAGAGATTTATTAAATTAATACATCCTCTCGGAAATCATTTTGTTTAAAAATAAATTATTACACTTAAATAGTTTGTTTTTGTCCTTAAGGATGAGTTGAATACATTCAATTCATATAATTTACAAAACAAACATTTACTTCACTGAATACATTCAAAAACATATGTTTGTATTCACCAAAACATACAATTTTAAGCTGTCATTTAATTTTTTGGTTTGTTTACATTTTTTTTACTATTTTCGTTTGTTTGTGTAAAAATGAAGTGCAAAATAAAACAAAAAAGTGCGCCCAAAAGTTTACATAAAGTTAATTTGTGAAGTGCGACAAGACAAAGTGCGAATATGTTTCCACGCACGCAAAAACAACAAACGCAAAAAAATAAACGAATGTCGACTGAAATGTCATAAAAAAATAAATCTACCGCGCTGCTAAACAGCTGTTAATGAAAGTGTCAAAACCCAAAATTTCTCGTCTGCTGAATTCTTTTACTCGGAAATACATGTATTCACAGACAGGAGTGCATTGGTGGTGGAACTACTAAAACAACTAACTCTTGAGTTGATTCAGGGTGAGAGAGGTAGAAGTTTGGTATCTCTTTACTTCCTTTATCTCTGCACGTAACATAGACGAATTGGACGGAAAGTCATCATTGACAGATGTAAATTTGAGGTAGTATAGGACTTTTTCTACCTCGGCTCCGCTATTAACTTTAACAACACCATCTTGTCAGAAATTCAACGAAGAATTACTCTTGCCAATTGTTGTTTTTTCGGGCTAAGAACATAATTCATAAATCCTGAACTATTAAAGAGATTCTTCAGGAGTTGAACTGTCAAGCTTTGATAGATTTTATCAGATTAATTATGTAGATATACACTGATTTGTATGTTCTTAACAACCGATTGAAAAAAATAACTAAAAAAAAAATGAACGAAACTAAATTTTGTTTCGTTAGTTTTTGTTTACAACTGTCTCAGTACGCAAACGGCTAAGCGTTATTATTGCAATTTTTTGCAATTTTCTGTTGAGATTGAAAAATAGTTTCACATCTACGTTTATTCAAATTGATGCCTGAATAGACAACTAATCCCATGGCTTGTTTCTTCTACCATGACTAAGTCAAGAGAACACTTCGTGCCCAAATCTTACAACTGGTGGTTAAGGTATTTAAGGGCTGAAGTTGAATGTGAACTACACCTAAACGTCAAGTTTTTTTCTGCATTTCATTTGACATTTCTCAGTTTCAAACTCACTCAATCTGAACCATGGAAAGATACACAATCGAGCAACAGGTTCAAGTTATTCAGGCTTATTATGAAAATGGGCGTTCAAATCAAAATGCATATCGTGCACTTCGTGATTTTTTCGGTCAATTTAATCGTCCAAAAGTGCGTGCAATCGGAAAAATCGTTCAAAATACAGCTCGTACTGCAGAAATTATTGCTGCTGTCCCGAAAGTGTGGCTAAAAAGCTGTCCACCTCAATTCGTCGTCGTGCCCAACAATTGCACTTTTCACGCTCGTCGTCGATGACCATTATGCATAAAGACTTGCATTTACACGGTTACAAGGTGCAATTTACAAGTGTCGTCAATGGTCAGAGTGGTGGCAAGAAATGGCAACAGTGGATGATAAATTTTCGAAGAAATTCATCTTCAGTGATGGGGCACATTTTCACCTCAGTGGATTCGTCAATTAGCAGAATTGCCGCATTTGGGCGAATGATAATCCAAGAGTGATTGTCGAAAAACCAATGCACCCACAAAGAGTGACTGTTTGGTGCGGTTTATGGGCTGGCAGCATCATCGGGCCGTTTTTTTTTTTTCCAAAGTGATGCCGGTGAGGTAGTTATTGTGAACGGTGTTCGCTATCGTGAAATGACAACGAACTTTTTATGGCCCGAGTTGGAAGATATGGATGTGGACGATATGTGGTTTCAACAGGACGTGCCACTTGCCACACAGCTAACGAAACAATGGCTTTCCCGCGCGACTTATTCAATGACCGTGTTATCTCACGTGGTGGCGATGTCAATTGGCCGCCAGGATCATGTGATTTGACACCGTTGGACTTCTTTCTTTCGGGTTATTTGAAAGAAAAGTTGTACGTCGATAAGGCAGCATTAATTCAAGAGCTAAAGGGATAATTCGGCACATTAACGGCATAGAACCAGGCATAGAACCTGAATTATGTCTCAGCGTCATCGAAAATGTTGACCATCGGATGAAGGTGTGCCATTTTGCCGATATTTTGTTCCATACATAATTGAACCATACCAACATTATCATAATAAAAAGAAATGACAATAATTTCCTAAACAATTTGTGTTTTATTAAAAATCAATATCGGCCCTTAAAATACAAATTTTAGTGACTAAGCGTAAGGACCTTAAAACTAGCCTTAAAAAAAAAGATTCATTCTGACAAAATCATTTGAAACATCTTGAAATACAATTTCGATCCTAATAGATTAATCTAATTAATAGACTTGGGAATAATTCTCAATAAATTAAATAAGCCTTGAAGTAGCATGAAATTTCCATCACAAGAGCTCAATTGAAGAATGCAATTAAAATATTGACAGCTTACCTCTAGGTTCGGTCTTGATAGCCGGATTTGGTAGATTTAAGAACGTCATTCCTTGCTGCGTTCCTGAAATTGCAATATATTAACAAAATTATCAATAAGCAAACAAATAAAAACAAATTAACAATAATAAGCAAAAAAAAATTAAAGCATCATGCAAAAATAAAATATGCAAATGTCAAAAATGTTTATTGTGATTATAAATATGCGTATACCTTAAACAAGCCAATAAAAACACTAAAACACATTTACATAAGATTAAGAAAAAAAAATACTCAATAAACTTCAGCAGCATTAATGTTAAATTAAAAAAAAAAACATAAACAACTTTAATAAAAAACACACTCTAAAACAAACTTGCTACACTTACATGTACCTGACCCACACTATCTGCAATAATTTTCAGAAATAAATAAAACTACCCCTTTGTTTTTCATTTATATACGAAACAATTATTCTTATATTTATTTATGTCTGCCATCTATTTTTTTTTTAAATAATAAAATTCATCTATTTGTTTTTTTTTGTTTGTAAATATTTGTTCATCAACAACTATGGGGTATTTTGAATACAACCATTTATTTTGTAATAATGAATATGTATTCACTTATAATCAAATTCATTTAAATTTTCTAAATAAGAGTTGGTTTTTTATAACCTTGTTTTTTTCTTTATAAAATATATATTCCAAAATTTAACAGTACCCGAATTTTTACTAAATTTGTATTTGTTTTGTAAAAAAAAAACTTGACAAGTGACAAGTTATTTTCTTTTGTATTTTGTTTACACACACACACAATCAATGCCATTTAAAATATTTTTTTTATTCTTATATGCTGAGCATTTTTTTTTCTTATTAAAAATTTAAAATATTATATATTTTATTTTTTTTTTTGTAATAAGGACAATCAAAGGAACAATACTTTTATTTATACTCTAAGTCTAGCTAAATTATTTTATTTTATGCATTCAAGTTTTGATATTATTGCACTTTTTTTGTGTTTATATTGTTAAATTTTTCAAATGCATTTATTTGTATAATTTAACGATTTTATTTTCTATATTAAATATTGTATTAAATATGTTATGTGCCCATTGTTCAAGTGAAGAAATTATTCGTATGTAAAGTGTACTGTTTTGTTGTATAGTCTTTTAGTTGATTAATTATATATTTTGCCCTTGTTTTGGGGTAAAAAATTGTTTGTTAAAAATTTATTGGTAAGGCATTTATTTGGTTAGATAAATTGGCTGTTGAGAAAATTACGATTTTTCTTTGAAAGTGATTGTAACACATTTTGTGTTGGTATTTAAAAAGTTGTTTTTAGATAGCTCTTGGGAATAATAACAAGAAGTTGACATCTTCAGAAAGTATCAACAGACAAAGTGCGGATATTTTTTTTGTTAAAAGTGCAATTCTTTGGCTATCCAAATATATCGCTTTGTTGTGTATATGAACGGATTCAACAATACTTTTTAGGTTTTAATCCGTGTAAAGAAATGGTCTGGCAGAAAATTGATTTTCGTTACAAAATGTAACTATGAAATTCCTCAATCAGAGGAAATACAAAGTCACAACGCTCATTAATCTGCTTAAACAGTTTATTTAATTTAAATCCTGAAATCCAAATTCATTCACATCCATCAAATAATATTTGTTTAGAAAAAAAAAATTCCTAAGCACACAATTTTTTTATGGCAAGTCTCCATAAAGCATTAAGCATCACAAAATGCAATGGAAACCTCTCTAAATGAATTTAGTAAATTAAACGTTATAATTATTCATATGAAATAACTAAATTAATTAAAATATTCAAAACGACAAAAAAAATATAATTAAAACTAAAATTATTTATGAATGTAAAAAATAAAATAAACAAAAATATATGGCGTATGAGTGATATTTGGATAATTTTACAAGTAAAATAAACAATACTAGTGAGTTGATGAAATGCTATGTAAATGAGCAGAATTTAGATGACACCATTCCCAAAATATTATCAACATCTGTATAATAATATTTGACAGACTAAAAATAGATTATGTGGACGGATTTATACTGTTACCATAGCGCGATGAAATAATGATAAATTTGTCAACATTGAAGGAAATTGAAAATAAAAAACTAAAATATCCATTGCTTTACCTCTAAAATTGAATAACTGATGCATGAATTTTAAATACAAATGGTCCTTCAGGTGCATTTAAATGTAAGCCCAATCACAGACTATAGTAAAAACAATTTCATGCGTCTGTGGCATAGGGTAAATTTGAAAACTCATCTCTGCACAGTTGATACCTAACCAACGCCGACAAACATTCATTAAATTCGTGATCATTAGTCACATTCGTTAGGGAAACGCAATGTTACTGAGCAAGAAAAATCAATATTAACTTACAACCATGAGGTATTCGAATCAATAATCAGAAAAATCAGGCAAAACATTATAGCCGACGAGTTTCATCTCAATTTTCAAAGAAGAAAAAGAAAGGAAACGCAATGTTACTGAGCAAGAACAATCAATATTAACTTACAACCATGAGGTATTCGAATCAATAATCAGAAAAATAAGGCAAAACATTATAGCCGCCGAGTTTTATCTCAATTTTCAAAGAAAAAAAAAGAAATGTACATCATTCTATGTAATTTATTCACAAGACTGAAATAATTCAACTCACTTCAATTCATATTCATTAAAGGAAAGTCTTGGCATCACTGAAATTGAATAACAAACATTATTGCAAGGTTGCATAAACTGATCTGCAAACGTCACGAAGAAAAGCATCAAATCCGAAACGACAATCATTATTTGCGTCGCATCGATGTGCGTTTAATTGACGTTTCAAACCTACGACCAGATTCATCTTGAAGATGTATGTATCTCCATTAAAATTCGTTTTTCTGGTCTTAGTAAGATAATCTGCCCTAGCGAGGTATCCTTCGGAGCGGAAAATTCTCTGACTTTGTACGATTCGGAGGAGTTTAACTTCGAGGTATTCTTCGGAACAGCTGTTTTCGGAATATTTCTCCGACATTTTGGAACGCATCCCGGCGAATTGCGTTGAAGTGCGTTCAGGTGCATTTTTCATGCATTTTTTGACAGCCAAGTGCACTTCTTTTCCGATTTCATCCGAAACAAATTCTTCAAGGAATTTATTTACGAATTGTAGTGAAGTGATTTTTCTCCGATGAAACATACCTCGAATGCAATTTGAACCTCCGACGAAGTATGCGTTGCGGAAAATTGTCCGCCCTACAGATACCTCGATACGGCAGAATACCTTTGCATGTAAAAGATTTCTTGTTCGATAACAATATCGAATTTGGTGATTAATGACAGTTTAATCAAAGAACCTACCAATGAGAACTCCTTGATTAAACTGTCATTAATCTTTAAATTCGATGTTTGTTATCGAATAGTAAATCTGGTACTTTTTTTTATCGAAAAGAACTAGTGACACTGAACAACTGATATATAAAAAACGAATGTCATTTAGCTTGTTAAACAAACTGGAATTTATGAAAAAAATCTTCTCCATTTCTCTTCCTGATAAAGGATTTCTTTTTAAATAAAAAAAAATAAAACATGTTATGTTTGTAAATGGCACAGCTAAAATCGTGAAAATCTCTTAGGCCGTGTGTCAATTGCGCTAAAATTTTAGCCAGTGGATACATTTTGACATTAGTATGGCGACTAGAGACAAAAGTTTAACCTGCTCAACAGCTCGCTAAAATGTATCCAGTGGCTAATTTTTGATATTTGATATATCTATCTAGATGGAAAGCACCTGCAGAAATGTCAAAAATTAGCCGGTGGATAAAGTTTAACCCCCATTTTAACGCAATTGACACACGTTCTTAGTATACACACAATATACATTTATTTAGCTCCCGTATTTGACATTTTGAGATGCGAATTGTTTACGAACACATTTAGAATTTTTTTATTGATTTATTTTTATAAAATAAAAGCTGACCCGACAGGTTCCTAAAACAAAAGGAGGAACACTTTCGTATTTTTCTCTTCTTTGCAGTGATTTTCTGTGGATTTCAGCAAGACGTATTTCCAAACACAAGTTTGACTACAGCTGTCAGAAAATATGTGTGTTTTAATAACCATTAAAATGCGATATCTTAGCAAATACGATCATGGTTTTATGCTCACTATTCGTGGTTACAGTCAAGAAACTATATTACGATATCTCAGTGGACATAATCATTAAATTAAGAAAACAGCTGACAGTTTGGTTTGACGCAAGCAGCAGTAAAGGCAATTTTTCAATTGTGTTAACAAATTTGTCAGTGAACATTTTTTTGGTATTATTCTGATGAATATAGATGTCAAATTTGAAACCCGCTCTCTGGCTCGCTAAAATGTTTTTTAATGTCAATGTATTTTGTAATCAGTACCTCCATTTTGGCATTTGATGAGAGAAATGTAGACTTTTTTTTACTGTCAACACATTCGATTTATATATTTGGCAGTAATTACCTGATTTTAGATATGGCAGAATAACAATCCATCGTGGAGATTATTAATAAAAAGAACACCAGGTAATATGATTTGTATATCAAAATCGGTAATGAAATATTATTAAGCACCTTCGCCAATACAAATTTAAAAAAAAAAACTGGGATTTTCTTTACTTCCAATGATTCATTTATTGATTGAGTAGATGTCTGACATTAAACGATCAGCTGACGTGAAAAGAGGCCGTGAAACAGCCGTCACATATTTGTGACAAATGATTAAGAGCGGTATAAAGGCTCATTTGCCATGAAAACGTAGTCATCGTTCATAAAGTTGACATAGTTAGATCTGTCCGTCCTCTTAGAGAGTCTTATTATAATTAAGTGCTCTGAGACATGAGCATTGATTTAAGCAAAATGTTAATATACTCAACGACATTGGCGAGGGAAAAGTATATTCGAATGGTAGATTTTTTGTATTTGACGTTCTACAAATAACTTCAAAACTGTTTCTTTATTAAATAAATTGATAGCGTATAAGCACTTATTAAATGCAAGAATGTTATAAGGCAGAATGGCTTGCATTCTATAAAAAGGACTGTCAAATGGAAACGTTAAGATTCAATACAGCTGTAGGTAACAGTGTGAATAAATCGGAGCAAGAACAGAAGAATTTGAATGTCAAAATCGGTTTAAGCACATTAAATGTCAAATTTTAAACAGTGTTTATCCGTAAATTTTTTTTTTTATTGGAGATTAATGTTATTATCCTTGCTTACTTTCTTTTGTTTTCATACAATGTTTTGTTTCAATACAATATACATAACTCCTTTTAAAAAGGTAAAATAAGTGGGTATTTGGCAGATGTTTTTGTGAGTGGTTTAGTTCAAAGTTTACTACCAGCGAGCATACCCAGAGTCGTCACTTCTGTTAACCATGTCAGAAAATACTTTATTTAATAAGGCATGGACGTCTAGATATGCCAGGTCCACAAAGGACGTTACCAGGAATACAAGTGTTCTGCCTGGAGTGGTAACACACATAATGTCTGTTTGAGACTGTGTTTGAAGAAGACTTCAAATATATCATTCATTGTTAATGTTGTTTTAGTATGAGCTGCATACAGGAAATTCTAGACAATGTCTTTATTTTCCATCTACCTCCTTTACGTTGTTATACAACTAGGGGCTGAACAAAGCTTTTAAATCCAGCTATCATTATAAATTTACATTAATTGACGCTTAACGTAAACTAATGACAACTCAACCTTAAACTATAGTAACATGATAGCCTTGTCAAAACACTAACTTACCGCTTTTCAAATCAGACATATCAAATCTTCTGTTTTCACTCTTATAAAGTGACACTTCAACAAAAGTCACAATTGACAGCAATACTATACTGTTTTGTGATTTTCCTATATTTTAACAATTTCTCAACGATGCAAAATCAAATACCCTCGGCAATTTTTTTGACAGAAAAACTAAACAAATACAACATCCAAGAAATACCACCACCAATAATAAATTTACAGAGTGGAATCCATCACCATGAAATTACAACCATAAAAATGTCAACAAATGTATACAATGAATGCGAAATATACTCTTTTTTCTACGATGAAAATCTCTCAAACGAGAGACAAGTAATGTGACAGTTCGGACAGAAGATATGGAAAATGGAAACAACTTACGACCATCAGGATGATCACTTTGATGCTGTGGATGTTGTTGTTGTTGCTGATTGTGTTGTTGTTGCAATTCAAAATGCCTCATTATATGCATATTGGCATCACCGCCAGTTTTTTGTCGTTTGCGTTTTAGTACAGCGGGATCTATAATACAGAAATAAGTACACCGTTTTAACAATTTGACAGTTTTTCTTTAGTTTATCTTTTTTTTTCTGTTTTCCTTTGGCTAAAATTTTATACAATAACAGGAATTAGTTTTGTTCATTGACTTAAGTTCTACAACAAAATAAATTATGTTCCAATTAGTTTTCTTTTTTAACTTCACTTGATATGACTGCAAGGTACATTTTTATTCTTAGAGAATACAAAATATCATCTTACAAGCTTTCTCCTTGTAGAGATTTACAAAAAAAAAATTGGTTTTCTTTTCAAATACAAATTGCTTACACAAAAAAGAATTCTATTTCTTTGGGACGATAATAAGAGGTTTGAAAAAAATTAATAAAACCTTTTTCCATCCACAATAGTGTGTAGTACAAATAAATTGACAATATCCCTTTATTTTGACATTGTTCATCCTGATCCAGGATTGTGACAAAATGTGTCAAAAATATTTCCTAAAAATAAAAACAAATATTGGCCACTATTCAGTGGAGCTAGTGTATAGCCCAACACTGATGACAGCCTTTACAAAGTGAGTACAGTTGTGGAGTGAAATAAAGTCCTACTCCGCTTTTCTCAAAAAAATACATTGAAGGTATATCCATCTCCATGCTCTCAGTTAATTTTATTCGCCTCGGATAGTCGCTTTGCCACCTCCTCAGGTGTTAAAATCTCTCCAGCATCAACTGGCGCATAGTAACATGACGTGTCGTCAAATTCACTTGCTGTCGCCTGTGGCGCTATACTCGTGTATAATGCGAAATGCTCGGCTTCTGTTAAATCAACGTCCGGATGGAGTTCGACCCCGAATTGACCCTCGCAGAGATTCTTTAAACTCTGACGATCGGCAATGGCGACCAGTTCCATGTTGCCATCATTGATTGGAATGTCAACCAGTGTCATGGCACTGACAGTTTTCCGATCGAGTGTATTGTTGAGCATAATCGTGCTAGCATCGGAGTATGCTTCATGCATTGGCAGACTATTCGATGAATCACCCTTCAGAGGGATGTGTATGACGTCGGCTGTGAGGTGAGGTCTCTTGCCAGAAACGCTGCTGACACTTCGACTGACCAGTTTACCGGATTTTGCGGCTTTTGCACCGTTCGTGGGACTGCTCGTGGCGGATATACTGGTTGGCTGAAGAGATTTCAGGGATCGCATGGACGAACGATTAGTGTCGTTTAGAGAGAAATGCGCTATACTGGGTTCGCGTGATCCCATCGGACTAGTGGCCTTTGATCCAGGCGACGAGCCCGTCTGACTTAAGTCAGACTTACTCTTGCGCTGTGAGAAAAGTTTCGAGAAGAAACCCGGCTTCTTTTGTTTTGTCAAAGTGTTACTGTTCGGGGTAGGTGGCAATTTTTTCGTTGGTGGCGACTGATCCGGCGTTTTCATTATGATTATCTGCGATGGAGGTCGAGCCGGTGATGTTGGACTGTTGCGAAGAGTTACGGTGCCATCCTGCTTACGGATGCGTTTCGGAGGAAGTGGTGGTACGTTCTCATCACCGACCACACTGCTACTAGTTGACTTTGGTGAAGGCACGTTCACCAAATCGATGATCGGCGCTGGTGGATTCACGATAATCTCAACGGAGTCATAGTGATCGGCACGTTCTGGTGGCAATGCCATCAGAGGTGGCATCAAGTCAGCCATTGGATAAGGATTTTTAAAAGCCATTTCGAGACTTGTGTAGGTTGCGGCATCATCGAAACTCTCATCGACTTCCATTGCAGCTGGTGTATCTTTTGTCAAGCTGCCATCGACAGAGCTAAGCTCATTGGCCAACGTATTGTTGAATGTCTCTAGTCTAAGCTTACTATCGACGTAGATCTCCTCTAGCTCTTCTGACTGATCGAGTAAGTCATTTAAAGTTTTGTCCTCTTCAGAGGTTACAATCGTGGATGCGGTCAACGCTGTAACTGCTTCGTTAGCCGGTGGTGAACCGCTGTCGGTAGTTCGTTCGAAATCTTCGGTGGACTTGAGCCATTCGGTAATTTTGTCATTCGTAGACAATTGTCGTGGTTCCAATGCGTCCTCTTTAGCCGATTCTTCCTCAACCTCCTCTGTTTGAGGGGTGGAATCTTGCGTCTGAGTATTAGCATGCTGATATTGTTCCGGCACACGCACTTCCAATTCCATTTCCTTAATCTTTTCGTCGATTATGCTGTCGACCTCCTTTTCCATGCGTCGCTTGGCTGACTCTTCATCATCGGTGACAGTGCCAAAAGACTTAGTTTGATCCTCATCAGTTGGAGTGTCCAAGTTGATAATATCGCTTTGTACACCAACCTCCTGATACTTGGGGATCGCTGCCTGAGCAGCCAATGTAGCTGCCTTATCCTCGTTGAGGATTTGCTGAAATATACCCATGTCGGCTTTCCGTTTCAAATTTTTACGGATGGCCCAGAATGTACGCCTACCTGATTCTAATGGAAGATAGTCGAACGGCAGAGGTTCACTGACTGCGCCGTCCGATGGTCGTCGAAGTTGAATAAAGACCTAAAAGCAACAAAAAAAAAATCATCATAAATCGTTGATGTCTTCAGCTGGAAAAAAACTCTTAAACTCTTACCTTGGCCGGCTGCTCGATATCCATCGTTCTGTAGCGTGGTGTTTTGAATGAAATGGCAGTTTGTTTATGTACATCTGTATGCTGGAAATCACCAAAACCCTCCCAGACTAATTGTCCATTGTGCTCCTCGAAGAAACGGACTGATATATCCTCTTTGGCAACCTTCTCACAGAGAAGGATAATCTCCTTTCCGCCATAGACTGTGCTCGCGCAGCTACATAGACGGCAGATAACTAGATCGGACATAGCTTTCTTATCGTAGATGGGATCCGAGACAACCGGTGTTAGGGGTATGGTGGTACCTTTCACATCGTTTTGGAGAAACACTTGAAAGCACAAGCGCACCGAATTCAAATCTATGCTAGACGGTTGAAATTTGTGCGAGAATCCAGCTAAAAAGGAGCATAAGAACATGCGTTTGTTAATGGCAGAGTTGGTAAAGGAGTTTAAACTCACTTTTGAATGGATCCACTCGAATATCTTCTCGGGCTCGCAGAGCTGATTCGATATCCTTTTTCTTTACACATTGTATTCCTAAATTACTAAATACTGCTCGCATGGTTTCTCTATTAATTTCTAGTGTGCATACTCCCTTCTTACAGCCCTCTTTACCAACTAAATTATGAGGATGTGGTCTGAAATGATAAAGCAGGATTTTTCATTAATAACAGGATAAAAAAATTCAGGTGACAAAAAATGTATATAGCTATAGGTATAGGAAGTAATATATTGCTTTCGTACTGATTCCGTGCCCACTAGATCTTCCGGATCTCAGCGGCAAAAATGTGAACTAAATTGACAGCTTATTAAAGTTTGATCATGGAATAAAAGATCAATGTAAGGTCCTTTCACTAAGGGTATTCATGCAACGTCGTAATTTTACTACTTGCGAAGGATTGTAATTTTACGACGACTTTTCATGAACGATCGTAAAACTGTACCAATAAATAATGCGCTAACCCACTAAATTGAATGTCCATTGAGTAATTTAGGAACTTTGTTCGTATTGTTCTCTTTGCGTTTTACATAATTTTTTCAGTTTAGCGAATACGTTTGATGTTTACCATCGCAGTTTACAAATCTGTCGGAAAATTCCGATATTGTTAGAAAGAATTTCACATACAAATTTTGACAGTTCATTTATCATGTCGTAATTTTATCACGTTTACAACGTTTACGACGACTTTCCGACGTTGCATGAACACCCCTACTGATTGAGATCCTCGTGTCCAGTTATAGCTATCATTGAAAACCCTAATTGGAAATTTTCTTTCACAAATTCTGGTTTATTTTTATAAATTCAATCATTGGCGAGTTGGTGTCAAAACAAAGCTTATGAATTTTAGAACCATGCTTTGCATTTCTTTACAAATCTGGTTATCTTTCAAAATCAATTTTTAAAACGAACACACCTTTAGGGGTCGAAACACAAGAACGTTTTACGTTTCGTTACGCTCAAAAGCTTCATTAGCTGTCTGTTCTATCTGAATATCCTGGATTTTATCGATTATTAAAATCCCTATTTATCTATGCTGCACAATACTCGTTTATGATCGCACAAACTTCAAAACAACAAAAAGTTTGACAGTTCACACTGGCGTTGATCTTTCTTTGATTTAATTTACAACTATAATAACATTAAGCAAGTTTTCCGACTATATTGGTTTTTCTTACACTTCTCAACTGTTATCGTTTCACATTCAAACTTATCTGAGTAATCCGCTAATACTACGTTATCACTGGAGTTCAAATTACTAATTCTGAACATTACGTGTAACAGCTGTCTTTGATCCCTAAGTAGATTCACACAGCTTTTAAAAAAATGCTCTAAAAATCTATTCCGGTACTCCGGTTTAGTCAAAATCTACTCCAATAATAGTGGAATGACAGCGCATTTTAAAGTCATTCTTAAAAATCTCTAAGGCCAGGTTTTTTTAGTGCGAGATTATCCTAGTTTCGGGATTAAGCTCGACTTAACTCGAGAAATAAGTTTTTCAGTCAATTTAAATCCAGACTTAACTTTAAGTTAGCACAGCAAGTTTGGTGAGTTAACCCCTGGATTAAATGATCAGATGTTTTTGACAGATGATAAAATAACAAAAAAAAAACAATTATTTTCAATTCCATTTGTGTGGACATTTTTAGAAACTAAATAGATATGTGAACGATATAATATTTAAATTAAAATCCCGTCGACTCGAAACTATTTTAAGTAAGAGTTTGACAGTTTTAAGAAGAAAAATACTTGCAAGATCGCGACAAAGGCAATTTCATTTGTATGGGGAAATCTGATATTTTTCAATAACTTTTTGACAGCAAAATCGATTGATCTTGAGTGCTACCAAATTAAATCACCACACACGGAATCAAACTTAGTCCTGCACTGAAAAACTCTGAGTTAACTCTGGATTAAATTCATTCCGTTGTTAGTTAGCTTTGACTTAACTCAGCACTGAAAAACCGTGCCTAAGTATATATATAATTTTTTAACATACTCGCACATTTGATTCATTTTACTCCCCTTTTTCTTATTATCAAATTCAAAATTGATACCTTGGATACGTTGGAACGAAGGCACTTAGTCCTACTCGGCGTAAATGGTAAAGTCTAAAGGCGGAACTATAACAGTCGGAAGCAATCGGAAGCTAATGTCAAAATTCTATGTTAAGTTTTCTTCAGTACCATCAATTACTCAAGTTGCCCACAGTAGACTTTTGTGAATGGAAGCGATTCTCAGAGTGGCAGTCGTTTTGGCAAAAAGAAATTGTCGGACCAATAGGAAGCTAATGTAAAAACTCTTCGCTAGTTTTCTTCAGTACTGAAAATTACTTAAGTTGCCCATAATAGATTTTTGTGAATGGAAGCAATTGTCAGAGTAGAAGTCGTTTTGCCAAAAAAAAAATTCCTTGCTTATGAACTTGCAATACAAACTTCAATGTACGCAGCTGTTGAAGTGAAATGTCAAATTTTTGTATTAAAGAACAAAAGATAAAGAAAGAGCGAATGAATTCGCTTTTTCGCAAGTGAGCAAAAGTGATCGAAAACTGAACGAATCGAAGCGAAAAGATATTATGGTCGTACAATACAAATTGCATGTGTTCGCTCAGTTACGGAAGTGGTCGGCCGCAACCATCTTCTATCATAGTTCAGCCTTAAGAATAAAATAGGTACAGTCCGGATATAGCCTTGTATAGTAAAAGTAGGCATTGAACCTAACATGAAATGTACATTTTAACTAACTTCACTACTTTAGTCAGTACCTGTCACTTTATTTATTGGTTGTCAAAGACAGTGAGTACGTCAATAAAAACATGACTTCTCCCCAACTTATTTTTTCCGAATCTTAAGTTTTTTTTAGTAGCTACACTGTAAAGTAATTTTCGTCAAATATAGTCACATATAATAAAATAGTTTATTGTCATAACGTTCCTCATTCAATAAATGACCCGCCAGTATTGCATCATCCACTTTCAGCGGGTGGTAAGTAGGGTAGCCGTGGTAGGTACATATCAAAAAAAGTAGTGCACAGCGCCATTCACTTTCAACGGGTGGCAAGTAGGAGAAACATAGTACGAACAAATGTAGGCCAAATGCACATCATTCAGGTTCAAAAAAATCTCACCATGAGAGATTACCTGCATCTCAATGGAGGGCTCCAATCCACATTATTGTGTTTAAAATAACGAAACTTTTAATTTCATGAAGTATGCCTCTCTCGCTAAAATTAACTACCCCAATCCTTGATCAAAAACTTACCTATATGGTGGATCCTTTGTAACACATGAAACTACAACGACCGAACGTCCCTTGTAGCCGACAATTTCAATCGCTGGAAATGTCTTATTCTCTGGTGTACTATTGACACCCGGTATAGAGCCAGCCGATCGGCCTTCACACTCATACCGAAATCGAAGTGACTTTCCAGCGGGTTGCTCTGTAAGCTTAACGAAGGCCTTACGACGGATATTTTTGGCATTTACTGCTGCTGCTGACTGTTGTTGTTGTTGCTGTTGCTGCTGCTGTTGTTGCTGTTGTTGTTGCTGGGATTGCTGTTGTGGCAATATTGGAGTACCATTATAGCCGGCGGTAGATTGTTGTGTAGGATCAATGGCTTGTGCTCCCGCGCCACCCATTCCGCCGCCACTGCCAACGATTGGTGGGTTATTTTGAAACATTTCGTCACGAAGAACGTCAACTAGAAAGCAAAAAAAATTTTTTTTTGTAAATAACTGTTTAACTGAAATTTTTATTACACTCGATAAAAAAAAAAATCTTTCAATTTTATTCTAAGTGAAGGTGAGAACAGAATGAGGTGTGAAAAACTTGATTGGCAATTCTCACAACACGAAAACCCTTACGATTAAATTTAAGAAAAACAAAAAAAAAATTGTTTGGTCGATAAAGTATTGGTTATCCGCACCTGCCAATCGATTTTTTAATGGATTTTGCCAACAAAGAAAAATTCTATTCCGCTTGGAGTGGATGTATATTCTTGTGAGAACGAACGCACGTTTTACAGATGCGAGTGATCGTGAAAGATCACCAACAGATACTGAAATTGAGGAAAACTCGGAAAATTTGGTACCTTAGCGCGGTTTGTAAATATTTTCGCCTTCTCTGTGTCCGTCTCTCTTTAACGGGGATGAATATTTGTCGCAAAGATTTTATTGTTGTTGTTGTTTTTTTTTAAATTCACATTATAATATGATGGCCGAGCTTCCTTTTTGCTAATATAGAACAAAAAAAAATAATTTTAGGGGGTTATAGTTTGGTTGCCTCTGACAAGGAGGAGACTTGTCTATGCATAGAGTGAGACAGGCAAATAGATGCAAGGAAAACCAACCTGACAAAAAAAAAGCGTTTTGCGGAGAAGATGTGTTTAAAAATATAACTTTGCGTAACACATTTCGACAACGAAGATAAAGACGACGACGTGTGGTGGTTTAGGGGTGTTAATGTGAGCATTCTATTCGATGAAGAGGTGACGTTATAGTCTAGAAATAAAGGAAAGTGCTAGAAGCAGAAGGTAAGAGTAAGCGGAGTGAGGTTCCGAGGCTGAACACGCATTGTTTGTGTGCACATTCGATAGTTTGTTCTTCTTAAATAATGGGTAGATTTTCAGTTGAATTATTTAGCTTTCATTTATAGAATTTTGCTTGTCAAATATTGTTGGTAATATTGTCGATTTCTTGGTATTTAGTCTGGCGTACCTTCCATTGATGTAATCTGTAAAGGACAGACAAACTTATTGATGATTGTAATAATTTACATAAAGTATTGCGAATGACGTCTGGTTTCTATAGTTGCTAAGTCGTTTGGAAGCAGTGGATCTGACGGACAGTTTCTTGGAATGCCATGAAACTCCTTTTGAAAAGACACAAGTGGATGAACAATTTTAGATATGACAACTGGATTTCAACAACATTTCAAAAATATTAGACTCATTGGATATACAGTCCTTTTCAAATCAATATTCACTATGCAACATAGCGACTTGAGCTAATTTTTATGAAAAAAAAAACTGAGCTTACTCCATTTTTCTCCAGATTTCGTCATACTGACGTCCACTCAAAGTTTGTCTACGTTCACTGTTGGTAATCTGTGAACACAACCACTCACAAAAACATCTGTCAAGCAAACACTTCTTTTGCTTTTCAAAAATAATTCAGCTCCAAGGTAACAATTGCGCGATCTCCTTCATTTTCTGTTCACTAAATTCTCATAAATTCCAAATTCAAGATTTTGTCAGATATTTAAAATTGTATTCTTCAGTCACCAAAGGTTTCTCTAGTTTGTTCAATTTATTAACGCTAATAACGGTTATATATGTGCTTTAGGCCGAGTGTCAATTGCGTTAAAATGCGGGTAACATTTTTTTTTGACATTTCTGTAGGGGTAAACAAAAAATTATCTTTTTTCTGTGTCAATTGGATTAAATGGGATTTCATTTTAATACTATGTTCCATAATTTTCTAAAATAATTGGAACAAAATTCCTTTTTTTATAATTTCTTGTATTAAAAAAATACCGAATAGATTTCAGAAAGAACATAAAAAATCCCATATAGTTAAAAAATTATTGTCATTAAAAAAAATATTTTTGTACAATTCGTGGGCATGATTAAAGATATCCGCCCTACTTTGTTCATGTTAAACATATCTCGCATGTTGCGTAACAAATGTAATCATAACATTTTTGAAACCATTTTTTTTTAAATCCAATTTTAGTTTATTTTACTATTTGAATCAGATTTTCTGTTCTTTGTTTTTTGCTTTTTATTTAATAATCTGAATGTTGTACTATTATCCCGCCACATGTGAACACTGATAATGAGGAATCAGCGTGAGCCTGCTTTCCATCTCTGTCACCCCTCATTTGGTATACCAAATGTCAAAAATTAGCCACTAGATAAATTTGAAGGAGCTGTTGAGCAGGTTCAAATTTGAAGTCTCTAATCACAATACTAATGTCAAAATTTATCCACTGGCTAAAATTTTAACGCAATTGACACACTGCCTTAACTTTAAAGTCACTTCCTCGCAATCAGTATAAAAAAAAACAAATTTTTGGAGCAACAGGCTCGTTAGTACCCAGGGCAAAGCTTCCTCACAACCATTCATGATGGTGGGACCTCCTGTTTTATACCGACTCCGAACGGCAAATTTGGCATGCAATCAGTATAGTGAAGAGAAAAAAAGGGCCAACTTACAAATTTTCCAAAAAAGGAACAGCTAATGCTTAGTTGTCAAAATGCAAACTAGATAAGTGCTGCCATATCACCGACTGGCGTTTCTTTTTAGAAAAAATACGTCTTAAATAATTTTTACTGATTCCTTATACTAATAATCTAATCCCGTTCCCGTAGGCTGTCTATCACCCCTAAAAAATAGGAAAAATAGGAAATGTCAGAAAAAATAAGCTCTTCATAAGAGACAAGCAATTAGACTTACTGAACACAAGCAGTTAACTGTCAACAGGTAACTAACAAGTGACAATTAATCTCGGGGAAGCGTAGAAATGGTCGACAACAAAAAAAAAAAAACAATGTCGACTGGACAAAGATAAATTTCATCGACTGTGAACTGCAGGTTGATATGATTAAAATAAAACTGTAAATGACAACATTAACAGTTATACGAGAGTGGCTTGTTAAGGGAAACGTACGAATTGCCGCAACAAAAAAAATGTCGGCTACCAATAATGTATACTTTGGCATTTGCTAAAATCTCGAAAAAAAATTTGTTAGATTTTTGAAAATATCGAAAATTTAAAATCTCGACGCATAAAAAGTCGGCTAAATTTTTCGAATGTCGGTCAAATTGTTGACAAATTTGCAAATGTTTTCCATGTTGTTCATGGAATAGAAGATCATGGGAATGAAAGGCTTTTTTCAAACAGTTTGTTTGCTGTTAACAATAGTAGAACTTACTCGAACTTTGCCAGACTTTTATATAAATATAATTTTTTTTGTCAAAAAGTATACGAAGCCATCCATCACCAATCTATTTTTATTTTATTCGATAGTACACAGCTGATATTCATTACGTGTCAAATTTTATTTTACTATTAAGAGGTCCATCATAGAATCACTTGAACAAAACTCCAAGTCAAAAATTTGGGTCCATACAAAAAATACAAAAGTTAGCCAGCAACATTATCAAGGGGAGAGTACTGTACATAGAGTTAAACAGTTAGCCTAGAGGTTTTTTTTGTCTCAATGTCGACTATAGCTAAGTGAATGATGTTAACAATTACGCGAGCCCTTGCTTAACTATAGTCGACATTTTCAAATCGATATTTAAAAAAAATCGACATATTCACAGTCGATTTTTTGATCAGTCGACATTTTTACCAATCGATATTTTTTTGTTGGTATATTTTTGATCGATTTTTCGCGATCGATATTTTTAAAAGCGGTCGATCGTACCCAAGCCGCTTCTTAATCGACGTTTTACGGTAAAATCGACTTTAAAAGACACGATATTTTGATCGGTCGGTATTTTTACCAATCGACTTTTCGAAAGTCGACATTATGACGGTCGATGTTTTTGTATCGACATTTTAGAACTCGGCAAATCGTACCCAACCCTTAATTTCGATGTCTAAAGCACATGTTATATAAACGTCAAATGAAATACTCTCTTTGTGGGGAAAATTTTCAAAACAAAATATTTAAAGTTTACTAATTTCTACTGCAAAAGTAAGAGAACAAACCATTTATTTTGTCAAAAGTCAAAGGGTAACGTCACTGGATACACCTTGTCATACTTTTCGTATAAAAATTACATCGCACAAAACCATCGACAGAGTATGCGAGTGTGATATTATTTTATATTTTAGTCACCCGTCTGGCAGCTAAATCAAGCGTATAAATGATAATTAAAACGAAATTGAAAAAAACGATAATTCTAGGTAAATTTGATTGTCAAGATTTATATGCAAAGTAAGTCAGAGATGCACCGTTATACTATCTGACATGTGACTAATACTAATCGTGTGGTTAACCACTTACAAACTGTGCGTGACAACATGTAAACATTGGACAAAAATTAAATTTTCGAATGCGAAGTAGAGGCCAAATTGGCTTGACCGTGAATGATAAATAATAGATACGTCATTCAAAGATGCTTTCAAACGTTCGGCGAATGATTACTTTTGAATAGGTTTTTGGAAATTAAAATTTTATATACGAAATACTAATGTTATACTAATACACAATCACAAAGAGTATGCCTGATATAAAGTCGGCGGTTTGTGTTCTTTTGATGTGTCAAAAGGGGAACAATGAGCACAGGAGAAAATTATGGGAGATTCAAAATGGAGGTCAAGTGCTATTTTATACGTCACATACTGATGTCGTCAAATTCAATGATTCTTCTTGAAGATTTTTTTATTTTTATTACTTGGGATGTGTTGGAAGCTACATATTTGAAGTATGGTTCACGTATTCTATATAATAATATCTTTGTTAACGTTGCTAATGAGTAATAAAGATCATTTGTTGGAACACCTTGAATTTTGTATATTTGTTAAATTTTAAATTTATCAATTTAATTGAAATGGTTACTGAAAACTAACAAACATCAAATAAATTGGTGTCAACAATGTTTAATTTCGAAATGTTGTATTAATTTAAATATTAACCATAAATTCCAAGCAACATATGTTAAATAAACAACCCTCTAGCATTTATTAAAAATAAGTTCATCTGTCAATTTGATTACCATGTAAACATTTGAACTCACATTCGTTGTTCGGTTTAATTGATTCTCTATTGAATCATTCAATTAAACAGCAAATCAATAACCAACGCAATCGAAATAATTCAATCAAAGCACTAACACGAATGTTAAAAATTAATTATGTGTATATGTAGATTGTCCAGGATTTAATTTTTATATCTACACCCACATTAATGGCATTCATCGCGGCCATTTATAAAAATCTGCTTAATTGGATTTTTGATTAAATTATTTAAAAATGCCAATTAATGTAGCATTTAAGGTTTGTGAGCAAAGTACTTTTTGAAAGTGTTATCAGCAACGATTAATGTGTTTGCAATGAAATGAGTGTTAATTATTTCGTTGGTCATTATTTAAAAGGTTAAATGGCAATTGTTACCAAACTTACGACATTTTGTCAACTGTGCTATTACCAGAGAAATGGCATACATTGGCAGATGTCAGTAAGTGTCATTTTAATTAGTCGCAATATAGGTTTTTTTAAACTACAATTTTGTACTGATACTAGAATAGATCGTGGTTAGCATACTAAGCAAAATGAACCTTCACTGGTACTAGGTTAAGCTGCTATTTTGCAAACGCAGTGCGAAATTTCCGTGATTGAAATGACAGTTGCGACTTTTTTCGGTTTTAGTTAAACGTAGACATTTATTATGAATTACCAATGTTGATGTTTTGGAAATTAGTAGATATGATTCCAGAGTGTCTGTATCTTTGGAATGATGATGATTTCTTATACATCAACCTTTGCATCTCATTAAAAGCGAAAAGCAAACAATGATTTCAATCACGGATCAAAATGTAGGCGATGTGCAATTATTGATGGGATAACTCTTTACATTTCTTCGTAAATTTCCTATAAGGTATAAACATATGATTTTTACAACACAGCTTGAGATAAAAGACTTGGGAGTATTGGCTTCAATTTTTGGCAAAGCGTATGACCAATTACCATAGCAAGGAAAGAAAAGTATGTTGCCATTCACATTCACATGTGCAATTCAGCAATCACTTAGGTTCTTCTAGAATCAAAGATATTTTTGGCAGCTTTGGGATTCGCAGTTATCTAAATAGCGACATATGCGACAAGACCGATATTTAACATCTTTTGCGCAAATAGCAATGGGGTTCCGAATATAACTGGAGACCTGACTTTTGTTACCCATTTATGGACATCTGCGATGGAAAAACATGGAGAAATGATACCTGTTGCCATGGATGCCTATGACTTTCGATTCACTTTTTCACAGGGCATTTTCACAGGGTGGCATTTTTATATCTTATGTTTTGTATAAATGCTGGGGTGCCTCAAGGATCCGTTCTCTCACCCACATTATTTCTGATGCTCATAAATGAGTTTTTTTTTAGTTTTGCAAATGTCAGTGCTCAGTGCGACCTGAATAAAGTGAGGATAGCAATGTCTAAACTCAAGCTAAATAATTTTATATAGCCGGCGGAGATGACTTGTTAAGTAACATCCACCAACTCATAAGCCAAATCTATTCGATTGAAAGTATGCCTAAAGGATGGAACCTCAGCTTCGTCTGCCCGATCCACAAAAAAGGAGACACTCTAAGCTGCGCCAACTACAAAGGCATAAGTCTCCTCAACATCGCCTACAAGATCCTGTCTGCGGTAATATGTGAACACCTTTAACCGTTACCAACAACCTGATCGTCCTTATCAGTGTAGTTTTACGCCGGGAAAGTCCACAACCGATTAAATTTTCACACTTCGGCAAATCCTGGAAAAAACCGAAGAAGTCCAAATTGATACCCACCACCTATTCATCGATTTCAAAGCCGCATACGACATCATATATATATACGGACTATATACGGACCCTGTCTAGTTTTGGTATACCACCCAAACTCGTCCGTTTTTGTAGGATGATGATGGAGAATTATCTCTGTTCCAGCAGGGTCGGAAACGATCTCAACGACATATTCGATCCCAAAAACGAATTTAGGCAAGGCGATGCAAGACTTGAGAGGATTGTGCAAAACTCCCGAGCGAACACCAGAGGTACAAGTTTACAAAAATCAGTGCAACTACTAGCATACACCGACGATATTGACATCATTGGTAGGAATAAACGAAATGTCTTAGACACGTTTGCTAGTATAGAGAAGGATGCGGCAAAATTGGTTTAGCAGTAAATGAGGATAAGACGAAGTATATGCTGTCAACACGAAAGGACACTCAACATCGACGAATCGGACAGAACGTCACCATTGACAGATATAACTTTGAGGTAGTACGGGACTTTGTCTAACTCGGCTCCCGAAGAATTACTCTTGCAAACTCTTTACAATTTAGAAGTAAAGCCCTTACTCGAACTACCAAAGAGATCATTCAAGTCCTGCTATACGGCGCTGAAGCATGGACCGTATCAAAAGTGGATGAAGAAATCCTTGGTCGATTCGAGAGAAAAATTCTTCGATAAATCTTCGGTCCCGTTTGCGTTGACGGCCTTTGGAGACGAAGATTTAACCAAGATCTACACGAGCTGTACAGCGACATGCCCCTGGTCAAAAAAATTAAGATATTAAGCTACGACATGAAGAACGAATGGACACCAATAATTAAAACTCGCAGAGTCTTCGATTCCCAGCCAGGACGCAGTAGAGGAAGATCTCTTCTTAAGTGGCGCGCACAAGAAGAAACCGATCTCACCCAACTTGGAGGGCGCAACTGGAGGCAGTTAGCTAAGGACCAGGCTAATTAGAGAGGCATTTTGGTTGAGGCCCAGATTCATTCCGGACTGTAGCGCCACTTAAAAAAAAAGGAAATGTCAGTGCTCTGATTCTGACTTAATGAAATGGCAAGCCTATTAGCGCCTTGTAGTGCTAAAAGGTATTTTACACCATCTCACATCCTTCTTCTCTATACAAAGACCAAGTGCGACTTCGTATTGAATACTGTTCTCATTATTGAAGTTCTACCAAAATACAAGCAATCCGCCTTATAGACTGTTCGCCCCTACTTCAAATCTGCAACTGGTCAGCCTCTGCTTGCTGTTAAGGAACCTGTCCTCAATGAAGTTCACTCATCCAAGGTAAACGAATGCTGATGGGTTACACAATAAGATTCTATCGGTGGAGTCTAGACAGCTTTAGAAAATGGGTACATTCAGCGAAGACTTGTAGAAAATATGTCTAAGAATAACAGGGATTACATTTATTATGTTCGTCAGATGTTAAGAATAGCTTAGAGAAATCATTCCTGGACTTCTTGCACTTCAACACTGCAAAAGACATGCAGTTTCAGCTGATAGGCACACTGTCCATCAACCAATGACATAAGCATCGCAATACGAAAAGTCACTTTGTTGCGAAACAAGCAAACAATGAAACGAACTTCGAGAAGACATTTTTCCAACAATATACAATATAAAACAATTCAACAGCAGAGTCAAACATTATCTCAGAGGCGTTCTTTGAGCGTTCTTCATGAGAAAAAAAAGACCTAAAAGGCATCGTAATGTGCTAATCTCAAGGGCTTTTGTTTTCAATAACGAAGACATCACTGTTAGCTGTTGTTTCATATTAACTATAATTGTACAACTTGTGCTTACACTGAGAATTTATTTGGATTTAATTTTGGCGATGGAGCGATGGCAATAAATTAATTCGTGGAATTGAAGTGGAACTGAGATAATGTCGCCAATACGCTGCTAACTATTGGGGATTAGAAAAGTTTGTATGTGCTATCTTCTCGATTACCCAAAATATATAGATAAGACACATTGACGCCAGCTGAAAGGTGACAAATGTTTTTAATACACGTAAAGATAGCCGTCAGTCGTTAATGCACCCATCATATGCCTACATTTTTTAATTAAACGCTCATTTTGTGTGATAATCACCATTGAACGCTGTCACCAGCTGTCAAAAGACATTATTTCGACCTGTGATGTGATACGATTCACTTTTAGTAGTTTATTTACTTTTAATAGTTTACCAATGTTTTAGAACGAATTTGCAAATCTTATGGTCAATTTTATAGCAAGTGTCTAGTCACAAAAAATCGGTAAATTTTTTAAAAAGACAACAGCAGCGAAGCACAGTACACTATGCAGCGAAATTTCGTTTTTTTTTTGTTTAAAGCAAAACTAGTTGGTGCTTTTTTTGTGATTCAGTACAAATATTACCCCCAGGGTGTGCAGACAAACTTTGCGATCATAATCACTTTTCACATTTATAAAATTACACAGCTGACAGATTGTCAAACGGATGCGAATGTATGCTTCATTTATTTCTTTCCGCAACGGATACTTCGATGGTAAACTGAGTCCCAATCGGAACTGACATTCGTTTCGAATATTCTTTGAACGGATACCTCGATAAGGGTTAATACCTACTCTGCTTTCTGTCAAAAAGCCTGTCGGCAATGAAGTTCACTCAATCAAGATAAAAAGAAGGTCGATAGGTTACAAAATAAAATTTAATCGGTGGAGTATCCATTTTCCATCAGCTTTGTGAATGTGAATGTGTCCATTTGCCTTCAGCTTTGGAAAATGGATACATTCCCTAAGAGTTAGCAGAGTACACGGGATCGAGTTGCTAAAAAAATGTTCAAGTAATGCTCAAAAAATAGAAATATAGGTATACCTACACACAAGTTAACATACATACATAACTTTATAACAGTATTTTGAATAGACGTCAAAAGAGCCTTTATATTTAGCTTGTTTGTTTAACAAACATAAAAAAAATTTGAAAATCAGCCGGTACCTGTTCTATTTTTATATTTAACTCAATTTTATATTGTCTGGCATATGTATACGTACGTCATTGACTGGCTATTTTGTTTGAAGTTAGCGACAGACAAAATAAACTGAATTATGTTAACCTACACTTTCTTCTATCAGACTTGGAATAAGATATATTTTCTAAAATCACACGCTTGATAACTTTCGTTTGACTTTTCAACATGTCAAGGTTAATATTTTCATCGCACGTTATCATTAACTGCAGAAAAATAAAATCAAATTAACCAAAGTAAAAGTATTATTGTTGCGCCAAAATAATCATTGGCAGGTGTGTCCCTGTCTGGCTGGATGACAGTGGCGGGTATATGCTACAGACTATGACATACGTCAGCAATGGTAATGGCGATTATTTATAATGCAGACCGTCACAAAAGCGCGAAAGAGAAGGAACATTTCTATTTGATCATTGACGTTTGTGGTCTAGAAACTATAAATGCACAATACAGTTTTTATGCTATATTTAAACACTTTTCATATTTGTAGAATTAAAGAACAGCAAAATTAAAAATTGCGTAACATCAGTAACTTAGGAATAATATAACGAAATGCAATATGACATAGGGGTGACATGTTTGCACATACAATGTAAAAAAAAAATAGCTCGAACCCCTCAGCATTGTGTAAATATTGGAGGCAGTAAATTGGAATTGTACGAGGTGTTTTGCGTCATTCATTCTGTCATTAGTTAATATGCAAATACTTATTTATGTATGACTTTATAATTCTGTAGACAGATGAAGTGTTTTCTCAGTTTTATATTTGACAGCTGTCATTACATTGCTGAAAGTGATTTTATTGCCTACTTAAGGATCGCTTTTTTGCGAACAAACTGAGAAACTTACCAGGTACACTATATGCATTTAGTGATCAGAAAATAATTTGAATATTTACTTTGTAGTGGAATTTCTTAATAAAAGCTAAACAAGTGGGTGACAGATGTTTTCGTGAAGGTATCAATCCAGGTTTTGTATTATGTGGAGCCGATTCGACACAACTTTGTTCTAGCTATTGTTGAGGTCAGGTGATTGTCTTCTTTGCGTTCAATTCTAGTCGAATGTAATGACAATTGGCTGGCATTTTGTAAGGAATGAAAGAAAAATTTGACTCTGATTGCAAAGTTCTTAATTCTAACCTAACTCTCCATCTGTCTGTAAAAAAGTGTCATCAGTGACATTTGATAGCATTTTTTGGAAAAATCATGGCAGAATCACAAGGTTTACAATGGCAGTGTTTCTCATTTCAGTTTTCAACTGAAAATTGAGGTAAGGTAGCGTGGAACGCAAAATCTTACTGAGTTAAAATGTAAATGTCAAACTATTCGTAGTTTAACTATAGTTTGTTATTTAATTTTTCAATATAGATAATATAGAGATGTCTATTTACTTGTATCTATTCAGAATAATTATTCTAAAACTTAAAATAAAATAATTTAAATGACCCTATATTGTGGGGTAATTTTACTGAAATAAAAAAAAACATCTTCATGACAGGTCGAAGAAGAATCATATCTGAAGTCCCATGTGTAAATTTTCAACTCGTTTTGTCAGTCATTTTCCCTCAAATGTCATGTGACTTAAATCTTCGATTGACCAATGGGAGTAGTGCAAAGTTAATTTGGAAAAACTGGAATCCGGAACGTAGCCAATGATAGGTTCATTCTAATGACGTTGACTTGCTTAAATCAGGTATAGCTATTTACATTTCGATTTTCTTTAACAAAATCGGTCGCTATAACTAAAGAGAAGCTCGACTTTCACCTACATGCACCCTGAGCTATTCCTATGACATTGAAAAGGTCTTGTCTTTTTACAAAGAACACAATTTTTTTATCAGTATAGATGTTAAGTTGGTCAAAATTTTATAAATGTCAATAAATATCTACGGCTTTTGTCGCGATTTTACTGAAAAACATGAAGTAGGAGAATAGACTTCCACCAAAAGAAGGGGTCTCAATAAATGCTTGAAATTCGTCAGATTGAAGTGACCATGTTGTTAAAGCAACATCTGTCAAAATTATTGTGAATTGTTCAGTAGTAGATGGTGAATATACTTTCCGTGTTATGGGTAATTTTAATCGACGTCACAACTGTCTCTAAGTCGACTATTTTGCTAGAAATTTGTTAGGTTGTAGTGGCCATGTTATTAATGCAACAACTGTCAAATTTATGGTGAATTGTTGAACAGCAGATAATGAATACTTATTCAAGGTTAGAGCACATATGACGGATAAATTGGAATCAACGAATTTGATGCAAAATCAGTTAATACCAGCACGTTATCGAAAGACATGGTCTTCTAAAAACATCGCTGCTTAGCGTGAGGGAGGAATAGCTGTGTGGTTGGTTACAAAAACTTGGGATTTCTGACACTTAAACTTGGCGAATTTTGTGCCTTGACTTGGGTCTGCCCCGTATAAAATCTAGTTATAGCTATCATCGAACAACTTCATTGGAACACAACACATGATGGAGTCGAAATGTCACCCTCATAGCTTCTTATAGGAATTATTGGAAAATTCAGTTGAAAAAAAAAAGTTATTTTCGGCGGTAACTAAAAATTTAAAAATTTATATATTTTTGGATAGTTAGACAATTTTATGTTTGGCGATGTTGATTAAAATTTCGCATTTTTTTAGAGAATGGATGAGCGATCAATCGAATTTATCGAATTAGGGACAAGTGGCTTATCTATAGAACTTCTTAATTTCATATACTTCTTGCACGAAACTGTCATGGACTTATCTTGGCCAAAACTGAGTAATAGGGATACCGACGAACATTTTTTATCTTCCATACAAAAGTGTCAGCAGAGATTAAATTTTGCTAAGTAATTTTGCAAAGTAGTATCCTGTTCGTGAGCTTAATTCTTAACTTCATATAGATGGGCCACACAAAACGTTGATAGGGTATGTGCTTTATTATAAGTGAGATGATCTCAACTACTTATTTATTTCGCGAAAAATGTTTCACACATCATTTTGTTGTTCATTTTATTACTAAAATCTGTAAATGTATGTCATTTACCTGGGTCATCTATACCTGAGTTAATATTAACCAAGCATTATTCTTTGGTTTGGAAAATACTAGCATTGGAAAAAGAATACATAATTTCGCGACTATTAAAATGACATTTAGTGACATCTTCCAGTAGGCGCGTTGTTTTCTACTTGCCAAACATTTTCTTTTCTGATTCGCCAGTCGAAATTAGGTGCAAGGCACTAGTTTCTGTATGAAAAATGTAATGTGTTTCATGATTTTCATCTTGTACCACATTTTTGTGAACAAGAACACGAGTAGCTGTCGGCAGTCACATTTAAATTTCAATCCCAAATGATCGCGCCTAATGTTAAAATGAAACATCTGACACTAATGGCCAATACGTGCCCTCAAACAAAGCTTCTCCATTAATTTGTGTTTGTCCAGTTATAGGGTGTTTTCGGTAATGTCATCTACATCAAATTGCCTTTGCAGCATGTTTGAAAACGCAAGTTGCCAAAGTCTTCTGTTCGGAAACGTCATCATATCAAAACTACATTATCATGTATTTGGCAATGCAGTTCTGCAAAAGTCAGATGTTCGTAAACGTCATTTGCATGTCATCTGCCGTTCAGTAACTGATAACAAACGGACGTTCATTTGTTCTTAAGTAAAAAAATACATAAAACAATTAACGGAAAGTGTGTCTGCGTGTGTATCTGCGAATGGATATGAATTCATCATCCTCGTCATGCTCAGGAGAGTTTTCTTGATCCTGGTATCGGTCTACATCTAGGTCACTTCAGGGGTAAAGAGCTTTTTTTTAATTAGAAATTAACAATTTAATGCAAATAAATTATTGTTCATGCCCAAATCAAGCTGAAGAGAAGATAATCAGCTCTAGGGAGGAATCCGTCGGAGAGGACAATCTTCCGCAATGGACACTTCGTCGAAACAAAAATCACTTCACGAAGATTCGTAAATAAATTCCTCGAAGAATTTGTATCGGAGGAAATCGGAAGTAGAATTGCACTTAGCTGTCAAAAATTGCACGAAAAATACACCTGAACGCACTTCACCCCAATTCACCGGGATGCGTTACAAAATGTCGGAGAAATATTCCGAAAATCTTTTCGGGAAAATACCTGAAAGCTAAAATCCTCCGAATCGTACAAAATCGGAGAATTTTCCGCTCCGACGAATACCTCGCTAGGGCTGAGTTTTACGTTGGCCCAGGAAGAGAATTGTATTGAATTGTACATTTGTTTTATATAAGCGTTGAATTTGTTCATGGTAGTGTTCGGAAACATCAGGCTGCACTTGTAAAAAATAAATGTTGACCCGACACAAGTCAGCTGCACAAATGACTTTTGCAAACAGATGTCCGATTGATTCAGTCATGTATTATGGATCATTTGCAATTACAAATTACTTTTTTTTTAATTTCTGAAAACACCCATATTTTTGAATTAAAGAATTACACCTCCTTACTTAGCTCCGATTCCAAGCAGCAAATTGACGAAGCATCTCTTGACAGTTTTATACTCTTGAGGGCTTGTCAGAATTTCACAAGAGGAGAGGCAGTGTTACAACTTCTCTTATGCCCATCTATACCATAGTAAACATTAAGCGAGCATTTATCTTACATATAAGAAAATATGCTCTCTGACAATAATTTACCGTTTTTGTTAATAATTTTTGAAACTGTTGGCAAAAAAAAAAAAAAAACCATCAACACAATTAGACTCTGATTACCTCTAATGATTCTCAATTCCTTTGAAACACTTTTTCATGTGTCACAATCTGAAAAAAAAATTACTCGACAACTTGTAATTATTCTTTTGTGCGAAAAATTCATCTTTACACACATTCATCGGAGATAATAAATTTTGTCTCAATCCAAGCGTCATCCTCATAACCGTGTCTGCATTAAAAATTTATTTGATTTTCGAATCAAACTCATCTGTTGCCAATATCCCCACAAACACACATACCCCCCTGACTTGATATTGCAAATTTCATTTAGAACATGAATATCGTACTCGTAGATACAAAATTTTATTTAGTAGAGACACGATTTTTGTTGGCATCTATCCGGAAACCATGACGTCAGTAGAAATTCAAGTCTGCTGTTTGCGAAAACATTTTATCGCAAGCTTATTTGTACACCAGACCATCGCCAGAAAAAAAAAAAAAAAAACAAACATACATTTTCCGGGATATTGTCATAGACGACGAAACATTTTCTCAGGATTTTTTTTTTTAACACGAATAATTTTGTTCAAGCATTTAGATGACTTTGTCGATGCGTGTACCTATGGGCGTAGAGCATCAGCAACGTTGGTGGTAGGCGACAGATCCCAGACGATGCCATCATCATTGTTTTTATATAGACCCTCTCTTTTGATGGGGCTCAACTCCCACACACATGCATGCGAATTGGTTTAAAGTTGTGTTTATTAGAGTTAATAAATAGCTGAATCATGTATCTTGTAATAAACATTATTTTTTGTTTATTTTGTTTGTTTGTATTGGCTTTTAGCTCGTGCCTAAAAGTCTTAAATTTCGATGAATCAGCGATATGGCACGATTCATTTACTCTGGTGTTGACAGTTTAATGACATTAGGAGGGGGATTATGACTTGCATTCAAAATTGTCATAGCAAATGTCAGACATTTTGAGTTGACAGAAGTGGTTTTAATGCAAAAAAAATTGTCTTTTCATAACAGAGGATTATGTTTGTTAACATACATACTTTGGGGATTTTAATATCCTAGGAATAGTTTCATTAATAAGTTGGTGCATGTCACCCTTTAAACTGTGCTGCAACTGTGCATGCAAATCTGTGGGTAATGACGATTGCAAATCACCGGTGTCATAAATAATGTTAAACCAAGATATTAAATTTGGACAATGTAAGTAGAAGGTGGGCCAAAAGAAATCACCCCAGTGGATGATGTTCTTATTTTTGCAGATGGCCGCCAACGTCAAATCTGTTTTGACATTTGTGGACTAAACAGATGTAGAATTCAAGTGAACAAGCCATGGAGCGATACTCGGAATAATCGTGTCTATTTTTTTGCGTAACAATTCGTTCGTAGCGTTGGCGCAGCGCGAATTCCGTCGCCGATTGCCCGGCCGTCCAACACCAACTGCGCAAACACTGCGCCTTTTGGTCCCAACCTTGAAGAGTATGGGACCACACGAGACATTGCCAAGAGTAGCCGGACCAGGAGCGCCCGTTGTGCCGAGAATATCGCCGCTGTTGCCGAGGATGTCGAGCTGTCGCCGGAAACATCGAACACACCCCGTGCCTCACAATTAGCCATTAGCTGGTCCCTAAGGCGAATTTCAGTCAAAGACTTACTTGTTCCCGTACAAAGTCCAATCCGTGCATCAGCTGCTGCCTGTCGACCGCCAAACGCATGTAACCTACGCCCAACCCATCCTCAATCTCTAGGACGAAGTGGACGATTTATCGACCAAAATCATAATGAGCGATGAGGCTCATTTTCACCTCACCGGGTACATGAACAAGCAAAACTATCGCTTCTGGGGCACCGAAAATCCACGAGTAATGTACGAGTAGCCACGGTTGCTGCATGGTGCGCTGTTCACGCAGGAGGAGTCATCGGGCCATTTTTTTTTTCGAGAACGCCGCTGGTCAAACGACTACAGTGGACGGTGCGCGCTATAGGACCATGTTAAGCGAGTTTTTTCTGTCGCAATTGGAAGAATTAGGACTGGATGACATGTGGTTACAACAGGACGGAGCAACGGCACACACTGCGCGAGCCACAACCGATATTCTGCATAGCCAGACAACATCGGATGACTTCTTTTGGCCCACCTTGTATATGTAGATGGCGCTGTTGTCATAAGTGAACCTCTGTCTCAACCAACAAGCGCAATTTATTACTGGCTACAGTTGCGTACTTATAGTTGGTGGAAGTCACCTTCTACTTGTACGCACCACTTAAGATGAGGTCTGTCTCTACTGACGTTTGGCTGAAAATCGATGACCAAAGTCTGTCTGTGGTGTTGCACTTATATTCTGTTACAGAAAATCGAAATCATAGTTTATATTTGGGTTTATCCTAAAAAAACAGAACTAGTTCTCCTAACCAATAAAATTGCAATTCCAACATTCAACATACCGGTTATCGATGGGACTTACCCACAAATTATCTAAAAGCGCGAAGTTTTTAGGATTCTACAGAAAACTGAACTGGAATCTAACTGTACAAAAATTACCGAAATAGCTTTCATTAAATGTAACCGAAACATCCAAATAAATTAAGATAATTCAAGACTTATTAACATATGGGGACTTCTCTGGTGGTAATCCACAGAAAAATTATCTCATCTCATATCTGACATATATACAAAGGATATGATGTGCGTGCACAACGAATGCAATGAGACCAACACCAACAGCGGGGGTGAAAATCATTCTTAACCTGTTAACCTTAGACCATTACATCCAAGATTAAGCAGCTAAAGGGTCTTTCAATAGGAATTTACGAAATTTGACTGCTGAAATAGCGGCCATATTGTTGAAGCTACATCTGTCAAATTGACTGTCAATTTTTCAGTCTGTTTTGCCAAATTATCATGGACGGAAATAGCGTTAAACGAGTCGTGCCAACTATAATTTTTTTATCTAAATGGATGTTCTATTCGGGCAACTTTCCGTTCCATTCGCCCATTTTACGGTCGCAATGATCGTCATACCGAGTGTAACATTTGCAGTCTGGTGACTGGCTCAGTATACGATAAACCCACAATCATACGTCGACAAAACGCAATATCTGCCAAAAATTATCGTCCCTGTCCGTGATAGTGTGCAGAAGAGTCCTAGGCAGCTTTACACAGACCGCAATATGGCAAATTTTCGGGTCGTGACTTGGGCCTACACCCGTACAAAATTCAACTGACCCAGGAGTTGAAGGTAAACGATCATAGACAACGATGTGTGTTCACTGATTGGACCCTGGAGCAGTTGAAAACGGACCCTAATTTTCGTTGAAAAATCATCGTCAACGATGAGGCCAATTTCAGGATGAACGGTTATGTCAACAAACAAATTTGTCAAATTTGGGACCATACCTATCCACGTTATATACAAGAGAGTCCAATGCATCCAGAAAAAGTCAATGTTTGGTGTGGTTTTGGGCTGGCAGCGTCATCGGTCAATATTTCTCTTAGGTCGAGGTTAGTCAGGCGTTCACAGTCAACGGCAAACGCTATAGAGCGATGATTCCCAACTTCATTTGGCCTGAATTGGATGTTATGGCCACCAACGACATGTGATTTCAGTAGGATGGCGCATTTTATGCGGAGGTTATGGGAACTTGCCACCGAGATCTTGCGATTTTACCTCGTAAGACTTTTTCTTATGGTTTTTTTTTTAAGTAGCATGTCTATGAGAATAAGCCACAAATCACAGCTGCCCTCGAAGCTAACACAACCAACGCCATCGGTCAAACTCAGCCTGATTTATGCGTCAAAGTCATAGGAAAATGGACATTTCAGAGAAGTTGCGGTACACTTTTGAAAGATTGGCATCGAAAAGCCTTTCCCGCCAAGCTTTGTAAAGCCGGCGGAAATGACTTGTTAAGAAACATCGACCAACTCATAAGCCAAATCTTGTCGGAAGAAAGTATGCCTGGAGAATGGAACCTCAGCATCGTTTGCCCGATCCACAAAAAAGGAGACCCTCTAAGCTGCGCCAACTACATATGCCTCTGTAGTCTCCCCAACTTTGCCTACAAGATCCTATCAGCAGTAATATGTGAACGCCTGAAACCGTTTACCAACAACCTGATCTGCCCTGATCAGTGTGGATTTAGGCCAGGAAAGTCCACAAACGATCAAATTTCCACACTTCTACAGATCCTGGAAAAAACCAAGAAGTCAAAATCGATACCCACCACCTATTCATCGATTTCCGTTTGTGTAGAATGCCGATGAAGAATTTTCGCTGCTCCATCAGGTTCGGAAACGACCTCACCGACACATTCGACACCAAAAAAGGATTTAGGCAAGGCGATGCGCTATCGTGTGACAATGTGATTCTTAACGCCGATGATATTGACATCGGTGGTCGGACCCAACACGATGTCTAGCCACATTTGCTAGTATAGAAAAGGAAGCGGCAAAAATGGGTTCAGCAGTATATATATAGACGAAAGAACACACAACATCGACGAATTGGACAGAACGTCACCATTGACAGGATATAACTTTGAGGTAGTACGGGACTTTGTCTATCTCGGCTTTGCTATTAACTCTGACAACAACATCTCGTCAGAAATCAAATGAAGAAATACTCCTGCCAACCGCTGGTTCTTCGGGCTAAGAAGACAATTGAGTAGTAAAGCCCTCACTCGAACTACTAAGGAGATCCTATAAAAGACACTGAACATCCCAGTCCTGCTCCATGGCGCTGAAGCATGGAATTACTGCGAGACCTCTTTCCACAACAATTTATTTCAAGAAATTGTGATGTTGATTGCCCTACACGGTCGCCTGTGTTCACTGTTCCGGACTTCCTTTTGTGGGGATATCTGAAAAGCAAGGTTTATGCAAACAAACCAGAAACGCTTGAGCAACTCAAACAAAATATTCGTGATGAAATTAATGAAATACCGCGTGAAATGTGTGTGAATTTAATGAAAAATGCGGTCAAAAGGGCTCGCATTTGTGAGATTAACAGAGACGGAAATTTACCTGATATTGTATTTCATACATAATTGCCGACACTAAATAAAACATTTGTCAATATAACATCCATTCTCTTTCATATAATCAAAAATTATAAACAAACAAAGTAACGGGTGATCCAAGTAGAGATACTTTTTTCAATAGCCTTTTTTGACAGATCACGTGTGAGTCGTGTCATGCTGTCATGTTATTTTTGTTTAGTATTGTTTGGCATTTCATAATGGAAAGACTTACGCGTAAACAACGTTTACAAATTGTTCAACTTTTTTATGAAAATTCACGTTCTGTGAGGAATGTGTTTCGTGCACTTCGCTCAACTTATGGTCAACATAATCGGCCTACTGAGCGTACTATTCGCAACACCATCACCCATTTTGAGACAAGGCATTCATTATTGGATAATATTCGACCGAATAGACCACGTCCAGCACGCTGTGAAGAAAATATAGTGGCCGTAGCTGAGAGTGTACACAAAGACCGTAGAGAGTCGATTCGGCGCCGTTCGCAGCAACTCTGACTGACTGAGTCAAGATCTTAAATTGAAAGCGTACAAAATGCAGCTTGTGCAACAACTGAAGCCGCTCGACCATCACAAGCGACATCGCTTCGCTCTATGGGCTCTTGAAAATTTCCAAGAAGATCCGACGTTTTCGAGGCAAATTTTGTTTAGCGATGAGGCTCATTTCTGGCTCAATGGGTATGTAAACAAACAAAATTGCCGCATTTGGGACGAAGAGCAACCTGAAGAGGTTGAAGAACTGCCACTTCATCCAGAAAAAACAACGGTTTGGTGTGGTTTGTGGGCCGGTGGAATCATCAGTCCATATTTCTTTAAAAATTATGCCGGTGCGAACGTAACCGTCAATGGCGACCTTTATCGTGCCATGATAACCGACTATTTGATGCCTGAAATTGAAGCTCATGATCTCCGCAACATTTGGTTTCAGCAAGACGGCGCCACTTTCCACACATCGCATCAATCAATGGACTTATTGAGACAACATTTCGGTGAGCACATAATTTCACGTTTTGGGCCGGTCGATTGGCCACCAAGATCGTGTGATATCACACCGTTAGACTTTTTCCTGTGGGGATATGTAAAGTCAAAAGCTTATGCCGACAAACCCGCTTCGATTCAGGCCTTGGAGGAAAACATCACGCGTGCCATTCTCCACTTACCAGTCGAAATGCTCGAACGAGTGATCGAAAATTGGACTCAACGGATAGACCATCTGCGACGTAGCAAGGGCCAACATTTGATAGACATAATCTTCAAAAAATAAATGCCAAAGAATGTTCTTTCAAATGATAATAAACATTCTCCATTAAATTTTCTGTGTTTTTTTCTTTAAAAAGGTAGGGAACCTCGAAATGGATCACCCTTAGTATACCTTCCCGGCGGACACCCTGCTGTTTCGTGGCACAGGCCCCAGGTACCAGGCAGCAATTCATTGTCGTACGCATTTGGATGAAATTCAACTCCTATTTGTCAAAAATTGTAAACGAATATTATCGATGCGCGATTATGTAAATAACGTATCGCTGGAAGATCTGTTCGAAATTCTAATCGGAACGGACATCGCAGAAGAAATTCTCCGATTTCGATTATATCGAAGTAATAATTTCAGATTTTGATCTGATATTTGATCTTTTTTGTTGCCTATGGTACCCGATTTCAGATTCAATTTGTTTTTCTTTGTATTGGTGTAATTTCGTGACAATGAAGATACTGTCAGTGTAACTGTCAAGTGTTCAGTCACACAATTGGTTTGTTTTGGACTTTATTAATATTTCGCTTAGAACTGCTACCATTTAAATAATTGATAATAGTTTTTCACAACCAAAATGTTGATAAATCGAAACGAAATTGACTCTTGTCAAATTGACGTCTACCATTAATACTCCGCATATGTATTGGTATAAGTGCGAGAAGAGGTAGATCTGATCCACCAAAAAATTCAGATCTGCAAAATTGATCGCAGGTCAAAATAAAAACCAATTTTTTGTCAAATAGAACACAACAACTGTCAAATTCGGTCTTTTGACAGATCATTTTTTACCAATGAAAAGCACCGTAAGAAAGCATTAAGTACTTTCAGAAAAGGGAATCAAATTATCAGAAGAGTTCTATTCTATTCAAAACATTCGTTTTGTAAATTCAAAGGATAAGAGGGAGTTAATTAATAAAAATCAATTAATTTGCAAAAATTGTAAAAATAAAGATTAAACAAAACATATGCGGATTATGACTGATCAGATCGTAGAATAAGAATCTTCAGATAAATGTTATTTTTCTTCGAAATAAATTGACACAAAAGTTTTATGTTTAAAAAAATTGTGATCACATCCATCTGTCGGCAAATAGACATACTAAAAGTCTTGTGACGTTCAAATTGTTTTATTAAATATTTGTCAGACAGGAGAAACACACTTTCTGGATTTGTGAAAGAGACAACTAATTTAGAGTTAACATACATATTCTGGGTTAAATGTCGAAAGTACGAAAATAAATTGAATGATTTTGAAATCAAACACATGCTGTTATACATAAATATACACTTAAAATTAAAATTGCAAAATAAATCCAGGACAGTGAACATTTTCTTGAATGATAGATATGGCACAAAAAGTACTCACATATAATCTGTTAGCAGATATTCCAAAATTAATTAAAATCTATTTAAATGCGAATTACAATTAAAACCAAGCTTTTTATTTAGCACCAACTTCCACTTTTATTTCCTTGCACAGAGTAAGTTTTAAAACACTTTAAAGCTCAATTAGGTTTATATTTCATGATCGATTTCGAAAAAAAAAAAATATTTCAAAAATATGTCACTTTTGGTTAAAAGCAACTTTATAACTTTAGTTGGCTTTTATTACTTTTTTTTATATTGCACAAATCACTAAAATATTTGTTTTGTTTTATTATTTTACTTTTAATTTTCAAACTTTTCTTCACAGTCCAAAAGGGAACTCTCTAGCTATCCCGTAAATGATGCACAACGCTGATAAACTGAGCGAAAAAAAACTCTTTGCGCAAACTAGGCCTGATGTTGCTGTCTTGCTTTTCTTTTGCTAAAAGTGTGTGAGTGCTGGTGTGATTTTTTATTTTTTATTTCAGTCGTTTCGCTCTTTGAAAAAAAAAAAAAATTCCGACTAAAGTGGTTCTTACGTTTTAGGGCGCAGTCGCATTACGCACTTGTCGTAGGTTTTTGAAAATGTTTTCGTATTTTTAGAAAATACACGGTTAGTCGGGTTCAATTTGGATGGAGGAGAATATGATAATTGAAGATGGAGAAAAGAGATAAATAAAACTAAATATCGCAATATCTACTTTGTAGGATAATTTATTACACGATCGCTGTCAGGTTGGTTTTTTTAATTACAAAAAAATGAAGCCCATTGCCATACAATGGAATTGGATGTTTTTTTTTTGTAATCTAAAGATATACGAAAAGACTGATTGTTTAATTGAAAAACTGAGAAAAAATAAACTATTATTATTATTTCGATTTAATAATTTAATGTTGGCATCATGCCCAGCACTCAAAGAGAAGAAATAGAAAAGAAAAACTCACTCAACGGCATCGTGTCAGTCCAAAGTTTAGTTTCAAAAAGTTTGTTAGATATTATGCTAACAAAATTGGCTTAGTGGTGCTACAAAATTATATTGGCATTTCCGGAGGAACATTTGTTTTGTTTCTTTTGATTTTTTTTTTTAATGAAAACTTCGTATTTTGACATTTTTTATTTTATTTGTTTGACAGTAGTGTCAGTCTTGTCAGTGAGATTATTGCGAACTTCTTAAATCAATTCATTTGCGTTTATTGATTTTGGTTTTATACTATTGTTTGATCCTGTAAAAAATTATACGTTTCTTCATAATCGGGAAACAATAAAAAACGTCATAAAAAAATGTATTTTTTGATATTCATTTGCTTTTGCAAATAAAAATAAAACTCGTTCATACAGGTGACATCCGTTGGCATATTTCTTAAGCTATCGTAATTAAAAAAATAGTTGGACATTTACTTATATGTTGGGACATTTTATATACGAATTATTTGGCATAGTCCACAGTTTATTAGTATGTCGCTTTGATTAGAACCACTTTGCTATGTAGACTCCGCTTAAAGGATAGATTTGTATGAAAATGACATTTGACTGACAGTTGTATGAATAAATCTATGCGTCGGTATTAATGACCAAAAATTGTATTAATCGAGCCGGATTTTGTTTGGTGAGTACCAAATTAATTCTATTTTAGGGCTTATTTGACGTTTAATAACTGAAGCTCTAAGAAAATGAATGGGCTAGGCGACATTTTCAAAAATTTGAGTAATCAGAGCTTAAGAATCATAAAATTAAAATCGAAATGTAAAACTTTTAAACGGAAGTTATCATTGATAGAAAATATCTGATGTTCTCTCCCTTCGTTTGGGTGTGTGAAGTTTTTATTTTTGCCACAAAGAAGAGAGTCACCTGTTTAACGCCGAATCCAAACGGAAAACTGAAAGAGCTTCGCATGGTAGTGTTACTCTTGGATGTTTGTCAGTCTTTCGCAAGAGGTGAAAACAAATTTTGCAAAATATATTTACTAAAGGTACCACCATTTTAGAAAGAAAGGATGCAAAGTGATTGCCTACGCGGATGACGTGGCAATAGAAATCAGGGAAATAAATACCTTAATACCCTTAACGAACTATTACAAAACGGTCCTTCTATACTCGCGAACCCTCAAGAAACCGAATTATTTCTTTTTAGCAGGAAATACAATGTCCCACACATTGACCTTCCCAAACTTAATGGTGTCAGTCTCAAGTTTGCAGAATCACCTGGGTCTGGTTTTGAATAATGAACTGAACTGGACAGTCGACATCCAAGAACGCATTAGGAAAGTCAACGTTGTCTTATACTCTTGTAAAAAGGCAATCGGAAAGAAGGATACAAAAGGGTGCGATAAGACCGATTGGACCCCCATCTGTAGCGAACTCTACAGTCTCATTTGAACACCGTAGGAATGTCTCCTGCCCAACACTCTTTTACCTATATTACAACAACAAATGCTCAATCGCATTGAGCACTTGCATTCCACCCACTCAAATACTTAACCTCAATACTCGGCATGCCAAGAATGCTAATCAATTTACCCTCAAGCCTATCTTCAGACGTACTATGAAATACAGAGATTCATTTCCAAACCGAACGACGAACTTGGAATGGCTTACCAAACTCAGTTTTTCCTTTCGTTTACAATTTGCAGGAATTACAAAACCAACACACATCGGTATCTCCTCTTTTCTTCTCCTCAATTAAGCTTATGCCCACGCTGTAATCAGTCACTACAATGGTAGTCAAAATCTCTTTAACGCGTGCTAAAAAAAACAGGGTATTCAAGCACATATCTCATTCTGGCTTTTCCTGTCTATCATTAGACCAATGCTCCTGTTTGTTGTCTTCATCTGGTGGACGGCTCTAGCAATAGCCTCATACTAGGCAAAGCTAAAAAATCAGATTGCATATGTAATAGCGGAGCTCTAAGAACAACCCCATACGCAGCCCTAGATCTTACTCCTAGTGCCCGTAGATATTTACAGCAAACAGACCGCAGCTTGTGCAGCTATGAGACTGAGAGCCTCGTCACAATGGACGCCCACTCAAGGTGAGCAAACAAAGATTCTGAAAAACCTTAACATTACAGAAAACATCGACCACATCACTACTAAGCTCAGTTTTGAACACAACTTCAGGACAACCGTATTCGACTGCCATTCAAGGCGACTGGGAATTCGCCTTGAATGAAAGTTCGATACAACCGGAACCAATAACTCGATTCATATCTTTACGGATGGATCTAAAACAGAATCTGGAGTGGGTTGAGGTGTTTTCTCCGAGACTAGTAGCCTAAGCATATTCTTTCGCCTTACCGATCAATGTAGCGTTTTTCAACCGGAAATCATGGCACTCCTGGCTGAGAAGGACAATAATATCCACGAAGGATGTTACCATTTTCCGTGACAGCCAAGTGGTAATAAATCTGCAATCCATCTCGTTAAAATCGAAATCAGCCCACAAATGCCCAATATGAGATGGCAGAGTATATAACCATTCACCTATTATGGGTGCCGGAGCACAGAGACTTTTCCTGGGAACTGCAAGGCGGATGAGCTTGTAAGACAGGGCACCACAATTGATATTCTACCAAATATGTTAGGTAAGCCCCTTGCTACATGTGAATCAGAGATTAAACTGAATGCGATCAAGAAAGCCAACAGCAGATGGTTTAACGGCACAATGTTTCAAATATCCAGGCAACTCTGGCCTACCTATAACAAGAAACGCTCTTGTTCTTTTTTCTTCTTTTTGAAAAGCCGGCGTTCTTCCCTTCATCTTTGCCTATAGAGCTAAATGGCAGCTCTCGTCTTCACCTGCAGCTTAACCTTGCAGGCCGCGTTCTTTGCTGTTAGCATCTGTTGACATTTCTCATCAAAGCACGGATTTCTTGCTGGTGAGCGCGAGAAACCTAGCACATCAGTTGCTAGGCCTTGATGCGGATTGTTACAACTGCTTCGCTTATGTCTTGGAAACATAAGATTTCTTACAAGTCTGTCACATTTAACAAATCCGCATCCGAATAGTGGCTGTTTCAGCTCACTATAACAGGGTTCTTAGTAAACGTCTCAGTTTTTTATTATCTTTTTGCCCGTTCCATGCCATTGTATTTCCTGTATGACAGTAATGTCTGCTTTGTAGCAGTTTAGGGCTTCCGCTAGTTGCTCGCTTGCAACTCTTCTGTTTATTGTTCTCACATTCCAGGTGCAGATACGAACGTCGTTGCCCTTGTTTCGTTTGGCAGTCAACTAAAAAATCCGTCCTTTCCAAGGCTATTGGTTGCTTCGTAACTTGTGGATTTGTTCCGTGAGTGGGTAGTCAACTTAAAGCAAAACCCCTAACCTGGAGAGCCAGTTCTAATTATCTAAGTGAGCTGGCGAATAGTAACACATTATGTCACAAACTTTTAAGCCCCATTCACTAAAAATTAGACGTTGTGGTAGGTCATTCGGCTTCAATTCTTCCACAAGTTGAATTTTATAGGCTTTCAAACCCAAATCGACATATCGTAAAATTTTCCATGTGGTTGAGTAACACATGCCCAATTGTTGAGAACGACGACGAATTGACATTTCACGAGCGTCATTCACATAGGACGCTACGACTGCAATATTCTCATCGGTATGCACTGCGCATGCGAGTCGATGGTTTAATGTCCAAAAAAATAAATTTGGAGCGAAATTTAATGATGCGAGTACGAACTGTTGAGTCACCAAGTCGATTATGACGACCATAATATGGTCGTTAAAAACGGTGCACATTTTTCACAGAGCACGAATTTTGATAATAAATTTCAATAATTTGAAGTTGTTGCTCGTTTGTCAGTCTTTCCATGATTAAATGGCAGAGTATACTGAAAAATTTCACTTTGACAGATGACGTGTGGATGCCATTACTAACCAGTGCAGCAAACTTCAGCTTAACTCTTAAAAAATCACCCATTATATGTTTTCATACTGAGTAAATTGTTAAAAACCGAAAGAACGGATAAACAAAATATTATTTCGATGAAAAAAAATAAAACGAAATTAAGATTAAATGGATTGGCTTACCACATCTCTTACACAAGCAGTTTTACTAGCGTGTATAAAACGTTCATCGTAAACTTACAATTTTTCGCACGATATAAACTTACCAGCGACATTGCATGAATACCTATCGGGATTATATTTACATCACCTAAATTTTTTCATTTCATCACTGAATGCATTCAAATAATACAAAAGGTATGTTCGATTTTTCAACCCCATTCTAAATGACGTATTGCCAGAATGAGATTATTAGAGAAAATCCAGATTTGTTAGGTCTGTGTCATGAAGCTAGTGACAGCAAATAATCAGGAACTGCGAATGCTAGTTCTAGCAAACATCATGAATTATGCTTAATACGACCTTTCCAGAAGCTAATACGCAATTGAAAACAATAAAAATGGAATTCCAATTATTAAGAAATCATGACTCTGAATCTCCTTCTGTTGTCAGAATTCAGATTAAAAATAATTATCTATTTTTTTTTTAAGTTGTTTTCAGGATCATACGCTTTAACTCGAATGGTTGGAGTGTTTTATCGTATACAATTCTCAGCTTATTTATAATTAAATCACAGCGTTTCATTTCATACTCATATGCCATACAAAAAGCAGCAATTCGACGTAGTAAGTGACTTTTGCTTTCCACGAACATTAAAAGTGATTGCATGATATAATTTAATCTGTGGAACAAGTTTTAATTTTGCATTTTTAGTTTGAATTTGCGCCGCTTACTTGTGGTTGTGTGTTGAGTTGAGTTGTGGTACGTCATATTGATGAAACTGCACTTTAAAATGCCTCGTAGGAGTTTTAATTCAAAGGTCATTTTAAAGTAATCAATCGGTGAACGCTTAGTACAGACTTAGTTTTATGTGGAATTTTAAAAGTTCTGGGAAATTTTTTTTACAGTCGGTAGACACAAGATAACAATTTGTATGTACAGAGGGTTTTAGAGTTATATATAACGTTTATAAATGGAATTATCATAGTTTGCAAATTGTAATTCCGTATTTGATGGAAGTCTTATAAAGGCCATGCTATCGGTTCAATTTTATACCATTTTATCATCATCACACTCGGCTTTATTTTGGCAGAAAATCATGTCGAATGTTAGTGACTTGACATAACCCCCCAAAAAAAGTACTCAAAAGTAGTCAAATCGCATTAATTAGGTGGATAATTGGCAAATGAATTTCTAGAATTGATTAGACAACAAAACGCTTGTCCCAATAATGTGATAGTTTGACTCGCTGTGTGGGATTTTGCTCTGTCCCGCAGAAACCATTTATTTCTTAAGCTTTCGTTAAATTTAAATTGACAAGTGGGAAACTTCACTTGTCAATTTGAATTTAACGAAAGACGTTTTTAAAAAATTGTCAAGTGGTAACTGCTCAAAATTTACCCTCAGTTCTTGTCAAAGATTGGTAGTAAATTTGCATGACAAGTGGAAATAACTGAATCGACAAACAAAACGTAACTTTTTCTTAAGCTGACACTGAACATTTATTGACATTCTGGCGGAATGAAGAGAAAAACTGACACTGACAATTTATTGACATTATGGCAGAATGACAAGAAAAGCGCGCGATCGAGGAAAGAGAGAGGTGCAACTACAGGAATGTGTTGAACGCCAAAGCCACGTATGCATGTCTCGAACAGAATCCTGTTGAGATGTGCAAGGAAATATCGGTGTTGAGAGATAGTCGATGCTGAGGATATGGGAGAACGAATTCTGCTGACTGTTAAACGGCGATGAAGAACAATCTTCCGCTGTCAGGTAGAACGAACCTTTTACTGTTGGTCACTACAGCGAAAGCTACCAACCACCTGGCCTTATAGAAGTGAGGATAGCATTACCTAAACTGAAGCTTATCAAGACTGCCAGAAATGACGGCCTTCGAACTCTATAAATCCGGTGGAGATGATTTGCCAAATTACATTCAAGAACTCTTAAGCGAAATTTGGTCCGATGAAAGTATTCATGCAGAATGGAACCTCAGCAGCGTTTGCCCGATCCAGAGACATAAGCTTTCTCAATATCGTCTAAATGATACTATCTGCCGTAATATGTGAACGCCTGAAACCGTTTACCAACGACATGATATTGGAACTAAATTGTGTCGTTTTAGGCCAGGAAAGTCCATAACTGATCAAATCGTCACATTTTGGAAGATCCTGAAAAAAAATCCCAAGAATTCAAAATCGATACCCACTACATATTCATTGATTTCAAAGCCTATGACAGCATTTATGGAGACGACCTTTACAGCCCCATCTCTAGTCTTGGTATACCGCTCAAAGTTGTGCATCTGTGCAGGATGACGATGTAGAATTCTCGCTGCTCCATTAGAGTCCGAAACGACCTAACTGAAACATTCGATACCAAGGAAAAACTATTTTGGCAAGGGTATGCATCATGTGACTTTTTTAACATCATTCTTGAGAAGATTGTGCAAAACTCCTGAGCCAATAGCAGTGGCACAATGTTCCATAAATCGGTGCAACGTGGTGCCATAGACACGTTCGGTAATATAGATAAGGAAGCGGCGAAAATGGGTTTAGCAGTAAATAAGGGTAAGAGCATGCAAATGGTGTCAATATGAAAGGATACACAACATCGACGAATTGGACACGAAGTCACCATTGACAGATATAAGATGGCTAGGACATGTAGATCGAATGGATTCCAATATTCAGGATCGCAGTTTCTTCGATTGCCATTCAGGCGTTGAACAGAGAAGAGGAAGACCTCGCTTTTTACAAGTGGAAACCACCCCAACCAACTTGAACTTCGCAACTGGAGGCAGTCAGCTAAGGACTGGGTTAACTTGAGAGGCATATTGGTTGAGGTCCAGGTTTATTTCTGGCGGTAGCGCCAGTTAAGTATGTAAGTAAACCAGAATTGATATACCTTTTTGGAATAGTGTTTGAAAATACAAGCCTTGCCATATATAGAGATGTTGCTTAAGCATGTAGCACCGCACCAAACAGAAAAAGGACCTTCATTTTGGCAGTTTTTTAGGATTGCCACATTTATATCCACTTCGAATAAACTTTATAGGTAATGTAAGCCGACGGTTTTTATATGCAATATAGAAGCCGTCTAAGTAAGACGAGTAGCAACCGAATCCCACACAGAAGATGCAAATTCTATTCCCAGTTATAACGATACCCTCCGCGATGATCTGAAAAATCATCTGAAGAGTATCCAAAAATAATGAAAAACGTTGAGATACGCTGGAACTTGTCATAAAACTGGATATCACCCATCGTCCAAGAATTTACGCACGGTCAAATGAATAGTTGTGAGGAAAGGCTGGGCCCTGAGTCCAAAAGAGCCTGTTACGCTGAATGAATGGTTGTCAGATAAGGCTAGGCCATGGGTGCTAACGAGGCTGCTACGCATTTATTTTTTATTTTTGTATCTGTGAAGCTTCCTGCTAACTACAGTGGACCATTCGGTGATTTGTAAAAGTTAGTCAAATAAAAGTTACATTTCTACTTTTAGCAAAGTATTTGCCTTGAAATTGTATCTGTAAATTTTTAGACATTTTTTTATTAAATAATTTGATTAAAAAAAAAACAGTTTGTTTAAATTTATAAAAATGTAAGAACGAACATATTTAGATACTTACTGACATCACTTAATTGTATTTCAGAATGTTCATTATCTTGTTGCAAATCTGGTAGAATTCTAATGTTATCACCTGTAAGAAAACAAATAAAGTAAATTAGTTAACGTTATAACAATTAGCGAACAAATAAATATCTCATGTCAGAAACAGATGTCTAATATTTACACAGTTATCTGACATCAAATAGACGGGACTGATGGAACATGTGTCATTATAAATAAGGGCAATAATCTGCCATATATTCCATGTGGTTTTCGACATTTAAAAGCATGTAGTTGCAAACGTTATTGACGTTTAAGGTGATTAAAACAAAAAAACATGTTTGAAGTCCAAGAACCTTACGATTTTATAGGACGGGTTTTTGTCACACCTAAATAGGTTTAATATTAATTAATGATGCACTTTAAAAAACTTTACCTAACTGTTGGGATAGAATCCAATTATTCACTTTGGAAAACAGTTAGAGTCATAAAAAAGGCAAAAAAAACACTGTGCCACCAATTAGGGTAACTCAAGACGTTTGTGCATAAAGCGATAAGGAAAAAGCTGACGATTTTGCCCGACATCTTGAGAAAAAATTAAAACTATTTGATTGTCCAGAAAACATTTATTTATTCCAGATACTTTTTCAGTAGCCTTTTTTGACAGATCACGTGTGAGTCGTGTCATGCTGTCATGTTATTTTTGTTTAGTATTGTTTGGCATTTCATAATGGAAAGACTTACGCGTGAACAACGTTTACAAATTGTTCAACTTTATTATGAAAATTCACGTTCTGTGAGGAATGTGTTTCGTGCACTTCGCTCAACTTATGGTCAACATAATCGGCCTACTGAGCGTACTATTTGCAACACCATCACCCATTTTGAGACCCAGCATTCATTATTGGATAATATTCGACCGAATAGACCACGTCCAGCACGCTGTGAAGAAAATATAGCGGCCGTAGCTGAGAGTGTACACGAAGACTGTAGAGAGTCGATTCGGCGCCGTTCGCAGCAACTCGGACTGACGTATGGAACGACTTGGCGCATTTTACGTCAAGATCTTAAATTGAAAGCGTACAAAATACAGCTTGTGCAACAACTGAAGCCGCTCGACCTTCCCAAGCGACATCGCTTCGCTCTATGGGATCTTGAAAAGTTCCAAGAAGATCCGACGTTTTCGAGGCAAATTTTGTTTAGCGATGAGGCCCATTTGTGGCTAATTGGGTATGTAAACAAACAAAATTGCCACATTTGGGACGAAGAGCAACCTGAAGAGATTGAAGAACTGCCATTTTATCCAGAAAAAACAACGGTTTGGTGTGGTTTTTGGGCCGGTGGAATCATCGGTCCATATTTCTTAAAAAAATATGCCGGTGCGAACGTAACCGTCAATGGCGACCGTTATCGTGCTATGATAACCGACTATTTGATACCTGAAATTGAAGCTCGTGATCTCGGCGACATTTGGTTTCAGCAAGACTGCGCCACTTCCCACACATCGCATCAATCAATGGACTTATTGAGAGAACATTTCGGTGAGCACATAATTTCACGTTTTGGGCCGGTCGATTGGCCACCAAGATCGTGTGATATCACACCGTTAGACTTTTTCCTGTGGGGATATGTAAAGTCAAAAGCTTATGCCGACAAACCCGCTTCGATTCAGGCCTTGGAGGAAAACATCACGCGTGTCATTCGCCAGTTACCGTGTCATTCGAAATGCTCGAACGAGTGATCGAAAATTGGACTCAACGGATGGACCATCTGCGACGTAGCAACGGCCAACATTTGATAGACATACTCTTCAAAAAATAAATGCCAAAGAATGTTCTTTCAAATGATAATAAACATTCGCCATTAAATTTGAATTTTATGTGTTTTTTTTCTTTAAAAAAGTAGGGAACCTCGAAATGGATCACCCTTTATATGCAAGTATTGTCGAGCTTAAACGGGATATACAGAAACCAAAGCCTAAAAAAGCTCCGGGTTATGACCTGATCACAGAATAATTTCTTAAAACGTTTCCTCGGAAAGCATTAATTAAACTCCTCCTCCTCCAATTAGATAACAATGCATACCAAGACAGTGCAAAGTCGCTGAAGTGATTATGGTTCTCCAACCAGGAAAACTACCGAATGAAATAACATCTTGCAGACCAATTTTACTTCTACATATAATTTCAAAAGTTTTTGAAATGATATTTCTCGGTGGCTTACACCCTATTATTGATAAGAAAAGCCTCATACCTGACCATAAATTTGGGTTTAGAAGTAAACACTAGACCGTGGAAGTTCATCGAATTAATGATAAAATTAAGAAAGCATTCGAAGAAATAAAATTTCCCTGAAATGAATATTCAGAGTTGAAAGAAATATTCGCAGGAAGCGTCCTTGGACCACTCTTGTACCTCCTATTTACACGTGATATCCCACAAGAAAACGATACAAAAGTTGCCACGTTTGCTGATGATACTGCAACACTAGCAGTTGACACAACAATAGGGAAAACAAATATGAAATCACAAAAAGACTCTTAACGAGGTTCATTCATGGACAAAATCCACTTGACCACTTGAAATTGCACTTGACGAGCGCAAATCATGATTCATGCTGATTTTTCGTATAAACGGACCAACAATTTGCCTGTCTTTCCAAATACGGTTCGAGCCCCTTTTACAAATGAAGCGAATTATCTCGGAATGACACTCGATGCAAAATTGAAATCTAAGTCGCATGTAAAAAAGAAATTCGAAGAGCTTAAAAATAAATACAGAGAACTGTACTGGTTACTCGGAAAAAATTTGAAGCTTAACCGTGATATCAAGCTGCTATTATATAAGCAAGTGCTAAAGCCGGTTTGGACATATGGTATACAACTATGGGGCTGCAGGAGTCAAATGAATCTAAAAATTCTAAAAACTTTTGAAAACAAAGTGTGTTAAGATCATTCGTAAATGCGCCGTGGTACATTAGGAACGAGGATCTACGCAGAGATCTGGGTATTGCCGCGGTTACAGATGAAACGAACAATTTTACACGAAACATAAAAAAACGTTTATTACGACACGTCAAAACATCGCTCCTCCGAATTCTTGATGAAATTTATTGCGGCGTCTTCAAAGAAATAAGCCCTTAGATTTGGCCAGTTAATAATAAATCGCTCCATAAATTGCGGAAAAAGCAGGAACTCTCAAAGGAAAGTTACCTGCCAAACATTCATTACTCGTGATGAAAAAATCGCTAGATAAATCGCATACTTAGTTGTAATACAAATACAAAAAGTAAAAATTCTGTCGCCGAGATTTCTCACAACTATTCATGTGTGCGTGTGTACTCCTGAGCACTGAGCAGCACCTCCTGTTTTATGCCGACTCCAAACGGCGAATTTGAGATAAGCTTTTTTATTCTTTTATCACGAATGAAGAATTGATGAAGGTACGATAACTCAGTGGCGATTGCGTTAAAATTTTAGCCAGTGGATAATTTTTCTTACTACATATGTTGGTGAATAGAAACTTCGAAACTGTAACCTGCTCAACAGCTCGCTAAAATTTACCCAGTTGCTAGTTTTTGACATTTGGTATACCAACTGAGGACTGAGAAAAATGGAAAGTACACTCGTGCACTAATCATCATTACCGCAGTGTTCACATGCGGAGGGAAAATAACACATCATTCAGATTATAAAATAAAAAGCAAAGAATATTTTTTTTAAATAAACAAAAACTGTGTTTTTGAAAATGGATGGTTTTCAAAATATTATGATTTTATTCGTTTGGCTATATTTTATACGCGAAATATGCTTAACTTGTACAAAGTAGGATTGATATACTTAATCATGAACACAAATCGAAGAAAAATATTTTTGTAACTGATAAAAATAAATAGTTTTGGGTTTTTTTGATGATCTCTCTAAAATTTATTCCGTATTTTTTGAATACAAAAAAATTTAAACAAAGAAATTATTTTCAATTCTTTTGGAAAATTATTGAAAATAGTACTAAAATTAAATCCCATTTAATACAATTGACGCAGCAATATTTTGGTTACACCTGCAGAAATGTCAAAAATTAGCCAGTGGATAAAATTTAACACCAATTTTTACGCAATTGACACACGGCTCTAATATCTATTGCCTATCCGACGTCGGTTTGAAGACCCAACATAAAATTACTTACAAATTTGTCGTTCGACAATCCTCATCTAAAAAATTACGATGCTGTAGTCGAGATTTGTTACTGAGTTGTGTAAATGGAAAATGTAACTTGCAACAAAGTTCTTTACTGCTAGTAAAACTATTTGACAGTAGAGCTAAAATGGAACTATAAAATGAAAGCGTCTAAAACACCTTCGCTGCTCGCCAAAGACAAAAGTATTCGCTACAATAAGATACACTATTGTAGCGAATTATTTTGTCTCGGACGAACAGCGAAGGTAGCAGTCTCTTGAGAACGCTTCTATGTTACGTTACTGCTGCTTCATATACAAGCCTCGTTGTATTGGTAATGTATAAGTCTGTTGAATTTAAATCAAACTCCACTATTCCAAAAAACTAAGATTAAGAAAAAATGTCGGTGGATAACCGAGAGAAACAATTTACAAAGTAAGTTGCGGATTTCAAAAAATCGAGGATAACTACAGTTTAAAGTGAGAAAAGGTTTTACCAATCAATGAAAGAACAGTTTTAGCGATTCCAAGTACAAATATTTTGGACAAGAGGGATTGAAGCCAAACCTTGTGCTCTAAGCATGTACCCATAAAAATTATCATTTTCTAGAGGATTGTCTCCAATGGCCGTCGCAGTCAAACGTTTTTTTATTCTGTTATAAGTTATGTTAAGTACAAACTCAATTGTCTAAACGATTTAATATCATTTTGCATTGTGCAACATGCAAAAGAACCGTCGAAACGAAATGGCTAGTTGATCAGAGTCTAGCGCGCATAAAACGATCTAGATTTCTATTGGATGCACTTTTCGGTTAGATAAGAGCGCTAATCAAAAAGTTGTCATGGTCCAAAATAGTTCAAAAGATATAAGAAGAAGAAGATTAAGATTCATGACCGAGAAATACATTTGCATCTGTACTAAATCGTTTTATTGCATACAAAACTCTGCTCTGAAGTACCTAATGCAGGAAGATTTGGTTAATAAAAAAAAGCTGATATTCATGGAAGTTTTTACATTCGAATTATTTCATCTAAACTTTAAAGCCGCATTCGAATGTTTTAATAAATTCTGACGAGAAGATTTATTTAACCAACAACTTAACATTAATACTCATGATACCCTTTGGCATGATCGTCTGGAATTTTTATTTTGATCACACCAATGGCACGATGTTTTATGTGAAGGGGAGTGAAGCGAAAAGTGTTGTACTTCTCAGCAACATCCTAAGCAGTTATAATAAAAATTAAAACATTTCCCCCACAACGGGCTGGTAAAATTTGTCAGACCTAGCTTTTTCTTACAGCCATTCATGAGTAAGTGTGTATTTTTGTAAAATGCCGGGATCTCAACTTTCATGCCTAATCCGAACGGCTTAGTTGGGACTATCTGTCAGATCACAGTGAGAGGGGACCAGTAAGAAACATTTACGACTGAGTTTCGAAACCTGCGGTTCATCGTTGTAACCAATGCGCCACTGAGCCCATTATCATCAATTGTCAATCGTTTGACAATAAAACAAATCAGTGGCATGAAAGAATGTTACGTTTAATCTGACGTTGATTTGAGCATTACTGAACGCAAAGTACCACCTGGGTTCCGAGGAAAACCTCGATTCCTTCACTTTTAACTTTGTGTTTCTTGATGTCCTTCTGATTGAGATATTTTATGAAAAGTAATCCAATCGCAAGATATACGGACGAGGAGTTTGCTTTTTTTTTTAACTACCGATCGTGCCATTCGATCAACCGCAACTGATATGCTAGGTGTCTCGCGCCCATCAGCAAGAAACCTCTGCTTCGATAAAGAATTCTGACAAATGATAGCAGCGATGAACGAGACCAACAAGGCAAGACTGTAGGTAAAGACCAGAGCTACCATTGAACTCTATAGGCAAAGAAGAAGAGAAGAACACAAAAACTTAAAAAAAAACAAAACAAAACAAGAAAAGCTCGCTATCGAGAATATAAAGAGGTGCCACTCCAGGAATGAAGTTCGCAAATTTTACGAAAGTGTAAAACGTCAAAGCCAGGGATACGAGGGCTCGAACAGAATCCTATCGAGATGAACAAGGAAATATTGTCGTGGAGACACAATCGATGCTGGGGATATATTGTCACCTAAATGTAATAGTCGGTAACTAACGTTTTGTCTCTTTTTTGTAACGACTTTTTCGCAATATATTTCCCAAAAACCTTCAAGATAAATGGCAGCAGATCCAAAAAATTATTTTGCTGGTTATGGCACTCCATTTATATCGAATCAAGGTAGCAAAAAACGTAGGTATGTCGAAAATTAAAAAAAAATCTTGTTGCCCAACTTTTGCATTCAGGCGACGATATGCAAGAACCGCTTCTGTAGACTGTGAAACGGCGATGTCAAACAATCTTCCGCTGTCAGGCAGAATGAACCATTCAATATTGGTGCGACAGTAAAAACTACTGAGCACCCGCCCTAAGTGAAGTAAGGAGAGCAATATCTATACATAAGCTTACCAAAGCTACCTGATATAAAGCCATTACCGACGAGCTTTATAAAGCCGGCGGAGATAATTTGGTAAGTAAAATTCACCATAAGCTAAATTTGGTCGGATGAAAGTATGCCTGATGAATGGACTCTCAGCATGACCTGAACCACAAAAAAGCACACCCTGTAATCCGACGAGCTTTATAAAGCCGGCGGAGATAATTTGGTAAGTAAAATTCACCATAAGCAAAATTTGGTCGGATGAAAGTATGCCTGATGAATGGACTCTCAGCATGGCCTGAACCACAAAAAAGCACACGAGCTTTATAAGGCCGGCGGAGATAATTTGGTAAGTAAAATTCACCATAAGCAAAATTTGGTCGGATGAAAGTATGCCTGATGAATGGACTCTCAGCATGGCCTGAACCACAAAAAAGCACACCCTGTAATCCGCGCCAACGTGATATCATAGCCACTTAATGGATGTCCGCGGTGTAGTGGTAATGTGTTCGCTGTTGAGTGGAAGGTTGCGGGTTCAATCCCAGCCAAAATCCATGATTGTAACTTTTATTCAAAAGAAACAAAAAGGGTCGGTTGTAACACCTAAAATTATTCACTATCTTGAAAGTTTTGCGAATTTAACGAACACAAGAAACAATGACTCCCCGAAGATAGTTCGGACACCACCCATGAAGTAAGTCTCCACTAAATCCAAAAGGTCAGAAACACCCTTCTCTAAGGCTCGTACTGTGGTTAAACATTTAAAGGGTACCCATAAACACTTGCACTTGAATTTTGCAAGTATAGAACGTCACAAATGACGGATATAACTTTTAGCTAGTACGGGACTTTGTCTACTTCGGCCCTGCTATTAATTCTGACAACAACAGCTCGTCAGAAATTTAACGAAGAATTACTCTTGCCAACCGATCTTTCTTCGGGCTTTAAAGGCAATTTAGTAATAAAGCCTTCGCTTGAACTACTAAGGAGATCTTAAACAAGACCCGGATCATCCCGGTCGTGCCTTACGGTGCTGAAGCATGGGCCGTATCAAAAGCGGATTAAGAAATCCTTGGTCGGTTTTGAGAGAAAAAAAAAACATAAAAAAATCTTGGGTCCCATTTGCGTTGACGGGCTACGATGGCTGTATAGCGACCTACCCATAGTCAAAAATAGCCACATTCCCAGGCAGATGTTGGACGCAGTAGAGGAACCCCTTTCCTTAAGTGGCTCGCAGAATTAGAAACCGCCATCAACCAACTTGAAGTGCGCAAGTGGAGGCACTTAGTCCCAGGTTGAGTCCCAGGTGCATTGCGGACTGCAGCGTCACTTAAGTAAGTAAGTAAGTAAGAACAATCGTATTTACTACCTTAGGATCACAGGAATATTTTATTGATTTAAATTTTAATCGTATGAGAACGCTAATATATGACATTACGGTCAAATCTGGTTTGATTGAGCTTTAATCAGGTTTTCCTAGATAAATTGGCCTTATTTGGCTGAAAACCAGATTCGGTTAGTAAACAAAAAACATGTTTTCAGCTCAATCCCCCATCCCTATCGTGTGGTGTAAACGAATGTATTTTACACCTATTGCAATCTAATTTTGTACCCCATAATCTCCCTTATTGCTTTACGTCCCTTCCCTAAAAGGGTTAAATATACTTCGCAAAATTTTCATCTCAGGAAATTCCCATAATGCGCCGTTCAAAATTTTTCAAATAATGATTTCCCTGTCAGAAACACGTGTATCCATCTGTCCAATACATATTTCGAGGTAATTGAACTGAAAGCTTTTTTAGTTCATCTAAAAGCGAATATCTTAATAAACATTTTGACAAAACAAATAAATTGACAAACAGCCCGCCTTCGCATTGGATATATCCAATTCCGAGAATTAGCAAAGAAATTCATATTCTCCTACAGACTCTTTTTTTTTTTTTTTGAAAATATGTGTCACGTCCTTATCAGATGCTCGGCGACACTTTTCTTCTGAAAATCTTGCGCTTAATTGATCGTGTTCAATGTCAATGAATGTTCTTTCGAATGTGTGTTAGTATATCTGTGTATGTACTCTGTAGAGCAGGTATGGTTATTATTTTTGGGAAATGTGCAATTTTCCAAAAAAAAAGTTACTCATTCAATTCTGGGGATTTCTTTAGTTTCGAAAGCTCTTTAAAAAATTTTTATAAAATTGGCCATAGTCCATTTTTTGTTCGTATGTCCGATTTTTCTTTTCAAAAGCCTAAAGTGATATTTTTTGAGGAAAAAAAAAAAACAAAAACGAGCAAGTGGCCACTAAGAGTTCAAATATTTTAATTTGTTGCCGAATTTGAAAATTTTGTTTACTCGTTGATTTATTTGTCTTAAATGTGCGTGAAATGTTTTTTTTTTTTTATTTAAATTATTTATGTAACCAATTTTGTTTGTGAATGAAAATTTCGGTGATAAATTGGAGAGGAATTTCACCTTGCATTCTTTTAGGGAGGAGAACCGCCAAATGTTTATTTGGAAGCGTAATATTTGAGGAATTTGCATTTGGATGTGCAAAATATGTTTAACTTAGCAGATATTATTTATTTAGACATATTTGAATGTCAGGAAAATAATGGTGGATAATATTAAATTGTTGGGATATACAATTTACAAAGATGAGGTGAGAGTGAGATTTCATGGTAACTTAAGGGGAGTGATACCATTAAAAACCGTTTGAAAGAGATAACAATGAATTCTGCAAAATGTGAAACGAAACAGCGCAACAATTGGGTAATGTGAAGATGGTGCAATAAGAGCTAGAATAGAAAAACGTTTTAAACTAACTGACCAGGAAACTATATTAATTGATATTTTAGGAAATGACATAACCAAAATTAACAAAAAAAATAAGACGACTAAAATACGATAAGAGAGTGATTACTCAACATTGGATGAGTGAAACAATGACACATCTAAACATACACGAGGAAGTGCAATATTTCAATAATAGAGTTAAAAATATGACAGTGGAGTGTGCAACAAAAACATTGCAAATAAATAAATGGTTTAATGATAATCTACGGCAACTTAAGAAAATAAAAATTCAACTTTATCATAAAGCGTTACATTTAAAAAAATACGAAAAATTGGGACAATTATGTGCAGTGTAGAAATAAGTATAAGACAGCTCTGAAGAATTCGTAATATAAATACAAAACGAACTTAGTGCTAGAGCTGGGGATCAAATTGGGCTTTGGAAGACATTGAAACGTTTCGTGCTAGGCCAAGAAAAAAGAGCAATAAAAGAAATTGTAGTAAACGGTGACCCCATACAAAACAAAAATAAAATAACTAATTATTTGAATAACTTCTTTATAAATAACGGGTGATCCAAGTAGAGATACTTTTTTCAATAGCCTTTTTTGACAGATCACGTGTGAGTCGTGTCATGCTGTCATGTTATTTTTGTTTGTATTGTTTGACATTTCATAATGGAAAGACTTACGCGTGAACAACGTTTACAAATTGTTCAACTTTATTATGAAAATTCACGTTCTGTGAGGAATGTGTTTCGTGCACTTCGCTCAACTTATGGTCAACATAATCGGCCTACTGAGCGTACTATTCGCAACACCATCACCCATTTTGAGACCCAGCATTCATTATTGGATAATATTCGACCGAATAGACCACGTCCAGCACGCTGTGAAGAAAATATAGCGGCCGTGAAGACCGTAGAGAGTCGATTCGGCGCCGTTCGCAGCAACTCGGACTGACGTATGGAACGACTTGGCGCATTTTACGTCAAGATCTTAAATTGAAAGCGTACAAAATACAGCTTGTGCAACAACTGAAGCCGCTCGACCTTCCCAAGCGACATCGCTTCGCTCTATGGGCTCTTGAAAAGTTCCAAGAAGATCCGACGTTTTCGAGGCAAATTTTGTTTAGCGATGAGGCCCATTTCTGGCTCAATGGGTATGTAAACAAACAAAATTGCCGCATTTGGGACGAAGAGCAACTTGAAGAGATTGAAGAACTGCCACTTCATCCAGAAAAAAACAACGGTTTGGTGTGGTTTGTGGGCCGGTGGAATCATCGGTCCATATTTCTTTAAAAATTATGCCGGTGCGAACGTAACTGTCAATGGCGACCGTTATCGTGCCATGATAACCGACTATTTGATGCCTGAAATTGAAGCTCGTGATCTCGGCGACATTTGGATTCAGCAAGACGGCGCCACTTCCCACACATCGCATCAAACAATGGACTTATTGAGAGAACATTTCGGTGAGCACATAATTTCACGTTTTGGGCCGGTCGATTGGCCACCAAGATCGTGTGATATCACACCGTTAGACTTTTTCCTGTGGGGATATGTAAAGTCAAAAGCTTATGCCGACAAACCCGCTTCGATTCAGGCCTTGGAGGTAAACATCACGCGTATCATTCGCCAGTTACCAGTCGAAATGCTCGAACGAGTGATCGAAAATTGGACTCAATGGATGGACCATCTGCGACGTAGCAATGGCCAACATTTGATAGACATAATCTTCAAAAAATAAATGCCAAAGAATGTTCTTTCAAATGATAATAAACATTCGCCATTAAATTTGAATTTTATGTGTTTTTTTTCTTTAAAAAAGTAGGGAACCTCGAAATGGATCACCCTTTACTATTAAGGACATAAAAAAATCAATTCCATCTGTGAACCGGTTACGTGCAATTTTAAATTCCGTTTAATTGAGAACAAGCCTGAACTGTGCAATATTTTAAAAAAGATGAACAATAAAAAATATACACATGGGGTTAATAGTGCAATATTTTTAAATAACTTAGATGTGTTTGGTGATCAGTTATTAAATCTGTTAAATAGATCGCTGTCCGAAGGAGAATTCGCTCTCTTTTTAAAACAATCTGTGATAATACCAGTGCAAAAAGTTGCAAATGCTAAAACCCCTGACAAACTACGTCCAATAAACATTTTACCAACTATTGAAAAAGTATTTGAAAAAGTGGTTTCTGAACAATTTGTTAATTACATTGAAACAAATAATATATTGTGTGAACAGCAATCTGGCTTTAGATCTGGTAGATCCTGTCAAACTGCGCTCATGTGGATGATACACGAGTGGAAAAATATAATTGACAAAAGAGAGAAAATTTGTGCAGTGTTTCTCGATTTTCAGAGAGCATTTGAGACAGTTGATCATGACATTCTATCAGACAACCTAAAAAGTTATGGTTTAAAAGACAATGAGCTAAAATGGTTTACGACATATCTTTCAGATAGACAACAATTTACGAAAATTGACAATGAAATATCAAGTGCAAAGTTTGTGGAGATAGGTGTTCCTCAGGGCTCAATCCTTGGAGTTGTGCTGTTCCTGTTTTATGTAAACGATATGTCTAGAGTCATAAAATTTTGTAAGGTAATGCTTTTTGCTGATGATACACTTGTTTATGTCTGTGGTAATAACGTTCATGAAATTAAAAAAAAAAAACCTTGAAGAAGACCATAGTAATTTAAAGCTTAAGTTAAATGTCAATAAATCTAAATGTATGTTCCTAAATAGTAAGGAAGATATCGAAATTAAAATTGACAATGAGAAACTAGAAATAGTTAAACAAATAAAATATCTTGGTGCAATAATAGATCATAAGTTAGATTTTAAATGTCATGCCGATTTCATTTGTTCGAAAATAAGTAAAAAGATTAATTTTTTGTTTAGAATAAGAAAAAACCTAATAGAAAATGTGCAATAACAGTATATAATACAATTATTCTACCTCACTTTAATTACTGCGCATCCATTCTATTTATGTTTAGTGAAACGGGCAAAAGGAGATTACAAAAATTACAAAATTGTGCAATGAGAGCAATCTTAAACGTTCAGGTTCTGTTGAGTGAAAGGTTGCGCGTTCAATCCCAACCAAAATCCATTTCACTTTTATTTAAAAGAAATAAAAAAAGGTCGGTGTAATACCTAAAAGTATGCACACCATCTTGAATTTCTTCAAATTTAACGAACACAAGAAAAAGTGACTCCCCGAAGATAGTTCGGACACCAACCATGGAGTTTAAGTCTCCACTACATCCAAAATCTTTCCTATCCTCTCTTTCTTCCCCTTCTCTAACGCTCGTACTATGGTAACATATAAAAGGGTATTCATAACCCCTTGAGTACGTGTAAATTATAAAAAAAATTTAAGTGTGAAATAAAGATTAGTCGTAAGAAATTTAATATTTGTATATAAAATTAAAAACGATATGTTACCAGAGTACCTAAAAAGAAACCTGAACTACGTTTCAGACAGACACAGCTACATACTGAGGAACAGAAGAAATTTTGATATACCAAGAGTCAATCTGTTGAGAACTAATAACCAACTATTCTACAAGGGACTTCATATATTTAATCAGCTACCACTATTTATAAGAGATCAAACAAATATTAAAACATTCAAAAAGGACTTAAACGTATATGTAAGACAATATCACATGTATATAAATTAGTACCTATTCTAAGAGATGTTAAAAAGTTTTTCAAAAACTAATAAACTTATTAAAAGAAAAAAAAACTAACAGTCACAATCTGCAAAGGCTGATAATAATCATGTTATCCAGACCAACTTTGTTGTTTGTGATTGTCACTTATCACAAATTACCTTAGCCGATTCCATCAAGATGTTATAAATTCAGATTGGAGTCTGCGAACATAGCCTGATGTATGAAAATCGAAAACATCTATTTAGTGTCCATTATTGGTACTGGATGCGCCCACTGGAATGAATGACTGAAATACGTGGTATCTGTCAAAACCACTTCTCGAATAATCAGGAATCTATCGAGAATATGCCATCTCTTTCTAGATTTATACTGGGGGCACAGGCCTTGGGCGGCACTTTGCTAGGGTCGTTAAAATATATGAAATTTACCAGCATTAACCCTGCTTCACAGTAAGTAATAACAACAAAATCCAATGAACGCTGCTCCCTAGTAGGCAACTTAATTTTATAAGAAATGACAACCCTGGGTACTTATTTCGTAACTTTTGAAATGATTTTCGTTGACCATAGTGTAGGAGACTTGCTAGTTACGTAGGGTGTAAATTTTATAACCAAATCGACCGATTACGCTAGTAAAGTAGTAAGTCGTAGTTTTTATGAAAAAATCGACCGACTAAAAAGTAATCGGTAAAATTGTGAAGTAATTTGAAAAGAGTGGAAGCTTTGCTTTATCAGAAATGACAACCCTGGGTAGCCATTCTGTAACTTTTTAAAATGAATTTCGTTGACCATAGTGTAGGAGACTTGCTAGTTACGTAGGGTGTAAATTTTATAACCAAATCGACCGATTACGCTAGTAAGTCGTAGTTTTTATGAAAAAATCGACCGACTAAGAAAGTAATCGGTAAAATTGTGAAGTAATTTGAAAAGAGTGGAAGCTTTGCTTTATCAGAAATGACAACCCTGGGTAGCCATTCTGTAACTTTTTAAAATGATTTTCGTTGACCATAGGGTAGGAGACTTGCTAGGTACGTAGAGTTAGTTCTTATGACCAAAACGTACGACTGCGCCAGTAAGTCGTGGTTTTTATGACAAAATCGACCTACTAAGCCAGTAATCGGTAAAATTGTGAAGCTTTTCTGATGTCGTAAGGCCTGTGCATCATTGAAATGCACGCTCAGTCGCAAGTGCAAGTGTTGCTGATGATTCGAATTTATCGTTTACCCTGCGTGTGGCGTGTGGCGTATGTCGTATGGCGTATTTTGTATTTGTATTTGGATTTGCATCTCCATCCTTATAAAGTTTAAATTACATAACAGTTGAACAACGCCGGCCGCAGATACGCTTCTAGGGTATTGGAACAGCAGACAATGAACACCTATTTTTCGAACAACATTTTCTTCAGCGGTGAGGCACAATTCTCACTCGATGGGTATGAAAACAAACAAAATTACCGCATTATGGGGCTCAGCAAATCCACAAGTGATCGAAGAGGTGCCGTTGTATCCAGGAAAAGTGACTGTTTTGTGTGCTCTATGGTCGAAAGGTGTCATTGGTCCGCATTTCTTCGAAGATGGCAAGGTGGAGATGGCTACAGTCAATTTGGAGCGATCTGGTCGAATGATAACACCGATTTTTTTGGCCGGCGATTGAAGATCATGTCTGGACAATATGTGGTTCCAACAATACGAGCAACAGGCCGCGACTAATTATGGCTTTATTCCATGAACAGTTTCCTTGTCGCGTAATTTCACGTTTTTGTCCACCAAGATCATGCGATTTGACACCGTATGATTGTTTTCAGTGGGGCTACGCAAATGACCTTGCCCGCGCGCATAATCCTCGAACTGTAGACGCAATTAAAACCAACATTATTGCAGAGATACCTCAAACGAAGGTATGATGCTAATCTTCTCGAGGCGACCATTGAATGATATCGTCTTTTACACCTAATGACAACATCCAAACTTTATAATGAAGCTACCAACCCGGTCCAACTTCGCCCGTGTACATATTCAATGTTCGACAATTTAATTTCTGTCACTTAGATTTCGAATGCTCCTAGAATGCTCATAGAATGCTCCTCGAATGCTCAGCTCCTGTAAACGGTAAAGCAATATTGAGTGAACTATAGCATTCCCAGGGAAATGCAGATCAAAAAAGCGAAAACCACTTCAAAATCCGTTAAACAGATAAGCGCATACTGACACGTTTTGGGACTTAATTTCATACAAGTTGTGTATACTAGTATTTCATCAAAAAAGTATCGCTGTGTGTATTGTATTTTATTTTCCAACTACTCTAGAGCCCATTCAGCAAACCCACGTAGTTGTCTATGGATGCTCCCAAAAAAAAAAAAATACATGGCGCAACAGGCTCGTTAGTACCCAGGGCCGAGCTTTGTACTTCTTGCACGATGGTGGGACCTTCTGTTTTATGCCGACTCCTAACGGCGATTTTGAGATAAGCTTTTCTTGACAACTAATACTACTCGGATGATTAGTCAGATCATCACGAGAGGAAGCTCAGTGAAAAATCATTTAGGTGTTGCTACGGCCGGGAATCGAACACAGACCTTCTGCGCGGCAGTTCATCGTACTAACCATCGTCCCACTGAGTTGATTGGTCAGTTAAATTTTGTACGGTTGCAGGCTCAAGTCACGACGCAAAATTCGCCATCGTATGGTCTGCGAAAAGCCGAGTTCTTGTGAGCGACGCGAAATCAACTGCCTCTGATTCTCCAGCACACTCTCACGGAAAGCAACGATATGTTTGATAGATCTTCCGTTTTGTCGACGTTAGTTTATTATTTACTGAGCCAGTGGAGAGGACTCAAATTTATCCACCACACTGCGAATAGCTCTCTCGGTAATACGATTATGGACACTGGAAATGGGCGAAACGAACAGAACAACCATTTCGACGAAACAATTTCATCATTTGAACGTGTTGGTGAACGCTATTTTCATCCATAAAGATTTTACAAAACCGGTGACCGGTATTATGGCTCCGAAAATCGATAATACAGAAACGACAATTTTTCTCCGATTCAAATAAAATTGCAATCAATTAAGCACCACGTGATTCTAATTGTTGTTCAATTCGTGAACCAAAAACATGCATTAACACTACCTTATCATAGGCACAAAAGTTATGTATAGGCTCAATAGATCTTCAAGAGTTAGAAACTCAAGAGACTCAAAAAAATGGGCTACCCTTTCTTCAAATGCGGTCAAATTTTGATCCTTGGGATTTCGGTGTTAAAAGTATTGTTGCGAACGCACCCGTAAAACCAACGACAGCTGAAAAAAGCTTATGTCAACGACATAAACATTCCTTTTCCCTTTGACAATTGTCAACGCGGGACGTAAAGAAAAAAAGTAAGAACTAAAATAAAATCGCAGTTCGCGTTAAGAAATTAAATAAATTAATTTAAAATAAAATCAGGTTTTTAATACGCGTCTTGACAAATTTAAAACGCTGCGTTATTGCCGCAACAATTATTATTTTCCAAATTATTTTCTAGTACATTTTTTTTGGAAACTACAATCGAGACTTTTAATCATTTCCTCTTTCCTTAATCATGTTTATTATTTATTTTTTCCGATGCGTACTACGCAAAAAAAAACAAATCAAATCCAAATCCCTTATCACCATACCATAACGGTAGTTTGGAGTGTTTGTTTTTCACGCTGTTGCAACAAATGTCTGGTCGCTTGATAATATAGCGAACCTTCTAATCGCTTGATAATCATTAATGCACCAACAAAAAAAAAAAAATTACAACAACACACAATCATGAGAATAATAAATTAATACTCGTAGTCTTAGTTATTACACGACAATATACCTCTGGAGTGGGTGTTCAAGTGAGCAGCTGATTCAGAACTTCATGGAGTGGAAATTCCCGAAAAAAACGTCGATATCAAACAGTGATGACGTTTGCTATTTATGGTGTTATTACTGACGTTTTTATTTTTTTTTTTGGGAAAGAACTATCCTGGATTTTCCCCCCGTTCTAGAATGAGTACCGTTGGAAAAAGTGTGAATGAATGTTATCATAAATGTGCGAGATAAATGAATGAATTGATTTGGAAAAAACATTTTCATGCAAAATGGAGGCGATGAGGTGGATGCCATTTTAAATAATCTGAATGCACTGCATGTCCGACGAGCGACATGCATGTCAGTCGAGAGTGATTTCATGTGAAACTCTGTTTAATGGGAAGTGTTGTGGAAACTGAATACACGTGTTTTTTCTTTTTTGTAAAGGGGCTCAAACACGGTAATGCTTGTGATTTATCACACGATTTTTTACATCTTTCGAAGTAGGGTGAAGTAATGCCTAGTTACATGGATCGATGGATGTAGGGGTTGCCGGTCGGTATTAATAAATTATTTATAGTTATTCAGAAAATAGGTGGTGTATGTGATATGAGAAATGTCTACAAATTGCGATCTAAAAATCTACGGTTAAATTGATGGGGGTTGACGTTGTTTTTTTTTTTACAGCAAAACAGCGGAAAATGTACTAGCGAAAATGGCAATTAGTGATGGTGAAGGTGAAACGTCACAAAACAGGGGTCGAATTAGCACATCAGTTAATGAGTGCCTACGATATCGAATGATCGAGTAACTGCATTGGGATGATCACAAACGAATGGTTACGAATCGAATGCACATTAAAAATTTTACCAATCGTACTAGCACAATTCTGCTACATTGAGTTTTGATGGCTGACAAATGTCAGATGTATTTATTGCTTTTCTGTAAATGTTATGAAAATAAATGCGTGTATTTAAAAATTCTTAACTTTTATTGGTTGTGTTTTCATCTTCCGAGTCACGTACAGATGGACATCTTCATCGTGAGATCAGTGAACGAAAACGTTTAGTAATCATTTATCTTTACAAATTAAAATTGATTTTTTTGTTTGATACAAATTTTATAACTAAAACTTATTACAGTTTTATTTAAAGGTTCAGAGTGACTAAGAGAAACTTAAAATAACAAAATGAAAATGTCTTACTTTTTTTTTCATCACTCCACACTAGATACAAACCCTGCCGTAAGAAAATATACTCGATCACTAATGACAGAAGCCCAAAATTCCATACTCGATACTTGAATCTCGTACGCGATCATACCAAATCAAAATTTTTCAGTCACTCATGACTCGATAACTGATGCGGTAATTCGACCAAAGGTGATTTTGAAGTGATACTCCTTTTGGGACAGTGTGAATTGGGTTTTATGAAACGAAAAAGCGTCACGAAGAAAAAAAAAAAAAAAACAAATCCGCAGCTGGTTCTGGAGTGTTGTGGTTGTTAAATCGTGTATATTGAACAGGTGCACTTGTATCTCAGTCAAGACGTATGTTGGTCTGTCAAAAAAGGGATCAATTGTGGGAAGTGTGCAGCTGTAATGTCCATTTACCCTAATTGTGCGGTGTGTTCTTGTCGCGTTTGCGGGTTTTGTGTAGGCATGTTGGTTGAAGAACGAGGGAAAGGTAGACATAATGTTTGTCATAAAGCATAATGTTTGCTCTGACAACCGAAGAAATTGTGGTGGTGATACAATGTCTGTCAATAAGTAAATTTGGGTACGTGGCATTGTGTTTGAGCAAGACCAACTTATGCCACTCATCGGTGGGTTCAGGAAGACCAATATTCATCATTGTGAGGAATCAAACAAAGTTGCTAAATATAATATGGATGCTACATTTGGCATCATGTTCTGAAAAAGATTCTGTTTCCGAGGGTGTAAGGGTAGGTGGCTAAAATGGTTATTTTCCTCTAATGTTGAAATGACCGCTGATCGATGGTACCGGCTTTCCTTTAATCTCTCTTACATTTTTTTGTCGTATGGTGGTTTTAAGAAGGGTGTTTCTGACATCTGGTGTCTATAATTAAAGCATATATCCAGATGTGTTTTTGAATTCGAAGTGCAGCAATGACGGTTTTTTACTAATGACAACAATTTTACAACGAGATGCTATCGGAAACGACTCTGACGTTTGTGACACAAATGACAAATGACACAACTGACAAAGGGCAAACGACCAATCTGTATAGATTAAGTCTAAGAGGGGTTTCAAGATGAAAATAAAAAATTGTATGTTATCTGTTTAGGCCGAAGAAACAGCGGTTGGCAAGAGTAATTCTTCGTTTAATTTCTGACGAGATGTTGTTATCAGAGTTAATATCGGCACCGAGATAGACAAAGTCCAGTACTACCTCAAAGTTATATCTGTCAATAGTGACGTTCAGTCCGATTCGTTGATGTTGTGTGTCCTTTCATGGTGACAGCATATACTTAGTCTTGCACTCATTTACTGCTAAACACATTTTTGCCGCTTCCTTCTCTATATTAAAAAACGTGGCTATGACATAACTTTTAGTCCTACCTATGATGCCATTATCGTCGGCGTATGCTAGTTGTTGCACCGATTTTTGCAAAATTATGCCTCTGTTGTTGGCTCGGGAGTTTCGCAAAATGCTCACAAGAATTAATCAAAGAAGTCACATGACAGCGCATCACCTTGCCTAGATCCTTTTTTGCTATTGAATGTGTCGGTGAGATCGTTTCCGACTATGGTCGAGCAACGATAATTCTCCGTCGTCCTCCTACACAAACGGAAGATATTGGGCAGTATACCAAAACTAGACATCGCTCTGTATAGTTCGTCTCTATAATTGCTGTCGTATGCGGCTTTGAAATCGATGAATTGGTGGTGGGTAATGATTTGTACTTCTTGGGTCTTTTTTCTAAGATCTCAAGAAGTGTGAAGATTTGATCGGTTGTGGACTTTCCTGGCCTAAAACCACACTGATAAGGGCCGATCAAGTTGTTGGTAAACGATTTCAGGAGTTCACTAATTACGGCAGATATGATCTTTCAGGCGATGTTGAGAAGATTTTTCCTTTGTAGTTGGCGTGGTTCAGAGGATTCCTTATTTATGTTCCAAGTGATGTGCAACACTAAATTGAGAAACAATGTCAGCTCAGTAAAAATATCACAATTGAGGTGCACGAGATTTACCTTCATTAGAGTTTGGACAGAATATTTATGTAGAACTAAGCACTAAGGACTAAGGAGGGTAGCGCACGGTCGAGTCAGTATAAAGTTATAGATATACCATCTGATCTAGACGCTTTCGTTCGTTCTTCCCTAGGGATGAAATTATTTGAATACTTCCAAGCACCGCAGGTGGAGTTGTCAAAATGGCAGTTTTTTATGCCGCTGCATTTATTGCTGTGATTACTTTAAGTCACAGTACAAACAAACACTCGTCATATAAAGCCACAACGATCGTTTCGTTTTAAATTGGATTTCAAGCCGACCACTCAAGTGGAAGCAAATATGTACTTAGGTTGAAATTTTAACTCAACAATCTCAAAACGACTCAGTCATGAAAACGCAGTAGCATCTTTAAGTGGTGCGAAAAAACTTCAATTTTATAAAAATTTAAAAATGTTTACGAAATTTTTGTTTGCAATAGAACTCAAGATGATAAAAACAAATAAAATTGTCCCACATTAGCTCGAATCATATGACAGCGGTTGTAATGCGCTTTTTCATTGATTGACAACCGCGCACAAAATGACTCGGCAAAAGTGCAGTGTTGCCATATGGCCTCATGACTAAGAGTGTTAATTGATTTTTGCGTGTAACTACATAGATTGCGATTTAGTTCATCAAATTTGCTGTGAAATTGGAGTTGGGTATCTACGTGTGGTTGGAGTTTTGAATGACGACAAATGGAAATTTTTTTACTCCAGCGATAAGAAGAAGCAATTAATCATTGGTAGGCTTAAAAAAATGATTCATCATCAACTTTGAGTTAAAATAATCACAATTACTTTACTTATACTAGCTGATCTGACCGGCTTCTCATGTGTGGTCTTTTATTTAAAGTGTATACTTACTTACTAAAGTGGCACTACAGTACGGGATGAACCTGGGCCTCAACCATAATTGCCTCTCCAATAAGCCCGGTCCTTTGCTATCTGCCTCTAGTTGCACAATCCCATCAAAGACTTTGCGAGCCGATGTCCACTTGTTCTGCATGTCCTAGCCATCTTAAAAGTCGAAAACGGACATTTTTGACCAGCCCTATGTACAGCCTATAGAGCAGGACTGGGATGTTCAGGGTCTTAAACGGGATCTCCTTAGTAGTTCTAATGAGGACATTACTACTAAATTGCCTTCTTAGCTCGAAGAAATAGCGGTTAGTACGAGTAAGTCTACGCCTTGCCGAAATCTTTTTTTGGGTATCGAATGTAAGGTCGTTTCCGACCCTGAGAAGCATTGCGAATTCTCCATCGTCATCCTACACAAAGGGACGAGTTTGGTCGGTATACCAAAACTAGACATGGCTCTGTACAGTTCGTCTCTATAGATGCTGTCGTATGCGGCTTTGAAATCGATGAAAAGGTGGTGATTATCGATTTGGACTTCTTGGGTTTTTTTCAGGATCTGCCGAAGTGTGGAAAACGGATCGGATGTGCACTTTCCTGGCCATCACAACACTGATAAGGGCCGATCTGGTTGTTGGTGAGCGATTTCAGGCGTTCACATATTACAGGAGATAGGATCGTGTGGGCGATGTTCAGCAGGCTGAGGTTCCATTCCTCAGGCATATATGTTTCCGACCGGATTCGGCTTATGAGTTGGTGGATGTTACCAAGGAGTATAGAACCACACAGAGTGCGCATCACAGGTAAAAATGTTGTATACGATAGTCCATCTTAACAGGATTCTGTTCGAGTTTTGTATCCTTGGCTTTAAAGTGCATAGTTTGAGTAAATATATAGATATGAGCCTACAAATCGTCTTCCTATTTTTTTTCCTTCAGTTCGAACTTCTCAAACCAAAAGCAAATACTTTTCTTGAGTGTCGCGAATTCCGTCGCGGATAACCCGGCCGTCCAACACCAATTGCGCAAACACTGCGCCGTTTGGCCACCAACCTTGAAGAGTATGGGACCTCAGGAGACGTTGCCAAAAGTGGCCAGATATCCCCGGAAACATCGACCAGACGCCATGCCTCGCAATTAGCCATTAGCCGGTCGTCCCTAATGCGAATTTTGGTCAAAGACTTGCGCATGTTCTCTTGCAAAGTCCAGTCCGTGCATCAGCTGCTGCCTGTCGACCGCCAAACGCGTGCAACCTACGCCCTAGCTATCGTCAATCTCTAGGACGAAGTGGACGATTTTTCAACCAAAATCATAAAGACCGATGAGGCTCATTTCCACCTCAGAGGGAAAGTGAACAAGCAAAACTATCGCTTCTAGGGGTACCGAAAATCCACGAGTAATGCACTGTGGTGCGCTGTTCACGCAGGAGGAGTCATCGGGCCATTTTTGTTGAGAACGCCGCTGGTCAAACGACAACAGTGGACGGTGCGCGCTATAGGGCCATGTAAACCGAGTTTTTTTTTGTCGCAATTGAACGAATTAGGACTAGAGGACATGTGGTTCCAACAGGACGGAGCAACGGCACACACTGCGCGAGCCACAACAGATATCCTAAAGGCCAAACAACATCGGATGACTTCTTTTGGCCCACCTTGTACTTGCAGCGACTTTTCCATAATGCGCACTTATATGTGTAAAGCTGATTCTACAGATTTGTCCTTGCGGTACGCATGTTGGGATGCAGAGAGTTGATTTATGTAAATGCTACTGCGGAGAGTAATATCAATCTTTCCAGAGTTTTCAGAAAGAATGATGATAGGCTGATAGGTCTCAGGTCTTTCGGATTGACGTGAGAACTTTTACCAGATTTGGGTATGAAAAAGTACTTTCAGTTCCCTCCAAACCTTGGAAATGTAAACCAGCTCGATGCAGCTCTTAAGGATATCTTCTATCCATGGTAGAATGAGAACCAAAAAGTTCCTTAGCTCGGCTGGTACAATGCCATCAGGCTACGCAGATTTTGAGGGTTTGAAGCTAAGTACTGCCCAAAGTGTTTTATCTTTTGTGATAAGATATTGAAAGTTACCGTTCAATAGATTGGTTTTATTGGTGACTTTTTGGAATGCTTCCTATGAACTACTTGCGAAATGGGTGTCCATTAGTAGCTCTAAGGATTCTTTGTTTGGAGATTCGTCCAGGTGCCAAAGAATAGTTGGACTAGTCGATAGCATTTTTCGTAGTCTATACGCCTGGGAAGTCTCTTCGGTATACAACACCTTCAAACTAACACCTCCTTTGCGATCGAGTATGAGCAGGATCCCTTGGCGATGACTAGCGCTCCCATACAAATTCCATCCAATTAAACGTCCTCCTTCCGTACACATCCCGTACTGAGTCACAAAACAAAATAAATGTTTACCAAATATTTCAATGGCTCTTTTTACCTTGCAGGTAATTAACAGTTTAACAAGTTCGAAAATGTTTAAAGCATTCCGGTTAATGTTTTGTTTTTACGTGCCACAATGCCCCTTCGCAGTGCTAGGCCAGTTCATTCGTGCAATAAATTTCTATGTAAATAAAAGATAAATATTTAGACAAAAGCCATTTCCAACACCCCGCCCACATCGGGGGCTAGGAAACTAATATTATTATCTAAACATATTCGGCAATCAGGCAGGATCTACGTTAATGCTGATGTACGTTCAAGAACTTGCGATTTGGCATATCTCCAAAAATGATGTTCTTTCCATTCTTTTTTGTTTCGATTTCCAAAGACTCAAACGGGGCAGAAACGAAGGCAATGAGAATGAAATAAGAAATCACCGAATGGAAGCTAAAAATTATTAATTGCCCGGTTAATGTGTGTTGTATACACGCTGGCGTATGTGGAACATTTTCTGTTTTCGAGAGTTTTATCGGCCGACGGATTTGAAAATCCATTCATATTCGGATCTCCTTTTGTTAATTTTCTGTTCGGTTTTTGTTCGAGTTTTTGATGAATTTACATATTTAGTGCATTTTCGTAAAATATTTATGGGATGGACTTGGATGTTTTCTTTTTTTTGTTTTTTTTTTGATTATTTTTGTAAATTTGTTGTTTTTGTGAGCGATGCAGTTGCAGGTTGTGGAGAAGATTTTTGCAAAATGCATCATTTTTCAAAAAGATCTGGCACTGGTGATGCGGTGGTGATCTGGTTTTCATTCAATGAGTGGCTTAATTCTGTTAAAAGGATTTCGAGTATTTGCGAAAAAAATGTTTTGAGTGGTTATGAATGTATTTCCGGGCATTATTTACGATGCATTGAACAACATAATAAAATTAGAGATCGATTGGATGGAGGCCATCGTATTGTATGCAGTTCAATGGGTCTTGGAATAAATAAGATCGTTTTGGTTGGACAGGCCAGGTGTTGATTTCCTGGACATTTGTTGTAGCAATAAGGTTTTCTTTTAATTTTTTTTATGGAGGAATTATATCGTGCTTAACATTGCTAACTAACCATTTGTCTTCTATAAAGCATACATTTCCAATTTTAAGAAGCAATTTCTTCTATTGAGCTTCTTTGTACTTGTGCGGAGAAATTCAAGTTGTTTAACAACTTTTTTTGGTAAGTGCGACTTTATCGACGTTGAAATGGTATAAAGCTTTTGAAAAGTTATAGTTGAAAAGATGTTTTGGTAGAGAAACCAGCGAAGTAATGTAGAAGCATAATATGTGTGCTTGTAGGAACTGCCCTGACTTAAGGAACTGGCCTCCAGGTTGGGGACTGCGCTTTGGGTTACTACCCACCGATATAAGAAACCTCATGTTACGAAGCAACCAATAGCCTCGGATTTTATCGGATTTTATTGTTGACGACCCTGCTAAGCCAAAGATCATTGAAAAGGAAAAACAGAAACTTTTGCTTACCAGCTTAATGGTACGGGCGGGCGGTGTGCACGTGCACACATGGGAAACGAGATCCAAATATATGTCGGGTTGTACGACCCGCCGTAGAACGATTTTTCTTGTATGCAGTTCGTCATCTGTATGGCTTTATAATCTTTGGCTTTGGGACAACAACGCTCGTATCTGCACCTGGAATGTGGGAACATTAAACAGGAGAGGTGCAAGCGTACAACTACCGGAAGCCGTAAACTACTAAAAAGCAGACATTACAGCCATCCAGGAAATACGATGGGATAGGCCGGCCAAAAGGGGCTGAAAAACTGTGACATCTATTACGGACCGTGTTATAATGAGCAGAAGTAGCGACTATTCGGATGCGGATTTATTATAAGTGAAAGACTGAGGCGACAAGTCGTATGCTTCCAAGACATTAGCGAACGCATTGTAACAATCTGCATCAAGGACAAATTCGCCAACAGAAGCCTAATATGTGCTCACCCCCGACGGAAGAAAAATATGAAATAGCTGAGGGTTGCTGCTACGAGACACTTGACAAAACTTATGAGCGACTACCGAAGTACGATGTTAAAATCGTGCTGGGAGATTTTGACAGAAAAGGTAGGAAGAGAAGAAATCTTTAGCAGAATTGTTGGAAAACATAGCCTACACGACAACGCGTCTGGTAACGGACTTAAGCTATTTGACGGAACGAAATGCCACTATAGCCAGCTTATGGTTTCCTCACCTCGATATAGATGCCGCGACAGATCAACGAATTGTGAACCAATTCGATTGCATTGCGATAGACTAATAACATCTAGTAACACGCATCCAGTTTTTGGGATGTTTTAATATTGCGAGGAGTTAACATCGACTCGGACTACTACCTTGTTGCAGCCAAGGTAAGAATGCGGATATCTTCCACGCCACAACAATTCTGAAATACTATGAAAAAATTTGAATTCGGAAGACTGGAATCGCAAGAGACCGCCAAGACCTTCGCGCAACGAGTATCCCTTAACCTCTCGATTAACACCATACCACCAGCACCGAATGTCAAAGAACAATGGCAACGATGCCAACAAGCCATTAAATCAGCCGTAACTAATGTGCTAGGTTTCTCTCGCCCACCAGCAAGAAACGCCTAGTTTGATGAGGAATAACGGCAAATGCTTGCAGTCAAGAATGAGGCCTACAAGGCTAAGCTGCGGGTGAAGCCAAGAGCTGCCATTGAGTTTTAAAGGCAGAGAAGAAGGGAATAGCACCGGCTTTTCCAAAAAAAAAGAAATTCGCGCGATTGGGGATATAGAGAGGAACGATGTTTTATGTTTTACCAAAGTATAAAACGTCAAAACCAAGGATACAAGGCTCTGACAGAATCCTGTCGAGATGAAGAAGGAAATCTCGTAGTGGAGGCACAGTCGATGCTAAGGATATAGAAGAACCACTTCTGCAGACTGTTAAACGGCGGTAATGAACAACATTTCGCTGTCAGGCAGAACGGACCATTCATTGTTGGCAAAGACAGCGAAAACTACCAACCACCTGACCTGAATGAGGTGAGGATAGCATTTCTAAGCTCATGCTTAAAAAAACTGCCGGCAATGACGGCCTTCGCGCTGAGCTTTATAAAGCCGGCCGAGATGACTTGGTAAGTAACATCCACCAACTCATAAGCCGAATCTGGTCGGATGAAAGTATGCCTGAAGAATCCACATCCACCAACTCAAAAGCCAAATCTGATCAGATGAAAGTATGCCTGAAGAATGGAACATCAGCTACATTTGCCCGATCCACAAAAAAGGAGACGCACCAACTACTCTGACAACAACATCGCGTCAGAAATTAAACGAAGAATTACTCTTACCAACCGCTTATTCTTCGGGCTAAGAAGGCAATTTAGTAGTAAGGCCTTCACACGAACTACTAAGGAGATTCTATGTAAAACCCTGATCTTCCCATTCCTGCTTTGCGGCTGTGAACCATGGACCGTATCCAAAGCGGATGGGTCCTGGGTCGTTTCGAGAGAAAATTTCTTCGAAAAACCTTCGGCCCCCTTTGCGTAGACGGGTAATGGAGACGAAGATTCAACCAAGAACTATACGAGATGTACTGCGACTTGCCCCTGATCAAAATGCCCCGCATTGGCCGTTTAAGATGATTAGGACATGTAGACGGCGGTCGCAGCAGAGGAAGACCTCGCCTCAAGTAGATCGCACAAGTAGAAACCAACCTCAACCAACATGGAGTGCGCAACAGGAGGCAGTTAGCTAAGGACCAGGCTGATTGGAGAGTGCATGTTGGTTGAGGCTCAAGTTCATTCCGGTCTGAAGCGCCTCTTAAGTAAATATGTAAGATGGTGTAGGTTTAATTGGTGGAGACGCTTAGACAGTGAACGGGGAGCAACTTTCCAGTGCTTATGGATATCTATTGGACTTTCTGGGAATGGAAGTGGATAACTCTATTGTGGATTTATATTGAAAACGCTTCCCTTTGGTGTCCATTCGTTCTTCCTGCGCTAGAACGTCCAATGCGGTTTTTTTTACTTCGTTAAGTTTTTTGTATTTAGAATCATGGTATCCATAGTCCGTCAATTGAATGAGAACCAAAGAAATTTTTTTTACTATAAATCACTTTTTTACGGAAGCTGTTACTCGATGTGGTTTTATTGAGGCTATACGTGTCTCCTTACGCATTTAAGTTAAAATCGTGTGTTTTCTTCATGCGCAATGAAGGGAATTATACCTTAGTGCCGAACCCGAATCTTTGATACCACTCCCATGATTTTTCTGACCATGAGCGAAGTGGTCTGTGGAAACAATAATTTGTGTTGGAGAATCTTACCATGACGTTTGGCGCTGAATTAAATCACTAATCACTGCGCCAAGCGTCAAATTTTTATGCGAGTTTAAGAACTAACACCAAACTGAAGGAAGAAATACCGCTTATGATTTGCAAAGAACCATTTGAGATACCATGCAACCAGTTTATTTTGCTTCATCTTGATATTTTCAAGGAAATTCGGATTTGTAGCGGAGATGAACCCCTTAAGCTTTGCGATTGCTTAATGATATTATGACACGATAGAGTTTGTGACTAAAACAACCTAGATGACTGTAAGGAACTATAGAAGCTTGGAGCATTTTAGAAGAACTACGACCTTTTTTAACCAAAGATGATTTTATTCGCTCCTAAACTCACTTCTGAATTCACTAAATCATTCCTTGCAAAACGAGTCATTCAAAAGTATGTTTTCACAGCAATTCGAGGCATATAGCTAAGGACACCTACAGTAGCACTACTTAAATAAGTGGAAAGTAGACTGCCATCTTCGCAAGACCTAACAAATAAGCCGTGCGGATGAAATTGAGGGCCCCAATACCTACAGTAGCACCACTCAAATAATTGGAAAGTAGACTCCCAACTTCTTGTGATCTAACGAATTCGCCGTGCGGATTGAGATTCCTAATACCTACAGTAGCACCACTCAATATCGGCCAAGAAGTGTATAACATGCTGATTGAGAGCCCTAATACCTACAGTAGCACCACTCAAACAAGTGGAAAGTAGACTCCCATCTTCCCATGATCTAACAAATTAGCCGTGCGGATAAAATTGAGGGCCCCAATACTTACAGTAGCACCACTCAAATAATTGGAAAGTAGACTCCCAACTTCTTGTGATCTAACGAATTCGCCGTGCGGATTGAGAGCCCTAATACCTACAGTAGCACCACTCGATATCGGCCAAGAAGTGTATAACATGCTGATTGAGAGCCCTAATACCTACAGGAGCACCACATAAATAAGTGAAAGCTAGACTCCCACCTTTAAATTTATCTAGCAAATTAACCGCGAGGATAAAACTGAGGTCCGCAATACCTACAGTAGCACCACTCAAACAAGTGGAAAGAAGACTCTCATCTTCTTGTGATCTAACGAATTCGCCGTGCGGATTGAGAGTCCTAATACCTACAGTAGCACCACTCAAATATTCCCATGGCCTAACAAATTAGCCGTGCGGATAAAATTGAGGGCCCCAATACCTACAGTAGCACCACTCAAATAACTGGAAAGCACACTCCCATCTTCCCAAATTAACCGTGAGGATAAAACTGTGGGCCGCAATACCTACAGTAGCACCACTCAAATAACTGGAAAGGACACTCCCATCTTCCCATGATCTAACAAATTAGCCGTGCGGATAAAATTGAGGGCCCCAATACCTACAGTAGCACCACTCAAATAACTGGAAAGCACACTCCCATCTTCCCAAATTAACCGTGAGGATAAAACTGAGGGCCGCAATACCTACAGTAGCACCACTCAAATAACTGGAAAGGACACTCCCATCTTCCCATGATCTAACAAATTAGCCGTGCGGATAAAATTGAGGCCCCCAATATCGGCCAAGAAGTGTATAACACGCTGATTCCATGAAAGTTTGTAATAAATAACGGAAGACACAGTTTTTCAGCAGGCTTTTTGGTACACATACCTGTATCTCTGAGCGAGGTGAACAATTCGAATTTATGACTCGTCCTAAACACAGGAAACAATTCCAACAACCACATTTATATAACGGAACCTTCATCAAACATCCCCTTTCGACAAAATAATTTCCATTCCTTTGGCATTTTCGATTTTATGTATATCGCCTCTTATCCTTGACACAAAGAAAACTTTCCTTATGACAACAATCGTTAGCATATTTCCATTTATTTAAACACACACACATACACGTACCGGTTATATAACGACACCCATTGTCAAATAAACGTCACAACCATCCAATTTAAGGTTTCCTATCAATTTCTTATCCAATCTGCTAACACAGACGTCATTTAGCCGGTTAACCCCTACAATCGGCGCGTACATTTACTTCCCAGTTCCTGTCGACAGCACGAAATCCACACCGTCCAACTAAGGAATAGAGGTTTCTATTTTCAAAGGATCCCGACTTGACTTGGTTGGATGTTTGTTTGTACAACAATCCGTTTGATGACAGACGATGACTAGTAACCTAATTACTTTAGATGAGATACGACTAACCAAAAGACTTTAATTTAATCTCAACAGACACATACAAAAGGACCAAAACAATGCGCACACGACCACAATCCGGTTTCTAATAACAATCCCACTTGGAATATCTATCTCGCCCTTAACTACCGACCACCTCTTCTTGTGGTGCATGACCCTTTCGTTGGTTTGTCGTTATCATTGTGTCGTTGTGTTGTTGTTTGAAATTAACTTTGTGTGGGTGTTTTTGGATGGCTAAAAATACCTTTGTATGGATGAACCCTTCAAAAAGCCTCATGCATATTCAATAGATAGAAATTATGTTTTAGGTAGAATTGGGTTAACTTCCAGTTACGTCGTGTTCACATTTACTTTCCGTCATAAAGGTAACGGGACTAGGAAACAACCTAGTGACCAATCGTTTGGAAAACTCAAATACACCAGAGGCATCCCTCTGCCACTGGCCTCTGTCATCACATCCTATGAGTGGATCCTTCAGTTTAGTGGTTATTAATGTGCTTAATTACTTCCCCAAAGCTTTTAGATACTTTTTGTATGTGTGTGTGTGTGTTTTTTTTGGCGTTATTTTGTTTCCGAAATTCCATATTAAGCCTGATTGAAAATCAATATGGAGTGTGAAGAGGGGAGGGTGCCTGCAGGTTCTCTAAACTGTTGCCATTTAAATAAGAATTACGCCATTTCAATGGATTTTGGCCCCACGTGGATTAGACGGATGGTACTCTGAGGGCTGTGGCACGACGCGTTTCCTGTTTAACCCTAAAATGCCCCCCAGACATGGTTTTTATCTTTCGATGATCTATGCTAATTCTTTCACATGCCGATGCTGATGTAGTTTCCATTTGTTGTAAAATAATCAACCACATGCCAATCAATGTCGTCTCTACGCAGGCAGACTTTTCTCGAGATTTATCGTGAATTCGTCGGACGACGACGAATTGGCTTTCTTCTGCTACGCCAAGGCGTATCTGTTTCCCGATGTTGGAGACGACGATAATCCTCTAGCTATGGACGGATCGTAAATCACCGGTTGGTTTGGCTTTTATGAAATTCTCGAGACGCGTTGGAAATGGAAATTGCGTTGGAAATGGAAATTGCGCTAAACCTCAATACAATTAGACAGAAAGCGTTTTGTATAGTCGCGGTTCTTTTTTTCTTTCGCGTTCTTTTGTTTTTGTATCTTTTACTCTTTTGGCTGGCCTTTGTGTATCTTTTTGTGGAATTGTTTTTATTTGATTTTTTTTTTATTGGTTTATGTTGGCTGCTGGCTTTGAATTTAAAAAAGAATCGAGATTCGAATTAACGTACACAACATTAAATTGTATAATATAAACATTTGGTTTGGAAACAGTTTCGAACAAAAAGATTATTTGTTGAAGATACCGTACAGAGCCATGTGCTTGATGGATTGATATACGTTTTGTTGGTGCGGGGCACCTGTGTTTGTTTATTATTTTTAGTTTTGAAGGTGATGTGTGGTTAATGGAATATTTTAGTAAATTTTTTTTTTCAAGTTCCTGTGAGCGCATATCTAAGTGATGGTTTGTTTAAAAATTTTTGTCGAAAATCGATTTGGATTTTTCATTTTTAAATACCAACATCAGCTGAGAAGGGGAAGGTGTTTTTTTTTTTATTGAGGATTTTTTATGATCGCAAAAATATTAACCATTCATCCTAAAACAACATGGTGTTGGACAGGTTTATAGTATATCAAGCTATTTAATGGTCGGGATTCTGCAGAACGAGGGTATAAACGTGGCAACGCTCCGTCATTCTACACAGTTCATGCTGAGGATAAGGAAGAATCACTTCTACGAATTGTTAAATGGCGATGATGAACAATGTTAGAACGCGCCGTTTAATATTGGCGATGACAGCGAAAACTACCATTCACCCGACCTATGCTAAGTGAGGACAGCAATATCTAAACTTAGGCCGTGTGTCAATTCCGTCAAAATGGAGGTTAAACTTTATCCACTGGGTAATTTTTGACATTTCTGCAGGTGCAGGTTAAAATTTTGAAGTCACCATATTTATGTCAAAATTTATCCACTGGCTATAATTTGAAGGGAATTGACACACGGCCTTAAGTTCAGAAAGCCGGACGGAAATAAAGGCCTTCCTGCCGAGCTTTATAACGCCTGTACAAATGTATTGGTAAGTTATATCAAAGAGTATACAACTACATAGAATGCGCATGTCATACAACGAATATTTTCTACGTGGGGTACTGATATTGATACCTCAGTGTTCACATTGCTACCCCAGCATCAAAGAACAGCCTTGCCGACGCATAAGATCTACGAAATTCCCCCTTAGCACTCACCGCCGGCGTCTGAAACGGATACAAAATTTTTAGCTGTGATGCGTATGTAGTTCTATACAATTTTGTTATATTCTCCAACTCATTATCGAAATTTTTTCGAATGACTTGTTACGGTGAAATTTACAGAAACAAGGGTCTTTCTTTTATCTGTAATCCTTTGTCTCTTTTCATTGCCATCGCAAGCCTGGAATCGGGAGGAAAAGATGGACAGTCACAGTTCCATCTGCCACTGGTTCACGAAATTTAGATCCAGAGAATGCAAACAAAAACTGGTACATTAAGTGAGTGAGGATAGTCTGCAATGGGTGCACCCCCAGCGAGAGTGGGGAGCAACCAAACCATGCAACAGGCGGTCTACGAGAATACTCGCAATGCACAGCATTAGATAGGATAGTCTGAATGGTTTGATTGGTCATGGAAGACGATCCCTCATGGACTCCAACACGAGCGGGACTTTGTCCATCTCGGCTATTAACTGACAACAACATCTCGTCAGAAACTTAACGAAGAAGTACTCTTGCCAACCGCTCTTTCTTCGGACTAAGATGACGCGTGGGGAAGGGCGATACTGGGAGCCTACACCCCATCGAATCGTTTGTGCCAACGTATTTTGGTTACAAACGCAAAATGTGTGATGGCATGGAATAGACGTTCTAGTTTTTCGCCCCAACGAGGAGGCGACGGAGGAACAGCAGAAGTGTGGGCGGTTGGTTCAAAAGACAGCCATCCAACAAAACCGCAACTGTACATAACATTATCGATGGCCAAGCGAAGATCCATTTCTTTCTCACAACGCTGGATTAACGGAGAAGCAATCAAGGTGTTTAGGCGGACGGCCGTGTGCAAACATTCTGAGAACAATAAATGTCGCCAAAAATAGGTGGAAATCCCTCTCCCACCTGCGAAACATCCAAGATTATATGGCCTGAGTATGACAAAACCAGAACCTTCAAAGAAACAGAAAATCTATTTCGACACTAGAAGGGACACTAGAGCGGACGACCATGTGCAAACACTCTGAGAACAACAAAACCAAACAAATATGGACACCAAAGACACGGGACATTATTTTTTGAACATGAACGAGAGTCCTAAGACAACAGTCAATGTGACCTAGAAAGCTGTCATGCTGTCCGACAGCTGTCAAGCCGTCATTTAATCAAAAATTATAAAAAAAAAGTGGTTTACCTTCCCGGCGGACTGTCAAACCGTCCAACAGGCAGTCGAAGGGCACAATGACGAGTGTCCCAAGCAACAGAGGTACAGACAGCAAATACCTCGAGCTCAACGTACAGATAATTTAAAGATGTCACCCGAATGGGAATAACAAAAAAAAAAAATACAAATTTTTGGCGCGACAGGCTCGTACCCAGGCATAGCTCGTACCCAAGGCATAGCTTTCTCACAACCATTCATGTGCGCATGTGTACTGCTTGCACGATGGCGGGACCTCCTGTATTATGCCGACTCCGAACGGCGAAGTTGAGATAAGCTAATCTTGACAATCAATACTACTCGGATGATTTGTCAGATCATCACCCGAATGGAAGACCCTTACACGAAATTCTGCATGCGAAATTTTGGTGGTTTCGCGCGCAGTTCGCGGAAAATTGTTTCTTTCCTTCTTCCTCAAAGCTCACTGCTTCTGAGAAAGTGCAATGCTTTCCTTCCTTTCTACAAATATTTACTCTTCTCAATTTTAGTTCGGGAGGTTCACATTTTGGATTCGCCGAGGTCAATCAAACATAGGCATCCGCGGCAAATATTTTATTATCAGAAAATGGTTGCCAACGATTTACACAGGGGTTTCTCTTGAACATGTATCGCTGAAGAATGGAACCTTGGCATAGTTTGTCCGATCCATTAAAACGAGATCCTCTGAACTGCGCGAACTACATTGCCTACAAGATCATAGCTGAAGTGATATGTGAACGACTGAAACCATTTACCTATAACCTAATAGATCTTAACAGGTGATTTTAGGACTGAAAAGTCCACACAACTGATCAAAACTTCAATCTTCGGCAAATTTTGAAAAATCACAAGAACTCTTAATCGATACCCTCCACTTATTCATCGATTTTAAAGCCGCATGCGACAGCATTTATAGACACGAGCTAAACAGAGCCGTGACTAGTTTTGCTAGATCTACCGAACTTGTCCGTCTGTGCGGGATGAAGATGGAGAATTCTCGCTGCTACATCAGGGTCTGAAACAACGCCACCGACACATTCGAAACCAATAAGGGTTTAGGCAAGGACATGAGCTTCTTTAATTTGATTGTTGAGAGGATTGTGCAAAACTCTCGAGCCAACACCAGAGGCACAACCTTCCATAAGCCGGGGGAGCTTACTGCGACAATACTGACATCATTAGTCGAACTCAAGGTGATGTCATAACCACGTTTGCTAGTATGCAGAAGGAAGCGAAAATAATGGGTTCAGCAGTTAATGAGAGTAAGACTAAGTATATGCTGTCAACAAGAAAGGACACACAACATCGTAGAATTGGACAGAACGTCACCATTGACAGATATAATTCTGAGGTAGTGCGGGACTTTGTCCATCTCGGCTATTAACTCTGACAACAACAACTCGTCAGAAACTTAACGAAGAAGTACTCTTGCCAACCGCTCTTTCCTCGAACTAAAAAGGCAATTCGGTAATAAAACCCTCACTCGAACTACTATGGAGATCCTATATAAGACCGTGATCATCCCAGTCCTGCTCTACGGCGCTGAAGCATGAACTTGTATCGAAAGCGGATGAAGAAATCTTTGGTCGATTCATTTGAGAGGAAAATTCTTCAAAAAATCTTCGGTCCCGTTTGCCTTGACGGGCTATGGAGACGAAGATTCAACGAGCGGTACAGCGACATTCCCCTGGTCAAAAAAACTCCGCATTGGACGTTTAAGATAGCTAAGGCATGTAGAACGAATGGACACCAATACTCCGGCTCGCGAAGTTTTCGATTCGAAGCCAGACTTTCGGATGCATTAGAGGAAGACCTCGCATTAACTGGCGCTCACAAGTAGAAACCGACCTCAACCAACTTGGAGTGTGCAATTGAAGGCAGTTAGCTAGGGACCGGGCTAATTGAAGAGGCTGGTTGGTTGACGCCCAGGTTCAGTCCGGACTGTAGCGCCACTTAAGTAAGTAAGTAGGAGACAACTCCTACTTCACTGCAGATTGCTTGAGTAAACCCCAGTGGCAATTTCAAAATATGCTTTAGAGCCTTTTGCGAAGGACTTCAAGGTGTTGTCAGTCCCTTCTATCCGGAGTGGGGAAATATGACTTCAAGGTTGAAGCCTTTTAGATGAAGTAGAAGGTCGATTCTGCTTTGATGGAAACGTCATGTACATGAAGGAGGTACAAAGGATAGGGTGTGTGAACGCTTCTAGTACAAATTAGAAGCACACCAACAGGGGGACTGGAAACCATCCTTCACCTGCTACCGCCATACCTTTACTTAAGCTTACATTTGCTGCTAGCGAGTTTGGCAGTACACTTAGACTATTTTTTATCAATTGTGATAGCACGTAGCCATTTTCCATTCTCCTTGTTATCTGTGATAAAACCATTCTGCGCTTTTAATAAAACGCAGGACACACTTCACACCCGTTTTTTGTCAAATCGCTGAGCCTTTGAAAGTAGTAAGCTCCAAGACGGAGCTGTCTTTTGTTTGATAGAGCCGGGCAGTTACAAAGGAGATGAAGTATTGTTTCTTCTTCCTCATCGTCCATGCCGCTCCTCCACATGTCTTTTAAGTGGAGGCCTAGCTTTTCTGCATGCCTGCCCATTAAACAGTGCCCAGTGAAGACACTTATGGTCGCGATAATGTATGGTCTATCAAGCGAAATTAGTCCCTTGGATCTTCTTAAATCCAGCTTTGACAAAAATCTGTTTGGTTATCGTGCCAAGACTACATCTAAGATTTGATTGGCTGTTATCATGTTGCGCTAGTAAGGTTTTGCATGTAGCGATAGGAATACCTAGTGCACCCGTGTCGGGCACAATTGGTAATTTAGTCCCACGTCTGGTGAGTTCATTAGCTTAACATAGACATAGAATGTCACTTTGTCCAGCACCCAGCATAGAAGAATGGTTAACTGCTTGACATCTTCTACAGAGATGAGCGCCAATCTATGCTTGTCTTTGGTTTTTTAAGACTATTTATGACTTTTTGGCTGTCCGAGAAAGCACTTATATCCTTGGCCGGAATTACATTCCCTTTCAACCTTGATAACGCTTCTTTCATCACCATGAGTTTCGCCAGGAACAAGCTGCAATGATCAGGACCTTTACATGCAAGAACCTGCAGCCAACAGGGTACAACGAATCAGCCAGCTCAACGGCTTGAAAATGAACTCTTGAATTCTAAACGTACACCAGGGCTCAGCTGTATTCTCTAACTAAATACATAATACCTCATCTTAACTTTGAAAGACTATTCTGCATCATACTTTCAAGTAGAGATGTATGGAAGAGGAATGGAATGAAGGGGAATGAACTGGACACCGATACCATATCCATCTGTACAGATGGTTCAAAAATGGACGTAGGCATTGGAGCCGGAGTGTTTCTTAAAACACTAAAGCTAAACTGTACTTTTCGTTTCCCTGAGCACAGCATTGTCTTCCAGGCTAAGATATTGGCAGTACCAGAGGCAGCCAGAGCGACCACAGTGCCGGCGAAATCACAAGGTGATATCATCATTTTTATTGACAGTAAGGCTGCAATTAAAGCAACATCAGCTGTCGAAATAGAATCTAGATAAGCTTGTACAGAGTTGTCATAAAAAGCAGAAGGTTCTTGGAGCCAAACAGAATCTTAAGCTCTGCTGGTCTCCCGTACACTGAGGCAATGAAATTGCTATTGAAGTGGTAAGGATATGATCTGATCAGCAGACCAGTCTGTCAAAACGCCACTAAGTGACCTTAAATCACGAATTGGACAAAAAACACTGAATATCGCCAAAAATAGGTGGAAATCCCTCTCTACCTGTGAATCATCCAAGATTATGTGACCTGGGTATGACAAAGCCAGAACCCACAAAATCCTTCAAAGAAACAGAAAATTTATTTCCACACTAGAAGGGATTATTACTCGGCACAACTAACTCAAGAGCCACAAACTGAAAATGCATCTTATAGGTGATGACATTTGTTGAGGCTGCGGTGATAAAGATATACACAAGGAAACCCTTCACTCTCTGTGCCCGTGTCCAGGACTCCGTCAATTAAGAATATGAACTGAAGAAATCACAGATCTTTCTGAAATTCCTCTATCAAATCTTTTCAGGTTTGCAACCACATATGGATGTCTTCAAAGGGACTAACAAAAATAAATATTAATGGGACAAATGAAGGAACCAACCATAAAAATGGACCCAAATGGGCATCAAAATGGGTCTATATTGACCTGAGTGGGATGAGAAAGACGTAAGCCGCTTACCTCAACAACACACCAACCTTACCTTACCTAACCTTATAGTGCTTACACACCGAATCATAAACTGAGTTTTTGGCAAAAAGTTTACGTAAACCACTAGATGCTTTCACACCGAACTCTGACCAGGTTTCGTTTGACATTTCAATCAGCTGTCAATTGTGATTTTGATACTAGCTGCAATATTTGTGTGTGAAAATATTGAATAATAAAATGAATTCTAATATAATCAAACTAATATTAGCATTTGAAGTTCAAAATGAAACAAATCTAAAGATTTTGACAACAGTTTTTGACTCTCAAGCCCGCCGCTACGAAAAAAAAGCGCAAACAAATGCCCCTAGCTCCACCAGGTACTCCTGTTCTTCCACACACCAAATGTTATTTCTTTCTTTTTTTTTTAATTTCCAACATATTATAGTTTTACAAACCAGAGCCAAGTTGAAATGAAATAAAAAAAAATGCATTTGTTTTGACAGCGAGTTCATCAGCTGTTTTGTGGGACGTGTGGAACACGTGTAGAATCTATGAAAAGGTGTGTTCGTTCCAACAACCTTTAACGAGATGACGTCTGCGAAGTGGTTTTGAGAAGGTTACGACATAACCTACTTGTTTTTGAGAACTGAAAACGTATGGGAAAACTCGGTTTATGATGAAGGTTTCAGGTGTTTTTGCGTAAACTCAGTTTTTGGTTCGGTGTGAATGCCCTATTACGTGCACTAAGGACCTACAGAGTTTCTGAATAAAAATAGCGTGCTCTCATATTTTTTACATTCCGAGCTTTCTGTCATTCCGAGCTTTCTGTCGAGTACTATTTTCTAAGAATTTCAGTAGATTGCCGTTAAGCTTAGGTGGGACAATTTTTAGAATTTCCATTCCTGTTGAAGCTGTGTTCATACCCAGATCACAGTCTTTTGTTTAAAGTTGATGACAACAATTTTGAGTTTAAATCTTCTTGGGAATTTTTAAAATTCAGAGAATTTTTTTAAGGAACATGCAACAAATGCTTGGAGACATTGCACCCCCGCATAAAAAAATGCCCGTGATACTGGGAATTACTCCAGTGAAATATTTTATTAAAACAAAAAAAAAACACAAACACCCGTCAGAGTAGATGACATACTCTGACACAAATACTCCTTTTTTATTCAAAATCAAAAGAACATTCCCGACTTCAGTTGGGGGAATACCATTGTTAGCGGAAGCATCCTCATTATGCATGCTATATGGCCAACTCCTCCTTTGTGCCATCACCATTGTGGACTTAATTGAATTATGTGTAAACAGAAATTCATGTTAAATCCAGGCAAAGCGTTCTGAATAAAATGCTCGAAAATTACCATCCAACGGAACACCCACACACACAAGTCCCCGACTCCTTTTGTCTTTCTTGGAATTTTTTTTTCGCAAAAAATTGATGAATGGCAATATAATTTTCTAGGATATTTTGCGCTTGAAAAACATTTCAAAACTTCCTCCGCTGCTGATGTAGGCAATGAACTGAAAGATAAATCCATCTCGACCTACAGTGTTCGGCTTCTAGTACTCTAGCAATTCAACTGTAAATAAATCAATAGCAAGTATGCAAATTTTTTTTTACCGTTTTATTTATAGGTACATCGGCATACACCGAAGGCACACAGGACCACTCCAACTCCACTCTTTGCCCTGACAATGCGAAGTAAATATTTTTCCAAACGCATGTCATTGTGATCAGCCATGTGTGCCCTGATGCAGGCTGAAGTTACGACACCTCCTCGCTGGGACGTACACACTATGAGGACACGCTACTTTACGCGGGTATTTCAAATGATTTATCCAGGGTTGGCACGATTAAAATTAAAATTTTCGCCTATTTGCACCGAAAAGGGATGAGAGGAGTTTATTGTGCGTCAGGTCGGCGGGGATTCGTATTGCTTGGATGGCGGCTTGACTCAGCGGTGTGTAAAGTTGGAACGCTCATATATGAATTTCGTTTGCTATTATTAGGATTCGAGAGCATCTGGCATGAGGAGAGATAGGGAGACGATGGATTCGCAAGTGGGTTGGATGTGTGTGTAATTTAAATTTTTCATGGAATAATATCATCCTCCAGCTTTAGCTGTTTTTGTAGGTAAATTAGTAGAACTTCTGGCATTGGGAATGAACAGAAGAAAAAATGTTTATTCATCGTTGCTGGATAGGATTTTATCTGCTACACGTAAAAGGTCTAGATACGTAAACGGTTTAATAGGTGTATGATTAGTTTACTGAGGACTTGAATTGGATCGTCGTAGAGTTGGAGTAACCTCTGATGATGGGTAAACAAGTCGAATTAGGTTCTATGTTTCCAGTAAGTTGGGTTAGGTATGTCGATGAATTCTGTGAAAGGTTAGAGAGTTTGGGTTTTCTTTAACCAGGTTAACCAGAATAGCATGATGTTCGACCTGGACCATTCAATTATTGCAGGCAAGATGAATAATCGAATACGCAACACCTCACAATAAGAGTGAAACACTGTGTGAAAATCGAATCACAAAAGCCTGCAATTGTAAGAGACCGTCCATACCTTTGTGGTAAGCATGTCCCTATATCTTTGGATTTATCTCCTATCACAAGAGTATGTAAAAACGAAACTCCTGGTTGGAATAAGACTGCCAGCGGGTTTTCGCAGCCAAGAATAAGGCCCACTGAGCAAAGCTACAGGTAAAGGAAAACAAGTTGCAGTATAGATTTATTGTGTAGCTGGGTAGAGGACATTTTACTACACCGACTCGTTAACCAAAAAATGCTTACAAAATGGAACCTTAGTACATAAAGCTGGCAATTGAAAAGACCGCCAAGTGCGTATCTGTTCACCTCTTGACTGATTCGCTACCGCAAGAGACTTGTGTCGATGATCAGTGGGCACATTGTCAAAAGTGATACGCTGGGTTGCTAACCAGCAAGAATCTCTTGCCTTGATGAAGAAGGGCGACGGATGATCGAAATCCAAAAATGAGATCTAAAAGGCAACGCTCCAGGTAAAGACGAGAGCTGCTGAAAAAGTTTGTCGTCGAGTTTTATAGTCAAATTAGAAGGCAGGATTACCGACATTTTAGAGCAAATAAAAAGTAACAACAGAAAAGCCAGCGACGAAGACTGGTGTTCTTAAGTTTAACTTGATTGCTGCGCAGAAGGTCTGGACTCTGGATTTGATTCCTAACCCCCCTCGAAATTATTTGAAAAATCATTTGGCTTTTATCAATTGCCAACTAAGCCGTTTGTCTTTGGCACAGTCTTAGGTCTGTAGGTCTTAACATCGTGCAAAAAGTACATATGCACACTTTATTACGAACAAGTGAGGTCCTAACGAACCTGTTATGCAAAACATTGAGTTCATCTGGACCAACGAATGATAGTGGAGATTCGAAGGACTGCGACCCTTGGAACCGATGCTACTTTGGTTTGTCGATACAAAAAGGTTCAAAACTCCAATTGATTGCTCTTTCGGAATTCATACTTTACGGCACTGAGTGCTGGATTAAGCAGGGAAGTGGAGCAGACAGATATTTGGGCACTATGAAACGAATTATTTCCGCTGGTTCTGTAAGTGAGAAAGGCGAATGGAGGAGCTGATACAAATTCGAGCTTTAGGAGCTGCCCCAAGATGTGGATGTGGTACAGAACAAACGAAACGTATCGACTACATTTGCTCGGCTGCATGAAGCCAATGAACAGTTATGCTTCACCCGAAAGAATCTTCGAACCTCAGACTTTAGGCTCGATACGACAAGGGTGATCGAATCTCTGGATCGAAAAGGATCGAGTGATCACGGCTACCTTGACTGATAGACTGAAATTCATCTTGACAAGATAGAAGAGGATGAAAAGCTGAGTTACAACGGAGTGTTCTGCAAAGAATACTCCACTGTTGACCAGAGGTGCGTTTTTCTTGAAAATCAATATGGGCTTAGATTTCACTACAAGGCACATAGGCAAAAAAGAAAGGAAGAACACCGGAAAGAAGAAAATAGATCAAGAAAGCGAAATCGAAGATATAGAGAGGTGCTACTCTAGGAACGATGTTCGCAAGTGTTACCACGACGTAAAACGTCAAGACCAACGATACAAGCCTCGAACAGAATTAAGATGAACAAGGAAATATCGTAGTTGAGACACAGTCGATGCTGAGGATATGGAAGAACCACTTCTGCACGGCGATGACGGCGATAAACGGCGATGACGAGCAACACTGCCGCTGTCAAGCAGGACAAAACATTCAACATTGGCGATGAATGCGAAAACTACCAACCACCGACCTTGTGAGGATGTCAATATCTAAACTCAAGCTAAACAAGGATGCCGGAAATAAAAGCCTTCCCGCCGAGCTTTATAAATCTGGCGGTGATGACTTGGTAAGTAATATCCACCAACTCAATAGCACAAGTTGGTCAAATGAAGGTATGCCTGAAGAATGGAGCCGCAGCATCGTTTGTACGATCCACAAAAAAGGAAACCCTCTGAACTCAACATCGCCTACAAGATCCTATCTGCCGTAATATGTGAACGCCTGAAACCGTTAACCAACCACCTAATCGACCATTATCACTGTGGTTTTAGGCCAGGAAAGTCCACAACCGATCAAATTTTCACACTTCGGCAGGTCTTGGAAAAAAAACCAAGAAGTCCAAATCGATACCCAAAACCTATTCATCGATTTCAAAGCCGCATACGACAGAACTTATAGAGACGAGCTATACAGAGCCATGTCTAGTTTTGGTATACCAAACTCTTCCGTCTGTTTAGGATGATGATGGAGAATTCTCGCTGCTCCATCAAAGTCGGAAACGACCTCACCGACACATTCGATACAAAAAAAAAAAGGATTTTGGGCAAGGCGATGCGCTATCGTGTGACTTCTTCAATTTGATTCCTAAGCGAATTGTGCTAAACTCCCGATCCAGCACCAGAGACACAAATTTCCAAAAAATGGTGCAACTACGCCGACGATATTGGTAGGACTCAACGTGATGTCATAGCCACGTTTGCTTGTATAGAGAAGGAAGCGGCAAAAATGGGTTTATCAGCATATGAGGATAAGACTAAGTACATGCTGTCAACACGAACGACATACAACATCGACGAATTCGACAGAACGTCACCGTTGACAGATATAACTCAGAGGAAGTACGGGACTTTGTCTACCTGGGCTCCGCTATTGACTCTGACAAAAAAGTCTCGTCAGAAATTAAACGCAGAATTACTCTTGCCAAGCGCTGTGTCTTTGGGCTAAGAAGGAGATTTAGTAGTAAAAGCCTCACTCGAACTACTAAGGCGATCCTATATAAGACCCTGATCATCCCAGTCCGGCTCTACGGCGCTGAAGCATGGATCCTATAAGAAGTTGATAAAGAAATCATTGGTCGATTCGAGAAAATTTTTTTGAAAAATCTTCGCTCCCATTTGCGTTGACGGGCAAGGTAGACGAAAAAGAAGTATACGAGCTGTGCAGCGACATACCCCTGGTTAAAAAAAACTCCGCATTGGACGTTTAAATTGGTTGGGCCATGAAAAACGAATGGACAGCAATACTCCGGCTCGAAGAGTCTTCGATTCCCACCCAGACGTCGGACGTAGCAGAGGAAGACCTCGACTTAAGTAGCGCGCACAAGTAGAAACATTAACCAACTTGGAGTGCGCTACTGGAGGCCGTTACCTAAGGACCGGGCTAATTTGCGAGGCAAGTTGGTTGAAGCCCAGGTTCTTTTATTAATTTTGCTTCTTTCTTCGGGCTTGGTAGGCAGTTCAGTAATAAGGTCCTATCTCGAACTACTAAGGAGATCCTATCATCCCAGTCCTGCAGTGCGGCGTTATTGCGTGGACCGTGTCAAAAGTGGATAAAGAAATCCTTGGTCGATTCGAGAAGAAAATTCTTCGAATAATCTTCGTTCCCCTTTAAGTTGAGGGGCTATGGAGATGAAGATTCAAACAAGAAGTGTACAAACTGTACAGCGACATGCCCCTAGTCAAAAAACTACGCATTGGACGTCTTAGATTGATAAGACATGTGGAATGAAAATTCACCAATATTTGCAGAGTCTTCGATTCCCACCCAGACGTCGGACGAAGTAGAGATAGACCTGGTCTTAAGTGGCACGTACAAGAAGAAGCCGACCTTAACCAACTAGGAGTGCGTAACTGGAGGCAGTTGGCTAAGAACTGGGCTAATTGGAGAGGCATGTTGGTTGAGGTCCAGGTTAAATCCGGGCCGTAGAGCAGAAGTGGTTAAGTAAGTAACTAAGACTTACTTTGTTAAAACATTTTAAAATATTTATAAAGGCCTGAGAGAGTGATGGTGAGGGCGGCCATCTTCAATTTCCATAATTTAAGCAAAGCAAAAACGCCCCACAAATTGATGGTTGATGGTATTATCAACCATCAATTATAATACGCAACCCACGTGTAATTTCTTAAAATCGAAAAAGTAAATCTTAAACAAAATGTCAAACAATTTTATAACGTACATCCAATTAAGGCCAATATTGATTTTTTTTTTAAATCCCATGTTATACTACCCCTAGAACTAAGTATAGCAATAGCCTACAAAATAAATCAATCGTATCTCACCCATCTGATCATAAAGATAATAAAGAAAATCAGACAACACTTAATACAATTTGTGAAAAAAAAAAAATAATAACGAAAAATAAAAATAATGGTTTTCGATAAAAAAAAAAGACAGTCCAGGTGCTGTTCCATAAATCAAATTTATCACAATAAAACTGAAATTCGATTGATTTCAGCATTTCTGGTTTATTTACTCAGCCGTTTTACCACATCTAATCCAGACATAGCTAAGCAACAAAAACTGACGCACATTAGATATAAAAATGTATCTATGCTATAAATACACACTTCAAAGTGTATAATAACACTGCAAATTGCACCACAGACACAACCATATTATTATGCAGTAGTCCATGATTAAATTTGTCCCGATTATACTACACAGATTCTAGTTAAACTTGAATAGATAAAAGCTATATATGCATCAAAATACTACAACCATTCTACTCTACTCAAAGTGCAATAATTAAATATATAAACACAGAAAAAAAAAAAAAAAAAAAAAACAAATATCGTGACAGTAATTGCATGCGAAATATGTATCCAAGTACCTATGTCGTTGGTCTCCATTTTTTTTTTTTTTTGCAAAACAATTTTTCTGTGTTGACTGTTTTATTATTTTTTTTTTTAGCTCCACAAACTGCTATTGACAGATGCTTAAAGGTGATGACATTCACTTGGACTTGAAGAGCCCTTTGGAAAATATATAGAATTTCAATTGAACTTTATTCATCAACAGACACAGACACAAACACATATGTATGGTAGGTATGTAGATATGTAGCTAATGTAATAGTTTATCCATCACCAATTTGTATGTTTTTTTTTGTTTTTATTTCGATTTTTTTTTATTGTTTTATTTTTAAACACGTAAAAGATACTTTTGACACTTGAACTATGTAGCGATTTAGTTTACATAAAATTCAGCTGAAATTAGAAGAGAAGAACAGAGTAAAAATATTTATTAGAGAAATAAGAATGAAATGGATTTTTGACACTTTGACACACAAAAGCCACAGAGAATTATAACAGCACAGCAATAATAATTTTGCAAAAAAAAAAAAAAAAAACACTTAACTGACATAAATGAACCACACAGCATTAGCTAAATGGAAAACAGCTTTAAAAAAATTTAAAAATCAAAATCTTTGTGTACAAAATGTGCATGCAATTTATTTAAAAAAAAAAGGTAAATAAACGGTAAGCTGCGAATAGGACAAACTTCCTCAAAGAGACATTAAGAATAAAATGGGTCAAGACGTGTCCTCACACTGAAGTAAAGGGTTTTTTCAATAAGAGCGTATTTTCGACCATGACCAAAGTATTTCCGGGATCGCGGCAATGTTTGCCCTGTAAAGAGCGAGGACAGATTCAAGTTTTTGGATAGGATATGAGGTGTACCACGTGCGTACGTCTAGGCACGCATGTAAGTCGTTATCCGTGAACATGACAGGTCTGCTTGATATTTGCGGGGATCTGTTATCCGATGCTGTTTTCTCTGTTTTTTACGTGGTAAAGAAGTTTCACTGACGGAACAAACGCCAACCTGGAATGCCAGTTCCCAATTTATTAGATACCCTTAGGAGAAGGTTCCATCTCAGTATCCACTACGGGATTTCATGTTGCTGTTGGCCTTTTGGATCAACCACCAATGGTCACTCTTAATGGGGCATGGGGTTGACCTTGCATTATATGAGATTATTGTCAGTAGTCTAATCCTCTGTCAAGCTAGATCAGGATATCATGGTATCGACATCATTGGAAGCCCCTTCAGGTTCAATAGAGGCTCAGGTTACTACACATTTAGACCAAACAGAAAGAAAATTACGACATAGTCAGCCATGTAAAGGGTTTTTCAATAAGAGCGCTACAAAAGTTTTTTTGAAATACAACAAAAATTGTTTTGGATATCAATGAAATTCTTAATTCCTGTGAAAGTACGTCCGATGCCATTATGTAAGGAACTCGACTTCTTTTGCATGGCCACCACGGGCACGCTTGCAGAAGTCCAGACGCTGAACCCAATTTTCGACGGTTTTCAAGCAAAAAATCGGCCGATACTGCTGCAATTTCACGTTCGATATTCGTACGAAGTTCATCAATCGTCGCTAGCTTGTTGCAGAAGTCCAGACGCTGAACCCAATTTTCGACGGTTTACAAGCAAAAAATCGGCCGATACTGCTGCAATTTCACGTTCGATATTCGTACGAAGTTCATCAATCGTCGCTGGCTTGTTGCAGACGCTGAACCCAATTTCCGACGGTTTTCAAGCATAAATCGGCCGATACTGCTGCAATTTCACGTTCGATATTCGTACGAAGTTCATCAATCGTCGCTGGCTTGTTGCAGAAGTCCAGACGCTGAACCCAGTTTTCGACGGTTTTCAAGCATAAATCGGCCGATACTGCTGCAATTTCACGTTCGATATTCGTACGAAGTTCATCAATTGTCGCTGGGTTGTTGGCATAGACCATCGACTTGACGTAGCCCCGCAGGAAATAGTCTAACGGCGTCAAATCGCACGACCGAGGGGGCCAAGCGACTAGACCATTTCGTGAGATAACACGTTCTCCAAACTTGGTTTCCAATAAATTGATTGTGGCATTCGCTGTGTGGCTTGTGGCGCCATCCTGTTGGAACCACATGTCCTCCAAGTCCATATCATCCAATTGGGGCCAACAAAATTCGGTTATCATTGAACGGTAGCGATTCCCATTCACAGTAACGTGCCGGTCTTGATCATCACGGAAGAAGTACGGCCCAATGACGCCGCCCTCCCATAAACCACACCAAACCGTAATTTTTTCGGGATGCAATGATGACTCATGGAGTACGTGTGGATCGCTGCCTGACCAATACCGCATATTTTGTCTATTGACGAAGCCATTCAGCCAGAAATAAGCCTCATCGCTGAAGATGATTTTTCGATGAAAATCCGAATCATTTTCAAGTTGTTGCTCAGCCCAGTTCACGAACATACGACGCTTTTGGTGGTCAAGCGGCTTCAGTTCTTGCGTCAATTTAATCTTGTAAGGATGTAGGCCAAGATCTTTTCGCAAAATTCGCCACAACGACGTCACAGAGATGCCCCACGCTTGAGAACGACATGTGAGAGACACATTTGGGCTTTCTTCAACTGAAGCCTCAGCGGCAGCAATACTCTCGACACTACGGGCACTTCTTTGTCTCATTGGCACGGGAACATTTTGTACTGTGCCTGTGGATTCAAATTTGTCCACTAGACGCTCAATTGTTGATCTGCTAGGACGATTATGACGACCATAAATTGAACGTAGCGCTCTTAACGTTGAGGCCACTGACTCTGAATTTCGGTTGTTAATTTTAATAATTTCGACTCGTTGTTGGATCGTATATCTTTCCATCTTGAAATGGCAAACCTTACTGAAGAGAAATGTCAAAAGAGCGGCAAGAAATATGGCATCGTTTGCTGTCCCTGTCGCTCAACTTTTGTAGCGTTCCTGTTGAAAAACTCGACACATATTCCTTCTCTAATATGGCAGCGTAAGAATTGCTTCGAGATATTTGACATTCGACAGCAGGTCACTTAGGAATCACAAGGGTAACTCAGGCCCGTGGAACAGAGATGGGGATGGAAAAGCCAACAGACCTACGGCAGCGCATAATCCCGTAGTGAATACTGATTTTCGTGTCCTAGTGGGATCTAAAAAATTGGAGCTGGTCCTCCAGGTTGGGGCTTGTTCTTGAGGTTTACTACTCAATCACGGAAAAATCTAGTTGTTATGAAGCAACCAAAAGCATCGGAAAGGACTGATTTTATTGTTGACAAAACGGACAACAATCGACATTTGTATCTGCACCTGGAATCTGAGAATATCAAATAGGTAGGAGCAGACGGAAAAGTGACGGAACCCAAAGCTATATATATAAACCTTGCTTTTCGGATATCCCCACAAAAAAAAAAAATCCGGAGCAGTAAGTCCAATCAACACCACCATTTCTTGAAATAACTTGTTGTGGAAAGAGGCAGTAATTCCATTGCAATCCTGGCTGTATGCGATGTGGCACCGTCTTATCGATACCACATGTTAATCAAGCCCAAAGCATGCAGTTGTGGTGTTAAAAAGTTTTCAATCATATCACGATATCGCTCCCCATTCACAGTTACCGTTACGCCGTTTTCATTTTCAAAGAAGTAAGGTCCAATGATTCCTCCTGACTAAATTGCACACCAGACTGTAACTTTTAATGGATGCAAAGGTGACTGATGAATAATTTGAAAGTTTTCCATTGCCCAGACCCGACTATTCTGCTGGTTCACATATTCATTCAAATGAAAATGTGCCTCGTCACTCATTATGATTTTTTCATGAAAATCGGGGTTGTCATGAGCTAGCTATAACATCCTATTGGTATGTGTACGGCGGCGTAAATGGTCTTGTGGAATAAGCTATTTTGTCAACTGAATCTTAAATGGAAACAAATGCAAATCCTTGTGCAAAATTGGGGCCAAGGTTGTTCTTTGAAGACCAAGCTCCTGAGCACGGCGTCGAATTGAGGTTGATGGATTGTTTTGAACACTTTCTTGAGCAGCAGTAAAGTGTTCAGCCGTTCTTACAGTACGTTGTGGTCCATGGTTGGGCCTATCACATTCAGACCCTCTTTCTTCGAAATCAATAACTACACGATATATAGTGCGATTTGTTGGCACGTTGTTTCTCCCAAAAATTTCACGGAACTTTCTCATCGTCACAGTAATCGATCATTGATTTTGATAAAATGTTTCAACGATAAAAAACACGTTGGTTTATCGAATTTTTTTTCATAATAAATTTGCCACGTGTCTTCTTCACGACTGCCAAATATGAACTGTCAAGACTAATGTTTATCAAAATGGCGGACACCCTGTATATACCAAAAGACTGATTCTACTACCGAAGTGCAGTGATAAAATTGACAAAGCTTTGGTTCTTCTTATTCTTCTTCTTCTAAAGTGGCGCTATAGTCTGGAATGCAATTGAACCTCAACCAACATGCCTCTCCAAATAGCCCAGTCCTTAGCTAACTGCCTCCAGTTGCGCACTCCACGTTTGTTGAGTTCGGTTTGTACTTGTGCGCGCCACTTAAGGCGATGTCTTCTTCTACTGCGTTCGACGTCTGGCTGGGAATCGAAGACTCTGCGAGCCGGAGTATTTGTGTCCATTCGTTCTACATGTCCTAGCCATCTTAAACGTCCAATGCGGAGTTTTTTTTTACCAATGTAGCTAGTTCTTGGTTGAATGTTCGTCTCCATAGCCGACAACGCAAACGGGACCGAAGACAAAGCCAGGTATGAAATGAAATATATGGCATTTAGGGCCCCTACAGGGCATCAAAAATAGTTTCTGCCTTTATAAGTATATGGGAAGTAGTTTCTGCCAAAAATAGGAAAACCTCGGGTGTGGCTGCGGTGCAGTGCTAATGTGTTCGCCTGTTGAATGGAAGGTTGCACATTAAGCTCCAGCCAAACCCCATTTATATTTATTCAAAATAATTAAAAAAAGGTCGGTTGTTATAACTAAAAGTTTGCATCATCCTAAAATTTCTAAAAATTTAACGATCACAAGAAACAGTGACTCCCTGAAGTTAGTTCGGTCACCACCCATGGAGTAAGTATCCACTACATCCAAAACCTTTCCTATCACTCTCTTTCTTCCCCTTCTCTAACGCTCGTACTGTGGTTAAACATATAAAGGGTTGTCAATATTCATAACCCCTTCAGTGCGTGTAGATTATAAAAAAAAAATCATCCCCAAAACATGAAAGACCTTTCGTATAGCAATATCAGGAAAATACCTTCATACTTTTACAGATCTATTACAAAATGGCCTCTCTGTACTCTCTAATTGAGCCGCCAAGTGTGGAATCGGCGCGAACCATAAAAAACCGAATTGGTCCTATTCAGCAGAAAATACAAATTTACGCACATTGACCCTCCCAAACTTAATGTCGTCCGTCTGAAGTTCACAGAATCAGCCAAATACCTGGGTCTAGTTTTGGATAAAAAACTGAACTGGAAAGTCAATATCCAAGACCGTGTTAAGAAAGCCACCGTAGCCTTATACTTCTGTAAAACGGCCAGCGGAAAGAATTATACAACAGCATGCGATAAAACTGATTGGAGACCGATTTGTTGCGAACTCTATAGTCCGGCTTAAACACCGTAGGAATGTCTCCTGCTCAATACTCTTTTACCGCTATTACAACAACAAGTGCTCAATCGGAGTGACCACTTGCATTCCACCCCTTCCAATATTTAACCTCAATACACGGCATGCCAATGCCATGAATGCTAATCAATTTTCCCTAAAGCCTATCTTTGGACGTACTTTGAAATGCAGAGATTCATTCGAAAACCGAACAACGCGAATTTGGAATGACTTACCAAACTCAGTTTATCCTTTCCATTACAATTTTCAGGAATTCAAAAACCAGCGCACATCGGTATCTCCTCTTTTCTTCTACTCAATTTAACTTATGCCCGCGGTGTGATCAAACACTATAAGGATAGTCAACAACTCTTTAGCGCGTGCTAATAAAAAAAAATTGGGTATGTAACCACATATCTCATTCTGGCTTTTCGTTTTTATTATTAGACCCATACTCCTGGATGGTGTCTTTATCTGATGGACGGCTCTAGAAAAAGCCTCCAACCGCAACCCCAGGCAAAGTTTAAAAATCAGCTTACATATTCATTAGCGGAGCTCCTAGAAAAAACCGTTGCGGAGGGATGCCATTCTACATCTATTGCTACCGCAAACAGACAGCAGCCTTAAGATTGAGAGCCTTGTCACAATGGGCACCCAATCAGGGTGAACAGACAAAGATTATGAATCACCATTACATAAGAGAAAACACTGATCACACCACTACCCAATTCAGTTTTGAGCATAACTTCAGCACAACCATTCCAAATCGCCTTGAATGAGGGTCGGATTCAATCGAAACCAATAACTCGATTTACATCTACACGGATGGGGTCTAAAACAGAATCTGGGGTTGGTGGAGGTTTTTTCTCCGAGATTCTTAACCTAAGCATACAACTTTCGCCTTCCCGATCGTTGTAGCATGTTCCAGGCGGAAGTCATGGCAATCATGGCAATCCTTGTCTTGGTTGAAAAGGAACTTAGTATCTACGTAGAATGTTCGCATCTTCAGTGACAGCCAAGCGGAAATCCAATACCTGGAAGCAGTTTCGTTCATTTCCAAATCAGCCCACGAGCGCCAACTGTCTCTTCGACATGGCGGAGCATTTTTCCATTCATCTCTTTTGGATTCTGGGCCACAGAGACATACCAGGGAATTGTAAGGCAGATGAGCTTGCCACACAGTGAACTACCCTTGAAATTCTCCCGCAAGTAGATATCTTAGGTATGCCCCTTGCTACATGTAAATCACAGATGAAACAGGATGCGATCAAGAAACCGAACTGCAAATAAAAAACGTGCCAAATATCTAAGCAACTATGGCCTACCTCAAAACAGAAGCCCTCCATCTGTTTGACAATGCTGAACTGATCAAGCATCAGCAATATAACCGGTATCCTCATAGGACACTATCCCATAGGCCTACATGAAAAGACTAGGACTACGCAATGACTTCTGTTAAAGCCGCTTAGACGAGGAAGAGGAGGAAAGTATTACGTTGGGTGGTCAAAAGAATTTAATGACCCTTATGACACTCTATCCCTATTATAATTGTCTGGTTCGCCCCCGCTTGGAGTATGCCTCACAAGTTTCTACGCCATTCCCTGTAGTTCAATCAAATACAATTGAAGCAGTCCAATGAAATTCATAAGATTTGCATTGAGAGGACTACCATGGGATTATCTACACAATTTGCCTCCGCAATGGTGTCGAATTGAACTACTACAGCTGTTGCCTAGTGTCTCAACCTAGACTTAACAGCGAAATGGTTTTCTTTTGCAATACCAATACAAAAAGGGTGGTGGTTTCAGTGAGTTAACGACTCACACTACTTTGGGCACGAGCTCATCGTGTCTATGAAGATTTCCACAAGCCCACCAGCCCAAAAAAATAAAAAAAAATTCCAGATTTCTCAGAAAAAAATGAATCTTCATCTGGGAGACTACTTCTTCGATAACCTCGGTGACCTGGCTAGTATCAATGTCGGAAACCTCCTACGCTACATAGTTAGCGCTGAACGATTCAATTAGGCGAAAGAATATAGGGAAGTCGACGGATTCACGTGATACCACAACGGACCTTTATGGTCATCGCGTGCAGCCATTACAACCTAACCTAACCTAACCTAACCTAACCTATCATTAAAACTTTGACTACCCAGTAGCTAAGGCACTTAACCCATAATTGGTTGAACCGTTTGTTCAAAGAACCTACAAATTAAGGAAATTTATTGCAGCATTTCGTTGAAAGAGTATTGGTTGCGGCAGGACTGTTGAGGCATTGATTTGAATGAAATCATTTGACACAAATAACCGACAAATAAAAGAAAAAATAATTAAATGATCAAACTTTCAAATTATCCTCGTCGAAAAGGAAACACCACCCACCTATTACAATTCGGATTTACAAGGATTTAGCAATCTCCATCCACGTGTTCCTATGATGAACAACAGCTTAAGGTTCCTTATGGAATTACTGGAAATGAATTTTCAACCCATTTTGACCGAATCAAGTTCCGATTTCAAAGTGCAGTTTCAACATGCTTTCAACGTGGTTTCAGTTTCAACACTAGTTTTTCGAAATGAAAAATTAAAAAGTAAAAATTTTAAAGGACCGCATTCACCTGCAGCCAGATACATGAGTAGTTAGTTATTCAACACTTCCAAGGAAATACGACGTTCAATTTTCTATCGTAAAATGACTTCGTAAGGATTCTTCGTACTGTAGGAATTACAATACACTCATACATTCCTTAATTTGCGACTAATATCGAGAAGTAATTAGTAGCGATAGCTTTCATCTTTGCAGTTCCACTGAAACTATGTTCCATGAAAAAATAATCTCCTCGTCAGATTAATGCAATTTTTTTTTTTTTAAAATAATATCGCTTTCAAAAAGCTGTAATGCTATATTTAATTGGTATGAAAAATATAAAAACACACACACATACATAGCTTCAGATTACTGAGAATTCGCAACTGATAATTCTCTTTGACATTAAACTCAGCTTTGAATATGTATCTGCTCACGGGGTGCAGTACTGATTAAATTATTTCAACTTTGTGAAGTGAATTCGTTATAGAAATTCGAGTGAACTATTGGAAAAGCAGGTTCCATTGTTTCAGGAATTAAGTTTAAAGGTTAATCCGTTTTCTTTGAATGCATACGTAGGGGAATTAGTATCCAAGTAATCTTGGAAATACACCTACATGGGTAGGAATAAATGGTAATTTGTAGAAAGGCTTTAAGTTTTATGTGCCTTTTGTTATTGGGTAGGTGTTATGGGGGTAGGGGTAGTCAAAGATAGATTTATGGTAGCATATAGTGGAATAGTACCTGGAAACGTACCTATCTTGCCATGCTAATTGTTTGAGTAAACTGTAATAAGCATTTTCGTAAACATAGGCTGACAAGAGTTATATTTCGAGACCGTTTGTAAATGCTACAGTGACGGTCTTAAAATTTAACTATTATCATCAAAAAATAAGCATTTGGAAAATCGAGTGCACGACTAGGTCGTACGCAACTTTCTCTTTCACTCATCCAAGCGAGAATTTCACGATTTGCTTAGTTTGGCAAAAAAAAAAGTTTGGTTGTTGGTGTTAAAACTAAATAAATAATTTGGAACTGTGCTTACAGGAACTTTTCTTCCGGAATTTAAAGTTCTTAACGAATTTTTCAGTTTTATCCAACAACGCACTCCTTTAAAATTTATATAGACGCCGAGTGAATTAAAACGATTTTCTGTTTTTGGCAAAAAAAAACGAAAAATACTTTAAGAACTACTTCGACCAAACATTGACTATGTCACATTTTTACAAGCAATAATAGTTGGTAACACAGTTATTCGATTTCATTCAACTTGACCAAATAGTTCGCGAGAAATTCACAACTTCCCTTATAAGACCTAAACCTAAACTGATGTGCTAGGTTTCTCGCACCCACCAGCAAGAAAGCCCTGGTATGATGAGGAATGCCGACATATGCTCCCAGTCAAGAATGAGGCCTACAAGGCTAGGCTGCAGGTGAAGGCGAGAGCTGCCATTGAGCTCTATAGGCAGAGAAGAAAGGAAGAACACCGGCTTTTCATAAAGAAGAAAAATGAGCGAGAAAATCGCGTGATCGAGGATATAGAGAGGTGCCACTCCAGGAACGATGTGCGCAAGTTTTACCAAAGTGTACAACATAAAAGCCAAGGATACAAAACTCGAACAGAATCCTTTCGAGATGAACAAGGAAATATCGTAGTTGAGGCGTAGTCGATGCTGAGGATATGGAAGAACCACTTTCGCAAACTGTTAAGCGGCGATGACGAACAACATTCCGCTGTCAGGCAGGATGAACCATTAAATATTGGCAACGACAGCGAAAATTACCAACCACCCGACCTGAGCGGAGTGAGGATAGCAATATCTACACTCAAGCTTAATAAGGCTGCCGGAATTGACGGCCTTCCCGCTGAGCTTTATAAAGCCAGCGGGCATGACTTGGTTAAAAGAATCCACCACCAACTCATAAGTCAAATCTGGTCGAACGAAAGTATGCCTGAAGAATGGAACCTCAGCATCGTTTGCCCGATCTACAAAAAAGGAGACCAGGTTAGAGGGTCTCCAATTACAGAGGCATAAGTCTTCTTGACATCACCTACAAGATCCTATCTGCCGTAATATGGGAACGCCTGAAACGGTTTACCAACAACCTGATCGGCCCTTGTCAGTGTGGTCTTAGGCCAGAAAAGTCCACAACCGATCAAATTTTCACACTTCAGCAGATCCTGGAAAAAACCCAAGAAGTCCAAAAATCTGTACAACTACTAGCATACGCCGATGGTATGACATCATTGGTAGGACCCAACGTGATGCCATAGCCACGTTTGCTAGTATTGAGAAGGAAGCGGCAAAAATGGGTTAAGCAGTAGATGAGGCCGAGACGAAGTATATGCTGTCAACACGAAAGGACACGCAACATCGACGAATTGGACAGAACGTCACCATTGACAGAAATGACTTTGAGGTAGTACGGGACTTTATCCGCAATTAATTCTGACAACAACATCTCGTCAGAAATTAAACGAATCTTCGGGCTAAGAAGGCGATTTATTGGCCCTCAATCGAACTACTAAGGAGAGCCCATTTATTACCCTGATCATCGCAGTCCTCCTCTACGGCGCTGATGCATGGACCGTCTCAAAGATAGATGAAGAAATCCTTGGTCGATTTAAGAGGAAAATTCTTCAAGAAATCTTCGGTCCCGTTTGTCCCAATAGTCGCTGTTCTGCTCACAAACATAAGGACCGTAGTAGATGTCAGAGTTTTTCATTCTAGTTTTTCCCGGCCTATCCCAACGTTTTTCTTGAATGTATCTGCCTTAAAAAAGCTTAGGGCTTTCGCTAGTTGTTCGGCTGCACCTTTATGCTTAATGTTCTCACATTCCAGGTGCAGATCCGAACGTTGTTGTTCGGTTTTCGTTTAGCATGATCGTCAACAATAAGATCGGTCCTTTCCGAGGCTCTTAGTTGCTTTGTAGCAACGATTTTTTCCATGAGTGGTTAGCTAACCCAAAGCACAACACCCATCCTGGTTGACCAATTATAATTTCTTAGATACGGGGCCGTCAGTTTCCTTTGCTTTTCTGTTCATCCGCCAGCAACTCTGTTCAAGAGCCTGAGGACATTTGAGATTCCTAAATGACCTATTGCCCAAATATGTCAAGGCAGCTTAAAAAGATTGTTTGCTTTGTTCATCCTAACTGGGACTGTAGACGCCATCGTTGATTCCATTTAGGGAATTTTTCCGCTGCCGTCTTGGGAGTTTTCTTTTTATGTAGGAGACCTTATCCCTAGTTTGACCTACTAATGGTGGAAAAAGTGGTGCTCCTTCAGACACTTTGGTATTGTAAAGGTAGGGCAAAGTCGTGGATGGTAGCTTTTATTTTATCCTGCGAATATTGAGGTCGTTGACATGTGCTCGCAATGGGGTCCCTTATCTGCCACACAGGTGCTTGTTAGTTAACCAGTGGTTAGCAGTCTGAAATCCACTAGAAAGTAATTAGATTGTAAGGGGTGATCAATCAAGAGGTCTATTTTTCAAAGGCGATTTTTTGACAGATGGCGCGATGATAGTGTAAATGGGGCTCCTTATCGCGCATTGATATCGGAACATTTTTTTGACAGAAATTGAAGCCCGAGATTTCGACAACATTTGGTTCAAACAAGGCGGCGCTACTGCAACACAGCACATGAAATAATGGACATATTGAGAGAACGCTGAATTTCACGCTGCGGACTAGGCCAGCAAGATCATGGGATATCACTCAATTAGACTTTTTCGTTTGGGGCTACACCATAGATTTCTATGGTGTTTGTGGGTAAGCCGAATACGATTAAAGCATTGGAGGACAATATTAGGCGTGTTAATTGGAACGTCCGCATGGACAAGCTTAGGTACATTTGCGACCAACATGTGAAAAGGATTATCTTTATAAAGTGAATGTCAAGAATGATTAGTTAGATTAATAATAAAGGTTTGCCGATATATTTTTTTTTTTGTGTTATTTCCAATTCTAAATAAGTTGACTTCCTTTAGAAGCCGAGTTACCTAACCAGCATAAATATGACACTTCTGCAGAGGAACTGAAATGATCGAGCAAGTGTTAACAATTTTTGATTTAATGATACCTTAAGAAATTAAGGATATTTTTGAATTTCCATTCAAAATATACTCCATATGCTCATTTGGATTAATGTATTCATAATTGTCGCAGCGATTTGGTCTTATTGGTTCAAATCTTTCACGACCATACAAAAAGTGGGTCACATATCGATTGGACTAAGACAACAAAAATATTTGAAATAGTTTTGTCAATTTTTGTGACACGTTTTGTCCCTAAACATTATCAAAGGAATCAAATTGTGCGTAGAGTTCATTGACACCATTGACCGACATTGCGTGTTATGTTTTTATGTCAAACCCCTTATTTCAGTGCATGATATTATTAACAGCAATGAAATACTTTCACTAAATACCAACGTGAGCAACTTCATGAGTTTTTTGTTTAATGGTTTCCTGTTGCAAGGATTCGTAGTATTTGTGCACGCAATCATATAAACGAATTGTCGCCACTTATGTTGAAATTTCCTTTGAAGAGTCCCTAGCTCAATCCAATTTAGATAAGACTTTTTTTTCCCCAATCGTCATGAATGTCAGTCTTTGATGTACTCAGGGTGCCCTGCCTTAAAATCAATAACCAATAGAGTTTTCGTGGGAAACCTATTTAGACAGTCCCATATGAATGGAGTGTTTCCTTACTTTATCTGCAGGTTAATCCAACTTTTATAATGTACAAAACGGTTGAATAAGTTAATAATTTTATTATTATGTTGGGGAAGTATCTATTGTTACAAGCTAATTGCTGTTAGGATTATTATCCAAAAAAATTTCAATGGAATACATTTTAGTGGATTTTTGTTTACATTCTTAGATTTGTATATCCTTCTCCTAAGGGGATGTCATAGTTAAAAAAAATTTAAACATCGATAAATGACGCCCAACTAACAATTTCGATAAAGCACTATCGAAGCTGTTTCCCTCCCAGCAATATTACCTGTATGAAGTCTTATTGAAAATCATTTGGCGCTCTTTTAGGAAGCCATTTACTTCTAGTTATAAGGCTTTTTTTAAACAGTTGTAACTTTAAGGCCTTACACTTCGAGTTAGGTAGATAAAATTTTAAATCAGCTCTATAAACTCTCTGGCCAAATGGTACCAAACATTTTTTGCTCGTTTTTTTTTTGTAAAACCAGAGGCAATTCTGAAAAAAGTATTTAAAACTAATAAGACGATGCGTTTGTTTATATTCCACCAATAAATAATATCGAGCCACCTCCAATTATTGGTGCAATTTTTTCATAGTTCGCTTGCACTCAAGGGGTTACGAATAACCTCATAAGAAGAAAGGAAGTACCGATGCACATTGGATTTTATTTAATAATTCGACGATGTTCGAGCGAAACTAAGGAGTTCGCTATTCGTATGTCTTCTCTAGCATGCGTTTGAATCCTATATCGGTATATTGAAGGTGCAATGTTGTTTTTGGTGCACTCTTGCAGACATGGGCATTGAACTCAATTTTCAGGCGTATTGCGCTTTGCATTTTGTGAGCTAAAAAGTTTCTTGAGGGGACAGAAACAGCGACTTTTCGGGTGCGGATTTGTTATAAGCGCCAGATATAGGATAGAAGTTTTATGTTTCAAAGATGCTTTGCGAACGCATTGTAACAATCCGCATCGAGGTCAATTTCGCCAACGTATGCCTTATATGTGCTCACGTCCCGACGGAGGAATAAGATGATATAGCTAAGGACTGCTTCTACGAGCTCCTTGACAAAACCTATAAGCTACTACCGAAGTACGATATTAAAATCGCGTGTCAGGAGATTTAAACGCAAAGGTAGGAAGAGAAGACATCTTTAGCAGTATTGTCGGAAACCATAGCCTACACGACAACACGTCTGGTACCGGACTTAGGCTAATTGACTTCGCTACGGAACGAAATGCCACTATAGCCAGCACACGGTTTCGTCACCTCGATGTCCATAAGGGGACATGGCGGTCTCCAGATCAACGAACGGTCAACTAAATTGATTACATTCCAGTAGACAATACGCACCCAGTTTTTTGGATGTCCGAACATTCCGAGGAGATAACTTCGGCTCGGACCACTACCTTGTTGCAGCAAAGAAAAGAATGCGGATACCATCCACGCCACAACAATCCAGAAATACTGTGAAAGAATTTAATGTCGAAAGACTGCAATCGCAAGAGATCGCCAAGACCTTCGCGCAACGCGTACCCCTAAACCTCTCGATTTACACCATACCACCAGCATCGAATGTCGAAGAACAATAGCAACGATGCCAACAAGCCTGTACTGGCTGTAATGGCGCAACTGATGTGCTAGGTTTCTCGCGCCCACCAGCAAGAAACCCCTGGTTTGATGAGGAATGCCGAGAGATGCTCGCAGCCAAGAACGAGGCCTGCAAGGCCAAGCTGCAGGTGAAGACGAGAGCTGCCATTGAGCTCTATAGGCAGTGAAGAAGGGAAGAACACCGGCTTTTCAGAAAGAAGAAAAAAGAGAAAGAAAAACGTGCGGTCGAGGATATAGAGAGGCGCCAGTCTAGGAACGATGTTCGCAAGTTTTACCAAAATGTAAAACGTCAAAGTCAAGGCTGCAAGGCTCGAACAGAATCCTGTCGAGATGAACAAAAAAATATCGTAGTTGAGACACAGTCTATGCTGAGGATATGGAAGAACCACTTCTGCAGACTGTTAAATGGCGATGACGAACAACATTCCGCTGTCAGGCAGAACCAACCATTTAATATTGGCAAGGATAGCGAAAAACTGCCAACGACCCGACCTGAGTGAGGTGGGGATAGAAATATCTAAACTCAAGCTTATTACGGCTGCGGGAGATGAAGGCCTTTCCGCTGAGCTTTATAAAGCCGGCAAAGATGACTTGGAAAGTAACATCCACCAAGTCATCAACCAAATCTGGTCGGATGAAAGTATGGAACCTCAGCATTGATTGCCCGATCCACAAAATAGGAGACCCTCTGAAAAAGAGTCCTCAACATCGCCTAGAAGATCCTATTTGCCGTAAAATGTGAACGCCTGAAACCGTATAAAAACAACCTGATCGGCCTTTATCAGTGCAGTTTTAGGCCAGGAAAGTCCACAAACGATGAAATTTTCACAATTCGGCAGATCCTGGAAAAAAGGCAAGAAGTCCAAATCGATACCCACCATCTATTCATCGATTTCAATGGCACAAACGACAGCATTTATAGTGACGAACTATACAGAGCCGTATCTCGTTTTGGTATACCCCCCAAACTCGTCCGTTTGTGTAGGATGACGTTGGAGAATTCTACGCTGCTCCATCATGGTCGGAAACGACCTCACCGACACATACGATACCAAAAAAGGATTTAGGCAAGGCGATGCGCTGTCATGTGACTTCTTGAATCTGATTCTTGAGAGGATTGTGCAAAACTCACGAGCCAACACCAGAGGCACAATTTTCCAAAAATCTGTACAACTACTAGCATACGCCGACGATATTGACATCATTGGTAGGACCCAACGCGATGTCATAGCCACGTTTGCAAGTATAGAGAAGGAAGCGGCGAAAATCGGTTTAACAGTAAATGAGGGCAAGACGAAGTATATGCTGTCAACACGAAAGGACACACAACATCGACGAATTGGACAGAACGTCACCATTGACAGATATAACATTGAGGTAGTACGAGACTCTATCCGCAATTAATTCTGACAGCAATATCTCGTCAACAACGAAAAATTTCGCTTGCAAACCGCTGAATCTTCGGGCTAAGAAGGCAATTTATTGGCCCAATCTAACTACTAAGGAGAGCCCATATAATATAAGACCCTGATCATCCCAGTCCTCCTCTACGACGCTGATACATGGACTGTCTCAAAAGCGGATGAAGAAATTCTTGGTCGATTTGAGAGGAAAATTCTTCGAAAAATCTTCGGTCCCGTTTGCGACGGCCTATGGAGACGAAGATTCAACCAAGAACTATACGAGCTGTACAGCGACATGCCCCTGGTCAAAAAACTCCGCATTGGACGTTTAAGATGGCTAGGACATGTAGAACGAATGGACACCAATACTCCGGCCGGCAGAGTCTTCGATTCCCACCCAGACTTCGGACGCAGTAGAGGAAGACCTCGCCTTAAATGGCGCGCACAAGTAGAAACCGACCTCAACCAACTTGGAGTGCGCAACTGGAGGCAGTTAGCTAAGGACCGGGCTAATTGGAGAGGCATGTTGGTTGAGGCCCAGGTTCATTCCGGACTGTAGCGCCACTTAAGTAAGTAAGTAAAGTAAATTTTAAGGGCCGATCTTGAATGCGAATCACACCTAAACGTAAAGTTTTTTTCTGCATTTCATTTGACATTTCTCAATTTGAACCTTGCAAAGATACACAATCGAGCAACGCGTTAAAGTTTTTCAGGCTTTTTATGAAAAGGGGGTTCAAATCAAAATGCATATTGTGCACTTTGTGATTTTTTTTTTGGTCAATTTAATCGTCCAAATGTGCGTACAATCGGAAAAATCGTGCAAACATTTGAGAAAACCGAGTCCGTAGGAGATGTGAAAACACCAGTGCATGCTCATACAGCTCGTACTGCAGAAAATATTGCTGCTGTTCGCGATAGTGTGGCTAAAGAGCCGTCCACCTCAACTCGTCGTCGCGCCCAACAATTGCACCTCCCACGTTCATCGTTGATGAACATTATCCATAGAGACTTGCATTTACACTCTTACGAGGAGCAATTGACTCAAGAACTAAAGCCTCTTGACCATTTCAAGCGTCGTCAATGGTCAGAATGGTGGCAGGAAATGGCAACATTGGATTGGATTGGATGATCAATTTTTGAAGAAAACATCGACTTCTCAACGCAATTGATTTTTTTAGTTTTTCTTCAAAATGGAAAGCAATTTCAATTTGTTTTGTTTGTTTTTCGCGCAGATAAACACGAACACAAGGAGAAGAAGTAGAAGAACAACATCCTTAAAAATATGGTCCTCCATTTATCTCGGCCCTTGTCTGAAATACTGATCATGCAGCGATTGCCGTTGGAATTAAGCCGCCTGTAAATACTGAAGCTGATCAGCGTATGACATCCGAGGTAAAACATCCGAATGCGGCATCCCTCGGCATAAGCATATTTGGTCTCGGATAGGGTCCAACATTCGGTGGCAGTTGAAATCCGGCCTCCTGTTGTTGCTGTGAAGGCAAAGGCAAATGTAAATGAGTATGAGAATGTGCATGATATTCTCGGGTCAATCGTATCATGTGTTCATTGGGATCCATGCCAACGTGATGGGGTTGTGGTATGCCTAAGCGATCCCTTTCCATTTGTGATATTGCAGCGGGATTGGCATATAGCGGGAATTATGATGGATGCATTCCTCTCATTCTATAGTACTCCATCCAATGCGGTTCCAACCTTGATTGGCTAGCAGCAGCTGCTGCTTGAGCGTTTTTCAGCGGTAGAGGCAACGACATCTGCGGGTGACGTATTACCGGCGGTGAAGCACCCGGCAGCAAATGTGGTGGCGGAGATGTGCCCAATCCACTTTGACCCTGGGGGCCGTACATTTTAATCAGCGGACTGACCATAAGTGCCGAGGCACTGGACACAGGCGGCGGGGTCGTGTGCGGTGATTGCCGGCGCAGCAGAGCATGACGATCACGTTCAGGGCCGTACATTTTACTCAGCGGACTGACCATAAGTGCCGAGGCACTGGACACAGGCGGCGGGGTCATGTGCGGTGATTGCCGGCGCAGCAGAGCATGACGATCAAGTTCAGCAGCGGCTGCTGAGAGCGTCGATGCAGACGGGCGGTGACCGAGAGGACTCTGTGGCTCTGGGTGGAGAGGAGATTGCCGAGTAATACTGTCTCCACTTGATCACGGCGATGGCGGGCGATGAGCGGATGGTCCGGAAGGGTTGTGCATCTGTGGACCGGAAGATGGTGCTGAACTATTTTGAACGCTAGGTCTAGATCGACTAAATGCTGAAGATAGCACAGTTGTCGTGGTTGTGACCGCAGTGGCGGACGAAACCGACGATGGAATACCACCGACGGGAGGCGTTCTACTGCTTATGCCAGAGTCAGCAATTCCGCTCATCGAGTTACCGATAAGTGAGAGTGGAGCGCCAGGTCCACCACCACCGCCCATTCCTGGACCTCCCATCATATGCGCCGGATGATGCACCGGATGGCCTTGCATTTGCATGTGCGGGTACAGTGGCATTGGGTGACCGAGCATTCCTGGCGGGTGATTGGCCAGTCCTGGCAACGGCGATGTTCGATATGGCGACTGATTCTGCTGCATTTGCTGCTCCCTGCTGTTGGTGTTCTGCGGGTTGGAATTGTTTTGTGACTCCATAGAACGTTGTTGGGCCGGTGATGAGGCACATTTTCACCTCAGTAGATTCGTCAATAACCAGAATTTCCGCATTTGGGCGAATGAAAATCCAAGAGTGATTGTCGAAAAAACCAATGCACCCACAAGGAGTGACTGTTTGGTGCGGTTTATGGGCTGGCGGCATCATCGGGACGTTTCTTTTTTCCAAAATGAGGCCGGTCGGGCCGTTACCGTGAATGGTGTTCGCTATCGTGAGATGATAACGAACTTTTTATGGCCGGAATTGGATGATATGGATGTGGACGATATGTGGTTTCAACAGGACGGTGCCACTTGCCACACAGCTAACGAAACAATGGCTCTTTTGCGCGACAAATTCAATGACCGTATTATCTCACGTTATCTCACCCAGATCATGTGGTTTCACACTGTTGGTCTTCCGTCTTTGGGGTTGTTTGAAAGGTGTACGTCGATAATTCGGCACATTAACGGCATTGAACCTCGATTATGCCTCAGCGTCATCGAAAATTTGGACCATCGCATGGAGGTGTGCCGCCAAGGTTGCGGCTGCCATTTGGCCGACATTTTATTCCATACATGATTGAACCATACCAATATTATTATAATTAAAAGAAATGACAATAATTTCCTAAATAATTTGTGTTTTATAGAAAATCAACATCGGCCCTTAAAATTTAACCACACTTTACAAGCAATAACACAGGTTAGCTCAAAGAAACCAAACACCTCGGTAACAAAAAATATCAAGTAATCACTAGCCTAAGCAAATCAAAAATAAACATCACACGATTTGTTGAATTTCCGAAAACTTCGACCAGCCTTTGATGATACGAACCTACAAATACCGCATGCCAAAATATCTATCCATACCTATTCCGATAGCCATCTTATCTTAAAATCAAAAGAATTGAAAATCATCTATTTTCGATATTCAATTGTCGTCATTTCCTTTCAAACTATATAATAACCTAGTTTGTATCTAGTCCCTCAATTTATCTGATGTCTTTCAAAAAGAAGAAGCCTAGCGTATCAAAGTACGCTTTTTTTTTATCTACTCCCATGCAGAACCACCATCTAGATAATCGAATTTCGTTTTTTTTTTTTTTCAGTTTATTTTGTCTATTTGGATATTGATTTCGGAACAATCGAAAACAAATTAGTAATCGATTTGATTATCGCAAACGGTATTTTAATTAAACAATAGCATAAACAGTAGCTACTGCAGTAGCAGATACTTTATCTATATCTAATTTTATCTATATATCCATTAGGAACCTTTCGTCTCCTTCGAAAGGGGAAAACAATCTTTGATTGTTGCTTACGTATAGAGTATCTATAACTGGGGTGTTCTTCACTTGACAGACATGAAGGTGACCAAAAGGTGCAGATGAACACTTTTGTCGGTCGCACTAATCAGATGAGAGATAAATCGTTTATTTGGCGCCAATGCATGCGTTTCATTTAATTAATTCTAATCTACCAGCTAAATATGAAATTAATTAATATTTCGTAACACAATTTCATGCGTAGATACGTGGGAACAGTGAGGCGCCTCGTCACTTGAATTTTTCCTTTTTGCATTACAATGGAGGTGGTGGTACGTGGATTTTTTTTTTGTTTTTTTTTTTTTTGACGTAAATCTAATTAGATTTATGTGTTGAAGGAGGAATTTGACATCCGCACGAGATGTTTGGGGAAATGATACTCATTTGAATGAAAATATAGATGAGTTTGCATATGCGTTGAGGAGATTTATGAATTAAGGATAACAAAGAGGTTTAGCGTGCTGACGTACATTGGGATGTCCTTCATCGAACATGGTATGGGAGTTATTAAAATTTTGAACATTATTGTCGACATTTCTAGTGTGAGGTTTGCCTTTTGATTGCGGGTGCTATTTTTAGTGAACCCTTCATAATATTTACGTGTACTCACTGCATGTACTAAGGGGAGATTCACACGGGTTAGTTTTTTTCTCACGGAGTTTATTTTTTACGAAGACATTTTTGTTTATAATTTTCACGTACTTAAGCCAAGCATACACGGCTTGAAAATAATCCTGTCGAGATGAACAATGAAATAACGAAGTCGAGCCACAGTCGATGCTGACGATATGGAAGAACTACTTCTGCAGACTGTTAAACGGTGATGACGAGCAACATTCCACTGTCAGGCTGAATGAACCATTAAATAATGGCGACGACAGAGAAAATTACCAACATCCCGACCTTAGTGAAGTGAGCAAAGCAATATCAATCGGGAAATGACAGCCTTTCAGCTGAGCTTTATAAACCAGACAGACTTGGTATTTAATATCAAATATCAGAAAACTATACAGATGGCGCACTGCATACAAGAAAAATTGTTCTGTGGCGGGTCGTACTGGCAAAGCCCTCCATATACTTGGATATCGTTTCTCATGTGTGCACGTTCACACCGCCCGCCCGTACCAAGAAGCTGGTGACCAAAAGTTTCTTTTTTTTTGTTCTAAATGTGCCATCTGTGTGGCTTCATAAACTTTGGTAACATCCACCAAATTAGAAGCCAAATTCGGTCGGACGAAAGTATGCCTGAGGAATGGAACCTCAGCATCATTTGCCCGATCCAAAAAATTACAGAGCCATATGTCTCTTCAACACCGCCTAAAGAACCCTATCTGCCTTAATATGTGAACGTCAAAAGCCGTTTATCAACAACCTGATCGGCCCTAACCAGTGTGGTTTTAGGTCAGGGATCAAATATTCACACCTCGACAGATCCTGCAAAAAAAAACCAAAGAAGTCCAAATTGATACCCACTATCTCTTCATTGATTTCAAAGCCGCATTCGACAGCATTTATAGAGACGAGCTATACAGAGCCATCTCGAGTCATGGTATACCCACCAAACTCGTCCGTTTGTATAGGATGGAGAATTCTCGCTGCACCATCAGGGTCGGAAGCGACCTCATCGACACATTCGATACCAGAAAAGGATTTAGGAAAGGTGATGCACTCTCATGTGACTGCGTTAACATCATTCTTGAGATGATTGTGCAAAACTCCTAAGCCAACACTAGAGGCACGATTTTCCATAAATCTATGCAACTACTAGCATTAGCCGGCGATATTGATATCATTGGTCGGACTCAATATGATGTCACGCGGGTTTGCCTATACGGAACGAACTAGCTCGTACGGGCGACCGCCTTAGGGTCACACTTCTGTGGATCCCAGGTCAGTGCCATTGAAGAAACCGATCGTGCAGATGAGCTGGCCAAGCAAGGCTCAGGTCTACACGCATCACTTGCGGTATCCGGCTATGTGCGGTCAAGGGACAAATCCAATCATTCTTCCTGAAGAAGGCCGACTTCAAATGGAGAAGGTTAACAAATGGCGTCATATCGAGGAAGATATGGCCTACTTACGGTAAAAACAGAACAAATGACCTGCTGAATAGAATCCACCCAGATATCACTAGAATTGCGGCTATAGTTACGGGGCACTTTGGCCAAACTAGGAATTCCATACAACCTCCAACCATATCCATCTACACGGATGGTTCAAAAACGGATGTAGGCGTTGGAGCTGGAGTGTTTTCAGAGACTCTAAAGCTAAAGAGCACTTTTCGTCTCCCTGAGAACATCAATGTCTTCCAGGCAGTGATATTGGAAGTAGCAGAGGCAGCCAAAGCGACCTCAATGCTGGCGATACCACCAGATGATATCACCATCTATATTGACAGTCAGGATGCAATAAAAGCCATCTCTACTGTCGAAATGAAATCTAAACTTGTGAAGCGTTGTCGTGAAGAGCTAACGGTTATTGACGTCCAACATAATGTTATGCTCTGCTGGGTCCCCGGACACAGAGGCATACAGGGCAATGAAATTGCTGATGAACTGGCGAGAAAAGAATCTGCCTCCAGCATTTACCAGGCAGAACAGTCTGTAAAAGCACCACTATGTGATCTCGGGTGAGATAGAAGACACTGAATGTTGCCAAAAAACAGGTGGTACTCTCTCCCCACGTGTGACACTTGGATGTGGCCTGAATATGACAAAGCCAGAACCCATAAGCATAAGAAACGGGAAATCTGTCTCGATTCTGGTAGGGATTCTAACTGGACACAACCTAATAAAAAGCCACAAATTAAAAATGCATCTTACAGGTGATGAACTTTGTAGAACCACTCCCCAGGCCTCAGCCAATTAAGAACAGAACCTTAGGTAAATACTTTTTCAATGAGCTCCCGGATCTAACTGAAATCCCCCTATCTAATCTTTTCAGGCTTGCAACAACATCTTTCCTTTCAGCCAGAGATGCACAGATGATCGGCTTCCAGGGATTTGATGGCCGCTTGACTGTCCGGAAAATTTTTAATATCCTCGGCAGATATTAGATTCTCTTTCAGACAGGATAAAGCTTCTTTGATCGACATCAGATCCGTCTGGAACACGTTGGAAGACGGAAAGATATGCTGAGATTTAGGCTGTTGGAGAAGACACCAGCCCAGCACACACTCCGTCATATGTTTTGGAGCCATCGAAATGCATCGAGTCTTTATGCACAGGTTCGTTACACTCCCATGACGATCTTTCTGGGATTGTGACCTGGAAACTCTTATCAAAAGGTTAACCTGGTAAAAGGTTGTAATTGATGTTTTCAGGAATATTTGTCTGTTCGTTTATAATTTTTGAGTGGCCAGTTTGTATGTTTGACCACTGTTGCATGGCTTTAAGACGTTTTGGCTGAATTAGCTGCCATTTGCTTGCCGGAAATTATCTAAGGGTTGTGGGTGAAAAAGAATGTCTAGTGCTGCTGATGTTGTGCGGATTGCACCACCGATATACAGACACGCAGTTCCTTTTACCTTGGCAAGAATTTTGCTGTTTATAGCTATCTCTGGCGCTATCCACAATATTGCTACTCCATAAAGAGGAATCGGTCTTATAACCGATATACAAGGTGGGCCCACAAATATCACCCTTCTGGAAGATGCTCTTACTTTTTCAAATGGCCGCCAATGCCAAATCTGTTTTGGCATTTGTGGACTACGCTGATGTAGAATGCAAGTGAACAAAACATGGAGCGATACACTCCCCAAGAACGCGGAATAATCGTGTCTATTTTTTTGCATAACAAATCGTCTGTAGTGTTGGCGCAGCGCGAATTCCGTCGCCGATTCCCCGGCCGTCCGACACCGACTGCGCAAACACTGAGCCGTTTGGCCACCAACCTTGAAGAGTATGGGACCACACGAGACGTTGCCAAGAATGGCCGGCCCCGGAGCGCCCGTTTTGTCGAGAATATCGCCGCTGTTGTCGAGGATGTCGAGCTATAGCCGGAAACATCGACCAGACGCCGTGCCTCGCATTAGCCATCAGCCGGTCGTCCCTAATGCGAATTTTGGTCAAAGACTTGCCCATGTTTCCATACAAAAAGTCCAGTTCGTGCATCAGTTCCTGTCGACCGCCAAACGCGTGTAACCTACACCCAAGCCATCCTCAATCTCGAGGACGAAGTGGACGATTTTCGACCAAAATCATAATGAGCGATGATGCTCATTTCAACCTCAGCGGGTACGTGAACAAGCAAAAGTATCGCTTCTGGGGCACCGAAAATCCACGAGTTATGTTCGAGGAACCATTACACCCGCTAAAAGTTACTACATGGTGAGTTGTTCACGCTGGAGGAGTCATCGGGCAAATTTTTTTTCCGAGAACGCCGCTGGTCAAACGACAACAGTGGACGGACGAGGTTTTTGCCGCAATTGGATGAATTAGAAATGGATGCCATGTGGTTCCAACAGGACGGAGCAACGGCACACACTGCGTGAGCCACAACCGATATTCTGAAGGCCAAAAAACATCGGATGACTTATTTTGGCCCACCTTGTATATGGAGCCAATGCGTGATACGAGGTTTTATTCCTCATTTTATGCCTATGGCTTGCTTTCAGTAATAAAGTGCTACTATCGCTTTCTTTATTCTTTCGGTTATGTTCAGCTTCCAGTTAGACCTCCTGTCCAAAATGAGTCCCAGGTATTTAGCTATGTCTGAGAAGGCTAGTTCGATTCCGTTTAGTAACTGTGGGTCAATGTACCCACAAATAAAAAAAATTATAAAAATTTTTGACGCAACAGGCTCGTTAGTACCCAGGGCCGAGCTTTCTCACAACCATTCATGTGTGCGTGTGTACTTCTAAGCACGATGGTTGGACCTCCTGTTATATGCCGACTCCAAACGGCGAATTTGAGATAAGCTTGTCTTGACAACTTATACTACTCGGATGATTTGTCTGATCATCACGAGAGGAGGGCCAGTGAAAAATCATTTAGGTGTTGCTACGGCTGGGAATCGAACTCAGACCTTCTGCGCGGCAGTTCATCGCACCAACCATCGTGCCACTGACCCCGTCAATATGGGAACTTTACATTTCCTAGTGAACAGGACCAGTTCAGTTTTGTGGGGGTTGGACACCCAGACCACAACTTACTGCCCATTTGGAAAGTTAGTGTAGTGCGTTTTGGAGAAGTTCCTCGAGTAAATTCGGGTGCTTCCCTGAGACCAGGATTCAAATTTGAAAAGAAAAAAATGATATCATGCTTAACAAGTTACCTCCCGTTAAGCATTCGCCCGAACCGCGTCCTGGAAAACAATGCCCTACTCCATCATTTCTATCTCCGAAACGACATAACGCAATGGCGATCTGAGAACCGTGGTTTCACCCGGTTTGACGACGAAAACTTGGCAAACGCCATAGTCGCCGAGCGAAGTGGGTCTAGTCCCCTGTTAATATCGAAGGTGGAACTCCAGATCATCTTCGATTCCATAAAGAAAAAGAAGTCAGCGGGAGTCGATGGTATATCCAACATTGTACTGCGACACTTACCCTCTGAAGCTGTGGACATTTACGTCGCGCTGTTCAACAACGCGCTGAATAATGCATATTATCCAGTGCGTTGGAAGACGGCCGGCGGTGGTTCATCCTCTCCCGAAAAAGGGAAAGGACAACTCCAATCCGGCGAATTTCCGGTCGATAAGTCTCCTTCCGAGTATCAGCAAGGTTTTCGAAAAGATTCTCAATCGAGCACTGTTCAAGTGGTCTGAGGACAATAATATTATACCAGAGAACCAGTTTGGCTTCAAGGCTGGACAAGACTGCATTCATGCCGCCTCCAAACTCGTCTCTGATATACAATGGAACAAAGCCAAAAAACAGTGCACTGGTGCTTGTCTGGTTGATTTAGAGAAGGCTTTTGACACCGTATGGATAGAGGGCCTCTATCTAAAGCTGACCAGACTTGGCATTAGTAAACCACTGCTATATATGCTTCATGACATGCTGACTGGTAGAACGTTTGTTGTCAAAAGTGGCAATGTAACTTCTACCACAGAATTTTTCATTAAGAATGGTCTGCAACAGGCATTTACACCAGTGATATGATAGGTAGTCTTACTCAGGCAATAGCGTTTGCGGACGATCTTATCGCATACAGAACAGCCTCTACTGTCGAAGTCATTCGAACTCTTTTGCAGCGGGACTTCGACAAGATCCAGAGATATTGTGATGACTGGAAGTTGAAAATCAACCTTCAGAAATCAGAAACTATCCTGTTTAGGACACCGTTGTCTAGGGCCTCTAGGGATACGAGAAAGAACTGGCGAAAGCTGGTGATCGTGGGACCAAACGGACAGCCACTGGCGAGTAAAAGTGTAGTAAAGTACCTTGGCATCTGGTTAGATCAGTATCTATATTTCGGAAGACATGTAGATGCTGCTGTGGCTAGAGCTACTACAACACCAGTGAGATCCGTGACTTTTTCCTCCATAAAACCACGGCACAGGAAGTAGAGGTGCTCACAGTCACACTGAACTTGCGTGGGATCTGGAGCGAGAGATCCGCAAGCGAGCTCCTCTCCCTAAATTTGATTCGACCAGGGGACTTAGCACTCATAAGCTGCAGAGTTGCTATCGGCGGTATAATAGCCTTCCGCCACTTTAACAATTATTTACCTCGCAGAGGCATAGGTTAGTGCTGTTTCCCCCCTTTATTTACCATCTGCTACCTCAAGAAGGTACAAATTCATCACGGCCACTTGATGGGTCCCCTCGAGGACCCCAACGTCGTATGAAATTACGACGATTTGCCCTGACAAGACGATTGTTTTATAGCAGTCGTCTTGACAGCAGGGTGAAGGTGATTTGCTACATGGCCCTCATTAGGCCGATGATTGCTTATGGGTGCCCGGTGTGGTTCAACGTTGCCCCATCTCAAATGGAAAAGATACGGGTGTTTGAGAGGCAGTGTCTGAGGAGCTGCCTTGGACTTCACAGAACACCAGTATCTGACTACACAAAATACTATTCCAACCAGGTCCTATACAACGGGGCCAACATAAACCGAATAGACAATTTTCTGGTGAAACTCATTCGGTTTCATGCTGCAAGAACGATGGCTTCGAACAATAGTCTCATCTTTGGGGCTTCTATCCCAATGATGAATATTTTGAGAGTGCGCGTTTAAGCGGCTTTATTCCGCCCGAAGCTTTCCTATATTTGGATAGTCGAGGGCTGATACAGGATAGATCGGCGGTTCCGCTAATCTACCACGTCTTCCGACGAACTGTGGATAGGCGGCTCCTATACGACCGAGACGTCGTCGCTCAGGGCGGAGGAGAGCGCCTGCGGTTCAGCAGGAGTGTTTCCGATTGGGACCGTCGGAGTAGGTCACAACAGGAGAACCTGTTGTGGTGGTTGAATGATAGATAGGATAGTTGACTTAAAATTGTTATTTTATGGCCGACTTACATAGTTTTAGTCTTAGGTTTAGGTGCAAAGCAGCCATGGTGGCACAAAAAAAAAAAAAAAACCGCTTGCTGTGGCTGTTCTAGTTTTTAAGTTATTTTTAGGTAGTTAGTCGATAAGTAGTTTTAGTTAGCATGTAAGTTTAAATAAAATAAAAAAAAGACTAGGAACCAAGTTTTTCAAAGTTTTCTTGGTAAAAATGTTGTTACTTTATATTTTTATATATTAGATAATAGGCCGAAAGGCATTAGAATTAAGTTATCGTATAATTTAGGGCGCCCGCATAGAGCAAGTAAGTTAGTTAAGTAGTTGATAAGTAGGCTAGTTTTTTCATGAATTTTTGTCTAGCATTTAAGTTAGTTTTTAAGAAAAACAAAATAAAAATGAATTAAAAAAAAAAAAATTAAAAAAAAAACCTTCCGTTAAGATAGTATTCAACTGGAAAACAGACTCCTGTTCTGTACCCAAAATTATATTAAATTAGCCAGGAATTCAACGGCTATGGTGGATTTGGTAAGCAGCGCTATAATTTTAAATTTTATTTCACATTTAATCATAAAAGTACGCATCGTCTCATTATTTTGTTAAGTCGGTTGATACCATTTTATTTATATTTTGTGATATCACAAGATAAATATGCATAAGTGATTCATAAATTGTAGAGCACAATACTCGCACGAAGTTTTGTTTTTTTTTTTTTAATTTAATCAACTCCACTCATGCAAATGTAAGGCAATTGTTGTTTGTGATTTATTTGTGTACTTAACCCGGGGATTTCCTTTTCTCAAGCCATAAACATTTCAGACATGCCTACATACGTGTGATTTAAAGACCTATCTCAACAACAACTTCCAAATGAAGTTTAATTCCAATCATGGTATGTAGATACAATTAAAATCTGGGAAGCACCTCCAAGAAGAACAATTCGATAGGCATGCACAAATACCATTTTGCATAATATATAGCCAATGTGATTGTGTGTAAATTTAAATTTCTAACAATAAGTACCGAGATTAACAGCATCCATCTAATCACAAGCGGAAACGAATTTACATTTCAAGGGGAAATAATTCATAGGCAACAATGTATGTGTAGTACTAATACACAATTGCGCAGAATGGTGCAATGAAATTGTATCTACAGTATGATATCCCTCACTGGATATATCGGGTGTTTTTTTTTTGGGGGGGGAATAGAACTTCGAATTGAAATGAAACACAAGAAAATCGTAAATTCGAAAATTATCCTTCGAATTGATGGACATTACTATCAACATGAAGGATAATTTTATCCCATTAGTGTTTGAATATGATTTCGGTCATGTGGCCGCCGTTGCTGGTTTAAATGAAGCCGGGTCTAGAGGTGCAATTTTCAATCAATTTTTCAAGTATTTGGGGCCGTATGTCGGCAATAAGGCCACGAATGTTGGCTTCCAAATCCCCCAGCGTTTCTGGTTTGTTGGCGTAGACGAGCGGCTTCACATATCCTCAAAGAAAATAATCCAATGGTGTCAAATCACACGATCTTAATGGCCAATTGACAGGTCCATTCGGCGAAATTATGCGCCTTATCGAATGTTTCCTTCAATGAATCGATTGTGACGTGCGCTCTGTGGCATGTTGTGCCGTCTTGTAAGAACCACATCTCATCCACATTCATGCCACCTAATATGGGAACTAAATAGTGGGTTATCATGGCTCTATACCGGTCTCCGTTAACGGTAACTAACTCTCCAGCATAATTTCGGAAGAAGTATGGCCCAATGACTCCACCAGCCAATAGAGCACACAAAACAGTCAGTTTTTGTGGATGTAATGGCGTCTCAAGGGTCTCATGTGGCAAATGGCAAGTGGCAATGCGGCAAATGCGGCCTCACCACTGAATAAAATTTTGCGATGAAAATCTGCATCGAGATCAATCTTATCTTCGGCCCATACACCAAAATCACGACGCATTGGATGGTCTCGCGGCTTTAATTCTTGCACAAGCTGGATCTTTTAAGGTCGGAAGCCAAGTACTTTGCGCAAAATCTTCCATGAAGTTGATGGACAAAGAACCAACTGCTCTGCACGGTGGCGAATCGATTCATTCGGGTCCTCTTCAACACTTTGCTCTACAGCGGCAATAGTTTCTTCGGTGCGCACTATTTGACGACTTTGCGGATGCGTATTATCCCTTAGAGTAAACGTAGTGCCACCAGCATCGAATGTCGAAGAACAATGGCAACGATGCCAACAGGCCATTAGATCTGCCGCAACTGATGTGCTAGGTTTCTCCCGCTCACCAGCAAGAAACCCCTGGTTTGATGAGGAATGCCGACAGATGCTCGCAGCCAAGAACAAGGCCTACAAGGCTAAACAGCAGGTGAAGACGAGAGCTGCCGTTGAGCTCGATAGGCAGTGAAGAAGGGAAGAACACCGGCTTTTCAGAAAGAAGAATAACAGCAAAAAAAAACACGTGATCGAGGATATAGGGAGGTGCCACTTCAGGAACGATGTTCGCAAGTTTTACCAAAGTGTAAAAAGTCAAAGCCAAGGATACAAGGCTCGAACAGTATTGTGTCGAGATGAACAAGGAAATATCGTAGTTGGGATACAGTCGATTCTGAGGATATGGAAGAACTACCTATGCAGACTGTTAAACGGCGATGACGCCCAATATTCCACTTTCAGGCGGAAAGAACCATTCGATATATACAAAGACAGCGAAAACTGCCAACCACCCGACCTGAATGAGGTGGGGATAGCAATATCTAAACTCCAGCGTCCCTTCCCACCGAGCTTTATGAAGCCGGCGGAGATGACTTGGTAAGTAACACCCACCAACTTATAAGCCAAATCTAGTCGGAAGAAAGTATGCCTGAAAATGGAAATTCAGCATCGTTTGCCCAATCCACAACTTCGCCAACTACAGAGGCATAAGTATTCTTAACATCGCCAGTGAACGCCTGAAAACGTTTACCAACAAACTGATCGGCAGTTATCAGTGTGGTTTTAGGCCAGAAAAGTCCATAACCGATAAAATTTTCAAACTTCGGCAGATCCTGGAAAAAACCCAAGAAGTCCAAATCGATACCCACCACCTATTCATCGATTTCAAAGGCACAAACGACAGCATTTATAGTGACGAACTATACAGAGCCATGTCTAGTTTTGGTATACCGCCCAAACTCGTCCATTTGTGTAGGATGATGATGGAGAATTCTCGCTGCTCCATCAGGGTCGGAAACGATCTCACCGACACATTCGACACCAAGAAAGGATTTAGGCAAGGCGATACGCTGTCATGTGACTTCTTCAATCTTATTCTTGAGAGGATTGTGCAAAACTCACAAGCCAACACCAGAGGCACAATTTTCCAAAAATCTGTACAACTGCTAGCATACACCGAGGATATTGACATCATTGGTAGGACCCAACGCGATGTCATAGCCACGTTTTCTAGTATTGAGAAGGAAGCGGCAAAAATGGGTTTAGCAGGTAATGAGGGCAAGACGAAGTATATGCTGTCAACACGAAAGGACACACAACATCAACGAATTGGACAGAACGTCACCATTGACAGATATAACTTTGAGGTAGTACGGGACTTTATCTATCTCGGCTCCGCTATCAACTCTGACAACATGATCTCGTCAGAAATTTAACGAAGAATTGCTCTTGCGAACCGTTGTTTCTTCGGGCTAAGAAGGCAATTCAGTAGTAAAGCCTTCACTCGAACTACTAAGGAGATCCTACATAAGACCCTGATCATCCCAGTCCTGCTCTAGGGAGCTGAAGCATGGACCGTCTCAAAAGCGGATGAAGAAACCCTTGGTCAATTTGAGAGGATAATTCTTCGAAAAATCTTCGGTCCCGTTTGCGTTGACAGGCTATGGAGACTAAGATTCAACCAAGAACTATACGAGCTGTACAGCGACATGCCCCTTGTCAAAAAAACTCCGCATTGGACGTTTAAGATGGCTAGGACATGTAGAACAAATGGACAACAATACTCCAGCTCGCACAGTCTTCGATTCCCAGCCAGACGTCGGACGCAGGAAGATCTCGCCTTAAGTGGCGCTCACAAGTAGAAACCGACCTCAACCAACTTAGAGTGCGCAACTGGAGGCAGTTAGCTAAGGACCGGGCTAATTGGAAACGCATGTCGGTTGAGGCCCAAGTTCATCTCGGACTGTAGCACCACTAAAGTAAGTAAGTATTGGTTGTTAAAATACCGATAAGACAATGTAAGGCAGGAGATATTTCGGCGATGTTGAAGCGAAACTAAAGAGTTCGATATTCTAATTTCTCCTATAAGTTTTTCGCTCGCGTTTGAATCCTATCTAGGAGGTGCAATGTGGTTTTTGTGCACCCGACCAGATGTGGGCGTTAAACTCAAGTTTAGGGCGTATAAACGCTTTATATATTTTGATCAGATCAGAAGGGGTGAAATAGTTCTTACATCGATTAAGGAAACCTAGACATTTCGCTGCGTTTTTAGCGACTGGGAATATGTGGTCGCACCAACGTAAGTCGTTACTAACACACATACCTTCCATGGAAATTTTTTTTCGGTTTCTTCGACGTAAGTGCCATTCATGGATAATAGCTCTAGATTTTGGTTTCGCTTTAACGACAGAAGACAGCACTGTGCTTTGGAAGCATTGAATTCTACTCTGTTGGATTTACCCCATTCGATAATGCTGTCAAGGTCGGAATTCAATGAACTTAACATGTGTAGTCGTTTCGATTCCACGTTCGAATATGAGGGACGTGGACCTGAAAACGATTATGAAAAGCGGAGAGTACTGTCATCCGCGATTTTCATTGATGAAAATGAGAAAGAGAGTCGGAGACAAAACTGAGCCTTGAGGGACACCAGCATTTATTTGGTGAGTTGCAGACTTGAATCCGTCCAAAACAACTTGAATTGAACGTTTCGAAAGATAATTTCCAATCCATAGAAGAAGTTTTACATCGATTCCGAATGCACGTATTTTCGACAAAAGGGCTTGATGTCAAACCCTGTCAAATGCCTTTGAAATATCAAGTGGTGGATTGATTGGTTCCACTTTTCAGTGAGATATGTCATGAAATCACCAGTGGACCTGTTGCTGCGAAAACCATACTGCCGGTCATAAAGAAGTTTCGTGTTTCGAGATATTTCATAAGCTGACGATTTATCAGCGTTTCTATGACCTTGGAAAGAAGGGACGTAAGTGCAATTGGTCGGTAGTTGGAGAGAGAAGAAGATTCGCCTTTTTTTGGTACAGGCTGGACAAATGCAGTTTTCCATCTACTCGGAAAGAGACCTGATGAGTGGGATAGATAGAAAAGCTTACGCAGTGGTTTTGCTAGCGTAGAAGAAAACCTCTTCAGAATATTGGGGGAAATACCATCTGGACCAGCGGACTTGTGAATGTCAAGATCAAATAAAACTCTTGCAACTGAACGAATACGAATGTGAACCTGTCCCATAAAATGATTAACGTTCTCAAATACAGGAGGAGTCTGGGCACAATCTGGCAATGTAGAACTGGCTGCGAAATGCGCAGCAAGCAGATTGGCTTTGTCTAAAGAGCTGATAGCTGGAATGTGATTGTGAATGAGCGTCGGAACTGATGATGAGGCCGAATTTTTTATATTTTTGACAAATGACCAAAACTTTTTACTACTTCTGGAACATTGTAGAATTTTTTGTCTCAATTTTCGTCCATATAGGAATTTGACACGTTCGAAGTGGGATTTACAGTCATTTCTGGCTTGTTTGAATTTTTTTCGGTTTTCCTCTGTTGGAATGGTTTTGTAACGGGTGATCCAAGTAGAGATACTTTTTTCAATAGCCTTTTTTGACAGATCACGTGTGAGTCGTGTCATGCTGTCATGTTATTTTTGTTTAGTATTGTTTGGCATTATGAATAATGGAAAGACTTACGCGTGAACTACGTTTACAAATTGTTCAACTTTATTATGAAAATTCACGTTCTATGAGGAATGTGTTTCGTTCACTTCGCTCAACTTATGGTCAACATAATCGGCCTACTGAGCGTACTATTCGCAACACCATCACCCATTTTGAGACCCAGCATTCATTATTGGATAATATTCGACCGAATAGACCACGTCCAGCACGCTGTAGAGAAAATATAGCGGCCGTAGCTGAGAGTGTACACGAAGACCGTAGAGAGTCGATTCGGCGCCGTTCGCAGCAACTCGGACTGACGTATGGAACGACTTGGCGCATTTTACGTCAAGATCTTAAATTGAAAGCGTACAAAATACAGCTTGTGCAACAACTGAAGCCGCTCGACCTTCCCAAGCGACATCACTTCGCTCTATGGGCTCTTGAAAAGTTCCAAGAAGATCCGACGTTTTCGAGGCAAATTTTGTTTAGCGATGAGGCCCATTTCTGGCTCAATGGGTATGTAAACAAACAAAATTGCCGCATTTGGGACGAAGAGCAACCTGAAGAGATTGAAGAACTGCCATTTCATCCAGAAAAAACAACGGTTTGGTGTGGTTTGTGGGCCGGTGGAATCATCGGTCCATATTTCTTTAAAAATTATGCCGGTGCGAACGTAACCGTCAATGGCGACCGTTATCGTGCCATGATAACCGACTATTTGATGCCTGAAATTGAAGCTCGTAATCTCGGCGACATTTGGTTTCAGCAAGACGGCGCCACTTCCCACACATCGCATCAATCAATGGACTTATTGAGAGAACATTTCGGTGAGCACATAATTTCACGTTTTGGGCCGGTCAATTGGAAACCAAGATCGTGTGATATCACACCGTTAGACTTTTTCCTGTGGGGACATGTAAAGTCAAAAGCTTATGCCGACAAACCCGCTTCGATTCAGGCCTTGGAGGAAAACATCACGCGTGTCATTCGCCAGTTACCAGTCGAAATGCTCGAACGAGTGATCGAAAATTGGACTCAACGGATGGACCATCTGCGACGTAGCAACGGCCAACATTTGATAGACATAATCTTCAAAAAATAAATGCCAAAGAATGTTCTTTCAAATGATAATAAAAATTCTCCATTAAATTTGAATTTTCTGTGTTTTTTTCTTTAAAAAGGTAGGGAACCTCGAAATGGATCACCCTTTATAACCGAAAGTTTGTCTCTCTCAACAGCTCAAGTCATACCACCCTTTTGCCTTTGGTCTGATGCTTTTTATTCTGTTGGGAATAAAAGATCGCATAAACTGAACATAAATGACATTAGAGTGACCCGATTTGACTACAAAATATCAGTTTTATCCTCTATTCGAAAAACCAACCTCTAAAAAAAAAAACATTTCTTAGTTAAGGTTATGTTGAGCCCGCAAAAATGTATGTAGGAATCGTTTAATTACAAAAAGATACCTTCCTACTGATTGCTTAAAATGAATCACACATCGGGGTTACATTTCACACCCTTGGTAATCAACTTTGTCCACGAGATACATGATTTCTTGTTAAAGCTGAAACCTCGTTTGTTTCCTGGTTTTTTTGCGTAATAACAAAATTTCTACAATAAAACTTATGGCACCTCATAAACATCACATCTAAGTCGCAGTTGTGTTGCGGGTATAAAGCCAATTTAGCCGCATTTTGCGATTCAACTACAAAACATTTTTCAACCCACACGTGCAATGCAATTAGGCTCACATCACATCAAAACGATAGATAACCTGTTGCCATTGCATTTGTTACTGTATATGGAAAAATGTCCAATGATATCAAAAGAATACATTCGTTGACGTTATTTTTATTTTCTCCTCCTAAATGCAAACAAGCCATCTATCCATCCCCTCACATCATCAAGCAAAACTGGATTTTATAAAAAAAAAAAAAAAATAACAACAGATTATTGGATGGAAAAAAAAACTCCAACTAATTATAAAACTAGAAAAAAAAAGAAAACAAAAACAAACTATATACACCACGAGAGAAATGCTCAAATATACCAATAGATACACAAACTGTATCTAACGTTTCACAGGCTGTTTTCCATTAACTCTAACTGGTTATTCAATATATTGAGTTGAAAAAAAAAAACACTTCACAGATATATTATATATGGATACAGAAGCATAGCGTGTTATTAGCTTTAATCACAAGCAAAAAATATCGTTAAACCTTGCAAAAAAGGAATAGTAATGGAAAAAAAACAACAACAACAAAGTAGCGCCAAATATTAGTTGGCTTTTTGTTTGTAATCACTTGTTTTTGTTTCACTTGTTGAAATTATCATTTTTTTTTTATTATTAAATGATTTTTTTTTCAAGAACACACTGATAAACTTTTTGGCTTAACCAAAAAAAAAAACAAAAAAAAAGCATGGGCCACTGATTAGCAAATACAACAACAAAGCAATGCGTTTTCACTTTACATGCACACACAGGAAACGCAACCGCTACGATCACTTGCAATCGTTGCGGTTAGTTATTAAAATTTTCTTTCACAAAACAAAAAATTTGAATCCAAAAGATCACAAAATTACCAAAATTTGCTTGATGAATCTGAGATTCTTTTGTATTGGAAAAATCACACGATCTTGTCGTCTTGTCGATAGCGATCATCACGACGTTAACGCGGACACAATAATCGGAGAGAAAAAAAAAAAACACAATGAATATCGATCGGTCGGAGTCTATGAAGCCAGCTGCTGCTCCACGAAGATCTGGAACGAAAACTGAAAGTCCAAAACATTCCAACATCAGCTTGGAGCAGGAAAGTGAAATAAAAATGTTTGCTAGAGTATGGCGCGCACACACAGATACATATGGAGAAGCGTGTAGCATTACTAATTTCTGTGTTTTTTTTTTGTTTCCAGTTTTTTTTGTGACGTAATACGAGTACAACAAGTACAAGTCGTCATAGTCGCGTGGAAGGTAAAGACAACTTTTGAGGCGGCTTTTAGGTGACTTGTATACATATATGTTGAGGTGTTGGATCTTACCGACATAGGTTAACAGACAGAAGTCTAAAAGTCCGGGGGTAAGGTAACGGACAGAGCACCTGTAGAAATGATCGACATGGGAAATGGTTATGGGTAACATTTTGTAGATATCTACGGTTGGAAATTAAATACGAGGTGAGAGATAGAAATCGAAAGCGAATGACGAAGAGGGTATTGTTGCAACTCAGCTGAGGTGGGGATTGTAGGGTGGCCAGGTTGCAGTTAGAGGATCGAGGAGATAGTTTGGTAAGATTTTGCTATTTTGCATATGCATTTCGATTTTGGAAAATGGGTTCTTTTTCTTTGCTTGCACTTCGGGAACATTATTTTTAGATCTGAAAAATGTTCAAAATTGTCATGAAAACAAAAAATGTTTTGGGCATTAAAATTGCCTATCGAATGGGTTAATCATTCACAGATATTATTGTGATAAGTAAGGAAATGACAGATAACGTTTGAGTCGTGTCAAAATGTGGATAGCCGCGGTAGATATAGTGGTAATGTGTTTGCTCGTTACCGATAGACAAGACCCGGAGATTTGGACACGGAAGTCGCTGATCAAAAATCTGCAACAGTCAATCTCGAAGAATTACAGATAATCTGTGGGATTACGCTAGTATTATGAAGATTCATGCTCCAGTGGTCCGATTTTTGTTTATGCAATTTACCCGCACTGATGGTTAGGGTGTTGTAGAACGAGGGTAGACTCAGTTTGACTTTAACTTGGCAATATCCAGTGGTTGTAACTCTGACTACACATCAAGTGCCTTTTTTTAACTTCCAAGTGGTAACCATGAAGTACTGGTCTCATCCAACCGGATTTGACTTGCTAAACGATAAGCGCGAGTGTTGACAACACGACGAAAAACAGCAACACTTTAAACAGCCCGGTCAGAATGGCACGGAATGAATATCCGGCCTGCTGTCAAAGGCGAACATAGACAAGCTGCTTCGACATATTCGGACAACAGGTTGTCTAGGAATTTCAAGGGTTAGTCAGGCCGCTTGAACAGTGATGGTTGCGGATGAACCGAAAGGCCAACGGCAGCTCTCAATCCCGTAGTGGATACCGTGTCCTAGGGGTATCTAATGAATTGGAACTGGCCCTCCAGGTTGCGGGTTGTGCTTTGGGATAACTACCCAACCATGGAAAAAACTAACGGTTACGAAGCAACCAATAGCCTCGGAAAGGACTGATTTTATTGTTGACGACCCTGCTAAACGACAATAGAACTACGACGTTCGTATCTGCCCCTGGAATGTGAAAACATTACACATGAGAGGTGCAAGCGAACAACTAGCGGAAGCCATAAACTGCTACAAAGCAAACATTACTGCCATCCAGGAAATACGATGGGATGGGTCGGGCAAAAAGAAGATAAAAAACTGCGACATCTACTATGGACCGTGTTATAGTGAGCATAAACAACGACTATTTGTATGTTTCCAAGACATTAGCGAACACATTGTAACAATCCGCATCAAGGCCAGATTTGCAAACATAAGCCTTATATCCGCTCACGTCCCAAAGGTGGAAAAATATGTTATAGCTAAGGATTGCTTTTACGTGCTCCTTGACAAAAACTATCAACGACTACCGAAGTACGATGTTAAAATCGTGCTGGGAGATTTCAACGCAAAGGTAGGAAGAGAAGACATCTTAAGCAGCATTTTCGGGAAAAATAGTCTACACGACAGCACGTCTGGTAACGGACTTAGGCTAAATCACTGCGTTACGGAACGAAATGGCACTATAGCCAGCACACGGTTAACTCACCTCGATATCCATTAGGGGACATTGCGGTCTCCCGGTCAACGAGCGGTCAACCAGACTGATCACTGTGCGATACACAAGAGGCACGCATCCAGTATTTTGGATGTAGGAACACTATGAGGAGCTCACATCGACTCGGACCACTGCAGCCAAGGTAAGAATTCGGATATCCATCACGCCACAACAATCCAGAAATACTGCAATTGCAAGAGACCGCCAAGACTGTGGCGCAACGCGTATCCCTTAACCTCTCGATTGACACCATACCACCAGCATCGAATATCGAAGAACAATGGCAACGATGCCAACAAGCCGCACCTGATGTGCTAGGTTTCTCGCGTCCACCAGCGAGAGACCCCTGGTTTGATGAGGAATGCCGAAAGATGCTCGCAGCAAAGAACGAGGCCTACGAGGCTAAGCTGCAGGTGAACACGACAGTTGGCGTTGAGCTCTTCTCTGCCTATAGGCAGAGAAGAAGGGAAGAACACCGGCTTTTCAGAAAGAAGAAAATAGAGCAAGAAAAACGCGCGATCGAGGATATAGAGAGGTGCCACTCCAGGAACGATGTTCACCAGGTTTACCAAAGTTTAAAACGTCAAAACCAATAATACAGGCTCGAACAGAATCCTGTCGAGATAAACAAGGAAATATCGTAGCTGAGACACAGTCATTGCTGAGGATACGGAAGAACCACTTCTGCAGACTGTTAAACGACGATGACGAACAACATTCCGCTGTCAGGCAGAACGTACCTTTCAATATTGGCAACGACAGCGAAAACTGCCAACCACCCGCCCTGAGCGGAGTGAGGTTAGCAATATCTAAACTCCAGCTTAACAAGGCTGACGGAAGTGACGGCCTTCTCGCTGATCTTTATAAAGCCGGCGGAGATGACTTGGTAAATAACATCCACCAACTCATAAGCCAAATCTGGTCGGAAGAAAGTATGCCTGAAGAATGGAACCTCAACATCGTTTGCCCAATCCACAAAAAATGTGATCCTCTAAGCTGCGCCAACTACAGAGGCATAGGTCTCCGCAACATCGGCTGTGAACTCCTGAAACCGTTTACCAACAACTTGATCGGCTCTTGTCAGTGTGGTTTTAGGCCAGGAACCGATCAAATCTTCACACATCGGCAGATCATGGAAAAAACCCAAGAAGTCCAAATCGATACCCACCACCTATTCATCGATTTCAAAGCCGCATACGACAGCATTTATAGAGACGAACTATACAGAGCCATGTGTAGTTTTGGTATACCGCCAAAACTCGTCCATTTGTGTAGGATGACGATGGAGAATTCTCGCTGCTCCATCAGGGTCGGAAACGACCTCAGCGACACGTTCATACCAAAAAAGGATTAAGGCAAGGCGATGCGATGTCATGTGACTTCTTCAATCTGATTCTTGAGAGGATTGTGCAAAACTCACGAGCCAACACGAGCACAATTTTTTAAAAATCGGTACAACTGCTAGCATACACCGAGGATATTGACATCATTGGTAGGACCCAACGTGATATCATAGCCACGTTTGCTAGTATAGAGAAGGAAGCGGCAAAAATGGGAAGTAAATGAGGGCAAGACGAAGTATATGCTGTCAACACGAAAGGACACACAACATCGACGAATTGGACAGAACGTCACCATTGACAGATATAACTTTGACGTAGTACGGGACTTTGTTTACCTCGGCTCCGCTATTAACTCTGACAACAACATCCCGTCAGAAATTAAACGAAGAATAACTCTTGCCAACCGCTGTTTATTCAGGCTAAGAAGGCAATTCAGTAGTAAAGCCTTCACTGAGCCGATCCTATGTAAGACCCTGATCATCACAGCCCTGTTCTACGGCGCTGAAGCATAGACCGTCTCAAAAGTGGATGAAGAAATCCTTGGTCGATTTGAGAGGAAATTTCTACGAAAAACCTTCTGTTCCGTTTGCGTTGACGGGCTATTGAGACGAAGATTCAACCAAAACCTATACGAGCTGTACAGTGACATGATCCTGGTCAAAAAACTCGGAATTCGACGTTTAAGATGGCTTGGGCATGTAAATAGAAGGAATGAACACCAAAACTTCGGCTTGCAGAGTCTTCGATTCCCAGCCAGACGTCGGACGCAGTAGAGGAAGACTTCGCCTTAAGTGGCGCGCACAAGTAGATAGAAACCGACCGCAAACAACTTGCAGTGCGCAACTGGAGGCAGTTAGGTAAGGTCCAGGCTAATTGGAGAGGCATGTTGGTTGCGGCCCAGGTTCATTCCGGACTGTAGCGCCACTTAAGTAAGCCAGTAAGTGGTTTTCTCAAAACACTCAAATGAAGTATTTCTGTGTTCGAAAAAATTATCTTTTCTTCGAAAACTGACCCTTTTGTTCGATAGTCCACTCGTTTTCTACACCCGTCTTGTGTTGATGTTGGAAATAAAATTACATTTTTCGAAAATTGGTTATAAATGTATTTCTCAAAGCTATTAGCGGTTGGTGCCACGGTGAAATTATTTCTTGCTCCTGTTCTTGGTTCATATTTCTGTGTTCGAAAAAATGTCTTTTCTTCGAAAATTTACGGTTTGGTTTGATTGTCAACTCGTTTTCAACACCCGATCTTAAGTCGATTTTTCTTGGCATTTCTTGACAAATAGTTTTTATTCGATTTCCCAAAGCTACGACAGGGTTGGGGTCACGTTTTCTTCTTATCTTAAAATGCCAATAATAACTAGCTGTACCTTCTAAGCAGGAAAAGTGAGGCAATGTTTGTTAAGCAATAAAAAAAACAGTCTCTGGTTTCTCAGTATAGGAAGTTGAGGAAGAATCTCAAATCTCGAAGGAATCCGTAAGTGGAACTGAGCATATATCTTCTATGTATTAAGGTTAACTTTTGAATTACTGATCTTATAGAAATTCCGATCGTTTTTAAGATGGACTCTCTGGTTACCCTGCCTTCTCCCATAACACCTTTTTAATAACAACCAGTCCATTTGTGATAGTCTTAATCGCCAGACGTAAATACTTCAAAAACAAGTCTGTAAGCTCCGTCTCCCTGCCAGGATGTTAGATTGAGTTGAGCCACCAATCCGTTCGGCCATATTTCCTCAATTAACGAAATCGCCTGGTTTCGAAGCTTATTAAAGTATTTTTCTACTAACAAACACATTCACAGTATTTTTTCCATTAATTCCAGCTACTGATACTCTGGTATTCACCGCCTGCAACTACATAGTCGTCGGCACCCTGGAAGGAACACCGCATATAGTGAGCTATAAGTTGGGGCTACAACGGCGGGCGGTCTGGTTAGCTATGCTAATTTGTTGGAATGCTAACGCACACCACACCAATCCCCCATCGCGACTTCTTAGTAAGCCAGCAATAAAATATTTTTGTATCTATGTGGTGTGCGCGGTGCCCGCCAGAGCAACTTCCTCTCAGCGATAAATCGCCCTCAAGCCCCCGCCGTCCCGATCAATGGCTGGGTTTGGGGGTAATTCGTTGAGTTAGTATAGAATATCGATGGAATGTGGTTAACAGATGAAAAAGAGTATCGCATAAATATACGTGCTGCTATTTATGGATTGTTTATAATGTGATAGATACGAGTACATTCATAGCTGCCGCTTAGAAAGAGAATATTGTGAGCTGAGAAAATTACGGTTGTTTATTGAACCATTGTGAACCAATGAATTCCATGAATTGTTGGATACTCCAAGGAAGTAGAAGAATGCAGCAAATCATAAGAGAACAGAACAGAAAACACGTGCGACTGAGGTTGACTGAGGCATGTCTTGGACTCCATTTGTCTGCCACAAGTTGATGATTTCAAAATGTATCTGAAGGTTTTGATTATTTTCTATGTGAATCCTTGCTGCGATACTGCCTGACCTAGAACAGATAGCATTGTCATAATTCCCATACCAACAAAAAAAAAATTATTTAACCATTAGCGGATGTAACCTAAGGCCCTGTGCCATCAAAATGGGAAACATAAAAATGTACTCGCTGATAAACCTATGATAGTCTATAAAGTATCGAGTAATAAATATTTTTTTTGTTTGTGTATATGTGCTGAATTTCCTTTTTATCAAATGGCACACGTTGGGTTTTTCTAAAACGTGTAACCCATTAAGGGCTTGATATCGCATGATGATCGATTAGTGAATTAGAGTCAACTATCTTGTTGCGTGACCAAATTAGACCTTTTGCTCCTGCCAATAGACAGGGACAAAGGGGTTTTTGGTTATCACACCTATTCTAGATTTTTATTTCAACAATAAAAGGGATAAATTATTATTTATGGGCATTCATGTCACTAAAAAATAACTTCGAAGTGTCTTTGGAATAGAAATTTGGCAGACTAAAAATTTGCATAATCTATAGGAAATGACTTTTGGAAGGAGCTGCATGGATCAAGAGGAGAAATAATTTTCATACCACCTTGTCTGTATCTGCCATCTTAAACAGAGGGATACGTGATATCGGAGGATTCGCCTCACATATTGAATTGGAGATACCCAGGCTAACAAAATGTCAATCAACTTAATCACTGCGTCCCAATAGAATGTCGAAAGACTGCAATCGCTTTGTGCAACTGGTTGCCGGGAGTTAGGAACTAGGATATTTGGAGAATCAGGTTCATTTCGGACTATAGGCTATACTATAACTTAGCGGCAACCTGATTAAAAGCTAGGATTGGAAGAGGCTGCAGCAGTTAGGTAGATCAAAAATCGAGAAATGGAGTGAACGAAAGCACCAGCTCCTTCACCTGATATACCCCAGCCTGTGAAGATGGATAGTGACCCGCAAAGCACTTAAATCTGTTTTTAGTAGATTTTATCAGAAATGAAAAAGAAGGAAAAAAAGAGGCACAAACTTCCATAAATCGCTGCAACTAAGGAGATTTTTTAAGAGGTTAAGTTTTTCTGGTTGGCAGCACTGGTTAGTAATGGCGTCTAAACGTCATCTGTCAAAGTGAAAAGTTTTCAGTATACTCTGACATTTAATCATAGAAAGACGTACAAACGAGCAACGATTGCAAATTATCGAAATTTACTATCAAAATTCGTGCTCTGTGAAAAGTGTGCACCGTTTGTAACGACCATATTATGCGACCATAATATGGTCGTTACAAACGGTGCACACTTTTCACATAATCGACTTGGTCATTCGACAGCTCGTACTGTTATCATTAAATTTCGCTCAAAATTTATTTTGTTGGACATTGAACCATCGACTCGCATTTGTACAGTGGCGTACACAAGGAATTTTGCAGTCGTAGCGTCTAATGTTAATGAAGATCGTGAAATGTCAATTCGTCGCCGTTCTCATCAATTCGGAAGGTGTTACTTGTCGATTTAAGTTTGAACTTAACTTGTGCATGAATTGAAGCCGAATTACGTACCACAACGTCTAATTTTTGGTGAATGATCCTTAGAACAGCTCCATGAAAATCCGCTGTTTTATCGAAAAATTGTGTTCAGCGATGAGGCTCATTTCTGGCTCAACGGATACGTAAATAAGCAAAACTGTCGCAACTGGAGATACAAGAATGACCGATGCATCCCGAAACAACGACAGGCTGGTGGCATCATCGTTCCATTTTTCTTCAAAGACGACTTTGAAGAAACGTTACCGGCCACGCCGAACGACATCGAGTCATGTTACGCGACTTTTTTTTGCTCCAGTTGGCTGAGTTCAACTTGGTTGACATATGGTTCTTATGCCACATGCCACACAGCTCATGAAACAATGGAAATGTTGAAGGATGAATTTGGTGAGCAGCTATCTCTCGAAATGGCCCTATGAGTTGGCCGGCAAGACCATGAGATTTAAAGCATCTTGATTATTTCTTGTGGAGTTATGTAAAGTCGGTAGTCTATGTGGACAAGCTGAACACGAATGAAGCCTTACGGGATAACATAAAACGCGTAATTCGTGGAATAAAGTCCGAAATTCTCGAAAAACTGATGCAAAATTAGACCTTCCGAATGGACCATTTGAAACGGAGCCGCGGACAACATTTACATGAAGTTTGGTTTTAAAACGTAAATGGCAAGGGCGTATTTGTTGATTACAATACAAATTTTGAACATTTGATGCAAATTTGAGTGTTTTATTCGATTTAAAAAAAATACGTTTAAAAATTCACGCTAATAGCGTACACCGACGATAATAGCATCATCGGACTCAAAATGATGTCACCTTCGTTTGCCTATGTTACCAAAATGAGGAGTAAGGAAACGGTTCTAGCTGCAAATCATGGTAAGAGCAAGCATATGCTGTCAACTTGAAAAAACACAAAAAATCGACGAATCGAACAGAACGTCACCATTGACAGATACATTGGACATTGGACATCACAGTACTTCGCACATGAATGCACGAACTACAGACACGTAAGAGCACTGGCGACTGATGCCATCGGCTGGGACAGATCAAGACATTAATACAACAGAGAGAGACAGATAGATACATAGAAGGAAAGACATATAACATACAACTACGTGGCACAGAGGAGGAGACATAGATTAATATTGTCTCATATTATCGCACAGGTGGCCTAAGATAAGCTGGCAATTTTCGTAGAAAACAAATGCTGCCGAGCTGGGGCTTGAACCCGCAGCGTTGTTTCATAGTACGTCCGAAGATATGATTGAGGGTGAACTGATTAGCATTCATGACACGGCGAGTATTACGGTTGAATTGATCAAGGGGTGGAATGCATCTGATGTTGTAGTAGCAGTAAAAGAGTCTAAGGAAGGAGACATTCCTACGATGTTCGAGCGAGACTATGAAGTTCGCTATGGTTGGATCTCCTATCAACTTTATCGAACTTACAGTAAAAGAGTGTAAGGCAGGAGACATTGCTACGACTATGAAGTTCGCTATGGTTGGATCCCCTATTAACTTTATCGCACGCTTTTGTATCGTATCTAGAAGGTGCAACGGTGTTTTGGATGCATTTTCGACAAAAGCACTTGGTGCCAAACTTTGTCAAATGCCTACGAAATATCAAGAGCAACGATCTTGTTTCGCCCCCAAGGTGGATTGACAGGTTCCAATTTTCGGTGAGATATGACATCAAATCACCAGCGGACCTGTTGCGACGAAAACCTTATTGTTGTCATCGAGGAGTTTTCATGATTCAAGATATTTCATCAGCTGATGGTTTATCAGCGTTTCCATGACTTTAGAAAGACGGGAGGTAAGTGTCGATAGTTGCAGAGAGAGGAAGATTCGCCTTTTTTAGGACGGGCTGGATAAATACAGTTTCCTATCTACTCGGAAAGAGTCCTGATCAATAGGTCTGATGGAATAGCTTACGCAGTGGTTTTGCCAGCGTTGAAGAACACCTCTTCAGAGGTGGGGGAGATACCATCTGGACCATCCGATTTGTGTATTTCAAGATCGATCAATACTCTTGCGACTGTTCGAGTACGAAAGTGGATTGGTCCCATAGATTCTGGGCACAACCTGTCCACGTGGAATTGGCTGCAAAATGAGCGGTCATTTACAATGACATTCCAATGACAAAACCAATCTGTTTGTCTAGACAGGGGACAGCTGGAATGTCATTGTAAATGAGGTCGAATTCCTAATGTTTTTTACAAACGACCAAAATTTTTTGATACTTTTAAGACATAGTAGAATTTTTGGCTCAAATGCTGGTCATGAAAAAAAAAGACTTTGCTACCTCGGTTCCTCTGTTAACTCTGACAACAACATCACGTCAGAAATTGAACGAGGAATTTCTCTTCTCAAGCGCTGTTTCTTTGTGCTAAAAATGCAATTTAGTAGTAAACCCCTCACTGGAACTACTATGGAGATCCTTTACAAGACCCTGATCATATCAGTCATGCTTTACAGCGCTGAAGCATGGACCGTATCAATAGCGGATGAAGGAATCCGTGATCGTTTTCAGAGAAAAAGTTTTCTGCAAATCTACGGTCCCGTTTGTGTCAACGATCCATTTGACGTCTACTGCGGTGGGTACGTAAAAGTGTTTGCCAATCAGAAAAGAAACGCCCATTATAAGAGGTTATTCCACAACGCAAAACTCACATTATTCAACGCAATGAACTAAAATTGGAAAAAAAAATCATCTGACGGTCATATTCGAAGGAAAAAGTTACGTTTCTTGTGAAATTATATTTTTTAACAGTAGGAAACGTAATATTTCATCATATTGTGAATTATTTATGCAAGTAATATGCAAAGTTCTACGTCAATCAAAATTGCGTGGTCTCTGTGGTAAAGCGTGTCATCAAATGAGAAATTGAAAATCTTCGTTCCATAAAAAAATATTGCAAGTCACCCTTAGCAATTTACTTTATCATTCCGATTCCCGTCGTTCTACTTTCGACACGTAGCATAGCATGAATATTCCTTCCATCTCCAAAGACGCCCTCTACACCTGATCAAAGTAAACCGATCACAGTAAACTCAAATTTTATTAATTTTTGTGGATCAGTTTATGAAAAAAAAAACTATGAATCACAATAACCCCGAACGGTTATTAGTTTACCACGTAATACTTCACCTTCCAACACCAATCCAAACGCGGTATGGCAAGTTGTACATATACCCCGTCCAGTGTCCGTGCGCACTCCGTGTGCGTCTGTAAACACGGTCTTCCATTGCACGATCGATGATGCAAGAAGTTGTTTGTTATCTCATGGAGGAAAAAAAAAAAACAATCTCATGGTAAAAATATCTCGTCGTATTCGTGAGCATGCTCGGTCACCTACAGTAGAGCGTATCTTTTACACTCGTTTGGCCACTTTCGTTGACCACCGAGCCCGGGCCGTATGCGCTGTCATACGCACGAGAATGGCTTCAGCGAACGTTGTTGTTGCTTTGAATGAAACGAATGAATCACCAACGATTCGGGGAATCCATCACTGGAACTTGGAAATAATTGCGTGAAAGTTTTGCATACAAATTGTCGAACCATTGCCCGCCATAACTACCCGATGACCTTGTCGGCATACGACATGTTTTGTTGTCATGCTAATCAAATCCGTCCCAAAATTATATAGAAAAGTCCCCCTCCGAATCGTATGCGTGGTTGAGGAAGTTTTGTATCCAATTTGTGATGCAGACCTCTCGGAATAGATACACCAACCGCCCTCCCCAAAAAACTCAAGTGACATATTCTATATGTGGAAACATGCGTAGATAGATCCGCATGAGCGACATTATCTATTACCATAAGCGGTTATTAAATTTTTGTCATCCAGTATGGCGGTCCAAAAATAAATTCGCCCATTGAACCATGGTCATGGTTGGGGTTAGGGTGGGGTCATAAATTCATATATTTCAAGAAGGTCTATGCCACACAGTGAACGATACGAGTGGCAATCCTAATCTGACATAAGCTGGCAGATTGAGTAGACAGCTAACGCATTGTAGCATTCAACTAGTTGCTGTGACATGTGTGGGTGATACCCACAAGCGGCGAATCCTTTTTATCAATGTCACTTGCAGAGGATGGTTATTTTCTATTGATACTGGATTTCAGAAGTTTTTTTTTTCAGAAAAATTAAACGAATTGAAATTGCCGCCATGACTTTAGATTTTGCAAACGAAATGTTTACCAGGGATGGTTGTCACAATTTCTGGAAAGCAAATCTCAAAGTCCGAATGGATTTCTAAACGAGTTTATAGGTTAATCGTTTAACAGTATTTATGTGTCAACAATGTTCGTTTTTTTTTTTTTTTTTAGGAGTCTTACGTCGATGGGAATTCCATTTTTAGTATTTTTTTGGTGGGGTCGTTTAAGTGTGTGCTTTCGGCTTTAAATTTATATTTTGAATGGAATATCTGTTTATCGAGTTGAAAAACAAAATTAGCAAATAATGGGAAGATCCCATGAAGTGCAATTTAGGATTTTTTTTTATGAAAAACCCGTTTTGTTGGAACTCCGTAGCTGACAAGTAGAACTTGAATAAGTTGTCAATAATAATTAATCAGCAGATCTGAAAGATTTACATTTTTCGGGAATGAGAGGTGTTTGAAATTGTTGATTAATGTGATGTTATGTATTTTTTTGTAATTTTGGAAGAACTCAATCAGCGCTGTTTTAGACGAATTTAATTTTTAGCCCATCAAGCCATATTTCACAGCCAAAACCAAAGTCAAATCGCTTAAAATTTTCACATATACGATGAATGAGTTTTACTGTATCTTTTGTTTGGTAAAAAAAAATTAACACAGTACGCTAAAAAAAGGTGATAGATGGAGCGAAATCCCATATATACCGAGTTTTATTTTTTTTGCGTTATTTTTTAGTTCTTTTTGACATTCTAAAGAATAGAAAAGACTCGAGTCGTCGAAATGCGTGTTTTGGCTGCTACCTTGAATTTTTTTTTAAATAGTGTAGCGATGAAAACTGGCGGCACGTTTGCGGTGCAGCTGCGGTACAAGACACACGTGTAGACTGATAGATGTCAGTAAAGACATAGGTAGACATATCAATCACGGCAGCAGTACTGCCATCCAAAGGATGTACAGTAGAGGAGCTAAAAACCCCCATTTGGCTTACGGGTTCACGATATTTACACCAGAAAGAAGAAAATTGGGAGGCACTAGAAAAGCAAAAAATAGCTCTGGACCGTAGGAACACGGAACTGAACTTCTTGTTGGACATAATGGAGCGCTGCAGTTCTATGGATGAATTTTTCGAATTGTGGCATACATTGTTAGATTTTGCAATATTTTTAAAAATAATGTATGTAGCAACAACCGTGTGTTTACTCACTCCAAATTCAAAATTAGAAAACGCACTGTTACATGTGGTGTATGCGATACCAACCAGCTGTTTTATCGCATATATGGAAGCAGTTCAGGAAAACAAAAGGCTGAAAGGATGCATTAAATGGCTTAATCCGTATCCAGGCGGTCGAAGACTTTGCCTTCTACTGATAGGTGGATGCATAGGTGGACGCAACATCAGGTTCTGCTTCCTCTAAGTAAGGAATTTAGGAACATTCTCGTCAGACATCTTCTCGTCAGACATTCTCGTCAGACATCTTCATCAGACATCTTCATCATCAGAATCATCATCAGAATCATCATCAGAATCATCATCAGAATCATCATCAGAATCATCATCAGAATAATCTTGTGGTGCTGGTACGAAAAAGATTCTGGATAGTAAATTCTCGGAAGATTGCGAGACAAGTAGTCCGAAGATGTATCCGATGCGTCAAATGTCGTCCGAAATTATTGGAACAAGAAATGGATAATTTGCTTTAGGAGAGGTTGACATCAGCTCCATATGCCCCATCTACAAAAAAGGCGATCCTATGTCTTGTAAGAACTATCGTAGCACATCCCTGCTAAATGTCGCAGACAATATCCTATCCAACGCACTGTGTAAACGTCTAAAACCGTTCTGCAACACACTAATCGGCACGTTGAAGTGCGGCTTCCGACCCGAAAGATCGACTATAGACCAAATTTTCATACTGAGGCAAATCCTGGAAAATACAAACGAATTTCAAGTCGAAACTCACCACCTATTCATCGACTTCAAAGCCGCGTATGACAGCATACTTCGTCAGTAGCTCTATATGGCGATGGCAGAACTCGGAATCCCGGCAAAATTGATTCTGCTGCGTCGCGTGACGCTGGAAAACACGTGCTGCAACGTGCAGTTTGGAAGTATCTCCTCCGAAATATTGCAAACATGCATCAGATTTCGACAAGGAGACGCGCTATCATGTGGCTTCTTCTACTGAAGCAGATAGTACGAAAGGTAGCTGTCAACACTGAAAGTATTATTTTCAACAGGTCAGTCTAGCTGCAGGGCTATGCGGACGATATTGACATCATCGGTCGCTCCCAGCGTCCCATGGTAGAAGCGTTCACGACAATATTGAAGAACAGGCGAAATCCGTTGGCCTTGAAGTAAATAAGGACAAGACTAAGTACATGATATCGACAATCAAACAATCATCTGTCCACCGTCTAGGACAAAACTTCACTATTGATAGCAGCAGTTTCGAGGTAGTTAAGGAGTTATCCTACCTCAGAGTAAACATAGACTCCACGAATGACATCGTAGTGGAGATCCGGTGAAGAATTATCCTAGAAAACCGTTGCTACTTCGGTTTGGCGAAATAACTGGATTCAAAACTCTTAACTCGACGGACGAAATGTGTGCTCTACAAAACCCTTATACTGCCAGTTCTGCTTTTTGGTGCCGAGTGCTGGAAGAGATGAAGGGAGAGCTGATACTAAGCTCCTTTAAGAGGAAAATACTTCGGCGGATTTTTGGTCCTGTGTGCGAAGAGGGCGATACAACCGCGAACTTTATGAGCTGTCCCAAGATGTGAATGTAGTCCAAAAAGCCAAAACACGTCGACTACATTGGCTCGGCCACATCGAGCGAATGGACAATAATGCTCCAGCTAAGAGCATCTTCGAATCCCAACTCCCAGGTTCGAGATGGCAAGGAAGACCTAAGACCCGGTTCAAAGACCAAGCCATCGCGGATGCCAGTGCGCTTGGTCTAGACAACTGGAACCAACGAGGCCGGGATCGTACAGGATGGAAGGCTGCAGTGTCTCAGGCAGAGACTCTTCACGCGTCGGGAGCTTGATAAGTATGTAAGTAAGTCCGATTTCAGTAATTCTTTATGATTTCGATTCAGATTTTTTTTTCCCATTTTTTTATTCAGAACTTTGGATTTTTGACGATTTTCGCGAAATCCCCAGAGTGCGGAGTTAGAAAAGCGAAAAGCTTGAACTTTTTGTTGGGAGCGCTGCAGTAATGTAGAAGAATTTTGCGAATTATAGCATTGTTCGATCTTGCAATCTTTTAAAAAGAAAAAGTATGTAGCAACAACCGTGTGTTTACTCCCTCCAGATTCAAAATTAGAAAACACACTGTTGCATGTGGTGTCTGCGTAACCAACCAGCTGTTTTACCGCATAAATGCGCATAAATGCTGTTCAGAAAAACAAAATAAATGGCTTAGTCCGTATCCAGAAGGTCGGTGACTTTGCCTTCTACTGATAGGTGGAAACCTCAAACATGCTTACATTCCTGTTAACATCTGGTTCTGCTTCCTTCAAACAACGAATTTTGGAACATTCTCGTCAGACAACTGCATCACTCGAAATACCAAGCGGGGGCGAATTCTCTTGTGGTACTGGTACGAAAAAAAATTCTAGATAAGATATGCTCATGATATAACGAGGTAAGTAGTCTGAGGATATATCCACTGCGTCAAATAGTCCGTAGTCCGGCTTAGTCCGTATCCAGAAGGTCGGTGACTTTGCCATCTACTGATAGGTGGAAGCCTCAAACATGCTTACATTCCTGTTAACATCTGGTTCTCCTTCCTTCAAACAACGAATTTTGGAACATTCTCGTCAGACAACTGCATCACTCAAAATACCAAGCGGGGGCGAATTCTCTTGTGGTACTTGTACGAAAAAAAATTCTAGATACAAAATGCTCATGATATTACGAGGTAAGTAGCCTGAGGATATATCCACTGCATCAAATATTGTCCGAAATTAATGGAACAAGAAATGGAAAATTTTTACAAGGAGAGGTTGACATCTTCACGTCCGATTTTAGTTGGCAAAGTAGATTTTTGTGGTCTAACTTGGTTTCAGTTATATCTGTCATTGGAAATCTATATATCATTGCAAATTTTATTTTACTCCTTGCGGCTTTTTTATAAATTCAATCAATGAGAAGCTGTTGTGAAAACAAATCTTATGAAATTCAAAACAAAGTTATCCAAAAATATTTTAATTTTCAATTGACGTCTTCGCAAAAGAACACTTTTCCAGAAATGGGACGGAATTTTCAAATGATTCCTATAACCAGCTATGGAGGTGGAATTTCAATTCCATCATGTTTTGTGTTCCAATGAAGTTATTCAATGATAGCTACAACTGGGCCCGCTAAGGGTTCAATGCTCAACTGTTCATTTTTTGTTTAATTTTTTTTTTTAATTTTGATGTGAGTACCTAGGTGTATCTTCAAAAAATCTGGATCTGTGAACAATAAAAAGTGATTTTCTGCGAAAAATTTAATTAGAAATCAAAATATTTTTAGAAAATCATGTTCGAAAATTCATAAGCTTTGTTGTGACACCAAAAATTCAAAAGATTGAATTTATAAAAAAGCTACAAGAAGTAAAAGAAAATTCCCAATGAGGGTTTTCAATGATAGCTATGACTGGGCCCTAATTCGTATTTGAAAATCCGTACAAAAGTACCAAACAAATCATACATTACTGCATTGGTATGCTTTTCTTCGAAGGCTTATCATTTCGAAACTGTGACTGATCTGCCGTCTGAAGCTTTCACCGGAATTCTTGCGGGGATGATTGGTAGTAGAGGACTTCCAAAGGATATTCATTGCGACAATGCTACCAATTTCGTAGGGGTCCATTCAAACCTTCTCGAATTAAACAATATGGCGATGAATAAAACTTTTCAAAAAACTATAATCAAATTTTGTTGAAACAGAAACATAAATTTTTACTTCATACCCCCCAGGTATTTGGGAGGCATTTGGAAATCGGGCAAGGCTGCCAAAAGCCATTTATATCGCTGCCTGGGCGGAGCCATGCTAACCAATGAAGAGCCATTGGTTTAAAACGAGGCGATGATGAACTCAAGCACTTCACGCAGGTGACATCAGACCCGCACGATTTCGAGACACAACCCCCCATCACCATCATCTAGTCATTGTCCTTCTCTGAAAACAACTGCAGAGCCAGCAGCAGAAGTTCCCGACATCAGCCATATTCAGCGGTGGTGCAAAATAAATGCTTGTGAAAAGTCCTTCTTGGAAGACGGTCAGCTCAGTACTTCAACGAGCTTCAGTGTCACTCAAAATGGTTAGCAGAAAGGCCAAACATAGAACTTGACAGTTTAGTCATCGTTCACGTGGACAACATCCCACCACAAAAATGGCAAATGAAAAGGGATAACCTTCGTCATCTAGGGTCACGATGGCAAATTTCGAGTGGCAGCTGTAAAGCAACCAAGAGGCACCAACCGATGACCTGTACAGTCATCAAATCACCAGTGAACCAGTTGCTGCGAAAACTATACTGCCGGTCATTGAAAAGTTTTCGTGTTTCGGGATATTTCATGAGCTGAGAATTTATAAGCGTTCACAAGACCTTCGAGAGAATGGACGTATGTGCGATTGGTAAGTAACTGAAGGGAGAGGAAGATTAGTCTTTGTTGAGACAGGCTGAACTATGTAGTTTTTTATCTGCTCAGAAAGAATCCTGATGATTAGGACAGATATGATGATTTCCTAGCATAGGCGAATAGCTCTTGAGATTAAGGGGGAATATACCATTGACTTTGTCTAATGAGCTGAATACTGGAGTTCCATTGCGAATGAGCATTGGAAGTAAGTCTGATAGAGATGGTTGGGTGTTGTAGAACGAGGGTAGACTCTGATTGGCTTTAGCTTGGCAATGCCCAGTGGTTGTAACTCTGACTACACATCAAGTGCTTATTTTTAACCTACAAGTGGTAACCATGGGGTACTGGCGTCATCCAACCGGATATGACTTGCTTAGCGATAAGCGCGAGTGTTGACAAGACGACGAAAAACAGCAACACTTTAAACAGCCCGGTCAGAATGGCACGGAATGAATACCCGGCCTGCTGCCCCAGGAGAACCTAGACAAGCTGCTTCGACATATTCGGACAACAGATTGTCTAAGAATTTCAAGGGTTAGGCAGGGCCCTTGAACAGAGATGGTGGCGGATGAACCGAAAGGCTACCGGCAGCGCTCAATCCCGTAGGGGATACTGATGGCCTCGTCTCCTAGGGGTATTTAATAAATTGAAACTGGCCCTCCAGGTTGGGGGTTGTACTTTGGGTTAACTACCCAACCATGGAGAAAAGTTTGTTACGAAGCACCAATAGCCTCAACACGGACTGATGTTATTTTTGATAACCTGCTAAACAAAAAAAGGACTACGGCGTTCGTATCTGCAGCTGGAATGTGAGAACATTGAACAGGAGAAGTGCAAGCGAACAACTAGCGAAAGCACTAAACTACTACAAAGCAGACATTACTGCCATCCAGGAAATACTATGGGATGGGCCGGCCAAAAATAGGATGAAAAGCTGTGACATCTACTACGGACCGTGTTATAGTGAGCAGAAACAGCGACTATTCGGATGCGGATTTTTTACAAGTGCCAGATTTCGGACGCAGTAGAGGAAGACCTCGTATTAAGTGGTGCGCACAAATAGAAACCTCAACCAACTTGAATTGCGCAAATGGAGGCAGTTAGCTAAGGACCGGGGTAATTGGACTGGCATGTTGGTTGAGGCCCAGGCTCATTCCGGACTTAAGTAAGAAGTAAGTAGTAGTCCGACAGGGCATAAAATTAAAATGATAAGGTTTGGGATTCGATAACTGAAACAGTATTGGATAAGTTGCCTACGAGCATGGAATTTAAGCCTCAAATAAATAAATTCTTGATTACAACATAGGCTGTATGGAGTCTGAAGGCTAGTTTGGTAGGCTACGTTAATACGTGTATTCATGGCGAGACTGTGGTGTAAAAATAATAATGGCACTCAGTTGTTTCAAGGTATGGTTAGCTCTATTAAATCAAAATTGACAACTCCCTTTGTTTCGCTTAATGATTCGACCATCATCCAGTTTATATATTGCATGCATCCACTCTAAATTTCCTTTCCATTATCTTAGACATCAAATACACAGAAGATGACCATCTTTTAAATAAAAATATTTCTGACAGTTAGACCCGGTTCAGTGCCAGATCGGTGCAGTGAAATAACCCCCTATTTCGAAAAGGAAAGAAACCCCGTGGGAGCTATTTCCTTTTATTAAATGCCACGAAAAAGCATTAACCCCTGTAGGTGTTATTGCCATTTGAAATTGGAATTCTATTCAAGTTTGGTGCATGTAAAGTTTGAATGTGAGTGGGGGGCATGCTGCACCGCTGTTGGATTGGGGATGAGTGCGTGTTTGATTGTATAAGAAGGAAATAGAGCCTACAGCACGTGGTATTAAGAGCCACAGGACTAATTTCCATTGCCAAAAGAAAAAAGCCTCTCGTTGGCTAGTTCATTTTTGTTGGGAATTAATCCCCCTGGGGCTTATTTCTGCGGGGATTATTTCACTGCACCACGAGATTATCCTAGTTTCGAGATTCAACTAGAGTTACCTTGATAAAGTAGTTTTTCGTTCAGAGTTAACCCAGCTAGTTTGGTGAATTAACCTTGGGACTAAATAAAGTAGTTTTTCGTTCAGAGTTAACCCAGCCAGTTTGGTGAATTGACCCTGGGACCAAATGTTTTTGACTGATGATAAAATACCAAGCAAACAATTATTTACAACTCCATTTTTGAGGACATTCTATCAAATTTTGAGAACCTAAATACGTGTACGATATATTTAATTTCAGATCCCAGCGACTCAAAACTGTTTCAAATATTGACTTTGATTGTTTTAAGAAGAAAAAGACTTGTAAGATCGCGACAAAAGGAATTTTGTTGTATGAGAGCAAATAAACAGAACAGCTGATAGCTGAGCTGTTGCAGATTCTATACATTTAACTGACAGCAAACTCGATGAATCTTGAGTGCTAGTAAATGAAATCACAACACACACGAAGTCAAACCTAATCCTGCACTGAAAAACTGCTTCATGAGTTAACTCTCGATTAAATTTATTCCGGTATTAGTTAACTCTGAGTTAACCCACTGAAAAATCAGGCCTTAGTGTGCCATCTACAGTTTGGAAGGAGCTTTAAACATTGACAGCAACAACTTCAGTTTTAAAGCATCTCTTTAGCAGCTCTTTAGCAGTTCTTTCGGTTTTCCCTTTGTTTCGCTTAATGCCAAATGTTTTTGAAATGTGGACGTAAGCCAAAAATTGATTCGACCATAACCCAGTTTATATATTGCATACATCCACTCTAAATTTCCTTTCCATTATCTTAGACATCAAATACACAGAAGATGACCATTTTAAAAAACAAAATCTTTCTGTATTTCGGTATTAGTTAACTCTGAGTAAACCCACTGAAAAATCAGGCCTTAGTGTGCCATCTACAGTTTGGAAGGAACTTTCAACATTGACAGCAACAACTTCAGTTTTAAAGCAGCTCTTTAGCAGCTCTTTAGCAGTCCTTTCGGTTTTCCCTTTGTTTCGCTTAATGCCAAATGTTTTTGAAATGTGGACGTAAGCCAAAAATTGATTCGACCATAACCCAGTTTATATATTGCATACATCCACTCTAAATTTCCTTTCCATTATCTTAGACATCAAATACACAGAAGATGACCATTTTAAAAAACAAAATCTTTCTGTATTTCGGTATTAGTTAACTCTGAGTTAACCCACTGAAAAATCAGGCCTTAGTGTGCCATCTACAGTTTGGAAGGAACTTTCAACATTGACAGCAACAACTTCAGTTTTAAAGCAGCTCTTTAGCAGCTCTTTAGCAGTCCTTTCGGTTTTCCCTTTGTTTCGCTTAATGCCAAATGTTTTTGAAATGTGGACGTAAGCCAAAAATTGATTCGACCATAACCCAGTTTATATATTGCATACATCCACTCTAAATTTCCTTTCCATTATCTTAGACATCAAATACACAGAAGATGACCATTTTAAAAAACAAAATCTTTCTGTATTTCGGTATTAGTTAACTCTGAGTAAACCCACTGAAAAATCAGGCCTTAGTGTGCCATCTATAGTTTGGAAGGAACTTTAAACATTGACAGCAACAACTTAAATCTTAAAGCAGCTCTATAGCAGTCCTTTCGATTTTCCTAAATAAACGAAATGTTTAATAGTGACGTATTTTTCTTCTGCCAGTATAAGTGAGAGTTACTAAAAGTTTAAAGAAAAAGCCAAAATTTTAAAATACAAAATCTTCTCCAATTTTAAGAATCAATTTATTGTTTTTTTTATAATTTCAACAAAAACAAATGGCACACCGCGTAACACATTAATATGCGAATCAGTTTTAGAGGTCGACTACTATTTTTCTCCAAAACACGCACATTGACTGTTCTCAGTCTCACTTCTTAGTAAGCCTTGACGTAAACATGAACACTGAACTGAACACCCATAAGAACTAGTTCAATTCCTCCATTAAAAAAAAATTAAAATGGAGTAATAAAATTCACAAACACGTAAAAACATCCACTACTTGAATTCAGATATCAGATACTCTCCTCTGTGTATGTGTCTGTATGCTGTCTCTTTTAATAAGCCAATTGTGGTGTTCCATAAAACTGCGATTTTTACATTCGGCATTTATTGATGGGCCTCTGTTTGATAGAGAGCCTGATAATGGTCGTAGATTGCTTCGGCTACCGCGATTAAATGTCAAATAGAAGAGCGTTTATCACGATTCCATTATCAGCTAATACCGTGGTCGTATATTTTACAAAAAAAAAAAAAAAATTCATTAAACATAAGCATATTTCAAGCGCGATAAATTGTTTATTAAATTCTATCTGAGGAGAATATCTATAGCTATACCTTCAAAAGTTCTCTATGAAGACTTTCTTGAGAGGGCAAATATTTGAATTGGGAACCGGTTAGGTTAGGGCGGTTTTATGAACGAAAATACAAGAACCCATCTTCAAAGTTGTGTGTTAATTTATCAGTGATGGCGCCAGAGATTTTAACACTTTGGGATTGAAAACTTTTAATGGGTGATTAATAATAGATTAGGGTTGTCGGAGTTTTGTTTTATTTAATTAAGTTTGATGCGTAATGTTAATAAGAGGAGAAAAATGCGTTCTCTGGGAGAGCAGTTTTCAACAATAGGAAAATAAGTGCTGCCGAATGTATTTTACTGCATTTTTCTCATACCGTACTGCGCGTACTGTCCAAAGGCAAACTATACAACTCAGTCGAACAATCCACTGCCAACAATTAAACTTATAAATCCAATCCCGATTCACGTAAAATGCTTACTATTTTTGTTTTGTAAATATCTATTCAATTTATAAGACTAAAATATACCCAATAATAATATAAGTACATTAATTGAGCAGAAAAAAATAAGATTGTAAATATTTTGGGTATAAAGAAATTAATATTAGCATTTCCAGACTCGTAAGGTTTTAAGTACTTGCGCCAATTTGCTCCAACGATTCCTTTCGGCAGACTGTCTAGAGTATAACCAATCATTTCCAGCGAAGAACTCATCCGGATGCGTCCGGATTCGACTACCAATGCAATTTTAAGTGGAAATGTCATGCACTCAAAAAAATAATTAAAAGTAAAAATTATGATATGGACAAAATAATCAGGGACCTGACATAAAATAAAATATTTTCTTTCATTGTTTACATTTTACTGTTTACATTTTATTGTTTACATTTATTTTTACAGTTATATCGGGTTTTTCAACAGGGCCGCTACAAAATTTGAGCGACAGGTACAGCCAACGACGCCATATTTCTTGCCGCTCTTTTGACATTTCTCTTCATTCAGGTTTGCCATTTTATAAGGGAAAGCCTGAACGCACTCCTACGCAATTCGCCGGGGTGCGTTACAAAATATCAGAGAAATATTCCAAACAGTCTTTCGGAAGAACACCTCGAAACTTAAATCCTCCGAATCGTACAAAATCAGAGAATTTTCCGCTCTGACGGATACCGCGCAAGGGATGATTATATGAAAGATAAAACATACGGCAATAAGAAGGCAAAAACAAAATTCGAAAATTCAGAAATTCAGAAATTCAGAAATTCGGAAATACAGCAATATTTCAAGAAATCGGTCTGGCGGACAAAGACAATGTCCCTAGAGTGCTCCAAACGTATGTGAGCTCAGTAAGTAGCAAAATACTGAAAAGGTGGGTTGGAAGTGGATGAAATCTGGAAAATTTTGAAAAAGCCAATGGAGTATGGTTAAGGTTTAATTTTACGTTTTTGCAGTGTTCAGCAAGAAAATTCATAAAAGTAATGCAGACTGATTAAAATTATATTCAAGAAAGAAAACACGCAACTTTTAAACATTGAAGAAGAGCTCACTGCTAAATGGTGTTATAGCCCACTGAATTGATTCAAGAAATTAGATCAGCCGCAACTGATGTACTAGGTTTCTTGCGCCCGCCAATAAGATGAGGATGAGGAATGTCAACATATGCTCGCGGCCAAGAACGAGGCCTACAAGCCCAAGCTGCAAGTGAAGACAAGAGCTGCCTTTGAGCTCTATAGGCAGAGAAGAAGGGCAGAACACCGGCTTTTCAGAAAAAGGGTAAGAAGATTGCGCGATCGAGGATATAGAAAGATGCCACTCCAGGAACGTTGTTCGCAAGTTTAACCAAAGTGTATAACGTCAAAGCCAAGAATACAAGGCTCGAACAGAATCCACTCGAGCTGAACAAGGAAATATCGTAGTTGAGACACAGTCGATGTTGAGGATATCGAAGAACCACTTCTGCAGACTGTTAAACGGCCAATGACGAACAACATTCCGCTGTCAGGCAGAACGAACCTTTCGATATTGGCAACGACAGCGAAAACTGCCAACCAATATCTATATCTAAACTCAATCTGTATAAGGCTGATGGATATGAAGGCCTTCCCGCTGAGCTTTATAAGGCCGGTGGAGATGACTTGGTAAATAACATCCACCAACTCGTAAGCCAAATCTGGTCGAAAGAAAGTATGCCTGAAGAATGGAACCTCAGCATCGTTTGCCCGATCCACAAAAAAGGACCCACTCCGAACTTCAGCAACTAAAGAGGCATAAGTCTCCTCAGCATCGCCTACAAGATCCTAAATGCTGAAATATGTGAACGCCTGATTTCAAAGCCGGATACCACAGCTTTTATAGATACGAGCTATACAGAACTATGTCTAGCTTTAATATACCGCCCAAAATCTTCCGTTTGACACATTCGATACTGAAAAAGGAGTTAAGCAAGGCGATGCGCTGTCATGTGACTTCTTAAATCTGATTGTTGAGAGGATTGTGCAGAACTCACGAGCCAACACCAGCGGCACAGTTTTCCAAAAATCGGTACAACTACTAGCATACGCCGACGATATTGACCACATTGGTAGGTCTCAACGTGATGTCATAGCCACGCTTCCTAGTATAGAGAATGAAACGGCAAAAATGGTTTTGGCAGTAAATGAGGACAACACAGAGTATATGCTGTCACCAAGAAAGGACACACAACATCGACGAATCGGACAGAACTTCGCCATTGACGGATAAAACTGTGAGGTAGTACGGGACTTTGTCTATCTCGGCTCCGCTATTAACTCTGGCAACGACATCTCGTCAGAAATTAAACGAAGAATTACTCTCGCCAAAGGCTGCTTCTTTGAGCTAAGAAGGCACTTTCGTAGTAAAGCCCTCACTCGAACTACTAATGCGATCCTTTATAAGACCCTGATCATCCCAGTCCTGCTCTACGACGCAGTAGCATGGACCGTATCAGAAGCGGATGAAAAAATCCTCGGCCGATTCGAGAGGAAAGTTCTCCGAAAAACGTTCGGTCCCGTTTGCGTTGATGAGCTATGGAGACGTACATTCAACCAAGAACTATAAGAGGTGTACAGCGACATGCCACAAGTCAAAAAAAAAAAAGAATGCGGAATGGACGTGTAAGATGGCTAGGACATGTAGAACGAATGGATACCAATACTCCGACTAGCAGAGTCTTCGATTCCCAGCCAGACGTCGGACGCAGTAGAGGAAGACCTCGCCTTAAGTGACGCGCACAAGTAGAAACCGACCTCAAGCAACTTGGAGTACGCATCTGGAGGCAGTTAGCTTAGTACCGGGCTAATTTAAGAGGCATGTTGGTTGAGGACCATGTTCATCCGGAATATAGTGCCGCTTAAGTGAGTAAGTACGAATCAACAATTCGTGCTGTTATGACCACACTTACTTTGTTTTACATTAAAACATCGACTCGCATGCGTACAATGCGCACCGAAGAGAATATTGTAGTCCCGTCGTAGCGATCAATGTTAATGAAGATCGTGAAATGTCAATTCGTCGCCGTTCTCAACAATTGGGCATGTGTTACTCAGCCACTAGGAACATTTTACGTGTCGACTTGGGTTTGAAAGCCTGAAAGCAAGAATTGAAACCGAATGACCTACCACAACGTCTAATTTTTGATGAATGGCCCTTAGAACAGCTCCATGAAAATCCGCTGTTTTATCGAAAAATTGTATTCAGCGATGAGACTCAACGGATACGTAAACAAGAAAGCTGACGGCATCATCGGTCCATTTTTCTTCAAAGACGACCATGGAAGAAACGTTACCGTCAACAGCGAACGATATCGAGCCATGATACGCGATTATTTTTTGCCCCAGTTGGCTTGGCTGATCTTGGCTGATCTTGGTTGATCTTGGTTGATATGTGGTTTCATCAAGACGGTGCCACATGCCACACAGCTCGTGAAACAATGGAAATGTCGAAGGATGAATTTGGTAAGCAGCTTATCTCTCGAAATGGCCCTGTGAGTTGGCCGCCAGGATCATCATGCGATTTAACGCCTCTTGATTATTTCTTGCGGAGTTATGTAAAGTCATTGGTCTATGTGGGCAAGCCGAACACGATTGAAGCCTTACAGGATAACATAACACGCGTTATTCGTGGAATACAGGCCAAATTGCTCGAAAAGATGACGCAAAATCGGACCTTCCGAATGGGCCATTTGAAATGGATCCGCGGACAACATTTACATGAAGTTTGGTTTTGAAACGTAAATGGCAAAGGCTTATCGATTACAATTCAAATTTTGAATATTTGTTGCAAATTTTAGTGTTGTATTCGATTTTTGAAAAAAAAAAAACTACGCTTAAAAAATTACCCGTTAAAAGTGAACCTCACAGACTGGATATAGAGACCGCCTGTATTACATCCACAACAACAATCATATTACAGGTCACACGAGTCGTGGTAACAAAAAGGCATTTAACTGCTTCTTTTGTTCCTGCCGAACAGCTACTTATACCAAAGAGTATAGAACTACATAGAGTACGCATCACAGCTAAAAATTTTGTAGCCGTTTCTGACGCGGGCGGTAAGTGCGAAGCGGAAATTTCGTAGATCGTATGCGTCGGCAAGGCTGTTTGATGTTGGCGTAGCAATGTGATCACTGGGGTATCAATATCAGTACCCCACATTGAAAATATTCGTTGTATGAGATTCGCACTCTATGTAGGTCTAGACTCTTTGATTTTACATACCTAAATTAGTTCTCCACAAAAATATTATCTATGAGAAAAAAAAAATCCTCTGGAATATTTAAAATTCAACTTTTTGCTGTGTTTGTGATTATAAACCTTTCGACCAAGGTGTGTCATTTCAATTTATTTTGTGTGCTCTTATTATCTTATTAGAGAGCAATATTGCTTTTATAAAGAAATTTCAAACTCGAGATTCTGAATTTTCGTAGTGTCGCATTTTTTTCAAGCCCCACTCTACAGCTCTACTGACAAAAATGTGGAAATCCCCAAGAATTTTCCCGCGATTATGTATGAAAACTTTCACACCAATTTTACTCATAATACCCATACGCCATACAAAATGATCGCATGCATAAAAATCATATTCCGAAGCGATTTCAAAATCATAAAATTTAATACCAAATCAATATGCTAACAAAAATTACAAGTAATCGTGTCGTGTCATTAATAAGTCCATGCAAACACTAAGAACTAGAACCTACAATTATAAAAAAGAAAAGTCATTCAGAAAAAAAATGAACACCCATATAATTAATTCCAATCGCGTGGCATATCACATTTACAGTGTCAGTTATTCATACCGCTAGCATAACTTGAGTGACACTAGCTGCTGCAAAAAACCAACACGCGTGCAAATAATCTCAACTCATGAGTAAAATTTTTTTTTAATGCGTGTGTACTTACAGCCAGATAAATAAAATGTTAAATCCAAAAAAAAAATAATCGAAGAAAATTCTAAACTTTTTCACTGGAATCACTTATTTTTTTTTTTTTTGCGAACAAACAAATTTGCAATTTTTTTTTTAAATCTTTAACATTCCACTTCGTACACAATTCGAGTTTTTACTCTTTCAAAAAATCTGAATTGAAAGTTTATCACAAAAAAAAAAAAAAAATTTCGATTTGAAATTCGAAACGAGGGTTCCAATTGTCACAAGTTAACCGCCGAGCTTGTTACGAATTTTTATTCGCGTAGAGTCCTTGTATCTATGTAGTTCGAACGACCAAAAACGAAGAACCGACCGATTGCCAGAAGAGTCAGGTTGACAATGAACTTCAATGGGAATTCTTGTAGATACTTTGCCTATGCCGGCATTCGATGAGGGCTTTTGTTTTTATTAGTCAACCACGACCATACATAGTTGCTTAGGAAAGAAAAGCGCTTCCAAATTGTTGTCGTGTTGGTTGTGTTGATGATATTGGCATATACGGTTATACCACCCCCACACGAATACACAGATATATGGAAGAGCAACCCCTAGTCATAGTAAAACGTGAATAAAAAGTCCGACAAATATTTGTAAACATATGGCGTACGCTCGTTAGGGGTTTTCGACTTCAGTTTGCTGTCGAAGATGTGCCAAGTATGCCTCTTGCATGTGGTCAAAGGGGGGAAGCTTTCACTGGTTCGCAGCCATAAAAGCTCTGCAGACAGAGACACTCTGCCTTGATACGTTCACCTTATCGCGAGTGACATTAAGTGGTGAGTGCATTTGACATATGAGTAGATAATTGGCGCCAAATGAAGCAATTCGTCACTACTAGTACAGTGGCTTATTATTTGCTGGTGGAGTTTTAGTTTGCAGCCGAGAGAAGGGTATTTACCACAAGAACTAGCTCTCATTCAAAAGGGTTGCATTTAAGCAAGCAAACATCTGTTGAAGACTTTTTTTTTTAAATTTAATACTATCCGACCTTTGGGGTGTGGCGCGCTTAAGAGGGTAAATAAGGAAAGCAAGGGCAAGTAGTTCCCTGAAATGGGGCAGTTGGATAGCTTGTGCAAATAGGAGAAGTTTTACACGTTATGAAGGTGAATGATGCAATAAAAGACATATAATGCACATGTATGATGTGATAAGGACTCGAGGCATTTGATGGAAACACGATTTTTCTATGTGGAGGGTTTAATTTCATAAACTGGTGGTGTGCATTGTCTTCGGCATGTTCCATAGGGTGTATTTATTTTCATAGAGCAAAATGGTAAAGATAGACTCAGAATGGATATATGCACGAATCAAAATCAAAAGCTAGGTCGATCTAGTCAACATAAGCAACATATGAAGTGATGAGATTTATTTATTTATTTTCATCAATAGAGTTACAAAAATTCTCTTATAGACTAGTTATACATAAATTAGGGAAAAAAAATTAGAAATAAAAAATTAGGCAAAATAATTACAATGAAAGATTATATCAAAATAAATTATTGCATCAAATTTTACCTCAACATATGATGTTGTAGTGGAAACTGGTGGCTCCGTGTCCTTGGGGTATCTAATAAATTGGAACTGCTCCTCCACGTTGGGGGTTGTGCTTTGGGTTAACTACCCAACCATGGAAAAAGTAATTTAATGATGAAGCAACCAATCGTCTCGGAAAGGACTGATTTTATTGTTGACGACCCTGCTAAACGAAAAAAGGACAACAACGTTCGTATCTGCACCTGGAATGTGCGATTATTAAACAGGAGAGGTGCAAGCGAACAACTAGCGCAAGCCCTAAACTGCTACAAGGCAGACATTACTGCCATTCAGGAAATACGATGGGATGGGCCGGGCAAAAAGAGGATGAAAAACTGTGACATCTACAACGGACCGTGTTATAGTGAGCAGAAAAAGCGAATATTCGGATGCGGATTCGTTATAAGTGCCAACCTTAAGCAAGAAGTCTTATGTTTCCAACACATTGGCGAACGCATTGTAACAATCCGCATCAAGGCCAAATTGTCCAACATAAGCCTTATATGCGCTAACGCCCCAATGGAGGAAAAATGTGATATAACTTAGGATTGCTTCTATGAGCTCCTTGACAAAACCTATGAGCGACTACCGAAGTACGATGTTAAGGTCGTGCTGGGGGATTTTAACGCAAAGGTAGGAAGAGAAGACATCTTTAGCAGAATTGTCGGAAAACATAGCCTACGCGACAACACGTCTGGCAACGGACTTAGGCTAATTGACTTCGATAAGAAACGAAATGCCACTATAGCCAGCACACGGTTCCCTCACCTCGATATCCATAAGAGGACATGACGGTATCCAGATCAACGAACGGTCAATCAAATTGATCACATAGCGATAGACAAGGGGCATGCATCCAGTATTTTGGATGTCCGAACATTCCGAGGAGCTAATATAGACTCGGACCACTACCTTGTTGCAGCCAAGGTAAGAATGCGAATATCCACCACGACACCAAAATCCAGCAAAACTGTGAAAAAATTTAATCTCGAAAGACTGCAATCGCAAAATACCGCCAAGACCTTCGCTCAACGCGTATCCCTAAACCTCTCGATCAACACCATACCACCAGCATCGACTGTCGAAGAACTATGGCAACGATGCCAACAAGCCATTAGATCAGCCGCAACTGATGTGCTAGGTTTCTCGGGCCCACCAGCAAGAAACATCTGGTTTGATGAGGAATGCCGACAGATGCTCGCAGCCAAGAACGAGGTTTACAAGAGTAAGCTGCAGGTGAAGACGAGAGCTGCCGTTGAGCTCTATAGGCAGAGAAGAAGGGAAGAACACCGGCTTTTCAGAAAGAAGAAAAAAGAGCAAGAAAAGCTCGCGATCGAGGATATAGAGAGGTGCCACTACAGGAAGGAGTCTAAGTCAAGAATACAGGATCGAACAGAATCCTGTCGAGATGTACAAGGAAATATCGTATTTGAGATACAGTTGGTGCTGACGAAATGGTAGAACCACTTCTGCAGACTGCTAAACATTCCGCTGTCAGGTAGAACGACCCATTCAACATTGGCAACGACAGCGAAAACTGCCAACCAACCGAACTGAGTGTAGTGAGGATGGCAATATCTAAACTGAAGCTTAAAAAGGCTGCCGGAAATGACAGCCTTCCCGCCGAGCTTTATAAAGCCGTCGAAGATGAATTGGTAAGTAACATCCACCAACTCATAAGCCGAATCTGGTCGGAAGAAAGTATGCCTGAAGAATGGAACCTCAGCATCGTTTGCCCGATCCACAAAAAAGGACACACTCCGAACTTCAGGAACTACAGAGGCATAAGTCTCCTCAACATCGCCTTCAAGATCCTGTCTGCCGTAATATGTGAACGCCTGAAACCGTTTACCAACAGCCTGATCGGCCCTTATCAGTTTGGTTTTAGGCCAGGAATGTCAAATTTTCACACTTCGGCAGATCCCGGAAAAAACCGAAGAAGTCCAAATCGATACCCACCACCTATTCATCGATTTCAAAGACGCAAACGACAGCACTTATAGGGACGAACTTTACAGAACCCTGTCGAGTTTTGGTATACCGCCCAAACTCGTCCATTTGTGTAGGATGATGATGGAGAATTCTCGCTGCTCCATCAGGGTCGAAACGATCTCACCGACACATTCGACACCAAGAAAGGATTTAGGCAAGGCGATACGCTGTCATGTGACTTCTTCAATCTGATTCTTGAGAGGATTGTGCAAAACTCACGAGCCAACACGAGCACAATTTTCCACAAATCGGTACAACTGCTAGCGTACGCCGACGATATTGATATCATTGGTAGGACCAAACGTGATGTCATAGCCACGTTTGCTAGTATAGAGAAGGAAGCGGCAAAAATGGGTTTAGCAGTAAATGAGGCCAAGACGAAGTATATGCTGTCAACACGAAAGGACACGCAACATCGACGAATGGGACAGAACATCAACATTGACGGATATAATTTTGAGGTAGTACGGGACTTTATCTATCTCGGTTCCGCTATTAACTCTGACAACAACATGTCGTCAGAAATTAAACGAAGAACTACTCTTGCCAACCGCTGTTTCTTCGGGCTAAGAAGGCAATTCAGTAGTAAATCCCCCACTCGAACTACTAAGGAGATCTTATATAAGACCCTGATCATCCCAGTCCTGCTCTACGGCGCTGAAGCATGGACCGTCCCAAAAACGGATGAAGAAATCCTTGATTTGACAGGAAAATTTGTTGAAAAATTTTCGGTCCCGTTTGCTTTGAAGAGCTATGGAGACGAAGAATCAACCAAGAACTATACGAGCTGTATAGCGACATGCCCCTTGTAAAAAAAAACTCCGCATTGGACGTTTAAGATGGCTAGGACATGTAGAACGAATGGACACCAATACTCCGGCTCGCAGAGTCTTCGATCCCCACCCAGACGTCGGATGAAGTAGAGGAAGATCTCGCCTTAAGTGGCCCGCACCAGTAGAAACCGACCTAAGCTAACTTGGAGTAAGAAACTAGAGGCGTTTGGCTAAGGACTCGGCTTATTGGAGTTGCATGATTGGAGATGCATGTTGGTTGATGCCCAGGTTCATTCCGGACTGTTGCGCCACTTAAGTAAGTAAGTATGTAACTGCTGCTTTGTAAAGGCGGATTTGTAATACCCTTATGGCAAACACTCTTTTTTTTCAAGGAAAAAAAATACCCAAAAAAGTTTTGTTAAGTGCTGGCAAAATTTAGACAAGGACATTGTTTAATACTCTTGTTCAGATCCTTTTTTCAAATTGCTTAAATTTTGACAACAAAAATAAGTTTTTTTCTAAAAAGTTTGAAGAAACACCTGCAAGCCAACTGGTGTATATTTGGTACCTTCCACTCACCAATATCTCAGGCATTTGCCTCTGACATTTTTTAATTAAGAAGAAAAAATTCTTAGCAGAGGGGACATTTCTCCATCATACAACATTGACATCACAGTACTTTGCACATGAATGCAACTAACTACAGACACATAACAGCACTAGCGACTGAGGCCATCGGCTGGGACAGACAAGACATTAATACAGCAGAGAGAGAGAGAGAGAGACAGATAGACACATAGTTGGAAGGTCATATAACATAAAACCTACGTGGCACAGAGGAGGAGACATAGATTTTTATTGTCTCATATTATCGCACAGGTGGCCTCAGATAGGCCGGCAATTTTTATAGAAAAAAGAACGAAGCTGGGGCTTGAACCCGCAGCGTTTGGCTTAGCATTCATACGCATTCCTCTGAGAAATTCCACCTGCCATCATACAACAGTTTTCTTACTTCTCAGCTTTTTATGGTGATGGATTCTAAAAGACGGGTTTAGTAGAGCGTTGGTCTAATGATGGTGTGGGTTTGATTCCCAACAACTGAATGGTTTTCACTGGCCCTCCTCTCCCGATGATCTGACAAATCATGCGAGTGGAAAAACTTATCGCAATTTTAGAAATGAGAGATCACCCTATTGGAAGATGCTTTTATTTTTGCAAATGGCCGCCAATGTCAAATCTGTTTTGACATTTGTGGAATAGACAGATGTAGAATACATGTGAACAGTCTCCTTCCGAGTATCAGCAAGGTTTTCGAAAAGATTCTCAATCGAGCACTGTTCAAGTGGTCTGAGGACAATAATATTATACCAGAGAACCAGTTTGGTTTCAAGGCTGGACATGACTGTATTCATGCCGCCTCCAAACTCGTTTCTGATATACAATGGAACAAAGCCAAAAAACAGTGCACGGGTGCATGTCTGGTTGATTTAGAGAAGGCTTTCGACACCGTATGGTTAGAGGGCCTCCATCTAAAGCTGACCAGACTTGGCATAAGTAAACCACTGGCGGGTAAAAGTGTAGTAAAGTACCTTGGCATCTGGTTAGATCAGTATCTATATTTCGGAAGACATGTAGATGCTGCTCTGGCTAGAGCTACTACAACACCAGTGAGATCCGTGACTTTTTCCTCCATAACACCACGGCACAGGAAGTAGAGGTGCTCACAGTCACACTGAACTTGCGTGGGATCTGGAGCGAGAGATCCGCAAGCGAGCTCCTCTCCCTAAATTTGATTCGACCAGGGGACTTAGCACTCATAAGCTGCAGAGTTGCTATCGGCGGTATAATAGCCTTCCGCCACTTTAACAATTATTTACCTCGCAGGGGCATAGGTAAGTGCTGTTTTTCCCCCTTTATTTACAATCTGCTACCTCAAGAAGGTACAAATTCATCACGGCCACTTGATGGGTCCCCTCGAGGACCCCAACGTCGTATGAAATTACGACGATTTTCCGTGACAAGACGATTGTTTTATAGCAGTCGTCTTGACAGCAGGGTGAAGGTGATTTGCTACATGGCCCTCATTAGGCCAATGATTGCTTATGGGTGCCCGGTGTGGTTCAACGTTGCCCCATCTCAAATGGAAAAGATACGGGTGTTTGAGAGGCAGTGTCTGAGGAGCTGCCTTGGACTTCACAGAGAACCAGTATCTGACTACACAAAATACTATTCCAACCAGGTCCTATACAACGGGGCCAACATAAACCGAATAGACAATTTTCTGGTGGAACTCATTCGGTTTCACGCTGCAAGAGCGATGGCTTCGAACAATAGTCTCATCTTTGGGGCCTTCTATCCCAATGATGAATATTTTGAGAGTGCGCGCTTAAGCGGCTTTATTCCGCCCGAAGCTTTCCTTTATTTGGATAGTCGAGGGCTGATACAGGATAGATCGGCGGTTCCGCTAATCTACCACGTCTTCCGACGAACTGTGGATAGGCGGCTCCTATACGACCGAGACGTCGTCGCTCAGGGCAGAGGAGAGCGCCTGCGGTTCAGCAGGAGTGTGTCCGATTGGGACCGTCGGAGTAGGTCACAACAGGAGAACCTGTTGTGGTGGTTGAATGATAGATAGGATAGTTGACTTAAAATTGTTATTTTATGGCCGACTTACATAGTTTTAGTCTTAGGTTTAGGTGCAAAGCAGCCATGGTGGCACAAAAAAAAAAAAACCGCTTGCTGTGGCTGTTCTAGTTTTTAAGTTATTTTTAGGTAGTTAGTCGATAAGTAGTTTTAATTAGCATGTAAGTTTAAATAAAATAAAAAAAGACAAGGAACCAAGTTTTTCAAAGTTTTCTTAGTAAAAATTGTGTTACTTTTATATTTACATCTTAGATAATAGGCCGAAAGGCATTACAATTAAGTTATCGTATAATTTAGGGTGCCCGCATAGGGCAAGTAAGTTTGTTAAGTAGTTGATAAGTAAGCTAGTTTTTTCATGCATTTTTATCTAGCATGTAAGTTAGTTTTAAAAAAAAATAAAATAAAAATGAATTAAAAAAAAAAATACATGTGAACAAGCCATGGAGCGATACACTCCCCAAGAACGCGGAATAATCGAGGTGGACGATTTTTCAAACAAAATCATAATGAGCGATGAGGCTCATTTCCAACTCAGAGGAAAAGTGAACGAGCAAAACTATCGCTTCTGGGGCACCGAAAATCCACGAGTAATGTACGAGGAGCCATTACACCCGCTCAAGGTTACTGCGAAGTTACTGCAAGTTGCAAGAATGGTGCGTGCTATAGGGCCATGTTAACCAATTGTTTTTTTTTGCCGCATTTGGACGAATTAGGACTGGAGGACATGTGGTTTCAACAGGACGGAGTAACATCACACAGCGCGAGCCACAACCGATATTCTGAAGGCAAAACAACATCGGATGACTTCTTCTGGCCCACCTTGTACTATACCCATTTAGAGAAGAGAGTGAGGAGATGAATCCAACATTATGATGGAGGGAGCCGTAAGTTGATTTCGCCTATTTTTTTTTAGTTACAACTTGAACTACCCCTGATTTTCTTAATTTATTACTAAGAAAAACTTTTTGAATGATGGAATATTTTTCTTTAAATTCTGATACTCTTAACCATTCAAAGTTACTAGAAGCGCTTAGACAGATTGGCATACGAGGATTAATGGCTGATTGGCTCAAGGATTATTTACACAACAGGATGTTTTGCGTAAAAATTAAGGACGTGATGAGTGAGAAAAGAGACATGCAGTATGGAGTCCCTCAGGGATCAAAACTTGGTCCAATTCTCTTCATCCTATACACAAATGAACTACTTCGTGTTTTTAAACGAAGTATTCCTTTTGCCTTTGCTGACGACACGGCGATTGTGGTACGCCACAGGTCTCTCGACACAGCGACGAGAATTGTGCAGGAGGAGTTGAATGCTGCAGTTAAATGGTGCCACGATAACGGTCTAGTTATTAACGCATCAAAAACCAAGATGATACATATCCGGAGTCCACAATTCAAGCCCACACAGAGTAGAATATACTTGAGAAATGATGCCTGTCCGAACACTGCAAACGAAACTATTGAATTAGTAGAAAGCTACAAATATCTTGGAGTTATCATTGACTCTCATTTTCTATGGAGCAAACACATCGACAAGCTTTGCATGGATCTGAAGAAGGCTTTATACGCATTGGCCCATTTGCGGTACCATGCCACGGTTCCTGTCTTAAAACAAGTGTACTATTCCCTAGTTGAGTCCAAGTTACAGTATGGTATACTTGCCTGGGGCAACGCAGCAACAACCCACATCAAAAAATTACAAAGCCTTCAAAACTCAGCGCTGAAACAAATAAACTCGAGCTATCCGCCCAACGATGAAAGAACGTTCAAAGTTCTTCAGGTCGAGCAAATTTATAAGATGACACTAAAACTGGAGTACTTTGACGATGACCGTTTTATTCGACCAATAAACCATGTTATCAACACCAGAAGACGTGCCCAAGGTATGCATCAATTGCCAAGAAATTATAATGTTTATGGTAGACGACAACTTCAATACAGCGTTCCAGCATCAATCAACGAATTACCTCGAGAACTAGTTAGCAGAGAATATTACCAGAAAAAAAAAACATTAAACATTTCTTATTAAACTCAAGTCATTAACTTATCCATAAAGTTTTTGTATGTACTATCTTAGTTTTTTTTTTTGAAAATTTTTACATCTTTCACTCTCAAGCTTACTTATAACGGGTGATTTTTTAGCTGGTTTGGTTTTGGCAACACTGGTTTTGACAGCTGACGTGTGTTTAGTACCTTGTGTCACTGTCAAACAGCTTCAGTTTGGTTTGCAATTTAACCATGGATCGTCTTACAAATGAACAACGCTTGCAAATTATTGAATTTTACTATCAAAATTCGTGCTCGGTACGAAATGTTCATCGCGTGCTGCTTCCATTTTATGATCGGCATTCTCGACCTTCTGAGCAGTCTATTCGGAAGATTGTGACCAAATTTCGCACCAAATTTACTTTGTTGGACATTAAACCACCAACACGTTTACGTACTGTGCGTAGTGAAGAAAATATTGCGGCCGTATCAGCTAGTGTGACAGAAGACCGCGAAATGTCGATTCGGCGCCGTTCCCAGCAGTTAGGCCTTTGTTACAGCACTACGTGGAAAATTTTGCGGAAGGATTTGGGCGTAAAGCCTTTTAAGATCCAGCTGGTGCAAGAACTAAAGCCAGCCGACCTACCACAACGCCGAATTTTTGGTGAATGGGCTCTTGGATCCGCTTTTTTATCGAAAAATTGTGTTCAGCGATGAGGCTCATTTTTGGTTGAATGGGTACGTAAATAAGCAAAATTGCCGCATTTGGAGTGAAGGTCAGACAGAAGCATTGCAACAGCTACCAATGCATCCCGAAAAAGCCACTGTTTGGTGCGGTTTATGGGCCGGCGGCATTATTGGGCCATATTTCTTCAAAGATGATGCGAATCGCAGCGTTACTGTCAATGGTGAACGCTACCGAGCGATGATAACAAACTTTTTTTTGCCCGAAATGGAAGTTCTTGACTTGCATGATATGTGGTTTCAACAAGACGGTGCCACATGCCACACAGCACGCGAAACAATGGCGCAATTGCGAGGCGAGTTTGGTGAACAGTTAATTTCACGTTTCGGGCCGGTCAATTGGCCGCCTAGATCGTGCGATTTGACACCATTAGATTATTTTTTGTGGGGGTATGTCAAGGCTAATGTCTATAGGGACAAGCCCGCTTCGATTGACGCACTGGAAGCCAACATCCATGCATTCATTCGTGAGATACCGGCCGATATGTGTGAAAGAGTATGCCAAAATTGGACTCAGCGGATGGGCTACCTGAGACGCAGCCGCGGTCAACAATTGCATGAAATTATCTTTAAACATTAAATTGCAAGGTTCAAACTATCGATTCAAATAAATATTTCATTAATTTTTTCGAATTTTTTGTGTTTTTTTTTTTTTAAAGTTCTAAACCTCTTAAAAAATCACCCGTTATAATTTAAACCTAAAGAAACACAACCTTCCTCAGACAAGCCACAAGGCTTCGCAGAAACGTATACAAAATTGTTAAGTCTATATAAATACACAAATAAATAAAAAAAAAAATATATATATAAGCACACGGGTATATCTCAAAAGACATATAATTCCTTGGAACTGTAATATCTTAATTGATTTTTAGTTTAATTGATTTATTACTTAAAATTTGCATTAGCAATCGCCGATATTTATTATACTTTTATGTAAATTAAATATTAAATAAATAAATAAATAATAATATATTAAGAATCTCACCGATCATGATCGTTTTTCAACAGCAATAATTTCGTTGATATACGTATGTATATATAGAGATATTTTACCAAATAATTTGCATGCATCCATCAATTTTTAATTGATCTTGAACTTGCACTCGTCGAATGGTGAATCCCCTAAAAAAAAATAAAGTATCGCCTCGTTCGGTTTGTGTGTTTGGTTATTATTTTCTTATTATTTTTATTTCTATCTTTATGGCGGATGCCAAATAAAAGTGTGCGGTGAGTGAATCATTGTTTTTAATTAGGCTTCCATAGAAAAACATGAGCGTATCGTGGGTCTAACAGCGCCTTGGTTATGACGTTTTTATTTAAGAAGTACTATAAGCGTCGAAAAAATGTGTACACCTGCTAATTTTATTTTTGAATTGCCTGTTTGACAAGTGAAGGCGATTTTTTTTCATGAAACTGCCATTAGAAAAATAAGTTTTTTTTTTGTGGGGGTTCGCTGGAAGGATAAATCATCGAAAGACATTGCAGAGGTCTTATGGCGAGGGAACCTTCTGCAATAGTGAGGGACTTTAACCCGATCTAAAAAAACCTCCCGAAGGCTGACTTTTGTATGTTTTCAAGGAATCGCACCTAGTCGTTAGACTAATCAGCAATTTATTTTTCACATGTATTATATTTTATAAAAATATAAATTTTATAAAAATATAAATTTTAAAAGAAATTCCGACGTTGGTCGGATTTCTATGAGTTTTGTTTGAATTGGACTTAAGTTTTAGTATTTCTTTTTTTTATATATATTGTAGTATTTATTGTAATGTAGTAAGACCCTTATATTCTTGTATTGTAGTAATATAATAAGACCTTAAGTTTCTTCATTGCGATTGAAACGCCATAAGCGGCCATTATATTTATTAGAAGCAGCGGCGATGACATGTTGCGGGAATGAAGAGGCCATTTTGGTTTGTGTGGTCTCTCGTTTTTTCTTTTTGGGCCGGCAAGCTGTGTGGACGCGTAAAGAAGTAATTTGTAAAAGTAAAAGAATAATCGGAAAATAAAGAAAAGATCTAAACTGACATTAAAATTCAGGTGTGGGGTATAGCCCGTAAAGTTTATAAGGATTCAGAAAAAATATTCTTTCTTCGTAAAATTTAAATGGCAACTAATAAGGTCACACGGCAAATGATGGTAGACGCACTAAACGCAGCCGAAATCACTTTTCCATCGAGTGCAACAATTGCGCAGTTGCGCCCCATGTATATGGCTCTAATGGCTGATTCTGAAAGTGCTATAAGTCATGCGGCTGAGCAGTCAGCACCAGATGTCGACATCAATTAAAGATGCATCAGGAATTCAACATCCACCACCATCAGCAGACATCATTGATGACATTCCAGATGTACACCAACCAACATCACATCAAGATGACGTTCCAAGTGCGCAAGAGCAGGCTCGACATTTAGGAGCCCAGTTGGAGGTACTGCGAATGAAACGTGAAGTTTTGTTACTGACGCAACAAATTCAGGCAATGCAGTCGGGCGCAGCCCTCAGTCCAGATCATCAAGTCCACCGTGCCGCAAATTTCGATCACCTGGAGAACGCATTAAATGTATTCACTGGGAGGAACCAGTACGACATACGTAAGTGGTTCCAGGAGTATGAGCAGTACACATCAACACGTTCCTTTACCCCAGGTGAAATGGTTTTGGGAGTGCGCCGTCTATTAAGGGAAACAGCTAAAGAGTTTCTTGGCACGATGGGTGTTGTAAATTACGAGCAATTAAAAAGTTCGCTGATTGAGACATTTGGGCAGCAAGTGACAAATCGCGATGTCTATCGGCGGATGGAAAATCGTAGGATACGACCCAATGAGTCATGCTTGGAGTACGTAAGTTCAATGAAGTCGCTGGCTGCAAAAATTGATGTTCCAGAACCAGAATTACTAACATTTATCATTGATGGTTTCAATCACGATAGCAGTAACATCACGCTAATCAATGATTGTCGAACGTTTGCTGACTTGCTGTCAAAATTGGATCGCTATGAGCACAAACGTAGAACGTGTAAGGTACGTTCGAAACCAACTGCTGTCACAGATGTCAACAAGCTGAAGTCCTCTGCTGTCCAACCGATGGAACTGTCCGCTGTAAGATGTTATAACAGCAGTAAATTCGGACATTACAAAAGCAATTGTCCAAAACCACCGAGACCAGCTAATTCTTTCTTTATTTGTGGCGAGGTTGGTCATTTCCATCACAGCTGTCCAAAGCCACAGAAGAAGCACCAGAAGATTGTCGCCGCTGTTTCAAGGATGTTAGATAGTGATAGTGATGAAGAAACTGCTGGTGCCATCAGCGCCATGCAAATGGTAAGTGTTGCCTTCTGTAATGATCAAGGTAGACACACGAAATTTATCAATTGTTCTTCTTTATTCGATACCGGTAGCGCCATTAGTTTAATTCAACGGTCGGTTGTCCCAAGCAGAGTTAATGTGTCAGATGTTGAAGTCAACTAGATATTTTGGAGTTGGACGAACTATATTGGAACGCCATAAGCGGCCATTATATTTATTAGAAGCAGCGGCGATGACATGTTGCGGGAATGAAGAGGCCATTTTGGTTTGTGTGGTCTCTCGTTTTTTCTTTTTGGGCCGGCAAGCTGTGTGGACGCGTAAAGAAGTAATTTGTAAAAGTAAAAGAATAATCGGAAAATAAAGAAAAGATCTAAACTGACATTAAAATTCAGGTGTGGGGTATAGCCCGTAAAGTTTATAAGGATTCAGAAAAAATATTCTTTCTTCGTAAAATTTAAATGGCAACTAATAAGGTCACACGGCAAATGATGGTAGACGCACTAAACGCAGCCGAAATCACTTTTCCATCGAGTGCAACAATTGCGCAGTTGCGCCCCATGTATATGGCTCTAATGGCTGATTCTGAAAGTGCTATAAGTCATGCGGCTGAGCAGTCAGCACCAGATGTCGACATCAATTAAAGATGCATCAGGAATTCAACATCCACCACCATCAGCAGACATCATTGATGACATTCCAGATGTACACCAACCAACATCACATCAAGATGACGTTCCAAGTGCGCAAGAGCAGGCTCGACATTTAGGAGCCCAGTTGGAGGTACTGCGAATGAAACGTGAAGTTTTGTTACTGACGCAACAAATTCAGGCAATGCAGTCGGGCGCAGCCCTCAGTCCAGATCATCAAGTCCACCGTGCCGCAAATTTCGATCACCTGGAGAACGCATTAAATGTATTCACTGGGAGGAACCAGTACGACATACGTAAGTGGTTCCAGGAGTATGAGCAGTACACATCAACACGTTCCTTTACCCCAGGTGAAATGGTTTTGGGAGTGCGCCGTCTATTAAGGGAAACAGCTAAAGAGTTTCTTGGCACGATGGGTGTTGTAAATTACGAGCAATTAAAAAGTTCGCTGATTGAGACATTTGGGCAGCAAGTGACAAATCGCGATGTCTATCGGCGGATGGAAAATCGTAGGATACGACCCAATGAGTCATGCTTGGAGTACGTAAGTTCAATGAAGTCGCTGGCTGCAAAAATTGATGTTCCAGAACCAGAATTACTAACATTTATCATTGATGGTTTCAATCACGATAGCAGTAACATCACGCTAATCAATGATTGTCGAACGTTTGCTGACTTGCTGTCAAAATTGGATCGCTATGAGCACAAACGTAGAACGTGTAAGGTACGTTCGAAACCAACTGCTGTCACAGATGTCAACAAGCTGAAGTCCTCTGCTGTCCAACCGATGGAACTGTCCGCTGTAAGATGTTATAACAGCAGTAAATTCGGACATTACAAAAGCAATTGTCCAAAACCACCGAGACCAGCTAATTCTTTCTTTATTTGTGGCGAGGTTGGTCATTTCCATCACAGCTGTCCAAAGCCACAGAAGAAGCACCAGAAGATTGTCGCCGCTGTTTCAAGGATGTTAGATAGTGATAGTGATGAAGAAACTGCTGGTGCCATCAGCGCCATGCAAATGGTAAGTGTTGCCTTCTGTAATGATCAAGGTAGACACACGAAATTTATCAATTGTTCTTCTTTATTCGATACCGGTAGCGCCATTAGTTTAATTCAACGGTCGGTTGTCCCAAGCAGAGTTAATGTGTCAGATGTTGAAGTCAACTAGATATTTTGGAGTTGGACGAACTATATTGGAACGCCATAAGCGGCCATTATATTTATTAGAAGCAGCGGCGATGACATGTTGCGGGAATGAAGAGGCCATTTTGGTTTGTGTGGTCTCTCGTTTTTTCTTTTTGGGCCGGCAAGCTGTGTGAACGCGTAAAGAAGTAATTTGTAAAAGTAAAAGAATAATCGGAAAATAAAGAAAAGATCTAAACTGACATTAAAATATATATATCTTAAGCTACATAGGTCAAGGGGCTTAACCCGTCTTAATCTCCTGACTATATTGTCGGTTCTTAAAAGCTGTGCTATTTCTAAATTAACATGGCTGAGAAGCCTATCTCTGTGTCTTAGAGCTACTTTTGTAGCTTCATCTTCAACCATTTCAATATATAGATCTCTATGTAAAGGGTGATCCAAGTAGAGATACTTTTTTCAATAGCCTTTTTTGACAGATCACGTGTGAGTCGTGTCATGCTGTCATGTTATTTTTGTTTAGTATTGTTTGGCATTTCATAATGTAAAGACTTACGCGTGAACAACGTTTACAAATTGTTCAACTTTATTATGAAAATTCACGTTCTGTGTTCTGTTCTGTTCCCACACATCGCATCAATCAATGGACTTATTGAGAGAACATTTCGGTGAGCACATAATTTCACGTTTTGGGCCGGTTGATTGGCCACCAAGATCGTGTGATATCACACCGTTAGACTTTTTCCTGTGGGGATATGTAAAGTCAAAAGCTTATGCCGACAAACCCGCTTCGATTCAGGCCTTGGAGGAAAATATCACGCGTGTCATTCGCCAGTTACCAGTCGAAATGCTCGAACGAGTGATCGAAAATTGGACTCAACGGATGGACCATCTGCGACGTAGCAACGGCCAACATTTGATAGACATAATCTTCAAAAAATAAATGCCAAAGAATGTTCTTTCAAATGATAACAAACATTCGCCATTAAATTTGAATTTTCTGTGTTTTTTTTCTTTAAAAAAGTAGGGAACCACGAAATGGATCACCCTTTACTATTAAGGACATAAACAAATCAATTCCATCTGTGATATATGATAGTCTAATAGAACCGGTTACGTGCAATTTTAAATTCCGTTTAATTGAGAACAAGCCTGAACTGTGCAATATTTTAAAAAAGATGAACAATAAAAAATAACACATGGGGTTAATAGTGCAATATTTTTAAATAACTTAGATGTGTTTGGTGATCAGTTATTAAATCTGTTAAATAGATCGCTGTCCGAAGGAGAATTCCGTCTCTGTTTAAAAAAATCTGTGATAATACCAGTGCAAAAAGTTGCAAATGCTAAAACCCCTGACAAACTACGTCCAATAAACATTTTACAACTTGGGTTTTTTATTTGGCAGCAAGAGCTCGAACAGATCAAACGGACGTGCTTATCGTGGTAAGCGTGAGGTATGGGGAAAAAAGGGAAATCAACCTTTTATTCAGGATCGACAAACCCTTTTTCGACTTAAAGAAGTTTTTTTTTGTACGTGAGGGAACTGGTCAAGAAAAAAAGCAGTGCTTGAGCTCGAAAGCAACGCGGGTGTGCTCAGCGGAGACGTAGAGTTGTAACTGGTATCCTGTGGCCATACTACAAGGAGGGGTAAGACGACATCTAAGCGATTCCACCACGCCACGTCCGATACATCCTTAGCTAGAACCAAGGAGTGCGCTACGGTGTCGGGGGCCCTGCACGCCCATAGGCTACCTAAACTACACGTAAGCGAACGAAACAACGCTGGCCGCTTAATTGTCACGGCGAGATAACCGCCTTTAGTGACCCTCATCGTACAAAACTGTACGAGAGCAAAAATTCCATTTGCCAAACCTGAGCCTGGTGTGACACAAGTGCACGTGAGTCCGTGTCATTGTTCATACACAGGCAAAGATGTGTAAAACGAAACAAAATTCAACGACAACACACTAACCCGAACCTCACCCACACCAACTTTCGGTCAACGATTTTGGGCATGTGCCTTCATGAACTACCTCAAAGGGCCCGACAACCGCCTAAAATCAAGAGGGAAGACGTCTGTATGCTGTCAAATTTCGCCGGCTTGAAATAATTGCAGCTTCTGAGCTAGCGAGCGATGGCAATGCCTGAGCTGCAAGATGACTGAACACCCCTTTTTCTAGTCTGCCCGGACTGGTTGAAGGGTCCTGTGACTTTGAGTCATTAGGGTGGAGAGCGATGGTTAAAAGGGTTTAACCTAGATGCAACCCTTAAAAGACTATATTCCTCGTATTTCTCAATAGAGTAGGCTTTCACCAACATGCGTGATAGTGCCGGGGAGGTGTTATCTATGAGCCCGGAATATAAAGTGAGTCGAGGGCATACGAACATCGGCCTATTGCATCCAGGGTTCGTTACATGTTTCACGAGCTGTGTGGCACGTGGCACCGTCTTGATTAAATCACATCTTTACCAAGTTCAACTCATCCAACTGGAACAAAAAAAAATTCGCTTCATGGCTCGATATCGGTCGCCGTTGACGGTAACGTTTCTTCCACGGTCGTCTTTGAAGAAAAATGGGTCGATGATGCCACCAGCCCATAAACCACACCAAACTGTCGCTCTTTCGGGATGCATCGGTAATTCTTGTATGACATGTGTATTTTCATCACTCCAGATGCGTTGAGCCAGAAATGAGCCTCATCGCTGAACGCAAGTTTTCGATAAAACAGCGCGATTATCATGGAGCTGTTCTAAGACCCATTCACCAAAAATTAGACGTTCTGGTAGGTCATCCGGCTTCAATTCTTGAATTTGTTGAATTTTATCGGTTTTCAAACCCAAATCGACACGTAAAATTTTCCATGCGGTTGAGTAACACCTTTCCAATTGCTGAGAACGGCGACGAATTGACATTTCACGATCTTCATTAACATTAGACGCTACGACTACAATATTCTCTTCGGTATGCACTATACGCATGCGAGTCGTTGGTTTAATGTCCAACAAAGTAAATTTGGCGCGAAATTTTGTGATAACAGCACGAATTGTTGATTCACCAGATCGATTATCACGATCATAGTCGTAGAAAACGGTGCAAATTTTCACAGAGCACAAATTTTGATATTAAATTTCAACAATTTGCAATCGTTGCTTGGTTGTAAGTTTTTCCATGATTGGCAGAGTATACTGAAAACTTTTCACTTTGACAGATGACCTTTGGATGCCATTACTAACCAGTGCTGCCAACCTGAAAAAGCTCAATTATTGCCCTTGTTTAGCATTCTGAAATTGTGTAACACCACACAAGCTGAAACTATTTTTTCGGCATTTTCTGGGAACATGTGAAGTGTTGTGAGCAATATGCGCCAACGGAAGACAAGGATTCCAAAACTGTTTTCTATGAACGGTGAGCTCTCGACAGCACGCCTGAATGTGGTCGCATTAAATTTGGTCCCAGGGGAAAGGCAACAGCAGCAACAAAGTAGTGAGGAATTTTCCTTCGGCTGTTTGGCAAGGTTTTGGTGGCAGGAATTGGAAGATCATTCCTCAAAAGCCTCTGTCCAAATCAAATTACTTCAAGAATACCTGCATACGATTTGAAAGTTCCATTAGATGAGATTGAAAGTATATTTATAGATTTTTATTACCTCTGTCACTTTGATACCCGTATGCTCCAAGATCTACGTATGTGAACCGATACGTCACATACTGACATCAGGACTATGCTGAAATGCAATAGAATTGGCTGCTACTATTTGGAGGACACCTTATTGCAATGAGATTGCCATCCATTGCACCAGTTGGGCATACCCCACATATTTCAAAAGTCGGAGGAAATCTGCCTGTTATTGTCGGTGTTTGGCTCGGGCATATAGGAAGAGAGCTTACCACAGTATTTCTGCTGTCCTGATATGATGCATCGTACAGTTTCTTTCCTTAGCTTAAAGGACCAAGCCAGCTACTGCATCGATGTACCTTGTGATAAATAACTGGTGAAATTAAACGAAATTACTTATCTTTGTTGGAGAAAATAAAAGCACATGCCCGCAGTAAAATTACAGCTAATCGACATTCTGTACTAATGGATACTCTGATGGATGGTTTTGTCAGGAATGGTTTCAATTAATCCAGGAACACAGTACAACGTTTTTTACTTGTCCTGGTGTAGACAAAAAGCTGAGCACTATCGAACTCTTTCATTTTTATAAATGAAACAATCAAAGGCAAACCGACTATCACTCTGACAATCGCTTCAATTCACAAACCTCTACTATGGGCAACTCGAGTAATTGACAGTCCTGAACCAAACTTTACGTAGAATTTTGACATTACCTTCCACTGCTTCCGACTATTATAGTTCAGCCCTAAGGCGGATGAGCTTGTCAGACAGGGCACTATCCTAGATATTCTGCTCTAGTGAGGTATCCGTCGGAGCGGACAATTTTTCGCAACGCATACTTCGCCAGCTATTTAAATTCCATTCGAGGTATGTGTCATCGGAGAAAAATCACTTCACTACAATAGGTAATTAAATTCCGCGAAGAAGTTGTGTCGGAGAAATCGGAAAAAGATTCCGCTTAGCTGTCAAAAATTACACCGAAAATGCACCTGAACGCACTTCAACGCAATTCGCCGGGGTGCGTTACAAAATGTCGGAGAAATATTCCGAACAGCTTTTCGGAAGAATACCTTGAAACTAAAATCCTCCGAATCGTATAAAATCGGAGAATTTTCCGCTCCGATGGATACCTCGCTAGGGCCGATTAAACGATCACTTCATATAAATCACTAATCAAACGGTGCCGTGAAATAATGCCAAGCGAAATAACGCCGACTTCCAAATAATGGCCACTTGTCAGAACACACAAGGTGAACAAAAAACTTGGAGTGTGTGGAGATGTTTTCTACGACATGCTGACTAAGCATATAATTTCGCTTTACCCATCTTTGTAGCGTTTTCCAGGCAAAAATCAAAGCAATTAAAGCATTCGAAGAATAATTTCAATGTTCGACCTTATTTCGCCTTTAATTTGTAGAGACAGTCAGATAAAAAAAAAATGCAAATGTTTGCTGCAACAGGCTCGTTATTAACAGAGTCAAGCTTTTTCACAACCATTCAAGCGTTTGTGCTTCTTGCACGATGGGGGACCTCCTGTTTTATGCCGACTCCGAAAAACGAATTTAAAATAAGCTTTTCTTGACGATTGAAACTACTCGGATGATTTTTTGTCAGATCATCGCGACATTCAGATAAATATTCCTAACAAAAACTCTCATTACATACACCCAACATCGCACGCAACCCAAATCGAACAGTGAGCCCAAACAGGGGGGTTTCAGTGGGGCATCATACCGGCAAAACATGTTTAAACTTTGGATACATCTAATTTTGAATCCACCCCCAATCCAAAAGTAAGCCCAAGCAGGGGGGTTCATACTTCCCATACGTCCGAGTGCGAGTTTGGGTGTGTGCAAAGTTTGAGTATGCAGCCCTTGCTTGGACTCACTGTTAGATTTGGTCTTTGGGAAATATGCCCCACAACTTGCAAATTCGACTGCATTTTCTCTTAATACTGCTTTATTGCACATGCAGTGTTCGTCGTTGTTTCACTTTTTCATTGAATTTTAAAACTCGGCGTTATGTCACAAATGGAACAGTGAGCCCAAACAGGGGGGTTTCAGTAGGGCATCATACCGGCAAAACATGTTTAAACTTTGGATACATCTAATTTCGAATCCACCCCCAATCCAAAAGTAAGCCCAAGCAGGGAGGTTCATACTTTAAATACATACGAGTGCGAGTTTGGGTGTATTCAAAGTTTGAATATGCAACCCCCTGCTTGGGCTCACTGTTGGATTTGGATTTGGGAAATATGCCCCACAACTTGTACATTCGTCTGCATTCTCTCTGAATTCCGCTTTATTTCACATGCAATGGTCGTCGTTGTTTCCCTTTTTCATTGAATTTTAAAACTCGGCGTTATGTCACAAATGGAACAGTGAGCCCAAACAGGGGGGTTTCAGTGAGGCATCATACTGGCAAAACATGTTTAAACTTTGGATACATCTAATTTCGAATCCACCCTCAATCCAAAAGTAAGCCCCAGGAGGGGGGTTTCATACTTTAAATACATCCGAGTGCGAGTTTGGGTGTATTCAAAGTTTGAATATGCAACCCCCTGCTTGGGCTCACTGTTGGATTTGGATTTGGGAAATATGCCTTACAAATTGCAAATTCGTCTGCATTCTCTCTGAATTCCGCTTTATTCCACATGCAATGTTCGTCGTTATTTCATTTTGTCATTCTGACTTAACGCCGGATTTTTAAGTTCTGCGTTATCTCGCTTTTATAAGGTGAAGTAACGCCGAGTTTTTTTTTCAATTACCAATGACCTCTCCAGAAGCTGCTCGGATGAAGACGAGGAGAAGTGCAATTCCCGCATTTTCTGCTGTTGTTCAGCTCTCTCTAACAAAAGAAAACTCCGTCTAGGAGACTATTTAGTGGACAATCTAGGTGACCTAGCTTATATGAATGTCCCAAACCACAACCACTCTAAACTTAGTTCGGAATGGTTAACTTTGGCAAATGAATATTTGCGTAAAGTCGACAGATCCAAGTGGTACTATAAAGACCTTTTCTGGTCTAAGTGTGCATTGCATGCAGCGACTATAATTTCACCTAACCTCATTCTAGATCGTTTTTCTTTTATGATTGGAATAATCGTAATTGTAGGATTAAAAAAAAAACACTATCTAGCTATCAAAAGAAGCAAATCTTCTATACATCAAATAACTAATAGATAATGAGGTACCATAGTTGCTAATGAAGAAACCCCACCACGATTACAACGAACCTTTTTTTCAAAAACTGTTGGTCCTGCTTGCATTGTTGAGTTTCGGAGTCTATAAAGAAACTACGAACTTTATGAAATCTTCAGAGACATAAACCAAGTCAAAAACAACGAGGGCTGTGACATTTGGACTGAATGAATCCAATTATACCGCGACTGGTCTTCGATGGCCCACCAAAATGTAGACGCAAGTAAAAAAAAATCTTGCTGAAAAGGTATGCTGGTTAAGTTCAAGGTTTACTCCTATGAAGGCAATCTCCATTATGGGTGAGCTTAGAATTCTACCGTAAGTCGTGTTGCAAACAAAATCTTTAAAAAAAAAAACGTAATTTTTATTTCAAAGTGGCAGCACTGCTTAGTGTGCCTATCATACAACTACATTATGTCAGATATATGTTCCACGTCTATCCAAGAAAGCGCCATCTTATCATAAAAAAAACACCAACTATGTACACATATTTTATGTAGAATGCAATAAATTTAAGCAATTGACACACCTAGCGATAGGATTCCTTACATCATTAGCTGTAATAAAACAGTGCTGACACTTTACAAAAATAGAACACATTGATGGATTTATTAAAGAAAAAAATTATAAATTATAACTACATAGTCCTCAAAGTTAAAAAAAAAACGTTTTTAGCTGTGTAGGTAATGTTAAGGGTTATTTACAATGTGTCAACTTAAACACACTCTACAAAGGTCAATGCACAAATATACTAAAATCTTTCCCTGTTAATCGCATTGCAAAAGTATCGATACTACGTAGACTAAGGTCATTGTGCAAAACTCATTCACTAGTGTGAATAAATTCCAACATTCCTTCACATGATCTTAATAATTTATAGCCAGATACAAACTAATCGTTATCTGATAGAACCAATTGCGCTAGAAATAACTTGTGTCGAAAAGATAGCCAAGGTATTGCTATTCAGTAAATTTACTAAACATTTATGGTGTTTGTTTATGTCTTTTTCCAGATTAGATTTAATTGCATGTGACTAAATGGGAGCGCTTGACAAAGGTTGGCATAAGGAAATCGACGATTTTGGAAAACAAGAAGTCTTTGATGTTTGCATTCCGACCCGAAATGCTAAATGAGTATTGAACAGAAGAGAGCAAACATTTATCAGCAACATAAAAATTTAAACGCGAATGTTTGTTTGGTAATTGAAGATTGCAAATACAGTGGATGTAGAGGTTTTTATACCCTATTTCGTAGGGTTGGATTCATTTTGTAACATAGAGAAATAATTTTGAAAGATACAAGGTGGCGGAAAATGCTATAAATTTTGCGATTGGCCCCTAATGTCAGTTCTGTTTTGACATTTGTGTAGTAAACACATGCGAAATACACGTTAATAAACAATGCTACGCTACACTGCTCCAGAACGCGAAATATTGGTGGCTATTTATTTGAGCAATAATCGGTCGGTGACTTTGGCACAACGTGAATTTCGTCGCAGATTTCCTAGCCGTCCAACGCCTACTGGTGAAGCACTGCAACGTTTAGCCGCTCGCCTCGAAGAGACTGGCACAACACGAGATGCTGCCAGGCGTGGCAGACCCCGGAGTTGCCGTTCTGCAGAGAATATTGCTGCTGTAGCAGAAGATGTCATGGAAGTGCCGTCGACATCGACCAGACGACGTGCCACGCAAATGGGTATCAGTCGACGGTCCTTACAGCGAATTTTGGTACAAGTTTTGAAGATGTTTCCGTACAAAGTCCAGACGGTGCATCAGCTGTTAGCTGCTGACCGACAATCGCGTCTAACATACGCTCAAGCCATCCTTAATCACCACCAAGAGGAAGATGATTTTTCATCAAAAATAATCATGAGTGATGAAGCCCATTTCCATCTTAGCGGGTACGTAAATAAGCAAAATTTACGCTTCTGGGGCACTGAAAATCCGCGTGTAACCCACGAAGAGCCATTACACCCGCTCCAAAGTCACTGTATGGTGTGCTGTTTTCGCTGGAGGAGTCATCGGACCTTTTTTCTTCGAAGACGTCGCGGGCCAAACGGTTACTGTGAATGGTGAGCGCTACAGAGCAATGATCAAAGAGTTCTTTTTGCCGCAACTTGATGATTTGGGATTGGAAAACATGTGGTTCCAACAGGACGGTGCAACGGCACACACTGCACGTGCCACAACCGATATGCTGAAGGATGCATTTCCCGGGCGCCTAATCTCCCGTTTTGGGGATTTGCACTGGCCAGCAAGATCGCCTGATTTGACCGATCCAGACTTCTTTTTGTGGGGCTTTTTGAAGTCGCGGGTTTATGTCAACAAGCCTCAGACTCTTGCAGCTCTTAAAGACAATATCCGTCAAGAATGTGAGGACCTATTGCCGGAAGTTTTGGCCAAAGTGATGGAAAATGCCATAAAAAGGGCACAAAAGACAATCAACTGTGGCGGCGGACATTTACATGACATCATATTTTCGACTTGATGTAAAAAAAATTAAAAGACCAAATAAAAATAATCCACAAGAAGAATCAAAGTTTTTCATTTTTTTTTTAAATTACAGCCAAAAAACATCGGAAGGTTATTTTTGCGCCACCTTGTATATCTTTATGTATATTCAGAATTTATTTTAGAATGTTCAAAATATAAAAATGTTCAAAATACGTTTTTGGTAAGACTATAAAAAATTTTGGAAAAGTGTCTGAGTATTTAGACACTTTCAATATACATACAGTAGACTCTCAATAAAGTGAGCAATCACGTTTGCGGTAGAGTTCGCATTTGCGTCTTAAGGCACTAATGTCGTTTTGGCTAACCAGCCCACATTCAGCTCATTTCAAAGCCTTGTTCAAAAAAAAAAATAAAACCGCAAAAATCGAGCAAACAATCAGAAACAATTATTGTAAGGAACAACGAGGAACAAACTGAAACGAACTGACGTGCAACAAACCGGAAACGGTACAAAACGAACTATATATTGAACCAAGAATAATGAATTTCTACCAAAATACAGATGAATCGGTTTACTGTTAACCTAAAGTAAAAAATTGTTGTTCACATTTAAGAGATGTCTAGCAAACAAAATCTGTTCACTTTATCCGGTGTTCACGCTACCGGGAGCCTACTGTATTGTGTCAATATAAAGTTTTGAGCCACGTCAATTTTTTGGAGAGCCTGTCGTAAAAAAAAGGTTTTCAGTGCAATTTTAAGAAAATTAGAAAAAAGGTTTCCATTTAAATATTTCGACAACATTTTGTCTTTATACGCACACTTTTTGGAGGCGTTTTCCAAAAACAAATGATTTATATAGCCTCAAGGCATGTTCTATAAGAAAAATTCGTTGTTTTCGGAACCATAAAATATTTATTGGATGTTCTAGAAATATGGTAAGCTATGATTGGGTACCTAGGTTTGTTGTAAGTCCCATCAGTGTAAACAGATCAAACGAGGGTTAAATTGTTTAGGTCAGTCCACTTATTAAGGTGACCTGGACTATAATAAATTTAACTGTTTATTCTACCTTGCGCATAGATGTCACCATAAATTCAACTGAAGTAGCATACTAACTGTTATAATGGTGCAGTGAAATAACCCCTGCTGAAATAAGCCCCATGTGGCTTCGTTCCCAACAAAAAGGATATAGCCCCCAAGAGGGTTATTTCCTTTTGGAAATTGAAATAAGTCCCGCGACTGTTAATGCATTTTGCTTGTCAGGTTTATGTCCTTTTCATGCATCCAAACTCGAACACATCCCAAATCCAACAACAAGCCCAAGCATGGGGGTTGAAGAGGGGCACCTTCAAACTTGGCATACACCAAGCTTGAATAGAATTCCAATTTCATATGGCATTAACACCTGCGGGGGTTAACTTGCTTGCTGAACTTACAAGAGTGAGAATGTTGCTAACAAGGCAACATATTAACAGAATATCCGGCCTGCTGTCCTCAGGTGAACACATGGGCGTTCTCTACCAGCTTAGTGGTTTTGCTTTGAGTTAAATCTTCACTTTCGTAAAAAAAAATATCATTTTTACGAACCAATTAAGAACCTCGGAAAGGACTAATTTTATTTTTGGCGATCTTGATAATCGCAAAAAGGATAATGACATGAGTCTCCGCACCTGGGATGTGAGAACGAAGAGGTTTCCCGGACCCAATATGAGGAATGCCAAGAACGAAGCCTACAAGGCTAAGTTGCAGGTGAAGACAAAAGCTGCCGTAGAGCTCTATTTGCAAAGAAGATGCGAAGAATAGAAGATGCAACCAAATAACACCAACTGATCAGCCGCCCAAACTTATCAGAGTCGAAAATGACCTCACCGAAGCTTTCGGTTTCAAAAGGAAAGGCGATGCGATAATCTCATTCCTGAGGGGATTGTGCACAACTTCCGAGCCGAAACCAGAGGCACAATCTTCCATAATTTTTTTTTAATCTCATTCCTGAGGGGATTGTGCACAACTCCGAGCCAAAACCAGAGACACAATCTTCCATAAATCGGTTCAACTAATACAGAATACGCCGACGATATTGACTTCATTGGTCTGATTCAACGTGATTCATAGCCACGTGGCCAGTATAGTTAATAAAGCGTCAAAAATAGGTTTTGAATATAAATGAGGGTAAAACCAAGTACATCCTGTCAATGCGAACATCGGTGAATTGGACAGAACGTCAACATAGTCAAATATACCGGACTTTGTCTACCTCGTCTCTGCTTTTAACTCTGACAATATCTCGTAAGAAATTAAACGAAGATAAGCTCTTGTGATGATCTGACGAATCATCTGCGCAATATCAACTGTCAAGAAAAGCTTATCTAAAACTATCCGCTTGGATTCGGCATAAAACAGAAGGTCCCGCCATCGTGCAAGAACACAAAAATTGTTGTGAGTACTAAGGAGCAAGTTGCGACAAAAATTTGTAATTTTTTGTTAACCCATGCCAACCGCTGTTTCTTCGGGCTAAGAAATCAATTCAGTAGTAAAGCTCTCATTGGAACTACATCCTATACAAGACCATGATGATCATACTCCTGATCTACGGTGCTGAATCATGGATTGGTCATAGATTCTTTGGTCCCGTTTGCGTTGACGAGCTATAGATACGACGATTGAACTACGAGCTACACGAGGAGTATAGCGACATACCCATAGTCCAAAAAATCCGCATTGAAAGTTTAAAATGGCTAGGACATGTAGATCAAATGGGCACCAAAACTCCGGCTGGAAGACCACTTCTTAAGTAGCACGCACAAGTAGAAACCGATCTCAACCAACTTGAAGTTGATTAGAACGGCCGCGGCCGTTAGCCAACTTGAAGTTGGTTAGGACGGTAGCTAGCCAACTTGTAGTTGGCTAAGGACTGGGCTAATTGGAGAGCCATGTTAGTTGAGGCCCAGGTTCATTCCGGACAGTAGTGCCACTTAATTAAGACGTTGTCCCGAAGTCCTCTATTTAAGCTGTCAGTGTGTTAATGTCTTGTCAGTCAGACAACCCCCGGCGAGTCCGAACATAGTCCCCACGCAAAAATTTATTTCCGATCCGGAATAGTGCTCTACATCGGAATAGGCTGCATTGAGCTGATTTCGGGAGGCACGTTGGGTTGCAATCATAAAACATCCGTTCGAAAAGTAGGCCTCCACGGCCGTGGATTAAGATTAGATTCAGATTGATAATTCATTTGTAACACTTTAAGATACCATTCTTATAAATAATTGAAAATCAAACAATAAGACTTGGAAATTCGTTGATTCTGCTCTCAATTATATAGACCGTAGTAAATGTCGCTATTAATTTTGTCCATCACATTTCCTGGATGTTGGAATGTCAACTTTGAAGCAACTTTGTGACTCCGCTAGTTGGCTGCACCTAAAATGTTAGTACCCGTAATAGAAAACGTGCAGCCAACTAGCTGAGTCACAAAGTTGCTACAAAGTTGACGTTTCACCATTCCCGCAATTGTGATGGATGTACTTCGTTTTTTGGATTTTCACGTAAACAACTAACCACCATTTCATGGCGCCTAAAATTCCCAAAAAGACATTCTTACGAACTATTTACTTTGACATTTGAAAAATGAATTGCAAAGGGTAATATTGAAGCCAACTTCAACGTAATTCGATGACAGCAATATACGTTTCATTAGCACCGATAAATAACTCACCGCACAATTATTCACCACTCATCCACCACTTGTACAAATTAATCCAACAAAGGTATAGAACTGCCCTCACTCTAGTTTGATAGACTTAATTTAAGAATTACCGCACTTTTAATCTCAAATTAGGTACCCAGGAATTATATTTTCCATGAAACACACTTTTTTCCACAGAAACGAATGATTTTCTTTCTACAAACAAACATCACACTCACATCGACAAATAAATATATGAGTATCGAAATAAAATTTACATAAAAATTATTTAACACAAAGTAGAGGATCTGCCGTATCGATCAAAACCATCATTATTTATACACCCGTCACAAATCAAATATAAAAAAAAAAATTTGAAAAAAAAAATTGACAAAGCAAATAACAAAAAAACCGGTCCTAACACTGACTTCACTGCATCTACGAGTTTTTAATTGATTTGAAAACGCGCATTCATCACGACTTTGAGATTTTCACGCAACATAAAATGACCAAGCTCCGGAAAGCCCGTACGTCTCACTTTAATTTCCCGGATTCCCAGAAAATACCCCGATGATATTAAGCCGGTAAACGACGATTATAGGGACAAGGGCTGCGGCCGACCAAATACCGAGATGACAGCACAGTAGCGTACTGTTCTTTTTGACATGTACCAACAACAAATACCGACTGATTGCCGCAACGAGTGTTAATAGATTTACATCACCTGTTAAACAAAATAAAAAAAAAAACAATAATAACAAATGTTTCGCCGAATGGAACAGAACCTTTGCCGGGGGTTTATCTAATCGAATGGAACTTTATTTTTAAAAAGATGGCGATAGCGGTCGCCGTTAGCAGTAGCAACGCGAACTAACTGAAACGGTGACGAAGGCTAAACGTCTTTTCGACTACAATACAAGAAAAAAAAAACAACGAATCACACACGATGTGTCGAGTGTCGACGTCTTCTCTGTGTGGAGCGGATTTTTTTTTTATTTTCGCTGATTGTACAGTGGATGCCGTAAATCATAGAACACTAACCTGTCAAGGTACATGCAATCGGATTTGGAAGAACAAAGTCTTACAAACACATTTAAATAAATAAAATAAATTTTATTGTTGCATTTGACAGATGATTTATTGAATCGATAGAAGTTTGAATTGTAATCACGTACGTGATTAGTAATGGAGTTTTAACAGCTGAACTTTAGTATATATGATTAAAATTTTAATATATGAAACAATTGACAAATTGTTTGTTATAACTTTAGATAGTGTTTAATGCAAATCCTCATCGTAGGGAATTCATTTTTATAGATTTCAGAAATATATAAATATCTCCTTTGATATAATAAGGGTATTCATGCAACGTCGTAATTTTACTACGTGCTTGTAATTTTACGACAATTTTTCATGAACGACCCCTTAAACTGTACCGCCTAATAATGCGGTAACCCACTAAATTCAATCTCTATTTAGTAATTTATTTATTGATAGAATTTTTCTCCTATTGTTCTGTTGCAGTTCTACATAATTTGTTTATCGAAAACGTTTGATGTGTGAAAGTGACTGAGTAAATGTCAAAACAGCACTTCAAAAGTCTACAACGTTTACCACCTAATGGCGTTTTCCATTGGTAATAAAATCAATTTTTTTTTATCTAGATCTGATCAACCGATTTTGACAGTTGCTGTGTTCCATTGAGCAAAAAAATTGATTTTTTTTTATCTCAGATCAATTTCTCAGATCTAGGTTCTTCGGCAGATTTACCCCTTCTTGCACTAACACCAATACAAATAATAGCTGTCAGTCTGGCTAGAGTTATTTTCGTTTTGGTTTAAGATTATTTCAATTGTTAAAAACTATTATTAACCATTAAAACTGCAGCAGTACGATGTGAAATATAAATTAAATCAAAAACAAACAACCTGTGTTCTTAAAAACTTGACAGCTTCGGAAACTAACTTCACAGACACGAAATTACAACAATACAACCGCAGAAAAAAATCAATCTGAAATCTTGTTCCATTGGCATTAGAAAAGATCAAATTTCAGATCAAAATCCAGATTTACCAATGGACATCGCGATTACTTTACACACCCAAAACCTGTGAGAAAATTCCGATATTGTTGGAAAAGAGTTCCCATACAAATTTTGACAGTTCAATTATCATGTCGAAATGTTATCACGTTTACAACGCTTACGACGACTTTTCGTCGTTTGATGAATACCCCTAATGTGAAAATAACTCAATGAAATCGGCCGCATTTTGGTTTTTGATTGGCAAAAGGAAAGCGTCGGAAATTGACAAAACTCTACTCCACCTATTTCATTGCTAACAAAACATTCAGTTTTGACAACATTGAAAGGACGAATTTCACTTTTAGCTAGGGACTTCTAACTAGTGTTTTATATTGAGGGATATTAATAGCAGAATTCTGATCATGATCATTGTTTTATCAGTGAATGTGACACTTTTAAGAAGTGCTGGATTTTAACTGCAGCATGAAATTACCTGTCAATACAATGCTATTACAATTACCTGTCATCACCACGGCATTAATGCATTAAAAATTGACAGACCTATAATCGTAGGAATGTAATGGTGTAAAAGAGAAACCATAACCAAAATCAAATTTAATTTCTAAATATTTACCGTCCCAATAGTTGGCATAAAAATTGTTCTCTTTTAAAGATTTAATAACACATACAAATGCTGTCAGTAAAATTCCTCAATGTAAATTTTTTAAAACAATTATGTCTTCAATTTCAGAATCAACTTTAAGAAAAAAAGAAAAAAAAAAAACAGAAATATAAACGTATGCAGCTATTATAAACATATGATTTATATAAAAGGTGGTGTAAATGTCAATTCTACTTTGACATTTGTCAACAAGCCATGAATCGATAAATGTTTGACAATAATTCAATGTACTTTACGTGTAGTAGATCTACTTCATATTATTTTTGTATGCATCTGCTACGGAGCAATTTATTTCTAATTTGTTTGTTTAACTATACCCTATCACACTTTGTTATATACTCCTAACATAAGTTTTGTTAATTATACATTTATAGTAAAAATTATTAAAAAAAAGGACGCTTCAAAAATTGACAATCGTCAAATGCTTTTTATTCAAAATGGAGCTGCACAGTGAAAAAGGAAGTCAATAAAAAGTTTCACTTTGATTCTGTTTGATTGTATACCTTGTATTATTCGCAATACAATATTCGTTTGGGCGGGCGGGTTAATTTCATAAAACATCAAAAAGGACTGAAAATGGGTAAAAAGAAGTAAAAAAAGTTGGTTAATACTTACAATTAAGTTTTATGTATATTAATTTTTTTAAAGCCGATACATATTTCTATTAACTACTTTTTCTTTCTATCCATAGTTTTTGAATAAATTTGGGGAAAAAAAAATAAAAAAAAATTTAGAGTATAATATTTTAAATCTGTAAAATGATGTATTAGTTTTTCTCTTAAATTTGTTTTTCTAATTAATTGTTGATAAAAACTGATAGTTGGGTTATTTGATGTCTCTTAGCTTTTAAGGAATTGAAAAATTTACCACTTATTCATAAATCACTGCTTATACGCCTTGCTTACGGGTGGCAACAAAAAAAAAAAAACAATTATCCCATACAAAATTAGTTGAAGTAATTTTTAATTTCCACAAAAATAAGACATAAAATCACCTAGTTTTCAGTTTTTGAATTCAGGAAAAATAAAAATAAATTATAATTTTACAGTTTAAATTTGAAACACTTAAAATCCGTTTTTTGAAAAACTTTGCATGGATTTAATTTAAAAACACTTTATTGTAAGTATAACCGTTGTTTTTTCAATATTTTGTTCCCCCCTTTTTAGTCCTTTGTATAAATTTGAAGCAAATTTTCAGGAATTTTTTTTAATCCACAAAAAATGTAGTTACATACAATTTTGATTAAATAAAAATGTTACTCTTAGAAAACCGTGAATTTTTATTTTATGTTGATCTTCAGGTAGTAGTCTGAGCTGTAAGTACAATCAAAGTTACAGTTTAAAAAATTTAAGGTCAAGTTTCTCGAGACTACGCAAATGTTCCTTAACTCCTTCTTCATCTAAGGGCTTCAATTGCACCTCCCGCCCAAATGCGGGGGAGATAAACCCCCCTCCCATAGAAAAAACTGCTTTTATTAAATTGTTCTACACAAAACCGTTTCTAAGAGGTGATCCAAGTAGAGATACTTTTTTCAATAGCCTTTTTTGACAGATCACGTGTGAGTCGTGTCATGCTGTCATGTTATTTTTGTTTAGTATTGTTTGGCATTTCATAATGGAAAGACTTACGCGTGAACAACGTTTACAAATTGTTCAACTTTATTATGAAAATTCACGTTCTGTGAGGAATGTGTTTAATCGGCCTACTGAGTGTACTATTCGCAACACCATCACCCATTTTGAGACCCAGCATTTTTTATTGGATAATATTTGACCGAATAGACCACGTCCAGCACGCTGTGAAGAAAATATAGCGGCCGTAGCTGAGAGTGTACACGAAGACCGTAGAGAGTCGATTCGGCGCCGTTCGCAGCAACTCGGACTGACGTATGGAACGACTTGGCGCATTTTACGTCAAGATCTTAAATTGAAAGCGTACAAAATACAGCTTGTGCAACAACTGAAGCCGCTCGACCTTCCCAAGCGACATCGCTTCGTTCTATGGGCGCTTGAAAAGTTCCAAGAAGATCCGACGTTTTCGAGGCAAATTTTGTTTAGCGATGAGGCCCATTTCTGGTATGTAAACAAACGAAATTGCCGCATCTGGGACGAAGAGCAACCTGAAGAGATTGAAGAACTGCCACTTCATCCAGAAAAAACAACGGTCGGTGGAATCATCGGTCCATATTTCTTTAAAAATCATGCCGGTGCGAACGTAACCGTCAATGGCGACCGTTATCGTGCCATGATAACCGACTATTTGATGCCTGAAATTGAAGCTCGTGATCTCGGCGACATTTGGTTTCAGAAAGACGGCGGCACTTCCCACACATCGCATCAATCAATGGACTTATTGAGAGAACATTTCGATGAGCACATAATTTCACGTTTTCGGTCGGTCGATTGGCCACCAAGATCGTGTGATATCACACCGTTAGACTTTTTCCTGTGGGGATATGTAAAGTCAAAAGCTTATGCCGACAAACCCGCTTCGATTCAGGCCTTGGAGGAAAACATCACGCGTGTCGTTCGCCAGTTACCAGTCGAAATGCTCGAACGAGTGATCGAAAATTTGACTCAACGGATGGACCATCTGCGACGTAGCAACGGCCAACATTTGATAGACATAATCTTCAAAAAATAAATGCCAAAGAATGTTCTTTCAAATGATAATAAACATTCTCCATTATATTTGAATTTTCTGTGTTTTTTTCTTTAAAAAAGTAAGGAACCTCGAAATGGATCACCCATTATTTCATCCCGCCTAATTTATCGTACTCTTGCCTTTTTTTTGTTTAATAAATAAAAATATTAGCATAACCATAATATCGTCCATTTTTCTTACAATTTAGTTTTCAAAATGATTTGATCGGATAATCATTATTAATTTGTATGCTAAAAATAAGCTTTATTTTAGCAAAAAAAGTAGCTCGCCCCCGGGTGGACTCGAACCACCAACCTTTCGGTTAACAGCCGAACGCGCTAACTTTTACTTTTAAATTCATTTTTTATTTCCTTAAAATATTAACTTAATACTAGACAAAAATGCTTAAATCTAACTTATCAATAACATATTTACTTAAACTTAATTATGGCCCTTAGCGGGCGCTGTAAGCTTACATCTAACAGTTTTTATTTTGCCTTTCGGCTTCAAGTTTCTTTTTTTTTATTTTAAAATAAATTTATATTTCAAAGAAAAATTTAAAAAACTTTGATTACCGACAATTTTATATAAAAAAAACTTAATCTACTTAAGACTACTTAATACTACTTAAATACTTAATACTACTTAACTACTTAAGACTACTTAACTACTTAAGATTACTTAACTACTTAAACTTAATTATAATCTGGGTGGCGAGCCCTCGTTGCATATGCCGCGAGGGGTCGCCATCCTGATCGAGTCTTTTGGTCCACAGGCAGCATGCAACCACCCATATTGTACGCCAATATGGAGCACAATCCCCGCCACAGACCTAGTACTAGAATAATTTTTTTAAGAACTAATTATTGGACTAAAAGTCCGCAAAGTCTAGAGGAAGTGCTGAATCACTTCCCTCGTGTAGCCACCAGAATTCGGTGCGCTGCCTTTCGGCCTCGGTCCTATCGCGATCCGATACCGCCGTGCTAAAGCGGAGGAGCTCCGGAGCATTGTCAACGTACCCGTCGCGGATTAGCCGTTTGTCACGCGCGTCACGGTAGCGGTGGTATAAAACCGGGATACCGTTCCTGTCTTGTACCAACCCTAACGAATCGATATAAACAAATGCCTCTGGTGGAATAAAGCCAGACATGAGCGCACTCTCTATATATGTTTCATTGGGGTAATAAGCCCCGAAGATCAGGCTGTTGTCGCTAGCCATCGCCCTTGCAGCGTGCCTTCGATTCACCTTAATTAGGAAATTGTCAACTCTGTTCAACTGGGCCCCATTGTATAGAACCTCGTTCCGATAGTATTTTATGTACTCGGAGTCTGGTGTTCGGTACAACCCTAAGCAGGATCGGAGACAACGCCTCTCGAATAGCCGTATCCTTTCCATGTAGGATGGTGATACATTGAACCACACGGGATAACCGTAAGCGATGATCGGCCTTATGAGGGCCATGTAGCAAATGACTTTCACCCTTGAATTAAGTTGACTGCTATGAAACAATCTTCTTGTCAGAGCATAAGCCCCCCTAGCCCTGGCCAGACAAGCATCCACATTTTTATTAAAATATAGAAACTTGTCAAGCCAGATGCCAAGGTATTTGACTTCACTTCTCACCGCCAACGGCCGTCCATGCTGTCCCATGATACAAAATTTTTTCCAGTTTTTTCTGGTATCGTAAGAAGCCCTCTGCACTGGGGTCCTGAACAGAATTGTTTCGGTTTTTTGGAAATTGATCCTCAATTTCCAATCACCGCAATATCCCTTAATGTGATCGAAGTCACGTTGCAAAAGTATGTTGATGACCTCGATTTTCGGACCTGATCTGTACGCCACTAAATCATCTGCGTACGCTATAGCGTGTCTGAGAGAACCTACAAGATCACTTGTATAAATGTTAAACAATATCGGGGAGTTCACCGCCCCCTGTTGTAAACCGTTTTTAATTTCAAAGACTTTACTCGAAGTTACGTTGCCACATTTGACAACGAACTTCTTTCCCATAAGCATTTCATAAATCATATATAGCATTGGCTTACGCATGCCCAGTCTGGTCAGCTTGTAGAAAAGCCCCTCTAACCATACGGTGTCGAAGGCCTTCTCAAAGTCAACCAGACAGGCCCCTGTGCATTGTCCTTTGGATTTATTCCATTGGATGTCGGAGACTAGTTTCGATGCGGCATGAATGGTGTCATGCCTCGCTCGAAAACCAAACTGATTTTCCGGGATAATTTTATTTTCCTCGACCCACTCAAGCAGAGCCCTATTGACTATTTTCTCAAATACCTTGCTTACATTCGGCAGAAGGCTTATTGACCGAAGATTAGCTGGGTTTGTTTTGTCCTTGTCTTTTTTGGGGATAGGATGTACCACCGCCGTTTTCCAGTGCACCGGATAATGTGCATTATTCAGTGCATTGTTAAACAGCGTGGTGAAAATATCGACTGCTTCCACTGGCAGGTGTCTCAATACGACGTTTGGGACACCGTCCACTCCCGCCGACTTTTTATTTTTCAGTGATACGAAGATGTCCAGGAGTTCATCTTTTTGAACGAACAGCATCATGCTATTGGCGACTATGCCATTTGAAGGGTTTTCGTCATTGAATACGGTAAAACCGTTATTCTCAGATCGCCAAGCTTGGAGTTCGGTACGTAGATAAAAGTGATTCAGAAAGGCTCTCTCCTCAATATCGCGATTTGGGCGAACAGGACTGTTCACCGTATACACGGTCTCGAAGATAGCGCCTATCGAATTCGCCTTCTCCTGAGGATCTTCGATCGTGAAAAATCCGTCGTTCGAGTCTACACTTTCCGGACTTATACCGACAGTCGTGAGCGTCTGTCTGTTCTCTGTCGTTTGGGAAATTCGGACACATGGAATGTCATTATGATCTTTTCGCCTGAATATTTTATTTATTTGCGGGAACATATTCGGGCTACTGGTTTTTATAGCCTGAATTTTCTTGCCCCAGTACAAACTTACAGATTTTCTATAATTTTCCGATATTAGCTGTTTAAGGTTTTTGATCAATGACTTCAATGTCCGAATCTCCGGGTCTCGCCTGTCCGTAAATTGTCTCTGCAGCCGTTTAAGCCTGGAGACCAACCTACATTTGTGTTTGTGGAGTGCATCGATTGTTGGCGTTCGATATTTCTCCGTCTGGTCGTCAGAACTAGTTATCTTAGGGATAGCTAGATCCATTGACCTTGTGAGGACCTCATTCATTTTTAGTAAATTTTGGTCAATTTCGTCGTTTGTAAGGTTTCTGTTTGTCGGTGGATCAATTTCGCTCAAACGTAATTCTCGCTTTACAATTCTGGTGAAACGCGGCCAGTTCGTCTTTCGGTAGTCGAAAGAACGCACTTGGTCGAACTCCTCCAGTTGAGTTTGCTCGTTTGGGATCCTGAATACGGCATCAAGTCCGAGGTGGTCACTGTCATCGTAATCGAATGCTCGTACACAGTTCCGCGCATGTTCGTTATTTGTCAGTTCTAGTCTATTGTCCATAAGGGCTAAGTCCAGAAAAGAATTTCCTCTCGGGAAAGACGGGATATCCGTCGCGTACAAACTAAGTTTGTACTCAATCATATTTTGCTCCCTCCAATTTTGAAGCAGTCGACCTCTAGTGTTCGAGATTGCATTTCCCCAAGCCGCGTGCTTAGCGTTAAGATCACCGGCCAAAAAGTAATAATTATCAGCCGATTGAAGCTGTAGGCAACGAAAAAGTGTCTCGAGCTCTGCTATAAATTGAGTTTGTTGAGTTGCTTCAGGTGCATAAAGCGACACCACATACATTCTCCTCCGACTATGGAGAGGAATGCATACGATGCATGCTTCCAACACCTGGAACCTACGTACATCCCCGCTATATATAATGTTATGGCGTAAGCCTTTGCGTAATAAGACAGCGACCCCACCCCCTTGGGAGGAGTGGGGTCGGTCTCTTCTCACTACATGGTAGTTGCTGTATCCCAATTTGTGTTTCTGGTTTAGCTTAGTTTCGCTGACCAAAACTACATCCGGGAGTTGGTTTTTCAACAGGTTTGTAAGGACGGTTCTTCTCTCGACCCTGACTAATGAATTAACATTCACAGCTAGGATCCTAAAGTTTACCTCATCCAGCGTGCTCATCATATTCATGGCGCGCTAGACACGGCAAACATCGAGTAGATATGATCTATTCTAGCTGCTTGCTCGTTTAGTTGTTTTTGGAACTGATCGATCTTGCTATCTAATGACAGCAAGAACTTTTTCATATCCAAATCGGCTTCAGGTGCTTTTTCAGCAACCTTAGGCCTGTTTAATGTCTGGGAGCTACCCGTTCCAGCTGCCATTTGGGCATAGGACATGTTGGGCTCAACCCTATTTGTGAAAGAGCGACTTTTAAGCCGCCTTTCTTCTTCTACAGCCTGTTTCCGAGCTAGCATACTCTTCTTTTTCTGTTGGAATACAGGACATCCCTTATAGTTAGCAGGGTGCCCCGCATTCCCGCAAAGAACACATATGAGCTTGCTCATATCTTCTACTCTATCGCTACCTAGAGGACATTCGTTTAAAATGTGGTCCTCGTCGCACTTAACACATCTAATCTGCATGTTGCAGTTAGAAGCGGCATGCCCGAACCTCTGACAGCGCATACATTGCAATATGCGATCTGTCCTTTTTAATTTATCCCATTTTACAGCATGATAGTATACGCGATTGATTCTGCGTAGACTATCGATTTTGCTATTGGGGGTTAGTTGTACCAGGAAAAATGGTAACCTTCGGTTACCACCCCTACCCTTAACCGCGGAAAACGGCTTTACACCGACGAACTTAAGGTCGTCGCTATCAAAACTCTTGAGCTCGTTTAAGAGCTCCTCCGCATCAACAGCGGCGGGATCGATTCCCTTTAGAATCATTGTTTTTAATTTTTCGGTTTTGGGCGTGTACGTGAAGTACTCTGCCTTAACCCCCTCCAGTGCTTTGCGGGCTTTTTTGTAGTCCTCAATACTGTAACATATAATCTTATGATTTTGGGCCGAGATATGCTTGACCGCGAAATCCTTAATGTATCTCTTACATAATTTAATACTATCACTAGTACTGAGGTAACTTACGTTGATGGGGGGTACTTCTTCCCTCTTTTCCTTTGGGGGTTGCATCTGCTGCTTCTGTTGTCTTTGCTGCTGGTGTTGTTGCGGCTGTTGTTGTTGTTGCTGCATTCGTTGGTGCTGCTGTTGTTGCTGCTGCTGTTGCGGCTGTTGTCGTTGCTTCTTCTGATGTTGCTGTTGCATAGCAAACCGTTGCTGCATTGGTTGCAGTTTATTCTGCTGAAGCATTGGCTTCGCTTTCAGCTCGATTTGTTGTCTCAGCCTCTGCCTCCTTTCTTTTTCCACGAGGGCATCTTTTTGTCTGGCCTCTCGCATTTTTTCGAGTTTAGCCGTTAACTCTGCGATGAGGATGCTCAACTTGGCCTCCTCATCATTCACAGCAGGCTGCGCTTCGTCAACCTCTGCGAGCTCTTTATATGGGTTTCCCTCGCCAACGTAGCGGGGTTCCCCTTCATCAAACGCGGATTCATCGAGGTCCGAGTTGCACTCCTCCTCTTCTTCCATTGTTGTTGGCAGCGGTGTATTTTCCGCTACCTGCATACATCGCCGCACGTTGAGATTAGGTACGGGATTAAGCTTCCTCCGCCTCCCCATTTGGGTTGTTGCCGTTGCACTTTCTGCTGCTGCTGTTGTTGTTGGTACCGCCTCTTTCGTTGTCGCTGGTACCTGCTTTGTTGATGATGTTGTTGCTGTTGATGATGCAGGCATCGCCAGCTTCTGCCTTTTGTTTGTGGGCGACCTACTTCCACCCTCTTGCGGGACTTCTTTCACCGCACCGGTTTCCATAGCCGGTAATTCGGCCGAGACACTCTTCGTTATGTGTTTTCTTCCCGTGTGAGTTGAAAAAAAACTTAAAAGTACTGGGGTCTGGTTGGGCTCGAACCCACGACTCCCACTCCTGAGTCAGGTGATAGCACCACTACTCCACGTGGACGATAAATATTAATTGGCTTACTTGCCACTTCTTCACTAATTCACAATTGAAAAATACTTCCGCACAGACTACTTAGTCAACTTACCACTACGAGAGTTGGAGAGCGACTGGCCGAACGCGCTAACCAATTGCGCCACGGAGGCGGTGCGGAAGATCGCTTTCATATGGTTGTGACAGCGTGCAAAGGGTGGGATTTATGATTTCCCCAGTAAACAAATTATAGAAAAGTTCATCATTCTATTGGTAAACAAATGTTGACTGATGTTTAAGTTCGGAATCCGCTAAATTATGAAGCTGGACTTCGATAGATAAAACGCTTTTATGTTTAATGTATGCAAAGCAAACATTATAATGGTCATCGTGCACCCCCTAGTCAAAACCGGTAACCGTCTAGACCTTCTTCACACACTTTTGGGCAAAAATAATGAGCTAGCGCAACGGTGCTTGTTAGTCACTATATTTTCGACATATAATTCGATTTGAGGTTTGGCTTTCAAACTCGCAACACTGTTTCTATAGCTGTCAATTTGAAGGTTGAAAGTTGATTTGTGGTTAACACGTTTTCCCACTTAACCATGGTTCGGTTTGCCAAAATTATCGTACTCAGACGGACGATAATGTCGAACGTAAAATGTACATAAGTAGTATTTGTGGAGCGCAGCGTTGAGTAGAATCCGAATGAGTCAATCCGAAATCGTGCACAGCAATTGCAGCAATGCATATCCATTTTGTGGAAAATTTTATGGAAAGATATTGGCTGCAAAGTTTATAAGTCCTTATGCAGAGTTGAAACCGCGTAATGGGTCGAAAACATGTTTTTGCTTTATCCTCGTTTTCAACGCAAAGTTCTGTTCCCCGTTGAAGCCAATTTTTGGTAAATATATATGTAAAGGAGCAAAATCGGAGAATTCGGAATGGAGAAAACCCTGAAACATTTTAAGAGTCGCCCTGAAACTATTCAAACATACTGTTTGGCGTGCATTATGGGCTGTTTGTGTCACCGGCACATAATTCTTTAAGGACGATGCCGGCCAGAATGTTAATGTCGATGGAGAGCAATACACACTTTTGCAACGTGACTTCGATCACATTAAGGGATATTGCGATGATTGGAAATTGAAGATCAATTTCCAAAAAAACCGAAACGATTCTGTTCAGGACCCCATTGCATAGTGCTTCTAGGGATACCAGAAAAAAACTTGAAAAAATTGTGTATCATTGGACAGCATGGACAGCCGTTGGCGTTGAGAAGTGAAGTCAAATACCTTGGCATCTGGCTTGACAAGTTTCTGTTTTTAACAAAAATGTAGATGCTTGTCTGGCTAGGGCTAGGGGGCTTATGCTCTGACAAGAAGATTGTTTCAAAGCAGTCAACTTGACTCAAGGGTGAAAGTCATTTGCTACATGGCCCTCATAAGGCCGATCATCGCTTACGGTTGTCCCGTGTGGTTCAATGTGGCACCAGCCTACATGGAAAAGATACGGCTGTTTGAGAGGCGGTGTCTCCGATCCTGCTTAGGATTGTACCGAACGCCGGACTCCGAGTACATAAAATATTATCGCAACGAGGTTCTATACAATGGGGCTCAGTTGAATAGAATTGACAATTTCCTGATTAAGGTGACGCGAAGGCACGCTGCAAGGGCGATGGCTAACGACAACAGCCTGATCTTCGGGGCTTATTACCCCAATGATTTATACATGGAGAGCACGCTCATATCAGGCTTTATTCCACCAGAGGCATTCATTTACATCGATTCGTTGGGGTTAGTACAAGACAGGAACGGTATCCCGGTTTTATACCACCGCTATCGTGACGCGCGGGACAAACGGCTAATCCGCGACGAGTACGTCGACAATGCTCCGGAGCTCCTCTGCTTTAGCACGGATCGCGATAGGATCGATGCTGCAAAACAGCGCACTGAATTCTGGTGGCTATATGAGGAAGCTGATTCTGCACTTCCTCAGGACTTTGCGGACTTTTAGTCCAACTCCATAGATAAGATTTTAAAATTATGAACAAGGTCTGGGCTTGTGCACCATATTGGCGTACAATATGGTTGAACGCAGGCTGCCGTGGGACCGAAAGACGCAATCAGGGCATGAGCAACCGAAGTAGTTAAGTAGTCTTAAGTTAGGCTTAAGTAGTAGTCTTAAGTTAGTTATAATCTAGAATAAGCTTATTTATTTGAAAAAAAGTCACTATACACAGTTTTTTATTTTTCTTTGTTAATTAAAATTAAACATAACAAAAAACCGACAAATTTAAGCCTAAAGGCAAAATAAAACAGCTAAATATAAGATTACAGCGCCCACTAAGGGCCGATAAGTTAGATTAAGTAAACCAGTTATAGATAAGTTAGATTTAAGCATTTATGTCTAGTAGTAAGTTAATATTTAAAGTAAATAAAAAATGAATTAAAAAAAAAAAACAAATTATTGCGTCAAACATTTGCAGAGCGCATAGTTTCGCTTATGTTTCGAAAAAAAAACATCACAATTGCGCTTCATTCGGTATACCCGTAATGCGTATATCTACGATGTCATATCTAAAAAATAAATGCGTAAAATTATCTACTAAATAAAGCTGATATCATAAACTTCAACATTAGTTAGTAAAAGCACGTTAAAGCGAAGGAGCTCATTGCCATCTTGGATCAGCTATTTGCCTCTTGAGATTCTGTGGCAGTGAAAGAGTATCGGGATAGCAGCTGTTAAATCTAAGCCCATATGCCTTTAAGCTGAGATAGAAACGCCTTTTTACTTTATGGGGCTTCAGCCCGAGAAGAGCCTGTGCCTAAACCAAAATAAGTCTCCAATTACCACAGGCCTCTAGTTAATGCATCCAACCTAGAAGCGAATATTTCTCCCTGATCTGGCTAGAACTCAAATATTCTACCAGCCAGAGCCATCTTTAATGCTGAATCCTGAATACCTGGATTATTTTAACGGATCTGTATAGCTCGTAAAGTTTTTGGTTGAATCTTCGTTTCTAAGGCCCGGTTTTTTAGTGCTGAGTTAACTCTGAATTTACCCAGAGCAAAGAGTATAGAGCTACATAGAGTACGCATTACGGCTAAACATTTTGTAGCCGTTTCAACAGTTGGCGGTTAGTGAGAAGGGGAAATTTCGTAGATCGGATGCGTCGGCAAGGCTGTTTGATGTTGGCGAAGCAATGTGAATACTCGGGTATCAATATCAGTACCTCACATAGAAAATATTCGTTGTATGAGATGCGCACTCTATGTAGTTCTATACTCTTTGTCCCAAAGTTAACTAACACCGAAATAGTTAACTCATGAATCAGAGTTAACTCATGAATCAGTTTTTCAGTGCAAGATTAAGTTTGACTCCGTTTGGGCTGATTTTCTCACTTCTCACTCAAAACACATCTATTTTGCTGTCAAAAAGTTATCGAAATGTATAGATTCTGCAACAGCTCAGCTATCAGCTGTTTGGTTTCTTTTTCAAACTCAATATCTAAAAGACTTTCGAGTCGCTGGGATCTGAAATGAAATATATTGCACACGTATTTAGTTTCTAAAAATGCAATAAACACAACTGGAATTGAAAATAATGGTTTGTTTGGTATTTTGTCATCTGTCAAAAACATCTGACAATTAAGTCCCAGGGTTGACTCACCAAACTTGCTGGGTTGAGTTGAAGTTAACTCTGGATTTAAATTGACTAGAAAACTACTTTCTCGAGTTAACTCGAGTTTAATCCCGAAACTGGGATGATCTCGTACTAAAAAAACCGGGAAATTTAAATGCACTATGAAGGTTATTATGCTACTTACAGGGACCTATGAGCTAATAGCTCTGTACCTTGAGCAGTTTGGATGGTCTTCTTTCTTGTGAATCGGGGAAGCTTTTCAAGAAATCCATTCTACATGCATACATTCATCACCCCAAAATTTGTAAGGCCGCCATTTGCCCCGTTAATAATCGTTTTGGTAATGCTTTCATCAGGTTCTTTGAATTGAGTAGATGGTAGCTTATCTGTACACTGTTAATCATTTACTTGCTTACAATGTCACCAATAGTCTTCAAATTAAGTATGGGATTCAACGAGATATAAACGGATACGGGGTATCCCTATTTTTATGCAATAAGGAAGTCTTGCTGCACGATTTTAACGTCACACATGCGATTATTGTTTGATTCCACTCATTAGCAATGATATCCCTTTTTTCTTAACCTCTTATAAAAACGCGCGTTACCTAAGCTGCCAACCACCGCACCAGGTCATCTGGATGACATAAGCGATTAAATACGTCGACCATTTTGGGACAAATGCTGACATCTGATGTCATGGATTGCAGAAGACGACTTAGTCGTAGCTTCATGCCGAAGCTAAGGAACAACTTCAACCAATGCGTGTGGTCCTCATCGTCAACTTTACCAATGTTAAAGCTTGGTTTGAAAAGTCTTCGGAGGGTCGATAATGTAGTGTAAACATCTTAAATTCATTTCTAGCTAAAATATTTATTGGGCAATACAGTCAGATTTTTACTTTACAAAACCATGTTATCGCCTCCGTGGCGCAATTGGTTAGCGCGTTCGGCTGTTAACCGAAAGGTTGGTGGTTCGAGTCCACCCGGGGGCGGAAACATATTTTGATTGAGGTTATGGTCAATTGAAATTGGTAGACTTCTTTGGTTGTTAGATCACTATAATCAAACTTCTTGATTTAGATGTTAACTTTTGTGTATTTAAGTTTATTCAATCCAAACATTCCAGTAGTATAATGTTTTTAAGGCATCTGGCATTAATTGCCACACAGGTCCTCAAATCTAGGTTATCTTATTACGTGTGTGTGCGACTCTGATTGTTTCTTTTTTCTCTTGTTTAACGCCATTTTCGAAACATTTTCGAAACATTTTCTATACATAGCATAAAATAAATAAAAAGTATAAAATTAAGCCCCAACACGTGTATGAATGCCCTTATCTCGAGAAATGCTGAACTGATTTCGATGTGGTTTTCTCGTAATGATCTGTATTTTCCTGGGAATGCTATAGTGTATTCAAAAATGCTTCATCTCTTACAGGAGCTGATCATTCGGGACGCTTTCGAGGCGTTACTACTAACATACTTAAGTGGCGCTACAGCCAGTTACAACAACAAAAAAAAAACCCTAGATGAACAATATGGCAATACGAGAGTGCTAATTGGAGCGGACTAAATTCGTTTTTTGGGGTTTTTAACTGGTCTCAACGTTTTCTCAATAGAGACGTTAACATCGCTGCTGACATGATAACAGACTTAATCCTGCTTGGGATGAAAAACTTTATTCCAAGCAAATCCATTAGCATCAAACCAAAAGAAGAACATTGGTTCAATCCGTCTTGTGTGACTGCTCTCCGGAAGAAAGAAGAGACTTTTGCCCTTTGGCGTCAAACACCTTCGGAGGAAAATCGGAGTCTTTACAGGCGGGCTAGAAACGACTGTAAGGTTATATTAAGACGTGCTAAATTCTTGCGTGACCAAAAAGTGAGGCAAAAAATACTGCAATGTCCTAAAGGCAGCAAAACTTTTTGGTCTTTCGTCAAACGTATTAAAGGTTGTACATCATCAACAATCCCAGCGCTTGTCTACAACGACAGAAATATCACGGACTCCCAAGAAAAAGCAAATCTGCTAGCTTCCATATTCGCAGCCAATTCCGACTTACCAGACAGCTCTTCTTCACCACCATCGCTGAGTCCGGTTCAATATTCTTTAGGACCGTTGTTTTTCCGAACCCGTTCAGTGGCTCGAGTTCTAAAAGATCTCAAACAAAATAAAGCCTCAGGTCCAGATGGAACTCCTCCCCTTGTTCTGAAGAGGTGTTCTTCCACTCTGACCAAACCTATACGTAAACTTTTTCACTTGTCTTACACTGCAGGAATATTTCCAGATAGGTGGAAACTTGCGCATGTTCAGCCAATTCCAAAAAAGGGCGATAAAACCTCCCCTTCAAACTACCGACCCATAGCTTTAAAGTCAGTACTCTCTTGGGTCATGGACAGTACAGTCAATTACCACCTCACGAGCTATCTAGAAAAAAACCATCTCCTTAGTGACCGTCAGTATGGTTTTCGTCAGCAACGTTCTACAGGTGATCTTATGGTCCTCTCAAGGTTTTCGTCAGCAACGTTCTACAGGTGATCTTATGATCTATCTAAGCGAAAAATGGAATCGTTGCATTCACCAATTCGGAATTGTTGCTCTGGATATCTCAAAAGCCTTTGATAGAGTGTGGCACAGCGCTCTTATTAATAAGCTTAGGTCTTTTGGTGTCGGTAATACTTTTTTAATTTGGATTACGAGTTTTTTAAGTAACCGATCAATACAAGTTGTATTAGATGGGTCAACTTCCACCCCCTTTTCAACAAACGCTGGAGTACCCCAAGGCTCAGTCCTCTCACCGACTCTGTTTCTAATTTTTATAAACGACCTTCTCTCTCTCTGACTTGTAATCCTATCCATTCAGTCGCGGATGACAGCACTCTTGACTTCGTTTACTCCTTAACGACTTCGCGACAAGATCCCCAAATTGTGGAGTCTCAACGCCAGCGAATGTCAACTGAACTCAACTCTGATCTTGATACAAAATTATCAATTGGGGTACCAATAACCGGGTTGAGTTAAAAACCAGTCAAAAACCCAGTGCTGTCTCCTATCTCTGAAGCGGGATACAAATGTAGCTAAACTTAACATGGAAGGAGTTGAAGTTGAGGAATCTAATGGCCTGTCTATGCTTGGCATGCATATTAGCCCAGACCTTCGATGGAACCATCAAATTATAGATGCTGCTAAAGGTAGTGCTAAATGCCTAGGATTTCTCAAACGATGCAAACGGTTTTTTACTCCATCAGATTTAGCTAATATCTATACAGCTTACATTCGTCCAAGACTTGAATATAACTCCTCGCACATCTGGGCGGGTGCCCCTGCAACATGCTTGAGCCTACTTCACAGAGTTCAGCGTCATGCTATCAAACTTATTGACAACCAATCAGTTTGTAGCGAAATTCATTCTCTCGAACACCGGCGGAATGTTGGATGCCTTGCGCTTCTTTACCGCTACTTTCACCATAAATGTTCCGACGAAATATATAGTTGTATCCCGCCTGTCCGTCTGTTTAATAGAAATACTCGTGCGACATCTTCGGCACACCCATATTACATAGAGCCTGTTTTCGGGCGCACAGTAAAATTTAGAAGATCATTTCTTTACCACACTTCACGATTATGGAATAGCTTGCCTTCTTCAATATTTCCAGATGACTACAACCTTCAAAGATTCAAAATTAACGCGCATCGTCACCTCACTCTTTTCCCACCTACTCCCAATCTCTAACTATCCTACAAACCTTTTTCCTTCTTTACATCACTGGGACTGAGTCCTAAGTGTTGAAAAATATTTAAAAAAAAAAAAAAAAAGAGGAATGAACCTGGGCCTCAACTAACATGCCTCTCCAAATTAGCGCGGTCCTTAGTCAACCTTCCCACCTACTCCAATCTCTAACTATCCTTCAAACCTTTTTCCTTCTTTCCATCACTGGGTTTTATAACCCTCAGGGACTGAGTCCTAAGTGTTGAAAAATATTTAAAAAAAAAAATAGAAAAAGGAATGAACCTGGGCCTCAACCAACATGCCAATCCAAATTAGCGCGGTCCTTAGTCAACTGCCTCCAGTTGAGCACTACAAGTTGGTTGAGGTCGGTTTCTAATTGTGCGCGTCACTGAAGCCAAGGTCTTCCTCTACTGTGTCCGATGTCTGGCTGGGAATCGAAGACTCTGTGAGCCGGAGTGTTCTATCCATTCGATCTACATGTTCTAGCCATCTTATGCGTCCAATGCGGAGTTTTTTGACCAGGGACCAACAATTTTTCAAAGAATTATCGTCTTAAATCGACCAAAGTTTTCTTCATCCGCTTTTGAGACTGTCCATGCTTCAGCGCCGTAGAGCAGAACTGGGATGATCAGGGTTTTATATAAGATCTCCTTAGTAGTCTGAATGAGGGATTTACTACTGAATTGCCTTCTTGATTTCTTCGTTTAATTTCTGACGAGATGTTGTTGTCAGAGTTAATAGCGGATCCGAGCTAGACAAAGTCCCGCACCAGATGTACCTCAAAGGTACATCTGTCAATGGTGAAGGTCTTTCTGATTTGTCAATGTTGTATGTCCTTTCGTGTTGACAGCATATACTTGCCCTCATTTCCTTCTCTTCCTTCTCTATACTAGCAAACATGTGCCTATGACATGGCTTTGGGCCAGACCAATGATGTCAATATCGTCGGCGTATGCTAGTAGTTGTACCGATTTTTGGAAATTTGTGCCTCTGGCGTTGGCTCGTGAGTTTTGAACAATCCTCTCAAGAATCAAATTGAAGAAGTCACAGGACAGCGCATTGCCTTGCTGCTGCTCCTTGCTGTACAGATAGTACTAGTATGAGCAGCTCGGCTTTCGAAATGAGAAATTGTACTTTGGAATTCACGGGAGTGTAAGAACCTGTCTTGTGGATTTAAAAAATATTTCGATCGGGTCCCTCACGCTAAACTCTTGCACAGAATTTTGCAGGCATATTAATTTTGCAGGTATCTTGAAAACGTATTGTGTGTTTTTTTTTTGTTTTATATCCAAAATACTGGTATTGCGTTGTTTGTGGTTAGATGGACAGGATCTCTGTGAAAAGAAAATTGGGCCCACACTAGTTGTGTCAATTTTTTGGAAAAGTTACAAAGGGTCATTTAATTGAGACTTCCAAAGTTTGACAGTTGATAGCGCCCAAATTATTGAAGCTACATCTGTCAAATTGGCTGTCATTATTCAGTCGGTTTTGTCAAATTACCATGAACGGACATATTGTTTAAAAACACGTGGAAATGATAAAATTGTTTAATTAAATTGAGGCTGCTTTTAGCGCGCTTTGTCCATTTACGCTCGCCATAATCCGGGAGGACTATAAGCGGTGTTGTCGAAATTTAGTCCACTAGTTGCGCAAACGATAAACCAACACCCGTACGTCGACGAATTATAAGATCTGCGCCAACATCGTCGCTTTGCAGGAGAGTTCGGACCAGTCGATTTCGAGTCCCTCACAAGAACTCGACCTTTCGGAGACCACAACTTATCGAATTTTACATCTGGAGTTGAGCCTGCGCCTACACAAAATTCAACTGACAAAGCCTTGTGTTTGCTGAATGGGCTCTGGAGCAGTTGCAGACTGAGCCTATTTATCATCGAAAAATCATCATCAGCAATAATTCTCATTTCTGGATGAATGGGTATTAGCAGAATTAGCAGAATTATCGAATTTTGACGTTACCAATCCACATGAGATCCAATAGCATCAATTGGACTCAATAAAGTCACTGTTTGGTGTGGATTTTGGGCTGGAGGCCATCATAAATCTTTGAGGAAAACATTTGCCAGGACATCATTCTGAATTGGATGATATGTGGTTTCAAAAAGAAAGCGCTACGAACCAAACATTGAAAATTCTGCAAGAGCATTTCGAGGGCATCCTCATAGCACGTGGGGGTGATGTGAATTGGCGACCAAGATCGTACGATTGGACCTCGTTAGATTTCTTCTTGTGGGATTTTCTGAAGTCGCTGGCATAATCGAATAAGAAAGAAACCGCAACGATCCTTAAAGCCAACACTACTAACCCAAGCCATCGGTCAAATTCAGTGTGATTTATGCGCCAGAGTCATGGACTTAACATTTCGGATGCATTCCAATGTAATAGCATCGATAGGCCTTTCAAACCATTAGAAAATATCTATGCTATCTCACAGATATTAAAATTAAAGATAGGAAGCGCGTTATAAAGGACCCTTTTACATGTCCGCCGAAATACTTTACTACACTTTTACCCGCCAATGCCTGCCTGGTTGGTCCTACGATCACCAGCTTGCGCCAATTATTTTGGTATACCATTTGTCCCTAGACAAGGCAACGATGTCCTAACCAAGATAGTTTCCAATTTATGAAAGTTGAGTTTCAACTTCCATAAAAAAAAAAAAATAATGGCGCAACAGGCTCGTTAGTACCTAGGGCCTAGCTTTTTTCTCACAACCATTCATGTGTGCGTGTGTACTTCTTTGCACGATGGTGGGACCTCCTGTTTTATGGCTGCGTTGAGATAAGCTATTCATGACAATTGATACTACATGGATGATTTGTCAGATCATCACGAAAGGAGGGCCAGTGAAAAATCATTTAGGTGTTGCTACGGCTGGGAATCGAACCCAGACCTTCTGCGCGGCAGTTTGACGCACTAACCATCGCGCCACTTAGCCCGTCAACTTTCATAGTCATCACAATATCTCCGGATTTTGTCGAAGCCCCTCAGCAGAAGAGCTCGAATGACCTCGACAATAGGGACTATTCTGTCCGCGAAAAGATCGTCTTCGTAGAAAATTGTCGGAGTAAGGCTACTATCATAATGTTGGTATAAATGCTAAGGATAATCGGTAAGTTTACCGCTTACTATTGCAGAACATTCTATCAGTCAGCATGTCATAAAGCATACATAAGTCTTGTCGGCTTTTCATAGAGGCCATCTTACCATACGGTGTCGAAAGACTTCTCTAAATCAACTAGACTTTCCCCCGTGCACTACTTTTTGGTTTTGTTCTATTGTATCAGACTCCAGTTTGGAGGCATGAATAGTGTTATGGTCCACCTTGAAAAAAAAACTGGGTCTCCGGTATTATCTTATTGTCCTCTGCCCACTTGTGTTCAATTGAGAATCTTTTCGTTTACCAAGCTGAAAGTCGGTAGGAGACTTATCGACCAGGTATTCTCCGGATTGGAGTTGTACTTTTCCTTTTTTGGAAGAGGATGGAGAACAGCCGTTTTCCAACGCACTGAACAGCATGAATTATTCAGGGCGTTGTTTAAAAGCTTGGCGTAAATGTCCGAACTCATTAAATTGTTTTAAACGTTATTAACTGCGTTGTAATGCCAAAACACTCAAGTTCACACCGTTTTACTCAACTGTGTTTTGTTGACCAGCTTTGCTTGATTTTCACCAAAACGCACATAATGTCAAACAAAACGTGCGATCGAACGATAAGGTTTTGCAAATCTTTGGTGGAGAACTTTGTTCTCGGTGTAGTTGTGTTTTAATATTTTATTCAAAAATTTCATAATAAAATTATTGCGCCCCCGGGTGGACTCGAACCACCAACCTTTCGGTTAACAGCCGAACGCGCTAACCAATTGCGCCACGGAGGCGATAAATTTCTAAGTTCCAAGTCAATTGAATTTTTTTTTTTTTTCATAAGGGTGTGATTATTAGGGGTATAAAGCTTTAAGTTGGCAACGCTATTTGAACTGGCGGCCATTTTGTCAGCTGTCAAGTGATTTATTATACCCTATCCCATAGGGGTATATAAGTTTTGATACATAGTTTGCAAAATAGAGAAATAAGCTCAAAGCATATGGATCGACTCCGAATCGATAGCTGAGTCGATTTAGTCATGTCTATCCGTCCGTACGTCAGCAGTTTTTGGGTATCAAATTTTAAGCTAGAATGATGAAATTTGTTACACATGTTCGTTGTTTCTCCCGGCAGAACAAGTGTAATGAATTTTGAAATCCGCCCACTGCCACGACCCTTTTTAATAAAACTCCAGTTTTAGGCCACATCGTTTATGATTTTGAAAAATAGGCTGAGGACCTTATGTAAGAAATCCTAGTGTTTATAATTCGTTAATACAAAGTTTTTTATCACGCCCACTTTTTGGGGGCGTTTTCAGTAAAAAAAAATGTTTCGGTAAAATTTTAAACATTTTGAAAAAAGGTTTTGATGCGAAATCATTGGTTATGGTAATCTAAACATTTCCATCAAATATCATTTTAACCCACGCCCACTTTTTGGAGGCGTTTTCATACAAAAACCATTTTTATACACTGCATCATAGCATAATCAGGCGAAAAACGTTGTTTTTTGTCGAACCATAAGAGATTTTGATAAACTGTCTGAACAAAATGTTGTGACAATGACATTTTCTATATTTAATCGCCAAAAAGCCGACATTTTGGGGCTCCAACGATTTTGATTAAACTTCATATCTACCATAAGCATATTAGTTGCAACAAAACTGGTTTGGTTTGGCATTTCAACATGAATAGACTGACGTCTGAACATCGCTTCCAAATTGTGCAAATTTATTTTGAAAATCATGGTTCTGTTCGAAATACGTATCGCGCACTACCTCCGTCCATTTTACGGTCAACTAAGTCCATCAGAGCAATTAATTCGAATAAGTATGGAACGTTTTCGCACCACGTTTTATCTAAATGATGATATGCATCCACAGAGACGTTGTCCGCGTACAGAAGGAGTCATTGATGCAATAGATCTTAGCGTAGAGGAAGACCCGATTGAGGAAATGGATATTTGTCCATCCACTTTATGGAAGATTTTGCGGACAGATCTTGGTTTGCGTGAGATGAAGCTCACTTTTGGTTGAATGGATACGTCAATAAACAAAACTGCCCTATTTGGAGTGATGATAATCATCAGGGGTGTGTTGAGAAACCTTTACATCTACAAAAACTGAATGTTCGATATGCTTACACAGCTCGTGCCACTATTGCTCAGATAAAGGAAACGTTCGGTGAACTCATAATTTCGCGTTTTGGTCATGCGAATTTTAAGAACCATACGAGCTATACAGCGTTATGCCCCTGGCCCAAAAACTCCGCATTGGACGTTTAATATAGCTAGGACATGTATAACGAATGGACACCAATACTCCGGCTCGCAGAGTCTTCGATTCCCAGCCATACGTCGGACGCAGTAGAAGAAGACCTCGCCTTAAGTGGCGCGCACAATTAGAAACCGACTTGGACTGCGCAACTGGAGGCAGTAAGCAAAGGACCAGGCTAATTGGAAAGGTATGTTGGTTGATGCCCAGGTTCATTCTGGACTGTAACGCCACTTAAGTTAGTAAGTAAGGTCATGCGAATTGGACTCAAAGATCGTGCGATTTAACGCTGCTTGACTATTTTCTGTGGGGATATGTGAATTCGGCAGTCTACGCCGATAAGGCTGTAAACCCGTAACGATTGACCACTTGGAGGACAACATTCGCCGCGTTATTGCTGATATACGGCCACAAATGTTGGAAAAAGTCATCGAAAATTGAACCTCCGGATTAGACTACGTCCGAGACCGCCGTGGCGGTCATATGCCATAGTTCGTCTCTATAAATGCTGTCGTATGCGGCTTTGAAATCGATGAATAGGTTGTGGGTATCGATTTGAATACTTAAGTTTTTTCCAGAATCTACCGAAGTATGAAAATTTGATCGGTTGTGAACTTTCCTGGCCTAAGACCACACTGATAAGGGCCGATCGGGTTGTTGATAAACGGTTTCAGGCGTTCACATATTACGGCAGATAGCATCTTGTAGGCGATGTTGAGGAGACTTATGCCTCTGTAGTTGGCGCAGTTTAGAGGGTCTCCTTTTTTGTGGATCGGACAAACGATGCTGAGGTTCCGTTCTTCAGGCAGACTTTTTTCCGACCAGATTTGGCTAATGAGTTGGTGGATGTTTCTTACCAAGTCATCTCGGCCGGCTTTGTAAAGCTCCGTGGGATGGCCGTCATTTCCGGCAGCCTTATTGAGCTCGAGTTTAAATATTGCTATACGCACTTCACGAGTGGTTGGCAGTTTTCGCTGTCGTTGCCAATATTGAATGTTTCGTTTTGCCTGACAGTGGTATGTTGTACCGCCGTTTAACAGTCTACAGAAGTGGTTCTTCCATATCCTCAGCATCAACTGTTTCTCAACGAATATATTTCCTGGTTCATCTCGGCAGGATTCGAGCCTTGTATTCTTGGCTTCGACGTTTTACACTTTGGTAAAACTTTCGAACATCGTTCCTGGAGAAGCACATCTCTAAATCCTCGATCACGCGCTTTTCTTGCTTTTTTTTTCCTTTCTGAAAACCCGGTGTTCTTCCCTTCTTCTCTGCCTTGAGAGCTCAACGGCAGTTCTCGTCTTCACCTGCAGCTTAGCCTTGTAGGCCTCGTTCTTGGCTGCGAGCATCTGTCGGCACATCATGGTTGTTGAATTGATGAACGAAAAAGACAGTAATCATGGCTCTATAGCGGTCACCATTGACTAAAACATTCTGGTTAGCATCGTTTTTTTAAGGAAAAAGGCGTCAATTGTTCCATCAACCCATAAAGCACACCAAACAGTAACGGAACGGTGTCTCAACATACACTTGAGGATTATTATCTCTACAAATACAGCAGGCTTGTCCATTCAACCAAAAGTGAGCTTCATCGCTAAACAAAATTCGTTGATAAAAATTGGGGTGAACGGTAATCTTGTTTTGGGCCCATTTACCAAATCTACGCACTGCTTAATGATCCTGTGGCTTCAAGTCTTGCAGGAGTTTGATTTTGTAAGCACGCAAACCAAGATCTTTCCGCAAAATCTTCCATATGGTGGATGGACACATACCCAATTCCTGATTCGGGTCTTCCTGTGTACTACGCTTTACAGCAGTAATGACTTCTTTTGTACGCACTGTACAACGTATCTGTCGATGCGTATTACCATTTAGAGTAAACGTGGTGTGAAAACGTTTCACGTACTTAATCGAATTAATTGCTTTGATGGCTGATTATGTTGACCGTAAAATGGACGTAGTGCGCGATACTCATTTCGAACAGAACCATGCTTTTCAAAATAATTTGCACAATTTGGAAGAGTTTTTCATGTTGAAATGACAAACGAAACTAAAAATAAATCACTTGACAGCTGACAAAATAGCCGCCAGTTAAAATAGTGTTGCCAACTTAAAGTTCTATACCTCTAAAAAAACAAAAAAATCAGCCTTTACTATATAAGGCCTACGGAAATAATTGGTTGTGGAGATTAAATTGAATTGCCTTATAGAGGAATAATTGTTAGTTGGGCTGTCCCAAACCGCCAAATTGTCAGATCGGATTAAATGACAAGAAGTTAGTCCATTAACTCTTCCTTAACTCACCTGGTTCTCATACTGGTTTAACCTCATGCTGGGTTAACCAATGATTCTCCTTCCCAAACGTCCGAACCGATGCCGATGGCAAGAAATAGGATAGGAAGTGTTTTTATAAAAAGCTTGACTAAAAAGTAAAAATTTCTCCTGTTTGAAATGGCTGAAATTTGAAACATTGACCTCATAATATACCGCTTGCCGTCAAAGACAACCAGGCAAATCGATGTTAGCTAAGTGATTCTAACTTAATTCTGGTCCGACACTTCTTTAAAATCGTGGGTTGTTTGGCTATTTTCAAAAAGTATAATTGGGTCCTTTGAAATTTGAAAATTTTGGCGTTATTATTTCTTTCACACATCGTTATATCTATGACATTCCCTAAGTTTAAAATTAAATCTGCTAGACATCCATCCCAACATGAATTGATGACATATCTCACCGCAAAGTGGAACCAATCAATCCACCATGGTGGCGAAAGCAAGATTGATGCGCTTGATATTTCAAAGGCATTTGACAGGGTTTGGCATCAAGCCCTTCTGTCGAAAATGCGTGCATTTGGAATCGACGAAAAACTTCTTCTATGGATTAGACATTATCTTTCGAAACGTTCAATTCAAGTTGTTTTGGATGGCTTCAAGTCTGTAACTCACCAAATAAATGCTGGTGTCCCTTAAGGCTCAGTTTTGTCTCCGACTCTCTTTCTCATTTTTATAAAACATCTCCTGTCTGCAACTTCTAATCCAATTCATTCCTTCGCTGATGACAGTACCCTCAGCTTCTCATATTCGTTTACAGGTCCTCGTCCCTCACCTTCGAACGTGGACTCTAAACGCCAAAATATGTTAAGCTCATTGAATTCCGACCTTGACAGCATTATCAAATGGGGTAAGTCTAATAGAGTGGAATTCAATGCTTCCAAAACACAATGCTGTCTTCTGTCATTAAAGCGTAACCAAAATCTAGAGCCATTATCCATGAATGGCACTTACGTCGAAGAAACCGAAAAGCTTTCCATGCTAGGTATGTGTGTTAGTAACGACTTACGTTGGAACGACCACATATTCGAAGTTGCTAAAAACGCAGCGAAATGTCTAGGTTTCCTAGACATCTGATCTGGCCACAATATATAAAGCGTTTATACGCCCAAAACTTGAATTCAACGCCCATGTCTGGTCAGGTGCACCAAAATCAACATTGCACCTACTAGATAGGATTCAAACACGTGCGAAAAAACTTATAGGAGACATAAGAATAGCGAACTCCTTAGTTTCGCTTGAACACCGTCGAAACATCTCCTGCCTTACCTTGTTTTATCGCTATTTTAACAACCAATGTTCAAATGAAATAGCCAGCTGCATTCCTCCCATTCAACAATTCAGCCGCAATACTCGTTACGCAATGAATGCAAATCAGTTTACCCTCAAGCCTATCTTCGGACGTACGCTGAAAAATAGGGATTCATACATAAACCGAACAACACAAATGTGGAATGCTCTACCAAACTCTGTTTTTCCTTTCCATTATAACTTACAGACATTTAAAACCAATGTGCATCGGTATCTCCTTTCTTTTTATCCCTAATTTCCTTAACGCCCGCACTGTGCTAAAACATATAAAGGGTATTCATAACCCCTTGAGTGCGCGCAAATTATAAAAAAAAAAAAAAAAATTAAAAGCAACTCGATCTACTAAAATTTTGTCTAACAAAACCGGCCCACCATTTCATGCCTCTACTGTGACTTCAACACCCACAACTAAAGTCAAACCCATACACATGCGCAACTTTCATTTCAAACATTTCATAGCTCATACAGTCATACAGTCATACAGTCATATAAAGTGTTTGTCCAAGAGAATAATAAAACATGATGTCATTAAACCGCACGTTGAGAGCATACCAATCAGTGGACGTGTCGTCTTCATCAAGCACAATCGACTATCGAGTCATGTGTGCAGGTATACGTCTCCACCTTTAACACCCGAGACGAATTGTGTTGGTCCCAATCCCAAGTACTCGCAAGACCATAGAGCCGAATGTATCTACGACCTCATAGAATCAGAGCCTGAGCGGTGAGCTGCAATAGGTTTCATTAGAATTCAAAACTGAAAATCATGTATTTACACTTTTGAGGAACATGCTGTTGCATGTGAATAATGATGGACGCTTCAGGACGGTGATAATTTGAGTAAAATGTGTGCAGCACAATTGACATGGTTTATGTGTTTAACTTTTGCAAAGAAAACTTCCCTTGAAGGTTGGGCTCACAAGAAAATTTAAATGGAAACAGGATTAAATGAAAATCACACAAAAAAGAGGGAAGACAATGCTGTCAATTATCTCTTGCCGATATAAGGGTACACCTGATTACCACTGATAGGGTTACCACCCCTCTGTAAAGTCAATTTTTACATGTCCTAACGAAAACAAACTTTTTTGTGTCAGATAATGAAAAAATTTCAAAGCTCAATCTTGTGTTGAATATCGAAGACATACAGTTACCAAGGTTATTCAGCAAAGTTGCAAGCGAAGACAAGCGCTGCAATTGAGATTTGTAGGCAAAAAAGATGGAAAAACCACGTCTTTTCAGAAAAAAAAGGAAAGCATGCAATCGAAGACATATGTAGTTCCGACTCAAGAAATAGCCACAGTCTTCAATAGGCAAAGACTTCGGCAGATAGAATGCCGTAATGCAGAATGATCAACTGATGACCAACAACCTGATCAGCTCTCATCAGTATGGTTTTATGCCAGGAGAGTCCACAAACTGATCAAATCATCACATTTCGGCAGATCCTGGAAAAAAAAAACTTAGAGGTCCAAAACGATACCTATATGCAAATACAAATATTTGGCGCAACATGCTCGTTGGTACCCAGGGCCGAACTTTCTCACAACCTTTCACGTGTGCTTGTGTACTTCTTGCACGATGGCGAGACCTCCTATTTTATGTCGACTCCGAACGGCGTATTTGAGAGAAGCTATTCTTGACAATTGGGCATCCGCACATGAGACGAGCTTTACTCTGGCATAAGACCGGTTTCATTCAATACTCCAAGCGCACACGAGACGAAAATGCCGGCAGAAGAAATTGTAGACCTGAAACCCTTTTCATTGTGTTTTCAGGGTGTTTTTTTAGAGGCATAAAACTTTGCATTGAAAATTAAACACAAGAAAATCGTTTTAATGCCCAACAATTTTCCTCTATTGGAAGGATAATTTTATGCCATTAATGCTAAATATGATTTCGGGCATGTGGCCTGTGGTTCGAATAAATCCAAGTCTAGGGATCCAATTTTCAACCTTTTTTCGAGCATTTCGGCAACGCCAAGAAAGTTGGCTTCCAAGTGCCCTAACGTTTCTGGTTTGTTGGCGTAGACGAGCGACTTCACAGATCTCCAAAGAAAATAATCCAATTGTGTCAAATCTCACGATATTGGTGGCCAATTGACAGGTCCAATCCGCGAAATGATGCAGTCATCGAATTTTTCTTTCAATAAATCGATTGCGACGTGCGCTGTGCGGCATGTAGCCCCGTCTTGTTTTTTTTTTTTTTTTATAATTTACACGTACTCAAGGGGTTATGAATACCCTTTATATGTTACCACAGTACGAGCGTTAGAGAAGGAGAAGAAAGAGAGTGATAGGAAAGATTTTGGATGTAGTGGAGACTTAACTCCATGGGTGGTGTCCGAACTAGCTTCGGGGAGTCACTTTTTCTTGTGTTCGTTAAATTTGAAGAAATTCAAGATGGTGTGCATACTTTTGGTATTACACCGACCTTTTTATTTCTTTTTTAAATAAAAGTGAAATGGATTTTGGCTGGGATTGAACGCACAACCTTCCACTCAACAGACGAACACATTACCACTACACCGCGGCCCCGTCTTGTTGGAACCACATCTCATCCACATTCATGCCATTAAATTCGGGAACAAAACAGTCGGTTATCATGGCTCTATACCGCTCTTCATTAACGGTAACTGACTCTGCAGCATCATTTCGGAAGAAGTATGCCCGAATGACTCCTCGAGCCCATAGAGCACATCAAACAGTCAGTTTTGTGGATGTAATGGCGTCTCAATGGTCTCGCGTGGATTCTCTTCACTCCAATTGCGGAAAATGCGGCCACATCACTGAACAAAACTTTGCGAAGAAAATCAGCATCGAGATCAATTTTATTTTCGGCCCATACACCAAAATCACAACGCATTGCATGGTATCGCGGCCTTAAGTCCTGCACAAGCTGGGTCTTGTAAGGTCGTAAGCCAAGATCTTTACGCAAAATCTTCGATAAAGTTGATGGACAACGCTCCAATGGTTTCTCCCGGGGGTACTCTTTAACACTTTGCTCTGCAGCGTCAATTGTTTCTTCGGTGCACACTGTTCGACGTCTTTGCGGATGCGGATGCGTGTTATAACGATCCATGGTTAACCGAATTAATTGCTCTGATGGACGATTATGTCGACCATAAAATGGACAAAGCTTGCGGTAAGCTTTGCGAACTCAACCATTTTTTTTTTTCGAAATAAATCTGCACGATTTGCAAGCGTTCTTCCTTTGTCAACCTGTTTATGATGAAATGGCAAACCAAACTGAACATTAGAGTGGCGCCCGACTTGACCGCAAAATGTCAGTTTTATCTCTATTTGAAAAACCAACCTCTAAGAAGAAACACCCGTTATTTCTATCGAAATTGACATTTGCCTTGAGTACTTTTGACAATTCGCAAGCTCTTAGGTTTGTGTCAGAATACGTTGATGTTGAGAGCCGAACGACATGAGAGCCGAACGACATAATCAAATTTTCAAACATAAAATGGTGAAAAATGTGTTTGTGTTGGTTTTCAACCATTTTCTCTACATTTACCTCAGTGGCGGTGATGCCAACCAGAAATTCAAAAAGTCTGTAGAAAAAAGTTAAAAATTCTGCAGAATTCTGTATTTATAATTAACGAAAATCTGTAGGAATACAGATTTTTTTTTACATATTAAAAAGATCGAAAAATGTAAATTTGGGTAGCCTGAAACAGAGATATTTATTTGGATTATCGTTTATTCACAATCTGAATCACTCGAATCGTTAATACTCGTAGTTTTGGCCTTTTTTTTTAAGTCATACATATTACTGTTAAATAGCTGACCGTATTCTTCAGAAAGTTGTACATCATAGCAGGGAGTTAGAAGTGCACTTTTTGTAAACAGCAGCCCCGTTAAGGTTTTCGTTGAAAGCTTATTCCTTAATTTTGTCTTCATTAGATTTATTGACAGGCGCTCTACATTTGCACTACTATGAGGCAAACACAATAGTGTTCTTACAAATTCTGAGAGCAATCGGAACATACAGGTTCTATCACCTTTTTCTAGTTTGGATATATATCTCCAAAAATGTTCTACTTCAACATGGTTCTCTGAAGAAAATGGTAACGTCATGTTCCTTAATACTCTCCATTCTCGATCGAACTCCGTCATATTCTTAGGTGCAAGTTCTAGAAACGATAAAAGTACGCAATTCTCAATAAAATGATTAACAGATTGAAACCGTAATTACCTGGAAATAGAGTACTCAAATGTGCAATAGAAGGTATTTTTCTTTTTAATGTTGAGTTCAAAAGCGTTTCTGGATTTAAAAACTTCAGACCTTTTTTTTGACAGATCACGTGTGAGTCGTGTCATGTTATTTTTGTTTAGTATTGTTTGGCATTTCATAATGGAAAGACTTACGCGTGAACAACGCTTACAAATTGTTCAACTTTATTATGAAAATTCACGTTCTGTGAGGAATGTGTTTCGTGCACTTCGCTCAACTGGTCAACATAATCGGCCTACTGAGCGTACTATTCGCAACACCATCACCCATTTTGAGACCCAGCATTCATTATTGGATAATAGACTTTTTTAGACTTTTTCCTGTGGGGATATGTAAAGTCAAAAGCTTATGCCGACAAACCCGCTTCGATTCAGGTCTTGGAGGAAAACATCACGCGTGTCATTCGCCAGTTACCAGTCGAAATGCTCGAACGAGTGATCGAAAATTGGACTCAACGGATGGACCATCTGCGACGTAGCAACGGCCAACATTTGATAGACATAATCTTCAAAAAATAAATGCCAAAAAATGTTCTTTCAAATGATAGTAAACATTCTCCATTAAATTTGAATTTTCTGTGTTTTTTAATTTAAAAAAAAAGGGAACCTCGAAATGGATCACCCTTTATTTAGATTCATTTTCCCAAGATTGACAGTATTTTTGCTTGTATCGCGATTTTTTCTTCTTTTTTGGAGTTTTCTTTTCGAAACTTTCATCACTTGAACTCATTGTAATTTTTTTTACTACGCGTTAATGTAACTTCAACAAGCAATAAGAAATAATGTCCCTCAAAAATATATAACGGTTACTTTACATGTGATCCGTATGAAATTGCTAAAGAATGACAGAGATAACTAGTGGCATAACAGATAAGTATACAAAAAAAATGGTTATTGCTGTCATTCACAGGTCAAATGGCACAGGAGAGAAGAATGTCAAATTCCCTATGGGTGGTTTACATGTTACAGTCAGTATAATTTGTACTAAATACATCGAAAGTAATAGATTTGTTATTATTTTAATGGAAATTGAAACTTTGAAATTTCTGTATATTTTCTTTTGATTTCTGCATTTCTGTAGGTAAGCTAAAAATTCTGTATATCTACAGACAATTCTGTAGGGTTGGCACTGAGTTAGTCCCCTCGCCTACAAAACCGGTTTCATAAAAAAATATGCCCGGAGCCCACTGTGATGTTGTCTGTTCGGCTCACAAAAAGCGTATGAGAGCCGCACGACATAAATCAGATGATTTGCCAGATCATCCCAAGAGGAGGGCCAGTGAAAAATCTCTAAGATGTCGCTACGGCTGGGAATCGAACCCAGACCTTATACGCGGCAGTTCATCGCACCAAACATCGCACCAAGTATTGACGGGCGCATAAAAGGTTTATGTTGACGAAATTGAACTGCGTTCCCTAATATCTTGAAAATATAAGACTTCTTGCCTGAGTCTGGCACTTTTGGCTATTCCACATCCGAATAGCCGATGTTTCTGCTCACTATAACACGATGGGTAGTAGATGTCTGAGTTTTCATCTTATTTTTGCCCAGGAAATATGATTAGATGGGCCAATCGTATTTCCTGGATGGCAGTAATGTTTGCTTTTGAGGAGCTTAGGGCTTCGGCTAGTTGTTCGGCTGCAGCTCTTCTATTAAATGTCCAAGTGCAGATACAAACTTCGTTGTCCTTTTTTCGTTTAGCATGGTCGACAACAAAAAAAATCAGTCCGTTCCGAGGATCTTGGTTGCTTTGTTATAATGACCTCTTATCCGAATATTTCGAAGAAGCTCATTTAAATTATTTACTTTGTCCATTCTGGCTAGGACTGTAGATGACACTGTTGACTTCATCCTGGGGATACTTTCGCTGCCACTGATGGAATGGAATATGTAAATTAGTGTGAGTAGGGGTTTCTCCACTCCCATCTGCTGCCGCCAAGATTTTACAAAAGGATTGAGACCATATCTACGATCAAGGCATAAGGCACTTAGTGGTCGTTAGGTAAGGGCTCAGAATCGGAGTTAGTAGGCATTAGTTAGGTGAAATCTGTTTAGCTCGTCTATATATCTAGATGCTGTCGTATGCCGCTTTGAAATCGATGAATAGGTGGTGGGTATCGGTATGAATTTCTTGGATTTCTAGCAGGATCTGCCGAAGTGTGATGATTTGATCAGTTGTGGACATTCCAGGCTTAAAACCGCACTAAAATGTGCCGATCTGGTTGTTGTTAAACAGTTTCAGGCGTTCACATATTATAGCAGATTGGATCTTGCAAGTGATAGTGCTGAGACTTATGTCTCTGTATTTGGCGCAGTTCAGAAAGTCTCCCTTTTGTAGATCGGGCAATCGTTGCTGAGGTTCCATTCTTCAAGCATATTTTCATCTGACAAAATATGGCTAATAAGTTGGTGGATGTTAATTACCAAGTCATCACGACCGGCTTTGTAAAGCTCGGTGGGAAGGTCATTATTTCTTGCAGCCTTGTTAAGCTTGAGTTTAGATAGTGCTTCCCTTCACTTAGGTCTGGGGTTTGACAGTTTTCGCTGTCGTCGCCAATATTGAATGATTCGTTCTGCCTGACAGCGGAATGTTGTTCGTTATCGCCCTTTAAAAGTCCGCAGAAGTGTTCTTTCACATCCTCAACATCGACTGTGTTTCAACTACGAAAATTCCTTGTTCATCTCGACAGGATTCCGTTCGAGCCGTGTATCCTTGGCTTTGACGTTTTACACTCTGATAAAACTTAACATCGTTCCTGGTGTGGCACCTCTGTATATCCTCGATCGCGTGTTTTTCTTGCTTTCTGAAAAGCAGGTGTTTTCCCTTCTGATTTGCCTATAGAGCTCAATGGCAGCTCTCGTTTTCACCTGCAGCTTAGCCTTGTAGGCCTCGTTCTTAGCTGCGAGCATCTGTCGGCGTTTCTCTTCAAGCCAGAGGTTTCTTGCTGGTGGGCGAGAGAAATCTAGCATATCAGCTGTGGCTGATCTAATGGCTTGTTGTAATCGTTGCCATTGTTCTTCGACATTCGAAGTTGGTGAGGTGTTAAGGGACCATTGTGAGAAGGCCCTGGCGATCGCTTGCTATTGCAGTCTTTCGACATTAAATTGATTCACAGTATTTCTGTTGGATCACAGTAATGTCTGCTTAGTAGCAGTTTAGGGCCTCTCTTAGTTGTTCCCCTGCAGCTCTCCTGTTTACTGTTCTCACATTAGCAGGGTCGTCAACAATCAAATCAGTTCTTTCCGAGGCTATTGGTTGCTTCGCAACAATTTGTTTTTTCTATAGGTGGGTAGGTAACCGAAAACAGAATCCCCAACCCGGGGTATAAGTATCCACTACCGGATTGAGCGCTGCCGTCGGCTTATATCCTTTGCTATAGCTGAACGACGAACCGATATTAGAATATTCCTTCTCGTTCTCTGGATTTATATATTAAGATCTCATAGTTCGATGGGTATTGTTACATTTAGGATACCCTTCTTGTTTGTAGCCCTATGCTTACCTTAAAAATATGAGACTCTTCTCTGCACCCAGACTAAGAATTGGCGCTATAGCACTATTTATCTTTCCAAACCCTTGGAGGATATTTATATCTTCAAGGTCTGTCCTATTTCATATTTTTGTATTTGCAACTTTTTTGTGGGATTCGAGAAGTCCACCAACATATTCGTATATAAAAAAAAACAAAACATATTCGTCCTAATAAAATGGCCAAGTCTCGCAGTTCATTCATCTCTCTCGAATGGCTAAAAATTGCGTTTTTAAAAAATAGTGGCCTCCTCGTTAGGTATTCTTGCTTGAATAAAGTTTAAACGCAGACCAGACAAAGTGTTAAGGACTGAGTACCAACCTCAAGCCATTTTAAAGTTTATCACATCGAAAACAGCATTATAAAACCTCTTTTCATGCAAATTTCCTCCTACAACAGACTCAACCCCCTAGACCGCCGATTCTTCGCGCCAAAACCACTATCAACATCCTGTGAGTAAATAAACCTCACCAACTATGAGTAATCCCTAACCGCGCGTATACGATGACTAACATCGTTCGCAATGCGCGTGTCCTCTTGAAAGCTTTTATCCACCATCCCGTATCTACGCCTCACATAAATACACACTCTCATAGCACGAGTATAAGGATAACAATCCAATGTCCCTACTAAGCCACTCAAACGAAATTTATGTCAAATACTCTTGTGGCATGCTAGCCACATTTGTGAATGAAAAATCCACCCTCCTACCTTTTGGTACTGCCACCTAGTGGGTGGTTGGGAATTAGTCAGCCCTATGATTTGCTACGAATTCCTGGAAAAGGATCTCATTATATATTATGAATGGAGGACGCGGCTTTAGTATACCATTCAGTGGGAGGACGTGGTTGAATGTTTTACCTTGAATTGCCGCTAGTGACTCATTCATGCACCCCTACAATGGGCCATCACGTGTAGGCTGTACAATTCCCCCCCGAACAACAAAGTTTCGCGATGGCGTTATAGATGGTTCTAGGAATTTCGCAAATCACACACACGACTAGTGTGAGTTGCATGAGAATTTCACAATCCAGAAACTAGCCAAAATCCGGCCGGGCTGCATATCATTAGAGTTTTCCACTCGACGACGGCCTGTCAAACGTTGCAAGGGTTCTTCTAACCTAGCAAATGTGAAGAACGTCGTTTTGATTGTGGTAGGTTTTTGTTGAGGAGGGTTTTTTTTGTAGTAGCTGATGGTTGATAGGCTGCGCTTGTACGTGTAGAAGCGCCACCATATGCGTGATGTTTTGCTAGGTCTTAGGACCAGACTAGACGACCCCAAAGTCTGACAGACGTCAGTCTGTTCGGTGTGCTGCAGTGACTAAGCAATGAGCTAGATACACAGCACTATATTATGATTGAATGTGGATGAGCACAAATGTCAACAATCAATAAAGTCAACAACTGTAAAGTGCATTTGTCATTGTGGTAGGGAGGGATATTGACAGTGAATTGACAGCTGATGTAAGACAGCTCTGACACTTACACAATGAGTTTGATCCCAATAGATTGTGGACATTGATACGATGAGTTGCAGACGTATTTGAGAACGTATTGAGCTTTTTGTTTTGTTGATTTTCCAAACGAAGTTTTCGCACGCAGTTAGTCCAATTAACTGTCACGAGAAACCAATTTTGTTGACAGCCAAGATGAAATTTAACAAGGGTAACATGGAGATGGTTTTGACAATTTGAGTGGGCTGATTTGAAGGTTGTGGTTGTTCTACATTGAATGGGTTTATTTAAACTGTTTGTGTTTGGTATGTATATATGACAAACTGAATGATTACTTACATGTGTGGGAGACAGACAGTTGGTATAGATATTATGATTACACCATGGGATAAGGGATAGCATTACCCGTGACACTACACAGACTTACGAAGTACAGAAACTTTAACCCGAATTAGGCCCAGAAAGTTGTAAACATATGGAATAAGAACTAAAGGCTTAAGGTCATTTCTCCAAATTTAGGTCATCTGAAATAAAAAAAAAGTTATAGATGTCACCATAAATTGAATTCAACTGCCTTACATTGTTAGGTTAGAGTGGCTGCCAACGATTCGCCAGCACACTTGGACTAGTTGTTTGTAAAGGGTGATCCATTTCGAGGTTCCCTACTTTTTTAAAGAAAAAAAAACACAGAAAATTCAAATTTAATGGCGAATGTTTATTGTCATTTGAAAGAACATTCTTTGGCATTTATTTTTTGATGATTATGTCTATCAAATGTTGGCCGTTGCTACGTCGCAGATGGTCCATCCGTTGAGTCCAATTTTCGATCACTCGTTCGAGCATTTCGACTGGTAACTGGCGAATGACACGCGTGATGTTTTCCTCCAAGGCCTGAATCGAAGCGGGTTTGTCGGCATAAGCTTTTGACTTTACATATCCCCACAGGAAAAAGTCTAACGGTGTGATATCACACGATCTTGGTGGCCAATCGACCGGCCCAAAACGTGAAATTATGTGCTCACCAAAATGTTCTCTCAATAAGTCCATTGATTGATGCGATGTGTGGGAAGTGGCGCCGTCTTGCTGAAACCAAATGTTGCCGAGATCACGAGCTTCAATTTCAGGCATCAAATAGTCGGTTATCACGGCAAGATAACGGTTGCCATTGACGGTTACGTTCGCACCGGCATAATTTTTAAAGAAATATGGACCGATGATTCCACCGGCCCACAAACCACACCAAACCGTTGTTTTTTCTGGATGAAGTGGCAGTTCTTCAATCTCTTCAGGTTGCTCTTCGTCCCAAATGCGGCAATTTTGTTTGTTTACATACCCATTGAGCCAGAAATGGGCCTCATCGCTAAACAAAATTTGCCTCGAAAACGTCGGATCTTCTTGGAACTTTTCAAGAGCCCATAGAGCGAAGCGATGTCGCTTGAGAAGGTCGAGCGGCTTCAGTTGTTGCACAAGCTGTATTTTGTACGCTTTCAATTTAAGATCTTGACGTAAAATGCGCCAAGTCGTTCCATACGTCAGTCCGAGTTGCTGCGAACGGCGCCGAATCGACTCTCTACGGTCTTCGTGTACACTCTCAGCTACGGCCGCTATATTTTCTTCACAGCGTGCTGGACGTGGTCTATTCGGTCGAATATTATCCAATAATGAATGCTGGGTCTCAAAATGGGTGATGGTATTGCGAATAGTACGCTCAGTAGGCCGATTATGTTGACCATAAGTTGAGCGAAGTGCACGAAACACATTCCTCACAGAACGTGAATTTTCATAATAAAGTTGAACAATTTGTAAACGTTGTTCACGCGTAAGTCTTTCCATTATGAAATGCCAAACAATACTAAACAAAAATAACATGACAGCATGACACGACTCACACGTGATCTGTCAAAAAAGGCTATTGAAAAAAGTATCTCTACTTGGATCACCCGTTACATACCACTTGAATCTTGTCCATTATCCCTGTTACCTGCAAGAAACCCAATCTGAGCTGTTAACGAGACGGAGGAGTCTTTTCGCATCTGTGTTTGTCAAATTGCTCAGATTTTGAAAGAAGTTAACTCCAAGATGGAGCTTTCTTTTGTCTGAAAGGGCCGCGTAGTTACTTAGAAGATGAAGAATTATTTCTTCTTCCTCTTCTTCGTCCTGAAGAATTTTTTCTTCTTCCTCTTAGTCCATAAAGCTGCTGCAGGAATTGCTTAAATGGATGCCTATCCTTACTGCGTGTCTACCTTTTAGACAGTGTCCAGTTATGACACCTATGGTGGCGCTCATATATGGTCTAGTGACCGAGATCAGTCCCTTGGATCTTCTTAAATCCAGCTTAGACCAAATTCCTTTGGTTATTTGACACATTGTGCCAAGACTCCGTCTGAGATTTGATTGAATGTTAGCATGCTGCGGTAGTAAACAATTTCATGTAGCGATAGAAATAACTATTGCACCCGGATCTGATACGACTGGTAATTTAGTCCCATATCTGGCGAGTTCATCAGCCTTACAGCTGCCTGGAATGTCACTATGCACCCAGCATAGGTAAGTGTTGAAATGCTCTGACATCTTTTTAAAAGATGAGCGGCCATCTAGGGTTCTCTTTGAGCTTGGCTGTCCAAGAAGCTGCAAATATTATTGGCAAATATTACATTCTCTTTCAGACAGAGATGCGTGGATGATTGGCAATCTAGGGTTGTCTTAGAATGTGTTAAGACTGCTTCCACGGCCGCTTGGCTGTCCGAGAAAATGCTTATATCCTTGGCAGATATTATATTCTCTTTCAGCCAGAGATGCAGAGATGATTGGGAATCTAGGCTCGTCTAAGTTTTTTTTTAGACTGATTCCAGGGATTTGATGGCCACTTGGCTGTCCGAGAAGATGCGAATATTATTGGCAGATATTACATTCTCCTTCAGACAGAGATGCGCAGCTGATTGGCAATCTAGGGTTATCTTAGAATTTGTTAAGACTGCTTCCACGGCCGCTTGGCTGTCCGAGAAGATGCGAATATTATTGGCTGACATTATATTCTCTTTCAGCCAGGATAGAGCTTCTTTGATCACAATGAGTTCCACCTGGAAAACGCTGAAATGATTAGGAAAACGGAAAGGCTGAGACTTCGTCTGTCTAAGAAGACACCAGTACCCACTCCCTGATTTGTTTTGGAGCCATCGGTATAAAAGTGAAATGAGCCATTTTGCTGATGTTTGTTACTTTTCCATGACGATCTGTCTGGGATACCTGGAAATTATTTTCAAAATTTAACCTGGTAAGGGTTTAATCGGTGTTTTGAGGAATATTTGTGTGTTGAGTTGCCAGTTTGTATATTCGATCATTGGATGTCTTTTAGTCGGATGGCTGAGTTAGCTGCCATTTGCTTGCCAAAAATATCATGGAACAGAACAGTGAAAGAGAATATTTAGTGCTGCTGAGGGTGCTGTAAGAAGTTTACTACCGATGAACAGATACGCAGTTTTTTGCACTTTGGCTAGTTTGTTGCTGTTTATAGCTACCTCTAGCGCTGTCCATCATAAAACTTACTACTCCATAGAGAAGCATAGCTCCTATAACCAAGACATAGAGTCAGTACTTGATACGAGGTTGCATATCCTATTTCATGCCTACTTGCAAGAATCCCGTACGAATGTCGCTTTCTTTACTATTTTGGTTGTGTTCGCCTTCCAGTTCAGCTTCCTGTCCAAAATAAGTCCAAGGTATGTAGCTTTATCTCAGAAGGCTATTTCGATTCCCTTAACTGACGGAGGGTGACTTGAAATATAATATTTCCTAGTGGACAGGACCAGTTCCTTTCGATAGTTTTTGGAGTTCGTTTTTGGAGAAATTCCTTGAGTATGTATAATCAGGTGCTTCCCTGGGACTGAGATAGCAACGTCATGTGCGAAGGCAATCACGTGGCAACCCTTTCTGATTCCAGGATGCGTAAAAGCTCGTTTACCATTAAGTTCCAGAGAAGACGGGACCTTGTCTGTTCATTCCTGACATGTCTTCGAAGCACCACCCAGTTTTGTGTTGATAAAACGGCTGTTTAATAGAAATTTGATCAACATTCCAAGTAAGCTATCGACTTTCAGTCATGTTAGCGCCTTAATGATAGCTCACGTTGTTAAAAAGCGCCATCAATGTCAAGATCCTATCTGCCGTAATATCTGAACGCCTGAAACCGTTTACCAACAACCTGATCGGCACTTATCAGTGTGGTTTTAGGCCAGGAATGTCCACAACCGATCAAATTTTCACACTTGGGCAGATCCTGGAAAAAACCCAAGCAGTCCAAATCGATACCCACCACCTATTCATCGATTTCAAAGCCGCATACGACAGAATTTATAGAGACGAGCTATACAGAGCCATGTCTAGTTTTGGTATACCGCCGAAACTCGTCCGTTTGTTTAGGATGACGATGGAGAATTCTCGCTGCTCCATCAGAGTCGGAAACGACCTCAACGACACATTCGATATCAAAAAAGGATTTAGGCAAGGCGATGCGCTGTCATGTGACTTCTTCAATCTGATTCTTGAGAGGATTGTGCAAAACTCACGAGCCAACACCAGAGGCACAATTTTCCAAGAATCTGTACAACTACTAGCATACGCCAACGATATTGACATCATTGGTAGGACTAAACGTGATGTCATAGCCACGTTTGCTAGTATAGAGAAGGAAGCGGCAAAAATGGGTTTAGCAGTAAATGAGGGCAAGACGAAGTATATGCTGTCAACACTAAAGGACACACAGCATCGACGAATTGGACAGAACGTCACCATTGACAGATATAACTTTGAGGTAGCTGACAACAACATCTCGTCAGAAATTAAACGAAGAATTACTCTTGCCAACCGCTGTTTCTTCGGGCTAAGAAGGAAATTCAGTAGTAAAGCCCTCACTCGAACTACTAGGGAGATCTTATATAAGACCCTGATCATCCCAGTCCTCCTCTACGGTGCCGAAGCATGGACCGTCTCAAAAGCGGATAATGAAATCCTTGGTCGATTAGAGAGGAAAATTGCGTTGACGGGCTATGGAGACGAAGATTCAACCAAGAACTATACGAGCTATACAGCGACATGCCCCTGGTCAAAAAACTCCGCATTGGACGTTTAAGATGGCTAGGACATGTAGAACGAATGGACACCAATACTCCGGCTCGCAGAGTCTTCGATTCCCAGCCAGACGTCGGAAGTAGTAGAGGAAGACCTTGCCTTAAGTGGCGCGCACAAGTAGAAACCGACCCAAACCAACTTGAAGTGCGCAACTGGAGGCAGTTAGTTAAGGACCGGTCTAATTGCAGAAGCATGCTGGTTGATACCGAGGTTAATTCCGGACTTTAGCGCCAATTAAGTAAGTAAGTAAGCAAGGCCACTATAGTCATTCACTGAAGTTATCTCTTAGCCTTCTATATATGTTTATGCAAAACTTTGCATTAAACTTGGCCAAGGATAACAACTTGATTCAGATACGTACAAATAGCTGTTACCAGAGTTCCGTCAATCCGTAACCTAGTGGCATGGGTAGGTACCTTCATATGCTGAATGTAATCAACCCGTCTAATCGGCTTCGCTAGAAACAAATCGATTAAAAATAATTAAATTCCTCTGAAATCAAAGATGAGGGCGAGATAGCAAACAGGATGTCTTCAATGCCAGCGGAAGGAAATTTCCTACGTTTCGTGCAAATAATCTGAAGACGAATTTCCTCGCCTCCTTATCGCCTGGTGTAATAAATTCAACTCTAGGCTCCTTTCAGCTAAATAAGTCACCTGTGCGAGAGATAATCCGTATCACGGCGTTCATGTCGAAAGTACATTAACAATCAGGACAAGCTCATACGCGAGAATTCTGTTACTACAAACACCCATCATCAACCCCAACAACACCGGGTTCCATTGTACAATACCAATCGATCTAACAACCCCGCGACTTTGATTGTTTCCTGGAAATCTAGAACTACGGCTGTTTGGCAGAAAAAAAAACCCAAACCATCAGTAAACGTGAGCCTTTTTCGAGCGAGACCCTGTTTCACATTCCAACGCTGCTAGAATTCAAAAAAGGCCGGGGCTAATAGAACTCGTGTTGGATGGCAGGCATTACCGATGCCAACGGTGAGACTACCTACACATACTGGCATATCGATTAAATCGCTAGTTGCAAGGGGTAAAACTCTCACTTGTCCTTGGTGGATGGAATGAAGGACATTGTTCGAGGTTGTTGCGAGTTGTTACCTTCGACAAGTTCAAGCGGCAGCCTTGACCAAAACATGACAAGCGAAAACCAACAACACAAAGATTGAATTATATACATTGTACCGCACGTGGCAAATTCGCGAATGGCGAATGTTTTATGGAGTGCTAGTGTTGAGTACATTAGGACTGCAACTTCGAGAGTGCCACGAATGTATTATTTACTCTGATAGAAATCATTAATTAAAAAGAAATTTATTTCACACGTTCTTTCTTGATGCGGACGGGGTTTGTTTGAATTAGGTGAACAGGTTTCGTTAGGTTGAATCAATTGGAGATTAAATCGGAGTTAGGTGTTGATTTCTGAGGCAGCATAAGACATGAACACACAATATGTATAAGTTAACCCACTCTTTTGTATTGCATTTAAAAAAAAAATTGCAATGTAGCCGTAAAGCTTAATTGAGAAAATATTAGTTGACGAAAACCCTTAAACGGTTGAGGTGGATTAGCTTCACAAACCCTGAAATGCTTGTTGAACTGGACCGGCTTGTTTCAGAAATTTCTTCCGTATACCTGAACTACGCACAATCTGTTCAAGCACGAGATTAAATAAATCGCATTATAGTTCATCTTCAGTTCGAATGCCGTTATACGACTCTGTATCGCGTGTCTTCTAGTGTTAGGCTACGCACACAGTAGTGCGAGAAAGCGATGCACTAGCGCACAGTGTAGCGATTTTTTTGCGACAATTTCGAGCTTCTTGCAAACCTCTCGCATGCTTTTCGCACACAAACTCTTCTGATTACTTTTTCAAGCGATTTGTGCGAGAAGTGTTTCTTTTGACGGTAAAAGAAAAAAAAATCGAACAGGTAATTTCAGTGCTTGTGTTTTCGTATCTTTTTTCGTATCTAATTATCGCATCTCGAATCGCTTCTCGTAGGCATCGCTTCCTCGTATCACTGCACGCGCAGCCCTAGACGACAGAAAGGGTGGTCCAACGAAAAACGCACGATGTTACATAATTACTTAAGTGGCGCTACAGTCCGGAATGAAACTGGGCCTCAATCAACATGCCTCTCCAATTAGCCCGGTCCTTAGCTAACTGCCTCCAGTTGCGCACTCCAAGTTGGTTGAGGTCGGTTTCTACTTGTGCGCGCCACTTAAGGCGAGGTCTTCCTCTACTGCGTCCGACGCCTGGCTGGGAATCGAAGACTCTGCGGGACGGAGTTTTAGTGTCCATTCGTTCGACATGTCCTAGCCATCTTAAATGTCCAATGCGGAGTTTTTTGTCCAGGGGCATGTCGCTGTACAGCTCGTATAGTTCTTGGTTGAATCTTCGTCTCCATAGCCCATCAACGCAAACGGGACCGAAGATTTTTCGAAGAATTTTGCTCTCAAATTGGCCAAGGATATCTCCATCCGCTTTTGAGACGATCCATGCTTCACCGCGTAGAGCAGGACTGGGATGCTCAGGGTCTTATATAAGATCTCCTTAGTAGTTCGAGTGAGGGCTTTACTACTAAATTCCCTTCTTAGCCCGAAGAAACAGCGGTTGGCATGAGTAATTCTTCGTTTAATTTCTGACGAGATGTTGTTGTCAGCGTAAATAGCGGAGACGCGATGAACTAAGTCACGTACTACCTCAAAGTTATATCTGTCAATGGTGACGCTCTTGGGTGTTGTAGAACGAGGGTAGACTCTGATTGGTTTTAACTTGGCAATGCCCAGTGTTGTAACTCTGACTACACATCAAGTGCTTATTTTTTACCTCCAAGTGGTAACCATCGGGTACTGGGGTCATCCAACCGGATTTGACTTGTTAAACGATAAGCGCGAGTGTTGACAACACGACGAAAAACAGCAACACTTTAAACAGCCCGGTCAGAATGGCACGGAATGAATATCCGGCCTGCTGTCAAAGGCGAACCTAGACAAGCTGCTTCGACATATTCGGACAACAGGTTATCAAGGAATTTCAAGGGTTGATCAGGCCCCTTGAACAGAGATGGTGGCGGATGAACCGAAAGGCCAACGGCAGCGCTCAATCCCGTAGTGGATACTGATGGCCCCGTGTCCTAGGGGTATCTAATAAATTTGAACTGGGCCTCCAGGTTGGGGGTTGTGCTTTGGGCTAACTACCCAATCACGGAAAAATCTAACGGCTACGAAGCAACTAATAGCCTCGGAAAGGACTGATTTGATTGTTGACGACACGGCTAAACGAAAAAAGGACAACGACGTTCGTATCTGCACCTGGAATGTGAGAACATTAAACACGAGAGGTGCAAGCGAACAACTAGCGGAAGCCCAAAACTGCTACAAGGCAGACATTACTGGCATTCAGGAAATACGATGGGATGGGCCGGGCAAAAAGAGGATGAAAAACTGTGACATCTACAACGGACCGTGTTAAAGTGAGCAGAAAAGGCGACTGTTCGGATGCGGATTCGTTATAAGTGCCAACCTTAAGCAAGAAGTCTTATATTTCCAAGACATTAGCGAACGCATTGTAACGATCCGCATCAAGGCCAAATTCGCCAACATTAGCCTTATATGCGCTTACGCCCCAACGGAGAAAAAAGATGATATAGCTTAGGACTGCTTCTATGAGCTCCTTGACGAAACCTATGAGCGACTACCGAAGTACGATGTTAAAATCGTGTTGGGAGATTTTAACGCAAAGGTAGGAAGAGAAGACATCTTTAGCAGTATTGTCGGAAAACATAGCCTACACGACAACACGTCTGATAACGGACTTAGGCTAATTGACTTCGCTACGAAACGAAATGCCACTATAGCTAGCAAACGGTTTCCTCACCTCGATATCCATAAGGGGGCATGGCGGTCTCCAGATCAACGAACGGTCAATCAAATTGATCACATAGCGATAGACAAGGGGCATGCATCCAGTATTTTGGAACATTCCGAGGAGCTAACATCGACTCGGACCACTACCTTGTTGCAGCCAAGGTTAGAATGCGGATATCCACTACGCCACAACAATCCAGAAATACTGTAAAAACAATTTTATGTCGAAAGACTGCAATCGCAAGAGACCGCTAAGACCTTCGCACAACGCGAATCCCTAAACCTCTCGATTAACACCATACCACGATGCCAACAAGCCATTAGATCAGCCGCAACTGATGTGCTGGGTTTCTCGCGCCCACCAGCAAGAAACCCCTGGTTTGATGAGGAATGACGACAAATGCTTGCAGTCAAGAACGAGACCTACAAGGCTAAGCTGGAGGTGAAGACGAGAGCTGCTATTGAACTCTATAGGCAGAGAAGAAGGGAAGAACACCGGCTTTTTAGAAGGAAGAAAAAAGAGGAAGAAAAGCGCGCGATCGAGGATATAGGGAGGTGCCACTCCAGGAACGATGTTCTGAAGTTGTATCAAAGTGTAAAACTTCAAAACCAAGGATACAAGGCTCGAACAGAATCCTGTCGGGATGAACAAGAAATTTTCTTAATTGAAACACAGTCCATGCCGAAGATATGGAAGAACCACTTCTGCAGACTGTTAAGCGGCGATGATTTCCAACATTCCGCTGTAAGGCAGGCGAGCCATTCAACATTGCAAACGATAGTGAAAACTGCCAACCACCCGACCTAAGTGATGTGACGATAGCGTAGCAATATCTAATCTCAAGCTTAACAAGGGTGCAAGAAATGATGGCCTTCCCTGACTTGGTAAGCAACATCCACCAACTCATTAGCCAAATCTGGTCAGATGTAAATATGCTTGAAGAATGGAAATGGAACCTCAGCATCGTTTGCCCGATCCACGAAAAAGAAGACCCTCTAAACTGCGCCAACTACAGAGGCATGAGTCTTCTCAACATCGCCTACAAAAATCTATCTGCCGTAATATGTGAACGCCTGAAACCGTTTACCAACAACCAGATCGGCCCTTATCAGTGTGGTTTTAGGCCAGGGAAGTCCACAACCGATCAAGTCTTCACACTTCGGCAGATCCTGGAAAAACCCCAAGAACTCCAAATCGATACCCACAACCTAATCATCGATTTCAAAGCCGCATACGACAACATTTACAGAGACGAACTATACAGGGCCATGTCTAGTTTTGTTATACCGCCCAAACTCGTCCGTTTGTGTAGGATGACGATGGAGAATTCTCGCTGCTCCATCAGGATCGGAAACGACCTCACTGACACATTAGATACCAAAAAAGGATTTAGGCAAGGCGATGCGATGCGCTGTCATATGACTTCTTCAATCTGATTCTTGAGAGGATTGTGCAAAACTCACGAGCCAACACCAGAGGCACAATTTTCCAAGAATCTGTACAACTACTAGCATACGCCAACGATATTGACATCATTGGTAGGACTAAACGTGATGTCATAGCCACGTTTGCTAGTATAGAGAAGGACGCGGCAAAAATGGGTTTAGCAGTAAATGAGGGCAAGACGAAGTATATGCTGTCAACACGAAAGGACACACAACATCGACGAATTGGACAGAACGTCACCATTGACAGATATAACTTTGAGGTAGTACGGGACTTTATCTATCTCGGCTCCGCTATTAACTCTGACAACATGATCTCGTCAGAAATTTAACGAAGAATTACTCTTGCGAACCGCTGTTTCTTCGGGCTAAGAAGGCAATTCAGTAGTAAGGCCCGCACTCGAACTACTAAGGAGATCTTATTTAAGACCCTGGTCATCCCAGTCCTGATCTACGGTGCTGAAGCATGGGCCGTCTCAAAAGGGGATGAAGAAATCCTTGGTCGATTTGAGAGGAAAATTCTTCGAAAAATCTTTGTCCCGTTTGCGTTGACAGGCTATGGAGACGAAGATTCAACCAAGAACTATACGAGCTGTGCAGCGACATGCCCCTGGTCAAAAAAAACTCCGCATTGGACGTTTAAGATGGCTAGGACATGTAGAACGAATGGACACCAATACTCCGGCTCGCACAGTCTTTGATTCCCAGCCAGACGTCGGACGCAGTTGCGGAAGACCTCGCCTTAAGTGGCGCGCACAAGTAGAAACCGACCTCAACCAACTTGGAGTGTGCAACTGGAGGCAGGTAGCTAAGGACCGGGCTAATTGGAGAGGCATGTTGGTTGAGGCCCAGGTTTATTCCGGACGGTAGCGTTCTGTCCAACTCGTCGATGTTGTGTGTCCTTTCCTGTTGACAGCATATACTTCTTCTTGCCCTCATGGACTGCTAAACCCATTTTTACCGCTTCCTTCTCTATACTAGCAAATATGGCTATGACATCACGTTAAGTCCTACCAATCATGTAAATATAGACGGCGTATGCATGTGATTGCACCAATTTTTGAAAATTCTGCCTCTAGTCTTGGCTAAGGAGTTTTGCACAATCCTCTCAAGAATCAAATCGAAGAATTTATATGGCAGTGCCTTGCCTAAATAATTTTTTGGTTTCAAATGTGTCGGTGAGGTCGCTTCCGAACCGGATCGAGCAGCGATAATCATCGTCATTCTGCACAGACGGACGAGTTTGGGCGGTATACCAAACCTGGCTGGAACTGGCTCTGTATATTTTCACTCCATAAATATTGTCGTATGAGGCTTTGAAATCGATGAATAGGTGGTGGGTATCCATTTGGGTTTTTCTTTCAGGATCTGCCGAAGGGTGAAGATCAAATCTTCACAGTTGTGGACTTAACTAACCTAAAACCACACTGATAAGAGCTGATCAGGTGGTTAGTAAACGGATTTGGGGCGTTCACATATTATAGGAAATGTTGAGGAGACTTATGCAGCTGCAGTTGGAGCGGTTCAGATTGTGTGCTTTTTTTTTGGATCAGGCAGACGATGCTGGGGTTCCATTCATCAGACATACTTTCTTCCGATCATATTATGAGTTGACGAGTGTTACTTACCAAATCATGTCCGCCGGCTTTATAAAGCTCGACTGTAATCTCAGCCCGTCTCTTTAAGTTTCAGTAGGCTATCCTCATTCCAGTAAGGTCTGGTGGTTCGTAGTTTTCGCTGTTGTGAACAATTGCGATGGTACGATCTATCTGACAATAGAAGGTTGTTCCTCAGTGCCGTTTAACAGTCTGCAGAGGTGGTTCTGCCATATCCTTAGCATCGACTGTGTCTCAACTAAGATCTTCCTTTTCCCATCTCGACGGGATTCTATTCAAGCCTTGTATACCTCGCTTTGACCTTATACACTTTGGTTTATCACCGATCGTGCGGTTTTCTTGGTCTTTTTTCTTCTTTCTGAAAATTCGGTGTTTTTTCCGTCTTCTCTGCCTATAGAGCTTAATAGCAACTCTCGTTGCAACTTGGCCTTGTAGGCCTCGTTCTTGGCTGCGAGCATCTGTCGGCATTCTTCATCAACCCAAAGGTTTTTTTTTTGCTGTTGAAAGGGAGAAACCCAGCACATCAGTTGATGCTGATCTAATGGCTTGTTGACATCGTTGCCATTATTCTTCGACATTAGATGGTTGTGGCAATGGTCTCTTGCGATTGTAGTCTTATGACATTAGCTGATGTTAAACCCCCGGAATGTTCGGACATCCAAAATATTATATGCATTCCGCTTGTCTATCTCAATGTGACCAAGTTGACAGAATGTCCGTTGATCTGGGGAACGCCATGTCCCGTTATGGATATCGAGGTGAGAAAACCGTGTGCTGGCTATAGTGGCATTTCGTTCCGGAGCAAATTCAATTAGTCCAAGTCTGTTGCCAGACGTGTTATCGTGAATAAATTTTGTCAAGAAGCTCGTAGAAGTAGTATTTCGCTATATCATCTTCCTCCTCTGTCAGAGCGTGAGTGCATAAAAGGCTTATATTGGCGGATTCATCCTTGGTGGGGAATGTTAAAAAACGTTCGCTGATGCCTTCAAGACATTTGAATACTTGACTATGTCTGGTATTTTCATTATCTATACATCCGAATCTTCACTGTTTCTGCTCACTAAAACACGGCACATAGCAGATGTCATAGTTTTTCATCCTCTTTTTTCCCGGTCCATCTCATTGTATTTCCTGTATGGCAGTAATGTCTGCTTGGTAGCATCTGGGGCTTCCGCTGGTTGTTCTTCTGCATTTCTCCTGTTTATTTTTCTCAATTTGCAAGCGTAGATGCTAATGTCGTTTCCGATTTCTGTTAACCATGGTCGTCAGTTATTTCCAAGACTCTGCTTCGTAAAAACATTTTTTTTCCATGACTGTGTAGTTACGTTATAGCATAACCCCCAAACCAGAAAGCCAGTGCCAATCGCGACATCAACTATCAGTGGTGCGACGGAAATATTTAAGAAACCTTCCAAACGAACGTGCGTAAAAAATGTATCTAGCAAGTCACACTTTATTTCATAAAAAAATTTAAATTATATAAAAATCACAGAAGGCCATTTTTAATAAAAACAAATTGACAATTTATAGAAGTTATAGTAGTTGTTCCTTGTCTTTTGTTAAAACACAAATTACAGTCATTCACGGTATTTCCCCTTTCTGCAGTTTGGTCAACTCTAGCTAAAAAAAAAAACGTCAAGTTAATTCTACGTACCGTACCTATCGAGGCCATTAGTCAACCTTCTAACAAAAAGATACAAGGATTCTCAAAATCTTATGTTGCCTATTGCAATCCGAAATCGTACCCAACGGATATGAAACAGACGAATAGGAACTACAACCGTTATCAACACAGTGTCGTTCAGGATGGCTATACAAACATTGTTCCATCTAAACATGTCCTGATGCAGACCTCCACGACCAGACATCAAGACATCTCTTGTCCAACGAAGCAGAACTCGTACTATGATGGTGGTGAACCTGAGGAAGGCGGGATATCTGCAAGACTGGCTGAAATGAAAATCTTTGCAACAATCATGCTTAACGCATGGCGCAAGAGAAGGGAAGATGTGCGAAGTCTGAACTACGAACTAGATCAACTCCAGAAGAAGGTATAGATTTCCTAGTAACGTTATGTAATTCCCTACACAAACCCCTTCCTTTAGTACATCAAAGCTAAAAACCAACTCCATTCCCTCGATTCGGTCTTCCGCAACAAACAAAAACTGAATGAAAAACTAAACCGCCAACTACAGAATGCCGCGGATGGCCATCAAAGGATGCAGTCATCATTGGATACCCTTACCACATCGTTGATAAGTGCCAAAGCCGAGGCATCGATATTGGAACAAAAATTACATGCAAAGGAGCTGGAAAACGATTCTATGGGTTACACCCTTACAGAGACCAACAGTCAGCTGTTCAAATCCATGACACAGATACGACACCTTCAGACGAATTTATCCTGCGAGCAACGCACCGTCCAGCTTTTGGAAAATCAAACAAACAAACTGCTGAATGAGGTGAGTGAGTGTGTTGATGATTGCTCGCTATCGTTAACATTATGCGATCTGAATCATTTATGAAGCCCCCAAGGGACGAGGTTTGTTTTTCTGGTGGCAGGGAAGAAAGGTCAAAGTATCAAGTTGTGTGGTTTCCCCAATTTGTTGTGCTCTATCCTGTTCTTCGGTTGTGAGTCATTGAAAATTGGTGTATTCCAGGAATTGGGTGGAATGAGCTTTGGTATGAACTACATTGTTGGGATGATGGGAGTTAGGGTAGGACCTGTGTGTATAGATTGGGGAAGGTAAGGATTCGTAAGTTATGGTGCGATGAGGGTTCTCTAGGCATGACTCATCTTTGTAGGCAAGTAATTCTTGGAGGCATTTTCTTGAAATCACTTCAAGTGTGGAAATCTTTACTGGTTCGCATTTGAAATGCGTAGATACTTGCAAGGAATACGTAAACAGTATGGAGGTAAGGTGGTTACATTTTTTTTTTTTTTTTTGGGAATATGGATTTCTATTTGTTATGCAGTGACGTCTTTTGGTAGGTGGGTGATATTTAATGGAGTCATCTATTGAAAGTTAGTGTCGGTTTTTTTTCAATAAGGACACACCAATTTCGTATTTACATCGAACACAGATTAATTAAGAGACCGGGATGTAATTTATTCCTGGTAGAGTAGGTACACACGTTTAATTTGAGTATGTAATTCGATCTCGTTCATATGACCACCGCAAGCACGTTTGCAGCAATCGTTTTTCTGTCATCAGATTTTCCTACAAAATTCGACACATATCAGCCGAAACGTTGACAATAAGAGGTTTGAGATTATTCCTGAGCTTGTCAAATGTTGTTGGCTCTTTCCATTTACCAAGGCCTGAGCAAAACCAGATAAAATGAAATCCAGTGGACGGCGTTAAATCGAACAAGCGAGTTGGCTATTCGACCGGAGCATTTCTTGAGCTTACACGTATACCCCTTCCGTAGGTCTCTTGTTTGATCAGCTATGATTCACAAAAGATTGTCATACAGATGACGCACTGCATACAAGTAAAATTGTTCTATGGCGGGTCGTACCGGCACAGCCCGCCATATGTTTGGATCTCGTTTCTCATGTGTGCACGTGTACACCACCCGCCAGTACAATGAAGATGATGAGCAAATGTTTCTGTTGTCAATGCGTCATATGTATGACTTTATAACCTTTGGTTTCACTTACCTAATTAAGTGGCACTATAGTCGGAAGACCAGAATAAACCTGTCCCTCAACCAAAGTGTCCTTCCATTTGCCCGGTCCCTAGCTAACTGCCTTCAGTTGTGAATTTCAAGTTGATGGAAGTCTTTTACTACTCATGTCATTTAAGCCGAGGTCTTCCTTTACTGAATCCGGTGTCTGGTAACGATTTAAAGGCTATGAGTCGATGAATTGCTGACCACTATTGAACCCATTTTTGCCGCTGCCTTCTCCTTTCTAGTAAATGTGCCGGTAACACCATAATTCGTACAACTGATTATGTCAATATCGTCAGCGTATGCTAGACGATGTCCGTATTTATAAAAGGGTGCACCTTTTTTCTCCATTGCCTGTCAAGAGTTGGTGGAACTGAGACAAGTCCTGTGCCCTTGACATCCTAAAATTCTCAACTCTAAAAAGAAAACTCTCAACTTTACTCTCCAGACTAAACTCAACTCAATTAAACTTACCAGACCGGTAAGACTTAACACCCCCCATTGGTAGTTTCTATCCTCGATCTTGTGAGGCTAGAACTGCTCAAGCATCTACCTTGTCGGGCCAGGCTTGAATGGTTCTCGTCTTCTAATCTGGTGTTGTCCTCCTTTAGCTGGAGAGGGCGACTCTCTTGATACTGCTATTAAGAGTTCCAACATCGAAATCTTGTCGTCCATGAACTTCAGGTTGTCCTGAAAGGTCACCATCATGGTCTTAAACGTTTCCGCGAAGGCTGACATGATATCTGACAGGTTCCCCTTTCAGCATTAGAGAACATCTCATGTATGTTATTTGTCTCCTGTTCGTCTTCTTGTTCTCAGAGTCATTGCTGACTCTGAAGGAGCAGCGAGAATATTCAATCCTTATCCTGCACACAGCTTGTCTCTTTGACTACTGTCGAATGCCGGCTTCAAATCGATGTAGGTGATGGATATCGATTTGGAAATCTTCGGCTTTTTAAAGGATCTGGAGGCTTGGACTTTTTTGACCTAAAACAACATTATTTGGACTTAATAAATCGATGAATAACCGGTTCATATCGATTTGAAATTCTCGGTTTTTTTAAAGGACCTTCCGAAGTGTGAAATTTTTTTTTTACCTGGAAATCTATGAAAAACTGGTGGACATCGATTTGGACTTTTTTGGGTTTCAAACGGTTTGCCGAAGTGTGGACTTTTCTGATCTAAACCCACACTGAAAAGTGACAACCAGGTTGTTGGTAAATGGTTTCAGGAGGATGCAAGTTCCATCAGATATTGAAGATATTATTGGGGAGGCTTATGGCTCTTTGTTTGGAGCAGTACAGAGGAGAAAAATGTTAATGGAATTGGCAAATGATGCCATGGTTCCATTCATCAGGCATTCGTTTATTCCTCCAGATTTTACTAAAAAGTTGGAGTCGTTATCCTTACAAAGTCATCTTCGCCGCGTTTATATAGCTCGACAGGAAGGCCTGCATTCCCGGAAACCCTGGAGTTTCTAACGGCTGATTTTTTTTAGCGTAATTTTTTTTTAAATCGAATAAAACAATCAAATTTGCATCAAATATTCAAAATATTTTATTGTAATCGATAAACAGGCCTTTGCCATTTAAGTTTCAAAGACAACTTCATGTAAATGTTGTCCGCGACTCCGTTTCAAATGGTCCACTCGTAACGTCCAATTTTGCGTCGCTTTTTTTTAGCATTACGGCCTGTATTCCACGAATTACGCGTGTTATGTTATCCTGTAGGGCTTCAATCGTTATCGGCTTGTCCACATAGACTAACGACTTAATATAACCCCACAAGAAATAATCAAGAGGCGTTAAATCGTATGATCTTGGCGGCCAATTAACAGGGCCATTTCGAGAGAGAAGCTGATCAGCAAATTTCCTCCTTAAATATTTATATTGCTCCACGAGCTGTGTTGTATGTGGCACCGTCTTGATGAAACCACATGCCAACCAAGTTCAACTCAGGCAACTGGGGCAAAAAAAAAAAATCGCGTATCGTGGGTCGATATCGTTCGCCGTTGACGGTAACGTTTCTTCCACGGTCGTCTTTGAAGAGAAAAAGGGACCGATGATGCCACCACCCCATAAACAACACCAAAGTGTCGATTTTTCGGGATGCATCGGTAATTCTTGTATGGCATTGGCATGTGGCTGTTTATCACTCCAGAAATTTGACAGCAGCAACGCAATGAGCAATGATCCTCATTGCTGAATACAATTTTTCATAAAACAGGGGATTTTCATGGAGCTGTTCTAAGGCCTGTTCACCAAAAATTTGACGCTGTGGTAGGTCATTTGGCTTCAATTCTTGCACAAGTTAAATTTTATCGGCTTCCAAACCCGAATCGAATCTTAAAATTTTTCATGTGGTTGAGTAACACATGCCCGATTGCTGAGATGGCGACGAATTGACATTTCACGATCTTCATTAACATTGGACGCTACGACTGCAATATTCTCTTCGGTACGCACTGTACGCATGCTTGTCGATGGTTTAATGTCCAACAAAGTTAATTTGGTGCCAAATTTGGTGATCATGATCATTATATGGTCGTAACAAACGGTGCGATGGTTGGGTGTTGTAGAACGAGGGTAGACTCTGATTGGCTTTAACTTAGAAATGCCCAGTGTTGTAACTCTGACTACACATCAAGTGCTTATTTTTTACTTCCAAGTGGTAACCATCGGGTCTCATCCAACCAGATTTGACTTACTAAACGATAAGCGCGAGTGTTGATAACACGACGAAACACAGCAGCACTATAAACAGCCAGGTCAGAATGGCACGGAATGAATACGCGGTCTGCTGTCCCTGGCGAACTTAGACAAGCTGCTTCGACATATTCGGACGACAGGTTGTTAAGGAATTTCAAGGGTTGGTCAGGCCCCTTGAACAGAGATGGTGGCGGATGAACCGAAAGGCCAACGGCAGCGCTCGATCCCGTAGTGGATACTGATGGCCCCGTGTCCTAGGGGTATCTAATAAATTGGAACTGGCCCTCCAGGTTGGGGGTTGTGCTTTGGTTTAACTACCCAATCACGGAAAAATCTAACGGTTACGAAGCAACCAAAAGCCTCTGAAAGGACTGATTTTATTGTTGACGACACGGCTAAACGAAAAAAGGACAACGACGTTCGTATCAGCACCTGGAATGTCACAACATTAAACAGGAGAGGTAGAGCGAACAACCAGCGGAAGCCCTAAACTGCTACAAAGCAGACATTACTGCCATCCAGGAAAAACGATGGGATGGGCCGAGCAAAAAGAGGATGAAAAACTGTGACATCTACTACGGACCGTGTTATAGTGAGCAGAAACAGCGACTATTCGGGTGCGGATTTGTTATAAGTGCCAGACTTAGGCAAGAAGTCTAATGTTTCCAAGACATTAGCGAACGCATTGTAACGATCCGCATCAAGGCCAAATTCGCCAATATTAGCCTTATATGCGCTAACGCCCCAACGGAGGAAAAAGATGATATAGCTAAGGACTGCTTCTATGAGCTCCTTGACAAAACCTATTAGCGACTACCGAAGTACGATGTTAAAATCGTGGTGGGAGATTTTAACGCAAAAGTAGGAAGAGGTTTCCGACAATACTGATAAAGATGTCTTTATCAGTATTGTCGGAAACCATAGCCTACACGACAACACGTCTGGTAACGGATTGAGGCTAATTGACTTCGCTACGGAACGAAATGCCACTATAGCCAGCACACGGTTTCCTCACCTCGATATCCATAAGGGACATGACGGTCTCCAGATCAACGAATGGTCAATCAAATTGATCACATAGCGATAGACAAGAAGCACGCATCCAGTATTTTGGATGTCCGAACATTCCGAGGAGCTAACATCGACTCGGACCACTACTTTGTTGCAGCCAAGGTTAGAATGCGGTTATCCACTACGCCACAACTATCCAGAAATACTGTAAAATAAATTAATGTCGAAAGACTGCAATCGCAAGAGACCGCCAAGATCTTCGCGCAACGCGTATCCCTAAACCTCTCGATTAACACCATACCACGATGCCAACCAGCCATTAGATCAGCCGCTACTGATGTGCTAGGTTTCTCGCGCCCACCAGCAAGAAACCCCTGGTTTGATGAGGAATGCCGACAGATACTCGCAGCCAATAACGAGGCCTACAAGGCTAAGCTGCAGATGAAGACGAGAGCTGTCGTTGAGCTCTATAGGCAGAGAAGAAGGGAAGAACACCGGCTTTTTAGAAAGAAGAAAAAGAGGAAGAAAAGCGCGCGATCGAGGATATAGAGAGGTGCCACTCCAGGAAAGATGTTCGCAAGTTTTACCAAAGTGTAAAACTTCAAAACCAAGGATACAAGGCTCGAACAGAATCCTGTCGAGATGAACAAAAAATGTTCTTAGTTGAAACACAGTCATTGCCGAAGATATGGAAGCACCACTTCTGCAGACTGTTAAGCGGCGATGATTTCCAACATTCCGCTGTAAGGCAGGCGAGCCATTCAACATTGGCAACGATAGTGAAAACTGCCAACCACCCGACCTAAGTGATGTGACGATAGCGTAGCAATATCTAAACTCAAGCTTAACAAGGGTGCAGGAAGTGATGGCCTTCCCTGACTTGGTAAGTAACATCCACCAACTCATTAGCCAAATCTGGTCAGATGTAAATATGCTTGAAGAATGGAACCTCAGCAACGATTGCCCGATCTACAAAAAGGAGATCCTCTGAACTGCGTCAACTACAGAGGCATGTCTCCTCATTATCGCCTACAAGGTACTATCTGCCGTAATATGTGAACGCTTGAAACTGTTTAGCAACAACCTGACCGGCCCTTATCAGTGTGGTTTTAGGCCAGAAAAGTCTACAACCGATCAAATCTTCACACTTCGGCAGATCCTGGAAAAAAACCCAAGCCAAGTCCAAATCGATACCCACCACCTATTCATCGATTTCAAAGCCGCATACGACAGCATTTATAGAGATGATCTATACAGAGCCATGTCTAGTTTTGGTATACCGCATAAATGGCAGAGTATACTGAAAACTTTGCACTTTGACAGATGACGTTTAGACGCCATTACTAACCAGTGCTGCTTCCACTTTCCGCCGTTGTCATAAGTATTAAATAATTCGTTCAGGCTAAGAGGGCAAGATAGCGGTCCATCGCAGTTTAATAGTCAGCTCAAGTTGTTATTCCTTATTCCATACATAAGCATCGACTGCGACTTAACTAATGGCGTTTTCCATTGGTAAAAAATCAATTTTTTTGCTTTGATCTAGATCTGTCATAAGACCGATAATCTGCTATAAGATTTCCTATGTTCATCTCGACGGATTTGAACGGCGGTATCGTTAGCTTTGGCATTTCGTAATGATGGATATTGCCTGCAACAAGGCAAATTCGATGTCGATATCTGCTCGAAATTTGTCGACACCTAGAGGAATGAAAGCGTTCCTCGTCTCTATCGCAATGTCGTCAGTTTGATTAATCGTTTCTCGCTAGTCTTTATTAATGTCATGTCGTTTCCACTGTCGAAATATGAACGCATATAAGGCTCGTATTGGTTACCTAGATGTGGATTTTCACAAGGCTGGATATGGACCCTTGCCACAAGTGAGCCTTGTAGAGCTGAGCCTTGCCTAGACAGTTGGTCTGTTTCTTTCAATTTCACTGTGCCTGGGACCCAGGGAAGTGTGACCCTAAAGCGTTCGCATAGGTGAGCATGTTCGTTCCGGCATTTCTGCACCAGCTTATAGGATATGGTAGCCGAGTTGATTGCCCTTATGGCAGCTCGACTATCAATGAGGATAGCAACATTTTGCTTTTTCATTGTGTCGCGCCCCAGTAGCGTGCAAGCCTCTCGGATAGGCAGTAGTTTCGCCTGAAATACGCTGGCAAAATCCGGAAAATTGATATTTTCGGTGATTCGGAGTAGTCTGCGGACCCCACATCACAGTTCATCTTGGATCTTTTGGTGTAGACGACCGTGTCAAAATCTCTAATTAGGAGCCATTTTTGAACTTTATTGTGGGTGTGATGTAGTCTGTAGGAAACGTGATCATGCCGTTTGTTAACGAATCCAGAAAATTACTGTGACCATATGGCCTTGTGGTCCAGCGTCCTAGCTCCATGATCCTTACTAATCTGCATGAAGCGGGATCTTTAATGTGCAGATCAAGATGCAAGAGGTGCAGTAGCATAGTGAGAAAGCCCATTGGCGCCGACCTCATTGCGCCGTGATGCCTATACTGGCTGTTCTTTGCAGCCTTTTTTAGTTTTGTGATGTTGTAGCCTTTTATCAATGCGGGCCACCATACTATAGTGAGCCGTATGTGAGAATTGAAGGTACCACTGCTGTGTACATCCACAATGTCATCTTTGGTTAAAGTTCCCACTTCTTTCCAAAGATTTTGCTGCAAGTATAGAAGGCAACACAGGCCTTCCTTACTGTATGTTCGATGTTGGGTTTCCAGTTAAGTTTTGGGTCAAGCCAGATACCGAAATACCTAGCGCTGGAAGATAGTATGAGTGGCTGGCCATTTAAACGATGGAGGACGGCACCCATTCCGTCATTCCATTGTGCTCGAGCTTATATTGAGCCCGCAACTTTTAGCCCAGGTGCAAGAATAGCTCCATTGAGGCCGTTGTTGAAAGCCCCCTAAATATTCCAGATGGAGGCTAGAGTGTATTCTTTAAAGTGAAAGAATTTTTCGATTATATGCACTACCTCGTGGAGAGCTGTTTCCATGGATCAGCCCTTGAGGTAGGCAATCTGTGATTTGGATAGCGAAGATTCTTCTAGAAAACTTCGCATGTCGATGTCTAGAACACTGGCAGGGTTTTTTAGTATACAGGAGGTTAGACTGATTGGTCTGAAATCCTTCGCGGTCTGGTGGCCGCGTTTGCTTATCTTCGGCATAAACTTTACTCAAGCGCGTTTCCCTCGTAAGTTACGTATCCGGGACCTGACGGCATGCTGCCAGCTATGCTACAGAGAACGCGAGACTTAACAGTGCCATGGCAGGCGTCATTTTTCAGAAGCTTCCTAACCGCATACCGTAAAGTCGTAGTTTGAGAAGATTCTGTCTCTGGTGATGGCTTGGTAGTTCTACACAAACCTCTCAAGATGAAGTCTCTTTTTTTTTTTTGTATTGAATATTTCGGTGAGATCGTTTCCGAACCTGATGGAGCAGCGATAATTCGCTGTCGTTATCCTGCACAGGCGGACGCGTTTGGGCGGTCTACCAAACTTAGATATGGCTCTGTGTAGTTCGTCTGTATTAATGGGGTAACGATTTGGACTTCTTCGGTTTTTCCAGGATCTGCCGAAGTGTGAACATTGATCGGATGAGGACTTTCCTGGTCTTTAACCACACTGATAAGGGCCGATCGGGTTGATATTGAACGGTTTCAGTCGTTTACACATTACGGCAGATAAGATCTTGTAGGCGATGTTGAGGAGACTTATGCCTCTGTAGTTGGCGCAGTTCTAGTTGGCGGAGTCCTTTTTTGTGGATCGGGCAAACGATGCTAAGGTTCCATTCTTAAGGCATACTTCCATCCGACCAGATTTGGCTTACGAGTTGGTGGATGTTACTTACCAAGTCATCTCGGCCGGTTTTATAAAACTCAAGTGTAAGGCCGTCATTTCCTGCAGCCTTATTAATTCTTTATTCACTCAGGTCAGTTTTTGCAGTTTTTGCTGTCGTTGTCAATATTGAATGGTTCGTTCTGCACAGCGGAATGTTGCTCGTCATCGCCGTTTAACAGTCTGCAGAAGTGGTTGTTCCATATCCTCAATATCTCGACTATGTCTCGACTACGATTCTTCCTTTTTCATTTCGAGAGGATTCTGTTCTAGCCTTGTGTCCGTGGCTTTGACGTTTTACACTTTGGTAAAACTTGTGAACATCTTTCCTGTAATGGCACCTCTCTATATATCCTCAATCGCGCGGTGTTCTTGCTCTTTTTTTTTTTCTTTCTCAAAGCCGGTGTTCCTCTCTTCTTCTCTGCCTATAGAGCTCAATGACAGCTCTCGTCTTCACCTGCAGCTTAGCCACGTAGGCTTTGTAGGCATTCCTCATCACAATTCATAAACAGTAGCTAATGCCAGTTTTTTACGCTCAATTCTCCCGCCTCCTCCCATTGTATTTCCTTGTTGTCAGTAATGTCTATTTTGTAGTCGTTATGAGACCTGGCTACTTGTTTTGACGCCTTTTGCCTCTCTGTAGCAAAGAACGTTGATGTCCTATTTGCCTAAATATGTTGTCAACAGTCAAATCTGTCCTTTCCGAGGCTCTTAGTTGCTTCATTAAAATAACGTAACGTAAGATATGACTTCACTACAATTTGGTATTGAATCTGATTTCCACCGAAGTGTGTGTTCCATGACCTGCCCTACGGTGTTTTAATAGCTGCCAAACTATCAAAAACAAATTTGTCTGGATATCACTTTCAAACCCGAATCCGCTTTCAATTTACTCACTACTTTGCCATCCGAGGGTCTGTTATACTTTGAGTAAAAATTCCAATTTACAGTTTTGTGTCCGTTAGATCTTTTGTATCAACTTTATAGATACACAATGCACATTGCATAGCTTTGAAATAGTTGTCAGTTGACCGAATCGATTTCTATTCCACAAAACTGGCATGGTGTTGTGTTCTTACACACATTCCACCTAGGGTTACCATGGGCACTCAAGAAAAAGTCATCCACAAAATTTAAGCTCTAAATTAAATAAAAGGCTTTGAAAAGTTTTAATTTTAGATGGGCAATGTAAAAATATAACCCAGAATTTCCGGGACCACGATTTCGGTCTTCTCCATCTTCGTCATGTTAGGATTGAACTTGAACAAATCAGGAGTTTAATTTTTTCACGAAACCAAAAAAAAGTTAAAAAAAAATAAAAATAAATAAAATTTCGTCTGAAGAAACTTAAATCCTCGACAACTTTTTGAGGAATGTCGAATGGGAAAGGATCAAATTCAGATGGGTCCACATTTTTTGTTTACTCTTTTTGAAAATTCACAATGGTAACCCTGTTCACCATTCAAAGGAGCTGCAAATTTCGGCTGAAAATCAATATTAAACCTTCAGCCACCCATTGCGAGAGGAAGATATTTATTAAAATTTACTAAGGGGCTTGGAATTTCCGACTTCATTACAAGGTAGCATGTACGGCACAATCGTATCTTGATTGATTGCCTCGGTTTGAATGTCGCAATGGCAGTGCTAGGGTGTTATATACCAAACGCATGACATATTCCTAATCGTAACTATGCAAACATAGTTTTTCTAAAAAGGGGGCCATGAAAAATGAAATGTTTCTGCAAATCGGAATGGGAATGACCGACTTGGAAGAGGTGATGTAATGTGATGTGGTTAGGGTATGTTTTTTGAACACAACATTTGTATTCGAAACGATGTTGAGGATATGAATTTGATATGTGCCGCTGTAGGGGTATTTTCTTGGAATATTTTAATAATTTTGAATTAAGCAGATATTTGTTTGTTTATTGTTCAGATAACGTTGCACGAAATCACATGCAAACTAATGGAAGAGCAACACTTGGGTAAACTCTTCAAAACAGATCAAGAACTATTGAAAGCAAAATCCGAAATTAACAGGCTGGAAACACTGCTCTTGGGCCTTAAAGAGTGAGTTAACAAAGCTGTCAACCTGAGAAAAATAATATCTAATGGATTTTTTTTTTGATAGAAAAGAATTCGTAGTTCGAGACCTAAAAAAAAGTGAATTAGACTTAAGAAAGGAAATCGATTTACTGAAATCAAACAATAGGTCACTACAATCGGAACTCAGCAAATGTCTTACGGCAAGACTGAAATATTTTTGGATACACTATCTCGCCATTCATCGCAACACACTGATGCTAGCTCATTTTTGTGCGTTTTATCTGCTTCCAGCGATACCACCTCCTCGGATAACAAAGATGTCTATCACGGCTAGTTTGGAAAATTTCATGAGCAACATTCGAAATTAGAAGAACTTGGAAATATTTTCTACTTGTCAACTTTATGTTGAACAAAATAAATGTAGATAATTATTTGATCTTTTAGTGTCTGCTTTCTTAATCAAATCACAAATCAGCTAGATAGGACTCGACATAATTACTACATCTCTGGGGTACTTATCTTTATTTTATTTCAAAAGTCTCTTTTTTTCGAAAACCGGTCTCTTCTTACAATTTTGTAATTAATATTAGTTAGTTTATACTTTTGACTTAGCCCCGATCTTTGGTCTTTAAGCAACTGGAAAATTAACATTCATAGCCAGGATCTTTAAGGGTCTCTCTGACAGCGCGCCTATTACGATCTATTTTGCGTCAAGCTCGGCAACGAGGAGTAGATATAGTCTACCCTATCCCACTATCCCATCATATCTTTCAACTTAACCTCCCCTAAAAATGGGTGTAGCTAATTACTTTGTATGGATGAAATACTATAGCAAATAAGATTATCTAAATTCTTGATTAGGCAAAATTGACGTGTTAGGCGTGGCCGTAGGCGGATTTTGAAAATATCTATTCCTGTACCCAGTTGATGAACAAACAGCTACCTATTTAATAGATTAGATCTCGATTTTCTAGCTCACCATTTTCACAATGAATACAATACAGTGGTCGAATTACGACATCAGTTAACGAGTGAGTAAAATGCATACGTTATCGAATGCTCGAGTAACAACATTGGGATGATCACATACGAATGGTCACGTATCGAATGCACATTTAAAATTGTACCAATTGTACTAGCACGATTCTGCTACATTCATATTTGATGGCTGTCAAATGTCAATTGCATTGTTTTTCTGTGTTCTTTAATTTTAAATGGAGTATTGGCTGTATTTTCATCTTCCGAGTCAGAAGATGGGCATGAAGATAGACATTGTGAGTCCATTGAACGAAAACGGTTAAGAGATAAAAGTAATTCTCTGTCTTTAGAAAATTCAGCGTACGTATCTATAATGAAATTTTCATTTTCTTGAAATATATCTCATAATTTCCACTTTCGATTACAGTTTTATTAAAAGTTTCAGAGTGAATAAGAGTGCATTCTTATTTACAGGGTGGCGCACCAATTGTGCTACAATAAGAAATTCAAATAACTTTTTTTTTAATCGATGTATTTCATTTATTTATTTTTTTATTGGTTAGAAAATTAAATTTTATTTTAAATAGTTAGTTGTTTTTAAAGATTATAGATCGCAAATGACCTCCACGCTCTCCCACGCATATGCGGCACCTGATCAAAAAATTATTCATTGCGGCCTGAAGAGTTGAAGTTGGGATCGCCTCAATTATTGTCGTTATGGACTGCTTTAATTCAGTTAAATTCCTGGGCTTCGTTTTATACACCTCTTGCTTGACATAACCCCATAAAAAGAAGTCTGGTGCAGTCAGGTCAGGTGACCTTGGGGGCCAGCGAAGAGTGGAGTTCCTAGAAATTAATTTGTTTGCGAATTTTTTGTTTAGCTCCGCCATAACTGGTCTGGCTATATGTGCAGTTGCTCCATCTTGCTGAAACCAAACGCTGTTGAATGGTATACGTCTTCGGCACAGTTCTCGGTAAAAAAAACTCCTTCAACATCTTTAAATAACGGTCCCCATTGACAGTAACGGTTACACCGTTTTCTTCAAAGAATTACGGCCCGACAATACACCTTGATGAAACTGCGCACCACACAGTGACTCGTTCTGGGTGCAGTTCCGTCTCATGGAGCATTTCTGGATTAGACTCCTTCCATATACGGCAATTTCGCTTGTTTACATTGCCGTTAAGATCAAAATGGGCCTCATCAGACATGAACAAACAATTGATCAATGTGTTGTCTTCTTCGGCCATTGATATCATTTTTTGGCAAAATTCCAGGCGAACAGGCAAATCCTGAGGGTTTAACTTGCTAGTAATTTGGACTTCGTACGGAAACAAGTTTAAATCGTCATGAAGTATCCGTTGTAATGACCGTCTACTAACTCCAATTTGCCCCGATAAGTTTCGGGTCGAAACGCTCGGATTGGCCTGTATTGCAGATGCTACTGCTGCGATTGTATCCTGAACCCGAACATTGGCATCTCGATGGTACGGCCGTCGTGCGATGCTTCCAGATTCGGCAAACATGTTTACAAACCTCATAATGGTCCATCTACTCGGGGGATTACCGCCAAACTCCCGCCTAAATTCCCTTTGGACGGAAATGACGGACTGCAAAGCATGGTACCGTTGCACTATCCAAATTCTTTTCTCCGTATCCCAAGCATCCATTTTTATAAATCTAAATAGTGACCTACAAAATAAAAAAAAATAAGCCGATTACTCACACAGAACAAAAGTTATTACGTTTTATTTTTGTAGCACGATTCGTGCGCCACCCTGTATAATGGAGAAACTTAGTTTTAGAGGAAGTACTGCCACCGCCGTCCCAGCTCCACTGCAATTAGCTGCAACTTTGTCCTTACTAGGAAGTGGAGGATATCAACATTAGGATCTCCAACTGAAGCTCTTTAATTTGGTGCTTTAATGTATTAACATCCATGAAGATCCTATGCTTTTGCTCTTCCTCTTCAAGAACACGCTCTTGGATACGGATTTTACGCTCCTCTAATTCCAAATGCTTGTCAAGTTCTGGCAAACAGATTCGTAGAACGATATTTCTTCCTTCCTTCCGAATCACATCAAAATTGCAATACGAAGGATCATCTACATCACCTTCATTTTTGAATGAACAGCTATTGCTATTCTCATCTGTGCTGTGTGTTTGTAGATATATTTCTGGATTGGGACTGTTTCCAACTGCATTTTTTTTTTTTTTTGTAACTGCTTCCAACTGTCGATGCAAAAGTTGATTTCGGTATCCGATAGTAAAGGGTGATCCATTTCGAGGTTCCCTACTTTTTTCTTTTAGTTTTCGGGAGCAGCTGCTTCCAACGTCGTATGAAGTTGATGGTAAAGATGAAAATGTTTGAGAGTAACTGCTTCCAACTGTCGATGCAAAAGTTGATTTCGGTATCCGATAGTAGCTATTTTCGCCTGCATGTAATGATGATGCTCGGTTGTGAACATCTTCATCAGTTTTTGTTGTTGTTGATAATAAGTGCTGTGAATGGTTTGCCATTGTTCTCATTCCGAAAGTTTTCACAGCGAGTCCCTCCACTGCAACGTCCAGTCCACATGCCGACGAAATTTCGACGTCCAGCTGGCTTAAATGTTACTCTTCGTAGGGTCCACCTCCAGTTTTCTTCTTCGAAGATTTGTTGAAAGACATTTTATTCTTTATTTGGTATTTCTGATCAGAGAATGTCTGTGGAAACAAATGAAGGTGAAATGGGTACACATTTTACAAAAATGTATCTAACCTTTCTCCAAAACTTTGAATCCTTAATCGATGGCCCCTTAGAGTTTAGTTTTTGCGCCAACTCATTCCATAATTTTATTGAAGTGGCTTTTCCCTGTGCGCATGTTAGAACATTTTCGCAAGGTCTGGGTGACGGCTCATAAAACTTGCTAAAATTTCTTTTTGAGTTGGATTTATTTTATTTAAACTCGACCTACAATAAAATGTAGTATGTAAGTATGTGAAAATAACAAAATAAAAATATCTTACATTTTCTCTCACAAAAAGCATCCACTCGACACCAAAAACTATTTCGTATGAAAAAATGCTCGATCACTTATGACAGAATACCAAAATTCGAGACTCGATACTCGAATCTCGTATGCGATCATACGAAATCAACATTTTTCGGTCACGTATGACTCGATGACTGATGTGGTAATTCGACCCCAGTTGTCGAAATATTATTTGCATACGCATACATACATATCAACAATTCCTGTATATACTACTTTTTGTGAAGGTTAGTACATTTGAAGAAAAAGTTATTGTACAGTACGAATGGAAATTTTTATAATCGTTATTTTCGAGTAGCACTTAATTTTGAATGAAAGTAAGAAGTTAATAGTTAACGAAAAGAAAAGTTTAATAAAAGAAAGAAATGAATTATTGGGTTTGTGACAGTATACTTTTTTTTACAGGAAACGCCCCCCACAAATGGGCGTGGGTTAAAACAATCTTTGAACGAAATAGTCGTATCAATATAATTGTAATATTTTCATCGAAAGTTTATTCGATTAACCCTACAAAAAAACTTTTTTTAATGAAATCGAAAGCGTAAAAAAAAAACTTTATATAGACGTAATATTGACATTGAGATTCTTTAAATATCTGGTTAACACACTTTTTCAAAACTCTTTACCCTTTGCCCAAAAACTACATTTTTCTGAAAAGGGGGTATGGCAGTGGGCTGATCTTGAAAATGTTTGAACTCGTTCATTTAGGAGCAACAAGTAAATATTTACCTACACTTGTTTATCTTGGAATACAGGCTCAAAATTAAAGGACTAAAAACTTGTAAGGTATCCCATAGGGGCATTCGCAGGAATACCAATGGTAATGCTGACAATTCACACTGAAGACAAGGCCACCGAGCAGTCATAACATCTTGAAGCAATGTTGGATACGCTGAAGAGGGTACCTTCAACCTCTTCGACTTATCCAATATTATCACATTTCAATCGAAATTATCGTAAAATTAAAAACTATCTGCACATTAATACTTCGAAAAAAAAACGAAAAATTTTATTGCAGTTTTAATGGAGCCTCTTTAATAATTTGTCAACAGCACATCGTGAACGTGAATGCCTTCACGGGGCTAGATTTCCATTATATTCAAACATTAAGATTAATTTGCCAACTAAGGGTTTTAAGTGGTTGTAATAAGTTGCAAATAGCGGTGCAATAGCACTAATCAAACGGCCAGATTGCCTGTCAGCCAGCGTTTTCGCATGGCCTCCGTGGCGCAATTGGTTAGCGCGTTCGGCTGTTAACCGAAAGGTTGGTGGTTCGAGTCCACCCGGGGGCGATTTACTTTTTTTTTTTTATAATAGGGGTGTTCCACTTATAGATTCCACTTACTATCACTATATTTTAATCCTGATATTTATTTTTCTTACCCTAGTTACTTCTTCTGGTGAGTGATGGTATTTCTTTTTTATTTATTACACTATAACAAACACTGGCGAATACCCGGACTGTTGTCCCAGGCGAACCTAGACAATCTGCTTCGACATATTCGGACAACAGGTTGTCTACGAATTTCAAGAGTTAGTCAGACCCCTTGAACAGAGCTGGTGGCGGATGAACCGAAAGGCCAACGGCAGCGCTCAATCCCGTAGTGGATACTGATGGCCCCGTGTCCTAGGGGTATCTAATAAATTGGAACTGGCCCTCCAGGTTGGGGGTTGTGCTTTGGGTTAACTACTTAATCACGGAAAAATCTAACGGTTACGAAGCAACCAAAAGCCTCGGAAATGACTGATTTTATTAGTGAGCAGAAACAGCGACTATTCGGATGCGGATTTATTATAAGTGCCAGACTTAGGCAAGAAGTCTTATGTTTCCAAGACATTAGCGAACGCATTGTAACGATTCGCCAACGTTAGCCTTATAAGCGCTCACACCCCAACGGAGGAAAAAGATGATATAGCTAAGGACTGCTTCTATGAGCTCCTTGACAAAACCTATGAGCGACTACCGAAGTACGATGTTAAAATCGTGCTGGGAGATTTTAACGCAAAGGTAGGAAGAGAAGACATCTTTATCAGTATTGTCGGAAACCATAGACTACACGACAACACGTCTGGTAACGGACTTAGGCTAATTGACTTCGCTACGAAACGAAATGCCACTATAGCTAGCAAACGGTTTCCTCACCTCGATATTCATAAGGGGACATGGCGGTCTCCAGATCAACGAACGGTCAATCAAATTGATCACATAGCGATAGACAAGCGCCACGCATCCAGTATTTTGGATGTCCGAACATTCCGAGGAGCTAACATCGACTCGGGCCACTACCTTGTTGCAGCCAAGGTAAGAATGCGGATATCCACTACGCCACAACAATCCAGAAATACTGTAAAAAAAATTAATGTCGAAAGACTGCAATCGCAAGAGACCGCCAAGACCTTCGCGCAACGCGTATCCCTAAACCTCTCGATTAACACCATACCACGATGCCAACAAGCCATTAGATCAGTCGCTACTGATGTGCTAGGTTTCTCGCGCCCACCAGCAAGAAACCCCTGGTTTGATGAGGAATGCCGACAGATGCTCGCAGCCAAGAACGAGGCCTACAAGGCTAAGCTGCAGGTGAAGACGAGAGCTAAGAAGGCAATTTAGTAGTAAAGCCCCCACTCGAACTACTAAGGAGGTCTTATATAAGACCCTGATCATCCCAGTCCTGAAGCATGGACCGTATCAAAATCGGTTGAAGAAATCCTTGGTCGATTTGAGAGGAAAATTCTTCGAAAAATTTTCGGTCCCGTTTGCGTTGACGGGCTATGGAGACGAAGATTCAACCAAGAACTATACGAGCTGTACAGCGACATGCCCCAGGTGTCAAAAATCTCCGCATTGAACGTTTAAGATGGCTAGGACATGTAGAACGAATGGACACCAATACTCCGGCTCGCAGAGTCTTCGATTCCCAGCCAGACTTCGGACGCAGTAGAGGAAGACCACGCCTTAAGTGGCGAGTTGCGCAATCCAACTTGGATTGCGCAACTGGAGGCAGCTAGCTAAGGACCGGGCTAATTGGAGAGGCATGTTGGTTGAGGCCCAGGTTCATTCCGGACTGTAGCGCCACTTAAGTAGGTAAGTAAGTATACACTGGCGATCACAAGAATGCCATACATTTTCACTAATTATACCTGTTGGAAATTTCGTACCCATAAACTTGTACTGCCTGTGACCAGCTACAAATTTTTTTAACAGGGCGTCATAAAATTAAAGGGAAAATAAGAAACGACACAATCCTGTTCGCCCAAATCGCGATATTGAGGAAAGAGCCTTTCTGAATCACTTTTATCTGCGCACTGAACTTCAAGCTTGGCGATCTGAGAATCACGGTTTTTCCGTATTCAATGACGAAAACCCTTCCAATGGCATAGTCGCCAATAGCCTGATGCTGTTCGTGCAAAAAGATGAACTCCTGGACATCGTGGTGTCATTGAAAAATAAAAAGTCGGCAGGAGAGGACGGTGTCCCAAACGTCGCATTGAGACACCTGCCAATAGAAGCAGTCGATATCTTCACCACCCTGTTTAACAATGCACTGAATAATGCACATTATCCGGTGCACTGGAAAACGGCGGTGGTACATCCTATCCCCAAAAAGGACAAGGACAAAACAAACCCTGCAAATCTTCGGTCAATAAGCCTTCTGCCGAATGTAAGCAAGGTATTCGAGAAGATATTCAATAGAGCTCTGCTTAAGTGGGTTGAGGAAAACAAAATTATTCCGGATAATCAGTTTGGTTTTCGAGCGAGGCATGACACCATTCATGCCGCGTCGAAACTAGTGTCCGACATCCAATGGAATAAATTCAAAGGACAATGCATAGGGGCCTGTCTGGTTGACTTTGAAAAGGCCTTCGACACCGTATGGTTAGAGAGACTTTTCTACAAGCTGACCAGAATGGGCATGCGTAAACCCATGCTATATATGATTTATGAAATGCTTATGGGAAAGAAGTTCGTTGTCAAATGTGGCAACGTAACTTCGAGTAAAGTCTTTGAAATTAAAAACGGTTTACAACAGGGGGCGGTGAACTCCCCGATATTGTTTAACATTTATACAAGTGATCTTGTAGGTTCTCTCAGACACGCTATAGCGTACGCAGATGATCTAGTGGCGTACAGATCAGGTCCGAAAATCGAGGTCATCAACTCACTTTTGCAACGTGACTTCGATCACATTAAGGGATATTGCGATGATTGGAAATTGAGGATCAATTTCCAAAAAACCGAAACAATTCTGTTCAGGACCCCAGTGCAGAGGGCTTCTTACGATACCAGAAAAAACTGGAAAACATTTTGTATCATGGGACAGCATGGACGGCCGTTGGCGGTGAGAAGTGAAGTCAAATACCTTGGCATCTGGCTTGACAAGTTTCTATATTTTAATAAAAATGTGGATGCTTGTCTGGCCAGGGCTAGGGGGGCTTATGCTCTGACAAGAAGATTGTTTCATAGCAGTCAACTTGATTCAAGGGTGAAAGTCATTTGCTACATGGCCCTCATAAGGCCGATCGTCGCTTACGGTTGTCCCGTGTGGTTCAATGTATCACCATCCTACATGGAAAGGATACGGCTGTTTGAGAGACGTTGTCTCCGATCCTGCTTAGGATTGTACCGAACGCCGGACTCCGAGTACATAAAATATTATCGCAACGAGGTTCTATACAATGGGGCTCAGTTGAATAGAATTGACAGTTTCCTGATTAAGGTGACGCGAAGGCACGCTGCAAGGGCAATGGCTAGCGACAACAGCCTGATCTTTGGGGCTTATTACCCCAATGATTTATACATGGAGAGCACGCTCATATCGGGCTTTATTCCACCAGAGGCATTCATCTATATCGATTCGTTAGGGTTAGTACAAGACAGGAACGGTATCCCAGTTTTATACCAACGCTATCGTGACGCGCGGGACAAACGGCTAATCCGCGACGGGTACGTTGACAATGCTCCGGAGCTCCTCCGCTTTAGCAAGGCGGTATCGGATCGCGATAGGATCGATGCTGCAAAACAGCGCACTGAATTCTGGTGGCTATATGAGGAAGGTGATTCTGCACTTCCTCAGGACTTTGCGGACTTTTAGTCCAACTCCATAGTTAAGATTTTAAAATTAGGAACAAGGTCTGTGGCGGGGCTTGTGCATCATATTGGCGTACAATATGGTTGAACGCAGGCTGCCGTGGGACCGAAAGACGCAATCAGGATGGCGACCCCTCGCGGCATGTGCAACGAGGGCTCGCCACCCCGATTATAATTAAGTTAGGTTTAAGTAGTTAAGTAGTCTTAAGTTAGGTTTAAGTAGTCTTAAGTTAGGCTTAAGTAGTTTAAGTAGTCTTAAGTTATATAAAATCTAGAATAAGCTTTTATATAAAACAAAAAAAGTCACTAAACAAAGTTTTCAATTTTTTCTTTGTAATTAAAATTAAATATAAAACAAAAAAAACCGACAAATTTAAGCCTAAAGGCAAAATAAAACAGCTAAATATAAGCTTACAGCGCCCACTAAGGGCCAATAAATTAGATTATGTTAACCAGTTATTGATAAGTTAGATTTAAGCATTTTTGTCTAGTAGTAAGTTAATATTTTAAGTAAATAAAAATGAATTTGAAAGTTAAAAAAGTTAGGTTCGGCTGTTAACCAAAATGTTGGTGGTTCGATTCCACCCGGGGCGATTTAACTTTTTAACTTACCAATTTCCAAATCATCCCGAGAGTTACTTAGGACATACAAGTCGGTTTGCCGGTAGCGTAGTTCAGTGATATGGGCTGTTATAAAAACAATTGCATACCTGTACCTATCTTTTTTCGAGAATATCCGATAAACAGTTTTTCAATTTCTCGCAAACTATTTGGTCCAACAGTAATATACAAAGTTACGTACGACCCAGTCGTGCACCCACACTCGTGGGTATGTGCTGGGTGCACGACTGGGTTGTCAAAGTGAGTCGGCAAAAAAAACCCTAGACACTAAGTTTGAAGAAAATCAGTCAAGCCGTTTAGGTTGGAGACCATTACCGACAGACGGACAGAATTCTAAAAACCACTGTTTTGGGTGCCGCCATAATCGTAATGTTAGAATCAATCAAATTTTTTTGGGGTTGAGGAGATAAGCCAGTAAAAACTCGAAAACTGTTTCGTTCTGACGACTAAGTCAGTTAAAGGCGTTTTGAAAATCATCGAGAAACAGCTTTTAGCAACAGCTTTAACGATAATCTCCACACTTTCCAAAAATCATTTACCAATAAAAAATATTTACATCACAGACTCGCGCTAGTCATAATGTTTAGAAAGTTGCATCTACGTCATATAGTAGTGAGAAAGTTGTGCATTAAGCGCCATTTTTTTAGGTACAGGGTGTCCGCCAGAAAGGTATACTACTTTGTTTTGCCGCTATTTTGATAAATATTAGTCTTGACAGTTCATATTTGGCAGTACACGCGCCAAATTTATTATGTGAAAATATTCGATAACCCAACGTGTTTTGATTATTTAAACATTTTATCAAAATCAATCATCGATTACTGTGACGATAAGAAAATTACGTGAAATTTTCGGGGGAGAAACAACTTGATAACAAAACGCACTCTCAATCGTGTAGTGAATGATTTCGAAGAAAGAGGGTCTGAAGGTGATAGGCCCAAGCATGGACCACAACGCACTGCAAGATCGGCTGAAAACATAACTGCTGCTCAAGAAAGTGTTCAAAACAACCCATCAACCTTATTCGACGCCGTGCTCAGGAACTTGGTCTTCAAAGAACAACTTTGGCCACAATTTTACACAAGGATTTGCATTTGTTTCCATTTAAGATTTAGTGGACGCAAGACCATTTACGCAACCGTGCAAGACCATTTACGCCACCGTACATATACCAATAGAATGTTACAGCTAGCCTGACAACCCCGATTTTCATGAAAAAATCATAATGAGTGACGAGGCACATTTTCATTTGAATGGATATGTGTTACCTTTGCATCTATTAAAAGTTACAGCCTGGTGTGCAATTTGGTCAGGAGGAATTATTGGACCTTACTTCTTTGTAAATGAAAACGGCGTAACGGTAACTGTGAATGGGGAGCGATATCGTGATATGATTGAAAACTTTTTAACGCTACAACTGCATGCTTTGGGCTTGATTAACATGTGGTATCGACAAGACGGTGTCACATCGCATACAGACAGGATTACAATGGAATTACTGCGAGACCTCTTTCCACAACAAGTTATTTTAAGAAATATTGATGTTGATTGGCCTCCACGGTCGCTTGATTTGACTGCTCTGGACTTCTTTTTGTGTCGATATCTGAAAAGCAAGGCTTATGCATACCAACCAGAAACGTTTGAGCAACTCAAACAAAATATTCGTGATGAAATTAATGAAATACCACGTTAAATGTGTAAGAATGTAATGAAAATTGTGCTCAAAAGGGCTCGAATTTGTGACACTAACAGAGGCGCACATTTACCTGATACTGTATACCATACATAATTGCCGACATTAAATAAAACATTTATCAATATAAGATAAATTCTCTTTCATTTAAACAAAAATAATAAGCAACCAAAGTAGTATAACTTCCCGGCGGACCTCCCTGTATATGTCATGGAAAAATTTCGTTTATGGTTTGCATACATTTGTTCTTACACCATATCCCGTAGGGGTATACTAGTTTTAATACATAGTAGCCATGTCTTTTTTGGGCCTTAAATTTTTAACTAGAATGATGAAATTTGGTACACGTGTTTGTTGTTGCCCTCAGCAGAACAAGTGTTAACATTTTTGAAATCCGCCAACGGCCATGCCCCCTTTTTAGAAAAACGTAGTTTTAGGCCAAATCGTAAGATATTTTGAAAAAGTGTCTGAACAACATATCTAGACAATTTTAATGTCCATATTTTGCTAATAAAATTCCACTTTTAGGGGCCGCTTTCAGCTAAAAATCTTTTCGGTAAAATTTTAAACATTTCGAAAAAATGTTTAAACTTTCACCGAAAAACATTGGTTATGGTAATATAAGCATTTCTTCGATATATCATTTTAACCCACGCCCACTTTTTGGGGGCGTTTTCATACAAAAACCATATACACCACATCATAGCATAAGCAGGCGAAAAACGTTGATTTTTGTCGAACCATAAAACATTTTGACAAACTGAGCAAAATGTTGTGACAATGGTACTTTCTATATTTCATCGCCAAAAAGCCGACATTTGGGGATTTTTATTTAAAGGATGGGATGGGATAGGGTATTAAACGATCCGCGCAGCGGATCCTAAAGAACCATTAAAAAAAATTGTTCAAGCAATAGGACTCAGGAGATGAAAAAGATTGTTGTTTCATAAGTATGACCATCAATTGAAGTACCTTCTCGGCAGTAAAATGAAAAATACTGCGATGATTGCTAAGAAAATCGTAAATTGCTATGGTTTTGACAGTTTATTTCTGGTTATAGTTTCACATCCAAAAATATATTGTCTTATGTCCTCATATATTATTTTTATGCTGTCAGCAGAAGTTATTTATTGAATTTTCCCAAGCATTACTAAAATGACGATAACGTGCGATCAAAAATTTGATTATTATTCAGAGTTGTTGACATTCCACATTATTTTAACAAAAAATAAATCCGCCCCCGGGTGGACTCGAACCACCAACCTTTCGGTTAACAGCCGAACGCGCTAACCAATTGCGCCACGGAGGCTACATCTTCAGTGGCTGTAAAATATCGTTAATCAATATTAATAGATGTGACAAAAAATATTCAGCAGTAGACACTTTTTAACGTGACGCTAATTAGTGTATACTTACGAACGTATTCTAAGAAATCTTAGTCAAACTCACCTAAAAAGTGACAGTTCTGACAATCAAACAAGTCCAATTTCAGTGAACACTCTCAAACACACCTAAAAGTGACAGCGAACAATAATTCAGCTATTTTGTGCCTTCGCCCGTTGCCCTATTTGAAAATGACAGATGACATTACGCCAACTGTGCATTAAATATTTAAAGTGAGGTTTCGGTTGCTTTAATGGAGAGTGATAACGTTAAAGTACACTTTTTGACGACTATAATTATCAAAACGTGTTAGTACGTGATAAGATAACTCAAAGGTCTACTACGACTATAAGTTTGCGCCAAAGACTTTACTCGAAGTTACGTTGCCACATTTGACAAGGACCTTCTTTCCCATAAGCATTTCATAAATCATATATAGCATGGGATTCCTCATGCCCAATATGATTAGCTTGTAGAAAAGCCCCTCTAACCGTACGGTGTCGAAGGCCTTCTTAAAGTCAACCAGTCAGGCCTTGTGCATTGTCCTTTGGATTTATTCAATTGGATGTCGGACATTTGTTTCGATGCGGCATTAATGACGTCATGCCTCGCTTGAATATCTTCTCGAATACCTTTGATGGTGCTTCGGCAGAAGCGAAGTGGGTCTAGTACTCTAGTCCCCAGTTAATCTCGGAGGTGGAACTCTAGATCATTTTCGATTCCATAAAGAAAAAGAAGTCAGCGGGAGTCGATGGTATAGCCAACATTGTATTTACTACGACACTTACCCCCTGAAGCTGTGGATATTTGCTGAATAATGCATATCATCAAGAGCGATGGAAGACGGGCGGTGGTTCATCCTCTCCCGAAGAAGGGAAAGGCCATCTACTCCTTGTTGCCGAGCCTAAAGCAAAATAGATCGTAATATGCGCACTTTCAAAAAGATCCTTAAAGATCCTGGCTGTGAATGTAAATTTACTGATCAGGATCGAACGCAGTGCTAATCAATTCCAGTTGCTGAAAGACCAAAGTCCCGATGTGCTTATGGCTATCGAAACTAAACCAGATGCATAAATTGACTAATAGGAATTACAATAACGTAAGAAGAGACCGGCCTAACTACACTCAAGGAGGCGGGGTGGCTATCTTTATACGAAAAGTTATAAAGTCATAATTAGTGGTAAAGTGAGTCGATTCCGGCTGCTGGAAGCCTGAGTCATATGCATTTCTCTCAAATAAGGGAAGCGACTGTGTTGGATAGTGGCCTACGCACCAGAAGCACCTCAGCCTACACTTTTAAAACAGAGCTCGGAAAATTGTTTGAATCTTTAAGACTGAATTCAGTGGAGAACTATTATCCTTTGATCGGAGATTTAAATGCCAAACACAAAGATTGGGGAAATCCGTAAAACAGCATCCGAACGAGCTTGTGGCGTTGGAGGAGTATTTCGATAACTACGTTCGAGAGATATTTTACCAACAAACAACCGAAAACCTAACCAACAATGAAAACGACGAATACTGACAACAAATGGCCGAAACGATTCAACGAACAATGAACAGGACGATACCGAAATACAAAGAACATGACACTACGTCTCCATACAGAAACACGTCCGGACGCACTGCACAGCCAAAAAAGCGGACTTCTGACGAGACTTAAACTCTTTTACAGACGACTGACAAACCAACGCGACCCGATCAAAAACATCAACCAATTGATCGAGGAGAACTATCGGTTGTCCATTAATTTATTTTTGGAATAACGGAATTCGGGCCGTAAATTCCAGCGACCCGAGTATGTTCCCACAAATTAATAAGATCTTTAGGAGGAAAGGTCATAACCACCTTCCGTGTATTAAGCTCCAACGAACAACTGACAATGCTAACATACTTTTGACAGCAGGAATTGATCCGGGGGAAGCCGTCTTCGATGACGATTTCTATGTAATTGAAGACCCTCTTGAGAAAGTGGAGGCAGTGGTGGCTGTTTTTAAGAAAGTGTAGGAATAAGGTGAATGAAAGCATTCGCCCGAGCCGCGTCCTGGAAAACAATGCCCTGCTCCGTCATGGCGCATTGAGAACCGTGGTTTCACCCGGTTTGATGACGAAAACTTGGAAAACGCCATAGTCACCGAGCGAAGTGGGTCTAGTCCCCTGTTAATCTCGAAGGTGGAACTCCAGATCATCTCCGATTCCATAAAGAAAAACAAGTCAGCGGGATTCGATGGTATAGCCAACATTGTACTGCGTCACTTACCTCCTGAAGCTGTGGACATTAACGCCACGGTGTTCAACAAGGCGCTGTATAATGCATATTATCCAGGAAGACATCTGGGGCTTATCCTCTCCTGAAAGAGGGAAAATACAACTCCAATCCGGCAAATTTCCTGCTCTTCATCAGCCTTCTCTAAATCAACCAGGCATGCACCCGTGCACTGTTTTTTTGTTTTGTTGGCTTTGTTCCATTGAATATCAGAGATGAGTTTGGGGATCCCGCATGAATGCAGTCATGTCCTGCTGGCTCTCTGGTATAATATTATTGTCCTCAGACCACTTGAACAGAGTCCGATTTATGATGCAAATAAAAGAAACCGTTTTTTAAAAAATCGGTCATGTTCAAAAAAAAAAAAAGGATTATGGGCAAATTGCTCGGCAATGCCACAGATAATGGAAGTGCTCTGAACAGCAAATTTTTACTTGAAAATCCGAAGCTAAGCTCACCTTAACTTGAAATTTTGAAAGTGGCAGACCTTGAGAGACGTCGCTGACCTCGTGCAGGAAACATCGAGTTTGGTAAGTGTGGGAAAATTACCTTAAACTACGACGCCTGCGACCGTGCGTTTGGCCCGCCGCCATGCAACGGGAGTTCGGCTGATCGCCCACAATTAAAGTCGTTACCAAAGAATTACTGGGAAAACAGGAGTGTGACGGATGCCACTGGACAGATCTGCAAACACGGGAAACGGGTTTTAGCGATCAATGTTCAGCTACGTGCCATCACAAACAGAAGACACACACTTCCGAAAAAATGGGACATGGATGTTCAATATAACTCAGGAATGGTGGAATAAAATCCTGTGAGTTAGTAATGAATGGAAATATATGCTAGGTGCATTCATTTGGAATGCACGTGCATTGAAATGGTTGGTGCATTTGATAAGAAGTAGACTAGCAGTTTGCACATAGATGGGGTGGTGATGCAGACGAGTAAGTGCATACAAAGCGGATGTGTTAACAGGGAGTTTTTTTTTTTATTTTGATATACATGAGTACTTTAGTTCGAAAGACGTTGAACTGTACATACGATAAAATGCAGCGTCCGCAGTAAGGATATTAATTTTACTAGACATTTACATATTTGGTGATGAACCCTCTTCATTCTGAGTATTTATTGACAGTTGCAATCGGTTATGCCCCTTAGAGCATCCCCCGAATGAGTTTTTAGTATTTAGGTGTTGCAAATTTACTAGAAAATGCGTTCATAGTTGAGCTATGCAGTTAAATATATGTGAACACGGAGCAACTGGAATTGACCACTCAGGTACCATAATCTAAATATACAAACAAAGAAAGACAACAGCAATGATATGACATTTCATAAATATACAAGGTAAGGTGGACCAAAAGAATTCATCCGATGTTGTTTGGCTATCTTTTTTTTTCTAAATAGCTCGCGAATTGTGTGCCGTTGCTCCGTCCTATCGGAACCACATGTCCTCCAGTCCTAATTCGTTCAATTGCGGCAGAAAAAACTCGGTTAACATGGCCCTATTGCGCACACCGTCCACTGTTGTCGTTTGACCAGCGGCGTTCTGGAAAAAAGAAAAAAAGTCAGCGGGCCGATGACTCCTCCAGCGTTCACGCATCATGCAGTCACTTTGAGCGGGTGTAATAGCTCCCCATGCATTACTCGTGGATTTTCGTTGCCCCAGAAGCTGTAGTTTTGCTTGTTCACATACCCGCTGAGGTGGAAATGAACCTCATCGCTCATTATGAAAAATAGAAAAATCATCCACTTCGTCCTCGAGATTGAGGATGGCTTGGGTGTAGGTTACAATCTTTTGGCGGTCGGCAGGCAGCAGCTGATGCACGGACTGGACTTTGTACGGGAACATGCGCAAGTGTTTGACCAAAATTCGCCTTAGGGACAACTAGGGCTGATGGCTAATTGCAAGGCACGGTGTATGGTCGATGCTTCCGGCGACAGCTCGACATCCTCGGCAACAGCGGCGATATTCTCGGCACAACGGGCGCTTCGGGGCCGGCCACTCTTGGCAACGTCTCGTTCTACAGTGGTCCCATACTCTTCAAGGTTTTTGGCCAAATTGCGCAATGTTTGCGCAGTCGGTGTCGGATGACAGGGGAGTCGGCGACGGAATTCGCGCTGCGCCAACACTACAGACGAATTGTTATGCAAACAAATAGACACGATTATTCCGCGTTCTTGGGGAGTGTATCGCTCCATGGCTTCTCTTTTATTCTACATCTGTGGAGTCCACAAATGTCAAAAAAGATTTGACATTGGCGGCCATTTACAAACCATTTTGTCGCATTTCTTTTTTACATGCGACTTCCATTTTAATTTTGCATTGAGTTTCATTCCGAGATATTTCGCTTCTTTTGCAACAGGGACTCGAACCGTATTGAGAAATACTGGCAAATTGTTTGTCCGTTTATACGAAAAATCTACATGAATCGATTTGCTCTCGTTATGTGCAATCCGCCAGGATTTTGTCCATCCATTGACCTCGTTAAGAGCGTTTTGTAATTTCATATTTGTTTCCACTATTGTTGTGCCAACTGCTAGTATAGCTGTATCGCCAGCAAACGTGGCAAGTATTGTATCGTTTGTCTGCGGGACATCACGTGTAAATAGAAGGTACAAGAGTGGTCCAAGGACGCTTCCTTGAGGTACTCTTGCCAATATTTCTTTGAACTCAGAATATTGCTCAACATACGACACGAGGATTTTATATAATTTTTCAGGCAGAACTGGTCTTAATTTGTATTGAAGGCCTGTATGTCATGCTTTTTTTAAAAGCTTGCGACACGTCAAGAAATACGGCTCAGCAAATTTTCTTTTCTTCGAAAGCTTTCTCAATTACATCAGTAATTCGATGAACTTGGCCCACAGTCGTTTACTTCTTAACCCAAATTGATGGTAAGCGACCATGTAATATCCTTTCAACAACTTTTGAAATTATTGGAACAAGTGAATTAGGTCTGCAAGATTTTATTTCACTCGGTCATTTTTCTGGTTGGAGAACCATAATCTTTTCCGCGACTTTCCACTGTAACAGTGGCGATACCAAAGCTACTCCTTCATTATCCGATAAGACAAATGAAGCAAATGGAATCGACCCCCAAGGACACAAGACAGCAACAATCTGACATTACATGCGATCATCGCAGCAAAATAGACTGTGGCAACCATCGATACCGGAGACACTGCTTCCTTTTTTCGGTAAGACATCTGGAACAACTGGACCCCGTAAGGACTACAATGCAGGTATCCAAAAAAAAGAAGGACAACTGCAATTCGCCATTACATGCAACCGTCGGAGGAAAACAGCATGTGATGACCATTGATACCATAGCTACTCCTCCGAGATAGTTGGCTGCATATCACCAAGGGAGCACATTGGAAAAGCAGAGATTTTTTGCAATACACTGAGACTATTTTTATTTTTTTTGGATTCGTCTCCTCATACATTTTGCTAAGAGCACAGCTGGTTATTTTGTTCGTAGCATGTATGGAATTAATCTGTAATCTGCGAAGAAAGGAAACCGAGTTTTTTTTAACAGAATAAGTTCCCCTATCTTGGATTCCCACCCAGACGTCGTACACAGTAGAGGAAGACCTCACCTTAAGTGGCGCGCACAAGAACAAACCGACTTCAACCAACTTGGAGTGCGCAACCGAAGGCAGTTAGCTAATAGGTGACATACACGACGCAGACACTCGTTGTAGACCAATACATTTAGTTGTTGTGTACATGTCTGCGCAGACCGTCTGTGACGTGTATATCCTTGTCGACTGTTTGCAGCGACGGTCTGCGTGAATTCAACATTTTTTCAATTTTTCTTGGTCTGCAAGGACATGTCTGAGTGGTGTATTGTGAACTTTGCACAGACGAGCAAGAAAATTTACGGCGTTAACATGAATAAAAATAACGAAAAACTTAAAACTTTGCAGGTAAAGTTTGCAGGTATTGTGGAAAGTTAAAGTCGCTGATTATTGTAATCGCGTTGGAAAATTATCATTCCCTGTTCCAAATTTGATTTTTCTTTGATTCAGCACAAGCAGTATCCGTCATTCTTTCGACTCGACGACCACGAAGAAATCATACAATACAAACTAATGTCTGTGCAAGTTGTCTGCACCGCGTGTGGCGGAGGCATGTTTGCACAGTCTTGGGGTCTGCAACAACGTGTCTGCGTCGCGTATGGCAGGAGAGGAATGTTGGTTGAGTCCCAGGTTCATTCCGGACTGTAGCGTCACTTTCGTAGTTAGAAGTACGTTCCCCTATGCTAAGAATGTAGTTACCGCAGGGAAGCCTCCTTGGACCACTCCTATACCTCGTATTTATTCGTGATATCCCACAAACATATGATACAATGGTTGCCACGTTTATTAACGATACTGCTATACTATCCGTTGGTACAACAATAGAGGGAACAAATAAGAAACTACAAAACGCTCTCAATAAGGTTAATGAATGGACAAAATCCTAGAGGATGGCTTTTATCAACAGTTAATCGATTCATTTAGACCTTTCGTATTTTTCAAAGAACTAAACCAATAGATTTGGCCCGATAATAACAAACCGCGCTATAAATTGCGGAAAAAGCAGGAAAGAAAGAAAGTTACCTGCCAAGCATTCATTACTTGGTTGCAGTACATATACAAAAAGGTTGGTTCTAGTGAGTACTACTCCCTCATTATCCGATAAGACAAATTAAGCAAATGGAATCGACCTCCAAGGACGCAAGACAGCAACAATCTGACATTACATGCGATCATCGCAGCAAAATAGAATGTGGCAACCATCGATACCGGAGACACTGCTTCCTTTTTCCGGTAAGACATCTGGAACAACTGGACAATCTCACACTACTGTAGGCATTGGCACTTGCTCGTCGTGTCTATGAAGAATTTCACCAAAACAAAATACGTATTGGTAGCATAATAAGTTTAAAAAAAGGTTTTTGTTTTTCCATTTTTCATCATTCCGAATGCATTTGAAAAAAGGCCTTACACCCGTCGTTTTTAAAGCTTTGAAGACAAAAAAATTGTATTTGCCTGGTATGACAAGACATTCACTTAAGCACATCAGCTTCAAACAAATGTCCGTGAATTAAAATCAAATCAAATTGTTAGTGCAACTTTGATACTGAAACATTCTGTCAGTTGTATTAGCTACTATTTCCGTATATGTAAGTGTAGTTGCTAACAACAGCAAAGCCATCTATTGACATGACGCGGTATGAAAATATGTAGTTCAAGTTATTTACCACCACGAGGCGATAGTAACGCGGCTTGAATTCTTGCAAGAGCTGGATCTTTGCGCAAAATCTTAAATTAAGTTGATGGACAAAGCTCCAATTGCTGTGCGCGGTGGCGAATCGATTCATTCGGGTCCTCTTCAAGACTTTGCTCTACAGCGGCAACTGTTTCTTCGGTTCGACGGCTCTGCGGATGCGTATTTTCACATAGCGAAAACGATCCATGGTTAACCGAATTAATTGCTCTGATGGACGATTATGTCGACCATAAAATGGACGGAGCTTGCGAGCTGAACCATTATTTTCGAAATAAATTTGCACAACTTGCAAGCGTTATTCATTTGTCAACCTGTTCATGATGAAATGGCAAACCAAACTGAACATAAATGAGATTAGAGTTGCCCGATTTGACCACAAAATTTCAGTTTTATCTCTATTCGACAAACTAACCTCTAAAATAAAACACCCGTTATTTGCAACATGTTTGGCTGTATTTTCAGCATCCTGACAGCGAGAGAGGCTCTTTCAACGGCAAGTCGATGCTTTTTTTTTCGATAATTTTTTGATCAGACGCTTTAAAAAGGCTGGGCTAAAATCTGAATCTTCGTATACCACAAAAAATCGCATAGCGCTGACTGGTTTCTTTGGCGAGCTATTGGCGAGATATTGCTGAGTAATGGTGTTTGCATCGCTAAAAAAGGGTGTTTTCGGAAATGTCATCTGCATCAAATTGCTTTTGCAGCATGTTCGAAAACGCAAGTTACCAAAGTCTGCTTTCACACGTTGACACACGTTGAGTCAAGACTTTTTTCGCAGTTCTCTTTGTTAATTTTCTTTCGTGAGTCTCGCGCTTTCACACGACGACTTTTTCTCTTGACTCAAATCTGACATTCCTATTTTATTCTTTAATTCTGCTTGACGTTGACAACACACTGCGATTTTTCCTTTATTCTAATTTCACATCCCTCTTTTATTATTCTGCTTGACAAGGTCTGTATTTATTTTTTTTATTTTTGCTACGAGGCAATTGAATTTTGTATTTATTTTTCAGTTTTAAAAATGAACTACAATTTGCTATCAAATATATTGGATTGTGCAGTAAAAGCTATTGAATGCATGGATAGCGACAGCAGTGGAGATGGAGAAATTGCACTGGAGCTTATAAACATCGCCAAAGACGTTTCCAAGGAGTTAGAAGAGAAAAAGAAAAAAATGTGGATTAAGCCATGGAGGGTGGATAGAGCATCCCAAGGCTCATTTTCTTTTTTAACGAAGGAGCTGCAAGTGCTTGACAAACCGTGTTTTTTCAACTATATACGAATGAACGAGGCAAATTTTCAGTTGCTGTTATCTTTTATAGAAAATGACATAAAAAAAAGACACAGTCATGAGGAAAGCGATTTCACCAGCTGCTACAGGTGAATCTTATAAAAGCACAGACTACCAGACTAGGCTTTCGACTTCGTTTTTATCAGAAACTGTGCCTGAAGTGTGTGAAGCTATATGGAAAAATTTAAGAAATATATATTTAAAGGCAAGTTTGAATTTTTTCTTTGAACACAATTGGAACTCATTTATTAATATACTTAAAAATAAAATTTAAATTAAATAATCTTCGTCAAACACACCCTCCATTGACTGTTCTATCAGGTCTGGTGGAGTGAAAGCACTTCCTGCTACATCAGAACTCATGGATGGAGGTCGAATTCTTTGAATGCTCAAAATCTTGACTTTTTTGCTTGCTGAGATTGACTTCCTAAATCCGACGATGAATTTGAACATGCCTCTTTTTGGTGGTAGTGAGATGATGAAGATGTAGAGGGGATGTTTTCAGATTGTTGAGAGGATTGTAGTCTTCTTTTTTCAACATCTTCTTTGACACAATCTCTCAAAATTTGTTGGATCCCCCATGAGGCTTTTCGTTGTATATCCTTATCCTCTATTTGGCTCGTCTCATATACAACCTGCTGGCCCAGCCAGCCGAAAGGTGGCTTCGACGAAGTCTTCTTCTCCAAACTCTGAGCAATGTTTTGCAATCGTTTACTGCAATTCGCTGCTGGTGACGTTGCCTACAAAAAAAAATATTTGTTACTTTCACATTAATAAAACTATACTATTTTTTTTCAGTTTCCCTCTTCAAAATCAGAATGGGTAAAAATTTCTGAAGAATTTACAATTCGTTGGCAATTCCCCCACTGCATAGGCGCACTTGATGGAAAACATAGTGTTTTTAAAAGTCTTCGGAAAGATGGCGCTTACTATCATAATTTCAAAGGTTCCAATAGCATCATACTACTTGCATTAGCTGATGCAAGCTTCAAATTTATTTATATAGACATTGGGTGCAACGGACGGACCAATGACGCCGGAGTTTTACTTCAATCTTCCTTAAGAGAAGTCCTTGACAACGCAGAACATCATTTACCAACCGACAAAATTATTGGCAACAACAGAAGACTGCCATTTGTTATTGTAGCGGATGATGCCTTTCCATTACAAAAACATATAATGAACCCTTATCCCCATACAACACAATGTCACCAAAAAACGCGTATTTAACAGTCGCCTAACAAGGGCAAGGCATGTTGTTGAACATTCGTTTGGGATATTATCACAAAGGTTCAGAATATTCAAAACAACTATGGATCTTCGTGTTGAAAATGTTGAAGTTGTGACAAAAGCTTGTTGTGTTTTACACAACTTTTTATTTGAGCACAATGGAATTGATCCCACATTCACCAATGAATCAAAAGTTGCATCACCGCCCAGAACAGGACAAAATGCTGAAAATCCTCATAAAGGAGCCGCGGAGCGAGTACGCCAAAACTTTGCCGATTATTTTATGAACGAAGGGAAAGTGAACTGGCAATAAACATTGAAAACAGCCGACTTACTTGTCTTTTAGAACGGGGAGTGACCATTTCGGCAGAATCATCTAGGCCACGTTCTTCAGTGGCATTTGTTTCCACCGTATCTGCTATCTAAAAATTTTGAGAGATAAACAAAATTTAAATAAAACAGAATCAAAACAAAAAAACATACTTGCATTTTCCTTTTCAAAGCTGGAAGTCGAATTCCTCGTCTGACAATGGGTTTTTAAAAAAGAGAGTTCAAACTTGGGCTCATATATATCATCCATTCCAGTTCCACTCCTTTAGCTTTTTTCTACATCACGAAGTTCTTTCATGAATTGGTTTCTTAATGTGTGTATTTTACTTTTGATTGCCGCAACCGTTATCTTGTTAGAAAATGGTTTGAGATCCTCCATAATGCTGTGTATGAATCAGACCTTATCACTCTATCTATATAATCCGGATGCATTGGATTATATAAATTTTGATGAGTTTCATAAATATTTATGAGCTCTAAACAAAGATCTTTACTCCAAATTCCTTCGTGAGACATTTCAAAACAAAAAAAAAAAAAAAAACACCAGCAACCGAACAAAAGTACGCAAGTAGCCGAAACTGACTCTCCAAGCAACGAAATTATATGAAGCAACATAACGATAAAAAGAAGGAAGAGAAAAGAAAACGTCAAAAAGAGTCGCTGAAAATGTTGCCCACGACTCGCAGGGCAAAATATTTTTCCTCTCAACTTTTCTAATTTTCTTTCTCTTTTGCACTCATGTGAGTCGAGAGTCGTGAGTCGTGAGTCTACGTGTGAAAGCAGCCAAAGTCTTCTGTTCGGAAACGTCATCATAGCAAAACTACATTATCATGTATTCGGCAATGCAGTTCTGCAAAAGGCAGGTGTTCGTAAACGTTATTTGCGTGTCATCTGCCGTTCATCAAAGCAGATAACAAACGTCCGTGCATTTGCTCGTAAGTACAAAAACAAATTAAATAATTAAAGGAAAGTGTGTGATATCTGGGAATGGATACGAATTCATTATCCTCGCCATGCTCAGAAGAGTTTTTTCCATCCTGGTCTCGGTCTAGATCTAGGTTACTTGAGGGGTAAAGGTTTTTTTTATTAGAAATTAGAAATTTAACGCAAATAAATTTTTGTGGATGCCCAAAATATCATTTGCAAACAGATGTCCGATTGATTTTTGTCATGCATTGACGGTCATTTGCAATTGCAAATGATTTTTTTTTACATATCCGAAAACACCCAAAGTATGACGATGTATGACGATGAACGTGATATTCGGATTATAGTTATCAAAACTGATGCTGCAAACTCGCTGAAACTGTGAAAAGTCGTTTGCAGCATCGAAATTCTGTTGTCCATCTTCCACGCCAGTGCAAAAGATGCCGATCTTCTCCGGGTGATAGTTGCTATTATTCTGGTATTCAATGAGGCCGAATATCATTGAGGAGTATAGTTCGGTAATTATTTCGTTCTCCTTGTTCTTTAGTATTCCCTTGCAGTAGCAGTGAGTGTAGTTAGTGTTTATACTGACAGCAATGGTGATCAACTAGCAGACGTAGGAATGGATTCCGACGAACATTGGACTCATAGGCGGTATTTTAACTGACCAGATGGATCCACCAAGCAAGTTCTTCGTCTGCATTGAAATATGTTGCATGATATGATTTTAAATACCTGAGATATGGTAGACCGAAGTATGATCTGGGTGGCTGATCATTTTGATGGCTATAAACACTTTTATATCTCGAGTCAACAATGCAGAAAACGAGTTGGACACCCTGATCGGTGTTGTCTTTCTTGTCTTTCATGCTGTCACCTCTTTTAAATTCTTCCCATCGCACAACCTGGAAGTTGAGGACTGAGATACTCCACAACTTTTCAAGCTTGCTTTGGGGCGATAGCTGTACGAGGAAGATCGGAAGATTCCATCGCCCTGATCGATGTTGTCCTTCATGGCTTTATTGTAGTTTTCGACTTGATACGACGGGATGTGTACAATAGTGGGTCGTGACATATTCACAGCAGTTAAGCAGAATTACTCTTTATAAAGCCACTGATGATTGGATCATACCGGAGTGGAGTACCATCCAGCTTTATAGATTCACTACATTAGTATACTCGATGATCGCACCGCTAGTATCCATACACGCGCAAATCTTACGTATATGATTCAACGGCTAATGGTCATTTAGCACTGGTAGCACAGGCTCCTCTTTAGTATGTTCAGTTTTATTTGGGAAAGAAAGTGCAAGGTTACTTCCCATATTGGTTAAGTCGTCTGCTGTCCCGGAATTTTTTGTGTCTTCATTCGTCTTACTGATAATCTCATTTTTATTCAACGTGTGGTTATCTAAATCTAGTAGCACCCACCTCAGCAGGCTGCTCCAATGGACTTGTCCGCTTATTGGAATGTTCACATAAAGTCTTCCACGCAACGTTCCTGCTGCCGCAACACAGGATGTAGGTCCATTCAAATCAGAGAGTGCATGCTGTGGTATAACAATGTTTTTGTGATTGTCTGTATATCAACCTGGGTAACCTGATTGGTAAATCCATCCTTGACCCGATGATGGTCTTCCAGACATTTTCTAAAATAAAATACAAGCAAATTATTTATGAAATTAAGGAAGCTAACACTAAAATTACCTTAGCTCTGTAGAGCCTGCAAATAAATACACAGGTATGGATATAAGGAATCAATTCCTTATTCCGATTTGGCCAAACAAGTTTGGTGCAGCATCGAAATTCTGTTGTCCATCTTCCACGCCAGTGCGAAAGATGACGATCTTCTCCGGGAGATAGTTGCTATTATTCTGGTATTCAATGAGGCCGAATATCATTGAGGAGTATAGTTCGGTGATTACTTCGTTCTCCTTGTTCTGTAGACCCTTGCAGTAGCAGTGAGTGTAGCTAGTGTTTATACTGGCAGAAATGGTGATCAACTAGCAGACGTCGGAATGGATTCCGACGAACATTGGACTCATAGGGGGTATTTTAACTGACCAGATGGATCCACCAAGCAAGTTCTTCATTTCCATTGAAATATGTTGCATGATGTGTTCTTAAATACCTGAGAAAGGTGAGACCGAAGTATGACCTGGGTGGGTACCTCCAATTCGTAGCTGATCATTTTGATGGCTCTAAACACTTGTTTGTATCTCGAGTCAACAATGCAGACAACAAGTTGGACGCCCTGATCGATGTTGTCTTCCCTTTGCGTGGCCGAACCTTTGGCAATGCAAGCATCGTTCCCATCGCAAAACCAGGGATACTCCTCAACTTTCCCAGCTTGCTCTGGGGCGATAGCTGTCCGAGGAAGATCGGTAGATTCCATCGCCCTGATCAATGTTGTCCTTCATGGCTTTATTGTAGTCTTCGACTTGGTACGACACGATGTATACAATAGTGGGTCGTGACATATTCACAGCAGTTAAGCAGAATTACTCTTTATAAAGCCACTGATGATTGGATCATACCGGAGTCGATTACCATCAAGCTTTGTAGATTCAAATACATTATTATACTTGATGATCGCATCGCTAGTATCCATGTACGCAACGCAGGGTGTCTATTCGAGAAAAGGTGTTCCAATAATCATGCACGGCCCCTGGCAGGTGGCAAATGTTGTTGATTAAATTCTCCTCTTTAAGCTGCTCCAATTGACTTGTCGGCTCATCGGAAAGTTCACAAGTCTTCAGAAGTCTTCCACGCGACGTTCCTGCTGCCGCAACATAGGGTGTAGGTCCATTCAAATCAGAGAGTGCATGCTGTGGTATAACAAAATTTTTGTGATTGTCTGAATATCCACTTGGGTAACCTGATTGGTAAATCCATCCTCGACCCGATGGTCTTCGAGACATTTTCTAAAATAAAATACAAGCAAATTATTTATGATATTAAGGAAGCTAACACTAAAATTACCTTAGCGCTGTAGAGCCTGCAAATAAATACACAGGTATGGATAGAAGGAATCAATTCCTTATTCCGATTTGGCCAAACAAGTTTGGTGCAGCATCGAAATTCTGTTGCCCATCTTCCACGCCAGTGCAAAAGATGCCGATCTTCTCCGGAAGATTGTTATTGTAATTCTGGTATTTAATGAGGACGTATATCATTCAGGAGATTAGTTCGGTGACTATTTCGTTATCCTTGTTCTGTAGACCCTTGCAGTAGCAGTGAGTGTAGCTAGTGTTTATACTGGCAGAAATGGTGATCAACTAGCAGACGTCGGAATGGATTCCGACGAACATTGGACTCATAGGGGGTATTTTAACTGACCAGATGGATCCACCAAGCAAGTTCTTCATTTCCATTGAAATATGTTGCATGATGTGTTCTTAAATACCTGAGAAAGGGGAGACCGAAGTATGACCTGGATGGGTACCTCCATTTCTTAGCTGATCATTTTGATGGCTCTTAACACTTGTTTGTATCTCGAGTCAACAATGCAGACAACGAGTTGGACGCCCTGATCGATGTTGTCCTTCGTGGCCTTATTGTAGTCTTCGACTTGGTACGACGGGATGTGTACAATTGTGGGTCGTGAGATATTCACAGCAGTTAAGCACAATTGTTTTTCAAGCACCTTTATAAAGCCACTGATGATTGGATCATACCGGAGTGGATAACCATCCAGCTTTGTAGGTTCACTACATTAGTATACTTGATGATTGCACCGCTAGTATCCATACAGGCACAAATCTTACGTATATGATTCAACGACTTATGGTCGTTGAGCACTGGTAGCACAGGCTCCTCTTTAGACTTTAGTTGTATAATTCGTAAGTCCTCCTCCGGATGCAACGCAGGGTATAGGTCTATTCGATAAAAGGTGTTCCAATAATCTTGCACGGCCCCTGGCAGGTTGCAAATGTCGTTGATTAAAGTTCTCCTTTTTAACCTGCTCCATTGACTTGAAGGCTTATCGGAAAGTTCACAAGTCTACAGAAGTCTTCCATGGGACTTTTCTGCTGCCGCAACATAGGGTGTAGGTCCATTCAAATCAGAGTGTGCATGCTGTGGTATAACAATATTTTTGTGACCGTCTGTATATCCACCTGGGTAACCTGATTGGTAAATCCATCCTTGACCCGATGGTCTTCCAGACATTTTCTAAAATAAAATACAAGCAAATTATTTATGATATTAAGGAAGCTAACACTAAAATTACCTTAGCGCTGTAGAGCCTGCAAATAAATACACAGGTATGGATAGAAGGAATTAATTCCTTATTCCGATTTGGCCAAACAAGTTTGGTGCTACAAACTCCCTGAAACTGTGAAAATTCGTATGCAGCATCGAAATTCTGTTGTCCATCTTCCACGCCAGGGCAAAAGATGCCGATCTTCTCCGGGAGATTGTCATTGTAATTCTGGTATTCAATGAGGCCGAATATCATTGAGGGGATTAGTTCGGTGACTATTTCGTTCTCCTTGTTCTGTAGACCCTTGCAGTAGCAGTGAGTGTAGCTAGCGTTTATACTGGCAGCAATGGTGATCAACTAGCAGACATAGGAATGGAATCCGACGAACATTGGACTCATAGGCGGTATTTTAACTGACCAGCTCGATCCACCAAGCACATTCTTCATCTGCATTGAAGTATGTTGCATGATGTGTTTTTAAATACCTGAGAAAGGATAGACCGAAGCATGACCTGGGTGGGTACCTCCATTTCGTAGCTGATCATTTTGATGGCACTACACACTTGTTTGTTTCTTGAGTCAACAATGCACACAACGAGTTGGACGCCCTGATCGATGTTGTCTTTCTTTTGCGTGGTAGAACCTTTGGCAACGCATGCATTCAAGCGTGCTGCCACCTCTTTTAAATTTTTCCCATCGCTCAACTTTTTCCAGTTTGCTTTGGGGCTGTCCGAGTAAGATCGGTAGATTCCAACGCCCTGATCGATGTTGTCCTTCATGGCTTTACTGTAGTCCTCGACTTGGTACGACGGTATGTGTAAAATAGTGGGTCATGAGACATTGACAGCAGTTAAGCATAATTGCTTGCAAGCACCTTTATAAAGCCAATGATGATTGGATCATACCGGAGTGGATTAAAATCAAACTTTGTAGATTCACTACATTAGTATACTTGATGATCGCACCGCTAGTATCCATGCACGCACAAATCTTACGTATATGATTCAACGACTTATGGTCTTGAGCACTGGTAGCACAGGCTCCTCTTTAGACCTCTCTGGTGGACTTGCTGGCTTAGTGGAAAAATTAATTGTAGAATTCCTAAGTCCTCCTCCGGACGCTACGCAGGGTATAGGTCTTTTCGAGAAAAGGTGTTCCAATAATCTTGCATGGCAATGGCAGTTGGCAAATGTTGTCGATTAAAGTTCTCCTCTTTAAGCTGCTCCAATTGACTTGTCGGCTCATCGGAAAGTTCACAAGTCTTCAGAAGTCTTCCACGCGACGTTCCTGCTGCCGCAACATAGGGTGTAGGTCCATTCAAATCAGAGAGTGCATGCTGTGGTATAACAATATTTTTGTGACTGTCTGTATATCCACCTGGGTAACCTGATTATTAAATCTATCATCGACCCGATGGTTTTCCAGACATTTTCTAAAATAAAATACAAGCAAATTATTTATGATATTAGGGAAGCTAACACTAAAATTACCTTAGCTCTGTAGAGCCTGCAAATAAATACACAGGTATGGATAGAAGGAATCAATTCCTTATTCCGATTTGGCCAAACAAGTTTGGTGCTGCAAACTCCCTGAAACTGTGAAAATTCGTATGCAGCATCGAAACTCTGTTGTCCATCTTCCACGCCAGTGCAAAAGATGCCGATCTTCTCCGGGAGATAGTGGCTATTATTCTGGTATTCAATGAGGCCGAATATCATTGAGGACATTAGTTCGGTGACTATTTCGTTCGCCTTGTTCTGTAGACCCTTACAGTAGCAGTGAGTGTAGCTAGTGTTTATACTGGCAGCAATGGTGATCAACTAGCAGACGTAGGGATGGATTCCGAAGAACATTGGACTCATAGGGGGTATTTTAACTGACCAGATGGATCCACAAAGCAAGTTCTTCATTTGCATTGAAATATGTTGCATGATGTGTTCTTAAATACCTGAGAAAGGGGAGACCGAAGTATGACCTGGATGGGTACCTCCATTTCTTAGCTGATCATTTTTATGGCTCTAAACACTTGTTTGTATCTCGAGTCAACAATGCAGACAACGAGTTGGACGCCCTGATCGAGGTTATCTTTCTTTTGTGTGGCCGAACCTTTGGCAATGCATGCATCGTTCCCATCGCAAAACCAGGGATACTCCTCAACTTTTCCAGCTTGCTTTGGGGCGATAGCTGTCCGAGGAAGATCGGTAGATTCCATCGCCCTGATCGATATTGTCCTTCATGGCTTTATTGTAGTCTTCGACTTGGTACGACGGGATGTGTACAATAGTGGGTCGTGAGATATTCACAGCAGTTAAGCAGAATTGCTTTGCAAGCACCTTTATAAAGCCACTGATGATTGGATCATACCGGAGTGGGTTACCATCCAGCTTTATAGATTCACTACATTAGTATACTTGATGATCGCACCGCTAGTATCCATGCACACACAAATCTTACGTATATGATTCAACGACTTATGGTCGTTGAGCACTGGTAGCACAGGCTCCTCTTTAGGCTGCTCCGATGGACTTGTTGGCTTAGTGGAAAAATTAGTTGTAGAATTCGTAAGTCCTCCTCCGGACGCTACGCAGGGTATAGGTCTTTTCGAGAAAAGGTGTTCCAATAATCTTGCACGGCCCCTGGCAGGTGGCAAATGTTGTTGACTAAAGTTCTCCTTTTTAAGCTGCTCCATTGACTTGTCGGCTTATCGGAAAGTTCACAAATCTACAGAAGTCTTCCACGCGAATCGATGAATCGAATGCCAACGGCAGCGCTTAATCGCGTATTGGATACGGATGGCCTCGTGTCCTAGGGATATCTTATAAATTGGAACTGGCCCTCCAGGTTGGGGGTTGTGCTTTGGATTAACTACCCAATCATGGAAAAATCTAACGGTTACGAAGCAACCAAAAGTCTCTGAAAGGACTGATTTTATTGTTGACGACACGGCTAAACGAAAAAAGGACAACGAAGTTCGTATCTGCACCTGGAATGTCAGATCATTAAACAGAAGAGGTGCAAACGAACAACTAGCGGGAGCCCTAAACTGCTACAAAGCAGACATTACTGCCATCCAGGAAATACGATGGGATGGGCCGGGCAAAAAGAGGATGAAAAACTGTGACATCTACTACGGACCGTGTTATAGTGAGCAGAAACAGCGACTTTTCGGATGCAGATTTGTAATAAGCGGCAGTATTAGGCAAGAAGTCAAATGTTTGCAAGACATTTGCGAACGCCTTTTATGGGCTCACGACCCAACGGAGGAAAAAGATGATATAGCTAAGGATTGCTTCTATTAGCTGCTTGACAAAACCTATGAGCGACTACCGAAGTATGATGTTAAAATCGTGTTGGGAGATTTTAACGCAAAGGTAGGGAGAGAAGACATCGTTAGCAGTGTTGTCGGAAAACATAACCTACACGAACACACATTTTTTAACCCTTCGGTTTAGGGGTTCGAATATACCCGAGCTAAGGCATGTCTTTCGTATACCGAGTTTAAAGTTTGTACAAAAAACCAAAAAAAAAATGCAATGAATAAAACGAAAAGATGTAATACCCCAGGTGGCAATTTAGTTTCACTGGCAAATCCACCTTCTTCGGAGGTCGGCTCTACGGATTCTGGGGAGAGCCAATTATTGCAATTTTCAAACCCTTTCGGAAAAAGTTCAAGGGTAACAAGGTCACCTACTCCTGACCCCAAAAAATAAAATGCGTCTCCATGAGCTCGACAACGCCAGAAGTTTCGGCTCGCGAAAAACGAGACTCAGTGAAAATTAAACGCCATGAGGACGAAAACGACGTCTTCGAACTGGGCAAAACAAAGTCGAACTGCTCTGCGAAAAGCTTCGGAAAGAAATTCTCCACCTTAAGTATGGAAAAATGACCCTAGAAAGTTCATTAACATTAAGTAATGAACTAAAACCGAGTGCAAGCTATCAAACTACCATACCGAAAAAGAAGAACTCAGTCACGAAACCAACTGGATTCTATAGAAAAGACCGGTGAAAAAAAGGATAGCTATATCCTTACCTGAATTAATAAACCACGATAAAGAGAATACTAATAAAGCGAAAAGGCTTAAACAACGGCCACCACCGCCAATTAATGTGATCGGTATAGACGACTACAACAAGTTGCATACCTTGATGAAATCGTTACCATTTTCAGGCTACCAAGTAACTTCACTTTAAAAAAAAATACATGGAAAGTCTGCGTAAAAGATCGAGAAAGTTACCGTCTATTATATCGGAAGGTAAATACCGAAAAAATTCAATGGTATTTATTTTAGAATAAATATGAAAGGCCTTTACGCGTTGTAGCCAGAGGGTTACACACGTCGTGCTTAAAGGATGACATAGTTAGCGATCTGAAAAACAGACAATATAAGGTTATAGATGCCGTTAACTTTGTCAAACGAAACAAACAGCAAAGAGAGGGTGAAGACAATTTAATACAACGCTCTCTGTCCTTATGTATATTCACTTTCGATAAAAAAGACAGTCTGAACAAAATTTATGAAATAAAAACAACACTTAATATGCGTAAGGACTCAAGGATATAATCATACGCAAACCTATTGTCAGAAACAGCCACGGTGTGTAAAATGAGCCGGAAATCATCTGACGGTAGATGTAAGGCGATCATCCCGCAAGCTTCGCAGTAACTTGCGCCTTAGCTTAAGAGTTGCAAAAAAGACGGATGAAATTTACTAATAAAAATTCACAGAAATAAAAATTAACTAAGAAAAAGCCTAAAATTTCGCCTAAATTTATCTCAAAGCCAAAGCAGGCAACAATCGAAAAAAAAATAAACAAATACCTCGACCAGCAGAAATACGATCGGATCTTGTACATCCAAAACCAAATGTACAAACTTATGCCCAAGCTACAGTATCCGACAAAAATATTTCACCAGACCACGTTTCCAACGTTTTTTCGATTATTCTTTCAAAACTTGAGGAACAAAGCGAAACGAACAAACTTATTTTCGACAGGCTAGTAAAGATTGAAAATAGTATTCGCAACAGACGTAATCTACCTTCAACATGAAAAGATTTGTAAAAATTCTTACGTGGAATGCCAATGGCCTTTGGCAGAAACTTGGAGAACTTGAATTGTTTATACAGGATAAATATATCGACTTTTGTTTAATATCCGAAACTCATGCAAAGAGTAATTCGAAATTAAAGATTAAAGGTTACCTCGGCTATCATGCTCGTCATCCATCAAACAAGGCTAGAGGTGGAGTCTCACTATATATAAAAGTGTGTATCGAACATTCGCTTGATTTTAAATCAGAAGTCGAAACAATGCAAGTTTGCTCTATACAAGTCAGAAGCAGACAATCCTTTACTGCCCACCACGATGCAAGATTGTGAAAATTGACTTTGAAAACTTGCTTAATTCCCTTGGACAGCGTTTTGTCATCAGACTTTAATGCAAAAGATACATTCTGGGGATGAAGATGCATATCACAGAAGGGTAGGATGCTTACCGGTGTTGGTAGAAAGTACAATATCGAAGTTTATTCTACGGGAAAACCAACTTACTGCCCAACTGATGTTACAAAAATACCGAATTTGATCGATTTTTTCATTATAAAAGGTATGCCGTCCAATCGAAACAAATTTGAGGAATGCTTTGATCTTTGCTCTGATCATTCTCCGGTCATTCTAAAAACGAGCGTGTCTATCATCACCCAACTGGAAAGGCTTCAAAAACGATATTGAAAATAAAATTCGACTGGGATTATCGCTTAGATCCCCATTGGAACTTGAAGTCGCTGTTGACTCCTTTATCGATAGATTTGGTTAGACAAAAAAGATGGCACCAAGCTCGTGCTCCGCAAGATAAAACACATCTCAATGGGTTGAGTAACATGCTATCATAAACCATGCAGTAGAAACTTATCTACAAGGCCTAACCACTGGAAAGGATTCGAAATATTCGCTTTGGAAAGCAATTAGAGTCATAAAACCGCCAAAAAACGCGGTGCCACCGATTAGGGTAACTTACGACGTTTGGGCAAAAAGCGATAAGGAAAAAGCAGAAGTTTTTGGCAGACTTCTTGAGAAAAAATTTAAACCATTTTATGGTCCAGAAAACGTTAATTTATTCGAGACTCAACTCGATAGTAATCTAGTTGGATATGCAAGTATTGCTGAGCTTAAACGGGAAATACAGAAATTAAAGCCTAAAAAAGCTCCGGGTTATGACTTTATTACAGGAGAACTTCTTAAAATGTTGCCCGTAACTAAACTCCTTTACATAATAAATCACGCAATTACCTTAGAATACATACCAAGGCAGTGGAAGGTCGCGTAAGTGATTATGGTTCTCAAACCAGGAAAATCACCGAATGTAAAAATAAATCTTACAGACCTATTTCACTTCTTCCAATAATTTCAAAAGTTTTTGAAAGGATATAACTCGGTCGCTTACACCCCGTTATTGATCAGAAACGCCTTTTACCTGACCATCAATTTAGGTTTAGCAGTAAACATTCGACTGTGGGCCAAGTTCATCGAATTACTGATGTAATTGAGAAAGCTATCGAAGAAAAGAAAATTTGCTCAGCCGTATTTCTTGAAGTGTCGCAAGTTTTTCACACAGTTTGGCATAGAGGCCTTCAATGCAAGCTAAGACAATATCCGCCTGAAAAATTATATAAAATCCACGTGTCGTATGTTGAGCATAGACTCTTCCGTGTGAAACTTGGGAACGAATATTCGGAGTTCAAGAAATATTGGCAGGAGTACCTCAAGGAAGCGTCCTTGAACCACTCTTGTTTCTCCTATTTACATGTGATATCCCGCAGACAAACGATACAATACTTGCCACGTTTGCTGGCGATACAGCTATACTAGCAGTTGGCACATCAATAGAGGAAAAAAATACGAAATTACAAAACGCTCTTTACGAGGTTAATGAATGGACAAAATCCTGGCAGATTGCACATAACGAGAGCAAATTCATTTATGTAGATTTTTCGTATAAACGGACAAACAATTTTCCAGTATTTCTCAATACGGTTTGAGTCCGCAAATGAAGCGAAATATCTCGTAATGACACTCGATGCAAAACTAAAATGGAAGTCGCATGTAAAAAAGAAATGCGAAGAACTTAAAAATAAATACAGAGAACTGTACTGGTTACTCGAAAAATATTCCAAGAATATCAAGGTTATTCTTCGAAGCTGCTTTTTACAAGCAAGTGCTAAAGCCGGTCTGGACATACGGTATACAACTGTGGGGTTGTGCCAGTGAAACGAATCTAAATATTTTACAAACTTTTGAAAACAAAATGTTAAGATCATTCGTCAATGCGCCGTGGTATATAAGGAATGAAGATCTACACAGAGATCTGGGTATTCCCGCGCCTAAAGTTGAAACGAAAAATTTTGCACCCAAGCATAAAAAACGTTTATTGGGACACGTTAACACAGCGGTCATCCGAATTCTCGAAGAAACTAATTTATTGCGGCGTCTTTAAAGAACTAAGCCCTTAGACTTGGCCCGATAATAACAAACCGCGCTATAAATTGCGGAAAAAGCAGGAACTCTCACAGGAAAGTTACCTGCCAAACATTCATTACTCGTGATAAAAAAAATTGCTAGATAAGTCGCACACTTAGTTGCAATCCAAATACAAAAAGGGTGGTGGTTTTAGTGGGTTAAAATCCCACACTACTTAGGGCACGTGATCATCGTGTCTTTTGAGATTTCCACCAGCCCCCGGAAAAAAATCCCTAGAAACTCATTAAGTGCTAAAAAATATAATTAAACTTTAACTCATTTTGCACAAAACATTGAATAAAACTTCAATTAATTTTCCTTGAAACCAAAAAAAAAATAATCAAACAATGGCGACCACCCATCCGCAAATCACAACAACAAGGTAGTGGTACGAAGAACTGTCAAAATGAACCGATTTTAGGCCGAGACTCTTGTATGATGGAATCTTGAACCTCATTGCCAAGCCGGGGAGCATATTGGTACCTAAAAAACAAAAAGTAAAGGACCACCCATTACCTCAATTAACGTTTTAACACATAGCAACTTTGTAAAATGTAAACACTGCACATTTGACACTTGTGGTAGATTGCATATCGGCATATTGAATTAGTCATCGAGATATGGATGTATGTATCTAAATAACAAGAACAAATGTCTCAGACCAAATTTAGAAATTTTTTTCAAATTAAAATCCGATGAAAACAAAATCGAACCAAACCGACCAAGACCAATGCAAATAAAACTAAAGCGTCAAATATGTAATGTTGGTTAGCAACACACTGCACTCTCTCTCTCTCTCTCTATCAATAAGAACAAATCGATTGTCTCGAAACCGATAGATAAATGATAAAGCGAAAGTGCATTGTATGATCATTGCCTCTAACCTTTTCATTAAATAGGGGGGATTAATAATTAAATGTCGGTACCACAAATACATGCAAACTAGACATAACCGAACGTGTAATAGTTTTATGTGTCCAAGAAAGTATCGGTCTTTTCGCTCTAACAACGATGGCAATTTTACCTTTGTTTAGAATCAACAGAACAAATTAATGTTGTGTCTAGAGTCTAGCTATGTATTTTCGATAACTTGTAACTAACATTAATGTAAAATTTTAACACAAAAAAAAAATTTAAAGGGTGATCCATTTCGAGGTTCCCTACTTTTTTAAAGAAAAAAACACAGAAAATTCAAATTTAATGGAGAATGTTTGTTATCATTTGAAAGAACATTTTTTGGCATTTATTTTTTGAAGATTATGTCTATCAAATGTTGGCCGTTGCTACGTCGCAGATGGTCCATCCGTTGAGTCCAATTTTCGATCACTCGTTCGAACATTTCGACTGGTAACTGGCGAATGACACGCGTGATGTTTTCCTCCAAGGCCTGAATCGAAGCGGGTTTGTCGGCATAAGCTTTTGACTTTACATATCCCCACAGGAAAAAGTCTAACGGTGTGATATCACACGATCTTGGTGGCCAATCGACCGGCCCAAAACGTGAAATTATGTGCTCACCGAAATGTTCTCTCAATAAGTCCGTTGATTGATGCGATGTGTGGGAAGTGGCGCCGTCCTGCTGAAACCAAATGTCGCCGAGATAACGAGCTTCAATTTCAGGCATCAAATAGTCGGTTATCATGGCACGATAATGGTCGCCATTAACCGCACCGGCATAATTTTTAAAGAAATATGGACCGATGATTCCACCGGCCCACAAACCACACCAAACCGTTGTTTTTTCTGGATGAAGTGGCAGTTCTTCAATCTCTTCAGGTTGCTCTTCGTCCCAAATGCGGCAATTTTGTTTGTTTACATACCCATTGAGCCAGAAATGCGCCTCATCGCTACACAAAATTTGCCTCGAAAACGTCGGATCTTCTTGGAACTTTTCAAGAGCCCATAGAGCGAAGCGATGTCGCTTGGGAAGGTCGAGCGGCTTCAGTTGTTGCACAAGCTGTATTTTGTACGCTTTCAATTTAAGATCTTGACGTAAAATGCGCCAAGTCGTTCCATACGTCAGTCCGAGTTGCTGCGAACGGCGCCGAATCGACTCTCTACGGTCTTCGTGTACACTCTCAGCTACGGCCGCTATATTTTCTTCACAGCGTGCTGGACGTGGTCTATTCGGTCGAATATTATCCAATAATGAATGCTGGGTCTCAAAATGGGTGATGGTGTTGCGAATAGTACGCTCAGTAGGCCGATTATGTTGACCATAAGTTGAGCGAAGTGCACGAAACACATTCCTCACAGAACGTGAATTTTCATAATAAAGTTGAACAATTTGTAAACGTTGTTCACGCGTAAGTCTTTCCATTATGAAATGCCAAACAATACTAAACAAAAATAACATGACAGCATGACACGACTCACACGTGATCTGTCAAAAAAGGCAATTGAAAAAAGTATCTCTACTTGGATCACCCGTTATCAGCCAACGACCCAAATTTAAAACAGCTGTTCAATGTTAGCCAGAAGATTTCTTCATAGGCAAATGAACAAATTTCAATCACTCTGCGATTATTTTTGGAAGCTAAAACGTGAATTAAAACTTTTTTATAAAAAAATTTTAAGTCGAGAGTTTTATCTAATACCTCCTCGAGTATCATTTTTTGGATGGATTCAGTTCACCTACACTGAAATTCATTTTTGTTTGTGAAACAACTTTCCCAAACCATCTTACCTACATTTTTCCTATTCACCTCAATACGGAACAGTGGGCCTTGGCCTCATCGTGTCTATGAAGATTTTCACCAAAACAAAATACGTATTGGTAGCATAATAAGTTAAAAAAGGGATTTTTTGTCATTTCGTCATTCAGAACGCATTTGAAAACAGGCCTTACACCCATCGTTTTTAAAGCTTTGAAGACAAAAAAATTGTATTTGCCTGGCATGACAAGACATTTACTTAAGCACGTCAGTTTCAAATAAATGTCAGTGAATTAAAATAAAATCAAATTGTTAGTGCAACTTTGATACTGAAACATTCTGTCAGTTGTATTAGCTACTATTTCCGTATTGGTTAGTGTATTTGCTAACAACAGCAAAGCCATCTATTGACATGACTCGGTATGAATGTATATGGTTGTAATTGTTTACCACCATGGGGCGATAGTTACGATCTTAAATCAGCCCTAGCGAGGAATTTTAGAAGGAGGATTTTAGCTTCGAGGTATTCTTCCGAAAAGCTGATCGAAATATTCATCCGACATTTTGTAACGCATCCCGGTTAATTGCGTTAAAGTGCATTTAGGTGCAACTTTTGACAGCTAAGTGCAATTCTTTTTGCGATTTCCTCCGTCACAAAGTCTTCGCGGAATTTATTTACGAATTGTAGTGAAGGCATTATTCTCCGATAACATACAATCGTGGACAAAAGTATTTTGACATAAATAAAAATGCACATTTTGTGTAAAAAACTGTAATTTATTTATCCAAAAAATATTAAAGAAATTTATTTATAGCAATAGTGGAATAAGGTAATAAAAAACAAAAAAAATATTAAATTTTATATTAAATCTTATAAAAAAAAAACAATTCATTAAAGTGGGAGGCCAAAAGTATTTTGACAAAACAGAATTTGCTACAAATTTGATATGAATTGCCAACACTTTTAAAAACAAAAAAGAAATTAATAAAAAATAAACCCTCCTTTGGCATCTATCACCTTTTGCAAACGTCAAGGAACAGATTTTATTAAGTTCTGAAGCGTTTCAATGGAAATTTCCTTCCAAAGTCGTTCGACTTCAGCAATTGCCTCCTCACGTGTTCTTGTCAAATTTGCACTCCTCTTGCGTTTTATGTAAGCCCACCACTCTCGATGATCTTGAGTTCGGGACTTTGGAATGACCAATCTAATGATTTTACTTCCAAATCTCTCAAAAACTTCATAATCATTTTTGCTTTATGGCATTGAGCATTATCCTGTTGCAGGATAAGCAATTCAGGATAATATGTAAATATTGTCCTTGATTCATCGTACCATTGATGGGTACCAAATCACCGATCCCGTTAAAACAAACACATACCCAAAACATGACACTGCCGCCACCATGTGGTATGCGTTGGGATACGGGACTCATTTTCTTTCGAATATTTGTGGGTAATCAGCAGTAAATTTTACTTTTTGAACCATGGTACTCAAAAGAACACTCATCGGTCCACAAAATCTGTTCCCAAGAAGATTGAGGCTTGTGAACAAATGATTTGGCAAATGCTAATCGTTTCAACTTATTTGTAGGTGAAATAAAAGGTATCGGACGGGCCACATAAGTAGCAAAGTTAGCCTCTTTCAATCGTCTTTCAACTGTTTTTCTACTAATTGAAATCTTTTTTTACTTCCACTGATGCTGCTTTTTGAGATTAGACGATCTTGTCTTGGCGTAGTTTTGCGTGGTAGTCCCGCTCTGACTAAATTATCCGTGGAATTTGTCAGTTTATGCTTGTTAATTTGATAATAAATTGTTTGCCGAGGTACTTTATAAAATTTGCTGAGGCTTTGGACCGAAACACCTGCGTGGTACTTTATTACCATTTCGTTTCGCTGGATTTGACTTACCTCTCGTGTTTTACCCATGTTTTAATGAAATAACGGTAACAAATTAATGAAATTGAACAAAAAAAAGTTTAAAGCTTGTAGAAGATTTATACTCTGGATTTACAAATGGCAAAAAGCTGTCTTTAATACTTTTGTCCACCCAAAAATGTATAATCTCTCACATCACATGTCATAGCAAAGCAATGAATTGACTTATCCAGTGTCATCTTTTGCATTCGGAAAGCTATAAATAGAATCTCTCACTGGAAAGTGGAATGGATCCCGTTACTTTTACGCGCTAGAACATTGTTATGAGCTGTGACAAAATACTTTTGTCCACGATTGTATACCTCGAATGGAACTTGAACATCCGACGATGTATGCGTTGCGGAAAATTGTCCGCTCCGACGGATAGACTATCATGTGTTAATCAAGTGGGTAAGATTATTTTTCATTTCATTTTTATTTTTATAATATACGAGTGCAGTATTGGTCGTGTTCAGTATTTTAATTTTACGAAGTCAACTTTACCGATGCACTATTCTCATTGGTCAATCGAGCATATTTAGTCGCGTGACATCGTCAATAGCCCATGACAGCAGTGCATCGGGAAAGTTACCTTGGAAAATTTAAAATCCGGAACACGGCCTTGATTCAGATTGTCAGTAGATAGGGTTTAAATTAAATGAATGTCAAACGGGCGCCAATACCATTTTAGTAGGTTCTTTTAAGATTGTCAAACGTAATATGAAAACCAAAAGTTTATTATTCTGAAGACTCATTTTGATAATCCAATCACGTCCATCTTCCTATTTAGTATTCATTCAGCGATAATAGGCATTTTATGTGGTGATGTGAGGAAGGTATTTGAATTTAGATTTACGTGACATATTTGGCTTTGTAATTAAAAAAAGCTTAGCTTATCGCAATTGTGCATTTGCCTGCCAGCTGTCAACGTCGATAATTCACATAGCGCTGGTATTTCACTGCGGGTGGGTATGGTTATTGTAACTCAATTGATTCAACCAAGCCCCTTCAGTTAAATAGTTTCATTTTCCGACGTTTTTCCTAGCTCATTTTATAATCGTTCAATGTGATTTTTTGGAAATCGACTTACAATTATTACATGTTCTGGAGTCATATATCGACATTATATGGAAAGAAAAAATTACACTTTTGGGACCTTTTATACATCAGGACCTGTCTAAATAACCCCCATGATGCTACAAAAAACTGCCAGCTACGTTATGCTAACATTAGTCAACACATTCCGGGAATGTCTAAAGATTTAGTATATTCCCAAAGCCTGGCGTTTACCAAGAAACATTTGAAAAAACTATGTTTCTTGTCTTTTTTTTATTTTTTTTTTAAACTTACATGCTAATTAAAACGACTTATCGGCTGACTTAAACTACTTAAAACTAATTGAAACTTCCTAAAAATAACTTAAAAGCTAGAACAGCCACAGCAAGCGTTTTCTGTTTTCTGTTTTTTTTTTGTGCCACTATGACTGCTTTACGCCTAAACCTAAGGCTAAAACTCTGTAAGTCGGCCACAAAATAATAATTTTAAGTCAACTATCTTTAACACTCATTCAACCACCACAACAGGTTTTCCTGTTGTGACCCACTCCGACGGTCCCAATCGGACACACTCCTGCTGAACCGCAGGCGCTCTCCTCCGCCCTGAGCGACGACGTCTCGATCGTATAGGAGCCGTCTATCCACAGTTCGTCGGAAGACGTGGTAGGTTAGCGATCTATCCTGTATCAGCCCTCGACTATCCAAATAAAGGAAAGTTCGGGCGGAATAAAGCCGCTTAAGCGCGCACTCTCAAAATATTCATCATTGGGGTAGAAGGCCCCAAAGATGAGACTATTGTTCGAAGCCATCACTCTCGCAGCGTGAAACCGAATGAGTTTCCCAAAGCCTGGCGTGAAGTCAATGTGATATTCATACCAAAAGCAGGGAAATGCATTCACGCAATCGTTAAAGATTACAGACCAATCAGGGTATTCCCATTTCTATTGAAGACACTGAAAAGACTAATAAGCATTCCAATCCAGGCTACCTGTTCCTAAACCAACATGCCTGCATGAGGTAGTTCAAACAAAAGAAAAATCGCTAGATCGTAAGGAATATACACTAGCAGCCTTCCTAGCAATAGAAGGAGCCTATACCAACATAAAAACGGACACAATCGAGGTAGCACTTGGAAAAGCAGGAAAAGACACGGTCATCAGTGACTAGATCATAAGCACGCTCAAAAAAATGCATCATATCATCCTCTTTGGAGATTTTACCAAAAGGATAACAACGATGAGAGGTACTCCACAGGGGGGTGTTCTTTCTCCACTTCTCTGGCTACTGGTTACCAACGAAGCATTTAGGAGATTAGACATCACCGCAATAAAAGCTGTGGCTTCCACAGACGATGTGGTTCTCATAGCATGTGGGCAATTCCCAACGACTCTAAGCGCAATCATGCAAACAAGCTTTAACATACTAAACAGATGGTCAGAATCTTGCGGCCTGGGCGTAAATCCGAAGAAAACTGAACTAGTGCTCTAACAAGAGATCAATTACAGAGTTTGCGGCACCGACTCTGGGAGGGTCAATGCCAGTAAAAGCCAAATACCTTGGGGTGGAACTCGATAGCAAACTAAACTGGAATCTCAACATAAACGAAAAGAGAAAAGAAAGCTAATATTGCACTATACAGCTGCAGTAGAATCTGCGGTAAGAAATGAGGTCCCTCCCTGAAGTTCACAAAATGGCTATACACAGCTGTCGTTAGGCCAATCCTCACCTACTGTTGCTTAGTCTGGTGGAAATCCATGAAAAAGACAAAACACATGATTGCACTGATAAAGGTTCAAGGAACAGCATGTGTATTCATAACACGAGCTATGCGCACAAGCCCCACAGAAGGTTTGGAAACAATTCTAAAACTTCGTTCGATCGACCTATAGCTGATTGACATAGCAGCGAAAAGCATAGCACACCTCAAGGAAGCTGGCAACCTATGTATCAAAACATTTGGTCACAGCACAATACTGAAATCAGTAGAATATGAGAATGGGGCAACTGACTACACCATCCCATATCACGTCACGACTTTTATACTAAATACCCAACCAAATTGCCTAGTAGAGACGAATAGGTGTCGAACAATGTGGTATCCAACAACGAAATAGTAATCTATACCGATGGATCTTAAGTGGGAATATGAGAGGGCTATTGGGTCTACTCCGAAAGAATCGGGTTAAACACATCCATTCGATTGGCAAACTCGTGCAGTTTTATCCAAGCAGAGATCATAGCCATACTCGAAGCTGCCAAATCGGTTAGAATATTGGACATATTACAAGATGATATCTCCATTTACGTAGGTAGCCAAGCGGCCATAAAAAGCTCTGGCATCCAACATAATAAAATCACGAGAAGTTGGACGCTACGGTTCTGAGCTCAAGGCTCTTTGTAACCAGAACTAAGTCCAAACTATCTGGATGCCATGACACAGTAACATTCCAGGAAACGAAAAAGCAGATGAGCAAACCAGACTAGGATCGTCTTGCATCTCCTTATGCGACAATAGGGTTACACCCCCAATTGCTTTCAAAAAACAGAAAATATAGGTGGCAAAATATCAACGATTGCAAACACATAAAAGGCCTTTGGCCGGAAATAAGCGGTAGCAAGTCGAACAAGCTTATAGCTCTGAACAGAGCTTCCATTTCCATAGCGGTGAGAGTCATAACAGGTCTCAATCTACACTCCCATAGGATTAACCTTACTGACTTAACCTAACAGACATCGAGGAGGGCATTGTCCACCTAATGCGTCACTGCCCCGCGATCAACAACGGCCGTAATAAAATCCTCTGCATCTGCTAATACGAGGACTTGATGGATCTAGCCAGCTTCATCTTCTGCTGCGAGTCGGGATGGAGCAACTACCTGTTTGAAGCTAATAAAGCAGCACAAATCACCTATATATCACTCTTTCATTTCAGGTACAGTTAAGTGTATTGCTATGGGCCCACGTAGGCCTATGCGGGTTTGACGACACACTTGGGCGTCAGCAACTCGTCAAACCTTACCTAACTTAGCATTCAATGTTGTGCTTCTTGATTAAAATCTGGGCTGCAATCCGAAAGCAAATTTATGTTCTGAAAAACCTTAGAAACATTCTTTTCGCTGCAAATGAAGAAGATTTATGTCCAATCCCTTCTGATTGCTTATTTTCACCAATAAGTCACGGCCAATAGTCTCGCAAGCGTACTTTCTTTATTACCTTAGGTATTGCATAAAATCCCCACTTGCAAACTTGTGGGAACTTTCTAGATTTTCCGTCGATCTCGGAGGAATTTATGTGATAAAGTCAAATTATACATCGACTAAAAAATTTTATTTTAAAGGGTGACCCATTTCGAGGTTCCCTACTTTTTTAAAGAAAAAACACAAAAAATTCAAATTCAACAACTGATTATCAGAAAAAAAATTATATCGCCCCCGGGTGGACTCGAACCACCAACCTTTCGGTTAACAGCCGAACGCGCTAACCAATTGCGCCACGGAGGCCATAAAGCTCATTGCTTAGAACAAATCGTCGGTTCAAAGGTAAAACCCATTAAGTACAAAATATGCAAAAATGAGTTTTTTAGGAAAATACATTATAATTATTCACGTTTTATAACTGGGAAAATTAGCGAGGCATAATTTTCAATTTTACAGGAATTACAAAATTGTAATACTCATTAAGTGCAGGCTCTAGCGAACCTAGAGGATTTGTAAAAGCTGTCGGTTTGAAACGACGAATCCAAAACGTGTGTGTACATAAAAGAATATTTTTAATTTTATATTTTTATCGTTTTGATGTTATGGCTTCTAAATAGCTCAATTAAACTCGTAGACTATCCAATTGAAGAAGACTTTAGTGTATCAACGCAAAACGATCCAAACTTTAAGCCTTCGCCTTCTAGATCTACGTTTTCGATTTCTGATTTCTCGGACTATGTGGACCAGAATATAGCTACTAATTTGACGCGACGAAGAAAGAGAAATCCAGAAAATTGGAAAGTAAACATTACGAAGTCTAAACGATCAAAATGTATTGCTTATGCCAACAGAAAGAAAACTTGCGCACCTTAAACTCCCAAGCAAGTTGAATGTACAAATTGCAGGTTCAAATTTTACAGAAGCAGATCGAATTGATATCTGCAAATCTTATTGGGCGTTAACGTCCTATAAACTACAAAAGGATTTTCTTATTAAGTACGTAATAACAATGGAACCCAAACGCCGAAAAAAGAAAGGGAATGATATCGGTGCTCGGAGCTTATCAAAGTCATAAGGGTGATCCAAGTAGAGATACTTTTTTCAATAGCCTTTTTTGACAGATCACGTGTGAGTCGTGTCATGCTGTCATGTTATTTTTGTTTAGTATTGTTTGGCATTTCATAATGGAAAGACTTACGCGTGAACAACGTTTACAAATTGTTCAACTTTATTATGAAAATTCACGTTCTGTGAGGCATGTGTTTCGTGCAGTTCGCTCCACTTATGGTCAACATAATCGGCCTACTGAGCGTACTATTCGCAACACCATCACCGGCCGGTCGATTGGCCACCAAGATCGTGTGATATCACACCGTTAGACTTTTTCCTGTGGGGATATGTAAAGTCAAATGCTTATGCCGACAAACCCGCTTCGATTCAGGTCTTGGAGGAAAACATCACGCGTGTCATTCGCCAGTTACCAGTCGAAATGCTCGAACGAGTGATCGAAAACTGGACTCAACGGATGGACCATCTGCGACGTAGCGTATTCAAAAAATAAATGTCAAAGAATGTTCTTTCAAATGATAATAAACGTTCTCCAATAAATTTGAATTTTCTGTGTTTTTTTCTTTAAAGTAGGGAACCTCGAAATGGATCACCCTTTACTATCTAGAAAATAACTGTCGAAAGCACAGAGTGTGCGCAAAATTTTTTGAAAAAACATTATGTATTTCAAATGGACCAATTAATACCGCTGTTAAAAGTATAAGTAGTACTGGCTGCTTTGGTGGGTTTGATTCTCGTGGAAGAAAAACGCCAGGTAATAAGTCTAGTGATGAAGACTCTAAGTTTATAAAAAAACACATTGAGAGTTTTCCCGTAATGGAATCACATTATGTTAGGCAATCAAGCAATAAACTATACCTAGAAAGTAAGTTATCAATACTTAAAATGTATGATCTATACAAAGAGCTATGTATGAACGAGGGAAAGGTTGCTGTTAAAGAATTTACATACCGGAAAATATTTTGCGACAATTATAATTTTTAATTTTTTAAGCCCAAAAAGGACCAATGCTCTACATGCTCCAAATATGAAACAGCTGACCCAGAGAAGAAAAAATAGATGGAATTAAACTATTCTCTCCACATTAAAAGAAAAGTTGAATGTCAAGCAGAAAAGGCTAAAGATAAAGAAAGATCCAGTAATGAGCCTTCATTTTTAACATTGACGTTTGATTTAGAAAGTGTTCTGCAGCTACCGTTTTCTGGTGTGTCTCTCTTGTATTATTCACGAAAAATATGCGTCTACAATTAAACAGTTTATTTGGCAAACGGGGAAGGTCATTGTTTTACGTGGAATGAACTTCATGGTAAGAGAGGTAGCAATGAAATTGGATCAATATTGTTCAAGTTTTTAAAATCTTTGCCAACAACATTCACGGAGATATCGTTGTTTTGTGACACCTGTGGTGGACAAAATAAAAACCAGCAAGTGGCAGCTATACTGCTCTATGCAGGTGAAAATATAGCTCATTTACAAAAAATAGAGCTAAAGTTCTTAGAGTCGGGTCATTCGCAAATGGAGTGCGATTCTATGCATTCTGCAATTGAAAGCGCAAAAAAAAAATAGAACTGCTTTTCAAATGTCTGACTGGGTCGAAATACTTAGGTCTGCGCGTTCTACCCGTGCCAAAGGAAAAAGTCAAATTAAAAAGCCATACGAAGTTCATCTTCTAAAATACAGTGATTTTTATGATCTGCAAAAATTAGCCTCATTAACAATAAGGAACCGCATAAAGGATCAAGATGGCAACAAAGTTTCTTGGCTAAAAATCAAGTCGTTGAAATTTGAAAATGATTCTGTCGGGATTGTACAATATAGGTATGATCACAGTTCCAACTATGAAAGGATAGCTGTTTGGGGGAAAGGTCGGAAAAGGAGATCTCCTGTGGTCCTTACACCCACTTACCAGGGTGAGTTACCTATATCAAAACAAAAAAAAAACGGATTTGGTAAAACTCGCCGAAGCAGGGCATATACCAGAAGAACTTGTCCCGTGGTATAAGGGCCTTCCGACCCATTGTCGGCGCTTGCCGGAACCTGATCAAAATGAGAGTGGTTCAGAATATGAAAATTAAAGAATTTTGGTTCAAAAAATGTTACATTTTCCTTATTTTTATTTGAAATAAATCTAAAGGGTGATCCATTTCGAGGTTCCCTACTTTTTTAAAGAAAAAAACACAGAAAATTCAAATTTAATGGCGAATGTTTATTATCATTTGAAAGAACATTCTTTGGCATTTATTTTTTGAAGATTATGTCTATCAAATGTTGGCCGTTGCTACGTCGCAGATGGTCCATCCGTTGAGTCCAATTTTCGATCACTCGTTCGAGCATTTCGACTGGTAACTGGCGAATGACACGCGTGATGTTTTCCTCCAAGGCCTGAATCGAAGCGGGTTTGTCGGCATAAGCTTTTGACTTTACATATCCCCACAGGAAAAAGTCTAACGGTGTGATATCACACGATCTTGGTGGCCAATCGACCGGCCGGTGATGGTGTTGCGAATAGTACGCTCAGTAGGCCGATTATGTTGACCATAAGTTGAGCGAAGTGCACGAAACACATTCCTCACAGATCGTGAATTTTCATAATAAAGTTGAACAATTTGTAAACGTTGTTCATGCGTAAGTCTTTCCATTATGAAATGCCAAACAATACTAAGCAAAAATAACATGACAGCATGACACGACTCACACGTGATCTGTCAAAAAAGGCTATTGAAAAAAGTATCTCTACTTGGATCACCCGTTATTATTCCTAAAAAAAACACCATTTTGTTTTCTCATTAAATACAATACTGTTCGAAACCCCACACAGGTAAAAGTCATTAAGTGCATTTCTTTTAAAATCACCTAAATTAACTATTTTTTGTACATAAAAACTATGACATCAATTACGTACAGGTAAATAATAAGCAAAGAATAAAAATCTACTTCATATCTGCAGAATTGATCTTTAAATCAAAATATCTCCTTTTGTCTATTTTGTTAGTTAGTGAGTTTTTACCTTTGAACCGACGAAATTTCGGCTTGATTCTAAGATGAAAGGTAACAGTCGTAAAATTTGAGATCTGGTAAAATTGATTTTCAGTTTCTTTGAAGTAGACAGTATATATAGATAGCGGGATATTGCCGATTCTTAATTTCGTATAAACTGGATATACAGCTTTATTTCAAATATTCCATTTTTTTAAAAATCGGTAGAGCGGTCTTTGAGAAAGTCGATTTTTTCGAAACCATTATGTTGTAGAAATCATTCGTTTTGACTATTTCTTTTTGCGGATATGTGAAGTCGTTTGTCTAGGCCAACAAACCAGAAACGTTAGGGGACTTGAAAGCCAACATTCGTGGCCTTATTGCGATATACGGCCTCAAATGCTCGAAAAAGTGGTTGAAAATTGGACCTCCAGACTTGCCTTTATTCGAACCAGCCGCGGCGTTCACATGCCCGAAGTCATATTAAAACTTTATTGGTATAAAATTACCCTTCCAATAAAGCCAGATTAATGGACATTAAAACGGTTTTCTTGTATTCTATTTCAATTCAAATTTCTATACCTACAAAAACGATTGGTGTGCGCACGACTGGGTCGTACGCAACTTTCTCTTTCACAGCGAGTTAATTTGACGTTTTTGACAATCTGGCCAAAATACACAATGACATTTATTTCGATGCTAAAAATGATGTAAATGTGATTTTACGATCGTTTATTCCGTAATGGAAAGTAATCGGTGTCCATGTGAGTAATAATGATTTTCCGTTATTGGCCAAAACTGAAAATTCCATTTAGAGATAATTGGGCCAAAACCAATTAAGTGTAACTCATGAAAATATAAATAAAATATAATTGTAGTATACAAATTAAATTTCATACAATTTGACCAAATAGTTTGCGAGGAATTGACAATTTTCTTTATATGGCCTATATGCAAAAATCCTAAAATCCTTGCTGAGGACCGGGCTAATTGGAGAGGCATGTTGGTTGAGGCCCAGGTTCATTCTGGACTGTAGCGCCACTTAAGTAAGTGAGTAAGTATATGCAAAAAATCCGTTATATGGATTTTTTCAAAAAAAAAACTGATTATGCCTTTTTATTGGAACTATATCCTCACAGTATATATGAAGTTTAAACAAAATCGTTAGAGCCATTTTCGAGAAAATTGTGGTTATGTATGATTTTTATATGGCAGGTACCAGTAATAACATGGCTAAAAACAAACAAAAAAAAAATTACCTAGAATTATGACCAAACAAACGCTGGATACGAAGTTTAAAGAAAATCGGTCAAGTCGTTTAGGCTAGAGAGGCTTGTACGGACAGACTGACCGACGAACCGACAGACGGAATTCCAAAAACCAATATTTTGAGTTCCGCTACCATCGTAATGTTGGAATCAATCAAAATTAAAATCTATCAAGCAACTGATCCAACTTCTGACCGCCATCAAAAGGATATGCGAACAAATTGAAGAGCATTTTCTTCTTTCAAAATGGAAATTCTTAAGGCTGAACTATTATAGTCGCAAGCAATCGGAAGCTAATGTCAAAATTCTATGTTAAGTTTTCTTCAGTACTGAAAATTATTTAAATTGCCCATAATAGAATTTTCATAAAAGTCTATTATGGGCAGCGATTGTCAAAGTGGAATTGGTTTTGACTAAAAAAAATCGTTGCTAATGAACTTACAAACTTCAAGGTACGCAGCTCTTGAAGTGAAATGTCAAATTTTTGTATGAAAGAACAAAAGAAAGAGAAAGAGCGAATGAATTCGCTTTTTCTCAAGTGAACAAAAAGTGAAAGATAACTGAACGAATCGAAGCGAGAAGCTATTGTGGTCGTACAATACGAATTGCATGTGTTCGCACAGTTACGGAAGTGGTCATCCGTAACCATCTTTTATTATAGTTCAGCGTTGACAGTTATCAGAAGGGAATCTCGCCTCTAGATATCATGATAGAAGAAAAAAACGTTATGATAGAAGAAAAAAACGTTCACGATAACATATTTCCTACCAACGGGTTAGAAAGTGCCATAGACATACTCTTTTTGAAATTATGTGAAAACCTGCCGTAAAATTTACCACCTAAAAATAATTGACAATTCGGAAGTGTCAAAAGTGGTATTTTCTTTTTTGTATTCTAAAATGCAATAAGCCAATTAAATTTAATTACAAAAACTACAAACAAAATCAAATATTATGTAGCAAATCTGGTCACATCAAACCACTTCATACAATGGCATTTCTAAAAAAAAAAAATCTAAAAATGCTTGCTGTGGCTGTTCTAGTTTTTAAGTTTAAGTTTAAGTTTTTATTTAGGTAGATGTAAGTAGTTTTAAGTAGTTTAAGTTAGTCGATAAGTAGTTTTAATTAGCATGTAAGTTTAAATAAAATAAAAAAAAGACAAGAAACCAAGTTTTTCTCAAATGTTTCTTGGTAAAAATCATTAAATTGCTATTAGATTTACTTATTAGATAATAGGCCGAAAGGCATTAGAATTAAGTTGTTATCATTTAATTAAGGGCGCCCGCATAGGGCCAGTAAGTTAGTTAAGTAGTTGATAAGTAAGTTAGTTTTTTCATGAAAAGTAAGATAAAGTAAAATAAAAATGAATACAAAAAAAAACAATGGCATTTCTTACCAGAATTGAATAATACATGAGAAAAAAATAAAGATAAAAGTATCATGCTACGTGCGTCGTAAGTTTACAACGTGCGAAAAATTTTAAGTACACGACGCGACGCCGTTTTACGAAAGCCTCTAAGAATGCAACACTAAATAACGTGGTTAACGTAGTCGATATGTTTTTTTTTTAATATTTTTTTTGTATTAATAGAAAGCTTTCCTTTTATTCTCGTTTAGTTATCGATCATTGATTTCTGTTTAGCGCATATAATGGGTGATCCATTTCGAGGTTCCCTACTTTTTTAAAGAAATAAACACAGAAAATTCAAATTTAATGGAATGTTTATTATCATTTGAAAGAACATTCTTTGGCATTTATTTTTTGAAGATTATGTCTATCAAATGGTTCATCCGTTGAGTCCAATTTTCGATCACTCGTTCGAGCATTTCGACTGGTAACTGGCAAATGACACGCGTGATGTTTTCCTCCAAGGCCTGAATCGAAGCGGGTGGCGCCGTCTTGCTGAAACCAAATGTCGCCGAGATCACGAGCTTCAATTTCAGGCATCAAATAGTCGGCTATCATGGCACAATAACGGTCGCCATTGACGGTTACGTTCGCACCGGCATAATTTTTAAAGAAATATGGACCGATGATTCCACCGGCCCACAAACCACACCAAACGGTTGTTTTTTCTGGATGAAGTGGCAGTTCTTCAATCTTTTCAGGTTGCTCTTCGTCCCAAATGCAGCAATTGTGTTTGTTTACATACCCATTGAGCCAGAAATGGGCCTCATCGCTAAACAAAATTTGCCTCGAAAACGTCGGATCTTCTTGGAACTTTTCAAGAGCCCATAGAACGAAGCTATGTCGCTTGGAAAGGTCGAGCGGCCTCAGTTGTTGCACAAGCTGTATTTTGTACGCTTTCAATTTAAGATCTTTACGTAAAATGCGCCAAGTCGTTCCATACGTCAGTCCGAGTTGCTGCGAACGGCGCCGAATCGACTCTCTACGGTCTTCGTGTACACTCTCAACTACGGCCGATATATTTTCTTCACAGCGTGCTGGACGTGGTCTATTCGGTCGAATATTATCCAATAATGAATGCTGGGTCTCAAAATGGGTGATGGTGTTGCGAATAGTACGCTCAGTAGGCCAATTTTGTTGACCATAAGTTGAGCGAAGTGCACGAAACATATTCCTCACAGAACGTGAATTTTCATAATAAAGTTGAACAATTTGTAAACGTTGTTCACGCGTAAGTCTTTCCATTATGAAATGCCAAACAATACTAAACAAAAATAACATGACAGCATGACACGACTCACAAGTGATCTGTCAAAAAAAGGCAATTGAAAAAAAAATCTCTACTTGGATCACCCTTTTATGTTTACTGTGTGGAAGTGACTGATTAAATGTCAAAGTAACGTTATAAAAGTTTACAACGTTTACCATCTCAGTTTTCACACCAAATTCGGATTTTGTTGTAAAAGGTTTCCCATACAAATTTTGACAGTTAATTTACCACGTTTACGACGACTTTCAGATGTTGCATGAATGCCCCTCATAAATAGATATACAACTGTTAAAACAAAAACTCTTTTCACTGCGTTGGAATCGTGTGTGTTTTTGTAACACACCATGTTAGGGTTACCACCAAAAAACAGTATTCACACTTACCTGACGTTTCAATACAAATGTTACACCCGGCGGTAATTCACTGATAAGTGACAGATATAATTTATTTCTACTGTAATCGCATAATGTACTGATGTTTAAGGGACATCCAAAGTCAATTTCACACTCATCGCAGTTGTTCACCTACTCGTAATCAACGTTTTTTGAACAATCAGCTTGCGAGTAAGAGCTCTCGTGTACAGATACACTAACACATATAAATTCCAGGAAAGCAATCACTTCACTTCGCATGCAGGCATGAGTAATGTGTGGACCCCATAAGGGACCAACTAAATCTTCCGCCTTTGGATTCGTGTGTATATTCGTAAAACATCAACTCGAGGTAACTTTCTTCGCTGTTGCCATTCATAAAACAGAGACTTTAACCCACTAAAACCAGCATCCTGTTTGTATTTGTATTGCAAGCAAGTATGCGACTTATCTAGCAATTTTCTTATCCCGGCTAATGAATGTTTGGCAGGTAACTTTCCTTTGAGAGTTCCTGTTTTTTCCGCAATTTAAAGCGCGGTTTGTTATTATCGGGCCAGCAGTTGGCAAGAGTAATTCCTTGCTTAATTCCTGACGAGATGTTGTTGTCAGAGTTAAAAGCGGAGCCGAGATAGATGACGTCCCGTACTACCTCAAAGTTATATCTGTCAATAGTGACGTTCTGTCCAATTCGTCGATGTTGTGTGTCCTTTCGTGTTGACAGCATATACTTCGTCTTGCCCTCATTTACTGCTAAACCCATTTTTGCCACTTCCTTCTCTATACTAGCAAACGTGGCTATGACATCACGTTAGGTCCTACCAATGATGTCAATCTAGTCGGCGTATGCTAGTAGTTGTACAGATTTTTGGAAAATTTTGTCTCTGGTGTTGGCTCGTGAGTTTTGCATAATCCTCTGAAAAATCAGATTGAAGAAATCTCATGACAGCGCATCGCCATGCCTAAATCCTATTTTTGGTATCGAAGTTGTCGGCGAGGTCGTTTCCGACCCATCGTCATCCTACACAATCGGACGAATATGGGCGGTATACCAAAACTAGACATGGCTCTGTATAGTTCGTCTTTATAAATGCTGTCGTATGCGGTTTTGAAATCTATGAATAGGTGGCGGGTATCGATTTGGACTTCTTGGGTTTTTTTTTGTCAGGAACTGCCGAATTGTAAAGATTTGATCGGTTGTGGACTTTCCAGGTCTAAAACCACACTGATAAGGGCTGATCAGGTTGTTGGTAAACGTTTTCAGGCGTTCACATATTATGGCAGATAGGATCTTGTAGGCGATGTTGAGGAGACTTAAGCCTCTGTAGTTGGGCAGTTCAGAGGTTAACTTTTATTTGTACTCCATGTGAAATCTTACTTCACTTGGTAGTAAAATCTCACAAAACACCCCTAATAATCGACTCTGTTTCCGGTATAGTTATTGACAAATAAAATTCGGCAGTTTTGTTTATATAAGTCTTTTGTCAATTATATAAAGCGACAAGTAGAAACATAGCTTTATAAACGATGTAGGTATTAAAACTCTGTAGAATGAAGCTGGGCTTCGAATGATAAAACGCTTTTCAATTTTATGTTTAACAATTATATATTGAAACACACTCTTATTTCTACAATTTTATTGTTTACAAAACGGTGATGACTTTATTCTTGTTTAACATTTCAATTTCACTTTTTTGAAATCAAATACCAACGATTAAATTCGCGCACTATTATCACTTTCCAAAGTTCACTTAGGTAATTCACTCAGCTAACACTATTCAAATCACGTTCAGGTCACAATTTAGACTCACTCGCTGGTTGTCGTTTTTTTTCTATTTATACCACTCCACATACTTATCTAGGCAGAGATGGCAAATTATCGGAGGTTGCCGCAGTTTCTTGATTGTTCAAGAAGTGCTTTTGACAGATACCATTATTCCAGTCATTCATTCCAGTGGGTTCATCCAGTACCACTAGTGGACACTAAACGGATCTGTTCGATTATCGTACATCAGAGTATGTTCGCACACTGACAGAGATGGCATATTCTCGGAGGTAGCCGCAGTTTCTTGATTGTTCGAGAAGTGGTTTTGACAGATACCACTATTCCAGTCATTCATTCCAGTGGGCGCATCCAGTACCACTAGTGGACACTAAATGGATCTGATCGATTATCGTACATCAGAGTATGTTCGCACACTGACAGAGATGGCATATTCTCGGAGGTTGCAGCAGTTTCTTGATTGTTCGAGAAGTGGTTTTGACAGATACCATTATTCCAATCATTCATTCCAGTGGGTTCATCCAGTACCACTAGTGGACACTAAATGGATCTGTTCGATTATCGTACATCAGAGTATGTTCGCACACTGACAGTGATGGCATATTCTCGGAGGTTGCCGCAGTTTCTTGATTGTTCGAGAAGTGCTTTTGACAGATACCACTATTCCAGTCATTCATTCCAGTGGGCGCATCCAGTACCACTAGTGGACAATAAATGGATCTGTTCGATTATCGTACATAAGGGTATGTTCGCACACTGCAATCAGAATTTATAACACTATTATACTTATTTTATGATAGGGCATAAGAAGATAGATAAACTTTTACCTTTATGTATGGTTATTTGATTCTTATATTTAAAAACTAAATATTTCAATATTCGTTGTATTTATTTTTGTTATAATTATATTGAACCATTTTGTAAACACCTTTTATTTGCCTTCTTCGTTCTTTTCAAGTTTTATTTCGAACAAATTATTCAGTTTGACTTGTATCATTATTTTAGTAATGGGCAGACAAGTCCCTTCGAAATCACTTGTAAATTGAAATTTTCAGTGGATGGTTCTATAAAATTTGCAAAAGCTGACAAGTAGAAAGTCGCAGGCAGTATGTGTAGTCGAACCTGTTTTTAGTGATGCTAAATAAATTTCGCATTTGGCGAATATGCCACATTTGATAAGCCTAGATTTGTGTTGAATTTTTTTTTATATGGTGTATATGGTGTTCAATGTCAACGGGGTAGAGCTGAACCAAATGGTTCAAGTAATTATTTAAAAAATATTAATTTACATTAACACCATTCTAAATCAACAATTCCTCTAAATACAGGGTGTTACATGGCCTCCGTGGCGCAATTGGTTAGCGCGTTCGGCTGTTAACCGAAAGGTTGGTGGTTCGAGTCCACCCGGGGGCGATATAGCTTTTTGCATAAACCTCAAGCTATTGCGAGTCATAGAAATTCTATATTAGCCGTTTATAAATTGCAAAAAATCCAATTTGGTTTCGAGGAAATTTTCGGCTTGGATATTTCGATTGGTTTTAACATAACTACTTCGTTTCACGGTCTTTTTGGGTCATAATTGTATTTATTTTTACTTTAAGGCTTTTTATTAACGGTATCTGGCTTATAAAAATTACAGATAAAGTCAATTTTCTCGAAAACAGCTCTAATGATATTTATGAAACTGAAAATAGTTTTTATATTATCATCCAATAATTCATTAGAATTTACATCTGAAAGGTGGTATAGTTATACAGGGAAGGTATATTACTTTGTTTGTTTATAATTTTTGATAAAATGAAAGAGAATGGATCTTATATTGATAAATGTTTTATTTAATGTCGGCAATTATGTATGGAATACAACATCAGGTAAATGTCCGCCTCTGTTAGTCTAACAAATGCGAGCCCTTTTGAGCACATTTTTCATTACATTCTCACACATTTTACGAGGTATTTCACTAATTTCGTAACGAATATTTTGCTTGAGTTGCTGAAGCGTTTCTGGTTTATTTGCATGAACCTTGCTTTTATGATATCCCCACAAAATTAAGTCCGGAACAGTCAAATCAGGCGACCGTGGAGGCCAATCAACATCACCATTTCTTGAAATAACTTGTTGTGGAAAGAGGTCTCCATTCCATCCTGTCTGTATGCGATGTGGCACCGTCTTAGTGATACCACATGTTAATCAAGCCCAAAGCATGCAGTTGTAGCGTTAAAAAGTTTTCAATCATATCACGATATCGCTCCCCATTCACAGTTACCGTTACGCCGTTTTCATATACAAAGAAGTAAGGTCCAATGATTCCTCCTGACCAAATTGCACACCAGGCTGTAACTTTTAATAGATGCAAAGGTGACTAATGAATAATTTGAGGGTTTTCCATTGCCCAGACCCGACTATTCTGTTTATTCGTCACTCATTATGATTTTTTCATGAACATCGGGGTTGTCATGGGCTAGCTGTAACATACTATTGGCATATGTACGACGCACGGCGTAAATGGTCTTGTGGAAGTAGCTCTTATGTCAACTGGATCTTAAATGGAAACAAATTCAACTCCTTGCGCAAAATTGTGGCCAAAGTTGTTCTTTGAAGACCAAGCTCCTGAACACGGCGTCGAATTGAGGTTGATGGATTATTTTGAACACTTTCTTGAGCAGCAGTAAAGTTTTCAGTCGATCTTGCAGTACGTTGTGGTCCATGCCTGGGGAAATCACCTACAGATCCTTTTCTTCGAAATCATTCACTACACGATAAATAGTGCGTTTTGTTGGCACGTTGTTTTTCCAAAAAATTTTACTTAACTTTCTCATCGTCACAGTAATCGGTGATTGTTTTGAAAAAATGTTTTAACGATTAAGACCCGTTGGTGTATCGAATATTTTTGCATTATAATTTTGCCACGTGTCTACTTCACGACTGCCAAATATGAACTGTCAAGACTACTGTTTACCAAAATGGCGGCAAAACAAAGTAGTATACCTTCCCGGTATAACCTGTACAAAGAATACGTACGTATGAAGTCCTTATTCATGGTCGCACAAATTCATATTCATAAAATATTTCCCCACCCATAATAAAGGGTGATCCATTTCGAGGTTCCCTACTTTTTTAAAGAAAAAAACACAGAAAATTCAAATTTAATGGCGAATGTTTATTATCATTTGAAAGAACATTCTTTGGCATTTATTTTTTGAAGATTATGTCTATCAAATGTTGGCCGTTGCTACGTCGCAGATGGTCCATCCGTTGAGTACAATTTTCGATCACTCGTTCGAGCATTTCGACTGGTAACTGTCGAATGACACGCGTGATGTTTTCCTCCAAGGCCTGAATCGAAGTGGGTTTGTCGGCATAAGGTTTTGACTTTACATATCCCCACAGGAAAAAGTCTAACGGTGTGATATCACACGATCTTGGTGGACAATCGACCGACCCAAAACGTGAAATTATGTGCTCACCGAAATGTTCTCTCAATAAGTCCATTGATTGATGCGATGTGTGGGAGCTGGCGCCGTCTTTCTGAAACCAAATGTCGCCGAGATCACGAGCTTCAATTTCAGGCATCAAATAGTCGGTTATCATGGCACGATAACGGTCGCCATTGACGGTTACGTTCGCACCGGCATAATTTTTAAAGAAATATGGACCGATGATTCCACCGGCCCACAAACCACACCAAACGGTTGTTTTTTTCTGGATGAAGTGGCAGTTCTTCAATCACTTCAGGTTGCTCTTCGTCCCAAATGCGGCAATTTTGTTTGTTTACATACCCATTGAGCCAGAAATGGGCCTCATCGCTAAACAAAATTTGCCTCGAAAACGTCGGATCTTCTTGGAACTTTTCAAGAGCCCATAGAGCGAAGCGATGTCGCTTGGGAAGGTCGAGCGGCTTCAGTTGTTGCACAAGCTGTATTTGGTACGCTTTCAATTTAAGATCTTGACGTAAAATGCGCCAAGTCGTTCCATACGTCAGTCCGAGTTGCTGCGAACGGCGCCGAATCGACTCTCTACGGTCTTCGTGTACACTCTCAGCTACGGCCGCTATATTTTCTTCACAGCGTGCTGGACGTGGTCTATTCGGTCGAATATTATCCAATAATGAATGCTGGGTCTCAAAATGGGTGATGGTGTTTCGAATAGTACGCTCAGTAGGCCGATTATGTTGACCATAAGTTGAGCGAAGTGCACGAAACACATTCCTCACAGAACGTGAATTTTCATAATAAAGTTGAACAATTTGTAAACGTTGTTCACGCGTAAGTCTTTCCATTATGAAATGCCAAACAATACCAAACAAAAATAACATGACAGCATGACACGACTCACACGTGAACTGTCAAAAAAGGCTATTGAAAATGGTATCTCTACTTGGATCACCCGTTAGTCATACAGGGTTTGTGTCTGATAAATTATCAAAAATAGGAAAATATGATACAATTATCCGCTGTACAGCTCGACGGAATTACCAACCGATAATTTTTTTATCGATGCTATACTCATACCGACCACTTTGTTTAAAATTGAATTACAGTGGAACATTGATTGTCCGTCTCCCGACTAAACGTCACTCCAGCAATTCTTTTTGTTTCGATCCTGTTTGACTTAATATGTTCCTTGTACTTGTTTAAGCTTCGCAATGCAGAATAAAAACAACAAAAATTCCATATTTTCGATTAATCGTCTATTCAATTAACGAAGTTTCACTGTATTGTAACCCTTATGCTCAGTATTTTGTAATTAAATTAAATAACAAAATTAAAATAACCTTATGCAGGCAATATTCATTATTCCAGCATCAGACGCGTTTAGGATGGGTTGGGGTTACAATCCCGAAAAGCGAAAAAGAAAAATCCCTCTGAAATCGAAAATCCCAACAACCCAAAATGCAGAAAATTCAAAATCTGGAAAACAAAAATTTTCAATTTATATAATTTTTTGGAATTTCGTTTCGGGATTCTTATTTTATTTTGAATGTAAAATAGACAACTTATGGTTCGTTTTCGTTTGCGTAAGTTTTGTTACTTTTTTTATAATTCGCAATATGCGTTCGTATTGATTGATATCACTCAATGTGTAAGTGAAAAATCAGTCATGCATTGTTTTATAATTGGTTTTTGTAAACTAGATTTTACCTTCCTTTGTAATGTTTTATCAATATAAACATCGATATCTCTTAACGTTCAACTTTTTTTTTCTAATTTTTTTGTTCCTGCAAAACAAATTTCGTGATTTTTAACTTTCGGGACTTTTGAATTTCGGGATTTCGAGTTTTCGGGACTTAGGTTTTTCGGGATTTTCAGGATTTGGGTTTTCGGCATTCTGCTCGACTTGCTCTATACAACGTTGTATAAGTTTTATGAATAAGGTTTTCGCTTTTACAGGTATTATAAGTATACAAGTTGCAACAAAATTGCATACCCAATTTTTTTTTCCAGAAAATCCATATAACGAATTTTTAGACTTAGGCCATATAAGAAAAATTGTCAGTCTATCGCAAACTATTTAGTAAATTGAATATCTGTGTTACATATATTGTTTGTAATAATTCCACATAATTAACTGACCCAAATAGTTCTTAACGTATTTTTCAGTTTTAGACAATAACGGAAAATCGGTATTATTTACACGGACACCGTTTTCGGCAAATTCAAGAATTTAAGTTCTTGTCATCACAGTTACAAATTATTGATGTTTTTTTGAAAAATGAATATTGTTGTGGCCACATTCTGAAAATCTTCATATTCATGTACTTGATCCATCGCTACGAATTGCTGTGATGAAGAAAGTTGTGTACGACCCCGTCCTGCACCCACCACGTTTTTTTTTAAATTGACCCCTTATACATTTATGTGCATATTTTGTATCCATAAATCATTCACACACAATTTTATTAAAAAGTTACATCGCCCCCGGGTGGACTCGAACCACCAACCTTTAGGTTAACAGCCGAACGCGCTAACCAATTGCGCCACGGAGGCTATACAGGGTGACGAATTTATGAAAAATAATTTTTTCTGAACTCATGCTAAAAAAATTATTTTTTAGTTACACAACTAGATAGATACGTAAACCAAAAACACATAAAAGCTTCTGCTCTGCCAAGACTATTTAAATACAACAAATATGAAAACTAAAGGTAAAGGGTTTTTCAATAAGAGCGCTACAAATTTTTTTTTAAATAAAACAAAAACAATTTTGGATACCAATGAAATTCTTTATTCCTGTGAAAGTACGTTCGATGCCATTATGTATGGAACTCGTTTTCTTTTGCATGGCCACCACGGGCACGCTTGCAGAAGTCCAGACGCTGAACCCAATTTTCGACGGTCTTCAAGCATAAATCGGCCGATACTGCTGCAATTTCAAGTTCGATATTCGTACGAAGTTCATCAATCGTCGCTGGCTTGTTGGCATAGTCCATAGACTTGACGTAGCCCCACAGGAAATAGTCTAACAGCGTCAAATCGCACGACCGAGGCCACCAAGCGAATGGACCATTTCGTGAGATAACACGTTCTCCAAACTTGGTTTCCAATAAATTGATTGTGGCATTCGCTGTGTGGCTTGTGGCGCCGTCCTGTTGCAACCACATATCCTCCAAGTCCATATACCAATTTTGTTTATTGACGAAGCCATTCAGCCAGAAATGAGCCTCATCACTGAAGATGATTTATCGATGAAAATCCGAATCATTTTCAAGTTGTTGCTCAGCCCAATTCACGAATATACGACGCTTCTGGTGGTCAAGCGGCTTCAGTTCTTGCGTCAATTTAATCTTGTAAGGATCTAGGCCCAGATCTTTTCACAAAATTCGCCAAACGACGTCACAGAGATGCCCAACGCTTGAGAACGACGTTGGAGAGACACATTTGGGCTTTCTTCAACTGAAGCCTAAGCGGCAGCAATATTCTCGACACTACGGGCACCTCTTTGTCTCACTGTCTCTTGTCTCTTTGTCTCAAATTTTTCCACTAGACGCTCAATTGTTGATCTGCTAGGACGATTTTGACGACCATAAATTGGACGTAGCGCTCTTAACGTTGATGCCACTGACTCCGAACTTCGGTTGTGAATTTTAATAACTTCGACTCGTTGTTGGATTGTATTTCTTTCCATCATGAAATTGCAAACCTTACTGAAGAGAAATGTCAAAAGAGCGGCAAGAAATATAGCGTCGTTTGCTGTCCCTGTCGCTCAACTTTTGTAGCGTCCCTGTTGAAAAACACGATACAACGGCCCATAGTATGTTTTCTTTGAATTAAACGTTATCTGTCAACTTGTTTTAGGGATTATTTTTGTTAAAAGGATAATAGACTGGTTAGCCAAAGTACCTCAAATAAATTAATAGTCAAAATATACATTTGTAGTTTGTTCACCCTTCATCTCGTTCATGGTTGAAAACTTGCAGTGATCCCAGAGTAACAACCACAGATTAACTGAAGTATGCTCGATGTAGATACTAAAAAAATTAGTCGCTAACTTAAACGAAAAACTTAGCTTTAAACGGATCGCATACATTAAACGCAAAAATAACTTGACCCCCTACGGTTCGTCTACAGAGGGATAATGAAGAAATATTCTAAAGGGTTGTCTTCCGATTTCCGGGCCGATGAGGTACCTAGGTAAATTGATAATTTGGTACCAGACACCGTAGACGTAGACGTAGAACCATTACTCCCAAAATTAAAAGACTAAATTAAACTTGAAAATCAAAGAGCAACACACCGCCACTAAGATGCAATGTTTGGAGCAGTTTTATGGCCCAAAAAATAATCGGCCCATATTTTTCGCAAATGAGGATGCAACGACAACTTTTTTTTCCTGTTCTAAAACGCCAACGAAATGCGCAATCAGCAAGTGCGCTTCGCATCACCATCGCATCTTTGCACATATGTTTGTCCTTTTTAAACATAACTTATGTCTCACTTATTTAGCCCGCTTAGTTAATGTCGAACCATTACGAATGTTCTACTTCACCTAGACTACCTCAGCTGAGATTTCAGTAGAACAACATAGTTAAACAAATCTTTTTCGGTAAAACAAATCTTTTTCGGTAAAAAAAAGCGGTTTCCTTAATTTGCAGCTTTTAATAATGATGAGTTGTGTTTAAATAAACGTCAAAAATCTGCGCTAGTCCAATCCTCTTTCTTTTGGTTGCATTAATGAACACACTCATTCTGCAGAACTTGTGAAGGCCTGCTTAAGTACAATTTTAAGTAATCACTGAATATTCATAAACGTCAAACAAAATTTAGAAATGATGCGAAAGAAGTTGTGCTTTATTTTTTCCAGGATTGAATTCTTTTTCCGTCAGAATTCTTTTATGATGTAATGGCTTAGTTTTTGCCACATGCTACACTGTCATAGGTAACATTAACTTCTGAAGCATCAGGTAACTCGTTACTTTATAATGCACCTAACTAATGAATTTTAAATCGGACACTTGTACTCAGGTATAGATGGCATTGCAACAAAATTTCCTGTTACGAATATTTGCTCTTCTTTCTGTTTTTATTTTATAGACTCGGTGGTTTCATTTCAGTTCGTCCAATAGATAACACTTTTAGTTAAAATAGTGACTTTAGTGATTACTCGATAATCGATTAAGAAAGTATCTTACTCACTTACTTACTTAAGTGAAGCTACAGTCAGGAATGATCCTGGGCCACAACCACCATGCCTCTCCAATTAGCCCGGTCCTTAGCTAACTGCCTTCAGTTGCGCACTCCAAGTTGGTTGAGGTCGGTTTCTACTTGTGCGCGCCACTTAAGGCGAGGTCTTCCTCTACTGCGTCCGACGTCTGGCTGGGAATCGAATACTCTGCGAGCCGGAGTATTGGTGTCCATTCGTTCTACATGTCCTAGCCATCTTTAACGTCCAATGCGGAGTTTTTTGACCAGGGGCATGTCGCTGTACAGCTCGTATAGTTCTTGGTTGAATCTTCGTCTCCATAGCCCGTCAACTCAAACAGGACCGAAGAATTTTCATCTCAAATCGACCAAGGATTTCTTCATCCGCTTTTGAGACGGTCCATGCTTCAGCGCCGTAGAGCAGGACTGGGATGATCAGGGTCTTATATAAGATCTCCTTAGTAGTTCGAGTGAGGGCTTTACAACTGAATTTCCTTCTTTGCCCGAAGAAACAGCGGTTGGCAAGATTAATTCTTCGTTTAATTTCTGACGAGATGTTGTTGTCAGAGTTAATAGCGGAACCGAGATAGATAAAGTCCCGTACTACCTCAAAGTTATATCTGTCAATGGTGACGTTCTGTCCAATTCGTCGATGTTGTGTGTTCTTTCGTGTTGACAGCATATACTTCGTCTTGCCCTCATTTACTGCTAAACCAATTTTTGCCGCTTCCTTCTCTATACTAGCAAACGTGGCTAATGACATCACGTTAGGTCCTACCAATGATGTCAATATAGTCAGCGTATGCTAGTAGTTGCACCGATTTTTTGGAAAATTGTGCCTGTGGTGTTGGCTCGTGAGTTTTGCACAATCCTCTCAAGAATCAGATTGAAGAAGTCACATGACAGCGCACCGCCGTGCCTAAATCCTTTTTTGGTATCGAATGTGGCAGTGAGGTCGTTTCCGACCCTGATGGAGCAGCGAGAATTCTCAATCGTCATCTTACACAAACGGACGAGTTTGGGCGGTATACCAAAACTAGACATGGCTCTGTATAGATCGTCTCTATAAATGCTGTCGTATGCGGCTTTGAAATCGATGAATAGGTGGTGGGTATTGATTTGGACTGCTTGGGTTTTTCCTGGAACAGCCAAAGTGTGAAATCTTGATCGGTTGTGGACTTTCCTGGCCTAAAACCACACTGATAAGGGCCGATCAGGTTGTTGGTAAACGGTTTCAGGCGTTCACATAATACGGCAGATAGGATTTTGAAGGCGATGTTGAGAAGCCTCTGTAGTTGGCGCAGTTTAGAGGGTCTTCTTTTTCGTAGATCGGGCAAACGATGCTGAGGTTCCATTCTTCAGGCATACTTTCTCCAACCAGATTCGGCTAATGAGTTGGTGGCTCAGCGGGAAGGCCGTCATTTCCGGCAGCCTTTTTAAGCTTCAGTTTAGATATTGCTATCCTCACTTTACTCAGGTCAGGTGGTTAGCAGTTTTCGCAATCGTTACCAATGTTGAATGGGTCGTTCTGCCTGACAGCGGAATGTTGTTCGTAATCGCCGTTTAACAGCCTGCACAATCGGTTCTTCCATATCCTCAGCATAGATATTATCCTCAACTACGATATTTCCTTGTTCATCTCGACAGGATTCGGTTCGAGCTTTGTATCCATGGTTTTGACGTTTAACACTTCGGTAAGCCTTGCGAGCATCGTTCCTGGAGTGGCACCTCTCTATATCCTCGATCGCGCGCTTTTCTTCTTTCTGAAAAGCCGATGTTCTTCCCTTCTTCTCTGCCAACAGAGCTCAACGGCAATTCTCGTCTTCACCTGCAGCTTAGACTTGTAGGCCTCGTTCTTGGCTGCGAGCTTCTGTCAGCATTCCTCATCAAACCAGGGGTTTCTTTCTGGTTGGCGCGAGAAACCTAGCACATCAGTCGCGGCTGATCTAATGGCTTGTTGGCATCGTTGCCATAGTTCTTCGACATTCGATGTTGGTGGTATGGTGTAAATCGAGAGTTTTAGGGATACGCGTTGCGCGAAGGTTATGGCGGTCGCTTGCGATTGCAGTCTTTCGACATTAAATTTTTTTACAGTATTTCTGGATTGTTGTGGCGTAGTGGATATCCGCATTCTAACCTTGGCTGCAACAAGGTAGTGGTCCGAGTCGATGTTAGCTCCTCGGAATGTTCGCACATCCAAAATACTGGATGCGTGGTGCTTGTCTATCTCTATGTGATCAATTTGATTGACCGTTCGTTGATCTGGAGACCCCCATGTCCCCTTATGGATATCGAGGTGAGGAAACCGTTTGCTAGCTATAGTGGCATTTCGTTCCGTAGCGAAGTCAATTAGCCTAAGTCCGTTACCATACGTGTTGTCGTGTAGGCTATGGTTTCCGACAATACTGATAAAGATGTGTTCTCTTCCTACCTTTGCGTTAAAATCTCCCAGCACGATTTTAACATCGTACTTCGGTAGTCGCTCATAGGTTTTGTCAAGGAGCTCATAGAAGCAGTCCTTAGCTATATCATCTTTTTCCTCCGTTGGGGCGTGAGCGCATATAAGGCTTATGTTGGCGAATTTGCCTTGATGCGGATCGTTGCAATGCGTTCGCTAATGTCTTGGAAACATAAGACTTCTTGCCTAAGTCTGGCACTTATAACAAATCCGCATCCGAATAGTCGCTGTTTCTGCTCATTATAACACGGTCCGTAGTAGATGACACAGTTTTTCATTCTCTTTATGCCCGGTCCGTCCCGTCGTATTTCCTGGATGGAAGTAATTTCTGCTTTATAGCAGTTTAGGGCTTTCGCTAGTTGTTCACTTGCACCTCTCCTGTTTAATGTTCTCACATTCCAGGTGCAGATACGAACGTCGTTGTCCTTTTTTCGTTTAGCCGTGTCGTCAACAATTAAATCAGTCCTTTCCGAGGCTATTGCTTGCTTCGTAACCGTTCGATTTTTCCATGATTGGGTATTTAACCCAAAGCATAACCCCAACCTGGAGGGCCAGTTCCAATTTATTAGATACCCCTAGGACACGGGGCCATCAGTATCCACTACGGGATTGAGCGCTGCCGTTGGCCTTTCAGTTGATCCGCCACCAGCTCTGTTCAAGCTGGTGTAATCATATTGTGTAGGTTAAAAGGAGTAACTTGTCCTCCTATTTAAAGTTAGTATCAGGTATATCATGATTGAAACCACATTTGGTTTATTATTATCGTGAATATTTGCTAATAATTTCGTCTCGGGTCAATTGTTTTGTAATCAATAGCGCAACTATGAAATCTTTCAAATCTTTTTTTATAAGGAAGATAGCTTGAGCCTACCTAAGCCCTGAGCGAGCTGCCAAAAAAAAAGAGAGTAACAACATAAGCTAGGTTTCCTATTACTCCGAAAGTAACTCTCTTAATAATTTAATAGCTGCGGCTTTACGCTTTATCTCATATGGTTCAACAAGGTGCGTCTGCCAACGAACGCGGCAAAGCGTGCTACAGCTGGTGAATATCAACCTTTTTAATTTTTGGATCACACAGATTAAATACTTAACACAAAAATTATGCAGTAAATTTATTGCGCCCCCGGGTGGACTCGAACCACCAACCTTTCGGTTAACAGCCGAACGCGCTAACCAATTGCGCCACGGAGGCTACACAGGGTGACGTCAATAATAAAAAACAACGATCTTAATTGAAATAAAAAAGTCGTGACACTAATTATCGCAGTACGTACGTACTACAAATGCCAAACACAAAGAAACTATTAAAGCATTTCCGTCGCTCTTATTAGGGTCTTTGCGGTTATTGTTTTTATTAGACATGCTAAGGTTAAAGTAGTTTTTAATTTCGGCAATTTCAACAACTTTCATTGTCAACTAATAAGACAAAAATAAAATATAATCATCGTCAATATTTTATTTTTGTATTGTCACATCAATCAATAGGGGCGTTACACTTACAGATTTTCCTGAGATTTTCCTTCAATACCGCTTATTTCTGGAAGCAAATTTTGATGAACGTAAAGGCCCAATTCAAGCTTTGTTGCACGAAGAATCCACAAAAACTACAAGACCAAAAAATTACCATCATTTATCTATTTATCTTCAGAAAAGGTAAAACAGTTGATGGGAATGAATATCGGTAGATGTTGGGTCATTATTTCTCGCCAAAAATTGGGCGAGAAGGAATGGACCACTACAGGTTTTAACAAGACGGTGCGCCATGCCAACTGCAAACCAAATAATGCATTTTCTGCAACGAAATTTCTCTGGACGTGTTCAGTGAAATAAAAAAAAGGCGACATTGACTGGAAACCCAGATGTGCAGATTTGACCACTCCGCACTTCTTTTTGTGAGGTTAATTCAAAAGCAAAGTTCCAACTAACAAGCCTCAGACGATTAACTAGATAAGAAATAAAGTATATACAAGTTCTTCCAATAGGGATTTCCGAAATTTGACAATTGATAGCGGCCATATTGTCGAAGCTACATCTGTCAAATTGGCTTTCGTTTTTTTTTTTTTATATTTTTGATTTCATAATTTGCCCAGTGGATGTAACTCTGACTACACATCAAGTGCTTATTTTTCACCTCCAAGTGGTAACCATCGGGTACTGGTCTCATCCAACCGGATTTGACTTGCTAAACGATAAGCGCGAGTGTTGATAACACGACGAAACACAGCAGCACTATAAACAGCCAGGTCAGAATGGCACGGAATGAATACGTGGCCTGCTGTCCCAGGTGAACCTAGACAAGCTGCTTCGACACATTCGGACAACAGGTTATCAAGGAATTTCAAGGGTTAGTCAGGCCCCTTGAACAGAGATGGTGGCGGATGAACCGAAAGGCCAACGGCAGCGCTCAATCCGGTAGTGGATACTGATGGCCCCATGACCTAGGGGTATCTAATAAATTGGAACTGGCCCTTCAGGTTGGGGGTTGTGCTTTGGGTAAACTACCAACGCACTTAAAAAAAACATTGTTACGAAGCCTCGGAAAGGACTGATTTTATTGTTGACGACACGGCTAAACGAAAAAAGGACAACGACGTTCGTATTTGCATCTGGAATGTGAGAACAATAAACAGGAGAGGTGTAAGCGAACAACTAGCGGAGGCCCTGAACTGCTACAAAGCAGACATTACAGTCATCCAGGAAAAACGATGGGATGGGTAGGACAATAAGAGGCTGAAAAACTGTGACGTCTACTACGGACCGTGTTATAGTGAGCAGAAACAGCGACTATTCGGATGCGGATTTGTTATAAGTGCCAGACTTAGGCAAGAAGTCTTATGTTTCCAAGACATTAGCGAACGCATTGTAACGATCCGCATCAAGGCCAAATTCACCAACATAAGCCTTATATGCGCTCACGCCCCAAGGGAGGAAAAATATGATATAGCTAAGGACTGCTTCTATGAGCTCCTTGACAAAACCTATGAGCGACTACCAAAGTACGATGTTAAAATCGTGCTGGGAAATTTTAACGCAAAGGTAGGAAGAGAAGACATCTTTATCAATATTGTCGGAAACCATAGCCTACACGACAACACGTCTGGTAACGGACTTAGGCTAATTGACTTCGCTACGGAACGAAATGCCACTATAGCCAGCACACGGTTTCCTCACCTCCATAAGGGTACATGGCGGTCTCCAGATCAACGAACGGTCAATCAAATTGATCACATAGCGATAGACAAGCACCACGCATCCAGTATTTTGGATGTCCGAACATTCCGAGGAGCTAACATCGACTACTTTGTTGCAGCCAAGGCTAGAATGCGGATATCCACTACGCCACAACAATACAGAAATACTGTAAAAAAATTTAATGTCGAAAGACTGCAATCGCAAGAGACCGCCAAGACCTTCGCGCAACGCGTATTCCTAAACCTCTCGATTAACCCCATACCACCAGATCGAATATTGAAGAACTATGGCAAAGATGCCAACAAGCCATTAGATCAGCCGCGACTGACGTGCTAGGTTTCTCGCGCCCAACCACAAGAAACCCCAGGTTTGATGAGGAATGCCGACAGATGCTCGCAGCCAAGAACGAGGCCTGCAAGGCTAAGCTGCAGGTGAAGACGAGAGCTGCCATTAAGCTCTATAGGCAGAGAAGAAGGGAAGAACACCGGCTTTTCAGAAAAAAGAAAAAAGAGCAAGAAAAGCGCACGATCGAGGATATAGAGAGGTGCAACTCCAGGAAAGATGTTCGCAAGTTTTACCAAATTGTAAAACGTCAAAGCCAAGGATACAAGGCTCGAACAGAATCCTGTCGAGATGAACAAGGAAATAACGTAGTTGAGACACAGTCTATGCTGAGGATATGGAAGAACCAATTCTGCAGGCTGTTAAACGGCGATTACGAACAACATTCCGCTGTCAGGCAGAACGACCCATTCAACATTGGTAACGATAGCGAAAGCTGCCAACCACCCGACCTGAGTGAAGTAAGGATAGCAATATCTAAATTGAAGCTTAATAAGGCTGCCGGAAATGACGGCCTGAAGAATGGAACCTCAGCATCGTTTGCCCGATCCACGAAAAAGAAGACCCTCTAAACTGCGCCAACTACAAAGGCATGAGGCTTCTCAACATCGCCTACAAAATCCTATCTGCCGTAATATGTGAACGCCTGAAGCCGTTTATCAACAACCTGATCGGCCCTTATCAGCGTGGTTTTAGGCCATGAAAGTCCACAACCGATCAAATCTTCACACTTCGACAGATCCTGGAAAAAACCCAAGAAGTCCAAATCGATACCCACCGCATACGACAGCATTTATAGAGACGAACTATACAGAGCCATGTCTAGTTTTGCTATACCGCCCAAACTCGTCCATCATTGACGATTGAGAATTCTCGCTGCTCCATCAGGGTCGGAAACGACGTCACCGACACATTTGATACTAAAAGGGGATTTAGGCAAGGCGATGCGCTGTCATGTAACTTCTTCAATCTGATTCTTGAGAGGATTGTGCAAAACTCACGAGCCAACACCAGAGGCACAACTTCTAGCATACGCCGACGATATTGACATCATTGGTGGGACCCAATGTGATTAGCCACGTTTGCTAGTATAGAGAAGGAAGCGGCAAAAATTGGTTTAGCAGTAAATGAGGGCAAGACGAAGTACATGCTGTCAACACGAAAGGACACACAACATCGACGAATTGGACTGAACGTCACCATTGACAGTTATAACTTTGAGGTAGTACGGGAATTTATCTATCTTTCCGCTATTAACTCTGGACAACAACATCAGAAATTAAACGAAGAATTACTCTTGCCAACCGCTGTCTCTTCGGGCTAAGAAGGCAATTCAGTAGTAAAGCCCTCACTCGAACTACTAAGGAGATCTTATATAAGACCCTGATTATCCCAGTCCTGCTCTACGGCGCTGAAGCATGGACCGTAGCAAAAGTGGATGAAGAAATCCTTGGTCGATTTGAGAGGAAAATTCTTCGAAAAATCTTCGGTCCCGTTTGCGTTGACGGGCTATGGAGACGAAGATGCAACCAAGAACTATACGAGCTGTACAGCGACATGCCCCTGGTCAAAAAACTCCGCATTGGACGTTTAAGATGGCTAGGACATGTAGAACGAATGGGCACCAAAACTTCGGCTCGCAGAGTATTCGATTCCCAGCCAGATGCCGGACGCAGTGGAGGAAGACCTCGCCTTAAGTGGCGAGCACAAGTAGAAACCGACCTCAACCAACTTGGAGTGCGCAACTGGAGGCAGTTAGCTAAGGACCGGGCTAATTGGAGAGGCATGTTGGTTGAGGCCCAGGTTCATTCCGGAACTGTAATGCCACTTAACTAAGTTAAAGACTCTCTCATCTCATTAAGATTTAGTCGGCATTCGTGGCCTGATTTCGAGTTGAAAAAGATCAATTCCAAGGATTTGCATGCGACTTGGCTGTACTGGATATCACATTCGTTAATTTCAAGAACAAACTGAAGCGAAAGCAAAATTAAACACCGAACTCTCCAATGACTGTAGCACGACTGTCTTTTATTTTTTACAAATTAATTCTAACTTAATCCAAATCTTCATATGAAATTCGAATACATACGTGGAAATAATATTTTCCTTGCGTATGCAGACGAAATATGAAACAAGTGAATGCAGGTAATATGTACTCATCCAAGCGTGAGAACAGAGATATGAATTAATGAAAAGAACATGAGATGCGTGAGCTCAAAACCCCCGTTTTGAGGGTTCTTAACCCTCTAAACTTAGTCTACATTCTACACGTGCCAGCTTGCAGAAAGCCACTGATATCAGTGGGGGCTGGTAAATCATTTGATTGAGTCATAACATCATATGGAGATCTTGCTGTTCTGGTTCTTTCGTATTTCGGTGCGTGATTGTTGTCATTATAATGGTCGATCACTGCAATCCTATTTCGTAACATTTCCCTGATTGGGGCATAGTTGTTGAGGTATATCCTTTGTACATATTTGTTGCATTCTTCTTACATACGATTTTAGTCCGCCAAACTCTTGCCAATATTCATCTAATCTTCCAAAAAGTGTTTACTGTTCGAATCCTGCCAATATCTTCAAAGTATATACCGACAACGTCATCAAGTTCCTAAACGTTTTCCTTTGTATGTTTGGCATAAAAACGCTGGTAAATGTAGGACCACTAGGAGGACAGTTGAGAGCACTGACACCTTATTGGGTTTTCTAGGTCTTAGATTTCTTGTGTGTGTTCTTCTGATGGTATTTGGAACTGCAAGGTGGCGCAAAAGTAATCCTCCTATCAGAAAATGCTATAAATTTTGCGATTGGCCCCCTAATGTCAGTTCTGTTTTGACAGTTGTGTAGTAAACACATGCGAAATACACGTTAATAAACAATCTTACGCTACACTGCTCCAGAACGCGGAATATTGGTGATTATTTATTTGAGCAATAATCGGTCGGTGACTTTGGCACAACGTGAATTTCGCAGATTTCCTAGCCGCCCAACGCCTACTGGTGAAACACTGTGACGTTTAGCCGCTCGCCTCGAAGAGACTGGCACAACACGAGATGCTGCCAGGCGTGGCAGACCCCGGAGTAGCCGTTCTGCAGAGAATATTGCTGCTGTAGCCGAAGAAGTCATGGAAGCGCCGTCGACATCGACCAGACGACGTGCCACGCAAATGGGTATCAGTCGACGGTCTTTACAGCGAATTTTGGTACTAGATTTGAAGATGTTTCCGTACAAAGTCCAGACGGTGCATCTGCAGCTGTTAGCTGCTGACCGCCAATCGCGTCTAACATACGCTCAAGCCATCCTTAATCACCACCAAGAGGAAGATGAGTTTTCATCAAAAATAATCATGAGTGATGAGGCCCATTTCCATCTTAGCGGGTACGTAAATAAGCAAAATTTACGATTCTGGGGCACTGAAAATCCGCGTGTAACCCACGAAGAGCCATTACACCCGCTCAAAGTCAATGTATGGTGCGCTGTTTTCGCTGGAGGAGTCATCGGACCTTTTTTCTTCGAAGACGTCGCGGGCCAATGGGTTACTGTGAATGGTGAGCGCTACAGAGCAATGATCTACGAGTTCTTTTTGCCGCAACTTGATGAATTGGGATTGGAAAACATGTGGTTCCAACAGGACGGTGCAACGGCACACACTGCACGTGCCACAACCGATATGCTGAAGGATGCATTTCCCGGGCGCCTAATCTCCCGTTTTGGCGATTTGCACTGGCCAGCAAGATCGCCTGATTTGACCGCTCCAGACTTTATGGGGCTTTTTGAAGTCGCGGGTTTATGTCAACAAGCCTCAGACTCTTGCAGCTCTTAAAGACAATATACGTCAAGAATGTGAGGACCTATCGCCGGAAGTTTTGGCCAAAGTGATGGAAAATGCCATGAAAAGGGCTCAAATGACAATCAACTGTGGCGGCGGCCATTTACATGACAATCATATTCTCGACTTGATGTAAAAAAAATGAAAAGACCAAATAAAAATAATCCACAAGAAGAATCAAAGTTTTTTTTTTTTTTTTTTTAAAATTACAGCCAAAAAACATCGGATGGTTATTTTTGCGCCACCTTTTACATGGGAAACGTATGTTACTAATAGAGTAGCAAAAATCTAATCAGCTCCAGAGTTTCATCAATCGCAATACATCAAAGGCGAGCTCAACCCAGCGGATTTAGTGTCCAGAGGAGCAAGCATAGAAGCACTTTTAAAACCATCAGTATGCTTCACCAGTCTCTAATGTCAAAATTTATCCACTGGCTAAAATTTTAACGCAATTGACACACGGCCTTAGAATTCAGCTTCGTGTTCTCCTTGAAATGCTTCTCACACTGGTGTTCTTCTTCGCTTACGGTATTAATCGGAGTTTCATGGCTTTTGGTTTGCCAAAATGAACGAACAAGATTTTCCAACGATAACAGGGAGGGCTTCGTGGCTATGTGACAATGAACAGTAGTGTTTGGAGCTGGATCACATCCAGCTACTATCCATCCTAACGTCGTGTTCCGCAGAATTGGCAAATCATTGGATAACCTGTTTTCTCCTGTTAGCAATAAGTCAAAGAACAGCTCAGCTTCCAAGAGTATGTCGATTTGGTGATTGGCTTTGCAAAACGAAGGATCTGCTAACTTCATTTGACTGGGAAGCTTAAACAGAGATAACCATTTCATGACTGAACTGGTAATCCCTTATACGAGACATGACATTTGCCTCTACCGTTGCTTTGAAGGCTGATGTTCTAGACTCGAATGATACTGAGGCCACAAACTCAGACTTACACTCCTGCGTACCGATTCCGCTGATTGGAGTATCGATGCGACGTTTCTTCATACCCAATCGTTGTTATAATGATGTTGTCACAAAGTGAAGCTGGGAACCAGCATCAAGAAGGGCTCTGCACGAAATTCGAGTACCACATGGAGAAATCACATTGACCACAGCCGTAGCCAAGTGGACGTGACGCTATTTGGCGAGTTTTTCCTGTTGCTGCATTGTTCACTGATAGATTTTGAGGCTTGTTGGGATTATTACGTTTACCTTTACCCTTCTCACCCCACTGATGTGTAGATGAGTTATCGCTGGTCTGCTGCGGTTGAGGTTGTTCTTGCTGTTTTCTCTGCGGATGAAGCAACGTATTGTGATTCATGATGCGTTTTTGTCATCTTCGAGACTGGTATGGTTGGGAGTAGTGACCCGACTTCAAACAGTTTCTGCACAGCTGCAATCTGCATACGAGTTTATCCCGCTCTTCATCTGAAAGAGAGAGAAATTTAGAGCAGTGGTATATCTTATGCTCTTATGCTTACCAGAATTGCACGCAGCGGAATTAAACTTGTCAACTTTGTTCGATACAATCACTACCGATTGCTTCTTCCTTTCGCTCGGCTGCTGATGGTCTCCAGAGTCTGAAATCGTGACTCCACGAATTCGTCGAAGCTCTTCATCGTGGGACTACTTCTCACTACCGATTGCTTCTTACTTTCATCTCGACTGCTGATGGTCTCCAGAGTCTAAAACCGTGACTCCACGAATGTGTCGAAGCTCTTCATCGTGGGACTACTTCTCACTACCGATTGCTTCTTCCTTTCGTCTCGGCTGCTGATGGTCTCTAGAGTCTGAAACCGTGACTCCACGAATTTGTAGAAGCTCTTCACCGTGGGACTACTTCTCGGGTCATCCAGTGACTGTTTAAACAGTGTTCTGTTTTCCTTATCGTTATTCTGTAGCATAGGGTGGATGATCAAAGAATCCCAGCCATCGACCTTAAAGCCAAGATTCATTACTTCCTGCAATGACTCCTTTGTTGTGGATGAACTCTGACCTAATAATCTGTTCAGCTGTGCTGTGAGGAGCAATCTTTTGCTATCGTAACGATCAACTAGAGTTTCCAAGGCTGCTTCATAGTTGTCGTCTGTTGCTTGAAATTGCTGAAACAACCTATGTGCCTCACCTGTGACATTTGCTCGCAAGAATTACAGCTTCTGAGCAGGTGCTATGGACTGATCATGTATGAGCTGTTTAACAAGATCATAGAATTGTCGCCAAGTCAAATATTCTCCATCGAATTTGGACAATTCCATTTACGGTAGCTTAATTGTCGGATTGTTGGTTTGCTGGATTAGTTTGTGGAATCTTAATGTCCTCATAAAGACCCACTAACGCCCTTTCCACACGCTCCTGCATGTCAAAATAGTCCTTCACGTCAGCATCTATGGTTTCATTCCCCAGTTTGTCATACAAAGATGTCATTTCACCCCAGTTCTGTTCTTAACTTCTTACCTTTAATTGCCGGTATTGGTCCCTTCATAGTCGTGATGATTCGTCCACAGACTTGTTGAGTGACCTCTTCAATATGTTTATTTACAGGCCAAATCTTTCCATATTGCTCATGTGAGCTTCCAGCATGGTAAATTGCTGTTGACCTGTGTTGGTAGGGGATCTGCGTTAACTCTCACCTTATATTTTGCAATAGCACCCAGTTCTCGTGGCTTTCTATTGGTTTATACGGCATTTCCGATGGGTTTTTAATGTTACCTTGCGACCTTCCTGGTTCATCTATTTCTGCACCAATTACAGACCTTTTATCCACCTTGCCAGGTTGATCTTGTAGTGAAAACCTAGGTGCAACACATTCCTCTGGAGCATTTTCTTGTTTCAAGATCTCCTGAATTCGATGAATCAAATCGATGCGCATACGTTCTGTAGCATTCCGCATGGGCTCGAAATAATCCCTTTTGAAGTAAGGGTGCTGCAACTGTTCGGAACATTTTTCACGAATTTCAGTATTCGTCTTGTCGAATTCGTCCCATTTGAACTCTTGGTTTTCTTTAATCTTCTTCAGATAATCAAGAGTTTTCCTGATGGGACTGTCCTTGTTATAATTTCTGAAAATCGTGCAGATTGCTTCTCCCAACTCATGCTGTTGGCGAGCTAATTGTTCGATGTCTCCGAAAATTCCGGTGCTTTTATTTTCTGCCATTATATCACTTCACTTTCACTTTTTTTTTTTGCACTTTACTCACTGAATTTTTATTTATTTTTAAATATGTTTTTACGTCACGTGTGTGTCCTGTCACGGTCGCCAATGTTAAGTTCAAGAACAAACTGAAGTGAAAGCCCGAAAAAAGCGAAAATACTGCAGCAAAATTAAACACTGAACTCTTCAGTGACTGTTGCCCGACTGTCGTTAATTTTTAACAAATTAATTCCAACTTAATCCTAATCTACATATGAAGTTCGAATACATACGTGCAAATAACATTTTGCTTGCGTATGCAGACGATCTAAGCGTGAGAATGGGGTTATGAATTAATGAAACGAACATAAAAAAAGAGATAAAAATTTATGAAAATAACATAAGATGCGTCAGCTGCTAAATTGTTGTCCGGTCACACGCTTGTTATAAGATGAATGATAACAAGACGAAAAACAACAGCACCATAAAAACCCTGAACAGAATGGTTGGCTCGGAATATCTGGCATGCTACCCTCAGGTGAACACATGGTCCTGGCCCGTCACGTTGGGAGTTATGCTTTGCATTGCCTACTTACGTAAATAAAAGAACTGTTACGAAGCCACCAAGAGCCTGTGGAAGGAATAATTTTATTGTTGCCGATCATGATAAACGAAAATAGGACAACGATGTTCGTATCTGCACCCGAAATGTGATAACATTAATCAGGAGAGGGACAAAAAAAAAACACCAGCGGAAGCCGAAACCTGCAACAAACCAGATATTACTGACATTCATGAACGATAGGATGGGCCGGTGAAAAATTATGTAGCATCTACTACTGACTGTGTTATAGTGAGACCTTATCGAACGAATTGTAAAAATTTATAGGCTCATGCTCCAACGGAGGAAAAAGATATTGCGAAAGAATTTTTCTACGAGCTCCTGGACGAAACTTATGAGCGGCTGGCAAATTAAGATATTAAGAACTTGCTAGGAGATTTCACCGCAAATGTAGGAAAAGAGGACATCTTCAGCTGTAATGTCAGAAAACAGAGCCTACTTGTCAACACGTCTGGCAACGGATTTAGGCTAATTCACTTCGTTGCGGAACAATTCGCCACTATAGCCATACACATTCCTTTCCAGCCAGGACAATGCTTTTTTAATTGTCATGTCAATGATCGGGAAGTCGAAGGATATGCTTAGGTTAAGCAACTCGGTGAAAACAGCTCCATCCAATTCATTCTGTTGAAGACCCATTCGGTGAAAACAGCTCCATCCAATTCATTCTGTTGAAGGCCCATTCGTACAGATGTGAATAAATTCATTGGTTCCGATCGTATCCGACACCCATTCAAGGTGACTGGGAATGGTTGTGCTGAAGTTGGATAGTCGTGAGGTCGATGTTTTCATCATTTTTTGGTCGACCTACTGACCCTATGAAAAGAAGTCATATCCCATAGTTTGTAGTTTAGCTAGATATTAAAAAAATTTAAACAAACAAAAGCTGAAACGTAACAATTGCTTCTACGATTAAAAACATAAAAGAAGGCTACAATCCACTGTGTGGATCGTTTTATACCCTATTCCATCCCATCCTTAAAATTAATTTCCCTAAAATGTGGGCTTTATGGCAAGGAAATATTAGAATTGACATTTTATTTTAAATTCATTTTTTATTTACTTAAAATATTAACTTACTACTAGACAAAAATGCTTAAATCTAACTTATCATTAACTGGGTTACTTAGGCCCGTTTGCTGATTCGGAACATAAATACTTATGTTTCACATAAACCCTTAAGTGACACTTATTGCTTTGCACCAAAAGTAAACTCAAACATAAAAATCCTTAAGTTGAACATAACTTAGGTAGAAGAAAAAGTGCTACATAAGATATTTAAGTCAGACATTTATTTTCGTTTACATTTGTTTTTGACTTATTTTTCATTAATTGTGAAGATACTGGTACGATAATTTAATTAAAAAGTAAATATAAATGGATTTTGAATTACCGGACTTGATCGAAGATGATGTGGAAGTTCTTGAAATTTAAGATTTAGGAGTTCCACGTCAAATTTACGAGAGGAATGAATATTTTTACTCTTTTGACGAACTTTCCTTTTACAAAAGATTTCGATTAAGAAAGGAAATAACCATAACTATACTAAACCAAATAGAATACTCTGTAGAATGTCCATCCAACAGGTACGTTACGCTTGAACTATATATATTAAAATTAGTTTGTATATATAAAAGTATTTGCCTTCCTAAAGGAATAATTCAATCGCTCCTATTAACCAACTATTGGTTGCGCTACGCTTTTTCGCCACGGGAAGCCATCTCCTAAGTATAGCAGATTTTGGTGGAATGCATGTCTCAACAGCTTCAAGAATAGTTTTGAGAGTTTCAAGAGCAATAGCTAAACTGGGAAATGATTATATAAAATTTCCTGAAACTGCCACCGACATTTCAAAAACCAAGCGTAATTTTTTTTGATATAGCTAGCGTCGTTTCCAAATGTAGTTGGAGCTATTGACGGCACTCACGTCAAAATTCAGTCGCCCGGTATATTATTACATAAGATTGACTCCAAAAATAATATCTATTGGTACGTTTAGGTGGGCCTGATGGAGAAGTTTTTCGAAACAGGAAAAGCTATTTTTCTATCAACGTTCAAGCGATTTGCAACGCTCAAATGATTTTTACTAATGTGGTGGCTAGATGGCCCGGATCTACTCATGACGCAACAATTTTCAATAATTGTGCAATAAAAAATGCTTTGGAGAGACAGTCAAATGCAAATGTGGAATGCTTTCTCTTGGGTAGGTTTCATATAAATTTGTTAATTTGTAGGTTTTATTTTTTCTATAAAACAGGAGATTCAGCTTATCCTCAGAAATTTTATTTGATGACTCCTATTCTCAATCCAAGAAGTCCACCAGAACAATTGTATAATGAGTCTCAAATTCGTTCTAGAGGTGTAATAGAAAAAGCTTTTGGGATTTTAAAAAGAAGATTTCCCGTTTTGGCTTATGGTGCTCGATTAAAACTGAGTACAGTATTAACAATTATAATTGCTACCTGCACTTTGCACAATGTTTTGAGGCATAAGGGTATATTTGAAGACCCTCCTGAAAGCTTCGATTTCAGTGAAGAAGATCTACAACGTGCTATTACTAATGGACAGATACATACTGAAAACCCCTCTCAAAACAACAGTTCAAGCTCGACGTTGAATTTTAATATGCAAAAGCGTACGGATTTGATAAATAACTATTTCGCAGGATTATATCAAACTTCTTAGATCAAAAATAGAAATAAAAAAAAAAATCCAACTCAAAAAAAAATTAGTTTTACTTCAGTCAACGATTAACTTCTTTGAAAAACATTTCAATGTTTTTTTAAAAGATTATGGGCATCTTTTGTTGTGCACTCTTCTTTTTGTATTTTTTTTAAAACTTTACTTTTAATTGCGATGTCTAGTTCCAGAGATTTTTGCTTTAATTGATGCTCAACATTGCTTTGATATTTTTTTTGTATTGCTTCTTCTTTTAAGGTATCAAATTGCAGTTTGGCTAGTTCAATTTTAATCTTTGAAAGCTCGGAGTACGGCTCTGATATTTTGCTGCTGTGCAATGTAGAGGCGACTGTTCTTCGTCTTGCAGTCCATGGAGCATTATCCAGTGATTCGGAACTACAAAATTGTTTTGTAAAGCCCTTTGTCATCACTATTTGTTGTGTAGAACCGGATTCAGTATCAGGCGAAATTTCATCCTCAACAAGTATGTCTTCGGCTCTGTGGGCTGTGGCTTTCAACTTCGGGTGAACTTGTTTTTTTAGCATTGAGGGATTGTAATCACTCCAGTCGTTGTTGGATTTTTCATTCTCGTCGCACTACTAAAGATTTGTAAATATAGTAAACAGTTTATAGTTTCTAAAGTTTATTTAGATGTTACCCTGCCGCTTTCTTGTTGTTCCACAAAGCTGTCACCTTCGAATTCGTTTTCCAGACCATAAATTGTTTTCGGATTCATTATTGTTACTGCCAGTTCAAAATTAGGGTCAGAAGGTGTGAATGGCTTACCTCCTCCTGTTTGCATAGCAGAACTTTTTCTTTTGCTCCATCCTTCCTTATTTCGGCTTTGTAGTTGTTATAAAACCTCTTTAACGATTCGCTGTTCCTAAAGCATGATCCCGACTGGCTGTTAAATTTGTTCTCAATTCGATTGCAAGCATTTTCTTTATCTCTCCACGTTGCGCCATCGGTTTTTTTATTTTCGATGACTTCTTTTTCATCAAAAGCACAATGAAGAAGAAGCGTTTTTTCATTTTGCGAAAAACTTGGATTTCTTTTTTTATTTCCAGACATTTTTCAAATCAAAATATGTACCGCAAAATACGTCAATAATTTGACGTTTGCAGAAACCGACTTGAAGATAGTTATAATTCAAAAGTGGTCGCTTACTATGTTGAACATATATTTGTTCGTGCAACTCACATACATTTAAGTATCGCATAGAATTTATGTGGAACTTAGCTATGCATAAGATTTATGTTCCGAATCAGCAAACGGGCCTTAATCTAACTTATTGGCCCTTAGTGGGCGCTGTAAGCTTATATTTAGCTGTTTTATTTTGCCTTTAGGCTTAAATTTGTCGGTTTTTTGGTTTTATATTTAATTTTTAATTACAAAGAAAAAATAGAAAACTTTGTATAGTGACTTTTTTTGCTTTATAAAAAAGCTTATTCTAGATTATATATAACTTGAGACTACTTACACTACTTAAGCCTAACTTAAGACTACTTAAACCTAATTAAGACTACTTAACTACTTAAACCTAACTTAATTATAATCGGGGTGGCGAGCCCTCGTTGCATATGCCCCGAGGAGTCGCCTCCTAATTGCGTCTTTCGGTCCCACGGCAGCCTGCGTTCAACCATATTGTACGCCAATATGGTGCACAAGCCCCGCCCCAGACCTTGTTCCTAATCTTAAAATCTTACCTATGGAGTTGGACTAAAAGTCCGCAAAGTCCTGAGGAAGTGCAGAATCACCTTCCTCATATAGCCACCAGAATTCAGTGCGCTGTTTTGCAGCATCGATCCTATCGCGATCCGATACCGCCGTGCTAAAGCGGAGGAGCTCCGGAGCATTGTCGACGTACCCGTCGCGAATTAGCCGTTTGTCCCGCGCGTCACGATAGCGGTGGTATAAAACCGGGATACTGTTCCTGTCTTGTACTAACCCTAACGAATCGATGTAAATAAATGCCTCTGGTGGAATAAAACCCGACATGAGAGTGCTCTCCCATGTATAATTCTTTGGGGTAATAAGCCCTAAAGATCAGGCTGTTGTCGCTAGCCATCGCCCTTGCAGCGTGCCTTCGAGTCACCTTAATTAGGAAATTGGAAATTCTATTCAACTGAGCCCCATTGTATAGAACCTCGTTGCGTTAATATTTTATGTACTCGGAGTCCGGCGTTCGGTACAATCCTAAGCAGGATCGGAGACACCTCCTCTCAAAACAGCCGTATCTTTTCCATGAAGGCTGGTGCCACATTGAACCACACGGGACAACCGTAAGCGATGATCGGCCTTATGAGGGCCATGTAGCAAATGACTTTCACCCTTGAGTCAAGTTGACTGCTTTGAAACAACCTCCTTGTCAGAGCAAAAGCCCCCCTAGCCCTGGCCAGATAAGCATCTACATTTTTGTTAAAATACAGAAACTTGTCAAGCCAGATGCCAAGGTATTTGACTTCACTTCTCAACGCCAACGGCTGTCCATGCTGTCCCATGATACAAAATGTTTTCCAGTTTTTTTCTGGTATCGTAAGAAGCCCTCTGCACCGGGGTCCTGAACAGAATTGTTTCGGTTTTTTGGAAATTGATCCTCAATTTCCAATCATCGCAATATTCCTTAATGTGATCGAAGTCACGTTGCAAAAGTATGTTGATGACTCCGATTTTCGGACCTGATCTGTACGCCACTAGATCATCTGCGTACGCTATAGCATGTCTGAGAGAACCTACAAGATCACTTGTATAAATGTTAAACAATATCGGGGAGTTCACCGCCCCCTGTTGTAAACCGTTTTTAATTTCAAAGACTTTACTCGTAGTTACGTTGGCACATTTGACAACGAACGTCTTTCCCATAAGCATTTCATAAACCATATATAGCATGGGTTTCCGCATGCCCATTCTGGTCAGCTTGTAGAAAAGCCCCTCTAACCATACGGTGTCGAAGGCCTTCTCAAAGTCAACCAGACAGGCCCCTATGCATTGTCCTTTGGATTTATTCCATTGGATGTCGGACACTAGTTTCGACGCAGCATGAATGGTGTCATGCCTCGCTCGAAAACCAAACTGATTATCCGGAATAATTTTGTGTTCCTCAACCCACTTAAGCAGAGCTCTATTGACTATCTTCTCGAATTCCTTGCTTACATTCGGCAGAAGGCTTATTGACCGAAGATTTGCAGGGTTTGTTTTGTCCTTGTCCTTTTTGGGGATAGGATGTACCACCGCCGTTTTCCAGTGCACCGGATAATGTGCATTATTCAGTGCATTGTTAAACAGGGTGGTTAAGATATCGACTGCTTCTATTGGCAAGTGTCTCAATACGACGTCCTCTCCTGCCGAATTTTTATTTTTTACTGATACCAAGATGTCCAGGAGTTTATCTTTTTACACGAACAGCATCAGGCTATTGGCGACATTAAAATTGACATTGTCGCAACATATTGTTCAGACAGTTTATCAAAATCTTGTATGGTTCGGTAAAAAAAAAAAACAAAAAAAAAATTTGTTCGCCTTCATTTGGTATGGCGTTGGACATACAAATGGTTTTTGTAGGAAAACGCCTCCAAAAAGTGGGCGTGCGTTTAAATGATGTATAGAAGAAATGTTTGTTTTATCAAACCCAATTTTAAAATTTTACCAGAAAACGTTTTTTTTATTGAAAACGCCCTCAAAAAGTGGGCGCGGCAAAAAACAGAAAAAATATAAATATTAGTATTGACTACATATGTTGCGCAGTCACTTTTTCAAAATTCCCTACCATTTGGCAAAAAAAAAAACGTTTTTGTAAAAAGTTTGCGTGGCACTGGACGGATTTTGCGAATGTTTACCCTTGATCGAACAGCACGAAAAAGGATCACACGTAAGGCCCAAAAACCAATGACCTACAGACAGGCGGACGGACAGACAGACATGCAGCTAACGATTCTGAGTCGATACATCTAGCTAAATTATTTCTCTATGTTACAAGCTATGTAGCAAAACTAATATACCCCTATGGAATAGGGTATAATGATTGCATGTTGGGGCACGAATAACTGGAGTTCAAAGATGTTGGATATAGAAAAAAAGTGGATGACAGTATGGCAAATGCTGGAAGTTTGGTCTTCGTGGGCACTTTGCTGCAAAGTGTGAAGCTAAATTTTCTGAAGCCAATGCTGGAAACAAAAATGCTGGTGAAGATGAGGCAAAAGGAAAATGTGAAGCAGCTGAAGCTGCTGAAGACTCATGAAGAGGAAACAATTGCCGGGTTTGAAAGAAGGAGACACCTTTTAAGAGCAAAAGCAAAAGCTTAAATCAATACGATGCAGGACGAGATGAGAAACGCATATAATTTGAGGAGAAAAAAAAGCGAACTCAAGGCGAAACCCAATTCGAAAAAGGTAAAAAATCAAAACCTCCTACTCTAGGTCAATATTCTACTCTAGGTCTATTCTCTTTGTAGAATTGAAGATGGTGAAGGGCCTTAAACAACAACATCAGTTGCGGTCATGCGGAGTTTATAAAGCCATAGGGATCTGCATTCAGCCATGCCGATTGGAAAAAAGGATGGCCGAATGTTGGGCGATGCATAAAGTTGCCCTCCATTGCACAACACTTGCCCTCCACTGGCATATAAGGAAGAACCTAGTTGCAGTTAATTGCGTTATGCTATTCCCGTACTATTGTTAGGTACAACGTTTCGTGTTACCTTTAGTGGTTAATGGTTCTATTGTTTGGTGCTATTTAAAATGTTTTCCAAAAAATCTTTGTAAACTAGGCATTCATAAGGACTGCATTTCTTTTTGTACAGAGAATTCATATATTATGCATCAACAACTTATAAAGTCACTATACAAAGGTTTTTATTTTTTCTTTGTTAACTAAAATTAAATATAAAAAATCCACAAATTTAAGCCCAAAGGCAAAATAAAACAGCTAAATATAAGCTTACAGCGCCCACTTAGGGCCGATAAGTTAGATTAAGTAAACCAGTTATTGATAAGTTAGATTTAAGCATTTTTGTCTAGTAGTAAGTTAATATTTTAAGTAAATAAAAAATTAATTTAAAAGTAAAAGTAAAAGTGCATCAATAACTACAAATACAAATATCGGGTTTTTCAACAGGTACGCTACAAAAGTTGAGCGACAGGGACAGCAAACGACGCCATATTTCTCTCATCCGCTCTTTTGACATTTCTCTTCAGTAAGGTTTGCCATTTCATGATGGGAAGATATACGATCCAATAACGAGTCGAAATTATTAAAAAAAACGTTTGTAGCGCTCTTATTGAAAAACCCTTTAGTTGGCAGTTTTGTAGCATTGATAGTAATTTGTTATAAGTAAAATCCTTAGCATAAAAGAGCTTGTGGTTTGCGTTTTTTTTTTTACATAAAAGCATTAAGCTACAATGGTTTTCTCACCATATGAATATATATTTGTTTATGTATTTACTTATTAATTAATTTATTAATTTATTTATTATTAATGGAAAGTCGCCGAAGTCATTATGGTTCCGAAACTGGGGAAAACTCCAAGCGATAAGAAATCGTATAGATCCATTTCGCTCCTGCCGATAATATCTAAGGTTTTGAAGTAAATGATGCTAAAACGATTACAACCAGTAATTGAAGAAAGACGCTTGATCCCAGATCATCAATTCGGCTTCCGGGTCAAACATTCCACAATCGATCAGGTTTATCGAATAACGAATGAAATTGAAAATACTCTAGATAGAAAAAGATTTGCTCTGCCGCTTTTCTCGACGTCTCACAAGCTTTCGACAAGGTATGGCACGAAGGTTTTTTTTTTTTTTTTTTAAATTCATTTTTATTTTATTTTTCTTAAAACTAACTTAAATGCTAGACAAAAATTCATGAAAAAACTAGCCTACTTATCAACTACTTAACTAACTTACTTGCTCTATGCGGGCGCCCTAAATTACTCGATAACTTAATTCTAATGCCTTTCGGCCTATTATCTAAGATATAAATATAAAAGTAACAAAATTTTTTTACCAAGAAAACTTTGAAAAACTTGGTTCCTTGTCTTTTTTTTTATTTTATTTAAACTTACATGCTAATTAAAACTACTTATCGACTAACTTAAACTACCTAAAAATTCATTAAAACTACCTAAAATAACTTAAAAACTAGAACAGCCACAGCAAGCGTTTTTTTTTTTTTTTTTTTTTTTTTTTTTTTTTTTTTTTTTTTTTTTTTTGTACCACCATGACTGCTTTGCACCTAAACCTAAGACTAAAACTATGTAAGTCGGCCATAAAATAACAATTTTTATTCAACTATCTTTAATACTAATTCAACCACCACAACAGGTTCTCCTTTTGTGACCTACTCCGACGGTCCCAATCGAACACACTCCAGCTGAACCGCAGGCGCTCTCCTCCGCCCTGAGCGACGACGTCTCGGTCGTATAGGAGCCGCCTATCCACAGTTCGTCGGAAGACGTGGTAGATTAGCGGAACCGCCGATCTATCCTGTATCAGCCCTCGACTATCTAAATATAGGAAAGCTTCGGGCGGAATAAAGCCGCTTAAACGCGCACTCTCAAAATATTCATCATTGGGATAGATGGCCCCAAAGATGAGACTATTGTTCGAAGCCATCGCTCTTGCAGCGTGAAACCGAATGAGTTTCACCAGATAATTGTCTATTCGGCTTATGTTGGCCCCGTTGTATAGGACCTGGTTGGAATAGTATTTTGTGTAGTCAGATACTGGTGTTCTGTGAAGTCCAAGGCAGCTCCTCAGACACTGCCTCTCAAACACCCGTATCTTTTCCATTTGAGATGGGGCAACGTTGAACCACACCGGGCACCCATAAGCAATCATCGGCCTAATGAGGGCCATGTAGCAAATCACCTTCACCCTGCTGTCAAGACGACTGCTATAAAACAATCGTCTTGTCAGGGCAAATCGTCGTAATTTCATACGACGTTGGGGTCCTCGAGGGGACCCATCAAGTGGCCGTGATGAATTTGTACCTTCTTGAGGTAGCAGATGGTAAATAAAGGGGGGGAAACAGCACTAACCTATGCCTCTGCGAGGTAAATAATTGTTAAAGTGGCGGAAGGCTATTATACCGCCGATAGCAACTCTGCAGCTTATGAGTGCTTCGTCCCCTGGTCGAATCAAATTTAGGGAGAGGAGCTCGCTTGCGGATCTCTCGCTCCAGATCCCACGCAAGTTCAGTGTGACTGTGAGCACCTCTACTTCCTGTGCCGTGGTTTTATGGAGGAAAAAGTCACGGATCTCACTGGTGTTGTAGTAGCTCTAGCCAGAGCAGCATCTACATGTTTTCCGAAATATAGATACTGATCTAACCAGATGCCAAGGTACTTTACTACACTTTTACTTGCCAGTGGCTGTCCGTTTGGTCCCACGATCACCAGCTTTCGCCAGTTCTTTCTCGTATCCCTAGAGGCCCTAGACAACGGTGTCCTAAACAGGAAAGTTTCTAATTTCTTAAAGTTGATTGTCAACTTCCAGTCATCACAATATCTCTGGATCTTGTCGAAGTCCCGCTGCAAAAGAGTTCGAATGACTTCGACAGGAGAGGCTGTTCTGTACGCGATAAGATCGTCCGCAAACGCAATTGCCTGAGTTAGACTACCTATCATATCACTGGTGTAAATGCCTGTTGCAGACCATTCTTAATGAAAAATTCTGTGGTAGATGTTACATTGCCACTTTTGACAACAAACGTTCTACCAGTCAGCATGTCATGAAGCATATATAGCAGTGGTTTACTTATGCCAAGTCTGGTCAGCTTTAGATAGAGGCCCTCTAACCATACGGTGTCAAAAGCCTTCTCTAAATCAACCAGACATGCACCAGTGCACTGTTTTTTGGCTTTGTTCCATTGTATATCAGAGACGAGTTTGGAGGCGGCATGAATACAGTCATGTCCAGCCTTGAAACCAAACTGGTTCTCTGGTATAATATTATTGTCCTCAGACCACTTGAACAGTGCTCGATTGAGAATCTTTTCGAAAACCTTGCTGATACTCGGAAGGAGACTTATCGACCGGAAATTCGCCGGATTGGAGTTGTCCTTTCCCTTTTTCGGGAGAGGATGAACCACCGCCGTCTTCCAACGTACTGGATAATATGCATTATTCAGCGCGTTGTTGAACAGCGTGGCGTAAATGTCCACAGCTTCAGGTGGTAAGTGTCGCAGTACAATGTTGGATATACCATCGACTCCCGCTGACTTCTTTTTCTTTATGGAATCGAAGATGATCTGGAGTTCCACCTTCGAGATTAACAGGGGACTAGACCCACTTCGCTCGGCGACTATGGCGTTTGCCAAGTTTTCGTCATCAAACCGGGTGAAACCACGGTTCTCAGATCGCCATTGCGTTATGTCGTTTCGGAGATAGAAATGATGGAGCAGGGCATTGTTTTCCAGGACGCGGTTCGGGCGAATGCTATCATTCACCTTATACACTTCCTGAAAGACAGCCCCCACTGCCTCCACTTTCTCCTGAGGATCTTCAATAACATAGAAATCGTCGTCGAAGACGGCTTCCCCCGGATCAATTATGGCACGAAGGTCTAAGGTACAAGGTGGCGCAAAAATAACCTTCCGATGTTTTTTGGCTGTAATTTAAAAAAAAAAAAAAAAACTTTGATTCTTCTTGTGGATTATTTTTATTTGGTCTTTTAATTTTTTTTACATCAAGTCGAGAATATGATTGTCATGTAAATGGCTGCCGCCACAGTTGATTGTCATTTGAGCCCTTTTTATTGCATTTTCCATCACTTTGGCCAAAACTTCCGGCGATAGGTCCTCACATTCTTGACTGATATTGTCTTCAAGAGCTGCAAGAGTCTGAGGCTTGTTGACATAAGCCCGCGACTTCAAAAAAACCCCACAAAAAGAAGTCTGGAGCGGTCAAATCAGGTGATCTTGCTGGCCAGTGCAAATCGCCAAAAAGGTCCGATGACTCCTCCAACGAAAACAGCACACCATACAGTGACTTTGAGCGGGTGTAATGGCTCTTCGTGGGTTACACTCGGATTTTCAGTGCCCCAGAAGCGTAAATTTTGCTTATATACGTACCCGCTAAGATGGAAATGGGCCTCATCACTCATGATTATTTTTGATGAAAAATCATCTTCCTCTTGGTGGTGATTAAGGATGGCTTGAGCGTATGTTAGACGCGATTAGCGGTCAGCAGCTAACAGCTGCAATTTTGTACCAAAATTCGCTTTAAAGACCGTCGACTGACACCATTTGCGTGGCACGTCGTCTGGTCGATGTCGACGGCGCTTCCATGACATCTTCGGGTACAGCAGCAATATTCTCTGCAGAACGGCTACTCCGGGGTCTGCCACACCTGGCAGCATCTCGTGTTGTGCCAGTCTCTTCGAGGCGAGCGGCTAAACGTCGCAGTGTTTCACCAGTAGGCGTTGGACGGGTAGGAAATCTGCGACGCAATTCACGTTGTGCCAAAGTCACCGACAGATTATTGCTCAAATAAATAGTCACCAATATCCCGCGTTCTGGAGCAGTGTAGCGTAACATTAATAATTAACGTGTATTTCGCATGTGTTAACTACACAAATGTCAAAACAGAACTGACATTAGGGGCCAATCGCAAAATTTATAGCATTTTCTGATAGGAGGATTACTTTTGCGCCACCTTGTATAAATAAGACAACCCTACCGACAAAATTATACAAAATACTGGAATCCTACCTTGAAAACAGACTGTTTCGTGTTAGACATGAGACTGAATACTTAGAATTCAAAGAAATCCACGCCGGTGTTCCGCAGGGAACTGTTCTCGGACCAATCCTATTCTTACTCTACACAAGAGATATACCACAAGATGAAGGGACCATCGTAGCAACGTTCGCAGACGATACGGCTATCCTCGCAATGGATGAGTCAGTCGAATCATCAACGGGAGAACTCCGAGTGGACAAAAACCTGGCGAATTGCACTTAACGAGACCAAGTCAACGCATGTCAATTTTACGTACAACTTACCTGTTTTCATTAACTCTGCACAAATACCATACGCAAATGAGGCAACATATCTAGGAATGACTCTAGACATCAAGTCGAGAATATGATTGTCATGTAAATGGCTGCCGCCACAGTTGATTGTCATTTGAGCCCTTTTTATTGCATTTTCCATCACTTTGGCCAAAACTTCCGGCGATAGGTCCTCACATTCTTGACTGATATTGTCTTCAAGAGCTGCAAGAGTCTGAGGCTTGTTGACATAAGCCCGCGACTTCAAAAAAACCCCACAAAAAGAAGTCTGGAGCGGTCAAATCAGGTGATCTTGCTGGCCAGTGCAAATCGCCAAAAAGGTCCGATGACTCCTCCAACGAAAACAGCACACCATACAGTGACTTTGAGCGGGTGTAATGGCTCTTCGTGGGTTACACTCGGATTTTCAGTGCCCCAGAAGCGTAAATTTTGCTTATATACGTACCCGCTAAGATGGAAATGGGCCTCATCACTCATGATTATTTTTGATGAAAAATCATCTTCCTCTTGGTGGTGATTAAGGATGGCTTGAGCGTATGTTAGACGCGATTAGCGGTCAGCAGCTAACAGCTGCAATTTTGTACCAAAATTCGCTTTAAAGACCGTCGACTGACACCATTTGCGTGGCACGTCGTCTGGTCGATGTCGACGGCGCTTCCATGACATCTTCGGCTACAGCAGCAATATTCTCTGCAGAACGGCTACTCCGGGGTCTGCCACACCTGGCAGCATCTCGTGTTGTGCCAGTCTCTTCGAGGCGAGCGGCTAAACGTCGCAGTGTTTCACCAGTAGGCGTTGGACGGGTAGGAAATCTGCGACGCAATTCACGTTGTGCCAAAGTCACCGACAGATTATTGCTCAAATAAATAGTCACCAATATCCCGCGTTCTGGAGCAGTGTAGCGTAACATTAATAATTAACGTGTATTTCGCATGTGTTAACTACACAAATGTCAAAACAGAACTGACATTAGGGGCCAATCGCAAAATTTATAGCATTTTCTGATAGGAGGATTACTTTTGCGCCACCTTGTATAAATAAGACAACCCTACCGACAAAATTATACAAAATACTGGAATCCTACCTTGAAAACAGACTGTTTCGTGTTAGACATGAGACTGAATACTTAGAATTCAAAGAAATCCACGCCGGTGTTCCGCAGGGAACTGTTCTCGGACCAATCCTATTCTTACTCTACACAAGAGATATACCACAAGATGAAGGGACCATCGTAGCAACGTTCGCAGACGATACGGCTATCCTCGCAATGGATGAGTCAGTCGAATCATCAACGGGAGAACTCCGAGTGGACAAAAACCTGGCGAATTGCACTTAACGAGACCAAGTCAACGCATGTCAATTTTACGTACAACTTACCTGTTTTCATTAACTCTGCACAAATACCATACGCAAATGAGGCAACATATCTAGGAATGACTCTAGACGCAAAGCTTAAGTGGAAGCCACACGTTAAAAAAAGCGGGACGAGCTCGCAATCAGACTCAGAGAAATGTATTGGCTACTTGGAAGATACTCGAAGCTAAGCATATACAACAAACTGCTTCTGTATAAGCAAGTGCTAGAAACCTTGTTGGACATACGGTATACACTGCTTTGGGGTTGTACCAAACCAAGCAATATTGCTATACTGCAACCATTCCAAAACAAAACCCTAAGAGCAATAGTGAATGCTCCATGGTACGTATATTAGGAATAGTGATATTCACAGAGATTTAGGAATTGCTACCGTGAGTAACGAAGCAACAAACTTTGCTCGCAAACTTCGTACTCGTATATATGTTCATTGTAATAACGAAATAATCCGTACTCTGGACGTGACAAACCTTGAGCGCCGGCTACAAAGAACAAGACCGTTCGACCTAGCGCCATAAGGAAAAACCGCATGTAATGACGGTATTAGTTGGTGCGTTCACTGGAATGCTACCTACCAAACGCGATTAACACTACAGAAGCGTAAACTACTTGTTAGGGATACTTAGTCGTAGTCACCACAAAAAAAAATGAGAGGAATAAATTCCATACTACTATGAGCACGCGCAGCCGGTTCTCATAGTGCCTCTCTGAGGGGTGAGGTTTAGCCCGTAGGCATAATATATTGACTGACACTAATGAAATTGTCAGGCCCGAAAATATATGAATCGGACATAACCAATGGTACGGATTACTGGTATCCTTTGAGGATTACTCACCTCCGGGCGCACACGACAAAAAAAAATTTATTAAGTGTACAATTATTTTTACAATTTACTAACAATTTAATTATATGTAGATCTTAATTTAAAGTGGTTCTTCAAAATACTAGATGTCTTGCAGGATGTTACATACTTCAGTGTAGAAAAAATACAGTTTGTCAGCTAATTCTTTGCAAAGTAAAATAAGTCACACAATCTCAACATCAACAACAAAAATATAAATAAAAGCGTTATTTTGGAAAATTTTGATTATCAATTATTGTTAAGATATATATAAGCTATAGATATGACAAGAAAAAATAAGAAAATTCCAAGTAAAACGTAAAAGAAATGCAGAAAACAAAACAACGGCATTTATGACGCTGTCAATAAATTCTTTGCAAAATGCAAACACTGGTTGAAAGAAGACCATAGAAAAACTAACGGGACCACAAATTTCAAAGCGACCGATGGCGTGTTTTTTTTCTAGTCTTCCTTGCATTCATTCGTTTTAAAATTTGCTTCGGTTCAGTCCACGTTTTTGTTAAATTGAGGATTTTTGCAATGCCTGGCAAACGCACTAAGGATAATTTGATACAATTAGTTTACTTTCATTTTAACAAAGGAAAAACAGCAGAAGAGTTAGCTGAAACATATCAAATTAAACTAAGAACAGTTTATAATATTATTAACCGTGCGGAAAAAGAAAACAGACTGGAATTATACAGTTCCAAAGGCAGACCACCAAAGCTCTCTCGGCGGGATTGTTCAAAAATTTTAAAAACTATTGAAAATAAACCGCAAACTAGCCTCAGGGAGTTGGCGAATGACATCAAAACAGACTGCAAGAAGACCGTGTGCCATGAGACTGTGAGAAAAGTACTTAATCGCCACAAGTACTCATCATATGTAGCAAGGAAGAAGCCATTGCTGTCTGCTGTGAACATTGAGAAGCGCTTAAACTTCGCAACTTTAAATGTTAACAGTTCTCCCGAGTACTGAAGTGACGTAATTTTTTGTGACGAAACCAAGATCATGATGTATTATCATGATGGACCTAGCTAAGTTTGGCGGAAACCGAAAACAGCCCTCCAGGACAAAAACATTATACCTACTGTTAAATTTGGCAAGCTTTCAGTAATGGTGTGGGGTTGTATTTCTTCCAAAGGCATTGGAGAGCTGCGCATATTTAACGACATTATGACAAAAGAGTTCTACTTAGACATACTTAAAAATGAATTGTCAAGAAGTGCGTACAATTTTGGCTTCGTTGATACAGAAAACAGCAGCAAACTCAAATACAAACTCTACCAAGACAATGATCCGAAGCACAAATCGCTGCTGTGTCGCACCTGGCTGCTTTATAATTGCAGCAAAGTGATTGACACGCCCGCCCAGAGTCCGGATCTCAATCCTATCGAAAATTTGTGGGCATTGCTCAAAAAAAGGGTGTCTAAACAGAGCCCTACTACAAAAGTTGAGTTGGTTAAGTGCATAAATGAGGAGTGGCTAAAAATACCGGAATACTATGACATAAATGCACTTATTTCGTCGATGTCGCGGCGCCTCAGGGCAGTTATGGATGCTAATGGCGGACATACAAAATATTAGCCAATTATAGCTTCATGTTAAAAAGATAACTATTTTTTGAGATTAATGTTTGCATTTTGCAAAGAATTAATAGACAACTAATTTTTGCTGTTTTTTTTTTTATATGAATTTTGTATGTTTTCGTTTCTATTTTTTTACTTTTGTTAATTATTTATTTAAGAATACATACTATGAAAAATATTGTGAAAAACTGAATATGAAATCAAGTGCCTTTCCCAATAAATAATTATGTTTAAGTTGAAATTGTGTGGTTTATTTAACTTTGCAAAGAATTAGTTGACAAACTGTATATCTTTGCCAGTACTTTTCTGTTCTAATTTATGCTGTTCTGTCTGGTTGTGTTCGAATACTGTGAGCGTCAAAAGTGAGTAAACACCCATGCGATTTCCGAAGTAACATGTAATTTAAGCGACAAAAATAAACAAAAAAAGAATTCCAAAAATACAAAATAAAAGCTTTATTCAATAGTAAAACAATAAACAAAAATAAAAATTAAAATATTAATTAATGTATAGACTAGACTAGAAAAACTAGACATACTACGTAATATACGTGTCAAAAGTAAGTAAACATCATGCAACCTCCCATCGTTTAATATTAATCAGTTAGATTTACTGTTATAATATTTAATAAATATTACTGCGGAGGTAAGTTCAGTGTAAGCAGTGCAATTCGATTTTTTCATAATGAGGAGTGAAATATCTTCGGAAACGCGGAAAATTATAGTGGATTTGAGGAAAAAAGGGAAATCATATCGGGATATTGGCGAAATAGTAAATAGGAACCATGTGTCGGTGAAAAAAATTATCGATAAATACAAAAAATTTAAAACATTGGAAAATTTCAAACGGACAGGTAGACCAAAAAAGTTAAATAAAAGAGAAGAAAGACAAATTGTAACTGAAGTGAAGAAAAATCCAAGTTCAAGTGCCGTTAAAATAGCGGAAAATCTAACAACAACAACCGAAAAATCAATCAGTGCGAGTACTGTTCGGCGAACACTGCACAAATCGGGCTTACATGGTAGAAGTGCTAGAAAGAAACCACTGATATCTAAAGTCAATAAAAAAAAACGTTTAACGTTTGCAAAAAAATATATAAATAATGATATTTCGTTTTGGAAAAACATTTTATTTACAGATGAAAGTAAATTTGAAATTTTTAAAAGCAATACAAATAAAAAAAATTGGAGAGAAAAAAACAAACAATTCAGTGAACAAAATGTAAGGAGCACAGTAAAACAGTAATGGCGGCGTCGGGGGTTGGGAATCTTGTCTTCATTGAAAGTACAATGAATAAACAAGACTATCTTAACATCCTAAAAAATAACCTGCAACCGAGCGTAGACAAATTAGGTATGCTTAGCAATTGGTTGCTTTACAGGACTCCAAAACAGCTCGATCACCCTCCACAATCGCCGGACTTAAGCCCTATTGAACATTTATGGGATCATTTGGACCGGCAAATTCGCAAAAGGACTATCAAAAGCAAAGATGACCTAAAAAAGGCTTTAATTGAGGAATGGTCCAAAATATCTTCCGATATTACAAATAACCTCGTCGTATCTATGCCACGAAGACTTAAAGAAGTTATAAAGTCTAAAGGTGGTATAACTAAATACTAACTCCTTAATTTAAGATGATCAATTTATGAATTTCTCTAACTAATTACAGATGTTTACTTACTTTTGACGCGTATATTACGTAGTATGTCTAGTTTTTGTTTCAAAAAATATACATTAATTAATTTTTGAATTTTTATTTTTGTTAATTGTCTTACTATTGAATAAAGCTTTTATTTGGTATTTTTGGAATTATTTTTTTGTTTATATTTTTGCTTAATTTACATATAACTTCGGATTCGCATGGGTTTTTTACTTTTAAATTCATTTTTTTATTTCCTTAAAATATTAAATTAATACTAGACAAAAATGCTTAAATCTAACTTATCAATAACATATTTACTTAAACTAAATTATGGCCCTTAGCGGGCGCTGTAAGCTTACATCTAACAGTTTTTATTTTGCCTTTCGGCTTCAAGTTTCTTTTTTTTTTATTTTAAAATAAATTTATATTTCAAAGAAAATTTTAAAAAACTTTGATTACCGACAATTTTATATAAAAAAAACTTAATCTACTTAAGACTACTTAATACTACTTAAATACTTAATACTGCTTTACTACTTAAGACTACTTAACTACTTAAGATTACTTAACTACTTAAACTTAATTATAATCTGGGTGGCGAGCCCTCGCTGCATATGCCCCGAGGGGTCGCCATCCTGATCGAGTCTTTTGGTCCACAGGCAGCATGCAACCACCCATATTGTACGCCAATATGGAGCACAATCCCCGCCACAGACCTAGTACTAGAATAATTTTTTGAACTATTTATTGGACTAAAAGTCCGCAAAGTCTAGAGGAAGTGCTGAATCACTTCCCTCGTGTAGCCACCAGAATTCGGTGCGCTGCCTTTCGGCCTCGGTCCTATCGCGATCCGATACCGCCGTGCTAAAGCGGAGGAGCTCCGGAGCATTGTCAACGTACCCGTCGCAGATTAGCCGTTTGTCACGCTCGTCACGGTAGCGGTGGTATAAAACCGGGATACCGTTCCTGTCTTGTACCAACCCTAACGAATCGATATAAACAAATGCCTCTGGTGGAATAAAGCCAGACATGAGCGCACTCTCTGGATTCGCATGGGTGTTTACTCACTTTTGACGCTCACGGTATATCATCCATGAATAAACAAAGTTCATACCAAAAATAAACAAAAAGTTATTTCGCCCCCGGGTGGACTCGAACCACCAACCTTTCGGTTAACAGCCGAACGCGCTAACCAATTGCGCCACGGAGGCCATGAAAGTCTGTATAGGTTGGCAAATCTCGGAGAATCGAAGTTTAAAGTCTAATCAAAGTTCATTGTCAATATAATCAGCAGTCATGGAGACAGATAAGAATGTTGTTCTGTAGCAATATTATTAGCAATATTGAATTATCAATATATGTGTGGAACTTATTGGGGAGATCTGGAAATCACAGCAATATAGGGTCGTACCCGATTTCACGCTTCTCCGTCTAAATGACCAACCACTCATACTATCTTCCAGTGCTAGGAATTTGAGTATCATGCTTTACCCAAAACTTAACCGGAAACACAATATCGAACATAGAGAAAGAAAGACGTCTGTCTGCAGCAAAACCTTTGGAACGAAGTGGGAACTTTAAGAAAATATGACCTTGAGGATGTTCACAGCAGTGGTGCATCTACTTCTCACATACGAATCACTAGTACGGTGGCGCGCATTGAGTTGAGGCTACAACCTCTCATAACTAAAAACACAAAGAACAGCCAGTATAGGTATCATGGGCAAACCAAGGTCGGCGCCAACGGATGCCCTTGCTGCGCTATTGCATCTCTTGCCTCTCGACCTACACATTAAAGTTACCGCTTTATGCAGTTCAGTAAGACTCAAGGAGTCAGGATGCTGGACACCAATTCAGTATGGCCACAGTAATATTCTGGACTCAGTACCAAATGGCATGGTTGCGTTTCCAACAGACCAGATCACACCAAAGAGTATAGAACTACATAGAGTACGCATCACAGCAAACAAATTTTTAGCCGTTTCAGTCGCGGGCGGTAAGTACGAAGCGGAAATTTCGTCGATCGTATGCGTCAGCTATACTGTTGTTTTATGCTCGGGAAGAAATGTGAAAACTCGGGTATCAATATCAGTACCCAACATAGAAAATGTTCGTTGTATGCGCACTCTATGTAGTTCTATACTATTTGATCGCACCTACACTAGGATTCAAGAAAGGCTTCTACGTAGGTTTTCCTACCAGAGGTCAGTGGAAGAGGAACGAAGTAGTAAGAGATTTCGACACGGTCTTCTAAGCCGGACCCAGGATGAACAGATGTGTGGGGGTCCGGTGTCTATTTAGAATCACCGAACATATCACTATTATACCGCCCACCGCATTTAGTCAGCGTATTCCAGGTGGACCTACTGAATATTCGAGAGGCTAGCAAGCAGCTGGGGCGTGATACTACGCAAATGCAAAATATTGCCACCCACGTAGATAGTCAAGCTACCATTAAGGCCATCAACCCTGCTACCATATCCTCCGCTGGTATAGAAAAGTCGAAACGAACTTGCCACCCACGTAGATAGTCAAGCTACCATTAAGGCCATCAACCCTGCTACCATATCCTCCGGTGGTACAGAAAAGTCGGAACGAACTTGCCACCCACCTAGATAGTCAAGCTACCATTAAGACCATCAACCCTGCTACCATATCCTCCGTTAGTACAGAAAAACCGAAACGAACTTGCCATCCACGTAGATAGTCAAGCTACCATTAAGGCCATCAACCCTGCTACCATATCCTCCGCTGGTACAGAAAAGTCGGAACGAACTTGCCACCCACGTAGATAGTCAATCTACCATTAAGGCCATCAACCCTGCTACCATATCCTCCGGTGGTACAGAAAAGTCGGAACGAACTTGCCACCCACATAGATTGTCAAGCTACCATAAAGGCCATCAACCCTGCTACCATATCCTCCACTGGTACAGAAAAGTCGGAACGAACTTGCCCGCCTCTGGGCGACCGCTTCAGGGTTACGCTTCTCTGGGTCCCAGCACAGAGACATTGAAGGAAACGAGCATCCAGATGAGCTGGCCAGGTAAGGACTAGCTCTACACGGCTCCAATTGAGCCAACGGTATATTTCCCAATAGATGCGGTAATGGGACAGTTCCACTCATACTTCCTGTAGAAAATCAACTCTAAATGGAGAAGGTTAAGAAATTCCGTCATATCGAGTAAGATAGGTAGGCCATATCGACGACAAGATTCGAACAAACGAAATACTGAATAGAAACGCGCCTCGATATCGCTAGAATTACGGCAATAGTTATGGGGCGCTGGCCGATCGGAGACCGATTTGAGACCCAATGCCATAGTTGCGGGAACTCAAATGAGAGAGAAAACCTCTCGCATTTCATCTAAAAATGTCCGGAACTAGCAAGAGCCATATCGCGTGCATAAGACCAACTATTCTTTGATAACCAAGTAAAACCATAGAAGATCTTATCCGTTTTCTAAACCTCACAGGCTGGATCTAGACATCGCTTGTATTACGTCCCTAATAACAATCATAATAAAGGCCAGACGAATCGTGGTATTGGTTGGGTGTTGTAGAACGAGGGAGACTCTGATTGGCTTTAACTTGACAATGCCTAGTGGTTGTAAATCTGACTACACATCAAGTGCTTATTTTTAACCTCCAGGTGATAACCATCGGGCACTAGTCTCATTCTACCGGATTTGACTTGCGAAACGATAAGCGCAAGTGTTGGTAACACGACGGAAATCAGCAACAATATAAACAGCCAGGTCCGAATGGCACGGAATGAATACAGGGCCTGCTGTCCCAGGCGAACCTTGACAAGCTGCTCGGACATATTCGGACTACAGGTTATCTAGGAATTTCAAGGGAAAGTCAGGCCACTTGAACAGAGATGTTGGCGGATAAACCGAAATGCCAACGGCAGCGCTCAGTCCCGTAGAGGATACTGATGGCCCCGTGTCTTAGGTGTATCTAATAAATTGGACCTGGCCTTGCATAAAGCCTCGGAAAGGACGGATTTTATTGTTGACGACACTGCTAAACGATAAAACACTGCTAAACGATAAAACCCCACCTGGATTGTTAGAACGTTAAATTGGAGATGTGCAAGCTAACAACTAGCGGAAGCCCTAAACTGCTACAAAACAGATATTACTGCCACCCAGGAAATACCATGGGATGGGCCGGGCAAAAATACGATGAAAAACTGTGACATCTACTGTGTTATCGTGTCACCGTGTTATAGTGAGCAGAAAATGCGACCATTCGGATGTGGATTTGTTATAAGTGCAAGACTTAGACAAGAAGTCTTATGTTACCAAGACATTAGCGAATGTATTGTAACAAGAGGCATAAAGGCCAAATTCGCCAACATAAGCCTTATATGCGCTCACGCCCCAACGGAGGAAAAGATGATTTAGCTAAGGATTGCTTCTAGGAGCTCCTTGACTAAACCTATGAGCGAATATCGAACTACGATGTTAAAATCGTGCTGGGAGATTTTAACGCAAAGGTAGGAAGAGAAGACATCTTAAGCAGTATTGTCGGAAAACATAGCCTACACGACAACACGTCTGGTAACGGATTTAGGCTAATTGACTTCGCTACGGAACGAAATGCCACTATAGCTAGCAAACGGTTTCCTCACCTCGATATCCATAAGGGGACATGGCGGTCTGCAGATCAATGAACGGTCAACCAAATTGATCACATAGCGATAGACAAGGGGCACGCATACATTATTTTGGATGTCACATTCCGAGGAGCTAACATCGACTCGGACCACTAGAATGCGGATATCCACCACGCCACAACAATCCACAAATACTGTTGAAAAATTTAATGTCGAAAGAATGCAATCGCATGAGACGGCAAATACCTTCGCAGAACGCGTATCCCTTTACCTCTCCATTAACACCATATCACCAGCATCGACTGTCGAAGAACAATGGCAACGATGCCAACAAGCCATTAGATCAGCCGCAACTGATGTGCTAGGTTTCTCGCACCCACCAGCAAGAAACCCCAGGTTTGATGAGGAATGCCGACAGATGCTCGCAGCCAAAAAGAGGCCTACAAGGCTAAGCTGCAGGTGAAGACGAGAGCTGCCGTCGAGCTCTATATTCGGAGAAGAAGGGAAGAACACCGGCTTTTCCGAAATAAGAGCAAGAAAAGCGCACGATCGAGGATATAGACATACCCACCACCGATTCATCGATTTCGAAGCCGCATACGACAGCATTTACAGAGACGAATATACAGAGCCATGTCTAGTTTTGGTATACCGCCAAAACTCGGCCGTTTGTGTAGGATGACGATGGAGAATTCTAACTGCTCCATCAGGGTCGGAAACGACCTCACCGAAAACTTCGAAACCAAAAAAGGATTTAGGCAAGGCGATGCACTGTCATGTGACTTTTTCAATCTGATTCTTGAGAGGATTGTGGAAAACTCACGAGCCAACACCAGAGGCACAATTTTCCAAAAATCTGTACAACTGCTAGCATACGCCGACGATATTGACATCATTGGTAGGACCCAACGTGATGTCATAGCCACGTTTGCTAGTTTAGAGAAAGAAGCGGCAAAAACGGGTTTTGCAGTAAATGAGGGCAAGACGAAGTATATGCTGTCAACTCGAAGGGACACAAAACTTCGACGAATTTGACAGAATGTCACCATTGACAGATACGACTTTGAGGTAGTACGGGACTTTATCTATGTCGGCTCCGCTACTAACTCTGATAACAACATCTCGTCAGAAATTAAACGTAGAATTACCCTTGCCAAACGCTGTTTGTTGGAGGGAAATTTAGTAGTAAAGCCCTCACTCGAACTACAAAGGGGATCCTAGATAAGACCCTGATCATCCCAGTCCTGCTTTACGGCGCTAAAGCAAATGGTCCATGCTTTAGCGCGTCGATTTGAGAGGAAAATTCTTCGAAAAATCTTCGGTCCCGTTTGCGTTGACGGGCTATGGAGACGAAGATTCAACCAAGAACTATACGAGCTGTACAGCGACATGCCCCTGGTCAAAAAACTCCGCAGTGGACGCTTAATATAGCTAGGACATGTAGAACGAATGGACACCAATACTCCGGCTCGCAGAGTCTTCGATTCCCAGCCAGACGTCGGACGCAGTAGAGGAAGACCTCGCCTTTACTATCGCGCACAAGTAGAAACTGACATCAACCAACTTGGAGTGCGCAACTGGAGGCAGTTAGCTAAGGGCCGGGCTAATTGCAGAGGCATGTTGTTTGAGGCGCGCAGCTTCATTCCGGACTGTAGCGCCACTTAAGCAAGTGGTAACCAAAAAGCACGTCAGTTCTACTTGGGTTTCATTCTGAACCACCACCTCTACCTACTTACCTGCAATTAGGGAAATAAAGTTTAGCAAGGTGGCTAAAAAGGTTTGAAAATCTCTCGTTATCTGTGACAACTGACAAGACAAGACTATCACATTCGTAAAAAATAGAACTCAGCTTGAGGCACACCTCGAAAATGTAAATTAACAACTTTCCCTATTCACACAATCAAATTAGGCACGCAATCTGCTCTGCAGCCATAGAGCAAAGTGCAGTTTGTTATACATAACCAACAAATAGTTATTGTGGAAAAATAAAAAAAATCGAATTGGCAAATGCTTTTGTATAAGATGTTTTGAAATGCAGGTTATCGAACCAAGGGTTACAACAAATCGTCTGCCAATAATTAGTCCATCCGTTCCTCATCAAAGCTAATCTCAAATACCAACAACTTTGCATGCCAAATTTATTTGCAAACGGCAAACAATAAACATCGTCGACAGTAAACTTTTTTCTGAGAAAAGATAAAAAATGTAAATTTGTCCAAATTTAATGGCCCATTGAACTAAGCCGCACTACTTACTCAGTTTTGCCTTGAGGGCATAGTTAGGCGTAAGTGGATTTTAAACTGAAAGCTTTGTAAACAAACAACAAACCCCATTGTGTGATGGAATCTGGAAGTTCCATGAAAGTGAGCGTCACAAAATGGCTTTATCTTCGTATTGTCATCTCCGCCTGCGATGTGGAGTATCCATAAACACATGCTTTTCAGTCTGTGAATGGATGAGCTTGTATCTTAATCGTTGCCTAATGCTAGGTTATAGATGAAAAAGTTACTAACCTGGTCCCCCATCGCAGCCAGACCCGTAGTCATAGATTAGATATACACACTCGTCAGACTTAGGTACTGTATGGTGCTAAGCCAGAGACGACAGCTTGTCGAGTGGAGTTAGTTTTGTGTGAGACGTCGACGTTGTTGGTAGTACGGTTCCGAGTAATACGAAATTGCCGTCCTAGACAGATCTTACGAATTCATACGGCGCGACCGTGTCTTTTTTTTTTATTGGCGACTAAGCAAATTAGGTGTAGGTGCGTGCTGTGGTTTCGTGAGGTATTCTAGTGAAGTGGCCAATACCCCGCAATTAACTTTCTTCGTTTGTGCTACATACCTTTTGGGGTGCTGTGTCCAGCTCACGTGGGCTTCTGTTTTTTTGTGAAACAATTTGGTTTGACAAATTAGTGCGAGAAAGTTTTTTTTTTTCTTGAATTATGGCTGAATTACTTGATGGTCACCCTTTGAAGGGATACCTAGTGCTGTTCTTTGATTTTGTTGTGTTTCTGATCAAATCAGTGTTTTATCTTTGGGAATCAATTTATCTGTCAATAGTTCCGGACAAGTGGAGAAATTTAAAGGTGAGAATGTGTTCTTGAAATGGTTTTCTTTATTTTTTTTTTATTTTAACTTAAATGGGGTGATCTTTAACCGCAACCAAGAGATTTCATTAATTAGCCGGGCTAACTACCTCTAGGTGCGCACTTCAAGTTAGTTGAGGTCGATTTCTACTACTTAGTCTTCCTTTATTTGTTGGGAATAGACTTTGCTCTGTATAGTTCATTCATTGGAAACCTATCGCATGCGGCCTTAAATGAATGATTAGATGAGTGCTATCGACTTGGATATCTTGATTTTTTTTCCAAGATCTGTGAAAGTTTCGATATTTCATCAATTGTGGACTCTCTTGGCCTAAAGCCAAATTTATAAGAAACGATCATGTTGTTGATTTATGGATTTCAGGTAATCCATGTATTACGGAATTTCCAGTAGCAGATGTATAGGAGACTTACGACAAGACGTGCCCTTTGTAAGTTGATGCCCTCTGTTCAGTAGGGTAGTAATAAGTGTGTTGGACTACAAAGCAAGGCGTTCCTAGTTGAAACGTGCCCTTTATCCTCTGTTCAGTAGGGTAGCATTAAGTCCGTTGGACTACTAAGCCTGGGATTCTTGGTTGACATTCCGAAACTGACAACACCTAAGTTTTTTCACTGCTCCACCTCTTGCAAAAGTCGGACTAACATCCAAGTGTAACCCTCTCATGTCGAGGCTCTCAAATTTGCGTTTCGGATGTGGGAGGTACTATTTGTTGTGGCAAAAATAAAAGCTTGATATACTTAAATGAACAAGAGGAGCTAGATTTGAGACCCTTTTCAGGCGGGTCTTTTGCTAATCTTTCTTAACAAATTTTTGTTTTTTTTTTTAAAACTCAATTGCGGGTCATTTTGCAACCCTTCCTTAACAAATGTTTTTTTTTTTAGAACTCAATTGCTGGTCATTTTGCCCCTCTTCTTTTTTTTTTAAACCCAATTGTGGGAAATTTTGCCCCTCTTTCATAACAAATGTTTGTTTTTTTTTTAAACCCGATTCCCCTTAAATCAAAATACTACAAGACTTGTTGTCCGAACATGTCAAAGCAGCTCAATTATGCTTTTCAGTATCCATTCCAACTATAATCGCAGTCATCAGTGGAGAGTCCACTTTTGAAGTTTTCTGATGTCATCTGGGAATCTGAGAATAGAACAGATGGCACCGCTTTCCACGCTCACTTTATTTTTGCATTTATGGTCTGAAAGTTTTTTTTTTAAGTCCAGCACAGGTTTTTATAAAACTTAGCTAAAAAAATCGATGATGGGGCCTCTAACTTTACGGTCCTGTATACGATTCCTATATAAAGCCTGGAGAGATCAATATTCAAGAGATCAATTCTTTTCGACAGCCTTGTTAACCTTAAGGTTAAATGTTGGTATCTTTCAATCATTTAGGTCGGTTTGAATGTTAAAAGCGGTTTAAGTTTCATCGAAAATAGTAAATGGATCGTTCTCCATGACAATTATAGATCACTAGCAATCGCCTTTAAAAAAAAAACCTGCAAAAGCGTCCCCTCAATATTTTCAGCATCGACAGTAATTCAAATACAATCTCTATGTCTATGTCCAAACTGTTCAACTTGGGAATTGCAATCTTGACTTTGATGTTTTAGACTTTGGAAACTCGTATGATCTTCATTCTCTATGTAGAACCTCTCTATATCATCGATCGCGATATTTTTTGGTCCTTTCTGAAGAGCCGGTGTTTTTTCCTTCCTTAGGCTCAATGGCAAATTTTAGACAGCTCCCACCTTCGCCTGCAACTTTGCCTTGTACTCATTTACAAACAAAAGTGGCTCCATAGTTCCGAATGAAGCTGGGCTTCACCAAAATGCCTCTCCATCTATACCGAGCCCTAGCCAATTGCCTATAATTGCGAAATTCAAGCTTTTTGAGGTGAATTTCTACTAATGCGAGGCATTCCTCTACTGCGTATAACGTCTGGCTGGGAATCGAAGACTCTAAATTTCATAGCCAAATTAAACGTCCAATGCGAAGTTTTTAGATTGCACAGCTCGTATAGTTCTTGATTAAGTCGTCGCTTCATAGCAAGTTAACGCAAACGGGAAAGAAGATTTTTCCAAGATGTCTCTCTTAAGCTCGTAAAGTTTTTGGGTTGACTCCCCATCTCCATAGCTTGTTAATGCAAACGAGACCTAAGATTTTACTCTCAAAATGACCAAGGATTTCTTAATCCGCTTTTGGTAAGCTCCATGCCTAAATGCAGGTCGTTGAGTCCTTAGTTGTTCGAGTGATGGCCCTCCTAACCCGAACAAACAGCGGTTTGGCAAGAGTAATTCTTCGTTAAATTTCTGACGAGATTTTGTTGTCAGAATTAATAGCGGAGCAGAGGTAGCAAAGTCCCGTACTATCTCAAAGTTATATCGGTCAATGGTGACGTTCTGTCCAATTCGTCTATGTTGAGTGTTCAGTCGTGTTGACAGCATATACTTAGTCTTGCCCTCATTTACTAGCAAACTTGCTTACGACAATACGTTGAGTCCTACCAATGATGTTAATATCGCCCGCGTATGCTAGTAGTTGCACCGATTTTTGGAAAATTGTGCCTCTGGTGTTGGCTCGGGAGTTTTGCACAATCCTCTCGAGAATCAAATTGAAGCCACATGACAGCGCATCGCCTTGCCTAAATCTATTTTATGCTATCGAATATGTCGGTGAGGTCGTTTCCGACCCTGATGGAGCAGCGAGCATTTTCCATCATCATCATACAAAGGCGGATGATTTTTGGCGGTATAACAAAACCTGACATGGTTCTGTATAGTTCGTCTTTATAAATGCTGTCGTATGCGGCTTTGAAATCGATGAACAGGTGGTGGGTATCGATTTGGAACTTTTTGGCTTTTTTTTACTATATCTGTCGAAGTGTACAGATTTGATCAGTTGTAAACTTTCCAAGCCTAAAACCACACTGATACAGGCCGATCACATTGTTGATAAACGGTATAAGGCGTTCACATATTACGGTAGACAGAATCTTGTAGACGATGTTGAGGAGACTTATGCCTCTGTAGTGGGCGCAGTTCAGAGGGTCTCCTTTATTGTGGATCGGGCAAACGTTTGTGCTGAGGTTCCATTTTTCAGGCATACTATCATCCGACCAGATTTTGCTTATGAGTTGGTGGATGTTATTTACCAAGTCAACTCCGCAGGCATTATAAAGCTCAGCGGGAAGGCCGTCATTTCCGGCAGCCTTAATAAGCTTGAGCTTAGGTCGGGTGATTGGCAGTTTTCGTTGTCGTCGTCAATACTGAACGACTCGTTCTACCTGACAGTGGGAGATTGTTCTTCATCGCCGATTAACAATCTATAGAAGGAGTTCTTCCATATTCTCATATCGACTGTGTCTCAACTGCGATACTTCCTTGTTCACCTCAATTCCGTTCGAAGCTTGTATCCTTGACCTTGACGTTGTACGTTTTTTTCTTTTTTCCAAAAAGCCTGTGTTGTTGTTGTTGTTCTTCTTATTCTACTTTTTTTTTTTTCTTCTTCTTCTTCTTCTTCTTCTTCTTTTTCTTCTTCTTCTTCTTTTTCTTCTTCTCCTTCTTCTACTTCTCCTTCTTCTTCTCCTTCTTCTTCTTCTTCTTCTCCTTCTTCTTCTTCTTCTTCTTCTTCTTCTTCTTCTTCTTCTTCTTCTTTTTCTTCTTCTTCTTCTTCTTCTTCTTCTTCTTCTTTCATCTTCCTCGTCTTCTTCTTATTTGACAATGGCAACTCTCGTTTTCACCTGCAGCCTCGTAGGCCTCATTTTTGGGTTAGGGCTCATCTAATGGCGTGTTGGAATCATTGCCATTGTTCTTCGAGATTAGGCGCATGTGGTATGATGATACGCGTCCTTGAAAGGACTTTGGCGGTCTCTTGCGATTACAGTCTTTCGAAATTAATTTCATTCAGATTATTTCGCATTTATTGTGGCCTGGCGGATATCACCATTATCACCTTGGCTGGAACAAGTCAAGGTAAGCTAATCGGAATGTTCGTACTTTCAAAATACTGGATGCGTGTCTTTTGTCGATCGCAATATGATAGAGATTTGGTTGACCATTCGTTGATCTGGAGACCGTCATTTCCTCTTATGGGTATTGAGGTGAGAAAACCGTGTGCTGGCTATAGTCGCATTTCTTTCCGCAGCGAAGTCAATTAGACTAAATACTTTTTTTTATAATTAGCACGCGCTAAAGGGCTTATGAATACCTTATAGTGCTAAGGAATTTGAGGAGAAAAAAGAGGAGATACCGATGTGCATTGGTTTTAATTTTTTTGTAAATTGTAGTGGGGAGGAAAGACTGAGTTTGGTAAAGCATTCCACATTCGTGTTGTTCGGTTATGGAATGAATCTCTATATTTCATAGTACGTCCGGAGGTAGGCTTGAGGGTGAATTGATTAGCATTCATGACATGGCGGGTATCACGGTTGAATGTTTGAAGGGGCGGAATGCAGCTGGCTATTTCGATTGAGCATTTCCAATTAAAATAGTGGTAAAAAAGTATTAGGCAGGAGATATTCCTACGATGTTTAGGCGAGACTATACAGTTCGCTACGACTGGATCTCCTATCAGTTTTATCGCAAGCTCTTGTATCCTATCCAGTAGGTGCAATGATGTTTTTGCTGCACCTGACCAGATGTGGGCGTTGAACTCAATTTTGGGCCGTATATACACTTTATATACTGAGGCCAGATAAGAGGGGGTGAAATATTTTTTGCATCGATTAAGGAAACTTAGACATTTCGCTGCGTTTTTAGCGATTTCGAATACGTGGTTGTTCCAACGTGGTCGTTACTAACACACATACCGAGCATGGAAAGTTTTCCGGTTTCCGCGATGCAAGTGCCATTCATGGATAATGGCTGAAAATTTTGGTTTCGCTTAGATGACAGCATTGTGTTTTGGAAGCATTAAATTCCACTCCATTCGATTTACCCCATTTAATTATGCTGTCAAGATCGGAATTAAATGAGCATAACATATTTTGCCGTGTCTGTTCCACGTCCGAAGATGGAGGGCGTGGATTAGAGAATGGATATGAAAAGCTGAGAGTAAGCTGAGTCATCAGCAAAGGAATGGATTGGATTAGAAGTTGCAGACAAGAGGTTATTAATAAAAATGAGAAAAAGTGTCGGAGAAAGAACAGAGCCCTGGGGAACACCAGCGTCCAAAACAACTTGAATTGAACGTTTCGAGAGATAGTTTCTAATCCATAGAAGAAGAGTTTCATTGATTCCAAAAGCGAGCATTTTCGACAAAAGGGCTTGATGCCAAGCCCTGTCAAATGCCTTCGAAATATCAAGTGCAACGATCTTGTTTTCGCCACCGAGGTGAATAGATTGGTGTTCCACTTTTCGGTGAGATATGTCATCAAATCACCAGTGGACCTGTTGCAACGAAAACCGTATTGTCGGTCATTTAGAACTTTTCGTGATTCAAGATATTTCATAAGCTGACGGTTTATCAGCGTTTCCATGACCTTAGAAAGAAGTGACGTAAGTGCAATCGATCGGTAGTTGGAGAGAGAAGAAGATTCGCCTTTTTTGGAACGGGCTAGACAAATGCTGTTTTCCATCTACTCGGGAAGAGTCCTGATGAATAGGACAGATAGAAAAGTTTACGCAGTGGTTTTGCCAGCGTGGAAGAACACCTCTTCAGAATTATATGGGAGATACCATCTGGACCAGACGATTTGTGAATCTTAAGATCTAATAATACTCTTGCGACTGTATGAGTACGGAAGTGGATTGGTCCCATATAATGTTCTACGTTCTCAAGTACAGGAGGAGATCCGGATAGTCGCTGTTTCTGCTCAGTATAACACGGGACGTAGTAGATGTCACAGTTTGTCATCTTCTTTTTGCCCATCCCATCCCATCGTATTTCCTGTATGGCAGTAAAGTCTGCGTAATTTGCTTAATGTGCAGTATCTACTGCTAAGCCCATTTGTGTCGCTTCCTTCTCTATGCTAGCAAATGTGGCTTTTTTGCGTTCAGAAAATTTAGCTCCTAGGACATGGGGTCATCAGTATCCACTACGGGATTGAGCGCTGCTGTTGGCCTTTCCGCTCATCCTCCTCCATCATTGTTCAAGGGGCCCGTGAGATTCCTATTTGTCCGAATTACGTCGAAGCAGATCACTTAGGTTATTCACTTTGTTCATCTCAACTGTGACTGTAGACGCCAGCGATGGTTCCATCTTGAGAGTTCTTCCGCTGCCGTCTGGAATGCAATATGTTTATAAGTGTAGGTACACGTTTTCCTACTACTCTCATCTGCTGCCAACAAGACTTTAGACAGAGACTAATCTTCTACTAGGCTCTCAGCGGTCGACACTGAAGGTCTAAGCGTCGGAGTTTGTAAACATCAGCTAAGTAAAAACTCAAGGTTTCAATGACAGTTACGATTGGCACGTTATATAAGTGGTGAAAATCTCTAATTTCGCAGAATCATTCCGTAAAAATCTCGCATTAGCATCGCACGTTTTTTGGAAACTCTGTGCAGCTAAAACTAGGCTGCTGATTGACATGCCCATGGCGCTCCTCGGATTCCTTGGTATCATGCAGTCAGCTGAACAAATGTAGGTAAAAATTCTCTCGATACACCTAATAGTTTCCAGCCAGGGAAGTGGCTGAATACAGCAAACAAAACTTTGGCATCCAATTAACATTAATCATACAGAATTTCTAAAACTCAAATTCTAGTAAGGGATAAGTATCTTAAACTATTTCGTGCCAATACAAGTCTCTGTCTAAAAAAATCATGAATAATGAATGACCACAATATTGAAGTAATTTTTTATCTTTGGCGGAAATCATGGTTGCTGCTTATTTTTGTATTTCCTTTTCTGAAACATTTTTTTAAGAAGTAATTTATACACCGACTACAGAACCTCAAGGTTTATTAGCTCTGATTTATTCAAATTTTAGGAAAAAAAAAACGAGTTCAGTTATTATTCGTCTTATTGTCACAATGACGTGTGTACCTAGGTATGTACTTCGATTGATCTATGCATATTCCGAAAACCCTTAACCCAACAATAAGTTTTTCTCAAAAAAAAACCGTCCAAATATTTGTCTTCTTTTATGTTCTTCAACCGGAATGAGTCTTTAAACACAAAAGCCATTAGGTAGTCAAATTACCTCAAGCATTTATCTTGTATCTTTCGCATGGTAATTCCATACACCAATGTTGAATACCTTTCACTTTCGTTCCTCGGCGAGGGAAAATTTGCAACATGCATTTTCATTTCGCTTTTTTTTTTCTCCAAGGTACTTCAGAGGCTAGTCTACATGTATACTAACAGATCTATAACCAACCAAACGTAAAATTGCGGCTTGTGTCGATTCGCGCGCATTGTGCATTACCCGTAAGGCTAAGTAAAGCCTTACGTAAGGCTAAGTAAAGCCTTACGGGTTATGCACATAAGCTATCTTTATGTCTATCTGTAAGTACGACGGACTATCTTTTGAATTGTATCTTTTTTTCTTCTTCTTAATGCTGAGTCTATAGCATTAAGAAGTTGCTTTCACTTGCATTCCGATGTTTCCTGACTTTTAAATTTTGCATGCATCGTGAACTTTCGAGTCTCGACAGATGAAGATACATTTCGTGTATTTACATTTTAATCGCAACCCGGTAAAAAAAAAATGATGACATGATTTTCCAATTAGTACATATCTTGTGAACAAAATCGAAGTTTTCATTGTCATATAACGAAGCCAGCATTACAACACGCGATAAGGGAAACTTTTTATTTATTTGACCAATTTGGAGGTGACGATTTTGAAATGTGTACATGGAACTCATTCACGAAGCCGCGACTAAGATTCATAATTCGGATGTATGTGATTCTTTTAATTTAAAATTGGATCATGGATTTTGGATATCTGTAGGCCTTAAAAGTTATCCGAAGAAAATTTACTAAAACGTGCATTCAGAATATTTTCAGAAGGAACATTCGTTATTCATCAGCACCTAAAAAGCCATTAGTGGTTGCATACCCCATTTCTTTCCTACTGCTTTTTTACAAGAGTATAAGGCTACGGTGGCTTTCTTAACGTGTTCTTGGATGTTGGCTTTCCAGTTCAATTTGTTACCCCAAAACCAGACCCAGGTATTTGCCTGATTTTGCGAACATGAGACTGACTACATTAAGTTTGGGTATGTCAATGTGCGGGATTTTGTATTTCCTGCTGAAAAGCACTGATTCGGTTTTTTTTTTAAAGTACGTCGGGCCGAGTACAGAGACAGTCCATAGAGGCCATTTTGTAAAAGATATCTAAGGGTATTAAGGTGTTTCCCTGATACAGCTATTGTCACGTCATTCGCGTATCCAACCACTTTGCATTCCTCTCTTTCTAGATTTACCAGCAGCTTGATGACCACTATATTCCAGAGAAAAGGGAGACAGGACGCTCCCTTGTGGGGTGCCGTAGCTAACGCTAACGGATCTGCTTGTGGATGAGTTGCAAAGGTTTTTGCTTCTGATTTGATGTTGTTAAAAGCTCCTTCTATATCAAGAATGACAACCATGAATATTGCTACATTAAGAAACTCAAAGAACTTTTTTTTCAGTGTATGGAATTCATTCATTTAAATGGATTCTTTTATTCATGTTGAAGCTCATTAAAATTTTTCTATATTCAGCTTAATTAGTTTTAAAAAAAGGAATTCAAATGACCCTCTGCTCGTTAACGCTTGTGCGTCATCATACCAAAAATTTGTTCATTACTGCTTGGAGACTTGAGACTGAGTTGAGACGCAATTGTTTCCCGAATACATTGCTTTAGTTCATTCAAATTTGTTGGCCCTTTACCGACGGGTATTTTTGTAAGATGTTTGTTTTTCGAACAGAGCTAAAATTGACATTTTGTGGACAAATTTGGCAACTCTAATGTCACTTAAGTTCAGTTTGGTTTGCCATTTCATCATGAATAGGTTGACAAATGAAAGACCCTTGCAAATCTTGTAAATTCATTTCGAAAATAATGTTTCAGTTGGCGAAGTTTACCGCAAGCTGCGTCCATTTTATGGTCGAAATAATCGTCCATCAGAGCAATTAATTCGGTTAACCATGGATCGTTTTCACACTACATTTTCTCGATGTGATAGTCGTCGATAGAGTCGTCGAACAATGCGCACCGAATAAACACTTGCGGCTGTAGAGAAAAGTGTTGAGGAGGACCCAAATGAATCGATTGGCCACCGAGCACAGCAATTGGAGCTTTGTCCATCAGCTTTATGGAAGATTTTGCGCAAAGATCTTGGCTTACGACTTTACAAGATCCAGCTGGTACAATAGCTAAAGCCGCGAGACCATACGATGCGTCGTGATTTTGGCGTATGAGCCGAAGATGAGATTGACCTCGATGCTGATTTTCATCGCAAAATTTTGTTCAGTGATGAGGCTCATGCGATGCGTCGTGATTTTGACGTATGAGCCGAAGATGAGATTGATCTCGATGCTAATTTTCATCGCAAAATTTTGTTCAGTGATGAGGCTCATGCGATGCGTCGTGATTTTGGCTTATGAGCCGAAGATAATATTGATCTCGATGCTGATTTTCATCGCAAAATTTTGTTCAGTGATGAGGCACAGTTTTGGTTGATTGGCTACGTCAACAAGCAAAATTTCCGCATTTGGAGTGAAGAGAATCCACATGAGTCCCTTGAGACGCCATTACATCCACAAAAACTGACTGTTGGGTGTGATCTAAGGGCTGGTGGACTCATTATTTTCCGAAATGATGCTTGAGAGTCAGTTACCGTTAATGGAGACCTATATAGCCATGATAACCGATTATTTTGTTCCCGAATTGGATGGCATGAATGTGGATGAGATGTGGTTCCAACAAAACGGCGCTACATGCCACACAGCGCACGTCACATTCTATTTATTGAAGGAAACATTCAATGAGCGCATTATTTCGCGGAATGAACCTGTCAACAGGAAACCAAGATCGTGTGATTTAACACCAGTGGATTATTTTCTTTTCTAAACAGAAATGTTAGGGGAATTGGAAGTCAACATTCGTGGCGTTATTTCCGACATACGTTATTGCCCCAAATTCTCGAAAAAGTGGTTGAAAATTTGACCTCAAGACTTGGCTTTATTCGAACCAACCGCGGCGGCCACACGCCCAAAATCATATTTAAACATTAATGGCATAAAATTATCCTTCCAATAAAGTCAAATTGATGGACATTAAAACGACTTTTATGTGTTTTATCTCAGTTCAAAGTTCTCTATAACCCTAAAGCAGCCTTTATTAGTGCGAGAGTTCTATTTTATTCCAGAAGAAAAAATGATTATTTCGATGAATTATTAGAATACTTATGGAAACCATCATGAATTTATTTTACAGAAGATTTTGCATTCCCCTTAACGTTTAAGCTGCTCATGGTCTCCCATTGTTTAATTAATTAATTGGACAGGCATTTTGAGGTTGAGGTTCAGGTTCATTCCGAACTTGAGCACCACTTAAGTAAGTAAGTAAGCTCTCCCAATGTCTCTTCCTAAAACATGAAATATGCGATTTAAATTGGCACGCAATTGAAAAAAAAAACACAAGAAACAAACGATGTAGATAATCATATAATTACATGACGCCAGGAACTACGCAAACATGTTTGGCACTGTATGTGGTTGAGTGCAATGAAGTTTGTTGCATGGTGCATGAAATGTGTTGCAAGAGCTTACATTGCAAAACTTGACGTTCGTGTGAGACTGTCAATGAAACTACGTTCCAATCTAATACTTGCTACTCTAAATCTGGTTTTTCTTTCCTAAGTGATATGATCCTATAATATCAGTGGCGTGTCTGTTAGATCAACAAATTCCTTCATAGTTATCTATAGTATGGGGTCTTTGTAACAAGTATGGCCCTAAGGCTATATGCGCTCATAGGTAAGAAGGAAGGTGCCAACAAATTGTAAAGAAAAATTGAAGAGACTCCTTGGTAGTTTTAGGTGTTGCGTCGAGAAGGCTATATACGCTCATAGGTAAGTTGGAAGGTCCCAACAAATTGTAAAGAAAAATTAAAGAAACTCCTTGGTAGTTTTAGGTGTTGCGTCGACCAGGCTATATGCGCTCATAGGTAAGTAGGAAGGTCCCAACAAATTGTAAAGAAAAATTAAAGAGACTCCTTGGTAGTTTTAGGTGCTGCGTCGAGAAGGCTATATGCGCTCATAGGTAAGAAGGAAGGTGCCAACAAATTGTAAAGAAAAATTGAAGAAACTCCTTGGTAGTCTTAGGTGTTGCGTCAACAACGCTTACTTTATTCAAAATTTCAGTATTCTCATGCGACAGTGTCGCCACCTTATGCTTTCGTGTCACTAGTTTAATATTAACATTTACATTCCCAAGAGTGATATCCGATATCCAGACGGTGCCATTCGCCCGTACATATGGTATCTGATTACCAGACGGTGGGATACTACTAGTTTTGTGGATTAACGTAGTCTTACTGTGTAGGCATAATCGCACTACAGAGTTCTCGTAGGAGGAAAATCCAAGTTACTTCGATATAATGGGAGTCGGATAGAGGAATCATCTGCAGATATGATGAACAAGTGGAATATAAAATACCACTCGTGGCTCAAAACTAGCTTGGCGTCAAGACCCCAATCAAAAAAAAATATCCCCAGATGGTAGCAGAAGAATTCCCAAGATGGATATCTATCCACAAACTATCCACAGTCCCAGTTAATATGCACAAAGTTGCACTATGATGAATCTGAAGGGTCCTTTGAACAGAGGTGTCAGGAAAGCTGGCAGGCCCACGTCAGCCCTCCAGGTTTGGGATTGTGTTTTTTGTAAACTAGCATTCATGCAAAAAATGTTTGTTACGATGCAACCAAGAGCCTCGAAAAAGACTGATTTTACTGTTGACGACCATGCTAAACGAAAAAGTGATAACGACGTTCATATCTGCACATTATATAGGAGAGGTTCAGTCAAACAACTCGTGGAAGTACTAAGCTGCTTCAAAGTAGACATTACTGCCATCCAGTAAAGAGGATGAAAAACGGTGATATCTACTACGGACCGTGTTATAGTGAGCAGAAACAGCGACTATTCGGATGTGGATTTGTTATAAGTGCCAGACTAGACAAGAAGTCTTATGTTTTCAAGACAATAACGAATGCATTGAAACAATCCGCATCAAAGCCAAATATGCTTACATTAGCCTTATATCCCATCAAGATCGTAAGGAGGAAGAAGATGATCTACTGAATGGCTGCTTCTACGAGCTCCTTGACAGAACTTATGAGCGACTATCAAAGTACGATGTTAAAATCGTGCTGGGAGATATTAACTTAAGGGTATGAAGAGAAGCCATCTTTAGTAGTATTTTTGAAAACCCAGTTAACTTACATAACACCACGTCTTGCAATGGTATAATTAACCTCGCAACGAAACGAAATGCCACTATAGCCAGCACACGGTTTCCTCAGTTCATGGTCTCTAGATCAACGAACGGCCAATCAAATTGATCACATTGCGATAGACAAGAGGCACGCATCAAGTATATTGGAAGTATGAACATTCTGAGGGACTAATATAGAACCGGTCCACTACCACGCGACAACAAATGAGAAATACTTTGGAAAAATGTTATATCGAATAACTGCCATTGTCTCTTGCAGCCCACCAGCAAGAAACCCATGGAGATTGCTTGACGGATGTTAGCTTGTGAAAACGAGAGCTGCCATTGAGATCTATAGGCAAAGAAGGAGGAAAGACTATGACGAGAGCTGCCATTGAGCATAATAGGCAAAGAAGGAGGAAAGACTATGACGAGAGCTGCCATTGAGCTCTATAGGCAAAGAAGGAGGAAAGACTATGACGAGAGCTGCCATTGAGCTCTATGAGCAAAGAAGGGGGAAAGACTATGACGAGAGCTGCCATTGAGCTCTATAAGCAAAGAAGGGGGAAAGACTATGACGAGAGCTGCCATTGAGCTCTATAGGCAAAGAAGGAGGAAAGACTATGACGAGAGCTGCCATTGAGCTCTACAGGCAAAGAAGGAGGAAAGACTATGACGAGAGCTGCCATTGAGCTCTATAAGCAAAGAAGGGGGAAAGACTATGACGAGAGCTGCCATTCAGCTCTATAGGCAAAGAAGGAGGAAAGACTATGACGAGAGCTGCCATTGAGCTCTATAAGCAAAGATGGGGGAAAGACTATGACGAGAGCTGCCATTGAGCTCTATAACCAAAGAAGGGGGAAAGACTATGACGAGGGCTGCCATTGAGCTCTATAGGCAAAGAAGGAGGAAAGACTATGACGAGAGCTGCCATTGTGCTCTACAGGCAAAGAAGCAGGGAAGAACACAGGCTTTTCAGAAAGCTGCTATAAAATACAAAAAATGTAGTTGGGAACAGTTGATGCTGCGAATATGGAAGAACCTCTTCCGACTGTTGAATGGCGTTGACGATAAATCTTCCGCTGTCAGACAGATCGAACTATTCAGTATTTAGAACAACTACCGACTACTCGATCTAAGTGCAGAGAGGATAGCAATGTCCAAACTAAAGTTTAACAAGACTGCCAGAAACGAAGGCCTTCCTAACTTACTTACTTAAGTGGCGCCACAGTCCGCAATAAACCTGGTGCTCAACCAACAAGCCTCTCAAATTAGCCTGGTCCTTAACTAACTGCCTCCAGTTGTGCACTCCAAGTTGGTTGAGTTGGGTTTCTACTAGTGCGCGCCACTTAAGGCAAGGTCTTCCTCTACTGCGTCCGACATCTGGCTGGGAATCGAAGAATCTGCGAGCCGAAGTATTGGTATCCATTCGTTCTACATGTCCTAGCCATCTTAAACGAGAAGGCCATCCAGTCGACCTTTATAAAAACACTGGAAATTCATTGAATTGGAATCTCAGCATCGTTTGCCCGATCCACAAAAAAGTGACCCCCCGAACTGCGCCATCTAAAGAGGCATAAGTCTCCTCAGCATTGCCTACAAGATCCTATCCGAAATATGTGAATGGTTTAACCGCTTACCAACAACCTGATCGGCCCTTATTATTGTGCTTTTAGGCTAAAAAAAAAAAGTAAAGAGAGATCAAATCTTCACACCCAAGTAGTATAAATGGATACCCAATACTTATTCTTCGATTTTAGCCGCATACGTTAGCATTCATAGAGGCGAACCAGACAGAGCCATGTTTAGGTTTGATATACCACCCAAATACCGCCTAAGCTTACGTCTCGCCGACGGTATTATCAACATTAGTCGGACAAAACTTGAGGGCTCAGTGGAGCGATGGTGCTCTTTTCTGGCTTGACGGGTATGTACACAATCAGGATTGTAACTTTTGGAGTAAGCACAATCCTCATGAGACTCTTGAGACTCCATAGCATCGCGAAAAAATCACTGTTTGGTGTGGTTTATATGCCAACGGAATGCTTCCTGATTTGTTTATTCCTTATTTCATTGGAAATTATTTGGATGAAGAATGATTCCAAGCAGACGGAGCAACATGCCATACAGCGGTTGCAACCATAACTTTGTTGAGCCAAACATTTGGTGACTGAATCATCTCAAGAAATGGACCTGTGGATTGGCCACTACGTTCATGTGATTTGACACCTTTGGACTACTTTTTGTGGGGGTATCGGCAACGATTAATCACTTGGAATTAGAATCCAACATTCGACGCACTATGACTACGACGAAATAAGTATGGATATTCTCAGCGGTGCGATGAACTGTAGCGCAGAAGGTCTGGGTTCGATTGCCAGCCGTAGCTACACCTAAATGACTTTTCACTGGCCCTCGTCCTCGTGATGATATGACAAATCATCCGAGTAGTATCAATTGTCATGAATAGCTTATCTCAACTTAGCCGTTCGGATTCGGCATAAAACAGGAGGTCCCGCCATCGTGCAAAGAAGTACACACGCACACATGAATGGTTGTGAGAAAAAAGCTAGGCCCTGGGTACTAACGAGCCTGTTGCGCAATAAATATTTTTTTTTTTTTTATTCGGACAAAACGTGATGTCCATGTTAGAAATGCAAGCGGCAAAATTGGGTTTAGCGGTAAATGATGGCAAAATCGAGTATATGCTGTCAAATCGAAAGGACACACTCAATATTGGCGAATTGGTTCTGTACAATTGAAATACATAACTTTGAGGTAGTGCAGGCCTTTTTGCACCTCAGTTCCGCCATTAACTCTGACATCAAAATCCTCCCACAGAAATTGAACGAAGAATTAACCCTGCCAACTGCTGTTTCCGGGCTAAGGAGAAAATTTGTAGCAAAGCCCTAACTCAAACTACTATAGAAGACTCTGATCATCCCAGTCCTTCTCTACAGCGCTGAAGCATGGACCGTATCAAAATTAAATGAAGAAATCCTTAGGTTTTTGAGTAAAATTTTTTCGAAAAATCTATGCTAGTGAAATGTTGTATAAAGATGATCGAGCTTCTGATGTTGGCTCGAGAGTTTTTCACAGTCCTCTCAAGAATTGTGCTTGAAGTAACATGACAATACGTCACCCATTCCAAATCCTTTTATGGAATCGAAAGTTTCAATGAGGTCGTTTTCGAACCTGCACATACGGACAAGACTTTGGGCACAGTTATGGCTGTCATTGAAAACGCTCATTGGAAATTTTCTTTTACCTCTTGCGGCTTTTTTTTTTAAATGAAATCATTGGTGAGTTGGTGTTAAAACCAAACTTATGAATTTTAGAACATGAATATCCAAAAATTTTGAATTTTTTTTATTATAGTTTTCGCAGAAAATCCTATTTTGCACTGATCAAGATTTATTTTGTGAAGTAATAATTGTCATTGCAACGAAATGAAACGGAAACATTCCAATTCCATCATGTGTTGTGTTCCAATAAAATTGTTCAATGATAGCTATAACTGGACCCTTCGGTTTGTGTTTGATTGTTTTAACTAATTTGCAAAATTTAAGTTTTACATGCCATTATGTCACAAACTATCAAGATGTTAGTTTTATGGTGTTAATCAAGAGGTTATGGGATATGTTTCGCGCTAGGGTCTTGCCGGTTTCTTGCGATTGCTGGCTTTCGACCTTCAATTTCTTGTTTGTTGTGGCCTGGTGTATATCCGCATTCTTACCTTGGCTGCAACAAGGTGGTGGTCCGAGTCGATGTTAGCTCCTCGGAATGTTCGGACCAAAATGCTGGATGCGTGCCTCTTGTCTATCGGAATGTGATCAATTTGATTGACCGTTCGTTGATCTGGAGACCGCCATGTTCCCTTATGAATATCAAGATGAGGAAGCCGGTGTGCTGGCTGTAGTGGAATTTCGATCCGCAGCGAAGTCTTTTAACCTCAGTCCATTGCCGGACGTGTTGTCGTGTAGGCTTATTTTCTGACAACGCTGCTAAGGACATCTTCTCTTCTTACCTTTGGTTAAAATCCACCAGCACGATTTTAACATCGTTCTTCGGTAGTCGCTCATATGTTTTATCAAGGGGTTCGGAGAAGCAATCTTTAGCGATAACATCTTTTCCTGTGTCTGTGCCTAAACGCATATAAAGCATATATTGGCGGTGGGCTCAGTGTCGCATGGTTGGTGCGATGAACTGCCGTGCAGAAGGTCTGGGTTCGATTCCCAACTGTAGCAACACCTAAATGATTTTTTACTGTGCATCCTCTCGTGATGATCTGACAAATCATCCGAGGAGTATCAATTGTTAAGAAAAGCTTGTCTTCAAATCGCCGTCCGGATTCGGCATAATACAGGAGGTCCCCCAGCGTGCGATAATTACACACGCACACATGAATTGTTGTGAGATAGCTTGGCCCTGGGTACTAACGAGCCTGTTGCGCCGAAAATTTTTTTTTTTTTTTTTTGTTGGCGGGTTTGGCCAAGTCGCATCAATGCGTTTGCTAATGCCTTTGAAGCATAAGACTTCTTGCTAAGTCTGGCACTTATAGCAATTTCGCATCCGAAAAGACGCTGTTTCTGCTCACTTTATAACACGGTCCGTAGTAGATGTCACAATTTTCATCCATTTTTTGCCCGGCCAATCCCGTTGTATTTCCTGTATGGCAGTAAAGTCTGCTTTGTAATAGTTTAGAGCTTCCGCTAGTTGTTCTCTTGCACCTCTCCTGTTTAATGTTCACATTCAGATACCAACGTCAATCGGTATTCACTTCGGGATTGAGCGTTGCCGTTGTACTTTCGGTTCTTCTACCACCATCTCATGATTCAAGGAGCCTGACTTACCTTTGAGATTCCAAAACAACCTGCTGTGCGAATATATCAAGCAGCTCATCTATACTCATCTGACAAACAGTCCGATGAAATTTTTTTCCCTTCGAAATTCCCTAATATTTGCTCCACTTACAACCCTGCACGAAGTAGTACATCAAATCCTGCGTTGAGTCTTCATAATCCAAGAGGGAGGATCCTTTATCTGTACCATATCGGACAATTAAAAAAAGGAAAGGACGGGACGACGTAAAATGTACGGGTTGTTGTCGATAATTTTTTAATAACGGGTGATTTTTTAAGAGGTTTAGAACTTTTTTTTAAAAAAAAACACAAAAAATTCGAAAAAATGATGAAATATTTATTTGAATCGATAGTTTGAACCTTGCAATTTAATGTTTAAAGATAATTTCATGCAAATGTTGACCGCGGCTGCGTCTCAGGTAGCCCATCCGTTGAGTCCAATTTCGGCATACTCTTTCACACATATCGGCCGGTATCTCACGAATGAATGCATGGATGTTGGCTTCCAGTGCGTCAATCGAAGCGGGCTTGTCCCTATAGACATTAGCCTTGACATACCCCCACAAAAAATAATCTAATGGTGTCAAATCGCACGTTCTAGGCGGCCAATTGACCGGCCCGAAACGTGAAATTAACTGTTCACCAAACTCGCCTCGCAATTGCGCCACTGTTTCGCGTGCTGTGTGGCATGTGGCACCGTCTTGTTGAAACCACATATCATGCAAGTCAAGAACTTCCATTTCGGGCAAAAAAAAGTTTGTTATCATCGCTCGGTAGCGTTCACCATTGACAGTAACGCTGCGATTCGCATCATCTTTGAAGAAATATGGCCCAATAATGCCGCCGGCCCATAAACCGCACCAAACAGTGGCTTTTTCGGGATGCATTGGTAGCTGTTGCAATGCTTCTGGCTGACCTTCACTCCAAATGCGGCAATTTTGCTTATTTACGTACCCATTCAACCAAAAATGAGCCTCATCGCTGAACACAATTTTTCGATAAAAAAGCGGATCTTCGGCCAGCTTTCCAAGAGCCCATTCACCAAAAATTCGGCGTTGTAGTAGGTCGGCTGGCTTTAGTTCTTGCACCAGCTGTATCTTAAAAGGCTTTACGCCCAAATCCTTCCGCAAAATTTTCCACGTGATGCTGTAACAAGGGCCTAACTGCTGGGAACGGCGCCGAATCGACATTTCGCGGTCTTCTGTCACACTAGCTGATACGGCCGCAATATTTTCTTCACTACGCACAGTACGTAAACGTGTTGGTGGTTTAATGTCCAACAAAGTAAATTTGGTGCGAAATTTGGTCACAATCTTCCGAATAGACTGCTCAGAAGGTCGAGAATGCCGATCATAAAATGGAAGCAGCGCGCGATGGACAATTCGTACCGAGCACGAATTTTGATAGTAAAATTCAATAATTTGCAAGCGTTGTTCATTTGTAAGACGATCCATGGTTAAATTGCAAACCAAACTGAAGCTGTTTGACAGTGACACAAGGTACTAAGCACACGTCAGCTGTCAAAACCAGTGTTGCCAAAACCAAACCAGCTAAAAAATCACCCGTTATAAAGCACCCTGCGAGTATTAAAGACGAGCAACTCTAGATAAGTTCTGGCCGTTTTCAAGGAGATCAGACGATATTTTGGCGTACACCTCGATTGCTGAAAATACTTTGAAGAGTTCAGTAAGGAGAACGAAATCTATAAAGTGAAGAACCAAGTTCAGTCTCCCGGGTGAAGGGACAGATGGAGAGATGTACCCCAACGATCCTTGTGGCCATGAAATGTGTTCAGTCATCAGAAGAAGATTTTAATTGGGCGAGTTAATTGGACGTTTAAGATGGCAGACACCAATACTCCGGCTCGCAAAGTCTTCGATTCCCAGCCAGACGTCGGATGCAGTAGAGGAAGACCTCGCCTTCAGTGGCGCGCACAAGTAGAAACAGCGCGCACAAGTAGACAATTGGAAAGGCATGTTGGTTGAAGCCCAGATTCATTCCGGACTATAGCGCAACTTAAGTAAGTAAGTATCTAGTAAGTTAGTTTGAGTTCACCATATAGTGAGGCCTGAACACTTCACGTAATCCCCTTGACCTAATGTGTTCATAAACTCCATAAAAATTCTTGGGAACAAACTATTTTTGGAGTTAAGGAAGTAGGTGGAACCTGATGGAGATATTAAGACACGAAGGCAGGAGGCTCTCTCTAAAATTCAGAGTCCCAGCAAATCAAGATCCAAAAGTTGTTGGAGTCAGGAAAGCATCTCGAACCTGATGATGGAGATATTAAGACACGGAGTTATGAGACTTTCTCCAAAATTCAGAGAGATAGCCACGAAGATAAAAGCTTTCTTCAAAAACCAAGATTCCCAGAAAAAAAGGTCCAACTGTTGTTGGAGTCTGGGAAGCAGCTCGAACCAAATGATGGAGATATTAAGACAAGAAGTTAGGAGGCTCTTTCAAAAATCCAGAGTTCCAGCAAATCAAGATCCAAAAGTTGTTGGAGTCAGGAAAGCATCTCGAACCTGATGATGGAGATATTAAGACACGGAGTTATGAGACTTTCTCCAAAATTCAGAGAGATATTAAGACACGAAGACAAAGGCTTTCTCCAAAAACCAAGATTCCCAGAAAAAAAGGTCAAACTGTTGTTGGAGTCTGGAAAGTAGCTCGAACCAAATATGGAGATATTAAGACACGAAGTTAGGAGGCTCTTTAAAAAATCCAGAGTCCCAGCAAATCAAGATCCAACTGTTGGTTGAGTTAGGAAAGCAGCTCGAATCTGATGATGAAGATATTAATACACATAGGCAGGAGGCTCTCTCCAAAATCCACGAGTCCAGGAAGTCCAGAAGAGACGATACGATTTTCGTTTCCGCAAGCTGTCGAAAAACAAAGTCGATGACCTAGCGATAAGGGAATCTCGAAAGTTGGAGCCTCACTTCGAGACTTCCCAGTTGGGGTGTTAGTTAATGAGGAGAATTTTGAACCATTTTAACGAGAACTCCTTCCGACAAAGTAGGCAAACACAAGCCAGCCTTCTAAACCCTGGTATACAAACTTTTCTTGTGGCACATACTACCCTAAGTATGCAATCACTTCAATTTTAACCCATATACCCAATCTGCTCTCGAATATACATTCTCAACTGAAACAGTTTACGCATTTGATCACTCATAGCTAGAGAACTTTTTTTTATTCCAAAAAATCATAAAATTGTTAGTGGCTTGAACCAGTTGCTGCCAAAATTATATTGCTTATGTCATCAGCAGAGTAAAATATAATAACATACCTGTTTTCTTTCGAGTTTTATAATTGCCTGTCATCTGTAATGAATTCAAAGATGACTTTCTCACAAACATGTTTAGTAATATTATTCCTTTGTTATCAGTATTCTTAGTGAAAAGAAAAAAAAAAACTTGTAGCACTGATTAAATTATCTTGTGTTTTGTGTTTTCTTTTGGGTTTAAATTTATTGAACATACCCACATGTACCATTGAATTACAAATAGATTCCACACTTTCCAAATAATCCACCTGTTACCTTAGTTCAATCTGTAGATCAACCCACATAATTGACGTGGCCTACAAATGACAACAAAAAAATCCACATAATTAGATTGTTCCGAATTTTAAAATTCATAACTAGGTAGAAACATACAAAATACTTTTATATAAGTTTATGTTATATGGGTGAGGTTTCAAGGTTACTTTCTCTTAAAATTTGCGATATACGTTGTGCGAAATAGGTTTATGCTTTACGTTATAAGATATTAAGCTTAAATTACCACACCTTATGACTCTGAAATAAAACACGTATTTCATGAATATTTATTTTGATTTATTTATTTATAGGACGTGTCTGGTAAAGTTGTACTTATAACTGGCGGAGGTGGCGGAGTCGGACGTTTAATGGCGTTAAATTTTGCTAAGCTGAACGCTAGAGTCGTTATTTGGGACATCAATCAGGAGGGTAAGATAAAAATTCCTATCAGTTTATTACAAAATGTATGGACTAACAAAATTATGACATATGGCTCATGAACTTACATGGCTTGAGAATCATGCGATCATTTGATCAGTGCGAGCGATCTCCATTTTATGGTCCATAGATTGCTTGCGAATGCTTGAGGAAGCAGTTATTTGAAGACTGAAAGACTACAAATTTTTTTGCAACCAAACACGCGGTTTACGAGTGGATTATTTTTTTGACATTAGTGAGGTGAATATAGACTTCAAATCTGTAACCCACTATGGAACTCGCTCATAATTTATCCGGCGGATTTTTTGACATTTGGTATATCTACTCAAGGTTAAGAGCGATGAAAGTCACATTCAAAGTTTGTTAGTAATTTTTTTTTTTTTTGACCAAACTTAGCTCTGAGATGGCTCGTGCTATTTTTTTTACTACTATTAATTTGTAACCAAGCTTGCGCTGTACAAGCTAAGGGATGATGTTGCATTGCGAAAAGTTACCCAAGTCAAGAGTTTGTGTGGATTATTCCTTGTTACCAGAGAAAACTACAAATCTTCGAGATTATTTAACAAAAAGCAGCCAACATGCATCCTCAGCATCGTTTGCCCGATCCACGAAAAAGGAGACCCTCTGAACTGCGCCAACTACAGAGGCACAAGTCTCCTCAACATCGCATACAAAATTCTATCTGCCGTAATATGTGAACGCCTGAAACCGTTTACCAACAACCTGATGGGCCCTTATCAGTGTGGTTTTAGGCCAGGAAAGTCCACAACCGATAAAATCTTCACACTTCGGCAGATCCTGGAAAAAAACCCAAGAAGTCCAAATCGATACCCACCACCTATTCATCGATTTCAAAACCGCATACGACAGCATTTATAGAGACGAACTATACAGAGCCATGTCTAGTTTTGGTATACCGCCGAAACTCGTCCGTTTGTGTAGGATGACGATGGAGAATTCTCGCTGCTCCATCAGGGTCGGAAACGACCTCACCGACACATTCGATACCAAAAAAGGATTTAGGCAAGGCGATGCGCTGTCATGTGACTTCTTCAATCTGATTCTTGAGAGGATTGTGCAAAACTCACGAGCCAACACCAGAGGCACAATTTCCCAAAAATCTGTACAACTACTAGCATACGCCGACGATATTGAAATCATTGGTAGGACTCAACGTGATGTCATAGCCACGTTTGCTAGTATAGAGAAGGAAGCGGCAAAAATGGGTTTAGCAGTAAGTGAGGGCAAGACGAAGTATATGCTGTCAACACGAAAGGACACACAACATCGACGAATTGGACAGAACGTCACCATTGACAGATATAACTTTGAGGTATTACGGGACTTTATCTATCTCGGCTCTGCTTTTAACTCTGACAACAACATCTCGTCAGAAATTAAACGAAGAATTACTCTTGCCAACCGCTGTTTCTTCAGGCTAAGAAGGCAATTCAGTAGTAAGGCCTTCACTGAGCCGATCCTATGTAAGACCCTGATCATCCCAGTCCTGCTCTACGGCGCTGAAGCATTGACCGTCTCAAAAGCGGATGAAGAAACCCTTGGTCGATTTGAGAGGAAAATTCTTCGAAAAATCTTCGGCCCCGATGGCGTTGACGGGCTATGGAGACGAAGATTCAACCAATAACTATACGAGCTGTACAGCGACATGCCCCTGGTCAAAAAACTCCGCATTGGACGTTTAAGATGGCTAGGACATGTAGAACGAATGGACACCAATACTCCGGCTCGCAGAGTCTTCGATTCCCACCTAGACGTCGGACGCAGTAGAGGAAGACCTCGCCTTAAGTGGCGCGCACAAGTAGAAACCGACCTCAACCAACTTGGAGTGCGCAACTGGAGGCAGTTAGCTAAGAGCCGGGCTAATTGGAGAGGCATGTTGGTTGAGGCCCAGGTTCATTCCGGACTGTAGCACCACTTAAGTTAAGCCAACATATATAAATATTAAGGGTATTCACTTAAGCTCGTAAAATCCTCGTAAACCTAGCAAACCACATAAATTTACCATTCCGTTGTTTTTGGATCTAAAATCTTACTTACTTACTTCTTACTTAAGTGGCGCCACAGTCCGGAATGAACCTGGTCCTCAACTAACATGCCTTTCTAATTAGCTCGGTGCTTAGCTAACTGCCTTAAGTTACGCACTCCAAGTTGATTGAGGTAGATTTTACTTCTACGCGCCATTTAATGCGAGGCTGGGAATCGAAGACTCTGTGAACCGGAGTATTGATGTCCATTCGTTCTACATCTCCTAGGCATATTAAACGTCCAAAGCGGAGTATTTTTTTTTTTTTTTTTGACCAGGGGCATATCGCTGTACAGCTCGTATAGTTCTTGCTTGAATCTTCGTCACTATAGCCCGGCAACGCAAACAGGACCGAATCGACCTAGGATTTCTCATCCGCTCTTGAGACGGTCCACACTTCAGAGTGGGGGCTTTGCTACTAAATTCCCTTCTTAGCCCGAAGAAACAGCGATTGGCAAGAGTAATTCTTCGTTTAATTTCTGACGAGATGTTGTTGTCAGAGTTAATAGCGGAGCCGACATAGATAAAGCCCCGTAATACCTCAAAGTTATATCTGTCAATGGTGCCGTTCTGTCCAATTCGTCGATGTTGTGTGTCCTTTCGTGTTGACAGCATATACTTCGTCTTGTCCTCATTTACTGCTAAACCCATTTATGCTGAATCCTTCTCTATACTAGCAAACTTGGCTATGACATCACGTTGAGTCCTACCAATGTCGTCAATATCGTTGGCGTGTGCTAGTATAGTCGCACCGATTTTTGGAAGATTGTGCGCCGGTTTTGCCTCGGAAGTTTTGCACAATCCTCTCCAGAATCAAATGTCTTCTTTATTTGATTCTGGAGAGGGATTTGCAAAACTTCCGAGGCAAGACTAGCGCACAATCTTCCAACGGTGCATCGTTTTGTCTAAACCCCTTTTTTGGTATAAAATTTTGTTATCGAGGTCGTTTCCTGCCTATGATGGAGCAACGAGAAATCTTCATCTTCATCCTAAACATGTTGAAGAGCTTCAGCGGTACACCAAAACTGGATATGGCTCTGTATAGCTCGTCTCTAGATATAGATGCTGTCGTATGCGGCTTTGAAATCGATGAATAGGTGGTGGGTATCAATATGGATTTCTCGGAATTTTTCCAAGATCTGCCGAAATGTGATGACTTGATCGGTTGTGGACTTTCCTGGCATAAAACCACACTAATAAGGGACGATCAGGTTTTGGTTGACGGTTTCACGCGTTCACATATTATGGTAGATAGGATCTTGTAGGCGTTGTTGAGACTTATGCTTCTGTTGTTTTTTTTTTTTGTGGATCGCGCAAACTATGCTGAGGTTACATTCCTCAGACATACTTTCATCCGACCAGATTTGCCATATGAGTTAGTGGATGTTACTTATAAAGTTTATAAAGCTCATCGAGAAGGCTTTCATTTCCGGATGCCTTGTTAAGCTTGAGTTAATATATTGCTATCCTCACCACCCTCAGATCGGGTGGCTGGCAGTTTTCGCTGCCGTAGCCGCTGTTGAATGGGTCGTTCTGCCTGACACCGGAATGTTTTTCTCATCGGTGTTAAACAGTCTGCAGAAGTGGTACTTCCATATCCTCGGCATCGACTGTGTCTCAACTACGATATTTCCTTGTTCATCTGGAGAGGATTCGGTTCGAACCTTGTATCCTTGTATCCTTGGCTTTGACGTTTTACACTCCCAAATTCTGCCACTGCCACGCTCGCTTCTTAGAAAAACGTTGTTTTTGGCCAAACTTTAGGAAACTTTGAAAAATTGAACAACATAGTTAGACAATCCCAATATCTATATTTCGTCCACACATAGTTTTTTACCACGCCCTTTTTTTGGGTGCGTTTTTAGTTAATAAAAAACGTTTTTGGTCAAATTTTTAAGTATATCAAACAAAAATTTCGAAGCAAATACTTGCATAACGTCAATATAAACATTTTGCCTTTAGATCAATTTAACTCACGCCCATTTTTTGGAGGCATTGTCTAACAAAACAAATTGGTATACCCTCCCCCATAGCATATGCCATAGAAAAACACCGTTTTTTGTCGAACCATAAAAGATTTAGTTATTATCTGAACAAGGTGTGGTGACAATATAATTTTCCCATTCAGTTGTTAGTCACGCCCAATTTTTGGGGATACTAATGGGATGGGATAGCATTGGGTTTCAACTATCTGCACAGCGGATTTCTGCAAGTAACCCTTCATGCCATCAAAATCAATGAAGACTGCATATTCCCTTCTAAGTGGCCATCTGATTGTCGTCATATGAAGTATAATTGTAGTAGAACTGGAATTTAACAAAACATTACTTCGGGAATGTTTTTGAATAGCAGAGGATTTTATTTAACTAACCTAGCAAAAACCGTGGATTAGTCACATTTTTCGTAAATATTTATGAATTTAACTTTTTTTTCACCGATGGTGTCAAGCCATCGTAAAAGTGTGGCACTATCGTTTATTCCTCAATCAGGGAATAGCTATCACGTATTCTGTTTTCTTTTTACGCTACCATTGGAATGGTATGTAAATTCATCCCAGTAAAGTACAATTATCTGTGATTTTATATGTGAAAATTATTAATGCACTCTTTGTCATCCTTAATCACCGTTTATCTCTCATATGCAGTGCTCCATTTTCACCATTTAGTTTTGTTGATCATTCTTATTAACATTTCATTTCAATTGTACTGGTATCCGTATATTCTTGTTCAGCCACGTGGGAGATGGTGGCATGTGTATCTATTTAATTATGAACAATCTATCTAATAGTCAAGCCATCGCATTTAAATGTTTTGGAACGGTGAATCTTTTCACAGACAATTTAGCACTTCAACACGCTAATCACTTGGAAAATTAGTCAAACAGCGATGGTGCGGTGATATTTTCTATTTGTATTTCTAATTTTAAAAGTTCAATGGCTTCCCGCAGCTGTCATATATGGACTTCCGTTGGATGCATTCACGACAAGTGAACACCTATGTTCGTGTTTAATATTTTGTAGTAAAGGGTGATCCATTTCGAGGTTCCCTACTTTTTTAAAGAAAAAAAACACAGAAAATTCAAATTTAATGGAGAATGTTTATTATCATTTGAAAGAACATTCTTTGGCATTTTTTTTTTGAAGATTATGTCTATCAAGTGTTGGCCGTTGCTACGTCGCAGATGGTCCATCCGTTGAGTCCAGTTTTCGATCACTCGTTCGAGCATTTCGACTGGTAACTGGCGAATGACACGCGTGATGTTTTCCTCCAAGGCCTGAATCGAAGCGGGTTTGTCCGCATAAGCTTTTGATTTTACATATCCCCACAGGAAAAAGTCTAACGGTGTGATATCACACGATCTTGATGGCCAATCGACCGGCCCAAAACGTGAAATTATGTGCCCACCGAAATGTTCTCTCAATTAGTCCATTGATTGATGCGATGTGTGGGAAGTGGCGCCGTCTTGCTGAAACCAAATGTCGCCGAGATCACGAGCTTCAATTTCAGGCATCAAATAGTCGGTTATCATGGCACAATAACGGTCGCCATTGACGGTTACGTTCGCACCAGCATAAATTTTAAAGAAATATGGACCGATGATTCCACCGGCCCACAAACCAAACCAAACCGTTGTTTTTTCTGGATGAAGTGGCAGTTCTTCAATCTCTTCAGGTTGCTCGTCGTCCCAAATGCGGCAATTTTGTTTGTTTACATACCCATTGAGCCAGAAGTGGGCCTCATCGCTAAACAAAACTTGCCTCGAAAACGTCGGATCTTCTTGGAACTTTTCAAGAGCCCATAGAGCGAAGCGATATCGCTTGAGAAGGTCGAGCGGCTTCAGTTGTTGCACAAGCTGTATTTTCTACGCTTTCAATTTAAGATCTTGACGTAAAATGCGCCAAGTCGTTCCATACGTCAGTCCGAGTTGCTGCGAACGGCGCCGAATCGACTCTCTACGGTCTTCGTGTACACTCTCAGCTACGGCCGCTATATTTTCTTCACAGCGTGCTGGACGTGGCCTATTCGGTCGAATATTTTATCCAATAATGAATGCTGGGTCTCAAAATGGGTGATGGTGTTGTGAATAGTACGCTCAGTAGGCCGATTATGTTGACCAAAAGTTGAGCGAAGTGCACGAAACACATTCCTCACAGAACGTGAATTTTCATAATAAAGTTGAACAATTTGTAAACGTTGTTCACGCGTAAGTCTTTCCATTATGAAATGCCAAACAATACTAAACAAAAATAACATGTCAGCATGACACGATTCACACGTGATCTGTCAAAAAAGGCTATTGAAAAAAGTATCTCTACTTGGATCACCCGTTATTCGCGATAACTGATCGTTTAATTTCGCACCAAAAAGGACAAAAACAAAACCAACGTTTGTTAACAGCTCTTTTTTTCAAACTAACACTTTTCTTGGCTTTACTTATCAGAGTATTATATTCCTTTAATTCATATTTCCAATTTTATTTATATATCGCTATTTATAAAACAACCCAATGGCAAAATAATGGTACTGTAGAATGAAGCCGGGCTTCCAATGATATGCTTAACAAATGTTTTATGTTATTTAATTTATTTAAACACGCTCTTATTTCCAGAACTATATTATTTACAAACCGTTGTCACGTTTAAAATTTCAATTTCACTTGTTTGAAATCAAATACCAACAATTAAATTCGCGCACTTTTATCACTTTCCAAAATTTACTTAGGTAATTCACTCAGTCAGCACTATTCAAATCACGTTCAGGTCACAATTTAGACTCACTCGCTGGTTGTCGCTTCGTCTCTATTTATACCAATCCACATATTGATCTAGAGAGAGATGGCATATTCTCGGAGATTCCTGCAGTTTATTGATTTTTCGAAAAGTAGTTTCGACAGATACCACTATTCCTGTCATTCATTCCAGTGGGCGCATCCAGTACCACTAATGAACACTAAATGGATCTGTTTGATTTTCACACATCAGGGTAGTTTTGTACACTACAATCCGAAATTATAACAGTACGTTGGTGGATGCCAAAATTCAGCCCATACTGTAGCACCACTTAAATGACAAAGTCAGCTGCTTGCTTAATCATACCGGTGTATGAGTTTTCGTCTTTTCGCCCTCAATCAGATATAAAGAAAGTAAAGAGATACTGAACTTCTACCTCTCTCACCATGAATCCCCGCAAGAGTTGGTTGTTTTTGTTGTAATAACGCCATCCTGTCGGTCCAATTTCGCACCACTTTTTCGAAAATAAAAATACAAATACAAATTTTTGGCGCAACAGGCTCGTTACCAGGACCGAGCTTTCTCACAACCATTCATGTGTGCTTGTGTAAGTTATGGATCGTTACTAACCCATACTTGGATTGTTGGTGACTGTACTGCTGGCATTGCAAACGGTAATGCATTATTGTCACATTACAGCTTGTCAACAAACTTTCGCATCTCTCCTCGTCTAGCATCTCTTTACCTTCTGCTAAACACTTGGATGCAGGCTGTTATCTGATTGTGCGATTAGAAGGTTAAGCTTAGTCAGTCGCTACTCAGCAGTGGTCGACGGTTGACCATAAATTCTCATAGAGAAAATGGAATATTTGAAGGTTACAATTAATAAAACTATTTAATTAAACAACTTTGATGTTTGTGTTTCAATCAAAATAATTGGCGCCCAACTTCCATATAGTGACGCGATAAAAACATTTATATTAATAATTAATAGGCGTTGCTGATAGCACGAACTCATTTATAATAAGTGTAATCGACATAAATCGAGTGAATCGAAACACAAACAAAAGTGAAATCGTTTAAATCAAAACAACAGCATCAAGACAGTACTCGTAATAAATCGAGCAAATGAAAAACCGTAATCGATATAAATCGAGTAATCAAAAAAAAGTGTAGTCGACATAAATCGCGAAAATTAAACAATGTTAAACTAACGTTTTAAACGATTAGTAAACAACAAATTGTGAAGTGAAAAAAAAAGAAAAAAATACAAATTGAACTTCGTCTTATCATTTCTACGATCATCAGCGATTGGAGTGAAGGAAGTAAAAACTACCTGAGCGAAGAGGAGCAAAATATTGTAGTATTAGACTGTAGTACATATAGCTAGATAAGTATCATCTCATTTTGAAATTACTGTTTTCTTTAGATAATTATTAATCATTAAATTCATTTGATGTTATGTTAGTTTTTTTGAATTGAATTGAAAATCTTAAATGGAACAAAAATTACAAATTAAATAGCAATTGAATATTACCATTTTGTATCAATCTGTATAGAATTTTGCTAATCATTTAAAGATTGAGTCTTCAAATTTATTTGTTTTGAATAATTCAAATTAAAAACAGTATAAGACGCAAGGATAAAAAGTTATACAGTATAATATTGTTTTGTTACTGAGTAAATAATGGACGCAGAGCAGATAAAGATGATAGTTACCGCGGCGGTTCAAGCTGCAACCCAGCAAACACAGCAATCGTTCGGAAACACAATAAATAAACTAACAAATCGTCTAAAGGCATTAGAGACACCTACGGTTGTTGAGGAATATCGACCTGTTACAATAGAACCCGGTAAAATCTGCGATGAGTCATTGGATTTAATAAAATCTTTGCCCGAATTTAGTGGAGAGCAAATTAGGTACATTTCATGGCGTCAAGCTGCTTTTGCTGCTTACAAATTGTTCGAATTACACGAGGGAAGTTCAAGACACTATCAGGCAGTAGCTATTATGAGAAATAAAATTGTTGGTTCTGCGGATCAGGTTTTATCCTCGTTCAACACAGTTCTCAACTTTAAAGCAATAATAGCAAGATTAGACTTTACTTATTCCGATAAGAGACCTATTTATCTAATAGAGCAGGAAATGTCCACTCTACGTCAAGGGAGATTGTCAATTGTTGAATTTTACGACGAAGTTGAGAAAAAGTTAACACTTATAATTAATAAAACAATAATGCTTCATGAGGGGAATAAAAGCCTTATTGAATCATTTTCTCTAAAATATCGGCAAGACGCACTAAGAATTTTCATTTCTGGTTTACAGAAACCTATGTGCGACATTTTATTCTCTTCTCGACCCAATGATATGCCAGGTGCACTTGCTCTTGCACAGGAGCTTGAAGCAAATCAAGCAAGGTATAATTTTGCAAATTCTTTCCTGAGTGCCAACGACCGTTTGAAAAAATACCCAACTAGCCAATATTTCAATAACAATCAATATAACCCAAATAATTCACCCCACTACCGACAAATCCCTGTAAACCAAATACGACATAAGCCAACTCCAATGGAAATAGATCAATCACTTTCACAATATAGAAATCCAACTAGTTTTAAAATTCCTGTACAAAATCCCAATAGTTTCCACACACCAATGACATCGAACCCCAATAATATTCAGCAATCGTTGCAACATCCCAATCAATTACAAAAACACAATCAAACCGTCAATAATCCCCAAGGTTATTTTAATAGTTCCACCCCACTGAAAAGACTTCGAGATTCTGACCGCCAAACACTTCCTAAGCAGCAGAGAATAAACCATTTCAATCATACTTCATTTATGCCAGACACTTCTTTAGAAAATCCTTGCGAATATTACCACACAAACCAAGGTTATAGCCACCCAGAGGGACAGAAAGAAGAGCAATATGTTGACGAATATAATAATGCCGAATATGGGCAGGCAAGATTTAATGACATTCCGGAGACTTTTGATGAAATCAATTTTTTAAGGGGAAAGTCCCTCCTGCCGTACGTTAGTCGAACCTTGGCAGGAAAGGAAATAAAGTTTCTAGTCGACACAGGTGCCGCTAAAAATTATGTCAAAAATCTAAGCGCTCTAAAGGCCATTAAGCCAATTAACAAGCCATTTTCTGTGAAGTCAATACACGGAACAAACGTGGTAACAACTAAGTGCATTATTAATTTATTCAACAGAAATGCTACATTCTTTTTACTTCCAAATTTAAAAACTTTTGATGGCATTATAGGCTTTGATTTTTTAAAAGATATAGGCGCGAAATTAAATTTGGAAAAAGGAGTTATTACTTATAATGAAGGAGAGGAAAAATTATTTTATTTTTATTGTGCTGACGTTAACCACACATCCTTAGAAAAGGAAATTATACCTTCAGGACTAAATGAACAGCTTAATGCACTGATGACACGACACAGTAAAGTGTTCGCAAATCCAAACGAGGCACTTCCTTTTAATACGAACGTCATTGCCACAATTAGGACGATTGACAACGATCCGGTATATTCTAAGCCCTACCAATATCCCATATCCGCAGCTGATTTTGTATCAAATGAAATAGCTAATTTACTCCAAAATGGAATAATAAAGTCTTCAAGATCTCCCTATAATAATCCAATATGGATTGTTGACAAAAAAGGTATTGATGAAACGGGAAAAAGAAAAATGCGTCTAGTCATAGACTTTCGTAAACTGAACTCTAAGACGATAAGTGACAAATACCCAATTCCAGATACAAGTGTTATTCTCGCCAATCTTGGAAACGCTTCCGTCTTTACAACACTTGATTTAAAATCTGGGTTTCATCAAATAAATTTGTCTGAACGGGATAGGGAAAAGACTGCATTTTCAATCAACAATGGAAAGTATGAATTCTGCAGACTTCCATTTGGGTTAAAAAATGCGCCCAGCATTTTCCAACGGGCAATAGATGATGTTCTTAGGGAGGAAATTGGTAGATGCTGTTACGTTTACATCGATGATGTCATCATTTATTCAACAACAAAGGAAAAACACTTAGAAGACGTAGACAGAGTATTACAACTGCTTTTTAATGCTAATATGCGGGTAGAGCCAGCAAAATCAAAATTTTTTAAACAAGAATTGGAGTTTTTGGGCTTTGTTGTGTCTAATAAGGGAGTGAAAACCTGCCCTGATAAGGTAAAGGATATTGTGGGATACGAAGTTCCATTGACCTTGCGCAGCTTACGATCCTTTCTGGGTTTATCAGGATATTATAGGCGCTTCATTAGGGATTACGCTCACATTGCAAAACCTTTGACGAAGTACCTAAGGGGCGATAATGGCAACGTTGGTACAAAAAAATCTAAAAGTATTAAAATCGATTTCGACGAAGAAGCAATTGATGCATTTAATAGAATTAAACAAATACTGGCATCGGAAGATGTTTTGCTGCTTTACCCGGATTATGAAAAACCATTTGACCTCACGACCGATGCTTCATCATATGCGCTTGGCGCTGTCCTCTCTCAAGAAGGTAGGCCAATTACTATGATTTCGCGTACGTTATCTTCTACCGAAGAAAACTACGCTACAAATGAGCGAGAACTTTTAGCCATAGTGTGGGCGCTACAGAAGCTTAGAAACTATTTATATGGAGTTAATCGGTTAAATATTTATACAGACCACCAGCCGTTAACCTTTGCTATTTCGGACAAAAATCCAAACGCAAAAATGAAAAGATGGAGATCATTTATAGAGGAGTTTTCCCCAACATTTTTTTATAAGCCAGGCAAAGAGAATTTCGTTGCTGACGCTTTGTCTCGCCAACATATAAATGCAATAGAGCAATCTGTAGATGCATATTCTACCTTAGTTAATAGTGAGTCATCACTAACTGAAACAATACCTAGCGTTCAAAATCCTTTAAACTGCTTTAAAAATCAATTAATTCTTAGACAAGGAGCCGAGCTTGTAAAGACAACTAAGATTATTTTTCGAACGCAGATACGTCACACACTTACCTTTGTTGAAATAAGTAATATTTTCTTGGTTTTGAAAGATATTATAAACCCCAATGTTGTCAACGCAATATTTTGCGATTTACCAATACTAGCCCAAATTCAGGACAAACTTATTACCACCTATCCCTCGGTAAAGTTTTGTCACACTGCACGATTTGTTACTGATATTTTCAATCCTAATGATCAAATAGAAATCCTTGCGACCGAACATAGCAGAGCCCATCGGTCTTCCCGAGAAAATACACAGCAGGTTTTGAAGGACTATTATTTTCCAGATATCAGAAAAAGATTGAAAGAAATAGTATCACGTTGTAAAATTTGTCTCGAAGCCAAGTACCAAAGACATCCACCTAAGCCTAAAATTGGTAAAACAACTATACCACGACATCCGGGAGAGGTTCTTCATATAGACATTTATTCAACCTCGGGTGCTCATTTTCTGACGTGTGTGGATAAATTCTCCAAATTTGCCGTTGTAAAAGCCATTAAATCCCGAGCCATATTAGACATCAAAGAGCCACTTTTGGAAACGCTTAATTTTTTTAAAAACACTAAAACAGTGGTGTGCGATAATGAAAAATCGTTTACCTCAGAAACAATAAGATCATTGCTTAGGGATAATTTTAATATATCTATCTTTACAACACCACCTTTCCACAGTGTAACCAATGGACAGGTGGAAAGGTTTCACAGTACTCTTTCTGAAATTGCAAGATGTATTAAGCTTGAGAAGGACATTGGTAATATTGCTGAACTCCTTTTACTTGCTACAGCTAAGTACAATAGGACGATTCATTCAGTCACAAATCATAGACCAATTGATATTATCCATTCGATTTCGTCTGCGTTAAGAGATGAAATCATTGAAAGGATAATTAGAAACCAAAAAATGTTCCTTGGATATCATAATAAGGATAGACAAACACGAATGTTTGTTCCTGGAGAAAGAGTATTTGTTAGAACAAACAAACGTATAGGTAATAAATTTAGTAAACTCTTTATCGAAAAAATTGTTCAAAAAGATTTAGGGACAGCGGTTTTGATTGATAACAGGAAGGTTCACAAAAGTAACCTTAGGTGAATCTACTGACTACGAACTATGTTGCTATCTAAAATTGGTTCAATAATATAAACCGATTAACATAAACCCTGTGGATGTTATTTTCCCAATAATTTAACTAACATGTTATAATCAATGGTTGTAAAAGCATCAGTTATTGTATTGTTGATTTTTTTTGTGTTGTTGAAGACTGTTGAAATCTGTTAAAATTGCTGAAAATGATTTACAAAAATTAATTAATAATTAAATAATTCTATTTTTTTTTTCTAAGGCAGTATTTTAAATTATTATAATTTAATGTTTATCGAAATATTATAAAAAAATTGAATAAATCATTGAAATAAGTCTATTAAGAATAAAGCAATTGTTTTGCTAAAATTTATAAAATTAATTAAATTGAAATATGTAAATATTTGGATTAGCATTAACTAAAAATGAATGAATAATTTTGTTAACATTATTTTAAGTATCTTGTATTACAAACTATGTAAAAATGAAGGCGTGGACGTCCTTACTTGAAGGAGGGATAGTTATGGATCGTTACTAACCCATACTTGGATTGTTGGTGACTGTACTGCTGGCATTGCAAACGGTAATGCATTATTGTCACATTACAGCTTGTCAACAAACTTTCGCATCTCTCCTCGTCTAGCATCTCTTTACCTTCTGCTAAACACTTGGATGCAGGCTGTTATCTGATTGTGCGATTAGAAGGTTAAGCTTAGTCAGTCGCTACTCAGCAGTGGTCGACGGTTGACCATAAATTCTCATAGAGAAAATGGAATATTTGAAGGTTACAATTAATAAAACTATTTAATTAAACAACTTTGATGTTTGTGTTTCAATCAAAATAATTTGTACTTTTTGCACGATGGTGGGACCTCCTGTTTTATGCCGGCTACGAAAGGCGAATTTGAGATACGCTTTTCTTGACAATTGATACTATTCGGATGATTTGTCATATCATCACGAGGACGAGGGTCAGTGAAAAGTCATTTAGGTGTAGCTACGGCTGGCAATCGAACCCAGACCTTTTGCGCTACAGTTCATCGCACTAACCATCGCACCGCTGAGCATATCCATACTTATTTCGTCATAGTCATAGTGCGTCGAATGTTGGATTCTAATTCCAAGTGATTAATCGTTGCCGATACCCCCACAAAAAGTAGTCCAAAGGTGTCAAATCACATGAACGTAGTGGCCAATCCACAGGTCCATTTCTTGAGATGATTCAGTCACCAAATGTTTGGCTCAACAAAGTTATGGTTGCAACCGCTGTATGGCATGTTGCTCCGTCTGCTTGGAACCATTCTTCATCCAAATAACTTCCAATGAAATAAGGAATAAACAAATCAGGAAGCATTCCGATGGCATATAAACCACACCAAACAGTGATTTTTTCGCGATGCTATGGAGTCTCAAGAGTCTCAGGAGGATTGTGCTTACTCCAAAAGTTACAATTCTGCTTGTTTACATACCCGTCAAGCCAGAAAAGAGCCTCGTCGCTGAAGATGATTTGGCGACACAAATCTGGTTCAACTTCCAGTTGATTCTCAGACCATTCACCAGCCACATGACGCAACAGATGGACCGCTGGTTCTAATTCGTGCACCAGTTGGAACTCATGTGGACATAGGTCAACGTCTTTCCTCAATATTTTCAATGGAACTCATGTGGATATAGGTCAAGGTCTCTCCACAATATTTTCAAATTTTGGACCGGCTGAGACTAAGTTGCTGAGAACGGTGTCGAATATACGAATTCGGGTCCTCTGTCACACTCACGACTACAGCGTCGATTTCTTCTTCTGTACGTATGCAAGCCACGGGCTCGATTTGGATAAATATTACGAAAAAAGTATTAGCTGCTCAGTTGGACGATTATGCGCACCGTAAACTTGACGAAGTGCTCTATAAGCTTGGCGAACAGAGCGCGAATTTTTGAAACAAATTTACATGATTTACAAACGTTGTTCTGGTGTGAATCATTCCATGGTTATTTGCCAAGGAATACTACAAAAAAGTTAGTATGACAGCTAGTTTGACAGTTATCCCTATCGGAAGTTCTATACCTCTACAAAAATATCCTGTAGGTTGTCCTTTTTAAATAAACAAAAATGTCGAAATCATCTGGCTAACAATAAAAATATTTTTTTGCTTTAATTTCCTTATAGCTCTCAAGGACACAATAGACCTTCTCAGTGCCAATGACTTCACATGCAAGGGCTATGTGGTGGATATCTCTAATCGCGAAGAGGTCTATGAACGTGCCGCACAGCTGAAAGAAGAAATCGGCCAAGTCGAAGTACTTGTCAACAATGCCGCTGTGGTTTGTTGCAAACCATTTTGGGAACTTCCTGATCGTATGATCCAACACACCTTCAACATCAATATCATCTCGAACTACTGGACGGTGAAGGCGTTCCTACCCGAAATGATGAAAAACAATCGTGGTCACATAGTGACAGTAAGTTCGATGACCGGAATGTTGGGTACGTACGGTTGCTGTGACTACAGTGCGACAAAGTTCGCATGCAATGGCTTCCACGAAAGCCTGCACACGGAATTACGCACGCATGGTTATGATAATATTGGCATGACACTTGTATGTCCTTATTACATAAATACCGGCATGTTTGATGGAGTTAAGCCACGAGCAATCCCCATGTTGGAGCCACAATATGTTGCCGATGAAATTACCAATGCAATGAGAAGGAATATCAATTGGTGTGTCCTGCCTGCACATGGAAGGATTTTGACAGCATTGAAATGGTAACTTTAAAATTGGAAATGACATTTCGAATGTGGCTGCTAACTGTCATGTTTTTCTTCCATTTAGCATTTTACCATCGAAAATGAGCTGGGAGTTGATGTCACGTGTCATTCGCTGTCCCGAATCCATGATGATGTTTAAAGGAAGAGGCAAAGTTGCTGCTGGCTGAGAAGTATACAACCAACAGATAGATTTAAGTTTTTTATCTTCTCATCAGATTTGTTTTGTCTGCAGAAGATTTCTCATAAATTTTATTTGTTTTTTTTTTAATTTTAAAGACTGTTGTTACCAGGGATGGCCTTGGAGTAGGAAATTAGTTTTATTTACAAAAATTTAACAAATATAATTTGCATGGGTTTTATTTTAAATTAATAATACAAAAATGACTGTTAAATAACATGTAGGTATGATAAAACCGCATAAATAAATTGGAATTTTTAGATTTGTGTTAATAATTGATTTTGCAAATTAAATGTCTGGAAAACCTGTGATTTTCGGCTTAGACACTTTTGCAAGCGATTTCTTTGGTGAATTTTCAGCATGATAAAATATTTCTTTCGATGATATCAAAATGTTATTACATACCAAGTCTTCATAGCTAACAACCCTGTAAATTCGATGCAGCAATACGTGGGGGCGTCTTCAGTAGACTTCAAACACATAGAATTCCTTCTCTTTTCTTTAAGTGGAGCTACATTCTGGAACATATCCACATCAAAGAAGCCTGGACACTTAGCACGGTCTTTAGCTTACTGCGAGCGCCTCATGTAGAAACGTCTACTGCGTCTGACGTCTGTCTGAAAATCAAAGACTTTTCCAACAGAAGTATTGGTGTCCATACTCTCTAAATGCCCTAAGCATCTTTTTTGACTAGGGGTTTGTCGATGTATAGCACGCATATCTTGGTTGAATCGCCGTCTCCGTAGACCGTCAACACAAACGCTACCCAAGATTTTACGAAAAATTTTTCTCTCAAAAAGACCAAGGATTTCTATATCTTCATCAGAAGGATTGTGATGATCTTGGTCTTCTATAATAGTTGGAGTGAGGGCTTCACTACAAGGTGGGCCAAAAGAGATCACCCTATTGGAAGATGTTCTTATTTTTGCAAATGGCCGCCAATAACAAATCTGTTTTGACATTTGTATACTAGACAGATGTAGAATACAAGCCTTGGAGCGATATACTCCCCAAGAACGCGGAATAATCGTGTATACTTTTTTTGCGTAAAAATTCGTCTGTAGTGTTGGCGCAGCGCGAATTCCGTCGCCAATTTCCCGGCCGTCCGACACTGACTGAGCAAACACTGCGCCGTTTGGCCACCAACCTTGAAGAGTATGGGGCCACAAGGGAAACTCCGGCAACGTCTCGTGTGGTCCCATACTCTTCAAGGTTGGTGGTCAAACATTTTGCCACCTCTGGCCGAAGATGTCGAGCTGTCGCCGGAAACATCGACCAGACGCCGTGCCTCGTCATCAGCCGGTCGTCCCTAAAGGCGAATTTTGGTCAAAAACTTGCGTATGTTCCCGTTCAAAGTCCAGTCCGTGCATCAGCTGCTGCCTGTCGATCTCCAAACGCGTGTAACTTACGCCCAAGCCGTCCTCTATCTCGAGGACGAAGTGGACGATTTTTCGACCAAAATCATAATGAGCGATGAGGTTCATTTCCACCTCAGCGGGTACGTGAACAAGCAAAACTATCGCTTCTGGGGCACCGAAAATCCACGAGTAATGCATTAGGAGCCATTACACCGGTTACTGTTTGGTGCGCCGTTCACGCTGGAGGAGTCAGCGGGCTATTTTTTTTTCGAGAACGCCACTGGTCAATTGACAACAGTGAACGGTACGCTCTATAGGGCGATGTAAACATAGTTTTTTTGCCGCAGTTGGACGAATTAGGACTGGAGAACATGTGCTTTCAACAGGACGGAGCATCGGCACACAGTGCGCGAGCCATTTAAAAAAAAATGAGAGCCAAACAACATCGGATGACTTCTTTTGGCCCGCCTTGTGAAGGGTGTCTAAATTTCAAGGGCCGATGTTCATTTTGAATGAATCACAAATTATTTAGGAAATTATTGTCATTTCTTTCTATTATTATTGTTGAACATGCCCATATATGGTGTAAAGCAATATTATAATTGTGTTGCCGAAAACATGACCATATATGAGCATGATGCAAAAGTCTCATTGATTCGCTAATGACAGAAAGGGACAGCAGTATATAAATTTAAGTTAACGGGATCCTTCCAGAAATATTCTGTACTGTATGTATGCTCTGATGAGAGTCGTTTTTTAGTTAGTTGCTTTTAGACGACGAGTTTGTGCGCATCGAAAAGAAATAAAATTAAAGGTTTCTTATTAAATTGAACACCACGTGTTTTTTTAATTAACATTCGGAAGTATTGTTGTTTCAATTAAAATAAAATAATAGGTTATTGGCCCAGTCACAACCAATTTAAAAAAAAAAAAAAAAAAAAAAAAAAAATTGTGCTTTGGTCTTCGGACAATAAAACTTTAATAAGTAACGTTTAACAACCGTGTCTTAAATATCTTTTAAATAAAAAGTGAAACAAACAATACATCAAAAATAACGTTGTGAAGATAAGCTGAAATGAATAATAATTAAATAATAAAAAGCAAGATTCAATTTCACAAGAACCAATCATAACCTGCACGCAAAATTTATATATATGCATGTGTGTGTGTGTGTGGTTGCAGAAAACTTGCCAGCTTGAGAAGGAAATAGACAAATAGCGTAAAAAAAAAAAAAAAAAAAAGAGGGAAAAAGAATAAAATGGAAAATAAGAAACGCAATATTAGGCCTTTCGACGGAGAGAAATATTCGATCTGGAAGTTTCGTGTTAGGGCTCTGTTAGAAGAAAATGATTTGTTAGAAGTTATAGATAATGAAGTTACCGAAGCGACAGTGGTATGGAAAAAGAAGGAAAGAAATGCAAAAAGCATTATAATTGAATATTTAAATGATTCCTTTCTGGTTTTCGCTAACTCTGAGAAAAGTGCCAAGCAAATTTTTAATGATTTAGATGCTGTGTATGAGCGTAAGAGCTTAGCATCACAACTTTCTTTACGAAAGCAACTGCTGGCACTGAAGCTGAAGGGTGACACTTCACTAGTTAATCATTTTACTTTATTCGATGACTTAGTTACAGATCTAGTAGCATCAGGAGCAAAGTTAGACGAAATGGACAAGGTATCTCACCTTCTTCTATCTCTTCCTTCATGTTATGACGGAGTAATAACAGCAATAGAGACTTTGTCGGAAAGTAACCTGACATTGGCATTTGTGAAAACCCGTCTTCTTGACCATGAAATTAAGCTGAAAAGTGTCAGTAGGGATACAAGTGCCAAAGTGTTGCAGGCTGTGCGTCATAATGATCAGAAGGAAAATAAAGTGAAAATTAATTACAAGAACAACAAGAAGGTTTTCAAAAATAAATTTAAATCAAAAGCAAAATGCTTTCATTGTGGTAAACAAGGGCATTATAAGAAAGATTGTTTTATTTTCAAAAGAAGCATAGCTAATCAAAGTGCAGGTAATCAGAATGCAGGAAAAGAAAAACAGGTTCAAATAGCGACAACTCAGTCAGATCAGGGTTTTGCATTCATGATGAGGAAAGTGATAAATAGAGAACAGGAAAGCGAGGCATTGTTTATCTTAGATTCAGGAGCTTCCGATCACATTATAAATGATGCCGTATTGTTTTCTGATTTCGTCAATTTGGAAAGTCCTGTAAAAATTGCCATTGCGAAACGTGGCGAATGTATTCATGCCACTGCCAAAGGAATCGTTCAACTCAGTTGCTCTGGTAATGATATCACACTGGAGGATGTGCTATTCAGCAAGGATATTCCACACAATCTTTTATCAGTGAAGAAGATGCAGGACGCCGGGATGACCATACAATTTGATTCAGGAGGTGTGAAAGTCACTAAAAATGGTCGGTTGGTATTTAATGGAGCATGTGAGTATAACGTTCCAATTATTAAATTCGAAATAAATCATAGAGCATATGTATCAAAGGTTTCCAATAGTGCAGAGTATCGCTTGTGGCACGAAAGATTAGGACATATTAGTGTTGGAAAATTTTTAGAAATTAAGCGCAAACAATTGTTTGATGATATTAATCTGTTAAATAATGTAGAGCTGAACAATGAATTGTGCGAGGCTTGCATAAACGGAAAACAATCCCGACTTAAATTTGAAAAGTTCAAAAATAAAGACTATATCAAAAGACCTTTGTTTGTAGTCCACTCTGATGTTTGTGGACCGATAACTCCTTCTACAATTGATAGCAAAAACTATTATATAGTTTTTATCGATCAATATACACATTACTGTGTAACCTACTTAGTAACTTACAAGTCCGATGTATTTTCTGTTTTTAGGGATTTTGTTGCTAAAGCTGAAGCTCACTTCAATGTAAAAGTAGTAAATCTCTATATAGACAATGGAAGAGAATATTTATCTAATGAGATGCGTGAGTTTTGTATAGAAAAAGGCATCAGCTATCATTTGACGGTACCTCACACTCCACAACAAAATGGTGTATCTGAGCGAATGATCAGAACAATAACTGAGAAGGCTCGGTCAATGATTAATGGGGCTAAATTGAATAAAAGTTTTTGGGGTGAGGCTGTTTTAACAGCAACCTACTTAATAAATAGATGCCCAAGTAGATCATTGCTAAATGTGAAGAAAACACCTTACGAAATGTGGCATAATAAGAAGCCTGTTTTAAAATATCTTAAGATATTTGGTTCAACAGTATATGTTCTAAATAAAGTTCGAAAACGAAAGTTTGATGAAAAATCGACTAAATGTATACTCGTTGGGTATGAATCAAATGGGTACAAGTTGTGGAATATGGAATCGAGGAAATTTTTGATAGCTAGAGATGTTGTGGTGGATGAAATGAACATGTTAAATTCTAGGACTGTGGATGACTGTGCAAAACAGTCAGAAGAATCTGAGTTCCAAGTTGATGGTATGGAACAGGTTGAAGATCCTTATTTGCAAAATGAAAATGAAGGGCAAGATGTTGATTTTCTGGATTCTATTGCTGAAAATAAGGAATCTGTTTTTCCATTGAAAGATATGGAGGTTATTGAGTCTATAAATGAAAAATCTGATAATTCAGATATACAGCCTAGTGAAAATTCCACAAATCTCGAGAATGCCGATCCAGTTATGAATACTGGTGATAAATTGCATCATTCAGAAGATAATATAGAGAGTGTTGAAATCAGACGAAGTGAGAGATTAAAAGATCGACCCAAATTATCTTATAGATTATTAGAAAAGTGTTTAATGAATGCTCATACCCACTTTAATAGTATTCCAAGCACCTACGAAGAAGTCAAGGATCGAAATGATAGAGTTTATTGGCAGAAAGCAATTCAAGATGAATTAGATTCTCATTTCGCAAACGAAACATGGTCTTTGGTACAACGGCCAGATAATAAAAACATAGTCGATTGCAAATGGGTGTTTACAGTAAAACAAGATGAATTTGGTAATCTGGTAAAATATAAGGCAAGATTGGTAGCGCGTGGTTTCACGCAAGAATACTTGACTGACTATGACGAAACATTTGCACCAGTTGCCCGAATCTCTAGTTTCCGATTTATTCTAGCTCTTTCAAACCAATACAATTTAAGAATTCATCATATGGATGTAAAAACAGCGTTTTTAAATGGAGTTCTAAAAGAGGAAATTTACATGATGGTTCCCCAAGGATTGAAACATGACAAAAATACAGTCTGCAAACTTAACAAGGCAATTTATGGTCTCAAACAAGCAGCTAGATGCTGGTTTGAAGTGTTTGAAGATGTATTAAAAGAAAGTGGCTTTGTAAATCTTGGAGTTGATCGTTGTATTTATATCATAGATAAAGGTGATATTTCTAAAAACATATATGTATTGTTGTATGTCGATGATGTAGTCATAGCTACTGAAAATATCGATACAATGTCTAAGTTCAAATCATATTTGATGAACAGATTTAAAATGACCGATTTAATGGAGATTCGATACTTTATTGGAATAAGAATAGACAGAAATGAAGATAAATTATATTTAAGTCAATCAGCATACATCAAAAATGTTTTAAGAAAATTTAATATGGAGGATTGTAAACCAGTTAGTACACCACTTCCAAGCAAACTCAACTATGAAGCTTTACAATCAGAGGAATCGTGCGATGCACCATGTAGAAATCTAATTGGATGTCTTATGTACATTATGTTATGTACAAGACCGGACTTGAGTACATCAATAAGTATTCTTAGCCGGTATACCAATAATAATAATAGGGAACTGTGGCAATGCCTAAAAAGAGTTCTGAGGTACCTAAAGGGTACTGTTGATTTAAAATTAACTTTTACAAGAAAGGCTTATTGTGAAAATATTATTATTGGATATGTAGATTCTGATTGGGCAGGAAGTGAAACAGATAGAAGAAGTACAACTGGCTATCTTTTCAAAATGTTTGAGTCATGTTTAATTTGCTGGAGTTCTATGAAACAAAAATCAGTTGCTGCTTCATCTACTGAAGCAGAGTATATGGCACTGTTTGAAAGTGTAAGAGAAGCATTATGGTTGAAGTCATTAATGAAAGGAATTAAGTTTGAGTTAAATGAACCAATAATCATTTTAGAAGATAACCAGGGTTACATTAGCATAGCCAACAACCCTACTTGCCACAAGCGAACTAAGCATATAGATATCAAGTATCACTTTACTAGAGAACAAATTGAAAAGAAACTAATAACTGTTAAGTATATTTCCACAGAAATGCAGTTAGCTGATATCCTGACAAAACCACTACCAGCAGCAAGGTTTCTACATTTGAGGCAACTGTTGGGACTTTCTGAAGCGATTTAATCATCTTTATACATCATCATATCTAACATCAAATATTTACATATAATTAAGACATTGAATTTAAATTGAAAAATCTATTTTATTTTATTTTCTTATTAATTAATTTTAATCTATTTTGAAACTTGAACTTGAATTAATTATAACTTTGAAATTTGAGTTTAACATTTTTTATATACCTACTTATGAACTAAATATTAACATACATTGGTCTGGTTAGGTTTTTCCTGGTTTTCCTAACTCTGCGCAGCAAATGCTGGACCATGATAATTGTATATTCCCAGGATGCACAAACTCGTTAAGTAAGAATCACTGTAATTTTGAATTATATTTAATCCATGAGACTTTTGAGGAGGTGTGTTGAACATGCCCATATATGGTGTAAAGCAATATTATAATTGTGTTGCCGAAAACATGACCATATATGAGCATGATGCAAAAGTCTCATTGATTCGCTAATGACAGAAAGGGACAACAGTATATAAATTTAAGTTAACGGGATCCTTCCAGAAATATTCTGTACTGTATGTATGCTCTGATGAGAGTCGTTTTTTAGTTAGTTGCTTTTAGACGACGAGTTTGTGCGCATCAAAAAGAAATAAAATTAAAGGTTTCTTATTAAATTGAACACCACGTGTTTTTTTAATTAACATTCGGAAGTATTGTTGTTTCAATTAAAATAAAATAATAATTATAATATTGGTATGGTTCAATTATGTATGGAACAAAATATCGGCCAAATGGCCGCCGCAACCTCGGCTGCACACCTCCATCCAATGGTCGAAATTTTCACTGACGTTGAGGCATAATTGAGGTTCTATGCCGTTAATGCACCGAATTATCTTATCCTTCAGCTCTTGAATCGTTGCTGGCTTATCGACGTACACCTTTTCTTTCAAATAACCCCAAAGAAAGAAGTCCAACGGTGTCAAATCATAAGATCTTGGCGGCAAATTGACATCGCCAATTGCTACGTGAGATAACACGGCCATTGAATTTGTCGCACAACAGAGCCATTCTTTCGTTGGCTGAATGGCAAGTGGTACCGTCCTGTTGAAACCACATATCGTCCACATCCATATCTTCCATCTTGGGTCTTAAAAAGTTCGTTATCATCTTACGATAGTAAACACTATTCACAGTAACTGCCTGATCGGCCTCATATTGGAAAAAATACGGCCTGATGATGCCGCCAGCCCATAAACCTCAACAAACATGGTCAAGAGGCGTTAGTTCTTAAGTCAATTGCACCTTGTAAGCATGTAAGTGCAAGTCTTTATGCATAATGTTCATCAACGAAGAGCGTGAGAGGTGCAATTGTTAGGCACGACGACGAGTTGAAGTAGACGGCTCTTCAGCCACACTATTGCGAACAGCAGCAATATTTTCTGCAGTACGAGCTGTACGAGCATGCGCTGGTGTTTCCACTTCACATCCTTTACAGGCCCGGTTTGCTCAATGTTTTGCACGATTTTTTCGATTGTACGTACCTTTGGACGATTAAATTGACCGAAGAAATCACTATCTGCACGATATGCATTTTGATTTGAACGCCCATTTGCATTATAAGCCTGTATAACTTTAGCGCGTTGCTCGATTATGTATCTTTCCATGGTTCAAATTAATTTAGTCTGCAATTGAGGTGTGGTTCACATTCAACATCGGCCCTTAAAATTTAACCACCCGTTATATTGATCAATGATGACATTCTGTCCAATTCGCTGATGCCTTTCGAGTTGACAGAATATACCTTCATTTACTGGGTAAGTCGATTTTGATGCTTCCCTCTGTATAACAGGAAACGTGATCAGTCCGATCAATGATGTCAATATCGTCAGTGTATGCTAAAAGTCGCAACGATTTAAGGAAGATTGTGCCTCTGGTGTTGGCTCGAGAGTTTTGCACAATCTTCTCAAGAATCATATTTAAGAAGTCACATGACAGCGCATCGCCTTGCCTAAATTCTTTCTTGGTATCGAATGTGTCGGTGAGGTCGTTTCCAACCCTGATGGAGCAGCGAGAGTTGTCCAGCGTCATCCTACACAAACGGACGAGTTTGTGCGGTATACCAAAACTAGACATGGCTCTGTATAGTTCGTCTCTAGAAATGCTGTCGTATGTGGCTTTGAAATTGATGAAAAGGTGGCGGGTATCAATTTGGAATTGTAGGATTTTTTTCCAGATCTGCCGAAGTGTGAAGATTTGAACTTTCCTAGCCTAAAACCACATTGATAGTAGCCGATCGCATTATTGGCAAATGGTTTCAGCCTTTACATATTATGGCAGAAAGGATCTTGTAGGCGATGTTGAGGAAAGTTATGCGCCTGTAGTTGGCGCAGACCAGGGGTATTTTTTGTGGATCGGGCAAACGATGCTGACGTTCCATTCTTCATTCATATTTTTATGCTGCAAATTTCTTGACGCGATTTTAGCATCGTACTTCGCAGCTTGTCCCGCGCGTCACGGTGGTATAAAACCGGGATACAGTTACTCTCCTTTACTAATCCTAACGAGTCTATATACATGAATGCCTCTGGTGGAATAAAGCCCGACATTAGCGTACTCTCCATGTATACGTCAATGGGGTTATAAGCCCTGAAGATCAAGCTATTGTCGCTAGCCATCGCCCTTTCTCACTAAAGATATAGACATTGATGGTTGGGTGTTGTAGAACGAGGGTAGACTCTAATTGACCTTAACTTGGCAATGCCCAGTGGTTGTAACTCTGACTACACATCAAGTGCTTATTTTTACCACCAAGTGGTAACCGTCGGGTACTGGTCTCATCCAATAGGATTTGACTTGCTAAACGAACACTATAAACAGCCAGGTCAGAATGGCACGGAATGAATACCCGGTCTACTGCCCAGGCAAACCTAGACAAGCTGCTTCGACATATTCGGGTTAGTCAGGCCCCCTTTTTTTTTTTTTATAATTTACACGTACTCAAGGGGTTATGAATACCCTTTTATATGTTACCATAGTACGAGCGTTAGAGAAGGGGAAGAAAGAGAGAGAGGATAGGAAAGATTTTGGATGGACTTAAACTCCATGGGTGGTGTCCGAACTAGCTTCGGGGAGTCACTTTTTCTCGTGTTCGTTAAATTTGAAGAAATTCAAGATGGTGTGCATACTTTTAGGTATTACACCGACCTTTTATTTCTTTTAAATAAAAGTGAAATGGATTTTGGTTGGGATTGAACGCGCAACCTTCCACTCAACAGACGAACACATTACCACTACACCGCGGCCACCCACCCTTGAACAGATATAGTGGCGGATAAACCGAAAGGCCATCGGCAGCGCTCAGTCCCGTAGTGGAGTATCTATCTAATAAATTGGAACTAGCCCTCCAGGTTTGGGGTTGTGCTTTGGGCTAACTACCCAACCATGGAAAACAAATTATATTACGAAGCAACCAATAGCCTCGGAAAAGACTGATTGTCAACGACCCGTCTAAGCGAAAAAAGGACAACGACTTTCGTATCTGCACCTTGAATTTGAGAACATTAAACAGGAGAGATGCAAGAACAACTAGAGAAAGCCCTTAACTGCTACAAAGGACACAATACTGCCATCCAGGAAATACGATGGGATGGGCCGGCCAAAAAGGGGATGAAAAACTGTGACATCTACTACTGACCATGCGGATTTGTTATAAGTGGCAGACTAAGGCAAGAAGTTAGCGAACTCATTGTAACAATCCGCATCAACACCAAATCTTCTATGTCTTCTATGTGCTCAAGCCCCAACAGAGGAAAAAGATGATATAGCTAGGGAAACCTATGAGCGACTTCCAAAGTACGATCTTAAAATTGTGCTGGGAGATTTTAACGCAAAAGAAAGAAGAGAAGACATCTTTAGCAGTATTTTCGGAAAACAAAGCCTAAACGACAACACGTCTGGTAACGGACTTAGGCTAACTGACTTCGCTACGGAACGAAATGACACTATAGCCAGCACACGGTTTCCTCACCTCGATATCCATAAGGCGACATGGCGGCCTCCAGATAAACGAACGTCAACCAAATTGATCCCATAGCGATAGCCAAGAGGCACGCATCCAGTATTTAAGATGTCCGAACATGCCGAGTAGCTATCATCGACTCGGACCACTACCTTGTTGCAGCCAAGGTAAGAAGGCGGATATCCACCACTCTACAACAATCCAGAAATACTGTGATAAATTCTAATGGCGAAGGCTGCAATCGCAAAAGACCGCCAAGAACTTCGCGCAACGCGCATCCCTAAACCTTTCGATTAACACCATACCACCAGCATCGAGTGCCGAAGAACAATGGCAACGATACCCACAAGCCGCAACTGACGTGCTAGGTTTCTCGCGCCCAACCACAAGAAACCCGTGGTTTGCTGAGGAATGCCGACAGATGCTCGCAGACATGAATGAGGCCTACAAGGCTAAGGTGCAGATGAAGACGAGAGCTACCGTTGAGCTCTATAGGCAGAAAAAGAAGGGAAAAACACCGGGTTTTCAGAAAGAACAAAAAAGAGCAAGAAAAGCTCACGTCCGAGGATATAGAGAGGTGCCACTCCAGGAATGAAGTTCGAAAGTTTTGCCAAAGTGTAAAACGTCAAAGCCAAGGATACAAGGTTCGAACAGAATCCGGTCGAGATGAACAAGGAAATATCGTGAGACACAGTCGATGCTGAGGATATGGAAGAACCAATTCTGCAGGCTGTTAAACCGCGATTACGCCTGCTGTCAGGCAGAACGACCCATTCAACATTGGTAACGATAGCGAAAACTGGCAACCACCTGAACTGAGTGAAGCGTGGATAGCATTATCTAAACTCAAGCTAAATAAGGCTGCCAAAAATAAAGGCCTTCCCGCCGAGCTTTATAAAGCCGGCGGAGATGACTTGGTAAGTAACATCCACCGAATCATAAGTCAAATCTGGTCGGATGAAAGTATGCCTGAAGAATGAAACCTCGGCATCGTTTGCCCGATCCACGAAAAAGAAGACCCTCTGAGCTGCGCCAACTACAATATCCTATCTGCTGTAATATATGAACGCCGGAAACCGTTTACAAACAACCTGATCGGCCCTCAGTGTGATTTTAGACCAGGAAAGTCCACAACTGACCAAATCTTCACACTCAGGCAGATCCTGGAAAAACCAAAGAAGTCCTAATCGATACCCACCACCTATTCATCGATTTCAAGGCCGCATACGACAGCATTTTTACAGACGAACTATACAGAGCCATGTCTAGTTTTGGTATACCGCCGAAACTCTTCCGTTTGTGTAGGATGACGATGGAGAATTCTCGCTGCTCCATCAGCGTCGGAAACGACCTCGCCGCGGTGTAGTGGTAATGTGTTCGTCTGTTGAGTGGAAGGTTGCGCGTTCAATCCCAACCAAAATCCATTTTACTTTATTTAAAAAGAAATAAAAGGTCGGTGTAATGCCTACAAGTATGCACACCATCTTGAATTTCTTCAAATTCAACGAACACGAGAAAAAGTGACTCCCCGAAGCTAGTTCGGACACCACCCATGGAGTTTAAGTCTCCACTACATCCAAAATCTTTACTATCCTCTGTCTCTTTCTTCCCCTTCTCTAACGCTCGTACTATGGTAACATATAAAAGGGTATTCATAACCCCTTGAGTACGTGTAAATTATAAAAAAAAAAAAAAAAAAAAAAAAAAAAAACATGCGATACCAAAAAAGGATTTAGGCAAGGCGATGCGCTGTCATGTGACTTCTTCAATCTGATTCTTGAGAGGATTGTGCAAAACTCACAACTACAACCAACGTGATGTCATAGCCACGTTTGCTAGTATAGAGAAGGAAGTGACAAAAATGGGTTTAGAAGTAAATGAGGGCAAGACGAAGTATATTCTGTTAACACGAAAGGGCACACAACATCGACGAATTGGACAGAACGTCACCATCGACAGATATAACTTTGAGGTAGTACGGGACTTCATCTATCTCGGCTCCGCTAGTAACTCTGACAACAACATCTCGTCAGAAATTTAACGAAGAATTACTCTTGCCAACCGCTGTTTCTTCGGGCTAAGAAGGAAATTCAGTAGTAAAGCCCTCACTCGAACAACTAAGGAGATCTTATATAAGACCCTGATCATCCCAGTCCTGCTCTACGGCGCTGCAGCATGGACCGTATCAAAAGCCGATGAAGAAATCCTTGGTCGATTTGAGAGGAAAGTTCTTCGAAAAATCTTCGGTCCCGTTTGCATTGACGGGCTATGGAGACGAAGATTCAACCAAGAACTATACGAGCGGTACAGCGACATGCCCCTGGTCAAAAAACTCCGCATTGGACGTTTAAGATGGCTAGGACATGTAGAACGAATGGACACCAATACTCCGGCTCGCAGAGTATTTGATTCCCAGCCAGATGACGGACGCAGTGGAGGAAGACCTCGCCTTAAGTGGCGCGCACAAGTAGAAACCGACCTCAACCAACTTGGAGTGCGCAACTGGAGGCAGTTAGCTAAGGACCGGGCTAATTGGAGAGGCATGTTGGTTGAGAACCAGGTTCATTCCGGACTGTAGCACCACTTAGGTTAGTAAGTAAAAATATTGCTCACCTATGGTGGGCAATTACTTCGCTGAAAAACGAGAAGTTATTGCTCGGTCGGGATGAAGTTATTTCCGTTGTGATGTTATTGCCTGTTAAATTATTTCCTTGCACCTCATCATTCACATTAACCGTGTTACCCAGCGTTCTCAAAAAAAAATATAATAAGGCGCACCATACAGACCCCTTGATTGGATCTAATGCCTCTTTATGCGTGAAACGCGGATCTCAGTGCCTCAAAAGTGCAAATTTTTATTTTTTATATATATTCCCTGAAATGGAAATGAATCGTTTGAAAATGCGTTGCAAATCGTTTAATTGATGTCAATGTAGCCTCTACGACATCTTCAGATACTGCACCGATTTTTTCGCCATTCGAAGACTCTTTTGTCACGTGCTGTTGAACATTTTTCGTGACGATCAGCTAAACGCCTTAGTGTTTGCGTAGTTGGCGTAAAGCTGCCAAGAAATTTACGTTGCTCCAATATCCCTGACAAACTATTCCGTAAAAAATAGTCATGAGTACTTAAAACAACAAGCTGACAGAGGAAACTTTCGATTAAGGAGCACGTCGAACTCTTTAACGCCATCTAAGTATGTTAGCAACTTAAATGGATCTTATACCTCACCGAACCAAAACTTTTTGTGAATTATCAACCATTCAGTTTTATTTTAATACATATGCTCTTAAAAATATTTAACAACAAAAATTTATTATTCTAAGAATGCCCGGGTATAAGGTAAACCAGCGATAGTGTCAGCTTCAGATGTATTCGCACGTTCAAATCTAGCACTGTATGCCATATCAGCACCCGCAGCCTCTACAAATCCCTCTTGCTTTCGAACCATCATCTCTGCAATTGCATCACTAAGCTTAAGGCTCTCAAAAGTTACTTGAAAATCATCCAGTATATCATCTGTAATATCGGTGTTATTCAAGGCGGCCACAGCATGATGTAACATTATCTCCGACAAGCCCTCAAACTGTTCCCTCCTCAATAACTGCATAATCGACTCCTGCAATGTAAATGTGTCCACATTTATGTCGTTTGTAGAAATCCCACTAATATCAGCTGCCTTTTCGATGGCATTTTCGAAAAGTTCTAAAATGTTACACAACAACTCGGGCCTATCCAATGGGTCCGCTCTCCCCAATGACATTTGATTGATCTTTCGACGTTGACATTTTGCCAAAACAACGTCGGCCAGTAAAAGCGTTCCATTAATGTCGGTCTTCGACAAAAACCCATCACCAAGTTCAAGTATATTTGGAGTATTCGACTGAAAGCTGGAATTTCCCGGAAGACTTCCAAACGTCTTCATCCATTTAAAAGGCTGCTTGTACCACAATGGTTGCTTCACCACAGCGGATCGTTTTTTCCTCGCTTCCTTGCCTTTCCTTTCTCTCTCTTGTTCGATGGTGTTTTGTAAGACCAACATTGGCCGCAGAAACTGTAATTTCTCACCTGCCTGTAGAGCCTTTTTTAGACGAGCTTCGCCTTCGAGCTTAAGATTTTCCATGAAATCGGTGTCCGTCAGAACGTTTTTAACCAATTTCGTCGTCTCCATACAGTGGTCGCAGCGTTGGAATCCTGTTATATCATGTGGCAAGTCCTGCGTTCTCCACGTTCCCATGTAGTCTACATCCAGTGCAATATCATAATACTTACGGTGAAAGTACTCGGTGTTGAATAAATCTCGCTGACGTTCTAATGCCAATAGGGTATGAGGTTCAGCACAGTTTGTAATTTCCCATTTCGTGAGCCTCTGCTCGAACTCTTTTACTGGGTCGTAGAGCCTGAGGCGATATTTCTTACGTTCTTCCGTTTTCCTTTGTTCGTATTCTCTCATTAAAGTTTTCTTTTCGGTTTTCAACTCATCAAGTCGGTTTTTATTTGCTTCCCTTAATGCCTTATCTTTTATGCCAGCCGTACGTTGCCGAGTCAATTCGAAAGCCTCAGCTTGGACGGCTCCCAAAGCATCACTAGCCTCTCGCATAGCTGCGGTACTAAAATGAAACTCATCAAACTTTTTCGATATAAAAATCTCATCGACGAATCCACTCCGCTGAATCTCATTATGAATAGCCCGAACAATGTTCTCCTGTACAAGCCCATCGACTGTAGCATCAGATGCTGCACGTTGGACCAGAACATCATGAAGATTCTGGTCTTGATATTGTTGTCTGTTCTTATCTTTGATTCCATTTTGAATGTCTTCTATTGCATTGGCAATTTTAGTAGCCAAAGTTACATCGTCTCTCACCGCGACTGGCTTGCCCCCAACAATTCCATTGTCATCGACAACGATAGCATTTCTGAGCGTCGGATTTGTTAGATTTTCATGATCGTAAGCCAGATAAAGACCGGGTGCTTTGCTTGTAGAAAATCCTACCAATGCAATGTCACCTGCAACGACAACTGTCATCGCTGTATTGGGAACCTCATTTCTTCGCAAGCTGTTCTTCACATTGACACTGTAGGGCGGATGATCACGAAGGACTTTTCTCCGATCGACTACCTGTCCATTTTCTAGTGTGACACTATGCGTTTCGGTATCTTCGATTATTTTTTTCCACTCGCGTTTTCCCATCATTGCAACGTCCTCCATCAAATGTAGAGCTTTGGTGCTCTTGCGAAGTTCCAACTTCTTTTTGACAGCTTTAATGCTATGTCTACCAGCTACTCCAACCTGGCTGCCAAGTTGGATGGCTGTCAGCATGTTCTGATAGCTACCGACTTCGGACCAGTTTCCGAAACCATGATTTAGTACAAGTCCAAATGTGAAAGTGGTTGCTCCGATGCCTGCGGCTTTACCAAGAGTACTAGCGATATTGGTTAGTTCCTTGTTGGATTTAAAAATCTCACGAGCACTCGAATACACTGAGCGTCCAAATTCTTTTCGCATCCTAATGAAATCCGTCTTATAATTGCCATAGTTGGTCTTTGCTGTGCCAATGTTGGATTTCAAATCACTTAAACCGTTTTTGATGGCCTTGAAGCCACTCGCACCGAACATGACAAGTTCGGGAGCCGCCATCACACTCGATGTTGTTGCGAACCAAAATTGCGGATTTTTCACATCCCAGTCGGTAGCGATCCCACCCATTACGAAGAGTCCGCTACCAGCGATAACTGAACCCCCAACAAACAGGAGTTTCCCAGACGTTTGAAGGTTCTTGTAAAAGTGAAAGACATTGTTAAAGCCTGTGATCGCAGTGGCACCCATTGCGAAACCATCAAACAGTGCACTGTATGTTCGTGGAGAACTAAAATCCCAATCGCCAGGATTGAAACTGCCATTTGCTGCAGCAGCACTAAAGTATGACAACAGCACACCGAGCGATGAACTACCTATGAATCCAGCCACACCAAAGGCTGCGATCGAGGCCATGAATCCACCGGGTAGAAAGAATCCTGTCAGACCTCCCAGCGCTACCGCTATCACTGTACTCCAATTAAGTTTCCATTCCCATGGTTTGAAGCTATTGTTAGCTGCAGCACCGCTCAAATAGGCTCCAACTGCCATCGATATTAAGGACACGATCAGCAACGTGAGTCCGATTTCTCCGCTTGGATCTACCATCGAAACTGGCGAGTTACCAGCGTACTTGTACGGACTGAAGTACTGCTCCTTCGGATCAATTTGGTAGAACCTTCCAATGCTTGGATCATACAATCTCGCATGATAGTTGTACAAGCCGATTTCAGAATCCCACTCCTGGCCGGTATAGCGGTAAGGGATGTGTGATTCGCTGTCAGCGCCAAATATCCTCATAAAGTTGCCATAGGGCAGGTAATCATAAGCCGCCACAACTTCGCCATCTCGCACGATCAATCGGATGGAACCCTGGTGATCAGTAAGAACGCTATAAAACTGATCACGTCTCACAAACCCAACTATTCCATTAGCACCGTAGATGTACATTGTTACTAGCACCGATGGAGGCTGATTGGCAGCTATAAAGTTCAACTCACGTTCAACAAGAGTTCGGCCTTGATCATCGCGCAGATAATGCATTTCTTTGCGAACTTGTCCATCACGCGCTTTCAGTCTCTTCAAAACCCTTTCGCCTTTGCTGTCGTAGTAAAACTCCACTGTATTGCCATCTACCATCTGTACGCGCTGTAAGAGATTTGACACTGGGTGATAGATCATGGACTGAATACCTTTATGAAGTGCTTGGATCACATTTCCTCGTGAATCATGCTGCATTCGGAATACCTGCTCTGGTTTTGCTGAAGCAAACGCCTTATATTTAACGCCATCAACGCGATTCGTATCCGCCTCGTATTTAAGAGCATAATGATCGTATCCGGTGTTGAACATCCTGTGATTGCCGTTTGCGTCGATCTCGTACGATTCAACGTCGAACTCTGAGCGACCCAATTGTTTACCAAAATAAGTGAATAAAACACGCACGATGTCCGGTATGAATGCCTCAAAATCCTTTAAGATCTTCGTAAACTCCCCGTCAAGGGGATTGATGAAATACCGTTTCTGACGAAGCATTTCAAAAATATCAGCAGCCACTCGTTGTTCAAATGTGTCTGAATTTTTGTAGTTTCCACGCCATTTGTGGATCAAATTCTTTAACTGCATCAGGGTGATATCGCCCTGACGTTTTGAATACCTCGACGTTAGTAGCTTTCTCAATGGCCCAGCGTACGCCGCATAGTCCTGATTAACCTCTCTCAAGTCTGAAAACAATTTCGACCCAATGAAACTCTTTCGACTCTCCTTTCCCTGAGAGGTGGATGTGTTTGTGCGGTCCGGATCTTCGACGAAAAACTTTGCTGCTCTAAGAGCTCGCCATATTCGACGCGATTCATCCTTGCTTATGCGAGGGATTTCACTTGCGAACGTGTCGGGTTGGAGTGCTTGCGGCTCTTCGACGCCAACAAAATATTTTGCTTTTGTAAGGTCCTGATAAGCGCCATAGGCAAATCTGTATCCATGCTCACGCGGGAAGCCCTGGCGACCGAGGACATTCGAAACATGACGACCAGTTGTGCCGAAAGTGCATACAATAGGGAAATCGATTTCAAGGTCAGGGTAAAAAGCCTTCACCTGGCGATTCTTGCTATCCAGATATCCAGCGCCCTTTAAGGCCTTAAGACACTCTGCCGATTCCGCTGGTGATATCGAATCATTTATAAATGAGTCTGGCCTCAAGCCTAAGCCACTGGAAGCTGCAAAATGATGCCAATTTGATGAGAACTTGATTCGTGTTATCGAACCATCACCACGAATTGCACCGCCGTAGTTCGAAGATGTGAATGAGATCTCCTCGGTTTGGAAGGGACTTTTGAGCTTCGTCAAAAACCCAGGCTCATTGTATTCCCGTTCATGCTTGAATGTATACGTCGATGCTGGTTCGTACATCTCTTCAATTACCTGCCCACCTGCATTGTGGCGGAGTTTTACAAATTTACTAGCATCTTCAGGGGTTCCAATGGAATTGATGTGACCCAATCGATCAAAGCCGTAGACGACTCGAAATGGCATGCCTAAATACTTTGCTGGGTAGGTGATCTCCCGCAAGCGTCCACCCAAATAACTTTTACTGATGACTATCTTATCCGGTTTCTCATCTACATTCGGCAGGATAATACTTTTTTCCAAGGCATTGTCCTGTCCATTGGTGTACATGACCTCTGCAAAAGGCTCGTCGTTATTCATCGTTAACGATCTAAACAATCGGCCACGTAACGTTGGATCACGTTCAAAGTCTGCATAGTTGAAGAGTTGATATCGCCGTGAGTTGTTTCTGTCAAGACTTATGCTCATCAACTGATTCTTGGGTGTAGTAGGGTCCAAGAGATGACCGGTACTGATCACCCGTCCTATCCGGTCGTATGTGAAATAAACGATTGACTCCACCACCGAGGGATTCACAAACGAATAGTATATGACGAAGCGAAGCTGTTGATCATTGTCGTAAACATTTTCTTTGGCTCCAGCGTCCGGGGTAGTCTTACGCGTTGGTTTGCCATACTGGTTGTACTCCACGTGAATGCCCATTCTTCGTTGCAAACGCAGGTCATTCTCGTCGGTAGTCTGCAGTTGCAAATTCGTTTTGTGGAAACTTCCAACTTGTTCAAAGTAAAGTGGCGGCAATACCTGCAACACATTACCATCACTGTCCAGCTTATAGGTGGCGAAGAGGTCTTTACTTCCGGGAGTGTGGACAAAGTGAGCGATCTTTTTATTCGCACTATTCAGCACGGTAATGTCCTCAACTTTACCCGGCTTTAGCTCAATCTGGTAGCTTACATTCATACTCAATGGGTACCGATTCTTTATAAATAGGTTCGCCGTCGTTGAGGTGTATCGTTTGGCAAAGCTGCCAGATGTGGAAAAGTCTTTGCCGGGAAGTCCAAGCGAGGACTTTTCATTCAGCGGATTCGCATCATATTTGGTCTCAACAAAAGCATACGGATGGCCGGTGATCATTGATGCCAACCCTTCCAAAATTCCGGTTTTCCAAATTGTATTTCCAGTGTCAATACCATCGTTCGTCACAAAGTTCTGGTAATGCATCATGAGCGGTTCGAATTTAGACCGCACAATGCGCACTTCTTGAGTAGTTATGCGTTGTCTACCCAACTCGTCATATAGTCTTTCTTTGATCACAACAGAGTCAGATGTTTCTAGGGAGATCTCTTGAATCGGCTCATCAAGGCTGTTCTGATAAACCACTTTAATAGCAGGATTACTAAAGACCATCATATCCCTTATGCTGACCGCCCCTCTCATTGTGAATGTCAACGGTTTATTAAAAGCTTCTGACGTCTGATCAATATAAAGGCCACCATCGATCCAAACCATCACACGATCGTTTTCTTTCACCACCATTAGCTCGCCCTCGGAAGGAATACCATGAGTGTTACTGCTTAGCTTTAACGTTTTATTTGACAGCTCTAAACTGTTATTTATGATGATTCCCGCATGATAGTCAATCAAAGAGTAAATCAACCGAAAGCCGTATGACGTTGTAAGGATATCTTCTGTGGCTAACTGCAAAATATCACTCCTACCACCATGGTGTTCCAATTGAAACGGAGCTATCTTCCATGAGTGTGCGGTTTTTACCTTCCAACGGTACACAAACGAAAACGGTGCAAATTGTTCGTAAAAACCAATTTCCGGTTTGACATTGACAGTACATCGTGACTTTTTGGATTCCCCTGCCTTTGTGTAAACTGTCAGTTCTTCGATTTGATTCTCTTCATTTATTTTACTCACAACATCACTGTACACGTCGTATATGGTTCTTTTGATCGATCCTGTTGATTGAATGACAGCTGTGTTTAGATTTGTTGACGCGTCATAAATATACGCGCCAAAGTCAGCAATTAACGGTGCAAAACGAACATGATCAATGTCAATGGATGTTGTCTGCGTCGGGCCAACGCGAATTGCAATTTTGAGTTTCTCCCGTTCTAAGTTTTCGATTGCTGTCTTTCGGACATACTGCATATCAACTATAAGCTCCAAGTAAATCCAATCGTCTAGTCTGAATTTAACCTGACTTAACAGGGAAACAACCTCATTGTCAGATGCTGTGAGTATAATGGCTCGCAGGTATGGAGTCACTTCACCAATCCTAGGCACTGTGGCTGTATTCTGCACTCGAATCCATGTTGATGCAATATATTCGGAGTTTTGATCATTCGGTTGGAAAACTCCCTCTATTGGCTCAGTTTTTTGACGTAAGTAGTTTTTCCCTGTCAATGAGAATCCATTGCGAATGATGTTCGAAGTTTCGAAATTCCATTTATTTGTTGTACCGATGGTATTTTGTTCGTAGTCTTCGAAGCCATAGTAACCGATTGTTTCGTCCGCCAGACGGAATGGGGCACACTGTGCAATTTGTAGATTTCCAGATTTATCGTAAATTGTTGTAGCTAGAAGAAATGGATTTGGATTAGTATTGGGGAAACAAGAAATGAATCAGGGCAGGAGCTTATGCAAGTTTAAACGAAATGCATACACAGGAAAATCACGAAAAAATAGAATTATGGAACACCTTCTGTAAGTCCTTAGAGAATATCAATGGGGCTGCGAATGGTAAAATCCAAAAATCACACAGTGCTAGGCTTTTTCAAGTGGACAAACTACTATGGTACAGAGTCCAACTAAGAAAAGTTACAAATCCTAATGTTGTTACAAATCCACACTTTACCAAAATGCAGTGATCCTCTATTAAACAGCATGGAGCTTCATTTTATGGTCATGATTAAATGTACCAAACATAGCAAAGCAATGGCTAAGGACATGGCTATATTAAGCTCAGATACATACCTTCGATTAATTATCAAAGGAATTTAGGAATCTCAAGGGTAAGTCAAGCTCCTCGAGCAAAGATGGTGGCGGAATAACCGGCTGAAAAACCGTGTCCTACTGATATCTAACAAATTGCAATTAGCCCTCTAGGTTAAGGGTTGTGCTTTGGGTTAACTGCCCACTCATGAAAAATATGATTATTATCAAGCGACCAAAAGCCTTGTTAAGGACTGCGTTTATTGTTGACGACGAACATGCTAAACCTGGAATGTGAGAACATTTAACTGAAGAGGTGCAGCTGTAAGACTAGCGGAAGTACTATGCTGCTAAAAAGTAGACGTTACTACTATCCGGAAAATACAATGGGATGGACCGGGCTATAAGAGGATGGAAACTGTGACAAGAATAAAGCCTACAAGGCTAAGCTGCAAGTGAAGACGAAAGCAGCCATCGAGTTTAATAGGCAGAGAAGTAGAGAATAAAACCGACTTTTCAGAAAGAAGAGCTGTCAAGCCACATAGCCCTCGTCAAAAACCTCCGCATTGGACATTTAAGATGGATATTCCATGTTAAGCGAATAGATACCAAAACCCCGGCTCGAAAGTGCCTTCGATTCCCACCCAGGCATTCGTCGCACGCATTACAGGATGATCTAGCCTTAAGTGTAGCGCACAAGTAGGTTCATCTCGGACTGTAGCGTTACTTAGCGAGTTGAGCGTTCAATAGGCCATTGACCATAGTTGCGCTTAGCGCACTATAAACACCCCTCGGAGATCCTTATTTTCGTCATAAAACTAAAAGTATTGGAGTCGGACTAAAGGCCGAACTATAATGGTCGAACCGTTCCGTCCGACCACGTCAAGGAAATTGTTTCGTTATCTTAGTTTCGTTAAATTTCTCCCTTCCGAAGAGCGATCTCATTCGCTTTTCAAAATAAAGTTAAGCAGAAAACTTTTGCAGCAAAAAGTATTTCTAAGAAGACTAATTCTTAAGAAAACAATCCGCAATAAGTCCAAATTCTCCAAAATAAGTCTTATGTGCGTTCACCCCCCGACGGAGGAAAAAAACGACCAAGCTAAGGATTGCTTCTACGAGCTCCTTGACAAAACCTTTGATCGACTACCGAAGTACAATCGTACGGGAGAGATTAATGCAGAGGTACAAAGAGAAGACATCTTTAGCATTATTTTCGGAAAATATAGCCTAAATGACAACACGTCTGGTAACGGACCTAGGCTAATTGACTTCGCTGCGGAACGGAATGCCACTATAGCCAGCACACGGTTTCCTCATCTCGACATCCATAAGGGGATTGCGTTCTCCAGATCAAGGAACGGTCAACCAAATTGATTACATAGCGATAGACAAGAAGCAAGAATCCAGTATTTTGGATGTCCTACATCATTCCGAGGAGCTAACATCGCCTCTGACCACTACCTTGTTGCAGCCAAGGTAAGAATGCTGATATCCACCACGCCACAACAATCCAGAAATACTGTGAAAAAATTTAATGTCGAAAGACTGCAATCGCAAGAGACCACCAAAACCTTCGCGCAACGTGCATCCCTTAACCTCTCGATTAACACCATACCACCAGCATCGAATGTCGAAGAAAAATGGCAGCGATGCCAACAAGCCATTAGATCAGCCGCAACTGATGTGCTAGGTTTCTCGCGCAAGAAACAAGAACGAGGCCTACAAGGCTAAGCTGCAGGTGACGACGAGAGCTGCCGTTAAGCTATATAGGTATAGAAGAAGGGAAGAACACCGGCTTTTCAGAAAAAAGAAAAAAAAAAGAGCAAGAAAAACGCGCGATCGAGGATATAGAGAGGTGCCACTCGAATCCACACGTCAAATGCGAGGATACAAGGCTCGAACAGAATCCTGTCGAGTTGAACAAGGAAATATCATAGTTGAGACACAGTCGATGCTGAGGATATGGAAGAACCACTTTTGCAGACTGTTAAACGGCGATGACGAAAAACATTCCGCTGTCAGGCAGGACGAGCCATTCAATATTGGCAACATCAGCCAACCACCCGACCTGAGTGAAGTGAACATTGCAATATCTAAGCTGAAGCTTAATAAGGCTGCCGGAAATGAAGACCTTCCCGCTGATCTTTAAAAAGCCGGGGGAGATGACTTGGTTAGTTACATCCACCGCCTGAAGAATGAAACATCAGCATCGTTTGCCCGATCCACGAAAAAGAAGACCCTCTGAACTGCGCCAATTACATAGGCATAAGTATCCTCAACATCCCCTACAAGATCTTATCTGCCGTATCATGTGAACGCTTGAAACCGTTTGCCAACAACCTGATCGGCCCTTATCAGTGTGGTTTTAATGCTGGAAAGTCTACAACTGATCAAATCTTCACACTTCGATCCAGAAAAAAACCCACGAATTCCAATTCAATACCCACCTCCTATTCTGTGAAGGATGACTATGGGGAATTCTCGCGCTCCATAAGGGTTGGAAACGACACGTTCGATTTCAAAAAAGAATTAAGGCAAGGGGATGCGCTGTCTGTCATGTGAACTCTTTAATTTAGTACGGAACTTTGTCTACCTAGGCTCCGCTATTAACTCTGACAGCAACATCTCAACGTGGCAATTCGATTGAAGTAGCCAGTCCCCAGAGTCTTCTACTCGCCCGAATAAACACAACCTCTTCGACGTGGAAAAGAATAAAAGCACTCCAAAAAAGTGAGATCCTTGGATAACTTCGTGAGCCATAGTTGATCCATGCTCCCATAGCAGTGGCCATCTTCCTTTAGTTGTATTTCGAACTCTCGATTCCGTTGTTACTTCGGGCTAGGAGGGCAATTTTGTAGTTAAACCCTCATCCGAACAACTAAGGACTCAACGACCGGTGTTGAGGCATGAATAAAAAATCCTTGGTCGTTTTGAGAGTTAAATCTTCGGTCTCGGTTATACGAGCTGTGCAGTCTAAAAACTCCGCATTGGACGTCTATGACGGCTTTGACATGTAGAGTCTTCTATTGCCAGCCAGACTTTGGACGCAGTAAAGTGAATACTTCGCATTAGTTGCACTCATTAGTTACCTGATTTACCTCAACCAACTTGAACTTCGCAATAATAGGCAATTAGCTAGGGCGCGATCTAATTGGAGAGGCATAGTGGTTGAGGCCCAAGTACATTCCGGACTGCAGCGCCACTTAAGTAAGTAAGTAACGTTTTGTTGAATAAGGTCAGGCATTATAGTTGCATAATTTTATAGACTCCTTATAATGAGTTTATGAATAAGGTATGTAAAAAGTTTTATCGTTAGAGCCGTTTTCGATAAAATTGTGGGTAAGTGTAATTAACTTTTATATGGAAGTTACAGTAAGTTAATAAAATTTCTAAGAGTATCAAAACTGGCCTATATTTCTGACCACAAATACTTTCAATACGAAGCTTGAAGAAATTCGGTCAAATAGTGTACTGCTGAGGCTCGAAAAGCTATTACGGACATACGTAAACATCTGTACGAAAACAATAGGTCCATTCGGGTGTTATTATAAAAAGATGAGCGAGGAAAAAATTAAGTTTCCTCATTTTTTTTTCAATTTTCTCCATGCAGAATTTCGACTGTCAAAGGATGACAGCCTACGAGTTTGACAGAAACCAACAACAAAGTTTTTTTTTTGTATTTTTTCCAAATATTTAAGAAAATGTATGTGTCTTTAGATTTATCTTAATATTTGAGTTCGACTTTGTAAGAGAAGGCTAAAAATATTTCAACTAACCTTTTCGATAAGCCATCTCTTCATCTGTTTCCATCTTAGCCTTGCTGCGTTCCTCTTTGTTTTGAATTTCTCTCACAATGTGTCCCCGATTGTCATAGACTGTCGTTATACGATCACCGGTCAGAGACTGCTTCAACCAGCCATAAGTACTCTTGTCATTTCCTGGAATTATCGACAATTTCGAATACACAATTGTTTTCCCCACTAGTTTTGCCGAACTTCCATCATACTCGTAGCCCGTTATGCGTCGCCTTCTGTCATCGTCATAGATCACTGTCACTTCACGAACAACGCTATTCGGTTGAAATCGTTTGATTCCGAATTGTTCTCGAAAAATTACATTCTTACTATCACCACCTTCATGAGTTATCAGCATCATTGCATTCGAATACGGACTTAATATTTCCGATCTTGAGAGAGTTTTTTCACTCACGGTATTATCGTGAAATTCCACCAATCGAACTGGTGCACCTTTTGTCTGGGTTGCCATGTAAACTGGATAAAATACTCGCAAGTCATTGAGGTTATCTGTCAACTGCAATAGCGTCTCGCCTGATGTTTTACTGTACAATTTTAAAGGAGTCTCCTTATTTTCTTTCTTCAATACGAATTTATCGCTTAATGGAATGTTTGCACTTTCACGATTCCGTTCCGATTCGCTGAACAAAGTCTGCTGCCAAGCCTTTCCGCCAAATGTCAGTTTTTGATCATTTATCACCACAATTTTGTTGAAAAATGACATAAGATATTTCTGTATGTCAAGTACGAAACGTTTTGCTGGTGAATTGAGATTTTTCTCGAATTCTTTGATCATTTCATCTTTTTGATTTAACGCGTTATTGGAGCGAAGTTTTTCCAAAAGTGTACCCCGAAAATCGTCCACTTTTATGTAGAATTCTCCATTTGACATGATTTCATATTTGAACTTAAAGTAATTACCCTCCTTGTCCTTTTCTTCCTTTGATACGAACTTTTTCAGATCATCATGTTTTATGACAACCTCTTGCTGATTTGACAGTTCTTTTTGTTTATTTATTGTGTAGAGTTTCAGTGTGGACTGAAGTTGGCTGTCATTGATCTGTAGACACTTGAGCGCAACTAAGTTTTTGTTGAATTTTAACGCGTTGTTACGAAGTGTGGCTGAGAATAGCTTGTGGTTATCGCTGTTCAGGTTGAAGCGTTTTATTATGGTTTCTGTGTCGCTTAGACAATTAGCAACATTTAACAATAAGACATTTTTGAATGTGCCATTGCTGGTTTTATACCAAAGTGATAGTTTATGATTGTCATAAGTCACAAATTTACTTTGATGTACGGAAATGGCCATATTTCCGGGATTTGAAATGATGGTTTGTTGATTCCATACCTTGTTGGTTGATTTCCATCTAAATATCTCAACAGTTTTGCCAGGATCTAATGCTAACAAATAATCATCTCCAGGTTCTATTACTGCTTCGCTTCCATACTCGTGGCAATTCGATTGAAGTAGCCAGTCCCCAGAGTCTTCTACTCGCCCGAATAAACACAACCTCTTCGACGTGGAAAAGAATAAAAGCACTCCAAAAAAGTCAGATCCTTGGATAACTTCGTGAGCCATAGTTGATCCATGCTCCCCTAACAGTGGCCATCTTCCTTTAGTTGTATTTCGAACTCTCGATTCCGATGTGTACAGCTCTTTAGTCATATCTCGATTAAACATTCGCATCACAACTTGTCCTGGACCTTTGGCATTCACAAAGCTTATCAAAACATAATCATCACCTGTCGTCACTCTGTAGTCTGAGTGAACGTCAACCCTTTTTAGCTCAGTCGACTGATTGCTGTCACCAACGCCGGCATATGTAAAGACTACCTCAACACCATAAGGTAGGAGGGCATTTTTTAGACCAAACCTTCCCAACGAAAACATCGAATATTCAAACTTTGCGACAAAACTTGACTGTACGTCTTCCGATTGTCGGATTTCAGTCAAAAACCGCTTCCCATTCGATGTATGATATCCAAAGTTGACTTCCTGCTTGCCACTAGATGGCGTTGTTAATGTGTACCCATCCAAATAGCGAGTCTGCATTGGAACCCAGTTGAAATTTCCCTCCTGATCTCTAGGATCGTACATCCTATATTCGTTGGTACCCTTTTGCTTGTAACGGAATTTGATTTCATTTCCTTGAACGTCTTTGTACCCTCGCATATATACTCCGTGTGTATACTCCAAACCACTATTGACAGCTGCCATTACAGAATCATAGAAAAATTCAAGCACCACATTCCCACGATCGTCTTGTACTTCAGCGAGGTACCACATTCGGGATCTTGCTACCTGTTCATCATTGTCAAAGCCAGGACCATGCCAATTCTTCCAAACAATATCTTTTGAAATCGCACCTGCGGCTTCTTTGCGCCCATAGATCTGTTTTATTCCAGTACCCAGATCAACGATCCATCGGTCTTCATTAACTTGGAACTTGGCTCGATATTTGAGTTTCCCATCATTGGATGGCAAAGTGTATGTTCGCACTCTTGAGGTCGACTCATTTGGAAGAAATTCAAGGGCTTGCGTTGAGTCTTGAAAAGCTACAACATAAACAGCATCGTCTGCGAAAATACTGCCGTTATCATCCATTGCGATTAGGTTCAATGGCATAGACCAACCGATCCCTAAGACATCATTAGCTGTCTGTGTCGAATCGTAGAATATGAAAAGTTTTACCAATGGATCTGGCAGGTTTACAAGTGGAAGGGAGAACTTTGGTTTTCCCGTCTCCTGTGCGACACAATTCAAGATGTCCGACCAGATGTTCATATCTCGTAACAGGGGAAGTGTCTTAAAAGCTCTAGGACTGTCCGTCTGCGGTGGTGTCATACTAGTTGTGGCTATAACACTTTCTGGCAATTTGAGACCACCAATTTCCTTAGGAGGCTTTTCCGGAAGCGGTACTACCTTCGCCCAGTGGATACTCTCATCGTGATGTGCGAAAACATAAACATCGCTTCCGTCGTTGGTGAAAACGTGCATCACTCGAGCATGGCGCAAGCTTGGTGGAATCATTGACGTCTGAATAACGTTGTTCCACGAATCCGAATACTTGTCATACGTCATGGCGGATATTCCTTTAGGGCCTGTGAACACCATATCCACAAGGCCATCTGAGTTTACGTCCGCAAAGCGGACTGTCTTCGTGTGCTCTTTGGTCCAACCTTTCTCCTCAGAGAATAAGGGGTTGTAGTGGATGAACTTGTAGTTTCCATTGAACTGGTGGACAAACAACCCACTGGCATTAAAGTGGACAATGTCGTTGTATTTTTGATGCGTTATATCGGCCAAAAATAAGCCTGCATCATAGGTATGACTACCGCCAATTGGTGTCTTGAGAACCATATCAAGACCGTTCGATTCGTTAAAGGTGAAAAAGGTTATGCCATCACGATTTCTGGATACAATTGATTGCTTCGTTTTTCTACTAAAGTTTTCCAACATTTGTCCAGTACTGTGTGGGCTGTTCGCTTCAATGAGTTCTGCATTAGTTTCCAGAGGGTAGACAGGAAAATCACCAGCAAGTAGTACATCCTTGAAAATCGCATAAAACGAGGTTTTCTTCTCTGCATGGGATGCCATGATACCCAGAATATCGGAATCATGATAAAAGTGTCCCAAATGTACACCATTACCTGGCTTATGCCAACCGAAGGCATCATGAAACTTGTCATCTTCAACAGCTAAATGCAGTGCGTCCTTGGTGTGCAAATAGATCCGAATTCCTTGCGTGACTTTCACTATAATTGCGGTCTGCTCATCGTCTATCCGTTCGACAAATATTAATTGAGCATTCTCCAATGGGTATTCGTCATCCTTGGTGGTTCTGATAACCGGGTTTGACGAGGTCAATTCGAATTCGTAGAGAGTATTGTTGCATATTGCAAAGGCTCTGTCACTCGAACGATATTGATGGACTCGTGAGGTTTCAGAGTACGGGATGGTTGCTTCCGAAAACTCCAGCTTATAATCCTGCATTGCGACTGTCTGAAAATTAGCAAAATTCATTAGCTTAAGGTCGATTTTAAAGCCGGTACTCACTGTATCACACAAACGTCGGATTAGTCAAAGCTGCTTTTTTATCTCGGAAGCGATATATGTTCCATGTTTTTGCTATGCCGTTTTCAACTCCTGATATGCACTTGTTCAGTTAAATATTCACACTTCTCCAATCACAGAAATTCATCAAGTATTTAGTTTCAATCCCAGAAAATGAGAATTATACCGATAAAGCACTTTTACAAAACAACAACCGGCAGACACAGTGACTGAATAAACTGTGAGGTCAATTTTCCCGCGGATCTCAGATTTATAGGAACTTGCAATCTAGACGCTTAATCAGTTCAATTAGAGATAGCTAGTTGGGAATTCCCATCGGCAGACACTACATTGCATCTGCAGTACGGATTCAAGCTCAAACTTACTGATTAGATGAAATACGGCTGCAGTTTTGAAAAGTGGGTTTGTCCACACGTCCGCTTTATTGTTGCAAATATGTAATTAGGAACGAGAAATGTGTGCTCCAAGTAAAATAAGAGAGGAAACACATCTGGGGTACACAAAAAGACTTTTCACAACTTTGGGTCATTTATTACTCGTCTTCTCTTCATAAAATTAAAATTAAAAATGCTGCCTCAATGCATCTACAATTACCTGAGAATAGGTCCCGATTGGGCTCAAACAAGTAATTATTATGGAGAAGCTGCTAAAGGCATGCCGCAAGATAGCCACCACCAAGGCACAGAGACCCCAATAAGGCCTCTGTAAAAAAGAAGACAAACCTCTTCATGGCAGTTAAGAAAGTCACTCGAAAAGGGGACCTTTCCTGAAAACTGGAAAACACAGCATAGAAAACCATTGTCCTATCGGCCAATATAGAAACTCGCGAAAATAATCTGGAAGAGATTACGAGCAGTAGAAATAGAGAACGGAGCCCTTTCAGACCACCAATTTGACTTCAGAAAAGCGCGATCTACTGTTGATGCCATATGAGCGGTAGTCGATCCTACAGAAAGAGGCATCGAAGGAGAGAGATGGCTACACGGCACAAAGGAGCATTGTGCAGTAATTGCTTTGGACGTTGAAAACGTCTTAAACTCTTCGAACTGGTTTTCCATTAAAACACCACTCGCGCCATACTACCTGCTGCTGTTATTCACGAACTATTTCAACAACAGGCAGCTGAGGGACTATACCGATGAAGGGTTAAAATATTACAACGTCACTGCAGGAGTCCCACAGGGATCTGTATTAGGACTGCTGTTGTGGAACATAATGTAAAACGGAGTTCTATCATTAACCTTTCTAAGAGGAGTTACGAGCTATGACATCTATACGGACCGTGTAATAGTGAGCAGAAATAGCGACTATTTGCATGCGGATTTGTTATAAGTACCAGACTTAAGCAAGAAGTCTTATTTTTCAAGACATTAGCGAACGCATATGTCTACTACCGAAATACGATCTTAAAATCGTGCTGGGAGATTTTAACGCAAAGGTATGAAGTGAAGACATCTTTATCAGTATTGTCGTTAATTCTTAACCTCTCGATTAGCACCATACCACCAGCATCGAATGTCTAAGAACAATGGCAACAAGCCATTAGATCAAGCCCCCACCAACCATAACCCCCTGGTTTCATGAAGACTGCCGACATATGCTCTCAGTCAAGAACAAGGCTAGGCTGCAGGTAAAGACGAGAGCTGCAATTGAGCTCTATAGGCAAAGAAGAAGGGAGGAACACCGGCTTTTCAGAAAGCAAGAAAAGCGCGCGATTGAGGATATAAAGAGTTGCCACTCCAGGAACGATGTTCGCAAGTCTTACCAAAGTGCAAAACGTCAATACCAAGGACACAAAGCTCGAACAGAATCCTGTTGAGATGTACAAGGAAATATCGTAGCTGAGACACAGTCGATGCTGAGGATATGGAAAAACCACTTCCCCAGATTGTTAAACGGCGATGACGAATAACATTCCGCTATAATATTGGCAACGACAGCGAAAACTGCCAACCACCCGACCTGAGTTAGGTGAGGATGGCAATATCTGCCAAAAATGAAGGCCTTCCCGCGGAGCCAGCGGAGGTTATTTGGTAAGTTACATCCAGCAACTCATAAGCCAAATTTGATCGGATGAAAGTATGCCTGAAGAATGGAACCTCAGTCAGCATCATTTGCCCGATCTAAAAAAAAGGAGGGTCTCCTCCTGAACTGGCATAAGTCTCCTCAACATCGCCTACAAGATTCTATCTGTCGTAATGTGAACGCCTAAAACCGTGCAACAACAACCTGATCGGTCCTTTTCAGTGTGATTTTAGGCCAGGAAAGACCACAACTGATCAAATCTTCAAACTTGGGCAGATCCTGTAAAAAAACCAAGAAGTCCAAATCGATACCTACTACCTATTCATCGATTTCAAAGATCATATCTGCCGTTATATTTGAACGCCTGAAACCGTTTACCAACAACCTGATCAGTCCTTATCAGTGTGATTTAAGTCCAGAAAAGTCCACAACTGATCAAATCTTCACACTTCACACTTCACACACTCTTCCTGCAAAAAACCCAAAAAGTCCAAATCGATACCCACCACCTATTCATCGATTTCAAAGCCTGATACGACAGCATTTATAGAGACAAACTATACAGAGCCATGTCTAGTTTCGGTATACCGCCCAAACGATGGGCGGTATGGGCGATGGAGAATTCTCCCGATCCATCAGTGTCAGATACGACCTCATCGATATATTCGATACCAAAAAAGGATGTAGGCAAGGCGATGTGCTGTCATGTGACTTCTTTAATCTGATTCTCGAGAGGACTGTGCAAAACTCCCAAGCCAACACCAGGGGCACAATCTTCCAAAAATCTGTGCAATTACTAACATACGCCGACGATATTGAAATCATTGGTAGGACTCATAGCCACGTTTGCTAGCATAGAGAAGGAACCAGCAAAAATGGGTTTAGCAGTAAATGAGGGCAAGACGAAGTATATGCTGTCAACACGAAAGGACACACAACATCGACGAATTGGACAGAACGTCACCATTGACAGATATAAACTTTGAGGTAATACTGGACTTTATCTATCTCGGTTCCGCTATTAACTCTGACAACAACATCTCGTCAGAAATTAAACGAAGAATTACTCTTACAAACCGCTGTTTCTTCGGGCAAAGAAGGAAATTTAGTAGTAAAGCCCTCACTCGAACTACTAAGGAGATCTTATATAAGACCCTGATCATCCAAGTCCTGCTCTACCGCACATGAGATTAATATTTTGTTATGAAACCGGTTTTGGTTGAAATTCTTCAACCGAGTTTTTGTGGTCGAACAAGGTTGAAAACCAATACAAACACATTTCCACCATTTTAGGTCTAAGAATTTGTTTATGACGTTCGGCTCTCATATGCGGAGGCCCAATGACGGTGTCGTCTTCAACTGTAGCTTTGCCTTGTAGTCCTCGTTTTTGGCTGCGAGCATCTGTCGGTATTCTTCATCAATTCTAGCGTTTCTTGCTGATGGGCGCTAAAAACTCAGCACACTCGTTGCGGCTGGTCTAAAGTCTTGCTGAGATCGTAGGCCTTATTTTTTTAGCATAAGGTGGCTGTGGTATGGTGTTAATTCGATACGAAATACGCGGGATACTTGGCGTTCTCTTCGACATTAAATCTTTTCCCAGTATTTATCATTTGTTGTTGTGGGATATCCCTGTTGTTACCGTGGTAGTGGTCCAAAGCAATGTTCGGACATCCAAAATACTGGATGCATATCTCTTGTTTATAGCAATGTGATCAATTTGATTGACCGTTCGTTGATCTAGAGACCACCATGCCATGTTTTCAATTTTCAACACTGTGATTCTTTAAAGGGGACATCACAACTGGAAGCAGTTAGCTTAGGACCGCGGTTTATGGAGTGGAATCTTGGTTGGCGACAGGTTAACTTTATAATCTTAGGGCCGAAGTTCCAATTAAGTGATTATGAAGATTATTTCACACTCAGTGAATACACCTACATCACCCAGATCATAGTAATTTACGAATCAGAATTTATTTTCATTACTCAAATCAATTTGAAAAAAACTTTAATTCTATCGTAAGGAGCTACAGACAACAGAAGCTAAATATATTTAAATTAATTAATTTATTTATACAATTTATTAGTTATGCCAGAGCTTAAGAATAAAACTCTTGATATTTGCGAAGAGCCAGAGAAATTCAAGGAACCCAGCAAACGAAAGAAGGGAAAAATAGTTAAAAATGGGTGAGTTGGAAAAATCACTCGTTTTCTTCAATTTTCATTGAATCGCTAAACCTAGTATTCCGATTTCTTTTTTTTTTAAATCTGACAAGGAATCATATTAATGCGTATCTCGTTCATTTCCAAAACAAAAGTTAAATTCCTCCCCGGTATTTTATTTTTTCCAGTATTGACAAATCTAACTCGCAAATCCCTCGAGCCAGTTCCACGAAACGCATCAAGGACGTTCAGCAACCTTTGGGCGAACAATTAAAAAAAAAACCAAAATTCTTGGTTAGGAAATCTTATTCTCAAATGGATATGAAGCCACCGAAGAAGAATGATAACCGTTATCACCAAAGTGCTGTCGAGGATAAGTACTCAAGCATTGTTCTGCCTAAACCTGTACGTGTACAGACGCCCACGACCAGTCACCGAACTATCATCCATCCGACGAAGGAGAACATGTGCTATGTACTTGCTGACCCAGAGGAAGGTGATATACCTGCCAGAGTGGCTGGAATGAAAATGTTTGCAACAATCATGCTTAACGCATGGCGCAGGAGAAGTGCTGATGTGCGACGTCTAAACGATGAACTAGATGAACTCCAGAAAAAGGTAGATAAACTTGTCCTATACACATAGTGAAGTCTTTAAATACAACCTTGTCCTTTCAGTTTATCAGAGTTAAAAACCAAGCACATGTCCTTAATTCGGTCTTTCGTTACGAACAGAAACTAAATGACAAACAGAAGGGACAACTTCGGAATGCCGGAGATGAACATCAAAGGATGCAGTCGGCAGTGGATAGTCTTACCACATCGTTGTTAAAGGCCGAAGCCGAGACATCTTTTTTCGAACAACAGTTGCATGTAAAGGACCTGGAGAATGAGACAATGAGTAAGACTCTTACACAGACCAACAGTAAGCTGTTCAAGTCCATGGCGCAGATACGCCAACTTCAGATGAGTTTATCCTGTGAACAGCGGAACGTTCAGTTGTTGGAGAATCGAAAGAACGAACTTCTGGATGAGGTGAGTGTGGCGATGATAGCTTGTTTAGACTCATTTATGTAGCACCACGGAACGAGATCTTTTTAGTCTGTCGATAGGGACGAAATGTTATGGTGGTATGTGGTGTGGTTCTTCTTCTTCTTCTGTAATGTACTTGTGCGTATTTCCTACTACAGCCCTTCCAAAATCTGTTAGCAGAAACACTGGTGACTAGCCATTGGGTTAAGCTTTTCTAATTTGCGGTTTGATCCCATTTGATGTTCTATGCCGAGGTAGCACCGCTTTTCTAGGGTCATTCTTCGTAGTATTAGCACTAAGGTGTCATTCTTTGGGTAAATGATGACTCCAAGGTCAACTACCTCAAAACTGTTGCAAAACAGTGACATTTTGTCCAAATGTTGTAACTCGACTTTGTCTTGTCCTCGTTGACTACAGTTCTAACGCTTTTCGCCTGTCCATCAACAGCTGTAAGTGCTTTTTAACGGCACAATGGGAGCGACCAGTGAGGTTGACATCGTCTGCGTTCGGAATTGTTGAAGATAGTATCTGCTGTATTTGTTCCTGCGTTACCCACTATCTCTTCCAACACGAGGTAGCGTCTCTTCTTGTCGGAATCCGGTACATGTTTGTAAAAGCTCAGATGAGCTGTTTCATCAGTGTCTGTTTAGTATCTTGCACTATCACTCTCTTGACATTATATCCATTAAGCAGCTGCTGGAAAGCTGCCTGAATACATCCACAGTTCCCTGCGCATCAGACTTGGTTGCCATTATTGCTTCCTACTTTGAAGCCAACTGTCAGTTGTTTGGCTTTTTTGTAGAGCTGACGGATGTTCTTCTTGTCGCGAAACACGATATCCCAGGTGCTGTGTGTTTTCTTTCTTTCCTACTCAGGATTTGTTCTCTTTTCTTCTTCTGGGTAGATACTCTTTACACGCGCCGTGTGTTTTGCGTTGTAGCGCATTGACATGTTCCTATCCTGTCATCTCTTTTTGAAACTTGCAAATATCATCATACTACAGGTAGCTCTTCGGGAATAGCTGGTAGCCTAAAAGTAGACTCTGACAAAGTCTAAAAGTGGTTCTGGTATTTGGTATTTGAGAGAATCTGTTATCCCAGAACGTTGTCCCTCTTAAAATTGGCTGTTTTTTACGTGATAATAACGGGTGATCCAAGTAGAGATACTTTTTTCAATAGCCTTTTCTGACAGATCACGTGTGAGTCGTGTCATGCTGTCATGTTATTTTTGTTGTATTGTTTGGCATTTCATAATGGAAAGACTTACGCGTGAACAACGTTTACAAATTGTTCAACTTTAGTATGAAAATTCACGTTCTGTGAGGAATGTGTTTCGTGCACTTCGCTCAACTTATAGTCAACATAATCGGCCTACTGAGCGTACTATTCGAAACACCATCACCCATTTTGAGACCCAGCATTCATTATTAGATAATATTCGACCGAATAGACCACGTCCAACACGCTGTGAAGAAAATATAGCGGCCGTAGCTGAGAGTGTACACGAAGACCGTAGAGAGTCGAATCGGCACCGTTCGCAGCAACTCGGACTGACGTATGGAACGAATTGGCGCATTTTACGTCAAGATCTTAAATTGAAAGCGTACAAAATACAGCTTGTGCAACAACTGAAGCCGCTCGACCTTCCCAAGCGACATCGCTTTGCTCTATGGGCTCTTTAAAAGTTCCAAGAAGAACCGACGTTTTCGAGGCAAATTTTGTTTAGCGATGAGGCCCATTTCTGGCTCAATGGGTATGTAAACAAACAAAATTGCCGCATGATAGACATATTCTTCAAAAAATAAATGCCAAAGAATGTTCTTTCAAATGATAATAAACATTCTCCATTAAATTTGAATTTTCTGTGTTTTTTTTTTTAAAGTAGGGAACCTCGAAATGGATCACCCTTTACCTAAAGATGCCCTGAAGGCCAATCCCAATTTATTAGATTTTGGCTCATCCGCCACTATCTCGGTCTAAGGGGTCTGACTTCCTATATGGCCTGTTGTCCAAATATTTAGAAGCGGCACCAAATTGGTCCATCCAAATCGGGACTGTTAACATCACTATTATCTCCATTTTGGGAAATCTTCCTCTGCAGCCTTTGGAATGGAATATGTTCCTGAGTACACATCTTCTCCCCGGTATCAACAGCTGCAGATAAGGCTTTCTACAGGGATTGAAACCCTATCTATGGGCAAGGTACAAGTGGTCGCAACGAGCAGGCTGAGAGTCGGAGTTGCTACGCATCAGCTAGGTGAAAATTCAAGGTTTCATATAACAGCATTGCCGACCTTTATTTACCATCTCAAACATTAAAATGATCGAAAACTTAAGCTGTAACTTATTTTCTTAATCAAATCTATAATAAGCCCCATTCACACTACCATTTCCAAAAATGCCTTAAATTGTAATTTTGACTTTATATACAGGGTGGGCCAGGTTAGTTTTTTTTTAATCATAAAAATTTTGACACTGACATCTGTTTCCCGCTTAAAATATTCCGCCCAGCTGAAATATTGAAAACTTATTTCCAAAGTGAGTGGCTGTGTAGCTCAAACAGTGCGTTATTTGAAAAGAAATGCTAGGTTAACAACCGTCTTGGCGATGTCAAACTGTCACCTCGGATTTGACCCCTTTTAACCTTTTTTGCGGGGAAACGTGAAAGACCTATATTTTGCCAACAATCCGAAAATTAATCAAGCACATAAGGTTAATATCATCTAAGCAATCCATGAGCTACAGCCCAAAACCTAATCAACAAGGTCATGGAAACTTGGAGTGACAGAATGTTCCATAATTAGTGGGAGTGTTTGCTCTTACTAATACCGAAATTTTGTTCATTTAATTGTATTTAAAAAAAAAAACTTTCTGGGTTTTAAAAATATTTATGATATTAGGCATGTTCCCCTATATTGGATCCCCCGAGATGCCATAAATCCATATGCGTCGAAAGGAAGGAGTGTTCGCAATTGATGCCTCACCTGTTACATAGCCAAAGTATTTTTTTTTTTTAATAAAGCTCTTCAGTTTTGCACGTAGAAGTGTTACTGCCCCGTAGAAGTCTAGACACTTATTCAATACGACCTCATCTAAGTTCAACTCTGAAGGCATATATTATTTCAAAAATATAAAGTTACTGAAGCGTATTCTCCTGCAATGTACCTACTTGTCTCTTTATTTGCCAGATAACGCTGCATGAATTAAAATGCAAACAGGTGGAAGAACAACACTTGGCCAAAATCTCCCTCAAAGATCAGGACTTGTTAAAGGCAAATGCTGAGATAAAAATCCTTGATACGCTGCTCTTGGATCTTAAAGAGTGAGTGTACTATAACAATTCATTCAAACCCGAAGAAATGCTAATAAATTTGTTTTTAGAAAAGAATTTCAAGTACGCGATTTAAGAAAAATTGAATTGGATTTAAAGACTGAAATTGATTCACTAAAATTCATCAACCAATCACTACAAGTGGATCTTAGCAAATGCTTTACGGCAAGAATGAAATATTTTTGGGGACACTATCTCGCAATCCATAATAACACATTGATGCTCGTCCATATCTGCGCATTTCACCTGCTTCCGGCTTTGCCTCCTCCTCGGACAACTAAGATGCCATTCAAGATTGGTTTGAAAAAGTTCATGAGCTTAAAAAGACATTAGGCGAGCTTCGAAAAACTTTTCTCTTTCTTATTATGTGTTTTATTTGTTAATTTTATTTTTAGCTAAATACATATTATTATTGAATATTTAGCAAATATCGATCAATCAAGAGGTGTTTTGTTTTTCAATGCGAAATAGCTAAAACAAAAAATTCAAATATGTCGTGAAATCGTTGGTAATAATTAAAAAAATCCTTCTTGACATTAAGTTTGTAAAAATAACCAATGCGGACGATCCAATTTTCGATGAGGCGTTCGACAATATTGGTTGATAACTCGTGAATAACAAGAACTAGGTTCGCCCAGTGCTCGAAAATCGACCACACATTTTTTTTATATCATTATCTACTATATAGATAAATAAAATTGGTGTAGCTATGTTTGATTTGAAGCGAATTTGAATGTCTGTCTTTAAATAAAGAAATCTTAAAAATTACTGATCGTAGGTAGGTATTCGTGTCAGTTCTGGAATAGATAGTAACTAACTAATATTGTTCTTAACTTCTATAACGTTGAAAAAACAAAAATAGCACTGAAATGAAACAGATTGCATTACATTTTTTTTCATGCTGTACTTTTATATTTCTTATTCAATAATATTTTTAATTTTTTGCTATGAGATAACAAAATGCGCACAATAGAAGAGTAATAAAATAATAGCATTCTTCTTCCAGTCCAGTCCAGATGTGGCAGAAAAGGTAAGGTACCTGCGACCAAAAGTGTAAAAAATAATTTTTAAATTTGAAAAAAAAATATCCTCATGCCACTGCTCACTGCTAAAACATTCCTACGAAGGCCATCCCTTTCCGATTTGAAATTTCGAACGATTGCAAGGAACGGTCCGAAGTTACCGCCCTTCTTCAAATTATCCAGCGTAGTTCACCGCTACGATAAACTTGCTGGGCAAGGCAATGAGAAGGAAAGAGAGAAAGATATTGGCACTAAAATGGTACGGAATGGTACGTATGGTACGACGTAACAAATAATCAACTCTATTTCTTTCCCTCTCACGCCTACCCGTCAAAGTTCTTTGCCGAGGCATATCTTCCTAATATTCCGTCGAAAAAAAAGAAATCAAAATGACTTAACAAAGAATAGGTAATAATTGGCCAAAACCAGGATCAGAGCACAGTGAAACCACAATTATCGTAGGATGGCTATCTAATAATTCGTGTAGGATACAACCGACTTCGAATGACCGGAAGCCAAATGTACTTCCGTTCATCAGACTAATGCAACCACACCTGCTGATAACTTCTCTCCCTCATTCGCTTAACACAAACGATAACGAACACGACACACATTCATCCGCCACGCCCCCACACGCCAAACACTTTCGTTTCGATGAGGTGGCTCAGTGGCTGCTCTATGTATAGTGCTACACTATACAAATAAGGTCAATAATAATAGCCCAACGCAACCACAGAAAATACAATTTTGTACAATATTTGGGCAACATTATGATTACCTATAACTTATAAAAGACAGAGTAGGTATACGTATCCAATCCAATCACCAATACGCGTGCGCATATTCCCTTCTCTTCTTAATTCGCTTAACGCACACCATTCACCCCACACTATGTTAAAGCTACATTAGAGTTATACGCATACGCATATAGAAAAGTTCTCTGTGTATGATTCTCTTTTTTTAATTTCTGATTCATACAATAGAAGGAGACAGTCACAGGACTCCGACTGAGCGAAAGAAAAATGTGACTTATCCAATTACCCATACCCAACCCACCCCTGCGCATATACTTTTCTCTTTTTCTTTGCTTAACTCCCATCATTCAAACGTGACACTCGACGCACAGATAGCTAAGCTATAAAGCTATCTTTCTTTGTATATTTACAATGTTGTTGTTGTAACCAAGGTAATTTAAAAACATTATTTTACCAATTTTGCAATAACTTTTTTGAAATTATAATTCTTTTCGACCGATCTATGAGCTGTACGCTTCAATTTGGTAAAAAAATAATGCAATTTTACTTCATTAAATAGGGTAAATATGTTCTGAAAGAAATTGGGTCGGCGATTAATATAGTGGATAATTCATACTTCTTAGTCTCTGGTCTGGTCTGGCCTCCAATGCTTCAATCGTAGCTGCCTTATCCACAAATACCTTAGACTTTGCGTAGCCTTAAAGGAAAAAGTCTAACGTTTTGCTATCTCTACATATGTTCATTGCTTCACGGACTCTGTGGCAAATGGCACGGTCTTGTTGACACCAAATGTTGTCACGATCTCGGGCTTCAATTTCATGCAAAAATTAGTTCAATACCGAGTCCCATTGACAGTAACGTTGGCGTCAACCACATTTTTGAAAAAATACGAACCGGTTATTCCACCGACCATAAACCACAACACAGGGTTGTTTTGAGTGGATTTAACTGCAGCGGTTGAAACTCTTCCAGTTGTTCTTCGGCCAATATATGGCAATTTTGCTCATTGACTTATCTATTGAGTCAGAAATGAGCCTTAGTTGCCGAGCAAATGTTGGTCGAAAACAGTGGATCTTCAATAAGTCTCTTAATGAAACGATGATAATGTTCGTGTGTAAATCTATCCGTGATAAAATGTCAATAAATACTGAATAAATAACACATGGCAACCAGACACGACTGTCAAAAACCCCATTTTCAAAAAAAAAAAAAACCTCTTGATTGATCATCCCTTAGTAGTTACCATTCAAAGATGAACTATATTTTATATAACTACATGCAGTATGATAGACCCAAATGGTTCAGAGTTCCTGGAAGTCTAGAAACTGAGGTCTGTTATTAGATCAACTCAAACCCCATCGTTGTACAGTGGCTAGGTTAGCGGTTGTAACACCTCCGAAGAATTAATATACCGTGCGAAATGCCTTCACTTCCCTGCACATAGATCAAAACTATGAATGTCTCGTGTAGACAGCACTTGTACTTTTGAATTGTGCCTTTGAGTTTTTAAGGGTCAAATTTCATCTACTGTCCTATTTGTAGGAATAATATTGATGAATTCCTTAACTCCGATAAAGTTGTATTTATCACAAGTGAAGTACTATAATCCAGAGTCAAGGACTCATATTTCCTCTCAAAACTTTAAGCGTTGCGATATTTATCAGGGACATTTCTTTTACAAAGACAAGACTTTCTTCTGGGCGTATAATTTAGTCATCGAGTATGCTTTTGAGGTAGGACAAGACATTTGTCTACGTCGGCTCCTCTATAAAGTCCGAAAACATCTCATCAGAAATGAAACGAAGATTTACTCTGGCCAACCGCGGTTTCTTTGGTGCAAAGAAGCCAATTTGGTAGTAAAGCCCTCACTAGAAATACAAAGAAGATCCTATACTTGACAATGATCATCCCGGTTCAGCTCTATGGCGTTGAAGCATTAACCGTAAGCCAAGGTAAAAAAAAATGTATGTCGAAAGACTGCAATCGCAAGAGACCGCCAAGACCTTATCGAAACGCGAGAATACAGTGCGTCATCTGTATGAATTTTTAATCCTTGATAACACCTAAATTAGAAAGTACTGTATCGCAATATAATAGGTGGTTACGTGTTGTAGACCGAGGGTATACTCTGAATGGCCTTAACTTGCCAATGCCCAGTGGTTGTAAATCTGACAACTCGTCAAGTGCTTATTTTTAACCTCCAAGGGTTAACCATCTGATACTGGTCTCATCCAACCATTTTTGCTTTTTTAACCGATAAGTGCGAGTGTTGATAACACGACGAAAAACAGCAACACTATTGAAAGCCATGTCAGAATGGCACGGAATGAATACCCTGCCTGCTGTCCCAGGCGAACCTAGATAAGCTGCTTTGACATATTCGGACAACAGGTTGTCTAGGCATTTTAAGGGTAAGTCAGGCCCCTTGATCAGAGATGATGGCGGATAATTCAAAAGGCCAACGGCAGCGCTCAATACCGCTCATGCCCCGAGGGAGGAAAAGATGATATAGCTAAGGATTGTTTCTACGACGTCCTTGACAAAACCTATGAGCGACTACCGAAGTGCGAGATTGTAGCGCAAAGATAGGAAGAGAAGACATCATTAGCAGTATTGTCGGAAAACATAGCCTACACGACAAGACGTCCAGTAACGGAATTAGGCTAACTGACTTCGCTACGGAACGGAATGCCACTATAGCCAGCACACGGTTTCCTCAAATCGATATCTATAAGGGGAAATGGCGGTCTCCAGATCAATGAACGGTTTACCAAATTGATTACAATTTGCAATAGACAAGATATACGCAGCCAGTATTTTGGATGTCTGAACATTCCGATGAGCTAACATTGAATTGGAGCACTACCATGTTGTAACAATCCAGAAATACTGTGAAAAAATTTTATTTCGAAAGACTGCAATCGCAAGAGACCGCCAAGGCCTTCGCGCAACGCGTATCCCTTAACCTCTCGATTAACACCATACCACCAGCATCGAATGTCGAAGAACAATGAAAACGATGCCAAGAAGCCGTTAGGTCAGCCATAACAGATGTGCTACGTTTCTCGCGCCCACCAAGATACTTTGACGAGGAATGCCTTCAGATGCTCGCAGCCAAGAACGAGGCCTTACAGTCTAGGCTGCAGGTAAAAACGAGAGCCCTATAGACAAAGAACAAGGGACGAACATCGGGTTTTTTTAAAATAAGAAGAAAGAACAAGAAAAGCGGATATAGAGAGGTGCCACTGCAGGAACGAAGTTCGCAGGAATACCAAAGTGTAAAATGTCAAGGCCAAGGATACAAGGCTCTACCAGAATCCTATTAACACAAAAATATCGTAGTTGAGAAACAGTCGATACTGAGGATATGGAAGAACCTCTTCTGCTGACTGTTAAACAGCGATGACGAACAACATTCCGCTGTCAAGCAGAATGAACCATTCAATATCGGCAACGACAGCGAAAACTGCCAACCACCCGACCTGAGTGAAGTGAGGTTAGCAATATCTAATCTCAAGCTTAATAAGGCTGCCGGAAATGACGACCTTCCCGCTGATCTTTATAAAGCTGGCGGAGTTGACTTAGTAAGTAACATCCACCAACTCATAAGCAAAATCTGTTCGGATGAAAGTATGCCTGAAAAATGGAAGCTCAGCACAAACGTTTGCCCGAGAGACCCTCTTAACTGCGCCATCTTCAGAGGCATAAGTCTCCTCAACATCGCCTACAAGAACCTATCTGCCATAATATGTGAACGCCTGAAACCGTTTAACAACAACCTGATCGGTCCTTATCCGTGTGATTTTAGCAAAGGAAAGTCCACAACTGATCAAATCTCCACACTCTGGCAGATCCTGTAAAAAAAAACTAGAAGTCTAAATCGATACCCACCACTTATTCATTGATTTCAAATTTCACATACCACTGCAATTTTAGAGTCGAACTATACAGAGCCATGTCTAGTTTTGGTATACCGCTCCAACTCGTTCGTTTGTGTAGGATGACGATGGCGAATTCTCGCTTCTCCATCAGGGGCGGAAACGACGCCACCGATGCATTCGATACCAACAAAATTTAGGCAGGGCAATGCGCTGTCATGTGACTTCTATAGTCTGATTCTTGAGAGGATTGCGCGAAACTCATGTACCAACAATCTCCCAAAAATCATGATTGATGATCAATGATCATCAGAATAAAGTGAAGGTTGTGGTTGCTGCTTTTCATGAAGTAGGTGTTAACCTAGGTAGTTCTGGTTTTGTGATACAGCGACTTTAATGAATTTCTTTTGTTTGTTTGTTTGATTACGTGTATCACGTGAAGATGGATGGCAGCCAAGAGTGGATTCAGTAGTTAGAAGTCTGTTTTCTTGTGTGTGCAGTGCGTTAATGGAGCCATTTCTATACAGATGAGCTATGTGACGTTCTTTGTATTTTGGTATTTTGTGCTATTCATTGATCTTTGAATCGTATCGTCCATTTGGCTTAAGTATTCGTGAACTGCGTTGCTTATGGGAATCGAACGTAATTCTTCTGATAATGTGTTGGTATCGCATCTTACTGTAATTGTAAGTATGAACAGGCACATACTCCTCCAACGCCACAAGCTCATTAGCATGCGGTATTACGGCGGCAAGTCTTTAGTGGTCAGGCTACCATCGTACTCAATTGTCCGTAAAAAAATTTCACTGAGGTTGACCCACTGTGTCAGTAACTGTCAATCTTGAGTGTTGCAGGAAAATATTCCAAAAAGCACCACTTCTTGAAGACGATGACCTAGCTATATGTGGCCAGAATATCTATATTCAACATTGTCCAATTGATTGTTACCCAAAGGATACTTCCCCAACCTTCGTAATTGGTATTCAACTCTCTAGCGAGAAGATAAAAGTTATCCGCTGAGTTCAGTGTTAGAGATTCAAAAAGTTGTCAGCCCTTGAAATCGACAATTTTTACAAAAACAAAATAAGAGCGAATAAAAAAAAAGAATCCGCCCCCGGGTGGACTCGAACCACCAACCTTTCGGTTAACAGCCGAACGCGCTAACCAATTGCGCCACGGAGGCGATGTTTTTTTGGGATATAAACTTCCTAATTGGTGGGTTCAGCATTAGCATAAGCAGCGTATAAATCGTTTATTTTATCGTTTTACTACAGCTGGGGAATCGCAACGAGGTTCTATACAATGGGGCTCAGTTGAATAGAATTGACAATTTCCTGATTAAGGTGACGCGAAGGCACGCTGCAAGGGCGATGGCTAGCGACAACAGCCTGATCTTTGGGGCTTATTATCCCAATGATTTATACATGGAGAGCACGCTCATATCAGGCTTTATTCCACCAGAGGCATTCATTTACATCGATTCGTTAGGGTTAGTACAAGACAGGAACGGTATCCCGGTTTTATACCACCACTATCGTGACGCGCGGGACAAACGGCTAATCCGCGATGGGTACGTCGACAATGCTCCGGAGCTCCTCCGCTTTAGCACGGCGGTATCGGATCGCGATAGGATCGATGCTGCAAAACAGCGCACTGAATTCTGGTGGCTATATGAGGAAGGTGATTCTGCACTTCCTCAGGACTTTGCGGACTTTTAGTCCAACTCCATAGGTAAGATTTTAAATTAGGAACAAGGTCTGGGGCGGGGCTTGTGCACCATATTGGCGTACAATATGGTTGAACGCAGGCTGCCGTGGGACCGAAAGACGCAATCAGGATGGCGACCCCTCGGGGCATGCGCAACGAGGGCTCGCCACCCCGATTATAATTAAGTTAGGTTTAAGTAGTTAAGTAGTCTTAAGTTAGGTTTAAGTAGTTTAAGTAGTCTTAAGTTAGGCTTAAGTAGTTTAAGTAGTCTTAAATTATATATAATCTAGAATAAGCTTTTATATATAAAAAAAAAAGTCACTAAACAAAGTTTTAAATTTTTTCTTGTAAATTAAAATTAAATATAAAACCAAAAAACCGACAAACCTAAGCCTAAAGGCAAAATAAAACAGGCTAAATATAAGCTTACAGCGCCCACTAAGGGCCGATAAGTTAGATTAAGTAAACCAGTTATTGATAAGTTAGATTTAAGCATTTTTGTCTAGTAGTAAGTTAACATTTTAAGTAAATAAAAAATGAGTTTGAAAGTTAACAGCTGGGGAAATTCAAATGATCTTAAGGGTCTTTTTCAATAAAGCGCTTCCTGTCTTTAAATTTAAATAAAACAATGTGGATGTAATATATCAACATTTTTTTTTTATTCGTCTAAAAGGCCTATCGATGCAATTATGTATGGAATACAATTTCGTTCAAATGTCTGCCGCGGCTTGTTCCATGTTCCATGTTCCATGTTCCATGACTCTGGCACATAAATCTGGCTGAATTTGACCGATGGTATGGGTTACGATGCCTTTGAAGGCCGCTGTAGTTTGTGGCTTATTTGCAGAGATCTGCGACTTCAGAAAATTCTACAAGAAAATGTCTAACTGGGTCAAATCGCACGATCTCGGTGGCCAATTCACCTCCACGTGAGGTGACCATGCCTCGAATCGCTCGTGCGGAATTCCAATGAGGCATGAGTTGCGTGGAACGTAACGCCCCATGTCGTTGGTGACCATATCATCCAATTCAGGCCAAAAGAAGTTGGTAATCATCGAACGCCGTTGACAGTGATAGCCTCGCCATCGTTCTCAAAGCAATATTTACTGATGATGCCGCCAGCCCAAAACCCACACCAAACAGTGAATCTTTCGAGATTCATTGGACGATCTTGGATGTCAAGTGGATTAATATCGTCCCAGATTCGACAATTTTGTTTGTTGACGTAGGTTCATTCGGAAATGGGCATAAAAGCGGAAGATAAATAGCTGAAGGTGAAAATATGAGTCAACTGCTCCAGAGTGCACACGTCGTTGGTAATGGTCGTTCACCCTCAGCTCCTAGTTAAGTTGAACTTTGTACAGGTGCAGGTTCAAGACTCTCACAGACAGTTGCGATGTTTTCGTATCCTTCGTTTTGTCGGTGTAAGGGTGTTGCGTTTGCGTACTGTTGTTTACCGTTTACTAAGCCAGTGGACTCAAATTTATCCACCACACAGCGAAAAGTCCTTTCGCTATGACGATTATGGCAACCGTATAATGATCGAAGCGCGCAAAACGTTGCTCAAACAGGACACCCATTTTGATAGAGCAATGTCGTCATTTGAACATGTACGCTATGTACGCTATGTACGTCCTTTGTGATTTGGAATGAATAAAGGGCCGCCCAGAATGCGTATTTATAGCTGGCGCTTGTAGCTGAGCCAAAAATTAAAAACAAGGCAAGCCGTAAAGGGTCGCCGAGATATCTGTAGCCGATGCTTTGAGTACCTAAGAAGTTAAAAACAAGGCAATCCGTATTCGCTTACAGAATGTGTAACTTTCTGAATCTGTAGCTTTAAGTTGTATTAAGAAATGGATGCGTTCCGGATTTCAGTATTACCAAGTTAACTTTGCCGGTGCACTGCTCTCTTTGTTCAATCGATCATTTTAGTCAAGTGACATTTGAGGGGAAATGACTGACGAAATGAGTTGAAAATTTACACATGGGACTTCAGATATGAGTGAAACAACTGATTTGTCTTCGACCTGTCATGAAGAGGATTTTGGTTTCAATAATATTACCAGTCAAAATAGGTATACTTAAGTTATTTTTTTTCTTTTCCGAAAAAAAATAATTGTTCTGAATAGGTAAAAGTAATTTGAAAGTAAGTATATGGAAAAATGAAATTAAAAAATAAGGGTTGGAATAGTTTGACATTTACATTAGTAAGATTTTGCGTTCCACATTGCCTCACCTCAATTTGTAGTTGTAAACTGAAATGCGGAACACGGCCAATGTGTTTCTCTTTTGACAGCGATACAAGATACCAGCTACAGATACGCATTCTAGGTGGTCCTTTAATGACAACCAATTGGACGGATGTATTTTCAACAATATGGCCGCTATCAACTGTCAAAGATCGGAAGCCTCTATTGGAAGAACATTTAAAATGCACCAAACTGCAATTGAGCCAATTAGAAAAAAAAGAGACCTTATGTGAATGACACTACCCCTACATCAGCAAAGTGTGGGCAATGTTATTGCAGACATTTCTGTAAAACTTAGTTCGAATTACTCAACTGTCAGGTAGTAACGAACATGTCGTTTGTGCGCATAAGACAAACGAATAAATTTACTGCAACTTACAGGGTGGGCCAATTTGATGTCGGTAGGTAGGTAAACATTGAACAACTTTGCCATCTATTAACCCATTGACTTGAGTGATGTTTTTGAAACGTCAATTCATTCCAAACTTACCGATGAATAGTGTTATAAATTCGGATTGCAGTGTGCGCACATACCCTGATGTGTAAAAATCGAACACATCCATTTAGTGTCCACTGGAATTGTAGTATCTGTGAAAACCACTTGTCGAACAATCAAGAAACTACGTGAACCTCCGAGAATACGCCATCTCTTTTTAGATCAGTATGTGGAGTGGTATAAATAGAAATGAAGCGACAACCAGCGAGCGAGTCTAAAATGTAACCTGAACGTGAATTGAAATGTTAAACGAGAAACCGTATTGTAAATAATATAATTCTAGAAATAAGAGTGTGTTTAAATAAATTATTGTTGAACATAAAAAAGAAAAACGTTTTATCATTCGAAGCCCGGCTTCATTCTAAAATAGCTTTGAACAGAAACAACGCGCTAAAATAGTAACGCTTAAACTAGTCGTCCAGTTGTTTTAACTCAACGTGCATATCGTCGACAAAATTGGAAACAACAAGCACCAACTGACAACGCTATTTATCGTTTGGTATCGAATTTGGTTGAGCACGCGGCAATGCGAGATCGTAGACATGCTGTTCATCAAAGCCCAAGACGGTCCGATGGCATGTTTAAAGCTATAAGCGTGCTATATCATGAGCGTATTTGGAAAGATGATTTGCATTTCTTCCACATAAAGTGCCATTGAATCATAAAATATTGACACACCGTTCACGATATTTGGAAACTAATTTGGCTATACGTGTCCATTATGAGACCCATACTCTTGTATGGTGTGTTAGTCTAATGGACGGCTCTAGAAGCAGCCTCCAACCGCAACCTTTTAGGGAAAGTTCAAATGTCAGCTGGAATTCACATTAGCGGAACTCTAAGAGCGGGGTTACGACCAATGCTTGTAAGCGAGTGTGCTATAGTCCGCACTAGTGCACTACTAAAAAAAAAACGTGGACGATTGCTCACTAGTTTTGATGTACAAAATTACAGTCGTGAAAAGCAAAAAACGTGATCTGCGATGACGCTATTGATTATCCATACATCAGATTTACTAGCGCACTAGAGCGAACTAGCGACAACCGCGGCTTAAGAAACACCACCTCCATATCCCTATATGCTAACCTACATCTAGTGAGCCTGGATACTTATGGCAAACAGACCGCAGCTTATGTAGCTGTAAAGAGCTGCTGAATGCATATCTGTAGCTGGTATCTTGTATCGCTGTCAAAAGAGAGATACATTTGTGGTTGAACGGAGGGCAACTTCATGCGTCATACAGATGACGCACTGCATACAAGAAAAGTTGTTGTATGGCGAGTCGTACTGGCACAGCCCGCCATATATTTGGATCTCGTTTTTCATGTGTGCACGTGCACACCGCCCGGCCGTAACATGAATCTGGTGAGCGAAAGTTTTTGTTTTTTGTTCTCAATGCGTCATCTTTATGGCTTTATAATCTTTGGTGACAGCCAAGCGTCAATCTAATCCTTGGAATCCATTTATAAATCAAAATCAGACCACGGATGCTGCTATCTCTTAATGAAATGGCGGAGCACTTTACCATTCACATTTGCTGTGTACCGGGTCACAGAGGTATACCAGGGAACTGTAAGCGGATGAGCTTGCTAGACTGTGCACTACCCTTAATGTTCTAGGTATTGTTAGGTATGTCCCTCGCTGCATGTAAATCATTAAACAAACTGGATGCAAACAAAGAAGCAAAACGCAGATGTATATCCGGATACTCCGGCCTAACTGTAACCAGAAATGCTCTCTCTGTTCGATAATGCTGACCATATCCTACGTCACTCGTGTCCAAAGTCAATTAGGCTCGTCAATGCCACCATTTTCCTCCAATTATGTTGGCGAATTTGGCCTTTTATGCAGATTGTTACACTGTCGCTTGAAGTAAATCGGCATCCAAGTGGTTGGTTTTATCTGCTCACTATAATAGGGACCATAGTAGTTTTCACAGCTTTCCATTCTCCTTTAGCCCGTATTTCCTATATGGCTAATTTCTGCTTTGTAGCAGTTTAGTGCTCCGCTGATTCCCGTAGCATACGTCGACTATCTTTCATCTGCAACAACTGAAAAAACCAGCTTCTGCGATTATCATTCTCGTGGTTTTTCCCATTTAGCCATCAAGCATGTCAATCAATTTTCTGAATTTACAATGAAGGAGTTCAAAACCTAGCCTTTGCTATCAGCTTGAGTCAAAATCAGCTGACTAAATGGTATAGTAGACAACGACAACTTTAAAAGTGGTAAGTTTGTCTGGTTCTCGATTAACGTAGTCGCCACTGGTTGGAAGATAAGCGAAGAATATCACTGAGAAGGTCCAAAAAGTTCATAAAAAAGCAGTAGGTAATCTCTAAAAGCGTTTATTTACTCTTCTGGAATTGCTTGTTGCTACAGTTGTGACGAAAAAAAAAATAACCCCCACCCTTACTGGCACTAGAATAAATCATAAAAATAGTCCAATCCTTGGCCCAGTTCCCAAATTGAAATGCCCACTCCCATTTCTTGTGCGAGTTTTATGCGTTCGTTAATTGAATACAACGTCGGATAGAACACAATGTGCCGTCCATTAGAAGTCCTGAAATATTAAAAAAGGAAATATTTCTCTAGATTGCTTTGCGGTTTGTGTAAACTCACTTGATTTCGAAGAAATTCTCCACATCATGCTCATCGTATGTGAGCCGCTTCTTTACGTGCTTCACCAAATCAAGAAATTGTCCGGCAACGATAGGACCACCACCATCTGGTTGGTAATCGTTGCCGTACATGTTCAATCCCATTAGGATCTTTTTTCGTTTGAGCTGATAGTGCTCTGCTGTTGAAGGCATGATGTTCTCAATTGATGTTCGTATCCAATGCAATGGAGCATTGGCGCCTACAGTAAAATAGAAGTGAAACTCACACAATTGGCTATGCGTTCACATTCCTTACCTGGTCGTTGAACATTGGAGAAATCGTATGTCATCAATGAGAAGGCATACACATGCGGGTACAGGTGTTCAAAGTGTTTTTCGCTAAACAGATTATGCATCTCTTCTCGCATCGGAGGAATGACCAGGATCAGCTTAAGACCCATTTGTTGCAGTTCTTTCGCTGAAAATTAACGAATTCATTCGTTCATCCGTTGCAACTCTGTACAGCTCTACTTACATAAATCGGTAACGAGATTATACAAATACTGGTCATCAACGCGAGCGGCCAATTGCGACCATATCTCCAGGACGACACCGTCAAATTGATTGACTACACACGTGTTTACAATCATTTCATTGACTATTCGTCGTTCGTTTGAGTTCGACAGCAGCTTGGAGTAGTCCTTTTCATTGAATTTGTCAAAAATCACTCGAGGATACACTAGAAGCAAGGTGCACATAGACTTATATTGATCGTTGACCTATTTTCTACACACATACCCTTCAAATTTTTCTTATTCAATCGACCAGCTTTGCGAATATCTCTTACCCATCCAGCATCGATGTCATGTTTCCCAGCCAATTCGTAGCCGGTAGATGATTTGAGAATTTGAAACCATACTGGTGATATAATGTCGAATTTCTTCGAAAAAATCTTCGCCACATCGTATCCATGCGAGTTCCACTAGAGCAGACACTGCTTAGATAAATTTACACAGAAATTTCTATTTCAACTTACCGCGGTTACGTACCCTAAAACGGTACCATTGAACCGCCTAATCGCTGTATCCTTGTAGTAACCACCATTCTCCACGAGGATGTCTCTAGCAGCAGGCTCTTCTTCGATGAGCTCACGATCGAAGATACTATCTTCTTGTGGACCTTGTTTCACTTTCAATTGCTTTGTTTGTTTAACCTTATTGCCGGGCGATATTGTCGAGAGTACAGGTAATATATATATGGTCGCTATAAAGATAAGCTTCACTATTTGCTGAAGTCTCATTTTTATCACAGAAATTGCGTTTGAAATTAAATTAAATCAATTTATCGGACCGGCATCCACGTATATTATTTGGCCAAACAAATCGTAATGTCAATTTTTTTTTCGAGATAAACAATAGGCCTGTCATAGCAACAGCTGCACTCTACAGCTATAGCAGCGCCATTTGTGGTGAGAAAATGACGAGTCTTTTAGAGTTGCCAATCGTCTAAGAAAATTCATTATGTTTTAAAAAAACTTTTATAAAATCCTAATTAAGACCGAATTATATATAATTTGCAACTTACGTAAAAATTCTTATTAATAAAGAAAAGTTGCATTAAATTTACGTTGATTAACGCTTTAATTTATTAAATCACCATGGAAACTGAATTAATAAGAAATACAATCGAAAACACGCGAAATCATATACCCATATCAAAGAAAAACAAATGTTAGGGGGCAGGGGAAGTTGCCACATTTTGTTGATCTTTATTAAGATCACTAATGTCTGGATTACCTGGCAACGAACAAAAATGAAAGTTTTATATATAATCTATCGGATTAAACAAAAGGGAAATTTGTTTATAAAGCAAAGCAATGAAAAAAGCAATATACCAAATAGGAAAGTATCCCTTATCCCTTATTTACTTCATCGCCGCTGTTGCCGGAAACATCGAATAGACGCCGTGCCTCAAAATTAGCCATCATCCGATCGTCTCTAAGGCGAATTTTAGTCAAAGCCTTGCGCCTGTTCCCGTACAAAATCCACTCCGTGCATCAGCTGCTGCTTGTCGACCGCCAAACGCATGTAACTTACGCCCAAGCCATCATCAATCTCGGGACGAAGTGGACGATTTTTCGATCTCTTAGATCTCTTATTGACTAAAACTTACTTAAGTAGCGCTACAGTCCGGAATGAACCTGGGCCTCAACCAACATGCCTCCCTAATTATCCCGGTCCTCAGCTACTGCCTCCATTTGCGCACTCCAAGTTGGTTGAGGTCGGTTTCTATTACGCGGACCACCTAAGGCGAGGTCTTCCCTTACTGCGTCCAACGTCCGACGTGGCTGGGTATTGAAGACTGTTGGTGTTGGAGTGTTGGTGTCTATACATGCTTCATATTCCAGCCATCTTAAATGTGCAATGTGGAGTTATTTGATAAGGGGCATGTCGCTGGACAGCTCGTATAGTTGTTGGTTGAATCTTCGTCTCCATTGCCCGTCAACGATTTCTTTATCCGCTTTTGATACAGTCAATGATTAACCGCCGTAGAGATGGACTGAGATAATGAGGGTCTTATTATAGCATCTCCTTAGTAGTTCGAGTTAGGGCTTTACTACTAAATTGCCTTCGTAGCCCGAAGAAACAGCGGTTGGCAAGAGTAAATCTTCGTTTAATTTCTGACGAGAAATTGTTGTCAGAAGTTATAGCAGACACGAGGTAGACAAAGTCCCGTACTACCTCAAAGTTATATCTGTTAGTGGTGACGTTCTGTGAAATTCGTCGATGTTGTGTGTCCTTTTGTGTTGACAGCATATACTTCGGCTTGCCCTCATTAACTGCTAAGCCCATTTATGCCGCTTCTTTCTCTATACTAGCAAACGTGGCTAAGACATCTCTGTGAGTCCTCTTAATGATGTCATTATCTTTGGCGTATGCTAAAATTGTGCCTCTGGTGTTGGCTCGGGAGTTTTGCACAATCCTCTCAGGAATCAATTTGAAGAAGTCACATGACAGCGCATCGCCTTGCCTAAATCCTTTTTTGGTATCGAATGTGTTGGTAAGGTCGATTGCAACTGTGATGGAGCAGCGATAATTCTCCAATGTCATCCTACACAAACGGACGATTTTTGGCAAATGATGCTGAGGTTCCATTACTCAGGCATACTTTCATCCGACCAGATTTTGCTTGTGAGTTGGTGGATGTTACTTTACAAGTCATATTCCTCGTCTTTATAAAGCCTTACATCACTCACTCACTCCTTACTTCACTCAGGTCGGGTGGTTGGCAGTTTTCGCTGTCGTTGCCAATGTTGAATGGTTCGTTCTGCCTGACAGCGGAATGTTGTTCCTCATCGCCGTTTCAAGGGTCGCCCATAATACATGCTTATGCTTGAATCTGAGTCAGAAGTTATAAAAAAGTAACCCGTGAATCTATAGCTTGAAGTTGAATGGAGGGCAACTTCATGCAAAACTTGTATGTATCTCTATCTTCACACCAATACTAGATACCAGATACCAGATGCCAGCTACAGATACGCATTCCTTTCCTTTTTGTTCGGAATCAAGCCCAATGAGGCTTATTTCCGTGGGTGTTATTTCAATGCACCGTCTGCAGAAGTGGTTCTTCCATATCCTCAGCATCGATTGTGTCTCAACAACGATATTTCCGTGTTCATCTCGACAGGATTCTGTTCGAGCCTTGTATCCTTTGTTTTGACACTTGTTTTTACTCTTTGGTAGAACTTCCGAACATTGTTCCTGGAGTGACGGCTCTCTATATACCCGACAGCGCGGTTTTCTTCCTCTTTTTTCTTCTCTCTGAAAAGCCGGTGTTCTTCCCTTCTTCTTTCTTTATAGAGCTCAATGGCAACTCTCGTCTTCACCTACAGCAGCAGCTTCTCGTTTTTGGCTGCGAGTATCTGTCGGCATTCTTCATCAAGCCAGAGGTTTCCTGCTGGGAGAGACAAACCTATACGTTGCTTGAATACCGTTTTTATTTCATAACACTGGATGTTATACCGGCAGACATTTTTAGCATTTTCGATTAATATTTTCGATAACAATTGCAATAAATATGTTTGTTAGTGCATTTTCTATCAAGGCTTAGGTAGAATGTACACTTATGCAGGCATATAGACAACAAAAAAAAAAACACCTAATGAATACGTCCTTACAATGACATATGTCTTTCGAGATTTGACACATCTCAATCTGGAAAAAATACGTATCTGCACTTTTCTGTTCTAACGGTTTTACTATGTCTTGATGTCCTGTTCTTTTTTGCTTAGTCTAAATTGTCTGCCCTAAGCCTAGTTTTTCTGTCCTGTTTAGGCGCTAAACCCAAACTCCCATATCACCACCACTATACGGGGCGTATTTCAGTGATTCCTCATAAGTAGATACATTTCTTGTTTAATTTACCAACCGCTTGTCTACGAGCATTGGTATTTTATTGCACAACTGAACCACACACGTGCCTGATAGAATTTCGCACTGCATACAACCTCCGTCCTCCGCATGTGTTAAGTCAATGCTCTATAGAAGGAATCCCGCACCAGTATCATTAATTCGGTATTCCACCAAATTGGCCATTTCGCCATCACGAATTCCGCCAGATAAGTGTTCGTTTCTATCAACTAGTATGAAACAAACTCAGGCTAGGCCGTTCGTTCAGGCATCTCTTTAATGCGCGTGTAAAAGAAAGTCACTTTGCTCTCTGGTAACCGGTAAGAGTTGCATCTCTTGGATATCTTCCAATGTTCCGTCGCGTATTTTATAAAAGACCTACCATGCGAAACGAAAAGTTTCAGTTGCTGCCTTCAGTTGGACGGATTCGTTACAGTGGTCTACTAAAACATTTGCGTCTTCGGCCGGTTGGAATAGTTTAATTATAGTAATTAACCAAAAAAAAAAAAAAAACCGATTTCTTGGTGAAAAGTTGCTCCACAGTACCAGTGTGCGTGTGTGTTTTGTTTGTGCAACTGAGTCTGGTGCATTCGCTGACCGAGGGAAAATTTGTCGAAAGTTTTTCCCACCCAAGGTCAAGATTATCCCTATACAGCAGAAAGGGTTATCAATCGTTACCCATTCCATCGATCATGTCAATGTGGAGTATACCTGTGGTACTACTGCTGCTCATCGGAGCTGCTCTGGATGGTAATTTCTCATTTCTGTTGGAGATTTCTGTGCAACGCTATGCTGGTGGTTTCTAATTTCATGTGTGAAAGTTGCTTATGGTCTCTTCATAGTTTTTTTTTTACTGCTATTATGAATATTACTGACAATGTCATTGGTTTAATGATTTAGTAAACAAATGACGTTTTCTGATCGTGTAGCAGTTTTCGGGTGTGTTACATAATTACGTCGGTATTGAATAAAAAAAAATAAATAATTGGTGGAACGGAACTATGGTACCTAATCAAAATTCAAGTGGACGTTTATTAAAGCTGTCAGTAGGGTGACACATCACTTGACATTGCAACGCATATTTTAGTGAAACAAACAATCATGCATTTGTGAGGATTTCTACGAATACGGAAGCATTGTTTTTTTTTAAAGGAAGTAGCCGAAGAAGGATTTAATTGATTAACCGGAGTATCCAGTAGCGTAGTTGATGGACAGCTGGCAGATTGATCAATAAGTGACGTTTTTTTTTTCCTGGATGTTGGTTGGACCAGGCTAATTGTTATTCAGGCAATCCAGTACGGCCATATTTCCTAAGTCGGTTGAGGGGAGCTTGTATAACCGTTGGATTAGTAAAGACGATTAGAATGGGGTCAACATTGGAATCTATAAGGGGTCGATTCATGACATCTGGATAAATTTTATTGTCGATTATCTGAGATTGATATTGATAGTATGGTAGATGGAGTGTGGATAAATTCTTTAGCAAAAAACAAAATTATGTAGCTAACTTTAAAAAAAATTGGTGCAATCCTTAGTTGTTCGTGGGTTGGAATACGAAGCTCGGGATCCCGAGGGTATTGAACATTCATGAGAAGCTTCTCAAATTTTCCGTTCAGAGTCGGAGTTTAACAGGGCAAAAATATAACTTCGCACATACAAATGAAGGGAGAAGCTAGGTTTAAGGGTCTATATTGGCCGTTAATGCCAGATATTTCATAAAATTCAAAAAACAAAACGCTTCTGTAGTAAAAACCATGCATATGATTAGTGTTTGATGTTAACAATGTTATTACTTGTAAAAGGCGGAGAGATGCTTCCTTAGGTTTAGGTTTTTCTTGCAAATTCGCTATACTTAATACAAACCTAATTCTGAGCCCAAACCAACACATCTCCAGTATTAGTCAAGCTCCTAGGTAATTGCCTCCAGTTGCGCACTCCAAGTTGTTTGAGGTCAGTTTCTACTTGTGCGCGCCACTTAAGCCGAGGTCTTCCTCTAACTGCGTCCGACGTCTGGCTGGAAATCGAAGACTATATGAGCCGGAGTATTGGTGTCCATTCGTTCTACACGTCCTAGCCATCTTAAACGTCCAATGCGGATTTTTTTTTACAGGGGCATGTCGCTCTACAGCTCGTATAGTTCTTGGTTGAATCTTCGTCTCTATAGCCCGTCAACGCAAACGGAACCGAAGATTTTTCCTCCTGAATCTACCCAGGATTTTTTCGTCCGCTTTTACGGCGCTGAAGCATGCGCCGTAGAGTAGAACTGGGACAATCAGGGCCTTATATAGGATCTCCCTCTTAATTCGGGTGAGGAATTAACTAGAATCACCGGTTGACAAGATTAATTCTTCGTTTAATTTCTGACGAGATATTGTTGTCAGAGTTAATAGCGGAGCCGAGTTAATAGGGGAGCCCGTACTACCTCCAATTCGTCCAATTCGTCGCTGTTGTTTGTCCTTTCGTGTTGACCGCATATACTTAGCCTTACCCTCATTTACTGCTTAACCCATTTTTGCCGCTTTCTGTTAACCATCAATCGTTTCTATGACATCACGTTGAGTCCTGCCAATGATGTCAATTTCGTCGGCGTATGCTAGTAGTTGCACCGATTCTTGGAAAATTGTGCATCTGGTGTTGGCTCGGGAGTCTTGCACAATCCGCTCAAGAATCAAATTGAAGAAGTCACATGACAGCGCATCGCCTTGTCTAAATCCTTTTTTGGTATCGAATGTGTCGGTGAGGTCGTTTCCGACCCTGATGGAGCAGCGAGTACTTTCCAACGTCATCCTACAAAGACGGACAATTTTGGACAGTATAACAAAACCTGGCATGGCTCTGTAAAGTTCGTCTTCATAAATGCTGTCGTATGCGCCTTTCAAATCGATGAATAGGTGATGGGTATCGATTTGGAATTCTTGGGTTTTTTCCAAGATCTGCCGAAGTGTGAAGATTTGATCAGTTATGGACTTACCTGGCATAAAACCACACTATTAAGGGCTGATCAGGTTGTTGGTAAACGGTTTCAGGCGTTCAGATATTACGGCAGATAGGATCTTGTAGGCGATGTTGAGGAGACTCATACTTCTGTAGTTGGTGCAGTTCAAGGAGTATACTTTTTCGTGGATCGGGCAAACGATACTGAGGTTCAATTCTTTAGGCATACTTTCATTCGACATCATCAGATTTGGCTTATGAGTTGGTGAATTTTACCTATCAACTCATCTCCGACGGCTTTATAAAGCCCAACTTTAAGGCCGTCATTTTCGGCAGCCTTATTAAGCTTGATATTGCTAACCTCACCTCAACCAGGACGGGTGGTTGGCAGTTTTCGCTGTCGTTGCCAATATTGAATGGTTCGTTCTGCCTGACAACGGAATGTTGTTCGTCATCGCCGTTTAACAGTCTGCAGAAGTGGTTCTTCCATATCCTCAGCATCGACTGTGTCTCAACTACGATATTTCCTTGTTCATCTCGACAGTATTCTGTTCGAGCCTTGTATCCTTGGCTTTGACGTTTTTCACTTTCTTAAAACTGGCGAACATCGTTCCTGGAATGGCACCTCTCTATATCCTCGATAGCGCGCTTTTCTTGCTCTTTTTTCTTCTTTCTGAAAAGCCGGTGTTCTTCTCTTCTTCCTTGCCTATAAAGATCAATGGCAGCTCTCGTCTTTACCTTCAGCTTAGCCTTGTAGACCTCGTTCTTGGCTGCGAGCATCTGTCGGCATCCCTCATCAAACCAGGGGTTTCTTGCTGGTGGACGCGAGAAACCTTACACGTCAGTTGCGGCTGATCTAATGGCTTGTTGGCATCGTTGGCATTGTTTTTCGACGTTCGATGCTGGTGGTATGGTGCTAATCGAGACGTTAAGGGATACGCGTTGCGCGAAGGTTTTGGCGGTCTCTTGCGATTGCAGTCTTTCGACATTAAATTTTTTCATTGTATTTCTGAATTGTTAAGGCGTGGTGGAAATCCGCATTCTTACCTTGGCTGCAACAAGGTAGTGGTCCGAGTCAAGCTTTGCTCCTCGGAATGCTATAGAACATCCAAAATACTGGATGCTTGCCTCTTGTCTATCGCTATGTGATCAATTTGGTGGACCGTTCGTTGATCTGGAGAACGCATTCCCCTTATGGATATCGAAATGAGGAAACCGTGTGCTGGCTATAGTGGAATTCCGTTCCGCAGCGAAGTCAATTAGCCTAAGTCCGTTACCAGACGTGTTGTCGTGTAGGCTATGTTTTCCGACAATACTGCTTAAGATGTCTTCTCTTCCTACCTTTGCGTTAAAATCTCCCAAAACGATTTTAACATCGTACTTCGGTAGTCGCTGATAGGTTTGGTCAAGGAGCTCATAGAAGCAGTCCTTAGCTATATCATCTTTTTCCTCCGTTGGGGAGTGAGCGCATATAAGACTTATGTTGGCGAATTTGGCCTTGATGCGGATTGTTGCAATGCGTTCGCTAATGTCTTGGAAACATAAGGCTTCTTGCCTAAGTCTGGGCCTTATAACAAATCCGCATCCGAATAGTCGCTGTTTCTGCTCTATATAACACGGGACATCAGTTTCCACTACGGGATTGAGCGCTGCCTTTCGGTTCATCCGCCACCATCTCTGTTCAAGGAGGCCTGGCTAACCCTTCAAATTCTTAGACAAGCTGTTGTCCGAATATGTCGGAGCAACTTGTCTAGGTTCGCCTGGACAGCAGGCCGGGTATTCATTTCATGTCATTCTGACCTGGCTGTTGTTTGTCGTCATGTTATCAACACTCGCGCTTTTCGTTTCGCAATTCAATCGCGGTTGAATGAGACCAGTGCCCGGTGGTTACCACCTGGATGTTAAAAATATGCACTTGATGTCTAGTCACAACCACTTGGCATTGCCAAGTTAAAGCCAATCAGAGTCTACCCTCGTTCTACAACACCCTGGTAAAATATAAGCGATCGTTTCCCCAACTAGTGTAGTGGTTTTGTACCAACTTCTTGTGTTAGGAGTGATAATAGTTGTCAGCAGTTTTAAGTACAAAGGAATATAATACAGACCAGTGACCCCTTTAGTATATTTGAGGGTTGAGTTCCCGCATTACTTCAAGCTAAAACTGCAATGCTTATAATATTTACTACTAACTGTCCCTTGGTATTTCGATTTAACAAACAAAAAATCCTCAACATAAACATCGTCCATAAATGTATCGCTTGCTTCACTTTCTTATGGCACATTGCAGACAATTGAAGAACGTGTTTGAGTTCATAAATTGCCTAAAGCTGCCACCTATTACCACCTCTCATGCGCATGCGCACGCAACTTTTCATTTTTCTATTTGATCTGGTGGTCGTTTCGATGAGTGGCGTTGTAATGAATCCACACACTAACTCGCCACATAATGTGTGTCTGTAAATCAAATCGCATAAGCGAAATGGCAAAACGTGGATTAATTGGTCAACATAGGCTTACAAGAGTGCAGGGTAGCATAGTTAAAATAATTCTTCATTCACCAAGGCAAGATCTTGATCGGAGGCCAACACACTTTTGTACGTGAGGGTCTCTTGTAAGACACGCAACCGACTCGTTATCGGTGCCTCTTATTGATGTTTGAACATACGAAGCTTTGGATGAATGGATCTTGTGGATAGATTGGTAGATCTTCGCGCTAATAACATTGATATGTTTGTACAAACTACAAAGTTGCAGCTGCATACAGAAGCCATCAGCACCCAATCAGAGTTAATGAGGTGGTCCATTATATTTTCTATTGTTGATACCGAAAGGTTTCGAGATCAATTTTCTTAATGCGATAATGACGAAATTGTGCACAAAGTGACCGTTATATCGATTGCATTTTTATTTTCAGTTGAGTGCGCTAGAAACGTGACCAAGCGGAGTATACGCAACACAGTTCAATGCCACGAGGATGGGAGATTTTACAGAGATCCAGATAGGCCGGTGCACAAGATCTGGACAAACTCGGAGTGTTCCAAGTATTACTTATGTCTCGAAGGAGAGGTATTTGAATTCAAGTGTTCTGAGGGACTTTTATTCGATATTGTGCGGCAGATTTGCGACTTTAAGCAGAATGTCGACAATTGTGATGTTACCGCCGGTAAGTTAAGGAACTTGTACCTTTTAGGCTTTTTCTATATATATGTCTCCTAGAGGCTCGTGTTCCGAAACCACTTCTGAATGAAGCTGACTGTCAAGATGCTAGCCAATTGGGATGTGCTGATGGCACTTGTTTGCCGAATGAGTACTTTTGTGATGGATCCGTTGACTGTCCTGATGGATCGGATGAGGGTTGGTGTGATATAGATAACGATCCGAATGCTGCTGAAGCCTGTGATCCTGTTGCTTGCAAGTTACCCGATTGTCATTGTTCCAGGGATGGAACAATTATTCCTGGTCGCTTGGATCCAACTCAAGTTCCCCAAATGATACTGTTGACCTTCGATGATGCTGTTAACTTTGACAATTGGGAACTGTTCTCAAAGGTGCTATTCACACAGAACAGAAAGAATCCCAATGGCTGCCCAATTAAGGGAACCTTTTATGTATCACATCAGTACACCAACTACCAATTTGTACAGAAACTATGGAATGATGGCCATGAGATTTCTGTGCACTCTGTCACGTAAGTAAATAGTTATTCCTTATGGTTTATAGGTTATACACGCACTTTGTAAGTTGGTTGGACTTGAACCAACTCAGTACAGTAAACTATACGCAAGCAGATCGAGTAGATCATCCCACCGAAGTCCTTTTAAGGCAAATCGATTGAATTTAATTGCAGAGCTTTGTTTCTACATTCATGAACTACATGGAGGGGTGTCTCAACATGGGTCTGTTTACGCAGTTAATCTAGCTCGCTTACTTAAGTTTTTTACTTATCTTCTATGTCCTGCACACGGTGTTTTTTTGTTTTATTCAGTCCAAGTGCCCTTGCGTTTGCAGAGTCAATTTAGTCGCTGTACTTCACATCTTGGCACAAAATGTACATTTTGACAACTTTAGATGTCATCGTAACTTGTTTTTACCAATGGAAAAGTCACTAACTGAAGAAAGAGGAGTTTTTGTCTTCTGAAATTAACTCAGAATGTCTGTTTTTACAATTCTCGATTGCTTTTGAAAACATATCAAGTCTGTTCCCTTATTTTGCAGTAAAATCAATATATTCTCAAATTTCTTGGAGCGGAGGCCTCGGCGGAGGCTTAATTATTTTAGCAAATTACAGTAAAATCATTCGATTTTTACAACAAATGACAAAACAGACGACCTGTCACTTTCTGATAACGACAGAGTACTTCGCGACAACGACAACAATCTGTCGAACAATCTGTCGTTGGGATCAGATGGTAGTCTTCTTCTATGAATTTGTTTTGATACAACTGATATGACTGTCAAAATGACAGCTAATTTCTGCAGTTACCTAATTATTTTACACATTTTTATTTAGGGGTCGTTTTTTCTCTCATTAGCTCTCTCTATTATTAATTTTTATTTTAAAAATCAGTAAGAATTTCATCTTAATCCCATGTCTGGCGAGTTCCCTGAAATGTCACTATGCACAGGCACCCAGCGGACAGCATAGGTGAATATTTAACTGCTCTGACAACTTTTGAAAAGATGAGCGGCAATCTAGGGTTGCGTTTGAATTTGTTGAGACTGATTCCAGGGATTTGATGGCAGCTTGGCTGTCCGAGAAGATTCTAATATTCTTGGCACTTGGCAGATATTACATTGTCTTTCAGTCAATTTAAGGCCTCTTAGATCGCCATGAACACGCTGAAATGATGAGGAAGACGGAAAGGCTGAGACTATCGGAAAAGACACCAGAACCCACTCTGTCATTTGTTTTTAACTTTATAAGCAAACAAATTCAAATCTTTGTGTAAAACTGATTAAATTGACTCTCTGTGATACCCATTCAATCGATAAATAGCTTTGTTTACTGATTTACTTTGTGTACTAATGAACGCAGGACAGAAAAGCAGAGCATACTAAAGCTGCCAAGGTAAAATGTTTCTATTTATGCACTCTTGGTCGAAACAGGTAATTTTTCTTATCTTCGCATTCATTAGAAAGCCTCTGCATTAAAGTTCGAGAGTCAGAATGACTTTATTCGATGGTGTCGGTTCTTTTAATTGACGATGAAGAGAGATTGACTGATCCAATTTATACAGTTTACAGCTCATCTGATAGCCTATTATACTTAGTTCATGGACACAAGACAAGGGTATCTAAGTACTTAAAAAACTGCTGGCGATAGTCTACATAGAATTAAAGCTCGAGAATCAGAATAGCCTTATTCGATGGTGTCGGTATTTTTAAATAGACGATGGAAATGGCCGTATTGAAGTCTTCCACCTAGGGACCTCAAATTACGAGAGATTGACTGATCCAATTTATATATGTACTTGAAACACTGTTAGCGATGGTTCAAGTTATTTTGAGAGAAGTCATACCCCATTCTTCGTATTTCCAGTCGGAGTGGATTCTCTAGCTCACCTACGTAACGAGTTCAGTGTACTTGTTCTGTAACTCTTAAAATTAAAATCGTTGACGATAGCGTAGCAGACTTGCAAGGTACGTGTCGTGTAATTTGTACATTGTGTGTGTGCATGTTTACAAATTACATGGTACGTACCCAATCTCCTGCACTATCATCAGCGATTATCGTTTCAAAAGTTACGGAATGAGTACCCAGTGTTTGTCATTACCCCAGAGGAAGAAGGGACACACTACCCCGGTAAAATCAATGATCATGATAAAGCATGATCTGAAATGTCTGTTACTCTAGTTAAAAAACTCCTTAGAACATCATACGTAGTCACCCAGTCTCCTGACTCGTCATGTCTCAGGGACTATTGTGTCCCGTGGTACCAGAATATGGTGAAGCTTCCCAACCCCCCCATGGTCAACTCTAAATTTCCCTGCACAACCACCAACGTGGTAAGTGACCGATGGCCGCACATGGCAAACTTAGTTCAATTTCATAAAAGTCCATACCTATCACACGCTAAAGGGAGGATCTTCGTTTATGAAATTAGACATTTGAGTTGTTTCACGTTGGCCATATACATCATTCAATGCTATCATCCCTTCACCGCGGATAAGAAATAAAAAAATTATCTCGAGCCATTGCATTACCACTTCTTTCTTAATTCACCTGCTAGGGTACCCAGGATCTCATGATCAAAACATATCAAAAGCTTAGCCTCTTCCGTTCGCAAAAGGTCAACCACAAGTCAAGTACTCCAGAAAATATTTTATAACGACTCCAATTTTATTTCCCTACAGTCACCGGGGTCCAGAAGTGTGGTGGTCCAAAAATGCGACAATCGAAGACTGGTTTGATGAGATGGTCGGTCAAGCGAACATCATCAACAAATTCGGAGCTGTTCGGATGGAAGAGATTAGAGGAATGCGTGTACCTTTCCTACGAGTCGGCTGGAATCGCCAATTCCTTATGATGAAAGAATTTGGCTTTGTCTTCGACTCGTCTATGGTGGCACCATTCTCAAACCCACCACTGTGGCCCTACACTTTGGATTATAAAATGCCACATAGCTGCACTGGAATGAATCAGAACTGCCCATCGAGAAGCTACCCTGGTATCTGGGAAATGGTAATGAACCAATTAGAAGCCGGTGAATACACATGCGGCATGGTGGACAGTTGTCCGCCACATTTAAGCGGAGAGGATGTCTACCGTATGCTGACACACAACTTCAAACGCCACTACTTGAGCAATCGGGCACCGTTTGGGTTATTCTTCCACTCGACGTGGTTTAAAAAGATTGACTACTTGAATGCATTTTTGGTAAGTACACCCAGTTGAGAAGGGATAGTGTAAAATGTTTTCTTTTATTTGTTTTCCTAGAAATTTATGGATGACCTTCAAAAGCTTCCCGACGTTTACTTTGTGACAAATCACCAAGCCATACAGTGGATGCGCCACCCAACGCCCATTAATCAATTGCATCAGTTTGATCCATTTCACTGTAAGCCAAAGTCTCTGGATCCCCAAGAGCTTGTCTGCAACATTCCCAACACCTGTAAGCTTCGCAGTAGAGTTCTGCAGCAAGATCGTTACTTCTACACGTGCAAAGAATGTCCACCACAGTACCCATGGCTAAGAAATGAGTTCGGTTTGGATTAAGCAGATAAACCATTCACCGGACTTTTGTTTAGATCGTACCTTATTTATTTTCATATCCTTAAGCTAAGTGAATTACATTAAACGTTTCCTTATTCTTTGTTGTACAACTGTTTACACAAGATAAAAAAAAAATAAAAAAAAAATCTATTTGTTAGAACACATGCGGTCGTCTTTGTGTACTTTATGCATCTTGGGAGATGAATGGATTCGGTATCGACTCCATACCATCCTGGGGGCAGATTAGAACAAGCGCTGTTCCTCTGCAAACTACCAGACCCAGGCTGCGTGTATCCTCTGCGAGTTTAAAGGGTTCATCGGCATCCCGCAAATACTCAACCGTGTTATCCAGCACTAAATTAAGCAGGGCATCGTAACCTTTGAGAATACCGGCTGCTTCTCGACCACCAGCGAACTTAACGCGAATCATCTTTTCCAAATATTTGGACAGATCGAGAATGGATTCCTTGCGGCGCTTCTCCTTGTTGTCATTACCACCGGTGGGCTATGAAAATAAGAGAAATTAATTAGGGTGGGTGATCGTGGGGGATTGCAATTTCTTCGTACTTTTCCCTTATCTGCCATTTGTGGAAATTTGATTTACTTTTTGGAAAATAATTTGCTGTAAACAAAACAAAACGTTTTGTTTCATTCACCGCTAAAAAATATGTGAGGTTATTTTCGAGTTTGTTTTGACAGCTCTGGATAGTGACAGCTGAATTAAAGGGTGACATGTTGATTGGTTCATGTCGTGAATATGATCAAGTCACAATGGACAACAGAAAAAGGATATATTTGAAGGCAGATTTTGTTTTTTTAGTGCCAAGCCACACGTTCATTGGAATGAAAGCCATCTCCAACGAGGCAGGTAGGTTTTATGTGATCCGAAAAGAGAAATTATGATTGCATCGAAAATCCACCAAGCATTAAATTTAAACTACATTCTCGGTGTGCGCATGAATTTTTCACTTTCACACTTTTAATTTTGACAAAAATACTAATTTAAAATTTGTCTTCGCCGATTCCAGATCTCAAAATCGGTATTAGAGACACGAACATATGAGGATGTTGTTACGCACCCAACTAATAATTATTCCTCAAGAGGCAATAAAATTTAATTTTGACAAGCAATTATTTCTGTAGGCCTTATAAAGTACTTGTGCGCGGAGGTTGAGCATTTTTGAAGTCGATTGTTTGGGTAGTACACTGTTTAATACTACGTTCTCACTGGATCTGAGACTATAAAAGTTTATAGTTGACATTTATATGGTAAACAAACAAAAAAAAGTCCACGTAAAATGCAATAATTCCAAAGCCTTTAAAATGTTGTTAAATAACGTAATATGTGGTGAATTCAATAGAATAAATTCTGTTAAAACAGGAATCTCGTGTTGGGAAAAATTATTGCTAATTATATGGCAAGCAATATTAACTAAAAGCTTCGTCGGGGAAAACAGAGAAAGCGGAATATACAAGACTTCAGTCCCGATTTTCATATATTGTTATAATGGAATGGAATGCAGGTTTTCAACTAAATAAAAGCCGCAAATACAGAACAAATTATGTACTATAAATTCTTGTATAAATAGCAGACTCGAAAAAAAAACATTTTTTGTAGACGCATTTTTTTTTGTTAGACGCATTTTTTTCATATTATAGACCACATTTCCCACGTATATGATGGTATTATCACATTTGATTTTGATTTGATTTGATTTTGTATGGGAAACTCAATCGTATTTGCAAAATTAATGCCGAAATGAGCTTTTTTGTTCAGTGAGAACGTATTATATGCAGGAAAATTCACAAGCATAAGCGAAGTTACGATGGTATGTTAAAATCACTTTGTTATCATTAAGGGCCCAGTTATAGCTATTATTGAAAACCCTGATTGCTATGTTTCTTTTACTTTTTGTTCAAGTTGGTTCAAGTTGGTGTCAAAACAAACCCTATGAATTGTAGATCATGATTATCCAAAAACATTAAAAATTTTGTATTATAGTTACCGCAGAAAATCCCTTCTTATTTTTCACTGATCAAGATTTATTTCAGTGAAGTAATGAATGCCATTCCACCCACCTGAAATGAAAGCAATGGGGGTGACATTTCAATGCCATAATTTGATGTGTTCCAATGAAGTTGTTCAATGATAGCTATAGCTGGGCTCTAAAATACAATTACATAAAACGATTATCGTGCGATATCGTTGAAATCACATTGCTCTTGTTGGATTTCTATTACAAAAAAACGTTTATCATCCTAGGTTTAACGACACTCGTAGTTTCCATTATATAGCTATACGACTGTCATTTGGCAGTCGTGTAGCTTTTTTTTTTTGAAATTACCTGGCATTACAGTACAAATGTTATATCCGGCGGCACTAGTGTAAAAGAGAAAACATACCAAATGTCAAATTCACACCAATCGAGGTAGTCGACCTATTCGTAAGCAAAGTGTTTCGAATAATGAGCCTGCTAGTAAGAGCTCTCGTGTACAAATTAAAGAGCTGCATGAATGCACTCAAATATTTCAGCACTCAGTTCAACATACAATCAGGCCTATCGTAAATTATCCCTATCCCGGTATTTTCCCCTTGTCAGCAATGTAAATCAGATTGCTGAATGAGACAATTTTCCCGGGAAAATTTATTCCTTGAAGCATCTGTTACAGATACACTACTAACACATATAAATACCATGAAAGTTGTATTGCAAATCTAAGCCCCGAGTCATATCAACATTCATATTCATTGAGCCTTCCCACAAGAGTATGCTTCAACCAGTTGAACCTCATGTTGGGCTTGTACGTGTGAGGAGGGAGCACATTTGAGAGTCACTGGAGAGCAGTTTTTCATCCAGAATTAAGTGGTTGAAGAGGTGTAATCTACACAAGAAAGCACTGCAGCGCAAAATTAATGCAGCGAGAGAAGAGTATCGAGCCAGGAGAAGGGAGGAAAAGAAGATCCTGCGTAGAAAGAAGGCTTACGCAGCCTCCCAGCTCAAGGAGATCGATGAGTCGCGCGATCGTAACAACATCCGGAGGTTTTATAAAAAAGCCAAGCAACTGGCTGCTGGCTACAAAACCGGAACGCAGGCTCTTCGAGGCAGCGAAGGAAACCTAGTCACGAAGGGAAATAGTAGATGTGTTGAAGCAGCATTTTCAGCAGCTGCTTAATGGACATCATGTAGAGAGAGTGCTAGGGCAAGAAGAGAACCCACGTCCAGTCAATGAAGAACTAGTTCGACCAGCTAGTATAGAAGAAGTTGGCCCAGCTATAAAAATGCTGAAGAACAACAAGGCCGCGGACTGTGATGGCTTACCAGCGGAGCTTTTTAAATACGGTTGTGATGTTCCGGTAGGGATCATGCATCATCAACCAAGTATGGGTGGAAGAAAACATGCCCGATGACTAGACTATCAGCTCCATATGCCCCATCTACAAAAAGGCGATCCTGAACGGGTGTGTTCATTAATGCAACAAAGAAGAAAGACGATTGGACTAGCGCAAATTTTCGACGTTTATGAAAACACCCGAAATCGGATCGATTAATTCGGGTCCTATGTCAAGCTCACGTCTATAGCGGCGATGTCTTCATATGGAACGCACGGTACGGGATAGGTTTGGATGTATATAATCAAAAAGAGTAAATTTGGTCATGCATTGATCCATCTCGTGTAAGCTGCTCAAATGGACGATTCTGCGGTACCGTAAGCTTGACAAAGTGCTCTTTAAGTTTACGCGAATTTATTCCACGATTTGTAAACATTGTTCTGGCGCAAATCTTTCATTTGTGAAGTATAATGGAAAAAAAGTCAAACACACTTAATTGGTATGACACCTAGTTCGACAGGGTAATGCTCGCCCCTGGGTATTAACGAGCCTGTTGCGCCTAAAATTTGTATTTGTAAAGAACTCCTGATCAGTAGTTCTTTATGTGTGAGTGTGTACTTCTTGCACGATGGTGGGACCTCCTGTTTTATGGCGACTCCGAACAGCCTAGTTGAGATCAGCTTTTATCGCCTATTGATACTTCCCGAATGACTTTTCAGATCATCACGGAAGTACTGTACCTCTAAAAAAGAAACACCCGTTGTAATTAAAACACCACTCGTTTAAAAATGTATTTTTATTTACTAAATGAATTTGTCTTTAACGGAACACATAGAACGAAACAATTTAAAAAATGAAGTCATGATCATTTAAAAAAAAAAAAAACTTGTTATGAAAAAGAATTACTAAGCCTAATAATAAAAAAACACAACCTAAGGCACCGAATTTGTTGCAATTGCTATGGGCCACGTCGTCGGCCCCTTCAGTACAATATCCTCCAGGATCTGTTTGATCTTAATGAAACGCCTTTTGAATTCCAGACCACAGCCCTTCGACAAACGGAAATCCAACAAAATCTTCCCGTCCATCTCGATGATGTGTGCCTTGAACACCAGTCGAAGTTTTCTCCTATCAAACGTCGATATAGTCACAACACTATCATCGTTAATCTTCCGCCCGTAACCCAGCTTGTCCAGCGTAACAAACAGCCTCTTGATTGTGTCGTCCCATTGGGTGGTCACGAAGAACCTTGTCATGCGTCGCACTAGTCTTTGGAATACATTTTGGCTTGCCGATTGCGTCTGATTCATCTGTGTGCACAGTATCAAATCGTCCAGCAGTGCCGGCTGGGAGAAACAGAATCCATTGCGGGCTTCAAACGCAGGAGTGTTGTTTGCACCACTATTGACAGCCCTGCCAGCCACAAAGTCAGCATCAGCATCACTTCGCATCGTTGGCATTGGCTGAGAGCAGTACACCCGCGATATTGAATCGTCAAAGGGATTGCTGAAATCAGCGCTGGACCTTTGTCGTTTTGACTTTGGCGAGCGTAGATCGCCATCAGTAACGTCGCGGGATTTTAAATCTGCCAAGTAAATAAGAGAATGTCACACTGGATTAGTAATGAAAATCAGGGAGTGGGGCAAAAAAAAAAAACAACTCAATCAATGTCAATGCATTAGGGTACAAAATTAAAAAAAAAAAAAAACGAAACGAAAAATCACAATCATTTGGTTTTTGGTAATAAAGCTCTATGGAATCCAGTCAACTAACCATACAGCTAAAATCACCAAAGACCAAATAAAAGCGAACAAAAACGATAAAAAAAATAAAAGAAATGTGCAAACACACAGGAACACAAAACAATGGCAAGAACAAATGAATCATAATCACACAACCAAAATGAAATGAAAAAAATTAAAAAAAAACTTCAATGGGACGGGGGAGGATTGATAATGCATTTGGTGGTGATGCGTTCGTTTGTGTAAATATTAGCAGATTTTAATTTTGATGGAAATGCGAAACCTTCAATGCTTTGGTAATCTAGCTTTATGAAGTAAACAATCTATCATACAGCTAAAGCGCCAAAGCGATGAAAATCTGCGTGTAAAATCAATTATTAGTACAGAGGATCTCATCATCCATGGGCGCACTTGTTAATTACGAGCAGATAATAGTAGCATGCGATGCAACATACAACATACCTCATACGATTCAGACGTAATGACGTTCTATTAGTTATCACTTGAGTATACACATGAAGCTGCAATGTTGGGTGAGGTGGTGCGTGTGAGGAGCGTAGCAACGTTCAGCTAGGTACAAAGTGCCTCTCAGGCTTTCAAAAATACACTGAGAGTCACTAAGTACCTGAACAAAAGTCGCCAAATGCAATATTGTTGTGGTAAAACACGCATATGATTTGATTATACATTTCTGTTGATTAAATGAGGAAAGGAATGTTCAGTGGGGGGAGACAACTTACCACAGTCAATAAATTGCATGTTGCACCATTTGTGATCCAAAATCTTTTCTAGATTTATTCTGTGTGCGGGATTTATGGCCAACACCTTGCGTAGCAGGGAGATCGCCAATGTGTCTAGTTTGCTCCATGGTGTGTTGGTTGTCCATCGATCGTTCTCTTTCCAATTGACAAACTCTTGGCAATTGGACGATGGCTGATCCCAAGGTAGTTCTGAAAGTAAAAAGAAAAGGGAACCGAATTAGTGGATGGTGGATAGAATTAGCAAAACGAGTTAATGGCATGTGAATTGAAAATGGAAAAGATTGGACAGGTGTTTACTAAGGTTTGCACGTATTCAAAACTGCCCTATCCCTGTTTTTTTTTATAATTTGCGCGCACTCAAGGGATGACCTTTTTTATGTTTTAGCACAGTGCGGGCGTTAAGGAAATTCGGGATAAGAAGAAAGGAGATACCGATGCACATTGCTTTTAAATGCCTGTAAGTTATAATGGAAAGGAAAAACAGAGTTTGGTAGAGCATTCCACATTCGTGTTGTTCGGTTTATGAACGAATCTCTATATTTCAGCGTTCGTCCGATGATAGGCTTGAGGGTAAACTGATTTGCATTCATAGCGTAACGAGTATTGCGGCTGAATTGTTGAATGGGAGGAATGCAGTTGGCTATTTTATTTGAGCATTGGTTGTAAAAATAACGATTGAGCAATGTAAGGCAGGAGATATTTCGACGGAGTTCAAGCGAAACTCAGGAGTTCGATATTCTAATATATCTCCTATAAGTTTTTTTTCGCACGCTTTTCAATCCTATCTGTAAGGTGAAATGTTGTTTTCGGTGCAGCCGACCAGATGTGGGCGTCAAACTCATGTTTAGGGCGTATAAACGCTTTATATGTTGTGGTCATATCAGAAAAGGTGAAATATTTCTTACATCAATTAAGGAAACCTAGGCATTTCGCTGGGAATATGTAGTCGTTCCAACGTAAGTCGTTACTAACACACATATTTCCTAGCATGAAAAGTTTTTCGGTTTGTTCGACGTAAGTGCCTTTCATGGATAATGGATCTAGATTTTGGTTTCGCTTTAACGACAGATGACAGCATTGTGTTTTGGAAGCATTGAATTCTACTCTGTTGAATTTACCCCATTTGATGATGCTGTCAAGGTCGGAATTCATTGAGCTTAACATATGTTGATTGATTCCACGTTCGATGATGAGGGACGTGGAGCTGAAAACAAATATGAGAAGCTGAGAGTACTGTCATCAGCGAAGGAATGAATCGGGTTAGTAGTTGCAGACAGGAGATCATTGATGAAAACGAGAAAGAGAGTCGGAGACAAAACTGAGCCCTAAGGGACACCAGCATTTATTTGGTGAGTTGCACACTTGAATCCGTCCAAAACAACTCGAATTGAACGTTTCGAAAGATAATTTCTAATCCATAGAAGAAGTTTTTCATCGAATCCAAATGCACGAATTTTCGACAAAAGGGCTTGATGCCAAACCATGTCAAATGCCTTTGAAATATCAAGTGCAACATTCTTACTTTCTCCACCATGGTGGATTGATTGGTCCCACCTTTTCCACGAAAACACTTAAGAAGTTTTCGTGTTTCGAGATATTTCATAAGCTGACGATTTATCAGCGTTTCCATGACCTTGGAAAGAAGGGACGTAAGTGCAGTTGGTCGGTAGTTGGAGAGAGATGAAGATTCGCCTTTTTTGGTGCAGACTGGACAAATGCAGTTTTCCATCTACTCGGAAAGAGACCTGATGAGTGGGATAGATAGAAAAGCTTACGCAGTGGTTTTGCTAGACTAGAAGAACACCTGTTCAGAATTATGGGGGAAATACCATCTGGACCAGCGGACTTGTGAATATCAAGATCAAATAAAACTCTTGCAAGTGCACGAGTACGAGTACGAGTCGCAAGGAAAGATTTACGTTCTCAAGTACAGGAGGAGACTGGGCACAATGAATAACTGAATAAAGAGCTGACAGCTGGAATGTTATTGTCAAGGAGCGCCGGAACTGATGATGAGCCCGATTTTTTTTTTTATATTTTTGACAAACGACCAAAAGTTTTACTACCTCTGGGACATTGTTGAATTTTTTGCCTCAACTTTTGGTCGTATAGGAATTTGGCACGTTTTAAATGAGAATTACAGTCATTTCTGGCTCGGTTTTCCTCTGTTGAATTGGTTTTGTATAACCGAAAGTTTGTCTCTCTCATCACACCCTTTTGCCTTTGGTCTGATACTTTTTATTCTGTTGGGAAAAAAAAAAATCGCATACCAAGAATATTCTTACAAAATATTCCATATGTGAGAACACATGCCAATTAAAAATCAACAGAGTTTCACAAACACTGCAGCTGATACAATGAGCTGCTCAGATGTTGGAATAAAACTCGTCTGACTTAATATTGACTGAGATTCTGGACAAACGATAAAAGCTTTCATTACATCCATCGATTGTAATACAAAAACCAAACGTGACGACGCGCTCCATCGTTAAATAATGAACGAAAATCATACCTAATGTCGCACAAAACGTTACATAGTGGCAAAGAGAATAGAACTACATAGAGTCCGCATCACAGCTAAAAATGTTGCAGCCGTTTCAGACGCAGGCGGTAAGTGCGAAGTGGAAATTCGTCGATGGTATGCGTCGGCTATGCTGTTGTTTGATGCTGGGGTAGCAATATGAACACTGGGGTATCAATATCAGTACCACACATAGAAATTGTTCGTTGTATGAGATGCGCACTCTATGCAGTTCTATACTCTTTGATAGTGCCTAAGAGTTCCGAGTTTGATGTAAGAGCCCAACGGCGCTAACAAAGTGCCATATTCCACACCTGAATCGTCTGTGAGTGTGTAAACACAACTCTTCTCCTTGGCTTTGTCAAGGACAGTCAACTGCCGAAGGAACGAAAGTATATTGCGATCTTTGCTAAAGTAAACATCTAAACACAGCTTTCATCAAATGACCACAAATTCCGGATATTCCCAGTCACGGTAATAACTAGGCTGGACTCGTTTCTGACCTCTCAACCTTGTAAATATATTATCGCATATAGGCACGTCAAGACACTTCATCGTATGAGCTAAGTTCTCGTACTTCAACCACGCAGTTAAGGAACAATCTGTAATGCAACACGAAAAGCCAACTGGGAAGCTCTAAACGAATACTCAACAGTGATGTGCATGCTACAACTGCTCATGCGATATCAATCACCAGTGTCGTCCTAACCGGGTTAACAGTTTCAAACCTAAGGCTGCGCGTTCTATTGCTAGAAAGCGATGCGACGCGAGAAGCGTTTGACTGCGAGAAAATTGTTCCCATGTGCGGCATATGCGAACTTCTCGCATACAAACTCTTTTGACGACTTTTTCAAGCGATTTGTGCGAGAAGTGTTTGTTTTAACGTTTAAAGAAAAACAATCAAACAGGTAATTTCAGTGCTTGTGTCGTGTGGTGCAATTTTTAAATAATTTTGTCGCATCTAATTATCACATCGCTTTCTCGCACTTCTGTACGTGCAGCCTAAGGCAAACGGGTGGTATTACTAGAGATGTTAAAAGGATGTTAGGGTAAAACCAATCCTACAGATCACACCAGAATAAAGCTCAACCGAGCGAGAGGTTACTCGCGCACTTCATGCATGTCACATTCTCCCTCGACCAAAGTTGAGGCAACAAATTCTACCATGTGCCATAAGTAGTGAAAACAATTGGTTTAAAAATTCCTCACCTCACCTTCCATCCCAACCTCTGTTTACAAGTATTTTCCAGCTAACACCTCTATAGACAATTACAATCTGCTTGCTGCTCATTTTACAGATTCCTCCCGTACTTGAGATTGTAGAACATTCTACATCGGGACTAATTCACTTTCGTCAGAGGAGTGTTATTTGATATTGCCATACGCGAATCTCCCCCATCATTCTGAAGAGGTGTTCTTCTACACTGGCATAAGATTTTCCATCAGTCCTACTCCTCATAACGAATAGCATTTCTCCATGGTACAACTGCTACATCTGCTTATGTTGGGTCCATCAGCTTCGTTGACGTAGAAGAACGATACATCAAAAATTTAAGACGATATCTGTTTTGTTGTATCATGGTATTTGTCCAGCCCGTACCTAAAAAAATACCGAAGCACCTTCATTCATAGGTTATGGACACGCTGATAAACCGTCAGCTTATAAAATATCTGGAATCACGAAAACTCCTGAAAAACCGACAATACGATCAACTGGTGATTTGTTGTTATATCCACCGAAAAGTGGAACCAATCGATCCACCTTGTTGGCGAAACCAAAACCGTTGCACTTGCACCAGCAAGAAAACCATAATTGCCGATAGATGCTCACAGAAAAGATAAAAGTATGCCTGAAGAATGGAATCTCAGCATCGCTTGCCCGAGCCACAAAACAAGTGACCATCTGAACTGCGCCAACTACAGAGGCATAAGTCTACTCAGCATCGGCCACCGTTTAGCAACAACCTGATCGGCCCAAATCAGTGTGGTTTTAGGTCAGGATAGTCCATCATTGATCAATCCTTCACAATTAGGCAGCTTCCGCAAAAAAAAATCCCAAGAAGTGCAAAATCTATAACCACCACCTTATCATCGATTTCAGTCGAGCTATTCAGAGCTAAGTCTAGTGCCGGTATAGCGCCACTTGTCCGTTTGTGCAGGTTGACGATGGAGAATTTTCGCTGCTTAATCAGGGCCGGAAACGATCCCACGGAAACATTCGATACCAAAAGAGGATTCACTGTCCTATGACTTCTTTAACAAAATTCTTGGGAGGATTTTGCAAAACTCACGAGCCAACACCAGAGGCATAATCTTTCATAAATCCGGCCATCACCGTGCTCAACACAATTGGACACACAATTATCGACGAATTGGACAGAACATCACCATTGACAGTTATAGCTTTGATGTGGTAGGGGGCTTTGTCTACCCCAGCTCAGCTGTTAACTCTGATAACATCTCGTCAGAAATCAAACAAAGGATTGCACTTGCCAACGGCAGTTTCTCCGGGCTAAAAAGCCAATTTTGTAGTATCGCCCTCACTCAACTACTAAGGACATCCTATGTAAGAACCTGATCATCACAGGCCTGCTCTACGGCGCTGTAACGTATAAAGAAATCCTTTTTCGTTTTGAGAGAAATATTCTTCAGACAAATCTTCGGTTGCTATGATGAAGACTCATACATGAAATTTACGAGCGCAACTGGAGGCAGTTAGTTAAGGGCTGGGCTAATTGGAGAGGCATGTTGAGGTTCATTCTTGACTGTAGCGCAACTTAATTAACGTGTCGTATGGGCTTGTATGCATTTGCAATCTACAGAAACAATGTTGGTACAACATTTACATATCGTATTCTCCTGACTTAAGCTAGCGACAAAGGCAAAGAGGCATCCTACAAGGATCTGTTCTAGACGCTCATCGGTGGAATATTCTATTCTATGGCTAGCGACAAAGGCAAAGAGGCATCCCACAAGGATCTGTTCTAGACGCTCTTCGGTGGAATATTCTATTCTATTCTATGGCTAGAAACGATTGCAGGAGTAAGTTATAAACACTTAATGCAACAACACATCAACAAGCATAGAAGAAGTCCGCCTAGCTATAAGAAAGCTTAAGAACAACAAGGCCGCAGACTCTGATGGCTAACCAGCAGAGCGTTTGCAAAATGGTGGTGATGTTTTGGTAGGGTTTGGTTGTTGGATCATCAACCAAGTATGGGTGGAAGAAAACATGCCTGATGACTGGACTATCGGCTCCATATGCCCCATCTACAAAAAAGGCGATACTATGTCTTGTAAGAACTATCGAGGCATATCCGTGCTAAATGTCGAATACAAGATCCTATCCAACACACTGTGTGAACGTCTAAAGCCTTTCTGACTCCGCCTAACTTTTGCAAACATGCACCGGATTTCGGCAAGGAGAAGCGCTATCATGTGACTTCTTCAATCTCGTACTGAAGCAAATAGTACGAAGGGCAGGTGTCAACACTGAAGGCACTTTTGTCAAAAGGTCCATCCAGCTGCTGGGATACGCAGACGATATAATAATAATAGGACGCTCCAAGCGTGCCGTGATAGAACCGTTCAAGGCGATTGAAAAACAGGCGAAATGGGGACAAGACTAAGTAAACAAACAAGCATCTGCAACGTCACTATTGACAGCAACAAATTCGAGGTAGTTAAGGAGTTCACCTACCTCTGAGTAAACATAGACTCCACGAATGACACCCTGGAGGAGATCCGGCGAAGAATTACCCTAGGAAACCATTGCTACTTCGGTTTGACCAAAAAACTGGGTTTAACACTCCTAACTCGAAGGACGTAAAGTGTGCTCTCCAAAACCCTTATCCTGCCAGTTCTGCTTTATGGCGCCGAGTGATGGACGATAAGCAGTAAGGGAGAGATGATACTAAGCTCCTTCGAGAGAAAAATACTTCGGCAGATTTATGGTCCTGTGTGCGAGGAGAGCAAATGGAAAAGAAGATACAACCGCGAACTCTATGAGCTGTACCAAGATGTGGATGTAGTCCAAAAGCCAAAACACGTCGACTACATTGGCTCGGCCACATCAAGCGAATGGACAATAATGCTGCAGCTGAGAGGATCTTCGAATCCCAGCCCCCAGGTTAGAGAAGGCAAGGAAGACCGAACCTCCGTTTCAAAGACCAAACCATCGCGGATGCCAGAGCGCTTGGTCTGGGCAACTAGAAGCAGCGAGCCCGGGATCGTATAGGATGGAAAGCTGCAGAGACTTTTCACGGGTCGAGAGCCCAATAAATGGAAACGAAAAATGGACAGCAACGACATGTGGTTACAACAGAACGGCGCTACGTGCCACACAACTCACACCTCATAAAATAGTCTGCACGAGCGATTCGAGGCATGGCCATCTCATGTAAAGGTAATGTTAACTAGCCACCGAGATCGTGCGATTTCGCCCCTTTAAACTTTTTCTTGTGGAGTTTTATAAAGTCGCAGGTCTTTGCGAATAAGCCACAAACTACAGCGGCCTTTAAAGCCAACATAACCAATGCCATCGGTCAAATTCAGTCTGAAAAATGCACCAGATTCATTGAAAATGTCCATTTCGGATGCGCGACACCCAGAGAAACCGAGGCGGACAGAAACGACGTTATTTCCCATACTTAACTAATGACAACGACAGGACTTTCCAACGAATACAAAATATCGATGAATTCTCTCACAGACTTTGTTTTTATTTAAATTTACCGATAGAAAGCGCCTTAATGAAACCCCTTTTAGCAAAAAATCGAAGTGCGACACACCAAAAACAAACAAATAATCACTGCGTGCATTTTTAGCTTCTAATACGGAACGCATTTTGTCCACCAATAAAAAAAAAAACATAACGCAGGCGAGCGTTGCGAGCAAACAAATCAAAGTCAAAAAAAAAAATAACCAATCATCACGGTTTATATAAAAAAAAATTAAATTTACAACAAAAATTAGTAAAAACTAAAAAAAAAAATAGTAATGTGCAGCAAGCAATTTAAGCTGGAGCTTTGGTATAAAAGCTTTAGATGATTGCAAATATTAAATCTACAGCTAGAATACCAAAGACTCAGCAAAAATGTTCAAATGACAAACAAAATTAAAATTAAATCAAGACACACACACGTTAATTAAATTAAGAAGAAAAATGCAAAGGAACACAACAGAAAATGTGCTCAAATCATGTTAATTGAAAAAAAATAATCAAATATCTGTAAAACGCATTCACAAAGTGCAAGAGATGCTATAGATACAATTGAACTTACCACCGGCCAACATTGTGACAAGGATAACACCACACGACCAGATATCCGCCGGTTGTGCATGGTATGGTTTGACTAGCACCTCTGGAGCAACGTACGGCAACGTTCCACATCGCTTGTCCAGCAGTCGTTCCTTTCCCTTCATCCTAACGAATCGAAATAGACAAGTAAAAACCAAATTCTGTATATTTAACGAGCTCAAACGTGGTCAAGTTATTGTGTGGTGTACCTAATACCTAAACATGGTCGCCATTCCAAAGTCTGAGATCTTAATGTTGTCATGTTCGTCGAGTAGCAGGTTCTCTGGCTTCAGGTCCCGATGGGCAACGCCTCTCGAATGCAAGTACTGCACTCCCGATAGTAGTTGTGTGAAATACCTTTGTGCTTCATGTTGGGGCATACCAATGTCGGGTTCTGCAAAACAAAAAGGGAAACACATTAAGAACGTCGCTCGCTCCTTATCAAAAGTAGATCTTGGCGTGGTAATTTATCCATTAGCACGTTATCATAGGTGGAGGGAATGTGCTAATGCGTGCGCTATTGTAGTCTCGGCCAAATTGAAAATCAATACAAACTGTCGCAACACTCTTCGTCCTGTTTGAATCAACCTTGAACCTTCACTGACTTACATAACGAGAGATAGAGAAAAATTGGTTTCTCGCACTCAAGACATAAATGCAACATGCTACGGTTGAGTGCTGTTGCAATAGGGAGACAGTCGTCGCAACCCACATCCCCATGGACTAACTGAAGCACAGTGAATGTACAATTAAGTGGCTGTACGTGCTTCAATGAGTCATCATTGTCTTTACCGCCATGAGTCGTCGTTATCACATCCTCCTAACATCGTCCTAGTGTTGGATTTGCTTTCACCAGCTCAGACGGGTTAGTCTTCCTAACATGGATTCGCTCCTCGACTACACAGACTTTCCCACTCAACAAGTTCGTTTGACGATATTTGGTAAATTTGCTTAGAGCACATAAAATTGGGAAACATTGACCGTGGCCCTTTGTTGGAACTTATGCTACAACCGTGTTGACTTTCAATCGTCTTACGTGTGTTTGTTTGAAGGCTGATACGCTTTTAATAATTCAAATCGTTGTTCTATATTCCATTAAACAGGAAACACACAGAATTTATGTTGATCCAGTCCACCCGCCCTCTTCCTCTTGTGCAAGGTCTTTGTATGCAAAACATGTTTCATGCGACTATGATAGTGGCAAATACAATCTACATGAGCATTCGTTTAGGGTAGTTGAAGCATAAGGTATGGTATACATAGGTAGAGCTGAAATTCGACTTAAACAGGGACTTCAACTTAGTTAGCGGTGGAGGTAACATTGCCACAAAAACAGACGTAATCGAATTTCTTATTAGAGCTAATGCATTCGAATTCCGACCGGGTGAGGAGGAGACAGAACGTCACACCTAATAGGATTATCAAATCCCAATATCCACGTTTCTCATTCGTCAATTTAATCTGAAATTGGAATGCGCATTTAGAACAGGAGTTCAACAAAATTGGTTTCGCATCTCGATTGCAACGAGGCAGGTTGAAACTTCGCATTGAAATTCATCCGGAAAGGTTCATTCCATATCCTGCGGTAAAAGAAATCTTATGGGTAATTTTGGTGTGCAGTAGGAGTATTGGCCAAAATTGTTCTCTTGTCCATTTGAGTGGAATTTTAACATTTTTTTCTTAGATTTATCAAATCTGAACCACTTCTCTAACACCTATCTAGATTCACCTAACTTATCCTTGTTTTTCCAGAGCGTCCGAGCAATAGGAGAATGTGCTCAATTTATTATTCAATTACCGAACGACATAGACCATAAGAGCCAGATTATTCGGCCCGTATCGTTAAAGAGGGAATTCAGCACAGAGGTTATAGTGGTTGGGCTTACTATCCATTCCATTGGCTCAAGGGAAACAGGAACAGACATTGTCAACGAAGATGTCAAAAAAAAAAAAAACTAAGGTAAACGGCATTCGCATCTCCTTCTCCAGGTCATTATTCAAAACAGAGGGGACATCACTGTCATCCAGGAAATACCATGAGATTGGTCGGGCAAAGGGACGATCAATATTGTCGGAAATACAGTCTAAACAGCACCATCTTTCGGAACGGACTTATTATCTACTTTGCTGCGGAACGAATAGCTCTATATCCAGCTCATGGTTCCCTCACATTTATATATACAGTTGACATAAAAGGTTCTCCGAACCAACAAACAGTCAATCAAATTGACTACATTTCGATGAACAAAAAGCATACTCCTAGTATTTTGGATGACCCAACATCCCGACGAGCTTACATCAACTCGGACCACTGTTGCAGCCAATGAAAGAGTGCGGAGATGCAACACCCAATCATACGAGATCACCCAGGCCTTTGCAGAACACGTTTTGTTCCCTTTAACATCTCGTTTAACACCATACCACCAGCATCCAATGTCGAAGATCAATATCGACGTTGTCAAGCCATACGATCGTAAGCAACATGTCACCTAGGTTTTTCCCGCACATCAGCAAGAAACCTCTGGTTTGAAGAAGAACGCCGACAGCTGCTAGCAGCCATCTGGAGGTGAAGACAAAAGCTGCCACTAAGCTTTGTAGACAACGAAGGCGGGAATGATGTTCACAAGTTTAAGCAAAGTGTAAAACACCAAAACCGGAGATACTAGGCGCTTACATGCTGCTTTCGAGATGAATACGGAAAGAACGTAGTAGTGTCTATGAAAGAACCAATTCTCCAGACGGCGATGAAGAACAATCTTCCGCTGTAGGGCAAAACGAACCAATATCGATGACGACAGAGAGCACTCTCCGACAAAAGTTAATAAAATATGACTTAACAGGGCTGCCGGAAATGACTGCCTTCCTGCCAAGCTTTATAACGCCGATGGAGATGAATTGGTAAGCAACAAATACCAACTCATTAGCAAAGTTTAATCGGATGAAACTATGAATGAAGAATGGAACCTTAGCATATCGTTTGATCGATTCACAGGGAGACCCTCTGAACAGCGCCAGCGCCAAGTACAGAGGCAAAAGTCTACTCAAGATTGGCTTTAAGATCGCATCTACCTGACCGCCTGTGACCGCCTGAAAACGTTTACGGAAACCCGTCAGTGTGGTTATAGGCCAGGAAAGCCCACAACAAATCTATTCTTCACAATAAGGTAGATCCTGGAAAACCCCAAGAAACCAATACCCAAAACCTATTTTTCGATTTCAAAGCCGCATACGACAGCATTAATAGAGACAAACTACACAGAGTTATGTCTAGTTTTGGTATACCGTCCAAACTCGTCCGTCTGTGCAGCTACTTCATCAGAGCCGGAAACGACCTCACCGATACATTCGATGCCAAAAAAGAATTTAGGCAAGGCGTCTTCTTTCACATCATTCTTGAGAAAATTGTGCAAAATCACCAGCCAAAACCAGAGTGGTTCCATAAATCAATGCAACTACTAGCATAAGCCGACGAAATGGGACTTTATTTATTGGTCGGACTCATCTTGATGGCATAGCCGCTACTTTAGAGAAGGAAGCGAATGGATTTAGCTGTTAATGAGGGTAAGACCAAGTATATGCTGTCAACACGAAAGGACCAATTGAACAGAACGCCTCCATTGACAGATAAAACTTTGAAGTAGTACTGCACTTTGCCCACCTCAGCTGCGCTATAAATTCCGACTCGAAGAATTACTATTGCCAACCGCCCTCATTCTAACTACTGAGATGATCCTGAACATCCCAGCCCTGCTCTACGGCGCTATAGCGGTCCATATCAAGAGTGGATTAAGAAATGCTCGGTACTTTTGAGAAAGATTCAAACAAGAACTATAAGGGCTGTACAGATGGCTAAAACATGTAGAGCGAATGGACACCAACACTCCGGCTTGCAGAGTTTTCGATTCCCAGCCATATGTCGGACGTAGTAGCGAAAGGTATCGCCTAAGTGACGCGCACAAGTTAAAATAGACCTCAACCAAACAGCATAGAACTACATAGAGAGCGCATCTCGTACAACAAAAAAATTCTATGTGGGGTACTGATATTGATATTGCTACCCCAGCATCAAACAACAGAATAGCCGACGCATACGATCGACGAAAATTCCCCTTCGCACTTACCGCCCGCGTCTGAAACGGCTACAAAATTTTTAGCTCTGATGCGTACTCTATGTTGATGTTGTTCTATACTATTTGCCCCAACCTACTTGAAGTACGCAACCGGAGACAGTTTTCTAAGGAACGGGATAATTGGAGAAGCTTGTTGGTTGAGGCCCGGAGTGTCGCACCACTTAAGTAAGTGTAATCGAACCAAAACCTCAGTTTTTCCCACTAACCCTGCGGCCGGAGACGTAACTACACTCGGTAAATAAATTCTGAAGTTTTTAGAACTAACTGGTGATCAATCAGGAACCATTTTTTCGAAAGGGGTTTTGTTGACAGATTGCGCTGGAGTAGCGTCAAGTTGCCATGTGTTTTTTATTCAGTTATTCATTGACATTTCATCCTGAATAGACTTACACCGGAACATAATCCTCGTTTCAGTGAGGGGGCTCTCGAGACTTGGTGAAGATTTACTGTTTTCGATCAACATATTGTTCAGCGATGAGGCCAATTACTGTCTCAGTGGATGTCATTACCCAAAATCACCGTATACGGGCCAAAGAACAACCGGAAGAGGTTCAAGAACTGCAGTTACATCTGCACAAAACAACCGTGTGGTGAAGTATATGGGCCGGTGGTATCATCGGACTGTATTTCTTCAAACATGAGGCTGGCGCCAACGTATCTTTAAATGGGGCTCATAATCTATCTTTTGCTTGAAATTTAACACTGAAATCTTGACAATATTTGGTTCCAGCAAGACAGCTCTACTTGCCACACATCCCATGAAAGAATTGACAGATTGAGGGACCGCTTCGACGAACAATTTATTTCACGCTTCGGACCAGTGAATTGGCCATCAAGATCATGCAATATCATATCGTTAGACGTTTTCCCTTGGGGCAACGAAAAGTCTAACGTCGTTGGTCAGTTCAAGAAACGGCTATACTCAGCTGTCGTCAGGACAATTCAAACCTACGGATGCTTAGTCCGGTGGAATTCCATGAAATAGTCGAAACATATGACTGCACTGACAGAGGCTCTAAGAATAGCATGTGTATTCATAAAGGGAGCTATGCGCACCAGCCCCACAGCAGGATTGGAAACAATTCTAAATCTCTCCACAATCAACCTACAGCTGCTTGACGGCCTCAAAGAAGCTGGCAACTGTATGTATCAAAACAGTTGGTAACAGCACAATACTAAAATCAGTAGAATATGAGAATGGGGCATCTGACTACACCATCCCATTTCACGACTTTGATACTCAATCAGAATACCTAGTAGAGACGAATGGTCGTCATACAATGTGGTAACAAGCAACGAAATAGCAATCTATACCGATGGATCTAAAATGGAAATAGAAGTGGGCTCGGGGTCTACTCCGACAGGATCGGGTTAAACACATCCACTCGATTGGCAGACTCGTGCAGTGTCTTTCAAGCAAAGATCCTAGCCATACTCGAAGCTGCCAAATGGGGTAGAGTATTGGATACAGGTATCCATTTACATATATAGCCAAACGGTCATAAAAGCTCTGGCATCTAAAATAATAAAATCAGGAGTAGTTGGACGCTAGCGCTCAGAGCTTAAGGATCTTTGTAACCAGAACAAAGTCCAAATTATCTGCCAGGACAAAATTACATTCCAGGAAACGAAAAGCAAACGAGCAAGCCTGACTAGGGTTAGATCCCCACTTGCTTAAAAAAAAATAAAATAAAAAAGTGAAACAAAATCTAGGTGGCAACACATAAACACTTGCAAACACATTAAAGACCTTTGGCCGGAAGTAAGCGGTAGCAAATCTAACAAGGTTATAGCTCTGAACAGAGCTTCCACTTCTTTAGCGGTGAGAGTCGTAACAGGTCACAATCTGATGGGTAAATACTCACATGGTGTTAACCTAACTGACTCGCACCAACATTGCAGGAAGTGCGGAGACCCCCCAGACGTCGAGGAGGACATCGTCCACCTAATGTGTCACTGCCCCGCAATCAGCAACAGCCGCAACAAAATCCTCGGCAGCTTCAAATACGTGGACTTGGCGGATCTAGCCACAACACCTATTGCACAATTCGTCAGCTTCTGCTGCAAGTCGGTGCAACTACATCTTTGAAGCTAATGGAGCGGCACAAATCACCTAAGTATCACTCCCTTCATTAACGCCGCTTTCTTTTCAGGTACAATAAAGGGTATCGCTATGGGCCCACTTAGGCTTATGCGGGTTTGACGACTCACTTGGGAGTCAACAACTTGGTTCAACAAGCTACGAGTGAAGCTGTGGAGTCCAACATAGCCCGTGATACCGACGAATATGCTTGAACGCGTCATCGAAAATTGTAACTATGGATCGACGAGCTGCGCAGTTGCGGCCAACATTTCAAAGGGATTAACTTAAAAAAGTGAATGCCAAGGAATAGTTCTTTAGATGAATAATAAAGACGTCACGATGTATTTGAATTTTGTTTTGTTATTTCGCATTTAAAAAGTATACCTCACCCTTTACTTGCAGCGCGAAGGTTTCTTCTCACAATTTTTTTTTTAAAGAATTGGGATAACAATGGGCGAATATTTTATTCCGTTGTTATCGGAATAGCCCAAGGTGTGTCCTTACATTTACATTTCTTATAAATATTAAGACTATACCGTACATTTGTGCAAAGTAAGCCATCACTCAAGTACGTTTTTGTGTACCTCGTTTACATTATTCGCCATGGAGAACGTTACTGAATTACCACTCGCTGAATATATAAAATCATTTGAATACTCAGTTGAACATGTTACTCCCTGAAATTCACATCCCACGTACTCGTAACGTAGTACGTAAAAGATGCCAGAGAAACATCATTTGTGGCAAGTTCGCTTTTAGGAACAAGGCTACCACCGAATAGTTATAAAAAAAATGTTGAATCCTTGTCGTTCCACCAATAAAATGGAAAATTTAAAAATTTTCAACCGTTCGCCTACCAACCGCAGCGATTGCACGCAAGAATAGAAAATCACACCTCAGCAGCCACCCTCTATTCAACGACCATCAAAACAACAACAACAGCTAATACTAATCCCAATGTACACCTTTTTTCGTCCTTTGTAGTAAAAAATAAATAGATACACACAACCGAGGGGAGTCATTTCTCTCCAGAAAATCATTCCTTCAAATGTGTACAATTATTTAGTGTGCTCTTGGCTCCTCTCTTTCGAAACAGGAAACATATTCAAATCGCAATCAGAATGATGCAATGGTATACAAATTATATTTTCAGGATATCGAGGTAGTGGTGGTGCTCTGTCGCTCCCTGTTGCTTCTTCTACCTGCGATTTGAAGGGATTTTCCTTAGAACTACCCAATTACCCGTGAAGAATACAATTTCACATTGAAAAGGGGATCGAATGAGGAACACATTCCAGCTGGGAGGGATGATGGTACATCCTCTTAGCGTTAGTGATAACCGCTCGTCATTAGCTAACACAATGAGCAGTGTGTGTATACCAGAGCCCTTGAAAAGCCATTAGCATTCTCTCTGCTTTGTGTTCCTCTATGATGCATTTGGCTAATTGTGTACTGAGATGATATACACCCCGAGAGAACAGCGACACATTGAAATGGCCGATGGAATATTTCAAATGTATGAAATGTACATAAATCAAAATATTAATTGCAAATAGGTAGACGAAATAATCGAGAGAAAATAAAGACGCACACATAAACTCACGAGGCAGAAACCACCGAGCACCCAGCAGTCAGCACATCGATATTCGACACTCACCGTGTCACGAGGAGGGTGTTGGGACTTTAATCCAAAGGGCGGAGCGAGAAAGCACAAAAAATGCTTGTATATGTACATCAGGAACGATTGTAGGTGGTCGCCCCGCTGTCGTTGTAGTAGAACGCCAAGAGTTCAATTTTTCGGCGCTGGTGTGGGAGTAAAAATCGATATTAAAATAAACAGAGAGAAGATAAACGAAGACTACGAACGAATATTGCAGGAAAAACGGGAGTAAAACCCAACCAATGGGTACATCTGAGTCAAACAGTGTGTTCTAATGAACATTTGCACACCTCTAATGAATGTACTCCTTGAGGCGTACAAATGCAGGATGCATATTGTTTGTATGGATGATGCACTTCAAAATGAAATGAGGATGGATACGACAAATGATACACATTTAACCAAGCCCACGGTTTTGGGGTAGGTTGCTTACTTACCGATTCGATCAAAGAGTTCACCACCAGCGGCATACTCCAAGAATATATACTCGATATCACCCTGTGAACGTTTGCCAAAGTAACGCAAAATATGTGAATCCTGGAGGATTTTCTGTATGCAGACTTCTTTTCGCACGGATAGCACAGCATCCGGATGCTTCTTCAGATCGACCATTTTCATAGCAACAGCTTCGCCGGTTTGTCGATTAATCAACAATTTTACTCTAAAAAAGAGAGAGAGAGAGAGAGAGAATAAAATAAAACGTTAGATTCTGATGTGCACGAGGGGAAATACAGAAAACGGATGAGAGACACACAACTATGATAAGAGGAAAGGATGGTTAAGGCTGGGGTGTTATTTGGAAAGGATAACATTTTGCTATCAGTGTTTCTCAAACTTTACTATGCAAGCGTATGTACACATATTTCATCAACAAAAGGTGTGTGTACGTACATAAATCCTTGAAGGACAGCATGCAGAATGGTAATGACTTTACAGACCGACGATGTTAAGGAAAATAAAAGAACAGGTAAGGCATATCTTGGAGTATGCAAGATATTGAGAGATTCTTAAAAGAACTCTTCAGAGCGAGAAGAAAGCGCCCGTTCCAAAAGGAATACCAAATGCTTATAAACTAAAGTGGCGCTGCGAAATAAAGTTGGCCCTCAATCAACATTCTTTATTATCAAACAAAAAAATTAACAGTCGCCCTTGAAAAAAGCGAAATACTTTTAAAACAAGATGCAAAATTTTGTGGAAGGAGTCTTGCAAGAGCAGTGGAAACCACATGGTCCTGTTACCAAAAGATAACAAGCCTCATCGAGAATAATCTTCATATAGGGGGATTTTTCTTTTGTGTGCGATGGGGAAAAGTTCTGGAATCGACTCATATATGAGGGACCAATACCATAGCAGAAGAGAAAGAAAAGGGCGATCAACAGTAGACTACACAAAAGCCGGTAATCGACAAGGCAGCCAGAGCAATGTAAGTAACAAAATTAAATATTTGGCATTATAGAGGGCATCAAATCAAGATTCTTTCTTCGCTTGTTTGTGCGAAGTTATTTATTCGCCTGCTTAACGCCGAAACCGAACGTCAAATCTAGGAAGCTTCTCGTGACAGTTTTACTCTTGGATGTTAGTCAGGCTTTAACATGGAGCAGTGGAGTAGCTAGTGAGGCTTTCTATAGATGAACCTCAGCTCACAGTACTCAACACACTAAACTTTAAGCCACTGCAACACCCACGGAAAGAGAAAGACATTCAAGCATGTTGAACTCGGCAGTTTGGTCGTTCATAAAGAGAGCAGAACTCAGAATAGTCAGGACGTACGAATTAAGATAAATACAAGTAAATTACTTAAACATGCCAAGGCGTTTCTATTGTCCGGAATGAACCAGGGCTTCAACCAACATGCCTCTCCAATTAGCCTTGTCCCTAACTACCTGCCTCTAGTTGCGCAATTCTAGTTGGTTGAGGTCGGTTTCTTCTTGTGACCCCAACTTATGAGTGGTTTTTCAACGAATGGGAAACTGAGTTTTAGTCAAAGTTTTCGAAAACTACACCCCTACCGAGGTATCCGTTCAATCGGAACTCAATTTGCTTTCCAGTTATCTGTCAAGAAACAAAATAAAAAAAGCATACAATCGCGTTCGTTTGATTCCGCAATAATTTTTTTTCGTTGGACAACTTTGGAAGAAATTCAACGCATAGCTGTCAAAAAAATATCGCATATCCCGATGTGCGACCACGTGCGTTACATTTCGTCGGAAGATATGTCCGAACTGGTAATCGGAAGGGATGCCTGGTAGAAAATTCTCCGATTTCGAACAATTCGGGTGAAAAAAAAATCTTCCGAACGGATGCATCCATATTGGTGCTACTGAACGCTTTCACACCGAAAATCAGAGAAATGACGTCTGCGAGGCAAATGAAAACTGAAAATTTAAGTTTTCGATGATGGTTACGGATAAGTTTGCGAAATTTCCGTTTTCAGTTCGATGTGAAAGCAATATAAGGCAAGGTATTTTTCTAATGTGTCTGTCGTCTGGCTAGGAGTCATAGACTCTTTGGGCCGGAGAATTGGTCTATATGCCCTAGCCAACTCAACCCAATGCTGGGCTTTTTGCCGGATCTTTGTCGCTGTACAGCTCGTAAAATTCTTGCAACCGACGAGTTTTATTTTATCTTTTTATTCTACTTCCCTTTAGATGTCATAATACATTCAAATGAAGTGTTATAATCAGCCGTAGTGAGGTTTCCGTCGGAGCGGAAAGTTCTCCGATTTGGAGGATTTTAGCTTCGAGGTAGTCTTGCGAAATGCTTTTCGAAATATTTCTCCGACATTTTGTAACCCATCCCGGCGAATTGCATCGAAGTGCGTTCAGATGCATTTTTCGTGCAATTTTTGACAGCTAAGTGCAATTCTCTTTCCGTTTTTTTCTGATACGAATTCTTCGCGGAAAATATTTGCGAATTGTAGTGAAGTTATTTTTGTTCCGATGACACATACCTCCAAAGGAATTTTAACTTCCGACGAAGTATCCGTTGTGGAAAATTGTCCGCTCCGACGGATACCTCGCTAGGGCAGAATAGCGACGACTCTTCTCCTTTCCCTATATGCCACCAAAAATTTCGCTTATAATTGGCGCCGATAATAACAAACTACGCTATAAATTGCGGAAAAAGCATGAACTCTCAAAGGAAAGTAACCAGCCAAACATTCATTACTAGTGATAAAAAAAAATTGGTACATAAGTCTTAGTTGGAATACAAACACAAGATGTAAACAAAAAATGTCTGAAGTCCAGTCCAAATATATATACAGAGGCTATAAAAGTTGTTGTGAATTGTTCGACTCCAGTTGAATTTTTTTAAGTCCTATACAGATGCAGGTAAGCGTAAATCGCAAATCGAAAACTCCAACCAATTAGGCTAGGTCCAAATTATTGGATTCTCCTACGAATGAAGGGTCCTCAGTATACTGCTTCTGCAGCTATCTTTGGATTTGCGAAATACCGTCGTTTGCAGTTTTACCACAATACAAAAAATACAACAGGCTCGTTATTACCCAGGGCCGAGCTTTCTCACAACCATTCATGTGTGCGTGTGTACTTCTTGCACGTTGTCGGGGCCTTCTGTTGTATGCCGAATCCGAACCGGCTAAGTTGAGATGAGTTTTTTCTTGAGACTTCATACTTCTCGGATGATTTGTCAGAGTTCCAGTGAAACTTCATGCACGATGTCGGGACCTCCTGTTTTATGCCGAATACGAACCGGCTAAGTTGAGTTAAGTTTTTATTGACAATTGAGACTACTCCAATGATTTTTCAGATCACGAAGGAGTTCCAGTGAAAAATCATCTAGATGTTGCTAAGGCTGGTAGTGGAACCCAGACCATTCCATTATTTTTAAAAATAATTATTTACTTATTATTTTTATTATTATTAGTCCAGGAAAGTCCACAACCGATCAAATCTTCACACTTCGGCAGATCCTGGAAAAAAAACCCAAGAAGTCCAAATCGATACCCACCACCTTTTCATCGATTTCAAAGCCGCATACGACAGCATTTATAGAGACGAACTGTACAGAGCCATGTCTAGTTTTAGTATACCGCCCAAACTCGTCCGTTTGTGTAAGATGACGATGGAGAATTCCCGCTGCTCCATCAGGGTCGGAAACGACCTCACTGACACATTCAATACCAAAAAAGGATTTAGGCAAGGCAAGGCAATGCGCTGTCATGTGACTTCTTCAATCTGATTCTTGAGAAGATTGCGCAAAACTCACGAGCCAACACCTGAGGCAGAATTTTCCAAAAATCTGTATAACTACTAGCATACGCCGACGATATTGAGATCATTGGTAGGACCCAACGTGACGTCATATCCACGTTTGCTAGTATAGAGAAGTAAGCGGCAAAAATGGGTTAAGCAGTAAATGAGGGCAAGACGAAGTATATGCTGTCAACATTTAAGGACGCACAACATCGACGATTTGGACAGAACTTCACCATTGACAGGACTTTATCAATCTCGGTTCCGCTATTAACTCTGACAACAACATCTCGTCAGAAATTAAAAGAAGAATTACTCTTGCCAACCGATGTTTCTTTGGGCTAAGAAGTAGTAAAGCCCTCACTCGAACTACTAAGGAGATCTTATATAAGACCCTGATCGTCCCAGTCCTGCTCTGCGGCGCTGAAGCATGGACCGTCTCAAAAGCGGATGAAGAAATCCTTGGTCGATTTGAGAGGAAAATTCTTTGAAAAATCTTCGGTCCCGATGCGTTGACGGGCTATGGAGACGAAGATTCAACCAAGAACTATACGAGCTGTACAGCGACATGCCCCTGGTCAAAAAAAACTCCGCATTGGACGTTTAAGATGGCTAGGACATGTAGAACGAATGGACACCAACACTCCGGCTCGCAGAGTCTTTGATTCCCAGCCAGACGTCGGACGCAGTAGAGGAAGACCTCGCCTTAAGTGGCGCGCACAAGTAGAAACCGACCTCAACCAACTTGGAATGCGCAACTGGAGGCAGTTAGCTAAGGACCGGGCTAATTGGAGAGGCATGTTGGTTGAGGCCCAGGTTCATTCTGGACTGTAGCGCCACTTAAGTAAGTAAGTAAGTTATTTTACTAAAATTGAATGAACTTTAAAACTTGAATTAGAGAAAAATTAATTCCATACACATGTTATTTTAGTTTCTTAATTTAGCAATATTCATCAGTCACTCTTACCTTCTCGGTGATTTTGCTCAGGATGTGAAGAAATGCAGAAATATGTAGTAACTTATCGTTGGTACCGAGTACTAGAGCTAGTACCTGGATTAGCTGGACCGGGTACTAAGCCAGGTTAGTACTTATGTGAAGAAATTGGCACAAAATATTTTGACAGTTAAGGTAAATCATGGCGTTTTCCATTGGTAAAAAAAATATTTTTTTATCTAGATCTGTCAAAAAGCCGACAGTTGTTGTATTCCATTGGGCAAACAAATTGGGTGCGTTCCGGATTGCAGTTTTACCAAGTTAACTTTGCAGGTGCACTGCAGCTCTCATTGGAAAATCGACCATTTTAGTCACGAGACTTTTCAGGGTATATGACTGACGAAATGAGTTGAAAATTTGCACATGGGACTTCAGATATGAGTGAAACAGCTGATTATTCTTCGACCTGTCTTGAAGCTGTTTTTGATTTCAGTAAAATTACCCCAAAATATTTGTTCATTTTGGTTATTTTTTTACTTTTCTTCTAAAGAAGAATTATTCTGAATAGATAAAAGTAAATAGATATCTATATCTATATGAGGAAAAATTAAATTACAAAATAAGGGTTGGAATAGTTTGACATTTACATTTCAACTTAGTAAGATTTTGCGTTCAACGTTACATCACCTCAATTTCCAGTTGTAAACTGAAATGCGGGACATGGCAATTGATTTTTTGGCAGATTTGCCCCTCCTTGCACTAACACTAATGATAGCTGTCAGGTTATTGGGAAATTTTCTTCGCAATTCTGTCATAACAGGCCGGGCTATGTGAGGAGTTGCACCATCTTGCTGAAACCACACAGAATTGAAAGAAATTCTCATTCGGCGTAATTCTAAATAAAAACAACGGTCTACAGTACCGTAACGGTTTGCCCGTGGGGCCCGACAATGAAGCGTGAGGAAACTGCACACCACACTGTGACACGAAGTGGATGTAATTCCGTCTCATGGAATTTTCCTTTTTTTTAAGTGGTCTTATTTTTTGTTTTAATTTCTGCCAACTATTCATGCGTTTGTGTGTGACGGACTGATGTCATGTCTGCCTGTTCGTCCGTCCATCCATCTTTTTAGCCCTTACATTTGGAAGAAAAGAAATTGGATACATTTGGTGCTAGGTTTGGTTTAGAAGACCATTGCACATGCACCAAACTAAAAACTGAGGCAATATTCTCCTGTACATTTCATCTGTAGATCTTTTGGAACCACATTCACTTTTAGGGATGGGATGGTGGTAGTTATGGGTTTTGCTAAATTCTGAAAATTTAACGTTGAATTAGTCTCCAAGGACATATGAATCAAGTCAAATTCCGTAGTTGGTGTTGTTCCAAGAGTTTATGTTATTCCGACACAGGCTAATCTCTGTACTACCGCTAATGTGTTCATTCTATTCCATCTCGCGTTATCCCTTATCATAAGAAAACCAAAGTACTAAGAATTGTGGACAAATCGGCCTCCCAAAAGGGGTATTTAAGACAATCGAGAATGGACGGCGAAACGGGTGGATGTAATGTGTATTGTATGCGTGAGACATTTGACATCTGTCCACATCGCCCGATGATAACCACTACAGTGCCATTGTCCGTCGTCTGCAGTTTTTAATTGTCTTCAAAACATTCGCCTCCGTTTCGATAGCATCATAATTTATTATCTATGCATCTTCGAACATACAAACTTTTCCATTCCCCAAAAACCGAGGCATAAGCGAATGCAAGAATACGTGTCACAAAGCCCTTACTTAAAGCCTTATCATCATCATTATTACCTTAGGTCAAAAACAGACAGCTAGCAAAAAATGCAAAGCAAATTAATCGACTTCAAATCATGTTAATATAATTCTGATCTAACGGCAATTATACAATTAATTTTTAATTAACAGCGACTGGTTGGGTCGTACATACACATGTAATAGAAGTCTAAATACAGTTTGCAAACGACCTTTAAGAGCGGGAAATAAGGCTGGGATTGGGGTGACGTTGGCTTCAGAAGGAAAGAATTCCTCCTTTCAGAGGGGGGGAGATCCACATAAAAATCGATGAATATTGAGCAAGGTAAAGTTTTACGTTTTGATAGCTTAAGATATTTTTGTTTGCGTTTAGAACTTTTTTTAATGACAAGCATTTGACTACTTGGGTTCTTTAATAAAATTGAACAATGAATCGTTATGGCAACGTAGTGATCTTTAAATTATGTCCACACTTATGTCCACGTTTTTCAGTGCGAGATACTTAGAAAGTAGTGGTTTCGGATTGACATTTTTTTTTATTTATAAGGCTTATGCTCAAGTCTATGTTGTGAAGGTTCCCTTAACACGTGTTTTCTAAACTTCACTGTGAGATATTCAGCCCCAGCGAGGAGTTTAGCTTCGAGGTGTTTTGCAAACAGCTGTTCGGAATATTTTTCCGACATTTTGCAACGCATCCCGGCGAATTGCCTTGAAGTGCGTTCAGGTGCATTCAGGTAAGAAACCTTGTTTTTCAATTTTCTCCCATTTCGAACCACTACCGAGGTTTCCGTTCCGATTATCATTTCGAATAGATCTTACGACAAAATTCATTATCACGCACCATAAAGCGATAACTCAACAATTTTTGAGAGCTACACGTTAAAATTCTTCCAAAATTCTACGACAAAGAATTTGACACGATTGTAAGCTTCCTGTATTTTGTTCCGCACGCAACGGAGGTATCTCGAAAGCAAACTGAGTTCCGATTGAAACTGACTTTCGTTTCGGAACTTTTCAGCCCTATCGAGGTATCTTAAATTATCTTCAAACAATCAAAGCAATCATATCTAATTACTTTTAATTTTTATTGGACAAATAGATAATCTGGTTCATCTAAAACTTCGTCAGCTTTCAATAATTCGGTTCACCGACTTCATCGTCAAAATCGCTGAACTTTTGTTAGCTTCTTCGTCCAACCTCTCACAGTGGTTCCGGTCGATGTTTTTTTTTCGATCTATGTGACTATTGGGGGTTATTTGTGTGAGGCATTTAAGAAAAAAACAACATATAGAGCTTAGGAACACAATTTTACTGATACGTTGCTTAGGAGACACTATGAACTTATAACTATTACGCTGAGGCCATTTACCACTTACTTGGTTGACTCGTGGAGGGGGTGTCTACTTTACGATGGCACGTTTCAAGTGATCGCGTTTCAGTAAAACATTTGAAGAATAACGAGGTTTTTTTTTCTGTCTGTGTATGTCATATTACTTGTAAGCTCTAGAGGGTCAGCTTATTAAAGACTATAGCACCATACAATTGGACTGGTATAGCACTTTTAGACATTTTTTTTTAAATTCATCAAGAGCCTTGTTAGATTGCAATTTTTATGGCCTTAAGAGTTTGAAAATAATTTGGTACACATGGCGTTATATGAATGACACTATGTTGGCCCAATTTTGAAACACCTTTCCCAGCATAACCGACATTATTTCGACGATAACGCACATAATGTTGGCTTTGAGTCATCAACTACAGTTTGTTCATCAGCATACACAAAAAGCAGTATAAATCCAAACATGAAATGATTCGCTCAGCCAAAGTTCATCATGTTGGGCCGTACTTTTTTTTTTTTTTTCTTATTTTCGCGCACTCACGGCGTTATGAATACCCTTTATATATCTTAGTATGAACTCCTACAGGATTGTTTTGACAAAAGGAATACAAAACAAAAATCTTTGCCAGTAATATTGACACCATTTTCAGACTTCACATGGAAACCGCACCAAAAAAAACAATTTTGCTTGTTTACCGACCCATTAACCCTGAAGTGGCATTTAATGCCGAAAGAGTTTGGCGCACAGAACTCGGATTTCAGAGCAAAATGCTTACGATTTCCAAACGTTGCTTAGTACACTTAGGTTAGTTAGCTTAGTAGCTTAGGTTTGATGGGTTGTTGACGCCCAAGTGAGTCTTCAAACCTGCAGTGGGCCCATAGGGATACCCTTTTCTGTACCTGAAAAGAAAGCTGCGTTCATAAAAAGAGTAATACTTAGGTTACGGGCTCAGTGGTGGGATGGTTAGTGCAATGAGCCACAGCGCAGAATGTCTGGGTTCGATTCCCAGCCGTATTAACAACAGGAATTTTTCACTGGCCCTCCTCTCGTGATGATCTGACTAGTCATACGAGTAGTATCAATTGTCAAGAAAAGCTTATCTCAAATTCGCCGTTCGGAGTCGACATAAAACATGAGGTCCCGCCATCGTGCAAGAAGTACACATGATGGTTGTGAAAGCTCCATTTATTTTTTGTTTGATACTTAGGTGCTTTGTGCTCCATTAACTTCAAAGAGGAAGTTGCTCCATAAGACTTGCAGCAGAAGCTGACGATCTGTGCAATAGGTGTTGTGGCTGTATCTGACATCCGTCAAGTCCTCGTATAAGAAGCTGCAGAGAATTTTGTTACGGCTGTTGCTGATCGCGCGGCAGTGACACATAAGGTGGATGATGTCCTCCTAGACGTCTGGGGCTCCGCACTTCCTGCAAAGTTGGTGCGAGTCAGTTAGGATAATACTATGGGAGTGTTTACCCAACAGATTGTGACCTGTTATGACTTTCTATAGAAATGGAAGCTTTGTTCAGAGCTATAAGATTGCTAGATTTGTTACCGCTTTTTTCTGGACAAAGGTCGTAGTGTTTGCAAGTGTCTATGTTTTGCCACATAGATTAAGTTTCGCTTTGCGTGAATCCGATTATTATTATTTTTTTTAGCCTTTTGTCGCATAAGGAGATGCAGCTAGACGAACCTAGTCTGGCTAGCTCGTCTGCTTTTTCGTTTCCTGGAATGTTATTGTTTCCTGGCACCCAGATAATTTGGATTTTTTCCGGGTTTAAAGAGCCTTAAGCTCTGAGCGGCAGCGTCCAATTACTAGTGACTTTATTATGTTGGATGCCAGAGCTTTTATGGGCGCTTGGCTATCTACGAAAATTGATATATCCTCTTGTGGTATGTCCAATAGCCGATTTGGCAGCTTCGAGTATGGCTAGGATCTCTGCTTGGAAAACACTGCACGAATGGATGTGTTTAACCCGATTCTGTCAGAGTAGACAGAGCCCACTCCTATTTCCATTTTAGATCCATCGGTATAGATTGCTATTTCGTTGTTGGATACCATATTGATTGTCCTGATAAGGGATCGTGTAGTCAGATGCCCCAATCTCATATTCTACTAATTTCAATATTGTGCTGTGACCAAATGTTTTGAATTTTTGATACATAGGTTGCCAGCTTCTTTAAGCGTGATGCGCTTTTCGCTTCTGTGTCAATCAGCTGTAGGTCGACTGGGGGGAAATTTAGAATTGTTTCCAAACCTTCTGTGCGGCTGGTGCGCATATCTCCTGTTATGAGTACACATGCTGTTCTTTGAACATTTGTTAGTGCAGTTTATGTTTCGTCTTTTTCATGGAATTCCACCAGACTAAGCAATGTGGCGGTGCATTGTTTGGGTGTACATCTTTGCATTACGATTGAAGAAATATACTTAACAAAAACGGCAAAGACACGTGCCCAGTCTAACCATTGGGTTGACAAATAACCATATCGGAACAACCGTAATGTAAAACATTTTTTGTGATTTCAGTTTTAGCAGAGACTTTTGCTTTTCGCTGAATTTTTGTATCCATCTTTCTTTTTTCACAGCCGTTCACAGAACAATTTTGCTGTCACTTTACTTTTTTAGACCTAGGAAATTGCATTTTGCATGAAGCCAATATCAAATTCTATCACAAAACGAGAATTGATCCCCGGCATATACTATCATTGAATACTCTCATTGGAAAATGTCTTTAACTTCTTGCGGCTTTTTTAAAAGTTCGATCAATCAATGGCGGTTTGGCGTCAAATCAAAGCTTTATTTCTGCCATATGACCGCCACGGCAGGCTAGGACGTAGTCTTATCTGAAGGTCCGATTTTCGATGACTTTTACAACATTTTTGGCCGTATATCATCAATAATGCGGCAAATGTTTTCCTCCAAGTAGTCAAGCGTTTCGGGTTGATTGGCGTAGACTACCGACTTCACATATCCCCACAGAAAATAGTCAAGCGGCGTTAAATCGCATGTTCTTGGAGGCCAATTCACAGGACCAAAACGCGAAATTATGAGCTCACCGAACGTTTCCTTCAACAAATCAATTGTGGAACAAGCTGCGTGACATGTCGCTAAACTGTGGCTTCAATTCATGCACGAGTTGGATTTTGTAAGTACGCAAACCAAGATCTTTTCGCAAAATCTGCCATAAAGTGGATGGACACATATCCCATTCCTGTGCACGATAGCGGATAGACTGATTCGGGTCTTCTACTAGGCTACGCTCTACCTCTACATCAGCAATGATTTATTCTGTACGCACGGAACGACGTCCTCTGTGGATGTAAAATGTACGTAGTGCGCGGTACGTATTTCGAACAGAAATCCAGAACTGCAAAATTGATCTGAGATCGATTGATTTTTTTACCAGTGGAAAAGCAGTATCAATTTATAAAAAAATGCCGCAACACGTACCAGGAAATTCTCAATGAGGCGTCTTTAATGGCGTCTCTCAAGAGTCTTATGTGGATTCTCTTCACTCCAAATGCGGCAATTTTGCTGGTAGACGTAGCGATTCAAACAAAAATGAGCCTCATCACTGAACAAAATTTTGCGATGAAAATCAGCATCGAAATCAATCTCATTTTCGGCCCATACACCAAAATCACGACTCATTGCATAGTCTCGCGGCTTTAATTCTTGCACAAGCTGGATCTTGTTAGGTCGTAGGTCGTAAGCCAAGATCTTTGCGCAAAATGTTCCATAAAGTTGATGGACAAAGCTCCGATTGCTGTGCATGGTGGCGAATCTATTCATTCGGGTCCTCTTCAATACTTTGCTCTACAGCGGCAATTGTGTCTTTGGTGCTCATTGTTCGACGTTCCTGCGAATGCGTATTATCACATAGAACAAACGTAGAACGAAAACGATCCATGGTTAACCGAATTAATTTCTCTGATGGACCAATATGTCGAACATAAAATAGACGGGGCTTGCAGTAAACTTCGCAAGCTGAACCATTATTTTCGAAATAAATTTGCACCACTTGCTACAACACCCGTTATGAAGTTAATATACATACAAATTATGGTTGTATTTAACATTAACAACTTTCTCTTGCTTCAGCAGAGTATTGCCCATAACTGTCCAAGAATGTTTAGTTATACTGCCGAAGAAAATTGACAAGCGGTAGCATTGTACAGGGGCTTGTTCCAAAAAGCGCGGCGACTCGTTTTGATGGCGGATTTGTATTTTAGTGTTACCAAAAACGATTGAGTTTATTGTAAGCGATATGTATGTAGATGACGGATTGCTAGCGAACATCCACAAGAAAATAGCCAAAGAACAAAGATAATAGGAAACTTTTTTTTTGGAAAACCAATTAGAAGGTTGGAAGTCAAAATGGAAACTCCTGGAAACATTTTTTTTTTGCTCGCTTGTCATAATAAATAAAAGCGAAGACGTTCGATATTGAGGTATTCCTTTAAAAGCGATTCGCATTTGGTAATTAGCACCCAAGGATTATTAATGGAAACTCCTGGAAACATTATTTTTGCTCGCTTGTCATAATAAATAAAAGCGAAGACGTTCGATCATGAGGTATCCCTTTAAAAACGATTCGCATTTGGTAATTAGCACCCAAGGATTATGTAAGGGCAGGTTGGAATCTCAATCAGAGATAGTTGTTCATTCGGAACTATCATATCACACTGATTCTCATTGTGACCGTGGACTGAATTAAAATTACCAACCCCAACGTACGCCTTATCACCGGTGTAAGGCCTTCCGAAAATACTCCACTCTTCTACCACAAATTGACGCCTGAGATGCTATGGGTGCCCATGCCAAAAGTTCGATTGTGTCATAAGCGGTGTGGAATGGCTTAGTGATTGCTCGACGAAAGCGTATTTCAAATGTTGGTTCTGCACAAAGAGGACAGTGTTCATGTTCAACTAAACAAAATGATCGCCCAAGTGTGTCCTTAAAACACCAAATTAGAGACATTTTGAGAAGCACTGTAAAACTTAGAAATATATACATACATATGAAAAGGAGGGAAAGTACAAAGGATTATATTTCACAAACATATTCAGGAGAACAAACAAATGTTATAAAAATGTGTTGCTCTGCGCAAGGGTGGTGGATGATGTAGAGAACGGTATATACGCACATCTACGTGTGTGTGGGACGATAAGTTCTACTTGTGGGTTAAACATGAGGATTTGTAGTAGGATGTGAATGCAACAAGAAAAAGAGGACATTTGTGTGTAAAATAGTTCTACAAAATTAAATTTGTTTTGTTTTTTTTTTTTTTTTTTTTAATTTTTATATGTACTTACTCGCCATAGGCACCTTCGCCGAGAGTCTGCGCAAGTGTCCAACCTTCGACAAATTCCCGATTACTGCCATTTTGTGTGCAGGACATGATTTTTTTCTTCGTCACACTGATGCGTTTTTTCCTCTTTCTCTTTGGCTGTTTTGTTGTTATCCTGGGATAATGGAGTTGTTTGTTGTCTCCCAATAAGTTGTATGTTCTCATTAACAAAAACAAAAATAAAGGACAAGCAACAATCACACACAACAGACACTATTAAGTGCAGTAACGAGGTAATTAAGCGCACATTACTACTCTGGGCTGCTACTCCTCTCACGGCAGCATTGATACAGATGAATTTTCGCCTTGTACCAGGATATCTAAAATAGATACAGAGATGTGTTAGATGAGTATCCTTTTCGTTATGCGCGTAGGATTCTGTTTGAAGGTGTATATGTGTTTGACAAAAAAAAAAAAAAAGGTATTCACAGAGAGAACGAATCAAGGAGAGTAGAGAAGAAAATCAACCTCATGGGGTTGTTAATTGAACAAGTCCTTTCTAAAGATTTTCCTATGGAATAGGATGATGTGAGGCGGGACATATATGTATACACCACACATTACCCATACTGATGTGTGTCCTAGACGGAAATTGTTCAACAGGCCACTTAAAAAAAAAAAAAAGTGAAAATGTAGTAAAAATATTATGTGGGAGCTTTGGCCGACGGATATGTGATACCGATTGTAGGCCGCGCGTACCTTGCGCTCTCTCTATCGCTCTTTCGCCACCCGTTTTGCAATTTGCTTTTCTTTTTCTTGATGGTCTTGTGTAAGTCACTTTTTTGCACGCACTTCTTGCACAATTTTCGCCATTTTTCAACCGTCTTTTTTCCGAAACAAGTATTCCACACACGAAAACAAGAAACGAATAAAAAATTTACCCTTAGCAACAAACTAACGAAAAAGTGTGTTTCTCTCTCCTCGTTCGAGATAAAAATTTTCCAAGGAAGCTGTGTCTGTGTCGCTGATGGCTTTGTGCAGTTCTTCAATTTTTTTATTTGATTTTCTGTGGATTCTTTCACTTTTTTCCGCACAACTTACTGCTGGACGTCGTGTCCTCGTCGTCGGTTGTCTACTGGGAAACCAAGACCAACCGCCAGAGTGCATCCACATTGCACTGCAGAAAATCTCCATTCCGTGGATAGATGTGTGTGAGCGCGCGCCCAGGAGAGCCAGGCAAAATTAAATAAAACAAACTCCAGATCAAGATTGATTTTCGCGAGACGAAGATTCACCGGCTCCAATGCTATATGTGTGCAAAAGCATACCACCTATCGGAAACTGAACACCGCCGCCGACAACGACTACCATCACACAATATCCATCCCAGTGTACACACATATTCATCGCTCTTCCACCATATTCCTGCATTTCAAGTTTTGCACACGAGGAGCAGCGCAAAAAAGGAAATTAAACCAAAAAAAAAAAAAAACCAACAGCGACGAGGACAGAGGAAGGAACAGCAAAAACATGCAAAAAAAAAAAGTCCAATCCAATGTCACTTTTTTGCCGCTCTCGCTGATTTTGAATGCACAAGCGTACTATAGTCCGTTTCGAAGGTAATATATACTTTTCGACAGTCGCTGTGACCTTTTTTTGTGTTTCTCGAAGAGATAAACTTTTTTTTTCTTACACAAAAATTATCAATTTTTTTTTTGCATGAGGATGCTGTTGCTAAATGGCATTGATGCCAGCCACACTTATAAACTTTGTATCATGGTGCGAGTTGAAAATCATAACTTTGTTATACAGTCTGACGACGACGACCCCGGAGCAGGTCCAACAGAGATAGAGCGAGAGTCATCCTCCTACTCCATCCATCCTTGTTGTGAAACAGAAGACGGATATAGTTTACACAGGTGATGGAGGGGGTGGTAGTGGTAGGACGAAAAATAAGGAGCATGTCCACCAAACTGAGCATGATTCCTGTGGCAAAACAAAGAAGCATTTGGACGGTTTTTTTTGTTGTTGTTGGTGTTCCTCTTTCCTGCATTCTCCGGTCTATGTGACTTTAATTTGAAATTGCGCTCTTCAGCTTAAACGTACTGCTTTTGGATACACAGAGCAGGACCAGAGAGCGGCAGGGAGAGCATTCTCTTGACGCTTCATGTCGTTATCGTTAAATGTAATACACAATATTGTATGAATATAATATTGTACAGCATGTAGCGGGCTAATCAATCATCGTAATCCAATAATGAAACCTGTAATCAATGTGCTGTGGTAGTTCCTCTTGACTTTACACTTTTTTTTGTTGCCTGGCAAACATCCGAGAGAAAAACTTGGCACAGACAAATGAATGAAGGAGCTCGGTTTAAGCCCCTGCATGGGCCGATATTGGCAGATATTTAATTTTACGTTTTTGCGTTCAAGCCACAAGCAAATATGTAAAGACATTTTTGAAAGTTCAAGGACTGCGAGGTGGTATATATAAATGAAGGTTTAAGCTGGAAATCGCATATATATTTTAAGATAAAAATTTGCGAAGATATGCAACTTTTAAAGGGTATTAGGCGTGCGCACCGACTCCTGGTAGGACATAACCAACAAATGGAAGGTCGTGTGACAATTGCGTTAAATTGTTACATACCTAGTGGATAATTTTTGACATTAATGTGGTGAATAGAAGGTTCATTTGGGTACTCATTTGCAAGAGTAAAGGCTGAAGTATAATAGAAAATGGTTGCGGACGACTACTTCCGTAACTGTGCGAACACATGCAATTTGTATTGTACGACCATAATAGCTTTTCGCTTCGAGTAGTTCAGTTTTCGTTCAGTTTTGCTCACTTCTTTTGTTCGTTCTTACCCGGGGTCTCCACGAGCAATATTTCATAGCATGCAATGTGTCATTCTATGAAAATTGCTTGTGGAGACCTCAAATAGTATTCTATGAAAAGTTTCTTGCTATGTATTGCTCAGTCAATTGCTTTCTATGGATAGTATGCTATGGGCTGTCGTTGCTGTTTGAAATTGTAAAATTGTATGAGATAGTAAGAAATGGAAATGCCCACTCTACATTTCATAGCATTCTATCAATTTTTCTTTCTATGAGAAGTGACAGATAGTAAGCTATCAAATATTGCTCGTGGAGACGCCGGGTTACGAAAATTTGACATTTCGATTTCACTTCAACAGCTGTGTATATTTAAATTTGTAAGTTCAAGAGCAACGAAATTTTGTTTTAATTGTTTGTAATAATTTTCATTTGACTTCCACATGGGCAACTTGAGTAATTGAAAGTACTAAAGAAAACTGAACGTAGAATTTTGACATTAGCTTCCGATTGCTTCAGACTATATTAGTTCAGTCTTAAGGGCCGCCCAGAATGCATATTTGTAGCTCTCAAAAGAGAGATACATTTCTTGCATGAAGTTGCCATTCCTTAAAGTTTAAAGATTCACATTGTGTAAGCGTTTACGGCTTGCCTTGTTTTTAACTTTAGACTCAGCTACAAGCGTCAGCTACAGATAAGGACTCTTGGCGGCCCTTTAAATTTGATGTCAAACTAAACAAAGCGTACTGGGAAATTTGTAAAAAGATGAACGAAGAGAAAATTTTTTTCACGTCGAGTTTCGGCTGGTGAGACAATGAAAACTGCTACATAATAAAATACAGCCCAGGAGTTTGACAGAAACCCAACTTTGTTTTCCAAAAACACGAGATGGGGTTTTTGTTTTGTAGGTTTATTGTAATATTTGTGTTCCTAAAAATAATCCTTGAAGGTATTGTAGGCAAAACATGGATGTTTTTTTTTATATTTTAACATTATTTACTTCAAAATTTGACGCTTTTAATTTTTCTTTGCGAAAGCCTACGGTTTCTTATCGTTGAAATTTGAGAATTCTCCCTTGTCTTTTTTTAGACAAAAGTAGCCCTAACCTAAAGGATCATATAATTCAGGGCCTCGTGAAAATTGCGTTAAAATGTTACCCAGTGGATAATTTCTGATATTAATGTGGTCCTAAATGTTTTACGTAACCTGGAGCTCGCTAACATTTATCCAGTGTAATTACCTACTGAGAATATAGAGATCGGAAAGCACTTCCTTTTTTTGTTATAATTTGCACGCGCTCAAGGGATCATGATACCCTATAAATGTTTTACCGTAGTATGAAGACTTACTCCATAAGTGGTGTCCGAACTAAATTCAGGGAGTCACTCTTTCTTGTGTTCGTTAAAATTCAAAGAAATTTCAAGACGGTGCATATTTTTAGGTGTATCAACCGACCTTTTTTATTTCTTTTGAATAAAAGTTACCTTTTGGCAAGGATTGAACGCGCAAATTTCAACGGGCGAACACATTACCACTAAACCGCGGCCATCAGCAATGGTTTACTCCTCATTACCAGTGTTGAAATGGCAGGAAAAAGGCACACGGTTCAGATTATTAAACAAAAAGCAAGGAACATGTATTTTAAGAAGAAAATGGATCCAATGTGTTGAAGAAAAAAGTTTTGAAAAATGATGCTTATGAAAATGTTATGAATAAATTTATTTCGCTTTATTTTGAACGAATTTAAGTTGAACAAAGTAGAATGGATGGGGTCTTCCAATAGAACATCCGAATTTTGACAGTTGATAGCGGCCATATTGGTGAAGGTAATTTTTTTAAATTACCTGTCATTTATTCAATCTGACCATACGGCAAAACTAGGGATCTCATACAACCCCCAATGCCTCACTTGCGGAAACACAAATGAGAGAGAAACCCTCTTCCATTTCATCTGCAAATGTCCGGCACTTGCAATAGCCAGATTTCTTGCATTAGACCAACCATTCGTTTACAACCTTAGCGACATCTCGGATAAAAGATCTTATCCGTCTTCTAAACCTCACAGGCTAGGTCTAGAAAGCGCCTGAATCCACAAAACAAAAATAAAAATTGTTGGCGCAACAGGCTCGGGCCGAGCTTTCTCACAACCATTCATGTGTGCGTGTGTGCTTCTTGCACGATAGGGGGAACTCGTGTTTTAAGCCGACCCCGAGCGACGAAGTTGAGATAAGCTATTGACAGTTGATAATACTCGGATGATTTGTCAAATCATAACGAGAGGAGGGCCAATGAAAATTTATTTTAGGGGTGGGAATCGAAGGCCTGGACTTCTGCGCGGCAGTTCATCGGACTAACCATCGCGCCACTGATCCCGTCAACAATAATCAAAATAAGGTCACACGAGTCGTGGTAACAAAAATGCACATAAGTGCTACTTTGGTACATGCTGAACCGGCACTTCTATCTACCTACCTTCAATCTATTTTGCCAAATCGCCATGGACGGACAGAGCATTAAAAACTATCAAATCGACTGATTATTGGACGGCTTGTGTGAAAAATATCCACAATCATGTTGAAACTATAGCTCCATAAATGGTCCAAGTTCTAAATTTGTGGCCATGAAATTAATTTGATGCCTTGATAGGATAGCGCGGGTCCAAAAACACAATTCCTGGTTATAAAAAACTGCTCTGATGCCTCGGGAGCTATTTCCATTCACCGCAACGGAATTCGGAAAACAAACGGTTAATAAGCCTAGCTTTTTCCTTTACCATTCTTGTTCTTGAATGCATGAATGTTCTTCTTGCGCTATGGTGGGCCGTAGAGCTTTATGCCGAACGGTAGAGCTGCTCTTAGCTTTTCTTGACAGCTGAGAGCCAGTGGAAATCAATATTGGCAAATAAAGCGAAAACTGATAACCACCCGACCCAAAAGAAGTGACGATAGCAATATCTCAAGTTTAATAAGGCTGACAGAAATGACGACCTTTCCGCTGAGCTTTATAAAGCCGGCGGGGATGACTTGGTAAGTAACATCGACCAACTCATAAGCCGAATCTGGTAGGAAGAAAGAATGGAACCTCAGCATCGTTTGCCCGATCCACAGAAAAGGGGACCACCTGAACTGTCGCCTACAAGATCCTGTAACAAGTGAACTCCTAAAACCGTGTAACAACCTGATCGGTCTATTCAGTGTCGTTTTTGGCCTGGAAAGTCCACAACTGATCAAATCTTAACACTTCGGCAGATCCTAGAAGAGAAAACCAAGAAGTCCAAATCGATACCCACCACCTATTCATCGATTACAAAGCCGCATGCGACAGCACTCCTAGTGACGAACATACAGCGCCGTGATGCCATAGCCACTTTTGCCAGTATAGAGAGAGAAGGGGAAAAATGGGTTCAGCAGTAAATAAGTTAAGGGTAAGTACATGCTGTCAACATGAAAGGACACACAACATCGACGAATTGTACAGGACGTCACCATTGACAGGTTTAACTTTGATGTAGTACGGGACTTTGTCTATCTCGTCCGAAATTAAACGAAGAATTACTCTTGCCAACCGCTGTTTCTTCGCGCTAAGAAAGCAATTCAGTAGTAAAGCTCTTACTCAAACTACTTAGGAGATCCTATATAAGACCCTAATCATCCATATACTACTCGATGTAGCTCAAACATGGATGGTCTCAAAATCGGATGAGGAAATCCTTTGTCGATTCGATAGGAAAATTCTTCGAAAAATCTTCGGACCCGTTTGCGTTGACGGGCTATGGAGGCGAAGACTAAACCAATTACTATACGAAATATACAGCGACATGCTCTTATGCTCCACATTGGATGTTTAACATGGCTAGGACATGTAGGACGAATGGACACCAATACTCCCTCCCTTTAAGTGGCGCTCAGAAACAGAAACCGACCTCAACAAACTTGGAATCAGTTAGCAAAGGACAAATGAATGGATTTACAACTCAAGCGCTCCACAACGGGATCAACATTAATCTGAATGGGAATGGGAGAAGCTTTGTTAAACAATCACAACTAACCTTACTCTATATACTACTTCAGTGGAGTGTTAAATTGGAATCCCTTGGTAAGGCAGAATGTTGTAGGAAAAGGAATGATGGTCGAGCTAAGCGCGGCGTGTTAAATTGGAATGGAGACACAAATCCCTCCGTAAGGCAGAATGTTGTAGGAATGATGGGAGCAATAAAAACTCATTACCGATCAAAGTTTGGTCGGATAATGTTTGCAGGTTGGAATCTCAGAATCGGATGCCCGATCAACAACCAGGCAGACCCAATCTGAAATTTGGCAAGTTCCCATACTATGTTAATGCCTGAAACCGTTCATCAATAACCTGGTCGTTCTATTCTGTCAGCTGGCAAAAAAATTGTTTTAGTTTTAGTTTTACGAAGTTAACTTTGCCGATGCAATATTCTCATTGTTCAATCGATTTTTTTAGTCACATGACATGGTCGATTGGCCAATGAGAACAATGCATCGGTTAACTTGGGAAATCTTAAACCCGGAACACAGCCATTCTTCTGCGTGCTTAATACTTCTACGTTACGACAGTAGACGCGCTAGTTAATTTACAAAATGGGGCGCGTTCCAACGTATATTTTTTGTCTACAATCACCTCCTTATGATCAAGAACATGCCGGCAGCTAAATGCACATGTGGTTAATTTCTTTTGATTATGTGGCTGCAACCAGCTACTCATCCTCTTGTGGGAAAAATTCTCTGAAATAATTTGTCCCACAAGCAATGAACCTTACGCCTACGATCAAGGCATCATTGGTCAAAATCAATAAAATGCCACCGCCATAGAAAATATGGGTACCGGTGACACAACTCAGTGGTCAAAGTGGCCCACGAAATTTCCAGGGGATCAGTGTAGTAATGTGCGCTGTACGTTCAGGGCAAACTGCCTGGTCTGAAGGGGTGACATTTTTACAGATGATTGCTATTATTACCAACATGCAAATAAAGATAAGTTCTGCTTGAACAGGTATATGAAACATCGTTCGTTTCTTGGTGATACACTCTTTCGTCTGACATTGAAATGAATATTAGGAGTTGCAAAGCAAGAAAGCTACCATAATACTAGAAGGATGCACAATGACTTAAGAAGCGAAAATAAAAATATCAGACGCTTTTAACGAGGCCAGGCGTTAGAAGTAAAAGGTGTTTTTAGAGGTTTGGTTTTTAAACTGGCAACACTCTTTCTACAGGTTGTCAAATTGACAGTTGGAAGTTGATTTGTGGTTAAGTAGCGCATCAACAGACACGCCAACATACCCGACTTCATCCTCACCTTCCTCAGAAATTTCTGCTGCCCAACTGTTGGTTTTAAAAGACGATTTATCCCTAAATTCAGATGCCCCAGTGGTAAACGGTGCACCAACGCCACGATCTATGATGAGTCTAAAGTAAGCATCTAGTAGTGCGAACAGAAGAATTTCTTGCCGTTGTGGAGCACAGTGTTGAGCAGAATCTGAATGAATTGATTCGATATCGTTCGCAGCTATGCCCATCCACGTTGTGTAAAAGTTTGCGGAAAGATGTTAAAAGCTTATAAAATCCAGCTTGTGCAAGAGTTGAAACCAAACATTGGAAGACTAAAGCAGGCTACAGTAAGCAAATCAATCTTTGTTTCACATGGGCATCAGACACGAGTCGTATTTACATGAGAAGGATTAAGTCTGGGAGTAGAACTTATGTGATATCAGGGCGAAGGCCTAGCGAGCGGCAGTATTGATATATAACGATAAAAATACAGAGAGAAAATACTTTAAATAATTTTTAGCGATGTAAGGGCAAAGACGATGGAAACCATCACCAATTGGACTGTGAGTTTAGAAACAATTGCCCAGCTAGTGGGCAATGCAGAGAATCGAGTCCGATTAAGCCTGTGGATGAATATGATTGCAAAGGCACATCTCTTCTGCGATACAGATTTGATTTTAGCCAATTCCTAACGACTCTTTTTTTCGTCAAAAACGTTGAAACAGCAATCAGCATTTTGAAAAGTAAAAAACTGCGAGCAATAGACAGTGGGAGGAGTCCACAAAGATTCATATCTCCCATGTTGCCCACAGAGAACGTCATTGCAAACCTGCACCGGACAAAGCCAAACGTAACCTTTAGCGGACGGAAATCGTGAACTACAAGCGGGAACAGACATGTCAAAACCGCCGTTGAGTGCTATCAAAGAGTATAGAACTACTAATCACAGCTAAAAATGTTGCAGCCGTTTCAGACGCGGGCGGTAAGTGCGAAGTGGAAATTTCACCGATCATATGCGTCAACTATGCTGTTGTTTGATGCTGGGGTAGCACTATGAACACTGGGGTATCAATATCAGAACCCAGCATAGTAGGTCTACATTTTTGGTGTTATTGATGACTACAACAGGAATAGTACTTTTGGACCAAATGATATGACTCGCAGTCTTCCATTGCCAGCCAACTTCGAATGCGCAAGGAGCAGCTAACTGGATTTACGCGTCTCATACGTTATATTCACAACCAGTTTGCCAGAGAACTGAGAACACATTGAAATGCAAGTATATATATATAATCGCGAAAAATAGACCGGCTTTGGAACTCATCGATAACATAAACGCAACAAGACAAGCCTTTGATTGTCCAAAGTTGAACATTCTATAAGGCGAATTCAGCAGGCGGATTTATTAATAGAGAATCAGTACTGGAATAACTTCGCCAATAAAAACTATTGGGCGCCAGAGTACATTGATGTAAAAGTATGTCGTAGAAGAAGCAGCCTAGCTAGAGATCAGACACGTCTAAATGCGGTTACTTATTCCCTAAGTTGGAGGTACTGTTTGTAGAGGGTTGCATTTCAGGGTATGGGAGTGTGTATCAGCCAAGAATGCAGCAAGCACTCGAGAATAACTCGTAGCATCGGTTAAAAATTGCACAATTATTCGAGGAAGATATGGCCTACCTACGACAAGAACAGAACAAATGACCTGCTGAATAGAACCGGCCCAGATATCGCAAGAATTACGGCGATAGTTACAAGGCACTGACCAATTGGAGACCATACTCAGGGATCTCATGCAACTCCTTATGCCACAATTACGGGAACGCATATGAGAGAGCGGATGAAGAAATCCTTGGTCGATTCGAGAGGAAAATTTTTCGGTCCCGTTTGCGTTGACGGCGGAGACGAAGATTCAACCAAGAACTATACGCGCTGTACAGCGACATGTCTTTGGTCCGCATTGGACGTTTAATATGGCGAGTACATGTAGAAACAATGGACACCAATCCTCCGGCTCGCAGTCTTCGATTCACAGCCAGACGTCAGACGCAGTAGAGGAAGACCTCGCCTTATCTAGAGCAGTGGCTTAGTGGTTGGTGCAGGAGGTTTTCATCTTTGTGGCAAAAATATTTACATCGCACACACAAATAAAAGGAGAAGCTAGGTTTGAGGTCCGGTATGGACCGTTCATTTGATTAGGGCATCCAAAAACCGAATGGACAGCAATTATTCCCAGATAGACAATGACTTCGTTCCAAGCGGCGCACATCATTGAGACTAGGATACACTCGGTCTATAGCGCCACATAGGTTACAAGCATGAATAAATTGACTGAGCAACTAGAGACAGTTTACCAACTGATGTGAAATATATGTGGTTTCGGCTGGAAAGCCCCACGTTCCACGGAGCACGATTAATAAACGAAATTTTTAATCGTAATCTCAATTATACGACTTTTTGAGATATGCTCACTGAAGCTATTTTCCTTGTAACCAGTTCTTTAGTTTTTTTTTCTTTTCTCCAAGGAAATATGTTGCAGTGGTCTTGTGGGGCTCAGTGGCACGATGAACTGGACGCAGAAGGTCTGGGTTCGATTCCCAGCCGTAGCAAACCTAATTGATTTTTCACTGGCCCTCCTCTCATGATGATCTGACAAATCATCCGAGTAGTATCAACTGTCAAGAGAAGCTTATCTAAAATTCGCCGTTCGGAGTCGGCATAAAACAGAAGATCCATAGTGCTAGAAGTACACACGTACACATGAGTGGTTGTGCTTCGAGCCTGTTGCGGTAGAAATGTGTATTTTTTTATTTGGCCTTGTGGTGTAAGTGCTTTGTAAGTATAAAAAGTTTTTACAATGCTCAACCTCTGGTGAAAAATCCAAGAGTATAGAACTGTCATGAGAAGCATCGCAAACTCTCCGGTCTGAATCTAATTTGCTTTGTAGGTCACTTTTGCCGGCCCAAAAATAAAACATCGCACACTCAAATGATTGTAAAAGGTAGAAAGCAGGACGATATCTGTCTCGTCAATTTACACGGTGCCTTCTCCTGCTTACCTACTCTTCAACTAACCGTGCAACCTAGTTTCGGGTAACTTGGAACACAGAACCGATTAACAACAAGGTGACGAGATTTTAAGAACACAAAGCATACCTACACATACAAGGCAAGATATCCTGCGCTACCGTGTGAAATGCCCTTCGGTGAAACGTGATGATTGAATAATGCCCTCCATTTCTTCCGAGTTTTAACGACACCCTATACTGGAAAAGATTAACAAAATGCATAATTAGGAATCAATTTTTGTAAATAAAACTTGAATTTCAACGAAACAGTCTGTAGTTTGTGTTGCATTGCATTATGCGATGAAATGCAGTCTTCCTTGAGTAGCACGACGACGCCGTCGCCGACAACTAAACAACCATGGCATGACGCACTTTTGTGGGGGCCGACTGGCTAGATGCTCTTGGTATGTATATTTCTTCGTCGTTTTCCCCACCAATTTGACATTGCAAGAGCACAAGTTGATGACGACAATGAATGTTTCTTTGTCGTCGTCCTCTTGGGCACGAAGAGAACTTTAAATCTTTCGATTTTGGTGGCAAAGAACCAACACTCACCGCTTTACCAAGAATAACCTGATTGCAGCGCAGCAAGAGAAACACCGATTGGATGACGATTTTGTGTGCCCCGTGTCGCTGTTGCCGCCGCTTAACGATCGTCGTAGGTCGTGGCAATGAAAAACCTCACCAGCGCAACCATCACTAGACAAACTGCAAAGAAACTGGTGCGCGGCGCGGCAGCCAGCAACAGACGGCAATGATGATGACGACCATGGTACACACGGCAAAACCTTGTGGAGCGCGCATTGTCCACAAAAGGCATTGACACCGCATTGGCGAAGAATAACGAAAATCACGCAGTACATACTAACCAAACGAAAAAAAAAACTAAAGAGAAGGAAAAACGATGAGAACCTTGCATCTCTCTGCGAGTATGAGTATACCTACGTAAGTGGTTCGGTGGATGATGGTTTAATTAGTTCCATCTTGTCCAGATCAAATCAATATACAACCGTTATATATTAATACAAAAATCAAAAGAAAAAAAATTGCCGAATTCATTTCGGAAATTTCACTCAACTTGCAAAAATTATAACTGAAAGGAACACGCACACACACACATACATCCGTCTAGCTGCAAGACACAAAAAGTGGAAAAATCTCGTTCTTTGTCTCTCACTCCTTTGTTGACTAATGGTGGACATCTTATGTGCCATCTCCCTTGCTCTCCCTTACGGTATATGCAACAATTGCGCCAAAAAAAAACACATCGCCGTCAACTGTGTGGATTCCAGAGTTTCTCACTCGACGGAGATCAAATGTAGGGAGGAAACGAATTTTTTCTTTTTCGTCTCATTTCCATTGCTAAGAATTTTCTTTATTTCAAGTTTTATCATACTTTACCTTTTTTATTAATAAATATGCGCACAATTGCTGCTTAGCCACTTTTGGATTAAAATTTTGTAAAATAAAAAATGCGTATTGAGCCAATTAATTGCAACAGGAGAATGGAAAAAAATTATTTTAGCGGTGTTTTAACAAAAAAATTACTTTCTTGGAATAGAAATATATTAGCACGTAGCACTAACAACAGATGACGAGGACCGATGAATAACTGAGAGAAGGAAAAATCGCAACTGACAAGTAGAGACAACGAATTTGGTTTTGTGAAAGTCTTTTGAGTAGGGGAAAACATAGAATTCTATGGTGTTGTCACTGTTTGGCTTGTTTATGGCTACGGCGATGCAGATGAGACAAACATATAGGTAAAGTGATTTTGAAATTTAACAGGTTTTTCTGCAAAAGCCGGTTCCAGAGCTACTCGCTGTCATTTGTCTGATTTTCGATTTCGTGACACTTGGGTGCGAACACAAGGGCATTCCAAGTTTTGGGCTTGTTCAGAAAGTCGAAAGTGGGGTGTAGTGAGAGGTTGTCAATGTTGATATTCATGCAACATTGAAGAATCGTTGTAAACGTTGTAAGCGTGGAAAAATTACGACGTGGTAAATTAACTTTCAAAATTTGTAATGTAAATCGTTGTAAGCGATACCGCAAATTTCCCACACAAGTTGGGCGTGTAAACTGAGATGGTAAACGTTTGAACGCTGTTTTGATTCCTTTTCACACATCAACCCTTGCTTATTCATTAGAATTCACTAAAACACATCTCAACTGCTTTATAGTTATACAGTGCATTAGTATTTATGCAGACTTTATTCAGGGTCGAATAATAATAGTTATACAGGGTTTGTGTCAAATAAACTACCAAAAAGAGGGAAATCTATTACAATTGCATGTTTCATGCCTGTGTAAAAGTACGAAGAAAAAAAATCATTGCAGAGGAATTGAATTCTTTTTAAGGATTTATCGGAGATTTTTGAAAACTCAGTACATAGATCTGATCTCTCATTGAAGCTATGAATAACTACTTTTGCACTTTGCACAAGTACGTACGACAAAGTCGTACACCCATCACAATTTTAAGAAACAATAAGAATTACGGTCATGCAAATGAGCTTCTATTGTTTTCCATATAATTTGTAATGACAATTCAGGACGGTAGATATTAGCCTCCAGCATAAGCTGTGTTTTGACTCGCCAATGATTGAATTTATAAAAAAAATCCGCAAGAAGAAAAAGAAAATTTTCAACTAGAGTTTTCAATGCTAGCTATAATTGAGCCCTCAGGACATCCACTTTGTTCAATTTAAGCATATTTCGCATATGAAATATAACGGAATGAATGAAATCTTAACATTTTTGTAACCATCCATTTTCAAAAACCCAGCTAAAGTTTATTTAAAACGTTAATTACATTTTCTTGTGCTTTCCCGATACATGTGAACGCTATTAATGACGAGTAATCCACGAGTGTGCTTTCCATATTTCTCATGGAAAAAAAATTATAAACCTCCATCAATAATTTTCAAAATTTAAAACAAACAAAAAATAAAAAAAATTTTATCCGCCCCCGGGTGGACTCGAACCACCAACCTTTCGGTTAACAGCCGAACGCGCTAACCAATTGCGCCACGGAGGCCATGTGAAATTGATGGCAGATGAAGCATTAGACGATTTTGCATAATATTGATATGTGAATGATTCGATGATTTTGATTAAGGGCATGCGTAAGCCCATGCTATATATGATTTATGAAATGCTTATGGGAAAGAAGTTCGTTGTCAAATGTGGCAACGTAACTTCGAGTAATGTCTTTGAAATTAAAAACGGTTTACAACTGGGGCGGTGAACTCCCCGATATTGTTTAACATTTATACAAGTGATCTTGTAGGTTCTTCTCCAGCCAACATGGAAAAGATACGGCTATTCGAGAAGCGTTGTCTCCGATCCTGCTTAGGGTTGTACCGAACACCAGACTCCGAGTACATAAAATACTATTGGAACGAGGTTCTATACAATGGGGCCCAGTTGAACAGAATTGACAATTTCCTAATTAAGGTGAATCGAAGGCACGCTGCAAGGGCGATGGCTAGCGACAACAGCCTGATCTTCGGGGCTTATTACCCCAATGAAACATATATAGAGAGTGCGCTCATGTCTGGCTTTATTCCACCAGAGGCATTTGTTTATATCGATTCGTTAGGGTTGGTACAAGACAGGAACGGTATCCCGGTTTTATACCACCGCTACCGTGACGCGCGTGACGAACTGCTAATCCGCGACGGGTACGTTGACAATGCTCCGGAGCTCCTCCGCTTTAGCACGGCGGTATCGGATCGCGATAGGACCGAGGCCGAAAGGCAGCGCACCGGACTTTTAGTCCAATAATTAGTTCTTCAAAAAATTATTCTAGTACAAGGTCTGTGGCGGGGATTGTGCTCCATATTGGCGTACAATATGGGTGGTTGCATGCTGCCTGTGGACCAAATGACTCGATCAGGATGGCGACCCCTCGGGGCATATGCAACAAGGGCTCGCCACCCAGATTATAATTAAGTTTAAGTAGTTAAGTAATCTTAAATAGTTAAGTAATCTTAAGTAGTTAAGTAGTATTAAGTAGTCTTAAGTAGATTAAGTTTTTTTTATATAAAATTGTCGCTAATCAAAGTTTTTTAAATGTTTCTTTAAAAGCCGAAAGGCAAAATAAAAACTGTTAGATGTAAGCTTACAGCGCCCGCTAAGGGCCATAATTTAGTTTAAGTAAATATGTTATTGATAAGTTAGATTTAAGCATTTTTGTCTAGTATTAAGTTAATATTTTAAGGAAATAAAAAATGAATTTGAAAAAAAAAAGATTTTGATTAATTATAACAAAAAGGTACAGGGTGTCCGCCGGGAAGTTATACTACTTTGTTTGTTTATAATTTTTGATTAAATTAAAGAGAATGGATCTTATATTGATGAATGTTTTATTTAATGTCGGCAATTCTGTATGGAAAACAGTATCAGGTGCCTCTGTTAGTCTCACAAATGTGAGCCCTTTTGAGCACATTTTTCATTACATTCTCACACATTTCACGCGGTATTTCATTAATTTCATCACGAATATTTTGTTTGAGTTTCTCAAGCGTTTCTGGTTTGTTTGCATAAACCTTGCTTTTCATATATCCCCACAAAAAGAAGTCCGGAGCAGTCAAATCATGCAACCGTGGAGGCCAATCAATAACACATCACCATTTCTTGAAATAACTTGTTGTGGAAAGAGGTCTCGCAGTAATTTCATTGTAATCCTGGATGTATGCGATGTGGCACCATCTCGTTGATACCACATGTTAAACAAGCCCTGCGTTTTGTTGGCACGTTGTTTCTCCCAAAAATTTTACTTAAATTTTTCATCGGCACAGTAATCGATGATTGATTTTAATAAATTGTTTTAACGATTAAAACACACTGGTTAATCGAATATTTTTCCATAATAAATTTGCCACGTGTCTACTTGACGGCTGCCAAATATGAACTGTCGAGACTAATGTTTACCAAAATGGCGGCAAATCAAAATAGTATACCTTCCCGCGGACGTTTTTTCGTAAAAACAAATTGAATATTATTTAATTATTATTAGCAATAAGTCTTAAATAATAAACCAAATATGCATTTTCTCTAACTTATTTCATGAAGAATAAATTATTACAATTAATTAAAAAAACGAATTAAGTTAGGCCCAATAAAAAAACCAAAACACATTTTTGACTTAAAACCTTCTTACCAAACGTCACAGATAAAATAAAATCGTTTAATTCTAGAACATTAGGCCGAAGGCCTCCACAATGTCGTTTTTAAAAAAGAAGGGACCAATGACGCTGCAAGCACACAATAAACCCCGTAGAAATAAAAGCTGATTAACTAAACAGTGACTAACTTTAGACATTTGCTGGAGTATTTCTTATGGGAAACACTGTCATGTTAGTCATTGATTAGCTAATCAGCGTTTATTACTACGGGGGTAACATTCTGGGGATGCGTTGATACTTGGCGACAATTTTTCTATCTACGCTTCTTCCTTAAAGATGATTTCTCGTCCAAAATAGGGGTACTTTCCCAAACGACCCGAAAACCAATCAGTGACCAAACGGCGTTGTCTATAGTCATTGACTTTGAGTTCCTGGGTCTGTTGGATCTTGTATGGCTCCAGGCAACGACCAGATGCGCAAAATCGCCAAGTTAAGTTCACGAAAGGCCGAGTTCTAATGCTCGGCTAGAAATCGACTGTATCAGGCTCAATCAGGAATTACCGCTGGCTGATTTCTTACCGAATAATGTGCCAAAAACATGATCCTCATTTTTAACGAAAAAAATGTTGTTCTCTCTATCATCAATACTCACTGTTTGGTGTGTTTTACGGGTTGGTGGAATCATCTTTAAGGGCAATGGCGGCGTGAATGTTAAAGTAAATGGAAAGCGCTATAGAAACATGATTTCTGACTCGTTCGCTACTCAGTATATATATATATATCATTCAAACAAGAATACAATTGATTTCGAAGCACAGTCAACAAAAACATCCAAATTACTAAATCGCAGTTTTATAAAACGGAATTCTTCAAATTCAAAAACGATTAAACCCTTAACAAAGCCAAACAATACATTGCACCAACGATTTTTATAGAAGAAGCTAGTGAAGTTGAAGTGTTAAATATATTATAAGGCTTAAACAAATACCAAATTTACAGACCAATTGCGATCTTGTCAGTAATTGATAAATGCATTGAAGAAATTGTAGTGCGACGATGCAGTGCAGCTTTTTATAAAAACACTCAGTGATACCGGATAACCAGTAGGGATTTTGAAAAGGAAAAAGTCAAGGTAGACTTCTATTCGAGCTCTCGAATACAATGAACTTGAGCCTGAACGAAAACCATCTTAATCTAATGACTTTCGTCGATTTTAGTAAGGCAGTTGATACACTTAGTCACAGCAAACACATGGAGGCTTTGGAAAAAATTGGAGTGAGAGGAGTCTTAGCAAAATGGATGACTTCAGTGAAGAAAATGATAGTGTGTATGGTGTACCACAAGGTTCGAAATTAGTACCTTTATTATTTATAATATATACAAATGAACTTCTCCACGTAATTGAAAAAAAGTACAGTTCTTGCTTATGCAGACGACACAGCAATCGTTGTCAAGTTGTAAATGTCTCACAACTGCTACGAATATTCTGCAACAGAAGTTTGATAAGCTCTCAAGGTGGTGCCATGACAACGGATTGGTGGTCAACGCAGACAAAACAAACTAAATGCATATTTGCTCACCTTTCCAACATGATGTCAGAAGCATAAACACCTTCGCACCAGGAATACAACAGGCTAAAGAAATGGTCAAAGCAACAAAATACTTAGGAATCATAATAAAGGGTGATCCATTTCGAGGTTCCCTACTTTTTTAAAGAAAAAAATACAGAAAATTCAAATTTATTGGAGAATGTTTATTATCATTTGAAAGAACATTCTTTGGCATTTATTTTTTTGAAGATTATGTCTATCAAATGTTGGCCGTTGCTACGTCGCAGATGGTCCATCTGTTGAGTCCAATTTTCGATCACTCGTTCGAGCATTTCGACTGGTAACTGGCGAATGACACGCGTGATGTTTTTCTCCAAGGCCTGAATCGAAGCAGGTTTGTCGGCATAAGCTTTTGACTTTACATATCCCCACAGGAAAAAGTCTAACGGTGTGATATCACACGATCTTGGTGGCCAATCGACCGGCCCAAAACGTGAAATTATGTGCTCACCGAAATGTTCTCTCAATAAGTCCATTGATTGATGCGATGTGTGGAAAGTGGCGCCGTCTTGCTGAAACCAAATGTCGCCGAGATCACGAGCTTCAATTTCAGGCATCAAATAGTCGGTTATCATGGCACGATAACGGTCGCCATTGACGGTTACGTTCGCACCGGCATAATTTTTAAAGAAATATGGACCGATGATTCCACCGGCCCACAAACCACACCAAACCGTTGTTTTTTCTGGATGAAGTGGCAGTTCTTCAATCTCTTCAGGTTGCTCTTCGTCCCAAATGCGGCAATTTTTTTTGTTTACATACCCATTGAGCCTCATCGCTAAACAAAATTTGCCTCGAAAACGTCGGATCTTCTTGGAATTTTTCAAGAGCCCATAGAGCTAAGCGATGTCGCTTGGGAAGGTCGAGCGGCTTCAGTTGTTGCACAAGCTGTATTTTGTACGCTTTCAACTTAAGATCTTTACGTAAAATGCGCCAAGTCGTTCCATACGTCAGTCCGAGTTGCTGCGAACGGCGCCGAATCGACTCTTTACGGTCTTCGTGTACACTCTCAGCTACGGCCGCTATATTTTCTTCACAGCGTGCTGCACGTGGTCTATTCGGTCGAATATTCTCCAATAATGAATGCTGGGTCTCAAAATGGGTGATGGTGTTGCGAATAGTACGCTCAGTAGACCGATTATGTTGACCATAAGTTGAGCGAAGTGCACGAAACACATTCCTCGTAGAACGTGAATTTTCATAATAAAGTTAAACAATTTGTAAACGTTGTTCACGCGTAAGTCTTTCCATTATGAAATGCCAAACAATACTAAACAAAAGTAACATGACAGCATGACACGACTCACACGTGATCTGTCAAAAAAGCCTATTGAAAAAAGTATCTCTACTTGGATCACCCGTTAGATGACCGTTTTATATTGCAAGACCATATTAATAAACTGCGGTCAAACTTGAAAAATGCTATGTTTGCAATTGTAAAAATAAATGCTTCTATCGAAGTTCAGAAGCAAGTGTATTATTCACTCGTGAAATCCCGACTAAGATACGGGATCTTAACATGAAGAAATGCATCGGAATATCTTATAAATAAAATCAAAGACAGTCAGAAGCGGCTGGTAAAAACAATTAACACTAATAATGGTTATTTCAAGGTTCTAGATGTTAGAGGTATCTACAGAATGACATCAATCCTAGAGTACTATAATGACTCTCGATTTCAACAACCAATACGAAAATACGACACAAGAAGGCGAGAAGAGACATTTAACGTATACGGCAGAAGACAACTCATGTTTATAGTGCCAATTATTATGACTGAGTTTCCAACAAACCTAAAAAACATCCGAAATTATAAAAAAAACATAAAAAAGAGCTGAAAAGATATTTTGTCAAAACATAATTCAAGCGAATGAATGCGCTTTTTCGCAAGTGAGAAAAAGTGAACGAAAACCGAACGAATCGAAGCGAAAAGCTCTTGTGGTCGTATAATACAAATTGCATGTGTTCGCACAGTTACGGAAGTGGTCGTTCGCAACCATCTTCTAAAAGGTGGTTACATTTTAAGGGCCGATGTTGATTTTTAATAAAACACAAATTATTTAGGAAACTAATGTCATTTTTTTTTGTCATGACCTCCGCGGCACACCTCCATCCGATTGTGCCGAATTATCTCATTCTTTAGCTCTTGAATTGTTGCTGGTTTATCGACGTAAAACTTTTCCTTTCAAGTAACCCCCAAAAAAAAAGAAGTCCAACGGTGTCAAATCACATGATCTTGGCGACCAACTGACATCGCCACCAAGTGAGATAACACGGCCATTGAATTTGTCGCGCAAAAGAGCCATTGTTTCGTTAGCTGTGTGGCAAGTGGCACCGTCCTGTTGAAACCACATATCGTCCATTGGACAGCATGGAAGCCGTTGGCGTTGAGAAGCGAAGTCAAATACATTGGCATCTGGCTTGACAAGTTTTTGTATTTTAACAAAAATGTAGATGCTTGTCTTGTTAGGGCTAGGGGGGCTTATGCTCTGACAAGGAGATTGTTTCAAAGCAGTCAACTTGACTCTAGGGTGAAAGTCATTTGCTACATGGCCCTCATAAGGCCCATCATCGCTTACGATTGTCCCGTGTGGTTCTATGTGGCACCAGCCTACATGGAAAAGATACGGCTGTTTGAGAGGCGGTGTCTCCGATCCTGCTTAGGATTGTTCCGAACGCCGGACTCCGAGTACATAAAATATTATCGCAATGAGGTTCTATACAACGGGGCTCAGCTGAATAGAATTGACAATTTCCTGATTAAGGTGACGCGAAGGCACGATGCAAGGGCGATGGCTAGCGACAACAGCCTGATCTTTTGGGGCTTATTACCCCAATGCTTTATACATGAAGAGCACGCTCATATCGGGCTTTATTCCACCAGAGGCATTCATTTACATCGATTCGTTAGGGTTAGTACAACACAGGAACGGTATCCCGGTTTTATACCACCGTTATCGTGACGCGCGGGACGTCGACAATGCTCCGGAGCTCCTCCGCTTTAGCACGGCGGTATCGGATCGCGATAGGATCGATGCTGCAAAACAGCGCACTGAATTCTGGTGGCTATATGAGGAATGTGATTCTGCACTTCCTCAGGACTTTGCGGACCTTTAGTCCAACTCCATAGTTAAGATTTTAAAATTAGGAACAAGGTCCTGGGGCGGGGCTTCTGCACCATATTGGCGTACAATATGGTTGAACGCATGCTGCCGTGGGACCGAAAGACGCAATCAGGATGGCGACCCCTCGGGGTATATGCAACGAGGGCTCGCCACCCTCCTTAAAATTATGTTAGGTTTAAGTAGTTAAGTAGTCTTAAGTTAGGCTTAAGTAGTTTAAGTAGTCTTAAGTTAGTTATAATCTAGAATAAGCTTATTTATTTAAAAAAAAGTCACTATATAAAGTTTTTTATTTTTTCTTTGTTAATTAAAATTGAATATAAAAAAACCCGACAAATTTAAGCCCATAGGCAAAATAAAACAGCTAAATATAAACTTACAGCGCCCACTAAGGGCCGATAAGTTAGATTAAGTAAACCAGTTATTGATAAGTTAGATTTAAGCATTTTTGTCTAGTAGTAAGTTAATATTTTAAGTAAATAAAAAATGAATTTAAAATTGAAAACCACATATCGTCCACATCCATATCTTCCAATTCGGGCTATAAAAAGTTCGTTATCATCTCACGATAGCGAACACCATTCACAGTGACTGCCTGACCAGCCTCATTTTGGAAAAAATACGACCCGATGATGCCAGCCCATAAACCGCACCACCGTGGGTGCATTGGTTTTCCGACAATCACTCTTGGATTATCATTCGTCCAAATGCGGTAATTCTGCTTATTGACGAATCCACTAAGGTGAAAATGTGCCTTATCACTGAAGATGATTTTCTTCGAAAATTGATCATCCACTGTTGTCATTTCTTGCCATTATTCTGACCATTGACGACGCTTGAAATGAAAATAAAGCCTCTTTAGTTCTTGAGTCAATTGCACCCTGTAAGCGTGTAAATGCAAGTCTTTATGCATAATGTTCATCAACGAAGAGCGTGAGAGGTGCAATTGTAATTTTCTGCAGTACGAGCTGTACGAGCATGCACTGGTGTATTCAGATCTCCTACAGACCCGGTTTGCTCAAATTTTTGCATGATTTTTCCGATTGTACGCACATTTGTACGATTAAATTGACCGAAAAATCACGAAGTGCGCGATATGCATTTTGATTTGAACGCCCATTTTCATAATAAGCCTGAATAACTTTAAAGCGTTGCTCGACTGTGTATCTTTCCAAAGTTCGAATTGAGTTAGTCTGAAATTGAAAAATGTTAAATGATATGCAGAAAAAAAATTGATGTTTAGGTGTGGTTCACATTCAACATCGGCCCTTAAAATGTAACCACCCGTTATTATAGTTCAGCCTTAAGGAGTTAGCAAATGGCGTAAGAATGCCGACTGTCTCTTAACGTGATGGCGGAACATTTTACCGTTTATCTCTTTTGGGTGCCGGGCCACAGAGACATACCTGGGAATTGTAAGACAGATGAGCCTGCTAGACAGAGAACTACCCTTGACATTTCACCGCCAGTAGATAAAGGGTGATCCAAGTAGAGATACTTTTTTCAATACCCGTTATGAAAATTTACGTTCTGTGAGGAATGTGTTTCGTGCACTTCGCTCAACTTATGGTCAACATAATCGGCCTACTGAGCGTACTATTCGCAACACCATCACCCATTTTGAGACCCAGCATTCATTATTGGATAATATTCGACCGAATAGACCAGCACGCTGTGAAGAAGATATAGCGGTCGTAGCTGAGAGTGTACACGAAGACCGTAAAGAGTCGATTCGGCGCCGTTGGCAGCAACTCGGACTGACGTATGGAACGACTTGGCGCATTTTACGTCAAGATCTTAAATTGAAAGCGTACAAAATACAGCTTGTGCAACAACTGAAGCCGCTCGACCTTCCCAAGCGACATCGCTTCGCTCTATGGGCTCTTGAAAAGTTCCAAGAAGATCCGACGTTTTCGAGGCAAATTTTGTTTAGCGATGAGGCCCATTTCTGGCTCAATGGGTATGTAAACAAACAAAATTGCCGCATTTGGGACGAAGAGCAACCTGAAGAGATTGAAGAACTGCCACTTCATCCAGAAAAAACAACGGTTTGGTGTAGTTTGTGGGCCGGTGGAAACATCGGTCCATATTTCTTTAAAAATTATGCTGGTGCGAACGTAACCTTCAATGGCGACCGTTATCGTGCCATGATAACCGACTATTTGATGCCTGAAATTGAAGCTCGTGATCTCGGCGACATTTGGTTTCAGCAAGACGGCGCCACTTCCCACACATCGCATCAATCAATGGACTTATTGAGAGAACATTTCGGTGAGCACATAATTTCACGTTTTGGGCCGGTCGATTGGCCACCAAGATTTTGTGATATCACACCGTTAGACTTTTTCCCGTGGGGATATGCAAAGTCAAAAGCTTATGCCGACAAACCCGCTTCGATTCAGGCCTTTGAGGAAAACATCACGCGTGTCATTCGCCAGTTACCAGTCGAAATGCTCGAACGAGTGATCGAAAATTAGACTCAACGGATGGACCATCTGCGACGTAGCAACGGCCAACATTTGTTAGACATAATCTTCAAAAAATAAATGCCAAAGAATGTTCTTTCAAATGATAATAAACATTCTCCATTCAATTTGAATTTTCTGTGTTTTTTTTTTTTTTTTTTTAAAGTAGGGAACCTCGAAATGGATCACCCTTTATGTTAGGTATACCACTTGCTACATGTACAGATCAAAAAGGATGCGATTAAAAAAGCAAACTGTATAGATGGATAAACGACACAACGTGTCAAGTATGTCCTAACTTTAACAAGAGCGCTCCATCTGTTTAATTTCACGACACAACGTGTCAAGTATGTCCTAACTTTAACCAGAGCGCTCCATCTGTTTAACAAAGCTGAACAGATCAAACATCAGCAGCATAAACTGCTTAGACGAGGAAGTGGAGCAAAGTATTACTCACCTTCTATGCTCTTATCCAGCTCTCTCAGAAAAAAAGAGGCCTGATTTGGGAGACTACTTCTTCGATAATTTTGGTGAGCTGGCTAGGATCAATGTCAGAAACCTCCTACGCTACATAGTTAGCTCTGTATGGTTCAATTAAACGAACGAATATAGGGAAGTTGACGGATCCACGTGGTACCACAACGCACCTTCATGGGCTACCCTAGCAATAGGCGTTTATAAGCATATTGCACAAAATCCCCGTTTTACTAATTCTGGAATCGTGTTTGACATACGAAGATCTCGGATTATAGAAATCGAGGGATTTCTTATTAATAAAAAAAAAACAGATTTGACAGACATCGCCAAAACAACATGGCTACCATACATAGACTGTCAACATCGATCAAATCTTTAATTGGCAGGTAATCATTGAAATTGTATTGCATTTTTGTAATTTTCGAAAATTATAAGATGCTGTCTCACAATTTTGAAAATCTCGTGTTTTCAATAGGCTAAAGACAACAAGACAACAAAAAGACTTACATAATTTAATATCTCTTCGAATTAATAAATATTTTATTATGAAATCAGCTTCAGAAGTACATAATGCTTAAATTAGATGCAATCAAAGTATACTTTACTAAAACTATTTGCCCAACCATCCAACGGCAATATGCACAATCCAAAATATTTCTATTTCCCGGCGTCAATTAAGTGTATCAAATAAAAACCATTTTACTAAATAAATTGCATTGGAATTTATAAGCGCCAAACGCTTGAATAATTTCACACTTCTTTCAACGCTCACTGATGAGAATAATACAAATATCCGTCCACATAAAGTGAATCATCTGTCGGGTGAAATGAAACTTCCAAGTTCCAACGTTGAGAAATGTTCATTCATTTTATAGACACTTTATAGGCTGCGCACAAAATTTATTCGCAACGTGTTTATAGCAACGTGCTGCCTTAGCGTTTTTTTTTTTTTTTGCAAAAAGTTGTCTGCCGGCAATCCGACATGCTTGTGGATGGAATTCGAAAGACTTTATAAAAATATCTAGAAAACATCGTGAGAGAATAAGAGCGTGAAGAAAGTTCTCAGGAGCGGATTCTTATTTGCATTTTGCAAATAAAACTCAATAAAATCTGCAAAAGCCACGAATAAAATATAAAAAATTTCCCAACAGAAATTGCGAGGAGCTATCGAATCGTTGTTACCTCTAACTCACCCACTACCAAAAAGATGGTTCCACTTAAGGATCTCTCCGACATTTTTCTCCATTGACTTAAATGATAATTTTTGAGTATATAAGTGGAACAACATTCTGTTTAGGGGAAAACTTTTTGTCCAATAGCGAAATACATATGACATTTTTGTATTTGTATTAGTATCTCAGAGTATTAAGTAAGGTAAAGTCATTTTGAAAGAAAAAGCGCACCATACCACCAACAGTCAATATTTCAGAGCAATGGCAACGATGCCTACAAGCCATTAGATCAGCCGCAACTGATGTGCTAGGTTTCTCGCTCCCACCAGCAAGAAACCCCGGGTTTGATGAGAAATGCCAACGTATGCTCTATAGACAGAGAAGAAGGGAAGAGCACCGGCTTTTCAGAAAGATGAAAAAAGAGCAAGAAAAGCGCGCGATAGAGGATATAGACAGGTGCCACTCCAGGAATATTGCCCGCAAGTTTTACCAAAGTGTAAAACGTCAAAGCCAAGGATACAAGGCTCGAACTGAATCCTGTCGAGATGAACAAGGAAATATCGTAGTTGAGACACAGTCAATGCTGATGATATGGAAGAAACACTTCTGCAGACTGTTAAACGGCGATGACAAACAACATTCCGCTATAAGGCAGAACGAACCAATCAATATTGGCAACGATAGCAAAAACTGGCCGACTTGTGTGAGGTGGGGATAGCAATATCTAAGCTCAAGCTTTATATGACGGCCAGTTTTATGAAGCCGCCGGAGGTGAGTTGGTAACATAACATCCACCAACTCATAAGCCAAATGTGGTCGGAAGAAAATATGCCTGATGAATGGAACCCCCACAAAAAAGGAGACCATCTGAACTGCGCCAACTACAGAGGCATAAGTCTCCTCAACATCGCCTACAAGATCCTATCTGACGTAATGTGTGAACGGCTAGGACATGTAGAGCAAGTGGGCACCAATACTAAGGCTCGCAGAGTCTTCAGTTCCTAGCTAGACGTCGGACGCAGTATAGGAAGACCTCGCCTTAAGTGGAGCGCACAAGTAGAAATCGACCCAAACTAACTTAGAGTTCTCAACTGTTGGTTGAGGCCCAGGTTCATTCTGGAATGTAGCGCCCCTTCAGTAAGTCAGTAAGTCGATGACGTAGTATGCGAAAAACGAGATAAAAATAAGAACGCGAAGACGCTTTCTGACCTACTCATATGCATCCGTATCAATAAGAGAGCAATATTTCATGAATAATCTTTGGAGTAGAAGTCTAGGAATGGCCCCAAAACAAAAAATGCTTACTATTTTTATTTTATAAATATCTCGCTACGGCGCGGCGTATCTGGTTTAGTATCGTTGTAAAAGTATAAAAGCGAATTATTATCTTACCATACAGGGTGGACCATCTAGTCGTTTCTTTTTAAATCGTAGGTTATTTTGACACTGATAGCTGTTTCCCGCTCGGGATCTTGCGTTATTTTGACACAGCTGTTTTCCGCTCGAAATCTTAGTATATTTAGATACTCACAGCTGTTAACCGCTCGAATTCTTGACAGAAGGTCAGCATCATACCTGAGCGGAACGAAATGAGTCGCTTTAGGCTTTACAAGGTCCAATGGACTGATCAATTAAAGGCGCACGACCATCAGCTTCGTTATCGCTTCGTAGTTTGGGCCTTAGAGTAGCTGGAATTGGACAACGATATTGGGCGAAAAATCATCTTTTCTGACGAGGCGCATTTTCATCTCGACGTCTTGGATGGTCTTGGAAAATTTTGGTGACAGAATGCGCTACTTCGAAGCCAGCCGAAGCAGATACCTGAACGACATTGTGTTTAATAAATAATAGGAATGTTCGCTCTTATTAATAAAACCATAACAAATGGAAAAGATTTAATTTTGTAAATTTTGTTGCACTTTTAAAAAGAAACTTGTAATTGGCTTACCTGTTACAGGAATTTGAGAAACGGCAGCACTTATATTCAGACACTGTGTGTGTTCATAGACGTCAAATATCTATGCATGTATATTCGAATTTGTTTTCTTCTAATTTTTTGACCGGTCCATCTACGCAGTCAACATGAGGCCAGAGGTAAGTACAATTTTCATGTAAATGGCCGACCAGAATTCGTACCTGTAGCTGATGCTTGAATCTCAGTCAGAAGTTAAGAACAAGGCAACTTGTAAGCGCTTACACAATGTGTATCTTCGTGAATCTGAAGCTTGAAGTTGAATGGAGGGCAACTTCATGCAATAAATGCATCTATCTTATGACAGCACCAGCTGCAGATACGCATTCTGGGCTGCTCTTAGGCATCGCATCGCTCGTAAACGTCAAAGGATCATCTCTGCCAAACTGTGCAATTTTCTGAATCAATCATCATTTTGAAATACAAACTTTTTGTTTCAAATATTAATGTTTTAATAAATTGCGCTTTCCATGTATTCAAAATAAAATGGCTGCGGAATCTCCCCGACGCACGCACGCCTTCGTTTATGTTTGATGTTTATAAACAGAAGGCACTGCAGTTTCTTAGTTAGTTCGATTGACAATTTGCATAACCAAATGAGGATAATGCAGTTTTTCCTTCGTTTGACGTTTGAAACCATCCATTGTTGCATACAACCACAGAAAATAACTTTGAAAAACGAAAGCGTGTTACATTGTTTGACAGTTTCGTGTATCATTTACTGCTCATGAATTTCGGTTGGAGTTTCTTTGAATACGCTTTATTGGTGCTTATATTATTTTGACTGCCTCCAACATGGCGTTTCTGTTCACGAAAAGGTTGCCCCCATTAAATATACAAAGTATTGCTAATCATTAACAGTCACCCCAAAAAACGCTTTGTTCTTCAAATTAAAGCCTATATTACCATTATGACGGTTCCCATGAACCGACCCTGTGCAACCACTGACATGCCAACAATCAACGAAGTCTAAGAGCACACGCCAAAGAGAAACAATTCCAATAAAATGCACATAACATGCACATCATCATGCATTCAACTCACCTACATTCTCATAAATCTAACCAGACCCACCATCAGCAGGAGTTCTCCGGGAAGTAAAAGTTCGATAGTCCTTCTACAACCGAATCAGTTGTAGTTTCTCTCTAAGCCCGAACGGTCGGATCTACTGCGGATAGAGTGTATAGCGCGCGTGACAGTGCACCGTATAGGAAAAGTAAAAAAAATAAAAAAATTTATCAAGTGTTACTTGTGCCGCCCCAACATTTATTATTTGGGAAAAATAAAACGACTACCCTTCCTTATCAAATTCGTTCAGTCAAAATCACACCGTGTTTTGTAAAGTGAGCTACTTAGCCGTAGTCGCGTCGTCGGTCGTCTTTACTGCTTTGGGGATGAACTAATTTCACCCCTAACTGGAATAGCAAACCCCAACCATCATTGCCACAACTACCCTCCACCAGTAACAGGAGCACCTGGTGGCCAATAAACTTTAATTGCCTGCAGTTTTGTATTACAGAGTTATTCTTGTGTCCCACATTTGTAGCTTCCGCTTTCGTTCAGGTGGTTTTGTTAAGTGAGCATCAGCACCAAACCATCGGTAATCCTTTGCGTCCGTTGCCCTGGAAGTGCTAAGGCAACAATCTAGATCAATAGCAGCTCTTAGGAGGAAGTCTCACCTCAAGGTAAGTGCAGCACAGCTTCTCCAGCATCTCATTTGTGTGGGTGTGTGTATTTTTATATTCCCTGTAGTTCCGTGGAGTCAAGGTAAAATCCATTCCGATGCCGCCACCGACTGTCAGGTGAATACCCTCTCTACGCGGCGTATGAGTGATATTTGGGTATAGCGATACCATTCGAGTGCATGACTGGTTGTAGATACAAAATTAATGAACGAGTACATTGAATTTTTTTTTTTTTTATTGAAGGGTGGATATTTTGAAAAATCGTTTTGTGGTGAGGACGGGTGGGATAAATGCATGGATGGAGTGAAAATGATTTACATATCAACGTAGATGGCCATATAAAAGCGTTCGGTACATTCAAGGGCGTACGCTATGAGTAGCGTCAGCATTTAGAAAATGTCAATTATGTATCCAAATTGGTTATTTGGAGAAACTGATAAAAGTTTTGTGAAGGTGTCAAAATTTGACAGAAACATTTTGACAGGTGTCACTCGTAAGTACACAGACAGCGTAAGAAGAAACTTTGCTTTGATTATGGTCCGTAATAAGACATTTTTTAACTAATTCCTACTGAGTTTTGCTTATTGTCATTTCCGTACGCAAAAGTTAGTAAAAGTGAGAGGTTATGAATGAGAAAAAAATAGTCCTTCTTGAAAATTAGTAAACAAATATACACTTTATAACTGTTATGAAATTAGAAATGTTCCCAACGAAACGGTGATTCCACCGGATTGAAACTATATCAAGTATTTTAAGTATCGGACCAAATTTAACAAAAATTTGTTGAATAAAAAACCCGTGTTGCTATCATATTCTACATATAAACGGTGATCCAATAAGAGCTTCCTGATTTTTTAAATATAAAACATGAAACAAATTTAATCTTTATTTGAGGTGTTCGTTGGGTTTATGTCACTTACCGACGTAAAAATAAACGCTGAATAGCTAATCAGTGACTAACTTTTGACATTTGCTCGAGTATTTCCTATCGCTATGTTATTAAGCTGATCAGCGTTTATAAATACCTGGGTTAATGTTTATAGAGAATTTCTTTCATATGTTGCCACTAATCTTAATTTGTCCATTTTGTGGGTCTAATTTTTGACCACTATTTCAAGGATATTGGCTGGATTCCGTGAATAACATGAATTTTGTTGGCTTTGAAAGCTTCAATCATTTTGTGTTTATCGACATAAATAAGAAATTTCACATATTCCCAAAGAAAGTAATCCAATGCTGTTAAATCACTAGATCTTGGTCCTCAATGACAGGACCATTACTTGAGATTATGTTTTCATCGAACGTTTTTCTTAACAAAGCGATTGATTCGTTAGCTATATGGCATGTAGTGCCACCCTGTTGAGACCACAATTCAGCTACAACAATAAGCCTTAGCGAGGTATCCGTCGGAGCGGGAAATTCTCCGATTTCGTACGCTTCGGAAGATTTTAGCCTCGAGGTATTCCTTCGTCGGCATGTGCTAGTAGTTGCACCGATTTTTGGAAGATTGTGGAGGTGTTGACTCGGGAGTTTTGTACAATCCTTCAAGAATCAAATAAGTGGAGTCACATGACAGCGCATCGCCTTTCCTAAATCCGTTTTTTGGTATCTAATGTGTCGATGAGGTCGTTTCCAACGCTGATAGAGCAGTGAGATGGTCTCCTTCTCCTTGAGTTGGTTGGCAAGTTGGCAGTTTTCCCTATCGTTGCTGATATTGAATGGTTCGTTCTGCCTGACAGCGGAATTTTGTTTGTCGTCGCCGTTTAACAGAGGTTCTTCTATGTCCTTAGCATTGAACGTGTCTCAACTGCGATATTTAATTGTTCATCTTGATAGGATTCTGTTCGAGCATTGTCTCCCTGGCTTTGACGTTTTACACTTTGGTAAAACTTGGAAATATCGCTCCTGGACTGGCACCTCTCTATATCCTAGATCGCGCGCTTTTCTTGCTCTTTTTTCTTCTTTCTGAAAAGTCGGTGTTCTTCCCTTCTTCTCTGCCTATAGAGCTCAACGGCAGCTCTCACCTGCAGCTTAGCCTTGTAGGCCTGGTTCATTGCTGCGAGCATCTATAGGCATTTCTCATTAAACCAGAAGTTTCTCGCTTGTCCGCGAGAAACTTAACACATCATTTGCGGCTGATCGAATGGCTTGTTGGCATCGTTGCCATTGCCCTTCGACATTCGATGCTGGTGGTATGGTGTTAATCGAGAGGATTAGGGATGCAATCTACATGTCTGCCGAAATATAGATACTTACTGACCCAGCCAGATACCAAGGTACAATTGCACTCACCAGTGGCTGTCCGTTTGGTCCAACGATCACCAGCTTGCGCAAGTTCTTTCTCTTATCACTAGAGGCCCTAGACTACAATTCCATGTGGTGTTGAAAGGGGATTGTGCAAAACTACATACAGAGGTAACACAAATGGCGTCATCCTCCACAAATCCATGAAACTTTTGTAGAAATACACGGACGTAATGGACATCATTGATCGAACTAAGGCTAAGGTTGACGAAGAATGGTTGGTCTCTCCAATTGGCCAGTGTCCCGTAATTCTTGCGAGATCTGGGCGGGTTCTATTCAGTATATCGTTTGTTCTGTCGTAGGAAGGTCATATCTTCCTTGATATGACAAAATTCGTTAAATGCCTCCATTTGGAGACGGCATTCTTCGGAAAGTGTGTGCGATATATGGACCCTTGCCTGGGCAGCTCGTCTGCACGCTCGTTTCCTTTAATGTCACTGTGCCCTGGGTCTCAGAAAAATGTGACCCTAAAGCTTTGGACCCCACACCACAGTTCATCTAAGATCCGTCGGTGTAGACGACCGTGTCAAAATCTCTTACTACTTCGTTTCTCTTCCACTTAGCTCTGGTAGGAAAACCTACGTGAAAGTCATTCTTGTAGCTTAGTGTGGGTGTGATGTAGTCTTTTGAAAATGTGGCCATGCCGTTTAATAACGAGTCCAGGGTGTAAGTGTGACCATATGGCCTTCCAGGCCAGCATACTGAATGCTTGAGTCTTACTGAGCTGCATTAAGCGGTAGCATTAATGTGTAGGTCGAGAGGCAAGAGATGTAATAGCACAGTAAGGGCGTCCGTTGGCGACCGACCTTAGTGCACCTGTAGTACCTAAAGTATCAGTTTTGCAGACTTTTTAGTTTTGTGAGGCTGTAGCCTTTACAAATTGCGGGCCACCATACTAGTAAGCCGTATGTGAGAATTTGGCGTACCACTGCTGTGTACATCCACAAGGTCATATTTGGTTGAAGTCCCTCTTCTTTCCAAAGGTGTTTTAAAAAACAAAATGCCAGCATTTCCAAGAAACCGGTGAAGAGCTTTCGAAGATTTAATATTTTAAACAAACGAACGTCTACATTTTTATTTATATAAAGATAGAAAGATAGATAGATAGATAACTATACTTTTGCATTTCTATTTTGAACAAATCTTGAATTCGAAATGACGCGAGACGGACGTTAAAACATCATGTGATGATTAATACCCCTACTGGCCATAGTTGGTGTACACATCATTTTATGGTGGGCGATGTCTAAGCACGTCTATATATCCTTTCAAGTATTATATTCCATTGTGCAAACACACATTAGTTTGCTATGAAAACAGAGTCCTGCCAATTTGTTTAATCAATTAGTGAGGTTATGTTTTTTCCTATTGAAATTAAGGACGTTTTCAATATTTATTCGCATGCTTACTGCTTTGTTTCGATTATTAAATAAATAAAATGGAAAAAATACATAAAAATATATAATCAACTATCTGTGAGCAAATCCTGACTAATTCCAAATAACTCGTGGATCGAATCACGTAAGAACACAAGTAGTTGATGAACGACTATTTTGTACATAAAGGGTGATCCATTTCGAGGTTCCCTACTTTTTTAAAGAAAAAAGCACAGAAAATTCAAATTGGATGGAGAATGTTTATTATCATTTGAAAGAACATTCTTTGGCATTTATTTTTTGAAGATTATGTCTATCAAATGTTGGCCGTTGCTACGTCACAGATGGTCCATCCGTTGAGTCCAATTTTCGATCACTCGTTCGAGCATTTCGACTGGTAACTGGCGAATGAAACGCGTGATGTTTTCCTCCAAGGCCTGAATCGAAGCGGGTTTGTCGGCATAAGCTTTTGACTTTACAAATACCCACAGGAAAAAGTCTAACGGTGTGATATCACACGATCTTGGTGGCCAATCGACTGGCCCAAAACGTGAAATTATGTCCTCACCGAAATGTTCTCTCAATAAGTCCATTGATTGATGCGATGTGTGGCAAGTGGCGCCGTCTTGCTGAAACCAAATGTCCCCGAGATCACGAGCTTCAATTTCAGGTATCAAATAGTCGGTTATCATGGCACGATAACGGTCGCCATTGACGGTTACGTTCGCACCGGCATAATTTTTAAAGAAATATGGACCGATGATTCCACCGGCCCACAAACCACACCAAACCGTTGTTTTTTTCTGGATGAAGTGGCAGTTCTTCAATCTCTTCTGGTTGCTCTTCGTCCCAAATGCGGCAATTTTGTTTGTTTACATACCCATTGAGCCAGAAATGGGCCTCATCGCTAAACAAAATTTGCCTCGAAAACGTCGGATCTTCTTGGAACTTTTCAAGAGCCCATAGAGTGAAGCGATGTCGCTTGGGAAGGTCGAGCGGCTTCAGTTGTTGCACAAGCTGTATTTTGTACGCTTTCAATTTAAGATCTTGACGTAAAATGCTCCAAGTCGTTCCATACGTCAGTCCGAGTTGCTGCGAACGGCGCCGAATCGACTCTCTACGGTCTTCGTGTACACTCTCAGCTACGGCCGCTATATTTTCTTCACAGCGTGCTGGACGTGGTCTATTCGGTCGAATATTATCCAATAATGAATGCTGGGTCTCAAAATGGGTGATGGTGTTGCGAATAGTACGCTCAGTAGGCCGATTATGTTGACCATAAGTTGAGCGAAGTGCACGAAACACATTCCTCACAGAACTTGAATTTTCATAATAAAGTTGAACAATTTGTAAACGTTGTTCACGCGTAAGTCTTTCCATTATGAAATGCCAAACAATACTAAACAAAAGTAACATGACAGCATGACACGACTCACACGTGATCTGTCAAAAAAGGCTATTGAAAAAAGTATCTCACCCGGTACTAGCTCCTTGCAAGCTCGACTTTAAAAATTGCAACTGCAGTTTAAAACATACTCAATATTTCATTAGTGTTATAAGGAATGTACTGTTAATATTGAGTACAAAAAAAAAAACTTGTAAGTGTGCAACATAGAATAAAAGAACTCTAAATACTGAATAGGGTTTCTGTCCCTATCTCGAACGACAAATGTAGAAGCCTTTGCTACTGAGGATCTCATGAAATTGTTGAAGATTTTGTGAAAAATTTTTCTCTCAAGGTATGATGACGATAAAATATCGCTGCTTCATTAAAACCAGTAACGATCTAACCGAAAACTTACTTATTTATTACTCAAGTGGCGCTTCAGTTCGAAATGAACGTGTGCCTTAACCAAGATGTAATTCTTTTTTTAAATTTCTGATTAGATGTTGTTATCATAGTTAATAGCGTACCCCCTTTCCGTAAAAACTTTTTTTGGTATCGAATGTATCGGTGAGTTTGTGTCCGACGCTGATCGAGCAACGAGAATTCTTCATCGTCATTCGTCATCCTGCACAGATCGACGAGTCTGGGTGTTATACCAAAACTACAAATGCCTCTGTATAGTTCGTCCCTATAAATGCGGTCGTATGCGGCTTTGTAATCGATGAACAGGTGGTGGGTATCGATTTGGACTTCTTGGGTTTTTTCCAGGATCTGTTGGAGTGTGAAAATTTGATCGGTTGTGGACTTTCCTGGTCTAAAACCATACTGATCAGGTTGTTAGTAAACGATTTCAGGCGTTCACATATTATAGCAGATAGGATCTTGTAGGCGATGTTGAAGAGACTTATGCCTCTTCAGTTGGCGCAGTTCAGGGGGTCTCCTTTTTTATGGATCGGGCAAACCATGCTGAGGTTCCATTCTTCAGACATTCTTTCATCCGATCAGACTTGCCTTATGAGTTGGTGGATGTTACTTATCAAGTCATCTCCGCCGGCTTTATAAAGCACAGCGAGAAGGCTTGTTAAGCTTGACTTTAGATATTGCTATCCTCACTTCATTCATGTCGGCTATTTTTCGCAGTCGTCGCCAATGTTGAATGATTCGTTCTGCCTGACAGCGGAATGTTATTTCATCGCCGTTTAGCGTTCTGCCGAAGTCGTTCTTTCATATCCTCAGCATCGACTGTGTCTCAACTACGATATTTCCTTGTTCATCTTGACACGATTCTGTTCGAGCCTTGTATCCTTGGCTTTGACGTTTTACACTTGGGTAAAACTTGTGAACTTCGAAAAATCTTCGGTCCCGTTTGCATTGACGGGTTATGGAGACGAAGATATAAACAAGAACAATACGAGCTGTACAGCGACATGCCGCTGGTCAAAAAAAAAAAAACCGCATTGGACTTTTAAGATGGCTAGGACATGTAGAACTAATGGAAACCTATACTCCAGCTCGCAGACTCTTCGATTCCCAGCCAGACGTCGGACGCAGTAGAAGGAGACCTTGCCTTAAGTCGCGCGCACAAGAAGAAACCGACCTCAACCAACTTGGAGGCAGTTAGCTAAGGACCGGGCTAATTGGAGATGCATGTCGGTTTGACGCCCAGGTTCATTCTGAACTGTAGCGCCACTTAAGTAAGTAAGTAAGTAAAACTTGCGAAAAACGAACATCGTTCCTGGAGTGGCACCTCTCTATATCCTCGATCGCTCGCTTTTCCTGCTGTTTTTTCTTCTTTCTGAAAAGCCGGTGCTCTTGTCTTCTTCTTTGCCTATAGAGCTGTAGGGCAGCTTTCGTCTTCACCTGCAGCTTAGCCTTGTTTGCCTCGTTCTTGTCTGCGAGTATCTGTCGGCATTCCTCATCAAACCAGGGGTTTCTTGCTGGTGGGGGTGAGAAACCTAGGTCATCAGTTGCGGCTGATCGAACGGCTTGTTAGCATCGTTGCCATTGTTCTTCCACATTAGACGCTGATGGTATGGAGTAAATGAAGAAGTTAAGGTAGCTTAAGGTCCTTCGACATTACATTTTTTTTCTGCACAACTAATTTGTTGTTGCGAGGTGGATATCCGCATTCTAACCTTAGCTGCAACAAAGTAGTGTTCCAAATCGATTTAGCTCCTAGGAATGTTCGGACATCGAACATATCGGATGCGAGTCTGTTGTTTATTGCAATTGGATCACTTTAATTGACCGTTCGTTGATCTGGAAAACGACATTTGCCGTTATGCATATCGAGGTATGAAAATCGTGTGCTGCTTCTAGTGGCATTTCGTTCCGCAGCTAAGTGAATTAGCTTAAGTCCATTGCCAGGCGTGTTGTCGTTTATGCTGTGTTTTTAACATTGCTGCTCAAGATATATGCCTTTTCCTACCTTTGTGTTAAAATCCCCAAGCACGATTTGTCAAGTATTTATCCTTTCGCATTATCATATTTTTCCTCCGTCCGAGTGTGAGCACATATAAGGGTAATGTTGGCCAATTCGGCCTTGATGCGGATTGTTACAATTCGTTCGCTACTGTCTTAAAAGTATAAAACTTCCTGTTTTAGTCTAGCACTTATAACAAATCCACATTTGAATAGTTGCTGCTTCTGTCCACTATAACAATTTCACAATTTTCCTTCCTTTTTTTTGCCCCACCCATCCCGTCGTATTTATTTCCTGGTTGGCAGTAATGTCTGCTTTGAAGCAGCTAAGTACTTCCGCTAGTTGTTTGCCTGCACCTCTCCTGTTTAATGTTTCCACATTCCAGACGGACGTTGTTCGTCAACGAAAAAATCAGTTGTGCATGGTACCCCTCGGGCATGTACTCCAGCTCGTATTAAACATCGTCACAGTACAGTCCTTAACCTTAACATGCTGAAATTAATCAAATATTTGTAAATATCAATTCACAGGGTTGCTATCTTAAATCCCACCCCTGTTAAAAGATTTGTTCCGTCCTAAATTAGGTTATGTATGAGTACGCAAATTTGCGTGAATATTTCCCCCGTATTTGATAACTTAAGACTTTTATCGCACTTTTACGTCATTCAGTATCAAACAGTGATAAATTGAAATACACACACTCACATATACCTTGGGAGAATAACGAAATCAGTCGAAATGGTAGCATATTTCCAATAAGTGGTATCAGTTGCAATAAATTCATCGTTATCGATTTGGTAATGACGAACTACTTTCAGTTTCAATAATAGTCAGAGACACCAAGCTCATTCACACCGTGATTTAAACAAAATTTGAATTTTCCTATTTCGCTTTGAAATAACGGTTTTTTTTATCATTTTCTTCTAGTTGACGAAATGGGGCGATACCAAAGCAGCAGAAAAAGGAGGTAAGTACAATATCCTTATCTGCACAATGAAATGCCAACTGCAGCTTTTAAGTACGCTAATACTACTCCACTTTCCTTTGTGTCAGGATATTCCGAAGAAATCAAACAAAGCTATAGTTACTAAGCAAGCATACAAGAAAAAAAAAAAAAAAAACAGAAACAGAGAGAAATAAACTTTATAACCTAAAACCTCAAACAGACACGAAAAGGCAAGGCAAACAAACTTAAGCCTCGCAGGCAACAAGGCAAAAAAAAAAAAAACGAATTCCAGTCTCTGCCATCAAGGACGAGAGTAAAAATATCCACCTGACTGGAGAACTAGTTCAAAACCCTTTCTACACTTTCTCGCGCAAATACACACTCGCGGCGGAGTGTGTACGGGGCTAGCGCGAATGCACATCTTCATTGCATTCCAGCGCTCTTTACGTTGTCAAGTGGTAGATACCGTGCACACGAGAAGGCATACGTGCAAATATTTAATGGGTCGTCGTATATGTTACCTCATGCTCGGCTGGAGTCTGACTAATGCCACTCTTCATGGACGGTGAGTGGTTAAAGGTTAATTCATTAAATCATCCCTCAAATTGGATCCACTAAATGGTATTTGGAAGAAATATCCATTTTCGGAGGCGTATGAGTAACACAGTTTGCTTGCTATGAATTTGCATCGGCAAACACCTTAACGACTTGTTTCCTTAGAGGAATCCTTCGTAGATTTCCAGGTAACAGCATAGCGGTAAAGTAATTGACCCACCATACATGGCCGCGCAATAATACATGAGAAAACGTCGCCTCACATGGAAAATTGTGGTACCTAGCCTCAGGGCCGCCAGCCATTGACCTAGTTTCAAATTGATGGTTAGCTGCGCCCTCTGTGTCAACAACATCCATATCCACACATATGTGTGTTGTGTATGCATCTTGTCATTGTCACCGAAGGTCGGTCACCTTCTAGAGCTCGGCGCTCTAGGTTGTGCATCTCCTTATAAATAGGTACGTGTGTCAGACATGTTAAGCAGATATATTTGTCCACGGTCACTCACTTGTCCCATCCAAATCGGAGTGAAATTAATTGTTTTATTGAGTTGGTCACACAATAAAGTGGCATCAGGAGTTGCTAAAGCCTGTCTGATGCTTTGATCGTCAATTAACATTTTGTGGGTGCAAAGAGCTACTTAGGGTGAACACGATTGTGAACTAGCCTTCAGCAATTGTTAGAGGGAAACAAACTCATAACTCAGAGAGCTCAAGGGGAATTCTGGTGGTTTCCTTAGTTCTCAATTCAGTTTTTTCGAATTTCAATGGACAGCTGGGAAAAAGTGCACGGCATTTGAGTTATTCAACCGCCAGGAGCGCACTCGACATGAACAGTGAGCGACATTACAATTGACCAGAATATTGGATTTTGTTGTACAAAAATACATCAATACCAGCGACATCTGTTTGAAAAGTAGTTAACCAATTATACCAATTAGAAGGATATGGGAAATTAAGAACAGTTGACACAGGTGCAGTGGTTATAGATGCAGTCCAGCGAGCAAGACTCATGAGTAGACTTGTTTTTGACATGCATTCAGTGTAGTGAATACTATCCTTAAAATTTGTCTTAAAAAGTTTTCTCATACATCTGCAGTTTTCAAAGACTATTAGGTTAAGCCGTAACCTTCTCGAAAACACTTCGCAGACGTCATCTCATTGAAGCTTGTTGGAACGAACACACCTTTTCATACGTTCTGCATGTGTTCCACACGTCCCACAAAAAATCTGATGAACTCGCTGTCAAAACAAACATGTTTTTTCAGTTTTAATGAAAATTGCAAAAAAAGAAGAAGAAGTGGTGTGTGGAAGACGAGGAGTACCTAATGGAGCTATGGACAGACAAAAATGACAAATTCCGAGGATGTAAAACAAATTTGGAGGAAGGAAGCATCTTTAAACTCCGGATGAAATCAAAAAAAAAACATGACAAACAAATAGTTATAAGTAGTTCACTACAAAGTATCTCAAAAGTACGACGAGACATTCTGAAGTGTTTGTTTGAAATATTCTTCTTGTTTGTTGTAAAAGTGCGCATCTGCAAAACACATAATGCGTATGTGTTTTGCAGATCTAATGCGAACTTATTTAAAAATCACCTTTATCCTCTTAATTCTCTGTTGATCTCGTTTCATAATTGCCTTTATAAGAAATTTTTTTTCCGTGGGCTGGTGGAAATCTCAAAAGACACAATGAGCACGTGCCCAAAGTAGCGTGGGACTTTAACCCACTAAAACCACTACCCTTTTTTTATTTGTATTGCAACTAAGTATGGGACTTATCCAGCAATTTTTATATCAAGAGTAATGAATGTTTGGCAGGTAACTTTCCTTGAGAAAGAAAAGCTTCTTTATACTGAAGTTTCACAAATAGCATAAGCATTTGTTTGAGTTTTTTTTTGTAGCAGCGGTCTTGAGAGTCGAAAATTGTTGTCAAAATCTTTATAGTTGTTTTCCTTTCATTTTCAAATGCTAACATTAATTTTATTCAATTAATATAATTTCACACACAAATTTTGCAGCTAGTATCACAGCTGAATGTCAAACGAAATCTGGTCAGAGTTCGGTCTGAAAGTAAAAGTGGTTTTCGAAAACTCTTTACCGAAAACTCAGTTTTCCATTCGGTGTGTAAGCACTTTCCATTGGTAATATCAGATTTTGATCGGAAATTTAAGATTCATTTCAGATAGATTTTCTTGTATTGGTGTAATTTCGAGTTCGTGAAGTTAGTATCGGTGTAGCTGTCGAGTTTCCAGTCGCAGAGGTTTTTTTTTTTATCTAATTAATATTTCAATTAGAACTGCTACCATTTTATTTATTACCAATTGCTTTTCACAACCGAAGTAATAAAACCACAAAATGAAAATCACTCTAATTAAACTGACGTTTATCAACTGTGTTTGAGTTAGTGCAAAAATAGTGGATCTGCCGGTTTTTCGATCTGCGAAATTGATTTGAAATAGAAAATCAATTTGTTTGCCCACACAAAAACTGTCAAAATTTGTCTATTGACAAATCTATCAAGAATCTAGATCAACAAAAATTAATTTTTTTAGCAATGGAAAACACCATTATAGTGATTTCACACCGAACCGAAAACCGAGTTTTCGCAAAAATACCTGAAACCATGATCGATAACCAGAGTTTTCTCATAAATTTGCAGATTTAAAAAAATATTAGGTTACACCGTAACCTTCTCGTAAACAATTCGCAGACGTCATCTCGTTGAAGGTTATTAGAACGAACACACCTTTTCATACGTTTTACATGTGTTTCACACGTCCCACAAAGCAGGTGATTAACTCGCTGTCAAAACAAATGTAGAAGAAGATTTGGTGTGTGGAAGACGAGGAGTACCTGGTGGAGCTATGGGCAGTCAAAAATGAAGAACTCCGAGGATTTTATTCAATTAATATAATTTCACACACAAATTTTGCATCAAGCTGTGATACTTGATTCAGCTGATTGAAATGTCAAACGAAACCTGGTCAAAATTCGGTCTGTAAGCACAAGTGGTTTTCGAAAACTTTTTGCCGAAAACTCAGTTTTCGATTAGTTGTGTAAGCACTATTACTGTGGTGTGATGTGAAGTTTGTTTGAACAATCAATTATTTTGTATCCTTTAGATATGTTTTTATAATTGCGATTTATTATATAACATACCGTAATCCCTAACAAAGAATTCATTTCTCTTCCATTGTTGATAATTTGGATTTGCTGTGGCATTTTTTTTTTTGAGGTTTTTTTGTTTATGCCGAATAGCACATTAGTTGCGTTGCGGCTGATATAATGGCTTGTTGACATCGTTGCCATTGTTCTTCAACATTAAAAATCCGGATGGATGGTGTTATTTGGTTATGTTAAGGGATACACGAAGGACGGTCTTTCGATGTAAAATCTTTTAACAAGATTTGTTTTTTGTTGTGGCGTGTGGTGGATATCCGTATTCCTACCTTAGCTGCAACAAGATAGTTTTCCGAGTCAATGTTAGCTCTTCGGAATGTTTGGACACACAAAATACTGGATGCATGTCTCTTGCCTATCGCAATGGGGTCAATTTAATTGACCGTTCGTTGATCTGCACGCCTCCATGTCCCTAATATGTATATCAAGATGATGAAACCGTGCGCTGGCTATAGTGGCATTTCGTTCCGCAGCAAAGTCCGTTGCCTGACGTGTTGTCGTGTAGGCTGTCTTTTCCGATAATACTCCTAAATTCCTCATTCCCTATAATATTATGTTTTAAATAACCAAATGCACATAAATCAGCCTTTTTAATATATTTGCGATGTCAATCAAATTGATCAAATTGGCATTCACAAAAACAGTGTGCCTATAAAAATGTCGCTTACTGTTGATACCTTACCACCCTTAACCAGAAGCAATTCGCTATTGTACTATTCTGGTCGGTGGCATTTTATAATTCTCGCTGCAAATACGATTCAGCAGACAATGAAGGACTTTGGTAGGTATGTAATGTAGCGGGTTGAGGCGCCACCCAGTGGCGATATCCTTGCAAAAGGATGCCAGCAGCAAAGTATCCACCCCACTCTTTCCACAAAAACGTTTACATATTATAGTTTGCTCACCGTGTATGCCCCCGTTGGGGGCATTGAACCCTTTACTATTCATTGTGGGAAAATAATATAATAACCCTTCAGTCACGGATATGCAATTGTATTGATTGACCTGGAAACATGCTTCTGAAGTCGAGGCACTTTCACGTTCGCTGATTTTGACATACTTTCCAAATAATTTTTTATTTTGTGCTTTTGAGATTTTTTTTTTTGTTTTAGGTGTTCGTATGTTTTTAGATATCTTTTTGAGTGGAGACTATAAGGTGGTGGATGATTTAGGCTTAAAGGGAATTGATTGTGATCTAGTAATGACCTTTTTGGATTGTGCTGAAATAAATCGTTTAACTTAGGTCATTTCAAATGTGGTGTTGATTGTGTTGATTGGCTCGTTTTTATTGGAATTTTGTGTAGATGAGATATTTCCAAAAGGATTTCCAAAAGATTTATATAAATCTCAGAAATTTCCGGTTCCTGTTTGGAATTTTGAGAGGCAAAAATTGTAAGCATTGTATTTACTGGTTTTCTATTCTTAAATGTTTGGCAGCAGTGTGAACATAAACCGTCCATTTGGTGATGCGTTACTTCGTGTTTGCGATTTGTGGAATGGCTTCATATCCAGCTCGGTAGGCATTCGTCCTGGTTTCACACTTATTGCATCCTTTAGGCCGTTCACAGCATACTCTGTTTTATACTCTTCTGTGCACAAAGCGTTGTCTTCTCAAGTAAGATTTGGAATATGTGGCCGATACTCGTATTCCAAAACTACGAATTGAAACTATTGTGTGCTTGATTCGAGGTGGCGGATGAACCGAAAGGCCAACAGCAGCACTAAATCCTGTAGTGGATACTGATGGCCCCGTGTCCTAGGATTACCTAATAATTTGGAACTGGCCCTACAGGCTGTGGGTTGGGCCTTGCGTTAACTATCCAACCATGGAAAAATTAATTGTTACGAAGCAACCAATAGCCACGGAAAGAAATGTTTTTATTGTTGACGACCCTGCTAATCGAAAAAAGGACCACGACGTTCGTATTTGCACCTGGAATGTGAGAACATAAAGCAGGAGAGGTGCAAGCGAACAGCTAGCGAAAGCCCTAAATTGCTTCAAAGCAGACTTTACTGCCATCCAGGAAATACGATGGGACGGGCCGGGAAAAATGAGGAAGAAAAACTGGAACATATACTACGAACTGTGTTATAGTGAGCAGAAACAGCGACTTTTCTGATGCGGATTTGTTATAAGTGCTGGACTTAGACAAGAAGTCGTATGCTTCCAAGACATTAGCGAAGGCATTGTAACAATCCGCATCAAGGCCGAATTCGCCAACATAAGCCTTATATGCGCTCACGCCCCAACGGAGGAAAAAGATGATATAGCTAAGGATTACTTCTATGAGCTCCTTGACAAATACTAGGAGCAACTACGGAAGTACGATGTAAAGTACTGGAGTACTGGGAGATTTTAACGCAAAGGTAGGAAGAGAAGACATCTTTAGCAATTAGATCAGCCGCAACTGATGTGCTAGGTTTCTCGCGCCCACCAGCAAGAAACCCTTGGTTTGATGAGGAGTGCCGACAGATGCTCGTAGCCTAGAACGAAGCCTACACGTGAACACGAGAGCTGCTGTTAAGCTCTATAGGCAGAGAAGAAGGAAAGAACACCGGCTTTTCTGAAAGAAGAAAAGGATATAGAGAGGTGCCACTGCAGGAAAGATGTTCGCAAGTTTTACCAAAGTGTAAAACTTTAAAGCCAAGGATACAAGGCTCCAACAGAATCCTGTCGAGCATTGTTCATCTCGTAGTTGCGACACAGTCAATGCTGAGGATATGGAAGAACCACATATGCAGACTGTTTAACGGCGATGACGTACAACATTCCGCTGTCAGGCAGAAAGAACCATTCAAAATTGGTAAAAACAGCAAAAACTGCCAACCAACCGACCTGAGTGGAGTGAGGATAGCAATATCTAAACTCAAGCTTAACAAGGCTGCCGGAAATGACGGACTTCCCGCCGAGCTTTATAAAGCCGGCGGAGATGACTTGGTAAGTAACATCCGCCAACTCATAAGCCAATTCTGGTCGGAAGAAAGTATGCCTAAAGAATGGAACATCAGCATTGTTTTCCTGATCAACAAAAAGGAAGACCCTCTGAACTGCGCCAACTACAGAGGCATTAGTCCAAACTATATCGCCTACAAGATCCTATCTGCTGTAATATGTGAACGCCTAAAACCGTTAACCAGCAACCTGATCGGCCCTTATCAGTGTGGTTTTTGGCCAGGAAAGTCCACAACCGATCAAGATTTCACACTTCGGCAGTTCCTTAAAAAACCCAAGAAGTCCAAATCAATACCCACCACCTATTCATCGATTTCAAAGCCGCATACGACAGCATTTATAGAGACGAACTATACAGAGCCATGTCTAGTTTTGGTATACCGCCCAAACTCGTCCGTTTGTGTAGGATGACGATGGAGAATTCTCGCTGCTCCATCAGGGTCGGTAGCGACCTAACCGACACAGTCGATACCAAAACAGGATTTATGCAAGTAGATGCGCTCTCATTTGACTTCTTCAACTTGATTCTTGAGGGTATTGTGCAAAACTCCAGAGCCAACACCAAAGCCAGAAATTTCAAATATCGGTGCAATACAATTTTCGGCATACAATTTTGACATCGGCGACAATTTTGACATCATTGGTAGGACTCAACGTGATTTCATAGCCACGTGTGCTAGTATAGAGAAGGAAGCGGCAAAAATGTCAACACGAAGGTACACACAACATCGACAAATTGAACAGAACGTAACCATTGACAGATACAACTTTATGGTAGTACGGGACTTTGTCTACCTCAACTCCGCTTTTAAATCTGACAAAAATATTTCGTCAGAAATTTAACCAAGAATTACTCTTGCCAGCCGTTGTTTCTTCGGGCTAAGTAGGCAATTCAATAGTAAAGCTCTCACTCGTACTACTAAGGACCCTGATCATCCCAGTCCTGCTCTACGGCGCTGAAGGATGGACTGTGAAAACAGTTGGACAGATGAAGATGAAGACGAATATTCAACCAAGAACTATACGAGCTGTACAGCTCGTTTAGATTTAAGATGGCTAGGACATGTAAAACGAATGGATACCAATACTCCGGCTCGCAGAGTTCCAGCCAGACGTCCGACGCAGTAGACGGAGACCTCGCCTTAAGTGGTGAGCACAAGTAGAAACCGGCGTGACCGAACTTGGAGAAACAGATCTATAACTCAACTCCTGAGCCGGTTCAACAACAATCTGAACCCTCCTTGTAGTTTTAGGCCTGAAAGTCTAGAACTGATCAAATTTTCACACTTTGCGAATCCTGAAAAGGACCCAAGAAGTACAAATTATATGGTAGAACCATGGGTCATAAACTCCAGACGGTAGGCACAAAATTTCAAAGAAAATCTGTTATTTTGAATTGAGGTGTACCTCACATTAGCTGGGTATGCTACCTTACTTTAAATATAGAACTTATGTTGTGACAAAAAATTGTACCTATAGGTGAAGTTGAATAGAAGTTAGCACTTTACAAAGGTATTATTGAAATTCAAAAATATTAAAAAGTGGCAAAGAAATCACAAAAAAACTAAAATTACCAAATATTGACATACGTTGGTGTAACTAAGGCGTCGAATTCCACTTTGCAACAAATTTGCAGGAACAAAAAGTGCCAGAATCTGGAATAGCTTGCATTTGCAGGTTTTGGCTCAAGGAACCGCGCTCTCCGCAGGATTTAATATGATCCTACATCAAGTGACATAAGACATTCATAAATCACTGCATAGTTTCCAAGACATCGTAACATTTAAAGAAGCCTTATACCGGCTGAAGTGTAACGTGATATTCATGATGAATATTTGTATCATCAGCGATAGCCAAGCGGAATCAAATCCCTGGGATCTAGCTTTCATCTATCTAGTTTTCTAGTTTTCTAGTTTTCATTAAAAAAAACGAACTTTAACATCTGTTGCTGCTGCGGTTAGTGTATTCAACAGAAGATTTGAAAGGTTCGGGCTGGATTTTATACTGTAGCAACGCCAAAATGTCCACTGTCTCTTCTTTCGGAATTTTTGGAAAATTTATTCTAGTAACGTTAATTGTCACAAACATCTTAGCTCACTCCTTCGAATTTGACAAATATGGTAGGTCGCGCCATCCTCCAAAAGGTACACATGATTGGCTGTCAGCAAAAAGGCTAGGTCTTCAAACCTGTTGCGCAACATTGTTTTTTTTTTTTGTCCTTTGGGAAAGAACATAACGAAATCCCAAGGAACTTGCTATTAGAACTAAAAATGTAAGTTCTGTGGTTTCTTCATAAGAGCTACTACTCCGTATAAATGCGATGAAATGCAATCAAGGATCGGCACATGCGCATATAACAAACGATCTCTCACTTTGATCAAGCTAAAAAAAGTTCACATACAGGGTGGCGCACCAATTGTGCTACAATAAGAAATTCAAATAACTTTTTTTTTAATCGATGTATTTCATTTATTTATTTTTTATTGGTTAGAAAATTAAATTTTATTTTAAATAGTTAGTTGTTTTTAAAGATTATATATCGCAAATGACCTCCACGCTCTCCCACGCATATGCGGCACCTGATCAAAAAATTATTCATTGCGGCCTGAAGAGTTGAAGTTGGGATCGCCTCAATTATTGTCGTTATGGACTGCTTTAATTCAGTTAAATTCCTGGGCTTCGTTTTATACACCTCTTGCTTGACATAACCCCATAAAAAGAAGTCTGGTGCAGTCAGGTCAGGTGACCTTGGGGGCCAGCGAAGAGTGGAGTTCCTAGAAATTAATTTGTTTGCGAATTTTTTGTTTAGCTCCGCCATAACTGGTCTGGCTATATGTGCAGTTGCTCCATCTTGCTGAAACCAAACGCTGTTGAATGGTATACGTCTTCGGCGCAGTTCTGGGTAAAAAAAACTCCTTCAACATCTTTAAATAACGGTCCCCATTGACAGTAACGGTTACACCGTTTTCTTCAAAGAAGTACGGCCCGACAATACACCTTGATGAAACTGCGCACCACACAGTGACTCGTTCTGGGTGCAGTTCCGTCTCATGGAGCATTTCTGGATTAGACTCTTTCCATATACGGCAATTTTGCTTGTTTACATTGCCGTTAAGATCAAAATGGGCCTCATCAGACATGAACAAACAATTGATCAATGTGTTGTCTTCTTCGGCCATTGATATCATTTTTTGGCAAAATTCCAGGCGAACAGGCAAATCCTGAGGGTTTAACTTGCTAGTAATTTGGACTTTGTACGGAAACAAGCTTAAATCGTCATGAAGTATCCGTTGTAATGACCGTCTACTAACTCCAATTTGCCCCGATAAGTTTCGGGTCGAAACGCTCGGATTGGCCTGTATTGCAGATGCTACTGCTGCGATTGTATCCTGAACCTGAACATTGGCATCTCGATGGTACGGCCTTCGTGCGATGCTTCCAGATTCGGCAAACATGTTTACAAACCTCATAATGGTAGATGGACTCGGGGGATTACCGCCAAACTCCCGCCTAAATTCCCTTTGGACGGAAATGACGGACTGCAAAGCATGGTACCGTTGCACTATCCAAATTCTTTTCTCCGTATCCCAAGCATCCATTTTTATAAATCTAAATAGAGACCTACAAAATAAAAAAAAATAAGCCGATTACTCACACAGAAAAAAAGTTATTACGTTTTATTTTTGTAGCACGATTCGTGCGCCACCCTGTATTAATATCGAAGGACAGTGTTCCTTATGCCTAGATGCAAGAAGTCTTAGCGTCGTCAGTATCGATTCCTGTATCAGTGTGAACAAGGCGAAAAAGGTGTAGCCTCCTTCTGAGAGATTACTACTTTAATGACTTAGGTGGCATGGTTAATAACGGTTACTTCCTCTACGACATAGGAGGATCGGACTGCTTCACATAGGAAGAAGTATTTTGGAAAAGTTGATTGGTCCAGATTGCATTTCAATTTTCCTTGCTGGTCTGAGTGTGCACGTGCTCCGCGTCTAGCCATCATAACCTTTGTGGATCCATAGTTTCAAAGCATCACCTACGTATGTGAAGATTTCACTGGACATACATCCATCAGAAACAGCGAACTTGTTGTTCGTCACCTTTTTGATAGTTGCCAAGATTCGGTCCAATTACTTACTATTTGAGGGAATCTCCAAGGTTGTTGTTTTTCTTGTTACTATTTAGATGGGTTTTATTTGGTAAGAAAGTTAGCTTGAGCTCACAATAAGCAGCCTAGAGGACCCGTCGATATTCATAAGCCAGAGGGTGCATGACCAGATATTTCGGTCTCAGTATCCACTATGGAATTGAGTTGACATTTTCGACTCTTCTGCTACTATCTTTTCTCAAGACGCCTGCCTGGGTTTAGATACTATTTACTGATGTGTTGTTCGAATATGTTAAAGCAGTTCATTTAGATTGTTCTCGCCAGCATTGACAGCATATAGATAGTTCGACCGCTGGCGTTTGAAAAGTGAACAGATACGCATTCTTCTCACTTTCATCTACTACCTTCAAGGCTTTAAAAAGCAGTCAGTTACCCAAGGTAATAGCAAACTGGCTATTTCCACATGCACACATTCTCTTCCTGCCGTCGAGACTTTACAAAGGGCTTGGTTACTCATTCTACGAACAAGTTTGCTAGGCGCATGATTGTTGGCACATGGAATCTGAAAGCTACTCTAACAAATTGCAAAATATTGACGTTAATCAATAGAAGTAACCAAAACTCATAATGTCTTTGCAAATTCTTTACAGACGAAGGAAAAAAGCTCCACTTTGTCAGCCCAGCTAGACGCAAATCCGTGCTAGCACCTATTCTGAATAAAATTAAAAATAATGGCGCGGACTCCGATGGCGAAAAGAAGAGCGATATCACCATTCAGATCGAAGCTGCTAAGAAGGTTAAGGTAAGTTCTTCTTTCATATGACATACAGCTCCCATTATTAACAGATATCACCTTCCATAGAGACACAGCATTCACGGGATGATGGAGGAGGAAAACATCATACGGCCACATCAGGAGATTCGTCAACTAACACTCGAGGAGAAGAAATTCCTGTTAGCCGTTGAGCGTGGTGACATGGCTGGCACTAGGCGGTAACCTTTATGGAAGGTCTTTTAGAGTCATTGAAACAATTTTTTTATATTCACTCCAGCATGCTTCAGAAGGCCCAAGACACCGAATACATCAATATCAATTGCGTGGATCCTTTAGGTCGAACAGCTTTACTAATGGCAATTGACAATGAAAACCTCGAGATGGTGGAATTACTGATCAACTACAATGTCGACACAAAAGATGCACTGCTTCACTCGATTTCGGAGGAATTTGTTGAAGCTGTCGAGGTTCTACTCGATCATGAGGATATCAATTTTCAAAACGACGCAAGTCCTCAAAGCTGGGAGTCAGCTTCTGAGGATACATCAACATTTACACCCGATATAACACCACTAATTCTAGCAGCTCATCGTGATAATTATGAGATTATAAAGATTTTACTCGATCGGGGTTCCGTTCTACCAATGCCACATGATGTGCGGTAATAGCTTTTAAGTTCTAGTCCATTTTTATTTAGCTTTTATGTGTGTGCTTTTGTCATATAGTTGCGGTTGCGATGAATGTGTTCAGTCGCGACAAGAGGACTCGCTCCGCCATTCCAGATCACGCATCAATGCCTATCGAGCTTTAGCTAGTCCAAGTCTTATTGCCTTGTCCTCAAAGGACCCAATTTTAACAGCTTTTGAACTTTCATGGGAACTGAGAAGATTAAGCTTTTTGGAACACGAATTTAAGGTAAACCAGTGTTTTGGTGATCTTGGGTTTTGATTCTTAGCAAACATTTATTGCAGAATGAGTATCAAGAATTGCGTAAACAATGTCAAGACTTTGCCACCGCTCTGCTAGATCATACAAGGACATCACATGAATTGGAGATTCTACTCAATCATGATCCCACCGGTCCGGTCTATGAACATGGCGAACGTATGCATTTAAATCGACTGAAGTTAGCCATTAAACTGAGACAAAAAAAGGTAACACATACTTCTTGTAACAGCCGGAGAAAATAAATCCTCAGACCCTTCATTACAGTTTGTGGCTCACTCGAACGTTCAACAATTGTTAGCAAGTATTTGGTATGAGGGATTGCCCGGTTTCCGTAGGAAAAATATGGCACTGCAAGCTGTGGATATAATTCGAATTGGTGAGAGAATAATATCGGACGTTTTGAATTGACTAAGTAAGGCTTTGTTTTAGGGATTCTTTTTCCAATATTCTCACTGGCATACATTCTGGCGCCATACTCCACCATTGGACAAACGATGAGAAAGCCTTTTATAAAGTTTATCTGCCACAGTGCGTCGTATTTTACGTTCTTATGTAAGTAGACTAAGAAGAGATTCATCTTAACCTTAAATTTTTGAAAAAAAAAAACTGGTGTTCGTAGTTCTACTTATGTTAGCATCGCAACGTATTGAAACATTTATTGGCGGCTGGTTTTGGCAGGAATCACCAACAGTAATACCAGACGAAGAGGTACCCACGAAACGAGGTGCTAAGCCAACATTTATTGAATGGCTGATACTGGCTTGGGTTAGCGGTGAGGCTTTATTAATATTAACCCCTAATTGGACCATAGTAACTTTATTTGTTTCTCAGGTCTAATTTGGAGTGAAGTCAAACAATTGTGGGATGTTGGCCTACAAGAATACCTAAATGACATGTGGAATGTAATAGATTTTGTGACGAATTCTTTGTATGTTGCAACAGTGGCGCTGCGAGTTGTGTCATTTTCTCAGGTAGAGTGTAAAAATTATGATGGTAAAGATAGAACAGAACAGGGCAAGACTGTGCGACTATCAGAGCAGAAAAGTAGAGATCAGTGACAAAGGTCCTTTTGTCTACATTGAAGTTATATCGATTCTCAAAAGACAAATGAAATTTCTTTTGAAATTTACTTACTTTTTTTTAGTGTTTCTAGTATATTGAGAGCTTGAGAGTTAGATTCTGCAGTGACAATTTTTTTTTTTTGTATTTTGTTTATTCCTAATCATAAAAAAACATTCAAATCCTAATCCCAAAACAAACGAAACTGACAACTTTACGTTGGCCATGTTCCGGATTTCAGATGAAGCTCTGTTCTCATTGGTCAATCGATCTTTTTGACCAATGAGAACAGACCATCATCTAAGATATCTTAATAAACCTCAAATCCGTAGGATGACGATTGACATTCAAAACTTATGACTTCCTTCTTAAAAGTAGAAGCATAGAAATGTGTACCAGATTGGCCAGCTTAAAATCATGAAACAAAACGTAGAACACTTTCGTACAGCAAATGTTCTCATGAAAATCAAAAGGCTGTAGTATCTGCTCTTTCCGCTAATTTTGTGTGCAGCTTAGAGTACCAATAAAACTAAGTAGTTAAAGTCGTTTATATAAATTAAGATTTTTCGCTGTTTTCTACCTACACTAGGAGACACTACTGCCATCCAGAAAAAACGATGGGATGGGTCGGGCAAAAAGAGGATGAAAAACTGTGACATCTTCTACGTACCATATTATAGTGAGTAGAAACAGCGACTATTCGTATGCGGATTTGTTAAAGTACCAGACTTAGGCAAGAAGTTTTATGTTTCCAAGACATTGTAACGCATTGTAACAATCCGCATCAAGCCCAAATTCGCCAACATAATATCATATTTTTATATGCGTTCACGCCCCGACGGAGGAAAAATATGATATTGTTAAGGATTACTTCTACGAGCTCCTTGAAAAAAGTTATGAATGGCTTACGAATTAAATCGTATCGTATATTAAAATCGTACTGGGAGATTTTGTCGGAAAACATGACACCACATCTGATAATGGAATTAGGCTAGAAGACTTCGCTACAGAACGAAATGGCACTATGGCCAGCACACTTTTTCCTCACCTCGATATCCATAAGGGGACATGGGGGTGTCCATCAATGAACGATCAACCAAATTGATCACATCGCGATAAACAGGAGTCACGCATTCAGTATTTTGGATGTCCGAACATTCCGAGGAGCTATCATCAACTCGGACCACTACCCTGTTGACGCCACAACAATACAGAAATACTGTGAAAAAATGTAATTCCGAAAGACTGCAATCGCAAGAGACCGCCAATACCTTCGCGCAGCGCGTATCCCTTAACCTATCGATTAACACAATACCACCAGCATCGAACAATGACAACGAAGCCAATAAGCCATTAGATCGCGCCCACCAGCGAGAAACCCCTGGTTTGATGAGGAAGGACGACAGATGATCGCAACCAAGACAGAGGCCTACAAGGCTAAGCTGCTGGTGAAGACGAGAGCTGTCATTGACCTCTATAGGCAAAGAAGAAGGGAAGAACACCGGCTTTTCAGTAAAAAGAAAAAATAACAAGAAAAGCGCACGATCGAGGACATAGAGAGGTGCGAATACAGGAACGATGTCCTAAAGTTTTACCAAAGTGGAAAACGTAAAAGCCAAGGCTACAAGGCTCGAACAGAATCCTATCAAGATGAACCAGGAAATATCGTAGTTGAGACACAGACTGCAGACTGTTAAACGGCGATGACGAACAACATTCCTTTGTCAGGCAGAACGAACCATTCAATATTGGCAGCCACAGCGAAAACTGCCAACCACCCGACCTGAGTTAAGTGAGGAAAGCAATATCTAAACTCAAGCTTAACAAGGCTGCCGCAAATGATGGCCTTCCCGCCGAGCTGACTTGGTCAAAAACATTTGGTTAAGCCAAATCTGGTCGGAAGAAAGTATGCCTGAAGAATGGAACTACAGCACCGTTTGTCCGATCCACAAAAAAGGGGACCCTCTAAAATGCACCAACTTCAGAGGCACAAGTCTCCTCAACATCGCCTACAAGATCTTATCTGCCGTAATATGTAAACCCCTGAAACTGTTAACTAACAATCTGATCGGCCCTTATCAATTTGGTTTTAGGCCGGAAAAGTCCACAACCGATTAAATTTTCACACTTCGGCAGATCCTGGAAAAAAGAAGTCTTCCTGTGTAGGAGGACAATGGAGAATTATCGCTGCTCCATCAGGGTCGGAAACGACCTCACCGACATATTCGATACCAAAAACGGATGTAGGTAAGGCGATGAGCTGTGTCTAACTTGGCTCCGCCATTAGCTCTGCCGACAACATCTCGTCAGAAATTAATTGAAGAATTACTCCTGCCAACCAATGTTTCTTCGGGCTAAGAAGGCAATTTAGAAGTAAAGCCCTCACTAAGGAGATCCTATATAAGATTCTGATTATCCCAGTCATGCTCTACGGCGCTGAAGCATGGATCATATTAAAAGTGAATGAAGAGATCCTTGGTCGATTCGAATTCTTCGAAAAGCTTCGGTCCTGTTTGCTTTGACGGGCTATGGAGACGAAGATTCAACCAATAACAATACAAGCTGTAGCGCCACTTAAGTAAGTAAGTGAGACGGTGTAGTGATGTCCTATGTAAGTTTAAAGCACTTATCTAGGAATTGAAATCTTCAAAACGTCACGTGCTAGTAGTCAAAAAACTCCGCATTGAACGTTTAAGATGGCTAGGACATGTAGAACGACTGGATACCAATACTCCAGCTTGCTGAGTCTTCGATTCCCACCCAGGCGTCGGATGCAGTAGACCTCGCCTTCAGTGGCGCACACAAGTAGAAACCGACCTCAACCAACATGGAGTGCGCAACTGGAGGCAGTTAGGTTAGGACCGGGCCAATTGGAGAGGCATATTGATTGAGGCCCAGGTTTATTACTGACTTAATGGTTATTCGATATTAATGCCATTTTAGTACTTTTGTAGAAAAAAATTATAACTGTCAAAACATAAAAACCGATACAGAATTCTTAGAAATGTGATTCATTTTTATTTTTCATTTTTACTCTTTGCGAAAGCGTACGGGAACTTTTCAATTGAACTCGTGAATTGAATTTCCGGTATTTGATAGTTTTCATGTTTCTTCATACAAAAGTACCCGAACGAAAAAAAAAAAAGTTACTTGCCAGTTTGCCAGTTTTTACTTGCTCACCAGCCAAGTTAAAAAAATGTAGTAGATTGGAGTAGTCAACGCATACCAGATTGCTTACAAAATAATTAAAAAATTTCTCTACTTCTAGGTGCAAAAAGAAATGACTGTAGACAGATCGGCTGCTGACTTACCACGTGAGAAATGGGATACCTGGGATCCAATGCTGATTTCGGAGGGTTTGTTCAGTGCTGCCAATATCTTCAGTTCATTGAAGCTGGTTTATATATTTTCTGTGAATCCACATTTGGGACCATTACAAGTGTCACTGTCACGAATGGTCATGGATATTATGAAGTTCTTTTTCTTGTATGTGTTGGTGCTGTTTGCCTTTGGAAGTGGTCTCAATCAGCTTTTGTGGTAAGTACAGATTTTTTTAAATGTTTATGTATTTCAATTATGATTCTGCACTTAGTCGAGGAGGCTTCATTTTTAAGAAGGTAAATAAGATGTTGGTGCACATAAAAAAATGCTTACTTGCCTGGTTTACCATGTTAAGTCTCTGAATATTACCATATGAGGCTTTAATTCTTGCACAAACTGAATTTTATAGGATCGAATTTTATAGGTCGTCAGAGTGTCTTTGATACCCAGCAGAAAGACCTCGCCTTAAGTGGCGCGCACAGGTAGAAACTGACCTCAAACAACTTGGAGTGCGCACCCGAAGGCAGTTAGCTAAGGACCGGGCTAATTGGAGAGGCATGTTGGTTAAGGCCTAGGTTCATTTAGGACTGTAGCGCCACTTAAGTAAGTAAGTAAGACGTAAGCCGTGTAATGATGTCCGATGTACATTTAAAGCACTTATTTAGGAGTTGAAATCTTCTAAACGTCACGAATAGACGGATTAACACATTCCACGTTTTCTACCGTCCGTGATGATCTTGGTCGCCCGGATTTTAGTTTTTTTAGTGTCACACCTTGCTCTTGACGGGCTCAGCGGCGCGATGGTTAGTGCGATGAACTGCCGTGCAGAAGGTCTGGGTTCGATTCCCATCCGTAGCAACACCTAAATGATTTTTCACTGGCCCTCCTCTCGTGATGATCTGACAAATCATCCGAGTAGTATCAATTGCCATGAAAAGCTTATCTCAACTTAGCCGTTCGGATTCGGAATAAAACAGGAGGCCCCGCCATCGTGCTAAGAAGTACACACGCACACATGAATGGTTGTGAGAAAAAAGCTAGGCCCTGGGTACTAACGAGCCTGTTGCGCCATAAATATATTTTTTACTTATTTACCGGTGTCTTCAAACTTTTTGAACCATTTTCCAAGGAGAGGGTGTGCTTGGTTTATCATTTAAGTGGTGAATTCACCAAATACTGCGTGATCTTCTACAATCTACAGTCCCTGAATCATCGTTTTTGTAAAACTCTTGCGCATACAATGCGAGGTCCGTTCTCGACAAATGTACCAAAGCGCCTGGATTTCTGTCTACAAATTATAGTCGCTGAATCATCGTCTTTTGTAAGACTTTCGCACATACAACGCCAGGTCCGTTCCCGAGAAATTTTCCAAAGCAGTTGGATCCCTTACGCAGTAATGTAAACAAACTTCCTTTGAAGACATCTTGTATTTGTTAAACGTCAAAATTCAGTGATGCCAAATATCTAAAGATTCAGTTTGTTTCCTTTGGGTTGTGTTGCCTAATTTAGGTAGTGGATTGAGAAAGAGACTTACCAGTAGATCGAGTATATAAATATTTTGCATGCGTTCTATTTTCTCTGCATCAACAATTGTTGTTTGGGCTACAGATTGCAGAAATAGCCATTTTCATATGTGAAAATAGGTTTAAAGAAAAAAATCTTCTTTATGTTTATTCCTTACACGAGAATATTGTGTTATAAAACAAATCAATGAATGTAATGAACAATTTAAAATCCATTTCCGTAGGTACTATGCAGATCTAGAGAAGAAGCGATGCCCAGAAGTCTCATCGAATGCGATTCTTAACGCGAATGGAACTGCCGACCCTAATGCTTGTATTGTTTGGCGGAGATTCTCAAAGTAGATCCACCAAAACCCAGACATAGTTCACAGTGCAATGCATTTTTTTTTAATCTCTTCCTAGCCTTTTCGAAACCACTCAAACTCTATTCTGGGCAGTATTTGGTCTGATCGACTTAGACAGCTTTGAATTGGATGGCATTAAGATCTTTACCAGATTCTGGGGTATGCTTATGTTTGGAACGTATTCAGTCATCAATATCGTAGTCCTTCTTAATCTCCTGATTGCCATGATGAATCACTCCTATCAACTAATCTCGGTATGAAGGATGTACGAGATATTGTGCTTCCCATGTATATCTTTATCATCTTTTTTTAAAGGAACGTGCCGACGTCGAATGGAAATTTGCTCGCTCCAAGCTATGGATTAGCTATTTCGAAGAGGGTGGTACTTGTCCGCCACCCTTTAATATAATTCCGACCCCGAAATCAATTTGGTATGCTTTCAAGTGGACACGAAGGATCTTCTGCAGTGGATCGTCAGCGGCAAGGAGAGAACACTTGAAGACAATTCGAGTGGGTTTTACTAAAAAAAAAATTGTGATGTTGTAATTTTAATGGTTTTCTCCTCTTTTTTTGTAGAGAAAGGCTCAGCAGGCCAACGATCGGGACTTTAAATACCAGGTAAGACATATTGGTTGAAGTTGTATGGTATATTTTATGCTCTAAAGGTTTTCCAGCAAATTATGAGAAATCTTGTACGACGTTACGTCACCGTGGAACAGAGAAAGGCCGAATCACAGGGTGTAACCGAAGACGATGTTAACGAAATTAAACAGGACATCTCGGCGTTCCGTTGTGAATTGGTGGAGATTTTAAAGAACAGTGGTATGGACACGAATGTTACTGCTGGCCAGAATGGAGGTGAGTTAAAGATTTGCAAATTCCAACAATCAATTTGTTACTGTCCTCTTTAGGAGGTGGTGGTAAAAAAAACCGACAAAAGGAACGTCGCCTTATGAAGGGTTTCAACATTGCTCCACCCGGATCTACGGGGTCATTGGCTACTGTGGCAGAGTTCTCGACATCTCTGGATCAATATGAGAGTCAACATGATATGATGAGCTCTACACTGACAAATATTTTCACACCGACCTTTATACAGAAGAAACTAAATCCTTGCTGTGTTAATTCAGCATGTGCAACCAACTTACTGAAGGATACCCCTACATTGACAGTGCAAACTATGAATAAGTTCAACAAGACCGCTGTCAAGCCCTATAATAAACGAATAGCAGGCCATAAAAAGCGATGGGGTATGTAGATGTCTTGACATCTTGACCAACGTCAATAACCACATTCCCTTACCTAGGTACAATTATAGAGGCGGCCAAAGTTGGTAACGTTTCAAAGATATTGGGTCGTTCGAAATCCGAGGATTCCGTTTGCAATTCGACACCACCTACCCCTGTGCATGGTGTGCATGTAACCTATGCTCAAAATTGCAGAACTTATCGTGGCGATTCGACACCGAGTGAGGCAAGTCCATGTCATAGCAACAGCAGCAGTGGTAATACTTTTTTTCATGCATCAACGGGTATGTTTAATAAGCTCTAATGGACTTTTTGTATGTAAGACTCAACTCGTTACAGGACTTACTGCAATTGCCGCGTTGAAAAAGAAGCGAAAGAAATTCTCATCCAGCAAGAATACCAGTCCTGTCACTGAGTCAATATCAACGACGACGACGAACACTTCTGAGTCACTGAACGATAAGGTTTTGTATATTATGTAAAAAGTTTCTACTTATATTGCTATTGATGCACTTCACCATTGAACTCCACTCTCCACTATCCTGTAAATTTAGGACTACAACTTTGTTGTTCAGTTTCTGTGTATACGTTCAGCAGTATCAGGTACCAGTGTGCGTTTTTTTTTTTATTTGCAAATCTACCTAGATAACGATTTTGTTTTTACTTTAAAGGAATCATTTTCATAAGGGATTATAGATCATTATAGTTTAAGTGTTATTCAAGCTTTACTTTTTGTGAACCCTACAGAACTGTCAACTTAGCATCTCCATTTTGTGTTACTGCTTATTTTTATATTTTTGGCACAACAAATAAGATCTTCAATATAACCCCGATTCTCATAAAAGTCGTATGTTCTTTTATGTTTTATAGAATTTCTTAAGAGGAGGGCCTGTGGAGATGTTCTTTCTTTCGGGACTTTAGTCATTAAGTCTTTAGTATTCTTATAGGTGAAGTAAAGAGATTCTGTGCTTTTTGTAGTCTTCTTCGCTGGGTTTACCTACTGGTTGGATGTCGATGTTATCGGTGAACGTATCTCGGTTTGTGGCATCTTTTTTCTGTGCCTCAACCAACAAGTCTCTAATTAGCCCGTTCCTCAGCTTACTGCCTCCAATTGCGAGCTTGAAGTTGATCAAAGTCGGTTTCTACTTGTGTGCGCCACTTAAGACCAGGTCTTCCTCTACAGCGTCCGATGTCTGTCTGGGAATGGAAGACTCTGCGAGCCAGAGTATTGGTGTCCAGTCGCTCTAATATCATAGCCATCTTAAACGTGCAAGAAGATTTTTTTTTTGACCAATTTTTTTGGGCAATTTTCATGTCCATAGCCCGTCAACGCAAATAGTACCGAAGATCTTTCGAAGAATCAGTTCGCTCAAAACGACCAACGATTTCTTTATCCGCTTTTGATACGGTCCATCCTTCAGTGTCGTAAGGCATGACTGGGATGATCAGGGCCTTCCAGCCTTGCATAGGAACTTCTAGGTAGTTCGAGTGAGGGCTTTGCTACTAAATTGCCTTCTTAGTCCGAAAAAAGTTGGCAAGATTAATTCTTAATTAACTTCCTGACAAAATGTTGTTGTCAGAATTAATAGCGGAGCCTAGGTTAACAAAGTCCCGTAATACCTCAAAGTTATATCTGTCAATGGTCATCGAATTTGTGTGTCCTTTCAAGTTGGCAGCATATACTTGGTCTAACCCTTATTTACCCGTTTTTGCCACTTCATTTTCAACTTCCAACGATATCAATATCGTCGGTGTGTGCTTGTAGAGTTGCACCGATTTATGTTAGATTGTGACTCTGGTGTTGGCCCATAAGTTTTGCACAATCCACTCAAGAATGAGATTAAATAATTCACGTGACAGGTCTTCACCTTGCCTAAATTTTTTGGTACCGAATGTTTCGTTAAGGTCGTTGCCGACTCTGGTAGAGTAGCGAGTATTCTCTATCGTCATACTGAACAGGCGGACGAGTTATACCAAAACTAGACATAGTACGTCTCTATAAATGGCTCGATCCACAAAACGATGCTGAGGTTCCTTTCTTGAGGTTTGCTTTCATCTGACCAAATTTAGCTTATGAGTTGAATCACTAACTAAGTATAACCTTGAGATTAGAAGAGCTAAATCATGGAAAAAGTTCTGCCAGGATCTCTCTGATACTCCAAGCAGTGCTCGTATCCACAGAATCCTATCAAAACAGCACACTAATCAAATCGGATTAATGAAAAACATTAGTGGGACCTACACGGAAAACGGCCTACAGACGATACAATAACACCCGCAGGGGGTGCTTTTTCGTGGCAGGGCTTGTTTCGATATTTATTCCATTTTTGGGAAATAAGCCCTATGGGGTTTTTTTTAACTGCACTTAGGCAATGACAGAATCAGCGTTAGGACTGCGAGAGATTTCCCACAGGTCGGTGTTTTAATTCCCCTACTATGGTCCATCGCAGTAAATGAGCTGCTAAACATACTCAGCAATGATGGTTTCTATGTCCAAGGATATGCCGATGACATTGATATCCTAAATAAATCGAAGAAATAATCTCACAGCTCCTACAGAGGGCTCTAAGCCTCTTTGCTGACTGGTGCAAAAAAGTTGGCCTAACTGTCAACCATAAAAATTACCGTAATTGCATTCACGAAAAGACAAAATCGGGACAAGCAAAAAAAAAAACCAACGCTCCTTGGTGAAACAATAGAATTTTCAAAAGAAGTCAAATACCTGAGACTAACTCTGGATGAAAAGATCACTTGGAACTCTCACCTCAAAAAAACCATAGACAAAGCCAGGATCTCTCTGTGGACCAGCAGAAGTCTAATTGGTATAAAGCCCAAAATCATGCTATGGCTCTACATAGCCATAACCAGATTAATTGTCACTTATGCAGCACCCGTATGGTGGCAAAAAAAAACGAAACAAAAGTCAACACAAGACGAGCTTAACAAACTCCAAGGACAAACTGCAAGAACAACTCGCACTGCAGCCCTGGAAGTCGTCCTAAACCTTCCACCTCTACATCTTTAAATACAGAAACAAGCCATGACAAATGCTTTCATGCTTAAAGCTGATAATCCCGATAACTCCAAGCTAATCCATCCTGAACTGAACAAAGATGAAATACTTAGAATCACCATAACAGATAACTGTCTACCCAAATACAACCTCAGCCAAAACATCAAGGTAACATTCCCAAATCATCAGAATTGGGAACAGAATAAACCAACATTTGCCAACGATTCTCATGTATGGTACACAGATGGATCAATAATAAATGAAGGAGTTAGAGCTGGAGCATACGGTGTTAAAAAAAATCGTTCATCTATACAAACAACATGGACAAATGTAACTCCGTATATCAAGCTGAAATCTTTGGTATAGAAATATGTCTCAGAGAAAATCTAAAGAATCCGATAACAAACAGGAACATTAATATTTTCTCTGACAGCAAAGCAGCACTCCTAGCTTTACAAAGTTACGAGATAACATAAAAGTTAGTGTGGGATTGCCTACAACTACTCACACCGCTAGCCAGCACAAACAGAGTACATAACATCTGGGTACTAGGACACAGTAGACACGTAGCACTGGTAAGTAATGGCGTCCAAACGTCATCTGTCAAAGTGAAAAGTTTTCAGTATACTCTGCCATTTAACCGTGGAAAGACATACAAACGAGCAACGATTGCAAATTATTGAAATTTATTATCAAAATTCGTGCTCTGTGAAAAATGTGCACCGTGTGTTACGACCATATTATGGCAACCAGTGATGAGGCTTATTTCTGGCTCAGCGGATACGTAAATAAGTAAAACTGTCGAATCTGGAGTGATGAAATGCCACATGCCATACAAGAATTACCGATGCATCCCGAAAAAACGACAGCTTGGTGTTGTTTATGGGCTGGTGGCATTATCGGTCTATTTTTCTTCAAAGACGATCGTTGAAGAAACGTTACCGTCGACGACGAAGGATATCGAGCCATGATACGCCACTTTTTTTTGCCGCAGTTGGCTGAGTTGAACTTGCTTGACATGTGGTTTCATAAGGACGGTGCCACATGCCACACATCTCGTGAAACAATGACCATGTGAGTTGGCCGCCAAGATCATGCGATTTACAGTCTCTTTCTTCTGGGGTTATGTACAGTCGTTTGTCTATGTTGACAAGCCGAACACGATCGAAACTCAACAGGATAGAATAACACTCGTAATTCGTGGAATACAGGCCGAAATGCTCGAAAAAGTGACGCAAAGTTGGACCATTTGAAACGGGGGACAACATTTACATGAAGTTGTCTTTAAAACGTAAATGGAAAAGGCCTATTTATCGATTTAAATAGCGATTTAAAAATAAAAAAAAATCTTAAAAAATCACCCGTTTCTAGCCAGAAAAGGATCATCTTTTATGATGCCAAGACCGTTCTGTGGACCCATTAGTACTGTCAAATTTGCACATTAAAACATGACTGAAAAACAGTGCCAATCATTACTGGACTAACACTGAAGGTAACAGACAAGCCAAAATGTTCATGCCAAACACTTCCCTCACAAGAACAAAACAACTCTAACTAGGAGCCAGATTCGAACTTTCACAGGGTTCCTTACTTGATATTGTCAAGTCAAAAAACACCTCATGACTATAGGAACAACTCAAGACAACCCTTGCAGACTATGCAACGAGGACGAAGAATCAGCAGAACACATCCTGTGTCACTGTAACTGCCTAATCTGATTACGTCAACACCATTTAGGTAAACACTAAATTGAGGCAGAGGACATATCTGACAGCCGAATCAAAGATTTACTAGAATTCATCACAAAGTCCGGTATCATGAGTGAGCTTCAATTGGAGCAAATCACAATTGGCTCAACTGTGACCGCAGAGATTGGGTTACTTGATTCAAAACGAACAAACCTATTAGATCAGGTAGTTTCGAAGTAAATATTATCCGTTGAATGGAAGTCACAAACGTGGTGGTGGTAGATAAATGGACCTTGAGAGTACGCTGACTTATGCTAACTATGATGGTAGCTGTTTACCATCATAGTTAGCATAAGTCTCAAGCTGTACCTTTAGGTCTTCATATTGTTCAATGTAGACTTTAAAAAACATGAATGATTCACTTCTCGCTGTTCCCGAATGGTGAAAGTCGTAGAAATCATTAAAGTCTTTTATTTTTTGGACGAGACCGATTTCTAAGTGTGTTTTGGAAACCAAGCAAGGTTATAAATCTTTCCAATTTGTCAAGTTTTGGCATACAAACAGGGTCTGTCACTCTGTATAGTTCTTCCCTTTAAATATTTTCATAAGCGGCCTTAACGATTCGTAATTCTTGAGATTTCTCAGTATATGCCGAAGTGTACTCGTTTATTTAACGTGTTAACCTTTAGTTTAGATATTACTATCCTCACTTTATTTGGATCGTGTGGATGGTAATTTTCATTATCGTTTATAAATGATTCGTTTTGGCTGATAGAGTATATTCTTCCATACTCACGTAATTGTTCATCGCTAAAGCATTCTGTTTGGCTCTTGTATATCTAGCTTTGCTGCTGCACACTTTGGTCATTCCTGTACTTCCACATCTCTGTATCCTTGACCTCTAGTTTTTCTCCTCCATTTTGTAAAAACGATTTTCTTACCCTCTTCCTGTAAGGGTCCACGGCAACTCTAGTTTTCTCGCCATTCATGTGCAACCTATAGTCGTTCCGGTGCGAAGTCAAGAATTTGTAACCTCAATCGAGATTATATCTACTTTGTACCAACGCAACGGTTGCATCTTATCAGTTTAGTAGTCTACAATCTAAAGGTAAAAATAAAAGGTAAAGATAAGGAACCATTGTCCATTTATTTCGTTTAGTATGGTCAACAATAAAATCAGTCCTTTCTGATTCTCTCTTTAAAGTCTTCTGTCTACTCATAACTGGCGTACTTAATCACCTTCATAAAAAATGCTTTTTTTGTTCTCCTCCAATCCGCATCCCTTTTCCTTTTATGAATATATTTACATTCAAACCGAATGACCATAAAAATCAGATTCATTCTATTCTTTTAAGGCCCTCAAGCGTGTCTCCAGCTACCCAGCGACTACAGGAGAAGCCCCTCGAGAAGCCGCTAAGCCTCGACGTCACGAACAAACCCAGAGTCAACACGATTCCGTTGAAACTTCCTCAGAATTTATTCTCACCAAAGAGATTCAACTCGATCCATCCAACACATCCGTCAATTCGCGAGAGCCCTTAATTAGTGTATCCAGTGTTGCCACCAACTGAAATCTAAGAAATTAAACGAAATAAACCTGGAACGACAGCAGGCCATAACACTGCCCTAAAATGCCTTAACTGGCTATAGAATTACATTGAAATATCGCACACGAGAAGAGCGCGCACTCACATAATCCGCACAACGAATTTCAACTCTAAGTTAACATTTTTGACGGATGGTTTTGCAAATAAGTAACCAAAACCACTGCCAATCCAATTAATTGCTAGGTGTATTCCACTTACGGATCACTCAGAGGTATACAAAAAATCTGTTATGCCCTGTTTCACAGTGGGAGTTTAAGTCGTTGCTTAGCTAAGCAAAAGGCAGAGCTTAAGATTGCGATTAAGATTTTCGGGTTTCACAGTGTTATTAAGTTGAGCTAAGTATAACAAGTAATTGTGAATGGTTCGTGGGTAGTTTATTACTTACGCTCCTAAAACTGTTCACAAGACTTGAATATTCTGCGAATATTACTCACACAAATAACATTTACAACCAAAAATTAGTTCGGACATCAACCATGGAGTAAGTATTTACTACATCCGACGAAAATTTAGCTCTGACAGAAGTTAAGCCAACACTTAAGCCAACACTTAAGCCACCAAAATCGGGGCCTTAAGTTTTATCAACACTTAACTGGGGTTACCTCTAAAGCCGGCACTGTGAAACACAAAGTAAAGTTAAACCGTGTATTAAGCTCCACGTGAAGCTTAAGCTCTCATTGTGAACCCGCGCATAAAAGGAGTAAGATTGCTCACCCGAGAGAATGGAGACTTTTTCAATTTGATCGGACTAAAGTTGGTTGGTTTCATCACCAAAACCTTTTTATAAATAGACGTGAAAAATGAGTCAACAATATTAAGACTGTTCCAGTACTGACTAGTTTTTGCTTCGGACATTTTTTTTTGTATACGAGAATTTGGTATGGGAACAAATTTATAAAAAGTTATTTAGGAATCAACAAAAGTTACTGTGTGGCAACAGACCTATATTTTGTCGGAAAAGTTTCTCTCTTCTGAGAGAGCTGTTCCACTTAATTAAAAATTCTCAGCTGAAAAAGTGAAGGAAAATCTCTGAAAGCTCCGTAATTGGAACTAGCCTATTGATTGCATAGATACAACATATCTAATCAAAACTCATATAGCGATGTAAACGTTGCCTTAGATGATCATTATGCACCACAACCAAAAAAGTAGAATTAATTTATTAAAACTTAGAAAACAATAAAATATTTTTTAGGAAAAATATTCGTCTATTGAATATACAAATACACGGATTTTTTTTTGTATTATTATAATTACTTTAATTTTATAAAGAAATTTTTGAGAAAATTTTACAAAACTTAAAAGAGGGAATTATTGAAACAGGACCACAACAATTCTAACACTGAAATTAAAAATATGATTACATAAAAGTTCTTGTTAAGCTAAGTATGATTTGAATCTCCCTAGATGGGGTATGTTTTTATTGAATGAAAATATGTTTGGAAAATATAATTTTTGTAAAAGACATTTAAAGTCCAAGTTAACTTAAATATCATTTTTGATTCAAGAGGAAATAAAGCCAAAATATTTGGTGGTTAAAAATAAATTGGAAAAGAAAAAACAATTATTGTTAACTAATAAAGCACAAAGGATATTGCTGTTTTCACTTATAGGTAAATGCTAGTAGAATAGATCAATATCATATATGTAGACAAAAATATCAATTATAAAAATAAATATACAGACAAATTCATAACATAACAAACAAATGACGCGCAATAAATAAAAATCAATGAACATTTGCAAATTTAGAAACAAATAAAAGCAAGGGGAAATTATATTTATTCATTTTTTTATTTAGACGGATAGAAAGAGGAATCAGAATATAAAATAATTTTAAGTAAAGGCTGATCCATTTCGGGGTTCCCTACTTTTTTAAAGAAAAAAACACAGAAAATTCAAATTGAATGGAGAATGTTTATTATCATTTAAAAGAACATTCTTTGGCATTTATTTTTTGAAGATTATGTCTATCAAATGTTGGCCGTTGCTACGTCGCAGATGGTCCATCCGTTGAGTCCAATTTTCGATCACTCGTTCGAGCATTTCGACTGGTAACTGGCGAATGACACGCGTGATGTTTTCCTCCAAGGCCTGAATCGAAGCGGGTTTGTCGGCATAAGCTTTTGACTTTACATATCCCCACAGGAAAAAGTCTAACGGTGTGATATCACACGATCTTGGTGGCCAATCGACCGGCCCAAAACGTGAAATTATGTGCTCACCGAAATGTTCTCTCAATAAGTCCATTGATTGATGCGATGTGTGGGAAGTGGCGCCGTCTTGCTGAAACCAAATGTCGCCGAGATCACGAGCTTCAATTTAAGGCATCAAATAGTCGGTTATCATGGCACGAAAACGGTCGCCATTGACGGTTACGTTCGCACCGGCATAATTTTTAAAGAAATATGGACCGATGATTCTACCGGCCCACAAACCACACCAAACCGTTGTTTTTTCTGGATGAAGTGGCAGTTCTTCAATCTGTTCTGGTTGCTCTTCGTCCCAAATGCGGCAATTTTGTTTGTTTACATACCCATTGAGCCAGAAATGGGCCTCATCGCTAAACAAAATTTGCCTCGAAAACGTAGGATCTTCTTGGAACTTTTCAAGAGCCCATAGAGCGAAGCGATGTCGCTTGGGAAGGTCGAGCGGCTTCAGTTGTTGCACAAGCTGTATTTTGTACGCTTTCAATTTAAGATCTTGACGTAAAATGCGCCAAGTCGTTCCATACGTGAGTTCGAGTTGCTGCGAACGGCGCCGAATCGACTCTCTACGGTCTTCGTGTACACTCTCAGCTACGGCCGCTATATTTTCTTCACAGCGTGCTGGACGTGGTCTATTCGGTCGAATATTATCCAATAATGAATGCTGGGTCTCAAAATGGGTGATGGTGTTGCGAATAGTACGCTCAGTAGGCCGATTATGTTGACCATAAGTTGAGCGAAGTGCACGGAACACATTACTCACAGAACGTGAATTTTCATAATAAAGTTGAACAATTTGTAAACGTTGTTCACGCGTAAGTCTTTCCATTATGAAATGCCAAACAATACTAAACAAAAATAACATGACAGCATGACACGACTCACTCGTGATCTGTCAAAAAAGGCTATTGAAAAAAGTATCTCTACTTGGATCACCCGTTATTTAAATAGTCAAGCCAGAAATGATTGCTTGATTATCCATAGAAACATCGATCAATGCATTTATTTATTACTTTGGATATTACCTGAGGTCTCACTTCTAAAATGCAATCTGGTTGTGCACACATTAACAATCTCTTACATCTAATATTACCTAGGTGATTAGTTAATCTCTTTCTGAAGCAATCCAGTTCTGTCAAAAGTATTTTCTCATGCCATACTGCGTACTGCCCAAAGGGAAATCATACTGCTCAGTCGAACAATCCGCTGCCAACAATTAAACTACCAAATTGAATGCCAATTCATATTCTATAATGCTTACAATTTTTCTTTTATAAGTAGTAAATTAGTTGTAAAAGTCTAAAAGCGTTTTCTTACTATACAGGGTGGACCATCTAGTCGTTTCTTTTTAAATCGTAGGTTATTTTGAAAATTAAAGCTTTTTCCTGCTCGAAATCTTGACAGAAAGTCAGTATTGAACGAAATGAATCGAATTATGCCCGCAACTCACGTGCAGTGGTCCTGTATGCAGTATCCAAGGTACACGTGCAGAATTTTTAATTTGTTATACATGTATTGCAGTGGCTCCTGTCATACATTCAGCTTACTGTGGTAGCCACTGCCATTGCTGGATATGTGGTCAATGATCATACTGCCCGACATTTGGACACTAAAGGACAAACCGCTGTTGGGGAATTTATACAAATCGTACCACATTGGCTGAATTCCAAAACGTCAAAAAAATAAGCATTGTGAATGCACACTGCTTTAATGATGCCAAGTTATGGATGCTTTTGCACTGCTTCGCATATTTTATGCATCACAAACATCCACAATGCTCTTCTTGCGTGTGCTTGCGCAGGTGATGCTTTCAAAATGCGTTTTAGAAAATTGTGCTTTGCATCATAGTTGTTTGTTTGCGTTTGGAACTCTTGATTAAGCAGTAATGCGGAAGTACTGCGGTTTGGAATTCAGCACTGTAATTGGTGATCAAAAGTGCTTTTAAAATCATTGAAACTAAGGGCATCGCCAAATGGTTGCAAATATTTCCCGACGAGAAAGCTCTCAAAGAAGTGGAAGTTCATTTGAAAAAGCATGAAGGCTCTAGTTCCAAGACGGCATAATGGACGGCATTCACACGCTCCGCAAGTTCGACGCGCAGCCTTGGTAGGTACAACAAATTCTTGGGCTTCAGAAAATAAAAAAACACCGTAGAAGAGAATCAATTGGCTGTTATGTATCCGCGGTTGGATATAAATGTCACCAAGGAATTTAACCATTTCTTAAAATATTGGTACTGCATTCATCATAGTACGGAATGTTTCATCCAAGCCTTGTGGCAAAGTTTGATCCGGTTGCATGTAGGTCACTTTTCTATCTTCGATTGTTTTACACTGTTTGCAGTTTAGCACATGAAAGGATTGCATGACGACCATATGCAATGCTTCTGTTGGGATATGTGTAGAATGATGAATTGTCAGGGCCGTTGAGGATTTGGTCAATATAATGGATATGTAATTATAACCATATGGTTATTGACCCATCGAATCCGAAGATTTAAACGACATGAAAACGTAGCGTCGTTCGTAATAGGGGTATTCTCAAATAATTTCGACGCAAGGCATTAGCAAATTTTTTGGTTGAGTTGAGAAAAAGCCACTCTTCCATTTAAATACGTTTGCTTGGTTTTTGGCATTTTTTTTAATGCGGAATAAACGTCATAATCCAATGATGCCAAATATCTTAAATATCAGTATTTTTCTTTTGTGTTGTGGTGATCTTGAATTTTTGCAGTAGATTTAGAAAAAATGAGACAACTTGCAACTGTTCACTCCTATTGAAATCTGTTGGTTCTATATTTTCTGCACGTGTGTGAAACACATGTGTAGTGGTCCTGCAGTGCAGCAAGCAATAGACACGTGCAGAAGTTTTAGTTTGACATACAAGCAGTGCAGTGTCTTCTGTCAGAACATTGCCATTGCGATTGCTGGATATATGTGATCAATTTAGCACTAATGGAAGAACCACTGTTGGAAAATATATGCAAATCGTATCACAGTCTGTTTGTATTGACAACAACAGAACGGTTCGAGTGGTAATTGGTTATCAAAAGTTGGGTTTAATAACATTATCCAATGTTGTGTTGGAGGATCAAAATCTTGTTGGCATCGCCAAACAGTTTCAAATAATTCCGTATGAGAAAGCTCTGAAAGAAGTGGAAGTTCGTTTGAAGAAGCATGAAGGTGCCATTTCCAAGATGATATGGACGGCATTTACATTTACCTAGGCTAAAATAATTAAAAATATTGTAGAAGAGAATCAATTGATTGGGTATAAATGTGACCAAGGGATTCAAACAAAGAAAGCCGCAGTCAAACACACAAACGTGTGTTTTTTTCACGACTGACTATTCCAACGATTACCATTTTATTGGGAAGGTAATGTGAAACAGTTTTGCAAGGTCTAACGAAATAAAAATTCAGATTCAAGTGGTAGATGTACAATGGCAAATAATTTCTCATTGGTTTGACTGAACCCTTCCGATCAACGAAGGGGACAAATGTAGGTCACTTATCTATCTTCGATTAATTCACACGGTGCATGATGACTATGCAATGCTTCTGTCGGTGAATGTGCAGAATGATGAATTGCCAGAGCTTTTGAGGATTTGGTCAAAATAATGGATAACCTTATGGTCATTTCTCATCACATCCGATAATGTTGAGATTTTTACAAAACGAGCACCGCCCGTAGGAAACACAACTTCGATCAGTGGTTTGTTACACTTTTAAAAATTAGTGTTGCCGGCGTCCTGGAATAAGGCCTGGTAATAATGTTTTTTTTTTTAATGTTTTATAAAATCCGGATTTCGTGTATCTGATATAATTTTTAGATTTCATTATTATGATTGTGTCTGTCCACTTAGCGTTCCTAATATAAATTGTGTAACAAACCACCAGACTAACTATTTATTTCAGCATTTAGCAGAAATAATGACTATCGTTGGATATGAAAACGTTTTGTGGTATGTAATAGGCGCAATCTTAAGTAATTTCGCAAAGTAAATGTTTTGGTCTAGAAAAAGCCGCTTTTTCATTTTTGATCCTTTTCTTTGTCTTGGCATTGATTTCAAAATTGAATGATGCCAAATATCTTAAATATCAGTGTTTTTCTTTTGTGTTGTGGTTATCTTGAATTTTTGCAGCGCATTTAGAAAAAGAGACAACTTGCAGAACTGCAACGCTTTCATATCTTACATGTGTTCACTCCCATTGAAATATGTTGGTTCTATCTTTTCTGCAAGGAGAATGCTGCACGTGTGTTTTAGGCATTTAGCTTGACTATCGTTGGGAAATATTGAAAACATATTTCCAAAGTGAGAAGCCCAAACAGTGTGTTATTTGAAAAAAAGTTTTTGGCCGAAATAAAGCATCTGTACAATAGTTTGTGCAAAAAGTTCATGGGACTGGTATGCTAGTGGACAACACTCATGATCCCCGTGGTTGTACGGTGAGCACAAACGAGAATGCAACTGCTGTAGCCGAAAGTGTGAGCCCCGATTCGTGAACATCAATCCGAACAAGTCAACATTTTTCGCACTAACTTGAGGAGAATTCTACACAAACTTCTTGGATTATTCAATATTCGTTTACAAGGTCCAATGTGCAATTGAAGGCGCACGACCATCAGAAAAGTTATTGCTTCGCAGTTTGGGCTATAGATCAGTATGCATTGGACAACGGTATTGACCAATGAGAACAGTGCATCGGCAAAGTTCAATGCCTGCATCTATAGAGAGTGACAGTTTGGTACGGATTGTAGGGTGGTGGTGTCATTGGACCGTTTTTCTTCGAGAATGAGGCTGGCAACAGCATTAACCAATTTTTTTTTACTGAAATTAAAGACTTGAATTCGGACGACATCTGGCTCATGCAGGATGCCGCGCCATGCCACACAGCCTGCACGCAGCCCACGCCACAATAGAACTTTTGCGCACCAAATTCACAAAACGTTTGCCGTTTTGGCGATATTAATTGGCGGTCTCGGAGCTGCGATTTCACCAGTTTGGAATTTTTTTTTTTGTTGAGGAACCGATGTTATGCCATTAATCCGGAACAATTCAAGCACTTAAGATCAATATCATCTAAGCTATTCGTTAGCTTCAGCCCGAAACCATCAAGATGGTTTTGGAAATTTGGAGTGACAGAATACGCTACTGCGAAGCCAGCCGAGGCAGATACTTGAACGACGTTAATAAAGCCATAACACCCTAAACACATGAAAAAAAAATTATTTTGTTCATTTTGTTGTGTTTTTTAAAAGAAACTTGTATTCGACCCACCCGTTACAAAAACAGAATGCACAAAAAAAATTGTTGTTTTTGTTATAATATGTAGGTAATATACATAGTAAGTATGGCTATTAAACATTTAAAATTTTCAACTTCTTCTGCTTCCCTAGAGTAGTACCCATTACTGCCCGATAGAAATTATACTGCTGAAGAAATTTGAGAAACGACAGTACTGTTTCCGTTAATTATGAAACGCAACGTAGTTCAAGGGGCTGTGTTCACAATAGCGCATTTTCTCATTCTAATTTTCCAAGATCTTGTTGATGGTTTCGGCTGTAGCTCCAGCATTTCTTGGATTATTTTGACCTTAAATCTTAAATCGTTACCGCATTGTTGTCATATTATCGGTCCTTCACGGTTTACCACAAAAAAAAGAAAGTAGAAAGTGGTCATATCGCAGCTCCGAGGCGGGTACTTCGGTATAGATTTACTTTAGCTGCCTTTCACTTTTTTTTTAATCGATTCGTGCTTATTGATCATTTATATGTTTTTAAAAATGTTTCGCTCACAATTAGTTTAAAAGTTATTTAATAAATTATAACTTTTTATTGCACTTTTTTGGTTAAAATTTCATACTAAATGTGTGTAGTTTGACATTTCCTTAATTTGCTTTCTGCTGGGGTGCACGCAGCATTGCCATGTTGATTAAACATATCAAATAAAAAAAAATTAACAAAAATTTTTTTGACTGAGACGCCTGCCTGGCGTGGACTGTCCCCAGAAAGAGATATACTATCCTTTGATTTTCATTTATACATTTTTTCCGCCGTTTTTTTTTAAGAAATATGTAGTATATAATTTTTTTATCTGGCAATGCTGCAGTGCAATGTTTTTCTTCTTATTTATCAGTCAGATATGTGTGGACTGTCAAAAATTAGTTGATTTCGATAGGGATTTTCCAAATTTTTACTGTTTTATAATTTTTAAAATAATTGTGAGCTACAATTTTGAAAAAACATATAAATGATCAGCACGCATAGACGAATCGATTAATAAAAAAAGTGCAAAAAGTACAAGGCAGCAAAAGTAAATTTGTTCCAATTTTGGATATTTACCAACGTTGTTAAGCGTAAAGCGACTCATTTCGATTAGCGACATTCTGTCAAGATTTCGAGCGGGAAACATCTATCAGTGTCAAAATAACCTACGATTTAAAAAGAATTGACTACATGAAGATTGGACTACATGACCCACCCTGTGTGGTATAAAAAATTACCCGCTTTTAGACTTTAACAATGACACTAAAGGGCTGCCCAAAATGCATATATGTAGCTGGCATTTTGTATCGCTGTCAAAAGAGAGATACATTTCTTGCATGAAGTTGCCATTCATTCAACTTCAAGCTACAGATTCACATTGCCTATGCGCTTACGGCTTGCCTTGTTTTTAACTTTTGACTCTGCTAAAAGCTTCAGCAGAAGATACGCATTCTGTGCGGCCCTTAAATCAGAAACACCGAAGCGTTTATTAAACAAAAATAGTAAGCATTATAAAGGGTGATCCATTTCGAGGTTCCCTACTTTTTTAAAGAAAAAAACACAGAAAATTCAAATTGAATGGAGAATGTTTATTATCATGTGAAAGAACATTCTTTGGCATTTATTTTTTGAAGATTATGTCTATCAAATGTTGGCCGTTGCTACGTCGCATATGGTCCATCCGTTGAGTCCAATTTTCGATCACTCGTTCGAGCATTTCGACTGGTAACTGGCGAATGACACGCGTGATGTTTTCCTCCAAGGCCTGAATCGAAGCGGGTTTGTCGGCATAAGCTTTTGACTTTACATATCCCCATTACATATCTAACGGTGTGATATCACACGATCTTGGTGGCCAATCGACCGGCCCAAAATGTGAAATTATGTGCACACCGAAATGTTCTCTCAATAAGTCCATTGATTGATGCGTTGTGTGGGAAGTGGCGCCGTCTTGCTGAAACCAAATGTCGCCGAGATCACGAGCTTCAATTTCAGGCATCAAATATTCTGTTAACATGGCCCGATAACGGTCGCCATTGACGGTTACGTTCGCACCGGCATAATTTTTAAAGAAATATGGACCGATGATTCCACCGGCCCACAAACCACACCAAACCGTTGTTTTTTCTGGATGAAGTGGCAGTTCTTCAATCTCTTCAGGTTGCTCTTCGTCCCAAATGCGGCAATTTTGTTTGTTTACATACCCATTGAGCCAGAAATGGGCCTCATCTCTTGACAAAATTTGCCTCGAAAACGTCGGATCTTCTTGGAACTTTTCAAGAGCCCATAGAGCGAAGCGATGTCGCTTGGGAAGGTCGAGCGGCTTCAGTTGTTGCACAAGCTGTATTTTGTACGCTTTCAATTCCAGATCTGGACGTAAAATGCGCCAATTCGTTCCATACGTCAGTCCGAGTTGCTGCGAACGGCGCCGAATCGACTCTCTACGGTCTTCGTGTACACAGCGTGCTGGACGTGGTCTATTCGGTCGAATATTATCCAATAATGAATGCTGGGTCTCAAAATGAGTGATGGTGTTGCGAATAGTACGCTCAGTAGGCCGATTATGTTGACCATAATTTGAGCGAAGTGCACGAAACACATTCCTCACAGAACGTGAATTTTCATAATAAAGTTGAACAATTTGTAAACGTTGTTCACGCGTAAGTCTTTCCATTATGAAATGCCAAACAATACTAAACAAAAATAACATGACAGCATGACACGACTCACACGTGATCTGTCAAAAAGGCTATTGAAAAAAGTATCTCTACTTGGATCACCCGTTAGTACAGGACGCAGTACGGGATGAGAAAATAGCATTATGACCCTACTATTGCAGTTCTTTCGGCAGCACTGAATTCTAGTATTTTGTTGTTCGTGTCTTTATTATTTATACTGAATCTGTATCCCGCTGTTGCTCCCACAAATGTCACAAGTGTAGGCATGACTTCGCTAACCTCTTTTTACATCTTCTTGATGCAGATTTTAAAATTCGCCGACAATGTGAAGTCCTTAGATCAGCGCAATTTTCAAAAAGATCTGCGACCTGTTGCACACGATCGACACGATGCATTTTTTTTTGTTTTGAGAAGCCGCCCTAATTGCACATGGAAACGAATACATACCATGAATGAAAGTTACAACCATGTAGGTGAACATTTTAATAAAAAATTTAAAAAAAATTGTTTTTAAAAAGTTTTTATTGAATCAAATTTGTTTTTAATTTTTTTTTGTTTTCTTGTTTTGTTAACCTACATATTTTAAACAATTTTTTTTATTAATGTTGACTGTATTAACTTTTAATTAAACACAGTTAATAATATTTTCTTAATTACTTAGTACTTTCTCCAGTTATACTCAGGTCAATAGTTTATTCTCGATCTCGATGACTTGGAGAATCCGTACTGCTTGTCACGTTCAAATTTTTCATGGGATCTTTCCCTGGTATCGCGTACGTGCGGTGACTTATCCTGCGCAGAAGTTGAATGTTAAAACCTTGTTGTATGTACTTTGTATGTGTTGTGCCTTACCCTGAGATGATATTTGTCTCTTACATCGTCGTCGCCATTTTGTACTGAAATTAAATTTAAAATAAAAATAAAAATTTATGAATATGTGATGATGTATGGGAGGCAATAAAATACATACCGTCACGTCGCCGCTTATGTTCTGTGGATGAGCTCTCCTCGAGACGTTCTCTCTTTCGACCAAGTTTGCGTTCTTTGCGAGCGTCTTTCTCCTCTTCGGTGAGTTTATCTTTGCGATCTTTCGCCTTGGAACTACGCTCTTTTTTTGAGCTTTCAATTGGTTCATCTTGTTGCTGTTGTTTCTGAAATGTGATACGAAGGAAAGATTATCAAATCATCATCATACACTTGGAACGATAGAGAAGTCGGTGTTGCATCTTAAAGTACATAAACTGCATTATATTCTGATTATCACTTTGTGTGTGTGTTTTTTTTTTAAGGAACAAAAAATTCAATTCAATTTGTTTAGGACGATGCTTTTGTGTTTGTCAACAACTTACCAAAGCCTAGGGCATCTCTCCCATCTTATATATACATGTCTGTGTTGCACAATTGTATGTTACTCACTGATTAGATTTAGATTGCATGGGGGGGGGGGAATCCACTATCACGATTGGCTGATAATAGCAGATGTGATGTTGATCCGTAGAAGGGGGGAAATTATGTGTAGAAACAAGAAACTCCTTATCCGGGGTAGTCGATTTAGTGTTGTTGCAGCAACTTCTAGTCGCGAACATTGTTTTTATTTTGAGAAGATGATTTGGTAAGTTGGCATCCATTTGTTTGATCTTTTAACGTTGGAGTTACTTTTTATAAGATAGTTGACAATATTCGATGGACGGTGGTCCTGCAAGTCGCATTTATTAAACGATTTTATCCAGTCATTCGTTATATTATGTGATGATTCCTCCACACGTTAATTTTCATTTAACTCCATGTCCGTGTACAATTTTATGTATGATATCCTTTTAATAGACGAATGAGTCGTAATTTCTTTTTGAAGGTCTCGCTGTGATCCAATAATTCAATTTTCACGTGTGTCCTTGGGGTTACACCTACAGTTTTTGACATTGACATCACAGTAATTCGCACATGAATGCATCGAACTACAGACACATAACAGCACTGGCGACTGAGGCCATCGGCTCAGTATTTTACAAGTATGTATGGCATCGTTATTCCATATAACAATCCAGCTGTGACTCCATATCGTTGATTGCAAGTTTAGGTGCGCATTCAATTATCCACCATGAATAGTCCAAGAGTACATCAGCAAATGCACATTAAACTCTCTACACAGCAGTGGACATAAAGCAGCTTTCTGATATCTTCCTCGAATTGTTGATATTATTATGGATGTCTAATTCAAGTTCTCAAGCAATGCGAGTCTAGGGCGGCAATCTCCTCGTACATGACCTGTTTTTCTTTGGCATTTTCTTTTCCATTTGGCCCACGATGTAAAACATGTAACATGATGTTAAACTGGCTGATATAACTACTCTTCCAAGAGTTGTCATAGGATTCAAGTATAAGATGATGATTATCATAATTGAATCTTCTTAGGTCGATCTCCAAATTTAAAATAGCATCCTTCTGTCTCTTACTGCATTCGATTTTCTTGAAATCTTCATGCGATAGCTTCCTCTTTTGCAGAAACATATTTCCTTTTGGTTGTTATCCTGCATGCGTGGTGATCTCCTGGTGTCTTCAGCTATCATCAACATTTTGGGATGAGAAAAAGTGGGGTTTCGAGTGCGCAGAATCCAATCCAATTCATTTTATGATCGTGGTTCTCCATAATTCTGTTCCGTTGGCTTCCATTAACTATGTCGGCAGCAATACTGATAATTTGAATATAGATGTTGTTAAGCACAGCCTCCAATAACTTCCGTAAACGTTTAGTTTAAAGCAAAAAAATCCTCAGTAACCAAAGTGACTAATACTACGAAACTTTTGAAAAGAGAACACTTAACTTATTGGTTGCCTTTGTTTTGTATTGTTTTTTTTTCTTTGTAATATATGAAATGTCCCACTTTTAGTATTTTTTTTTTTCAGAATTTTGATTTACTAAACGAAGTTTTTTTTTCCAGTGAAGGTACATAATGTTCTTAAACTAAACATTGAACACACAAATGACAAGAGAAGCTTAAGGCCCTGACTGCCTTATTTTAAATATTTTGTTAAGACAAGAAGGGAGTAAGGGGGAATGGAGAATGGTCGAAGAGATAACATAAAATGGAACAGGAACTGCAGAGATCGGATGAAGTCCCAAGTTAAAACTTTTAGTCGATTGACCTAAAAATAATTCCGAGTAATGCGTTTTTAGTACACCTGATCTTAAGTCCATATAGAATGAGAAAACATTACCATGATGATCCTCAAGGTCGGTAGAGAGAACGGGGTGATGGATTTACCTAATGAGCTACAATACACAGGCAACGATCTACACCTTGTGAAAGAGTAAAGTTTTAAGAATGATTCTCCTAGTTGTGCTATCTAATCGAATTGTAACCCAATAATACTTATCAATACCAGCGATAAGGGATAACAAAAAATGATTGCCCTTTCTAAATCGCACTCGAAATCCCAGACTTTTGACGAGAATTACCACGAGAGAAGATTTGTCTTTATAAACCTTTACTAGACTGGACTTTTAATCCAAGTAGCTGGGCAAAGAAAGTGAGAAGATGAACGTAATGAGACGCTAATTCCTACAGCTCATCATCGATGCCAACAACTGCCTCGACTATGCGTATATACTCTACATAATTCTGTTTGATGCACCGTAACATAAATATCGATTATACAAGCCACCCTAAAGAAGATTCCCCTCCTAAGAGTACAGAACTACGACCAACCTATAACGATCTATCTTACCGAAAAGCAACATTTCAACGAACTGACAAAGTTCCTCGGCATCAAACACCTGCGAACAACCGCTTATCACCCGAACGTCCTTATTTAGCCGTGACACCGAATTTTGAAGTCAACAATATGCCACTCCTCAAAAAAATTGGTTAGACGCCGCATCAAGAATATTGCTAGGCCTTCGAACTATCCACGAAATGGAGCCTAACGCAACAGTAGCTGATATGGTCTACCGTACTAACCTCTGTGTAGTAGCAAAGATTAAAACGCCATATAGATGACGCATTGAGAACAAAAAAAAAACAGAAGAAGCGGTTGACCATGACTGGTATTGAGGATTGTTACACCTCGGCTGGTGGCTCCACTGGTACCTTGGGTAACTTCGCCAAGGCCACCTATGCTGCTGTTTTGCAAGTGCACAAATGAGAAACTAGATCCAAATATATGCCGGGCTGTGCCAGTTCGATCCGCCATAGAACAATTTTTCTTGTATGCAGTGCATCATCTGTGTGGCTTTATAATCTTTGACAGTAGGTAAGTGTTCCATATTGAGAAGATTGGTGCGGATTCGTGAGATCGTTAAGAAAACTGTCATTCATCTTAGCCCATTTCAAAAAAAGGAGACCCTTTGAACTGCGCTTGCTATAGAGGCATTATATTCCTCAACATGCTGTTTTTGTAAATAAGCTAACCAACGACCTGATCGGACCTTATCAGTGTGATTTTAGGCCAGATAATTACACATCTGATTTAATCTTCCCACTTCGGCAGATCCAGGAAAAAAAGCCAAAAAGTTAAAATCAATTCCCATTAGCTATTTATCGATTTCAAAGCCGCATACAAAAGCAATTAACTAAACAAAGTCAGGTCTAGTTTTGGTATACGGCATAAACTCGTCCATCTGTTCAGGGACGGCAACGACTTCACCGAACAATTCGATACGCAAAACTCCCGAGCCAACACCAGAGAATCTTCCATAAGTCTATGCAACTACTAGCATATACATTTTTATCATCTAGAAAGATGGCAGGCTCATCAACAAATAAAACTACAAATTTTTGGCGCAACAGGCTCGAGCTTTCTCACAACCATTCATGTGTGCGTATGTACTTCTGGACGATGGCGGAACTTCCTGGTTTACACCGACTCCGAACGGCGAATTTTTTATAAGCTTTTCTTGACCATTGATACCACTTGGATGATTTATCAGATCATCACTAGAGGAGGGCCAGAGAAAAATCATTTAGGTGTTGCTACGACTGGGAATCGAACTCAGACCTTCTGCGCGGCAGTTCATCGCACCAACCATTGCGCCACCGAGCCCGTCAAGCTCATCAAAATTTCAATAAAAAAGCACTTTATATCAATAATGTCAACATAGACGAAGCACCATCGACAGATATGCTGGGATCAGCACCATCGAATGTCTCTTTATATTCGGAGGAGCTAACATCGACTCGGAATACTATCTTGTTGCAGCCAAGGTAAGAATGCATATATCCAACACGCCACAACACTCCAGACATATTGTGAAAAAATTTAATGTCGAAAGACTGCAATCACAAGAGACCGGCCTTCGCGCAACGCGTATCCCTTAACCTCTCCATACCATACCACCAGCACCGAATGTCGAAGAACTATGGCAACGATGCCAACAAGCCATTAGATCAGCCGCAACTTATGTGCTAGGTTTCTCGCGCCCACCAGCAAGAAACCCCAGGTTTGATGAGGAATACCGACAGATGCTCGTAGCCAAGAACGAGGCCTACAAGGCTAAGCTGCAGGTGAAGAGGAGAGCTGCCGTTGAGCTCTATAGGCAGAGAAGAAGGGAAGACACTGGCTTTTCAGAAAGAAGAAAAAAGTGCAAGAAAAGCGCGCGATCGAGGATATAGATTCGCAAGTTTTACTGAAGTGTAAAACGTCATAGCCAATGATACAAAGCTCGAATCCTGTCGAGATGAATAAGGAAATATCGTAGTTAAGACACATTCGATGCTGAGGATATGGAAGTACAACTCCTGCAGACGGCGATGACAAACAACATTCCGTTGTCTCAGGCAGAACGAACCATTCAATATTTGCAACGACCACGAAAACTGCCAACCACCCGACCTGAGTGAAGTGCGGATAGAAATATTTTAACTCAAGTCGAATAAGGCTGCTGGAAATGACGGCTTTAACGCTGAGCTTTATAAAGACGGCGGAGATGACTTGGTAAGTAACATCCACCAATCATCCGCCAAATCGGGTTGGATGAAAGAATGCCTGAAGAATTGAACCTCAGCGTCGTTTGCCTGATACACAAAAAAAAAGAGACCCCTGCACTGCGCCAACTACAGAGGCATAAGTCTCCTCAACATCGCCTACAAGATCCTATCTGCCGTAATATGCGAACGCCTCAAACCGTTTACCAACAACCTGATCGGCCCTTATCAGTTTGATTTCATGTCAGGAAAGTCCTCAACCGATCAAATTTTCACACTTCGGCAGATCCTGAAAAAAATCCAAGAAGTCCAAATCGATACCCACCCACAATTTTTCGATTTCAAAGCCGCATACAACATACAGACAGCATTTATAGAGACGAACAATACAGAGCCATGTCTAGTTTTGGTATACCGCCCAAACTCGTCCGTTTGTTTAGGATAACGATGGAGAATTCTTGCTTGTCCATCAGGATTAGAAACGACCTCACCGACATATTCGATACAAAAAAAAGGATTTAGGCAAGTCGATGCGCTCTCATGTGATTTTTTCAATTCGATTCTTGAGACGATTGTTCAAAACTCCCGAGCCAACACCAGAGGCACAATTTTCCAAGAATCGATGCAACTGCTAGCATACATCGACGATATTGACATCATTGGTAGGAATCAACGTGATGGCATACACAGGTTTGCTAGTATAGAGAAGGAATCGGCAAAAACGGGTTAAGCAGTAAATGGGGGCAAGACAAAGTTTATGCTGTCAACACGAAATTACACACAACGACGACGAATTGGACAGAACGTCACCATTGGCAGATATAACTTTGAGGTAGTACGGGACTTTGTCTACCTCGGCTCCGCTTTTAACTCTGACAGCAAATTTATCAATGACAGCAACATCTCATCAGAAATTAAACGAAGAATTAGTCTAGCCAACCGCTCTTTCTTCGGGCTAAAAAGGCAATTTAGTAGTAAAGCCCTCACTTGAACTACCAAGGAGATACTAAAATGACACTGATCAGCCCAGTCCTGCTCTACGACACTGAAGCATGGACCGTATTAAAAGCGGATGAAGAAATCCTTGATCGATTCGAGAGAAAAATTCTTCGAAAATTCAACAAATCGGTGAAATGCAGACGAACGGACGAAAGTTAGACATGCCTTAATCGATTTAGCTAGCGATTTGGAGTCGAGGGTGATCCAATGTGATGTACTTTTTTAATAACGTTGTTTTTACAGTTATTGATTGTCAACTGGTTTGTCTTTTTGACGTTGGTGTTCAGTATGCATCATGAATAGACTTACGCCGAACAGTGGGCAACTTTTGGAAATTTCTTCCAAAAGCATATTTCGCGAGTGCTTAAAATCCATAGCTTAGTTATTTACTGGATTGGGAAATATTGGAATCTTCAATAGCGGAAAGAATTTTTAAAATCGGTTGAAAGTTTTCCTATTTTTAAAACCAAAAAAAAATTTTTTTCACCCACTAGGGTGAGTTAGGAGAAACAACGATTCTAACTCTAAGGGGGGCAGCAGCACTGACAATTTCTGTTTGGGACATAAATTGAATGTTGGAAGTTTATCAATTGAATTATCGAAATGACAACAACAGCTTGTGTACTGAACAATATTTGGTTAGAGTTATAGCTATTTCGGTCATTACCAAGTTTCCTCATCAGATTCCTTCTAATAATGACGCAACATTCAGCAACGTTAAGCTCTCTGTATGATTGTGAGACAATTTATATCCCCTAACTGTGGATTGAACTTGTAATCCCGTGAGCCAAGTGCCTACCACTTGCGCCACTAAGGTCTTGGATTGAGGAGAGTCAATAAGCTCAAATGAATAAACGAGAGGCGGACAACTAGCATTTTTGGTGTAAATAGTGCATACTTATGGCCCCGTGACCTAGGGGTAATAAATTAAAACTCGCCCTCCAGGTTTAGGGGTTGTGCTTTGGGTTAACTTCCCCTTCCGTGGAAAAAAAAAACACTAGTTACGAAGCAACCAATAGCCTTGAAAAGCACTGATTTTGTTGTTGATGACCCTGCTAAACGACGTTCGTATTTGCACCTGGAATGTGAAAATATGAAACAGGAGAGGTGCAAGCGAACAACTAGCCGAAGGCCTAAACTGCTGCAAAGCAGCATCTAGGAAATACGATGGAATAGGCCGGGCAAAAAGAGGATGAAAAACTGTGACATCTACTACGGACCGTGTTATAGTGAGCAGAAACAGCGACTATTCGGAAGCGGATTTGTTTTAAGTGCCAGACTTAGGCAAGAAGTCTTATGATTCCAAGACATTAGCGAACGCATTGTAACAATCCGGATCAAGGCCAAATTCGCCAACATAAGCCTTCACTCCCCAACGGAGGAAAAAGATGATATAGCTAAGGATTGCTTCTACGAGCTCCTTGACAAAACCTATGAGGGACTACCGAAGTACGATGTTAGAATCGTGCTGGAAGATTTTAACGCAAAAGCAGGAAGAGAAGACATCTTTAGCAGTACTATCGGAAAACATAGCCTACACGACAACACGTCTGGTAACTGACTGAGGCTAATTGACTCCGCTACGGAACGAAATTCCACTATAGCCAGAATACGGCTCTTCACCAAGATATCCGTAAGGGGACGTGACGGTCTCCAGATCAATGAACGGTCAACCAAATTGATCACAATGCGATTGCCAAGTGGCACGAATGCATAAGAATGCAATTGTCCACTACGCCACAATAATCCAGAAACACTTTAATAAATTTAATGTCGAAAGGGTCCAATCGCAAGAGACCGCCAAGATCTTCGCGCAACGCGTATCCCCTGATCTCTCGGTTGCCATCAGCATCGATTGTCGAAGATCAGTGGCAACGATGCCAACATTAGATGTGTTAGGCTTCTCGTGTCCACTAGCAAGAAACCCCTGGTTTGATGAGCAATGCCGACAGATGCTCGCAGCCAAGAACGATGCCTACAAGGCTAAGCTGCAGGTGAAGACGAGAGCTGCCGTTGAGCTCTATAGGCGCAGAGAAGAAGGGAAGAACACCGGCTTTTCAGAAAGAAGAAAAAAGTGCAAGAAAAGCGCGTGATCGAGGATATAGAGAGGTGCCACTCAAGGAACGATGTTAGCAAGTTTTACCAAGTTGTAAAATGTCAAAGCCAAGGGTACAGGGCTCGAACAGAATCCTGTCGAGATGAGCAAAGAAATATCGTAGTTAAGACACATTCGATTCCGAGGATATAGAAGAACCACTTCTGCAGACTGTTAAACGGCGATGATGAATAACATTCTGCTGCCAGGCAGAACGAACCGTTCAATATTTGCAACGACTGTGAAAACTGCCAACCACCCGACCTGAGTGAAGTGAGGATAAAAATATTTTAACTCAAGTTGAATAAGGCTGCTGGAAATGACGGCTTTAACGCTGAGCTTTATAAAGACGGCAGAGATGACTTGGTAAGTAACATCCACCAATCATCCGCCAAATCTGGTCGGATGAAAGAATGCCTGAAGAATTGAACCTCAGCGTCGTTTGCCTGATACACAAAAAAAAAAGAGACCCCTGCACTGCGCCAACTACAGAGGCATAAGTCTCCTCAACATCGCCTACAAGATCCTATCTGCCGTAATATGCGAACGCCTCAAACCGTTTACCAACAACCTGATCGGCCCTTATCAGTTTGAATTCATGTCAGGAAAGTTTTCAACCGATCAAATTTTCACACTTCGGCAGATCCTGAAAAAAATCCAAGTCCAAATCGATACCCACCCACAATTTTTCGATTTCAAAGCCGCATACAACATACAGACAGCATTTATAGAGACGAACAATACAGAGCCATGTCTAGTTTTGGTATACCGCCCAAACTCGTCCGTTTGTTTAGGATAACGATGGAGAATTCTTGCTTGTCCATCAGGATTAGAAACGACCTCACCGACACATTCGATACCAAAATAGGAACTAGATGCGCTATCATATGACTTCTTGAATTTAATTCTTCAGATAATTGTGAAAAACTCCCGATCCAACAATTTTGTAAGAATTGGTGCAATTACTAGCATACGCCGACGATATTGACATCATTGGTAGGACTCAACGTGGTGTTAAAGCCACGTTTGCTAGTATAGAGAAAGAAGCGGCATAATTGGGTTCAGCAGTAAATGAGTGTATGCTGTCAACACGAAAGGGCACACAACATCGACGAATTGGACAGAACGTCACCATTGACAGATATAACATTGAGGTTGTTATTAACTCTGACAACAACATCTCGTAAGAAATTAAACGAAGAAATAGTCTTGCCAACCTTTTTGGGCTAAAAGGCAAAAAAGAAGTAAAGCTCTCACACGACCTACTAAGGAGATCCTATACAAGACCTTTATCATCCCAGTCATGCTCTACGGCTCTGAAGCATGGACCGTATCAAAAGCGGATGAAGAAATCCTTGGTTGTCTTGAGAGGAAAGTTCTTCGAAAAATCTTCGGTCCCGTTTGCCTTGACGGGCTACGGAGACGAAGATACGAACTCCTGGTCAAGAAAACTTCGCGTTGGACATTTAAGATGGCTAGGACATGTAGAACGAATGGACACAAATACACCGGCTCGCAGAGTCTTCGATTTCCAGCAAGGCATTGGACGTTAGTAGAGAAGACCTCGCCTTAAGCTCGCACAAGCAGAAACTGACCTTAAGCAACTTGGAGTGCGCAACTGGAGGTAGTTAACTAAAGAACGGCCTAATTTGAGTGGCATGTTGGTTGAGGCCAGGTTCATTCCGGACTGTAGCCCCACTTAAGTAAGTAAATAATCATCTTTTCATCACGATGGAGGCCGTTTGAATCCGTTTCCTGGCAAGCACATTAAACGGGCTGAAATACAGATGGAAGATCGGCCATCTAAGGATCATCTTAAGACGAAAATAACTCCCACAGGCCGCTACAGCGCCAGCGGATTATTCTGAAACAGACCGCAAATGAAGAGTTTAACTATCTTGGAAGTTTTTTATCGCTTGATTGCGGAACAGAAAAGAATAAGTAAAGCTCACACTGCCTTCTGGTTCCTGTCTTCGGTATCAAAATCCATTTCAATCTTCTTGAGCACGAAGTAGCGAAATCCGCAGTTAATGTGGAAAGTCAGGCTTTCGTAAATCGCTGTCTGCTAAACAAATATTTCACGCAAATTAGTTTTAATCGTCAATTGAGTCTAATGAGCTGTTGGATGTTTAGAGATAACACACCGTCACATACTGATGAAGACTACAACATCGCGAGGCGATCCTTCGAATCCAACTCTTAGGGTGCAAACCGGGTTGAAGTACGAAGAACAACGTACATCTACAGCATAATGAGAAGCACTGATCCAGAAGAATATACGGCCACAGCTTTCAAAATCTAGCTGCAGATCGCGAATGATTGAAGGCAATTGGGAAGGGATTGAATCTTATACTCCAAATGATTGAGTGATACTACTTTCTTCTTGGTAGATGGGTAAGACTAACTTTTCTACTTCCCTACAAGCTTAGACGCGTAAAAAGGTGGACATTTCATACATCACTTTGCTGCAGCTTTAGAACAGCACTTAACCGTTAAAACTAAACATCTCTCAGTTCTTAATATTTCTTTGTTTGGCATTCTTGTTAAAATTAAGCAATCAAAAAGGAAATCATAAAAATCAAAACAAAGAAAAACGTAAAAAGGTCATCAGATTAGAGCATTTACAAGTACTCACCCTAAACGTTCAATGAACATTTGTGAGGCATGAAGTGTGTTATTGTGTGTTAGAAATTCGCAGCATCATCCTTGGTCAACGTTTGAGAATTCTCATCACCTTGCTGGGGCTCTGCTTCACATAGCAAACACGCATTACACCGAAAATAAAAACAGAAAAAAAAAACACGCAACACTTTCGCCATCTATATATCTGTGTAGGTAGCTGGCACTGATTTTTTTTTCACACTTAGAAAGTCTCTAGTCTATGTCAGTACAGAACTGTTCATTTAATTACACTTTTCCTTTGGATGAGGATCCGATGTCCATACGTCGTCCTCCTTCACAGCACATGAAATCATCTTATCGCTTAACACTAATACACTCATATGCGCTTTTTCCGATTATGTTTAGCAAAAATGGGTAATCTGAGAAGAATTCTTGTATCCCCTAGATTTTTATGATTTTGTTTTTGGTTTTTTTCTTTTTCTTTTGTTTTTTTTTTTTAAACTACAAGTTGTAGTTGATCTTTTGCTGAGCTACACCATGATACTAACCTTTGAGCTGGTTGATTCCAATTTGCGACGTTTTGAGTCTGAGAAATAGAAGAGAATCATGGTTTAGAGTGTGAGTTCTCTGTTTTGGGAGTATGCGTTTACCTTTTTCATATTCAATGATGTCCTGACTCCGGCGGTGCAGCGATCCGTTGCTTGAGTTCGACACTGAACTGAGATCACGGTCCCGATCTCGCTCGCGCTCGTGTTCCTTTGATTCGTAGTCGTAGTAATCTGTGGTTGCGCCATGCTTGTCCGTTAACTCTACTACGCTGGGTGACTCGAGGCGGTAGTCGCGGCGTTTCTCCTTGTCGCGTTTACGAGATTCATCTTCACGATCGCGGTCCTTTTCACGAGAACGTTCTTCCTTCTTCAAGTCCTTCATTAGTCGGTGTTCACGGTCGTTAATTTCCTCCTTCATCTCTATGCGTTCAATGCGCTCACCACGTTCGCTACGGTCAGTGCGTTCAGTGCGCGCTGTGCGATCTGTCCGTTCGGGGCGTTCTGCCCGCTCGGTACGCTCAATGCGTTCTACCCGATCGACACGTTCAGTACGTTCGACTCGGTCCGAACGTTCCGTGGGTTCTATGCGAATTTCTTTGTCGTTATTTGTCGACGAGGCGGTGGAGATGACTTTAATGATCTTCTTCTCAAGGCGGTCCTTTTCACGTTTTTCTATAATATGGAGGATAGCTGATTAGCTAGGGATTCTGTGAATGGTGTTGCGATTTAGAAACTTACCAACTTTAGCTTCGCCATTGGATACTGTCTTCACTTCGGTGACTTCTTTTACTGGCTTCTCGGACACCTGATGGAAGTCACTTTCTTTGATCATGTGTGACGCTCTGTTCTTCAACTGACCAATGTAACTGGACGCAATAACAAAGAGATCTGGACGATTATTCTTCTCCTCTTCCCTGACCTAATTGTGAACATTTAACAGTTAATAACGCATGCAATACCTTTCTCTCTGTTTGCACTCACCTTCTCCACTTTTCGTTCAATGATCTGTGCTAGCTTGGCCAGGACTGGATAATGTGGCAGTATACGCATGAGTATGATAAGGGCGTTGCGGATTTGCATGTAGTCTTTCGAGTCCAAGCAGAAGACTATCGCTTTGGTGATCTTGTAATGCCATTTATGGCAAACATGGCGGTAGTTCTCATAGCCGACGTGATCATTTGCTTCGGAGAACTTGAGAGGATTTAAAACAAGAAAAATGTAAGGCCAAGTTGATTGCGATCACTAGTGCGTAACTCACCTGATTACTAACGCGGAACTTTGTAACGAAACCCGGATAGTTGGCACACTCCTTGTTGAACGTCGCCTGATCGGAATGCCATCGCATCACAGTCTCCAACATTGCGCACAGGAATCGCCCATAGCGCGTTGCCTCATTTTCAGTGCACGAAGTGACCGAGTACGTGATGTCACAGAAAATCTGTAAAGAGGCAAATATTTTCATTCAAATCCTTGAACTCCTGATTTTGTTACTTACTCGATCATAGCAAAGCAAGGTGGAAAAATTCGCCGCCTTTAGATTGTGTATGGTGTGAACAAACTTCGCACAGTATAAGGCATCGAGAGCAGTGAATGTGCACCGGGGGAACAGACACAGCTGCAGGAACTGTGTGATTGTCTCATTCTTCGCCGACTTTGCCGATCGCGAGAGGAACCAATTGTCTTTTTGTTGCGTCAGCCTTTGGATGGTTTTGTCGACGTGCTCCTGTTGCTTTTTTCTCTCGTCTTGGAGTTTATCCATCAGCGCAATGTATCGCTCTTGCTCTTTTTTATTCTTTGAAAGATTCTACAATGAACAGCATTTCAAACACAAATGGGATAAGCTTATGCAAATGGTGGTACAAACCGATTCCTTGGACTCAGCTGCTGCAACGGCGAGCTGCTTCAGCTTGGTGATCTCCTTTTGATAGCTTTCGGTTGGTACTTGAAGATCATACATGCTCAACGACCAGAAGGTCACCAAAAACTGCGGGCTGATGTCCTCCCATACCTTGGGACCGTGCAGTGGACGCACCGACTCAACAATGGGATTCATGATTGCCGTTGTTGCTTCCAGGTACTTTTGTAGCTTCTGGTTGGTGGTAAGCTTTTTAGCATTCGGATCAGCCTTACGAAGTTGGTCATACTTTTGCTGCAAAATGGAATACAACACTGTTAGGCTGGGGCGATTTTAAATGGAAAGAATTCAAGGCATACATTGATTTGATGTGAGAACATGGGACGGGCGAGGAAGAACGCCACATCGGCGTTTATGTGATATTCCTGCAGCATGGCAATGATTGAGGGCAGTCTTTCAACGTACTCATCGACAGAGTATGTTGATCCGAGGAAAGTTCCAAACTGTACCAGAGTATCCTGACACTGATCGTAGAGTTTGCCAACCAACTTCAGATGGCTCTGAGCGGTTTCGCGATAAATGACACAATGTTTCTGTTGTGCCATTAGCAGGCATAGTGTTACAGCTAGATCGTTGTTGGCCAGGGCTTCCTTTAGACGCTGGGAGGACTTTTTCGTGTTGCGTACTTGACTGAAATAGCCAGCCTAGAGAACAGACTTTGTTAGTAACAGACTTTGTTAACGATGGTTTAGAATGCTCATTTACCTCTCCTCGAAGCAATTCTCCACCAGACATCGCGTTTAGCTGTTCATTAGTCATCTCCTCGGCTGACTCTACGCCAGCCATCTTTTGCACAATTTCCTTAAGAATCAGCAAATCCAAACTGGAACAGAAAAGTGGATAAAACCGAAAGCTTTACAATTATTTTCGTTAACTTACCTCTTTTGAGCTTTCAATTGATTGCCGACATACTGCAGCAAGCCGCTCAGCTCAATGTTGTACTTTTTGAATATCGAACCACAAAAACTGGACAAACTCTGCAGCCAGACTGATATTGAGGTGCCATCGTGTTTGAATCGATCACGATCGGCCATTGCTAGCGATTCGATAAGGCAATAGGCAAGCATGTCATAAGAAAGTGAAGTCAAGTACTTGAGAGAGTCCACCACTGGTCCAATGAGGTTGTCATAGATTTGAATTTGCAGTAAAATCTTGAAAAAGAAAAACACAACAATGATTCACCAAGGTTTGCGGTCGAAGATAATCCACTCACATAGTCGAAGAGGAAACCGGGTGAACAATGGCTAAGTTTTCCAATTAAACGACCGACTGGCTTCACGTTTTCTTTACTCACTCGCTTCATCAGCGACTTTATGTGCTTCTGAGCATGGCCACGTCGACGGATCAACTGCGGATGTATAAGGAAGGTTTCGTTTTTCCAACGAGCGTATAAGCTGTACCTGCAAATGAATATCAAAATGTTAAGCTGGTGTTAAGCTGCATGTGGAAAACTCAATGTCAGTCGTACCGAAAATGATAGGGAAGAACCTTCAGCACAGTCCAAATCTCCTCTGCCATACAACAATTACAGTCCAAGTATGATAACGCCGGCAGTATCGCTGCGTCCAATATTGTAATGACTTCAAAGTACAACTTCTCGGCCTCGGTATTTGTAGGCGGACAATTCAAACTGTCCACGCCCATATCTACTATAATTGCACGCAAGGTTCGTATTAGCTTGTACATCAGTACTGTATCGTAGTGTAGTGATGGTCCAAGGGCAATTGCCATTGGGAATGCATAGTCCCGCAATTGTGAAAAGTCTCGAGCTTGAATCGCTTCCACTAAGTCGGTGTCATCTTGTAGTTTGTTCTTCTTGTATGTAGAAGCTTTAAAGACTTTCTTTGTGTAGACATGATCGATCGCAATATGGATTAGTGCGGCGAGTGCCTTGGCTATTGGCTCGTGCACAATGACCGACTGTTCCGGCAGTCTTTTGATAATTTTCGTGGCATTATCCCAATCGCCAACCTTTAAGAGACCCTCACAGAGACCAAACTTTTGATTTGTCGAATATTTGTCCTGAAAAAAGCAAACAAACAAATCGGAGACATGACCGGAATTAAAGAAAGACAACTCTTACCTCATTGTCCTCCTTTTCTGGTTCAGGTTCTGGTTCCTTGTCCTTGTTGGTAATGATGACATTCAATTTGCGTACAAACTCCTTGGCACTGTTTACATCCTTCTCCCAATCAGAGGCAATAGCTTTGTCCGATGGGTTGAGCTGATGAGGAATTTTTTTTTATTGAAACCTATTGACACCGTGAAGGTTATGAAGGACTTACCCAAATGTAAATGTCATTCAGATCAATGACTCCGTGCTTTAAGAGAAGAGCGCAAATTTGGAAAAGCGATGATGGGGTGTCACCATCAGCGAAATGTCGAAACTTGTAGCCCAATACTTCGCAGATAATCGATCCGTTTGGCATGTACAGCCTCAGAAGCGGTATAAACAAACTGTGACGTTCGGGGCGGGTTTCAAACGACTCAATTATTATGTCCAGCACACGATTCGGGTCCAAATTGAAACATCCTGGAAAGGGGAAATATGTTTGAAAAGTGTTATGAAGAAAGTAAAATCTACAGATAGCTTGCGAGTTCCATAGCAGCAAACTATTCGCGGTGGTGGTAGGCTTTCGACTTATTTATTGTTTAGATCCGATTGTACCCGAAACAAATGGTTATGCGTTCGCCGGTTGAGTGAAGGGTGGTAGGTTTCCACAAGAAACAACTCACCAATACCTACCATCAACTTTGATAAACGTTTCTGCAAAGTTTGTGCTAGAGCTAGAGCTCTCTTGTGGAGTTAAGTTGTTCTTCCATCGGGCGTGTGAGCCTCACGGCCAGTACTCGTAGACCTGGTGGAAATATACTTTACCTCCCGATGACTAAAAAAAAAGAGATGTAAAACGACCCGTGCCGAAAATCGAGCAGGCTTAGGGCTCTCCCAAATGCTCAGTCGCTAACAGAGTAGCGTCTCTCAGGTAATGATAATCGGGAATTCCACAAAATAATTGCCCGCATCCATAAAATCTCGTCCGCAAAGCGGATTACAAGGCAGAACTTGTCTCTGAGCTGGGGAAAGAAACAACATCAACGTTTCGCCAGCTCCATTGAAGACACCGCGTCCAAAAGACAATGGTCGGTGGAAGAAACCACTATCAGGGATACATCAGGAACATTGCCTGCTCAGATCAGATGTCCAAGGACCTGTGTATGATAGTAGTGTCCAGGGCTGGAGAAATTTGTCCAGGCACACAACTGGAGGTAGTGGAAATGAATCAAATTTCTAACCGCGCTCGAAGTGTTGCGAGAATCCCGGTAGAACCATCCGACCCAAAAGACATTCTGGACATAATAAGGTTCAGCAATCCCCTTCTTCCAACTCATAACTAACGGATCGGCAAGGTTGAAGAGGCTAAGGGAGACTCTAGAAACGTTTGCATAATTGTAAATGAGGAATCCCTTGCCCCTTTAGCAGCCGCCGAAGAGTCAAAAGCTATGGGTTCAACTTCACTCTTCTGACCACCTATAGGTGCGACAAACTGCATCCACAAATTCACCCTTGCAGTGCACCTACTCAACCGGAAATCGACGAAAAGTCTGAAGACATAGAGATGGTAACTGCACCTTTTCCACAACAACATCCGTGACCTCTACCGGGGGTTGACCCAATGCCAACGATGTCGGTTATAACAAAAACCCTATTAAAACAGGAATTACACCATTAACCCCATAACACTATCTCCGGGGTTGACACATAGCCAACAGACCTGGAGTTGGTTAGGGTTACCAAAAATTATAAAGCCATACAGATGACGCACTGCATACAAGAAAAATTGTTCTATGGCGGGTCGTTATGGCACAGCCCGCCATATACATATTTAGATCTCGTTTCTCATGTTTGCACGTGCACATCGGCCGCCCGTACAGCGAAGCTGGTGAGCAAAAGTTTCTATTTTTTGTTCTCAATGCGTCATCTGTATGGCTTTATATTCATTTGGTGTTACCCACAACGCTACCTCTTCTGGGGTTGACTCAATGTCAATAGACCAAGAGGTCGTCAGTGTTACCGACAGGCTTGCATAAGAAGACCTCCTATCGTCCGATTGTGGCGACGCCAACAACACAGTGGTAATGACCTCTGTAAAAAGTTCCAATGATGGAACTCTTATAGATAAGCCTACACCACTCCAAAGCGGCTTCCACCGCCCACAATCTTCGACTAACACGGAGAAGATAATTCTGATCATAGAACCCCGGGTTGTCAAAAACCTGGTGTGCGGACTTAGAACTTCAGGCTATAAACAAAGATAAACCCAGATCTTGTAGTATTTCTAAGAGCTGCTTAAATATATTTCAACTCTCTAATATCAGGATACTGTTGCAGCAACTATTGAAACAAGAGACAGCAACTATTGGCTGGTCTCGGCTGGTCTTGACCCACGGTGCCTCAGGGCAACCTAAGGAACCTGACTGCGGCAGCAGAGAAACGGAAAACTGCCCTCAAAATTGATTGTGATGCTAACGCACGGCATTCCATATTGTGCATCTCCAACATTAACGAACGCAGTGAGTAAACTTCCTTCTGACAGCCGAGTAGGAAAATAGAACTTGATAGCCTGGTGGTAATCCTATCACGAGCCCTTAACGATGCAAGGCCATCAGCCTGCCTTTTCAGAAGGCCTCGTGGGAAGGTCAAGCCTCCGCAGTGGAACTCCAACATCCGCACTCTTAGGAAAAACTATAGGCAACTATTCAACAATAGCTCCAAAGAAACATCAGACTGGCAGTATAAGTCGTCTCTTAAAAATTACAAAATCCTCCTGAGGAAGAAATATAGTATCCTGGCTCACCTTATACGGTAACATAGAAGAAACCTCAAATGATTCTTGACTCTGTAAAATCCTCTTCACCTATCCATTAGGTTAGGCTAGGTTATGACGGGCTCACTGGCGATGTTTAGTGCGATGAACTGCCGTGAAGAAGGTCTGGGTTCGATTTCCAGCCGTAGCAACACTGGCAATCCTCTCGTGATGATCTGACAAATCATCCGAGTAGTATCAATTGTCATGAAAAGCTTATCTCAACTTAGCCGTTCGGATTCGGCATAAAACAGGAGTTCCCGCCATCGTGCTAAGAAGTACACACGCCCACATGAATGGTTGTGAGAAAAAAAAGCTAGGCCCTGGGTACTCACGAGCCTGTTACACCATAAATTTATTTTTTATTTTTTAGGCTAGGTTATCAGTGGCTGGACACGATGCGCGAGTACACTTAATTTGTTGCTTCAATTAAACGAATAATTAAAGAAAAAAGGAAGTTTCTGACATTGATATTAGCCAACTCACCTAGATTGTCGAAGAAGAAGTCTCCCAGATGAAGCTTCCTTTTTCCTAAGAGAGCTGGACAAGAGCAAAGAGGGTTAGTAAAACTTTAGTCCCCTTCTTCGTACAAGTAGCTTCTACAGAAGTCATTGCTGAAGAGGCCTAGTCTTTTTGCGTGCATGCCTATAAAACGGTGTCATGTAAGGACACCGATTATAGTGCTGGTGTTTGATCTGTTCAGCATTGAACCAGTAGGTTAAAGTTTGCCCGGATTTGCCTTGATATTTGGCAGGTTGTGCCTTTTATCCGTCTGTGGTTTGCTTTCTTGATAGCATCCAGTTTGATCTGCGATTTACATGTAGCGAGGAGCATACGTAATACGTACTGGCGATAGAATTCTGGCAAGCTCATCTGCCTCGCAATTGGTGAGTATTGGTGTGGTCGGTGTTTTCTGTAATGTTAAGACACTGTTATCTAACTACTTACATAAAACAGACGGTCAATTGACAACCTCCAGTATGGAAAACATTGACCTACTTCTGGACACTCACTTTCCTGGTAGCTCCTCTAAACCTATGGTTGATGAACCAGAAACGTTCAGAACATCCATTCCGTATGTCAATTATTTTTATTACCAAAGAAAAACTTCTTTGAGACATCCAAAGCTTCAAAACATTCAAATCCCCTGAACCAGGTGGAGTCATACCTGCGGAGCTTAAATACGACCTTGATATCCTGCTACCATCTTGACCAGTTGCATGCGATTAGTGCACACCGCAATGCCATGGACGGAAATAGATGTTGTATTCATCTTCAAAACCGGAAATAGAACTCACTAAGGAGCAAAAAAGGTTGGTTGGTTACTTTTCCAGATATAGAAGAAGCCTTTAACAATGTAAAAGCGGATGTAGTCACTAATGCACTTTCAAGGTACTTAGATCTGTAAACTCTAACACCCCAGAAGGGTACATCTTGTCTCCTCTTTTCCGAAACCTAGTTCTGAAAGAGGTAATGGTGAATCATGAAAGAGAAGGACGCAAGGTGATTGCCCACGAAGATGGCATGGCAATAGCTGTATCAGGGAAATACATTAATACGCTTGAAGAACTATTACAAAATGATGTCTCTGTACTCTCCAAATGGGCCGTCAGATGTGGACTCGGCGCAAACCCTATAAACCCCAAATTTGTCCTTTTCAGCACGAAATACAAAGTCCCGCACAGTGAACGTTCACAACTTATTGGCGTTAGTCTCAAGTTTGCAGAAACAGCCAAGTATCTGGGTCTGGTCTTGGATAGGAGACTGAACTGGAAATCCAATATCCAAAAATAAGTTATGGAACCACATATCACTTTTTGGCTTATCGTGTCCATCATCAGACCGATACTCTTGTACGGTGTGTTAGTCTGGAGGCTCTAGAAACAGGCTCCAACTGCAACCTTCTAGGGAATGTTTTAGGCTAGCTTCCGTATGCATTTGCAGAGATATAAGGGAAAACCTACGTATATATCCTACATATAGTGCTCGAGATATTTATGACAAACTTACCGCAGATGGTGCAGCTGTTAGACTGAGAGCTTCGTTATAATGGATACCCTCTCAAGGTGAACACACAAAGATACTAAATCACCTTGACATTACAGAAAACATCGACCACATCACTACCCAACTCATGTTTGAGCATAAGTTCCCAGTCGCCTTGATTGGGATTCGGATTTAATTGGAGATAACAACTCGAATCACATCGACAATTCGCCACGGATGAGTCTAAAACAGAATCTGGAGTTGGTGGAGTATTTTCTCTAAGATGCTAAGAATATTCATTCACCTTCCCGATAGCGTTTCCAGGCGGATATCAAGACAATTAAAGAAGCCTTGTCGTGGCTGAAGTGTGATGATAGTGACAGCCAAGCGGCAATCAAATTCCTGAGATCCATCACATTTGCATCGTAATCAGCCAACGAATGCTTAATGGCAGATCACTTTACCGTTCACCTCTTCAGGGTACTGGGTAACAGAGATATACCAGCGAACTGGATGAGCTTGCCAGAATTTGCACTACATTTGATATTCAGGAATGTCAGGTATGCCCCTCCCTACATGTAAATCGTTCTAACTAACAGACTAAAGGCGATCAAGAAAGCCAACCGAAGATGCATTACCGGCACAACGCGTTTTGCAAAATTATAACCAGAAACGCTCTCTCAGCTTGATAATGCTGAAAAGATCAAACATCAAACATCGGTGTCCTTACAGGACACAGACCTCCAGGCCAACATGAAAAATCACTAGGAATCTTCAGCAATGACTTTTGCAGAAGCCGATTGGACGAGGACGAGGAGCAGGAGTGTACCCATCACCTTCTTTACTCTTCTCCATCTCTCAACAGCAATGACTAAAAGAAAACTCCCTCAAGGGGACTTCTTCTTTGAGAATCTATGTTCTAGCGGTTGACTTAGTCAAACGAGTATTAGGAAAAGTTGACAAATCCATTTGGTACCACAACCGGCCTTTTCTTGGTCTAAGTGTACAAGCTCATCGCGTGCAGCCACCATTACTTCACCTTACCTATAGTGCCGATGTAATCCTTAACTCATTAAATCAATGTTCACACTCACCTATTAAAGACTTAATGATGTCCATAATGCTATTCGGCGTGACATCATCAGAGAAATCCTGATTCAGTTCTGTTATCAACTTGGCATAGCCCTCGCTCTCCTCCCGAAACAGATTAAAGCGCCGTTGTTTATAGCTGAAAATAAAAACGAACACAGTTACACCACCATCTATTTCCAGCACTCTTGAACCAACTCACTAAAGCTTCGTCTTGATTTTAATAAACTTTGTGTAAAAGATTTTATTCTTAACAATTCCCGCCTCTTGTAAAGTGTCGATTTCAATGCGTTCCTTGATCAAAGCCTCTGGAATGATTTTCTCCATTGTCTTGAGAATTTGACAGAATATTGTGCGTTCATCCTGTGCACTGTCGCTGGCAAGCGAAGTCTCAGCATCGATTATATTCATTATATCCAGTATGACGGATGGATAATCCGGATGCATAGCCTAAATTTCCAAAGAAAATAAATCATCAACACAATCACACAAGATAACAGGTTACACCAACTTACAACAACATCGCCGAGAGTAGAAATCATAAGCTCCTTCTTGAGATTGCATTTGATGGCTTGCCATATGAAATCGTAGATCACCTTTGAAACATTATTCTTGAAATCGTTGTCTTTTGTAAATATTGGGCTTTCGTCATCTTTAATGGATTCTTTTAGGAATCTTAATCTAAATATGAAAGAGAATTGTTAGAAAATTTAATTTTCAAATAAGCTATCGTATTGTATTGCACATTTTTCCCAGAGAATTACAAAATAAATTTGCAGCACAATGTGTATTTGCCGATTGGGGATGTACTTACAATTCTATTTTGCCAGTCTTTTGAAAATTTTTCCACACATCAGCACTGAGAGGTTCGCCCATTGTACAACCTATTTGCCGTCATACGATTTTGTATTTGAACAATTAAAAGTTGGTAAAAACGTAGAAATTTTATCTTTTATTATTGAAAAGGTTTATTTTTTGTTCTTTGCGTAAAGCGACGGCCATACGCGAAAAGTGTTTGACAACCTTTACTTTTAGTACAGAACAATGTTGGAGGAAATTGTAATAGATTACAGGTAGATGTAGGGCAGTGTTTAGAAATACAACGTTGAACAGGAGATAATTTAGTACAAAGCATTAGTGAATGTTATTATGTTATTAACCTTTTTAATTGTCAGCTATTAGTTCATGATTAAAACCGAGGCCTGAGAACAAGTATATTCCAAATAAATATTTTTTTACAATAAAATTAAGAAAAAAATAAAGAAAAGAACTGTTTTGACAGATGTAATGTTGTAGATTATAGTTTTTTATAGCATATCAAACGTTAATAACGTCGGGAGAAACAGCAAAATTAAAACAACTCATAACGTTGATGTTAATGTTGCAGTTGTCAATGTACATATAGGAAGATATGGATTCAGTGGCAAATATTTTCCAAGCATCGATATACGAAAGTTTAATAAAACATTTACGAATATGGTGCACATTTGCCGAATGAACATGAACCACAATCCCAGTACCTATATCAACTTATCGGAAAACATTGTTTTTTTCTCGTTCTGTACCACAAACCACATATACAATTAGTGTTCCATGTTCATTGGTGTTTGAAATAAGGAAACTGACAGTTTTATGGTGTCCTATACTCCATCACCAAATATTTTAATAATTTTTTCCTGTAATGCATGCTCAAAAGCAAAAATATACTGAGGCTTCATTAGCAGTCGCTTTGAGAGATATCCGTGACCAATCAATAAGTGTAGCAATTAGGTTATATGGAGTTCCGGTCACGACGTTTCACGACAGAATTAAGGGCAGAAAGGTTGATGAGCTAAAAAAAAAAAACAGGTACTGAAACTGTGCTTAGAATAATAAAATAGTTCAATGGCTTATAAGCATTGCTAAATATGGTTTTCCTCAGAAATCAAGTGAGTTTTTAGATGTTGTGCAGAGTTGCCAGAAGAAGAAATAAAACTCCTTTCAAAAATGATAGACCCGGCAAAAAATGGTATTATAATTTTATGAAAAGTCATAACGAGTAACTGTCTTTAAGTGCTCTCGAAACCGTAAGTACTGGCTCGATCATCACCAAATAAAAAAGCCAGTACAGAGAAGTACTGTAGTAGTAGATGCACATAAGTCTCACATATTCATGCACATTAGAGATTACTGCTCTTACAACCGGATAATATTGTATTCGCTTCAATCCAATACAACACATATTATGCAGCCTGTTGATATCAAAGAGTTCAAATTGCTAAAAAGTGACAACCGAAAAACTGTCAGAGATTGGAGTAATTTACCAGAAAATCACGGCAAAACGGTAATAAACTCAAACTTTAGCCAACTGCTAAAACTTGTTCTGGACAAATCTGATGACCGAACAATAATACAGAATGCGTTTAATAAATCTGGGATATTCCCATTCGATCCCACTTACGTTTATTACACGAAATATATTCAGAACAACTTGGAAAACCTGAAGAGTTTTGTTGAAAATGAAACAGAAATAACTATTGAAGAAGTGGATGTTACGAGGAAAGTTATGTTTTCGATTGAAAATTAACTCAAGTAAAATAAAATTATCTTTGAAAAACTGTTGAAGACAGTCACAGAAATTCTGAAAAAAACTTCAGTCTACTCAATCTCCTCAACCACTTAAATTAGAAGATAGCTCTTTAAGATTTTTACAAATCGACCAGGTATTAGAAGAAGAGGCCATTGCTATTTCGGAATCAGAAAGAATTTTAGAAAACCCTGTCATCTCCGACATAGAAATATTGGACAATATCAACGATGGGTCGCTGGCATTTAGATCATGTAATGTTGGGAGAAGCAATGGAAAATATATTGAATTATGATGTTCAAAATTGTAAGTAAGAATGTAAACCACACATCAACCAAACGTCAAGTTTTTTCTGCATTTTATTTGACATTTCTCGATTTCAGATTAACTCAATTTGAACCATGGAAAGATACACAATCGAGCAACGCGTTAAAATTATTCAGGCTTATTATGAAAATGGCCGTTCAAACCAAAATGTTCATTAAATCGGAAAAATCGTGCAAAAATTTGAGCAAACCGGGTCTGTAGAAGATGTGAAAACACCAGCTCGTTCAGCTCGTTCTGCAGAAAATATTGCTGCTGTTCGCGATAGTGCGGCTGAAGAGCCGTCCACCTTAACTCGTCGTCGTGCCCAACAATTGCACCTCTCACGCTCGTCATAAAGACTTGCATTTACACGCTAACAAGGTACAATTGACTCAAGAATTAAAGCCTCTAGACAATTTCAAGCGTGGTTAATGTTCAGAATGGTGGTAAGAAATGGCAACAGTTTTTAATTTTCGAAGAATATCATCTTCAGTGATGACGCACATTTTCACCTCAGTGGATTCGTCAATAAGCAGAATTGCCGCATGTGGGCGAATTATAATCCAAGAGTGATTGTCGAAAAACCAATGCACCCACAAAAAGTGACTGTTTGGTGCGGTTTACGGGCTGGCGGCATCATCGGGCCGTATTTTATTTTTCGAAAATGAGGCTGGTCAGGCAGTTACTGTGAATGGTGTTCGCTATCGCGAGATGATAACGAATGTGGCGATATGTGGTTTCAACCGGACGGTGCCACTTGCCACGCACCTAACGAAACAATTGCTATTTTGGGCGACAAATTCAATGGTCGTTGTATCTCACGTGATGGCGATGTCAATTGGCCGCCAAGATCATGTGATTTGACACCGTTGGGCTTCTTTCTTTGGGGTTATTTGAAAGAAAAGGTGTACGTCGATAAACCAGCAACATTTCAAGAACTAAAGGATGAGATAATTCGGCACATGAACGGCATAGAATCTCAATTATGCCTCAGCGTCATCGAAAATCCATCGGACCATCGGATGGAGGTGTGTCGCCGAGGTCTCGGCGGCAGTTTGGCCGATATTTTGTTCCATATATAATTGAACCATATTAATATTATCATAATAAAAGGAAATGACGATAATTTCCTCAATAATTTGTGTTTTATTCAAAATCAATATCGGTCCTTAAAATTTAACCACCCTTTATATACAGTGGGTAACATCTTAAATAATACATTTTAGTTTTAAAACTTCAATCTGTTATTCGCTGCAATATGTTATTTCGATTTCGTGCTTGATTTTTAAGATTTAAAGCCTAAAGCGAATTGAACCTTTCCCTGTGTCAATTGAGCTGTTATCTTCTGTACCTACATTATACTCTGAAAGTAAAACACTAAACAAATGATTATCGTATTGAATTTAGGCGATCGGACAAAAATAAAGTTAGTTACTCTTCGAGTACAGAGGTAGTTACTGGCGATTTCGGAAAAAACACACCATTAACTACTGCTTTGATCAGTCCATCGTCCAGTTTTGACAACATTTCAAATACCCTGATCCAAAAAAAAAAAAAATTTATTTCCTAAAGATAGGGCGTCGATGTTCACTTCCTCTGGGAAATAGAAAGAGAAATGACTTTTTTTGACTCAAAAAATCGATTTTTTTTAATTTTTTTTCGTATGCACAATATGAAGAGCGTATAAAAGAGGCAACAAATTAACAACCGTAAAAGTCTCGACCAAATTCAAAGAAAAATCAAACCAATAAAAAAAAATCGAGAAAAATGAAAATCTCAGACAATTCATCTCGCAAGAAGGAAACATGTGGAGAATGCGAGGATGAACTGGATACGGACACAGAAGAAGATGGACTGAAGAATATCGGGTGCGTCTTATACAGCAGATTGTTTCATTTGCCATGTACTAAACTGTCCACAAGATCTTTTGAAGAATCACAGATGGAAAAGTATATCTGCGATTTTTTGCATATTTTTTTCTAATTATTACTTAAAAATATGAATGTTCTGTGATTATGGCTGAATTCCTAAATGCAAAAAAATGCGCATTGTGAATGCGCATTGCATTTGTTTTGAAATTATACGATGCTTTCTCACTTTGTTGCGTATGTAGTTGCTTTCTGTCTGCTGACATTTTGGAACGGCGTGTGATATGTAATATGATCAGCTGTGTGTTTTGTCATCATTTGAAAAGTGTTGTCAAGAAAATTATTTTCAAGTTTTATAGAAAAATAGCTGAACATTTACAAAATATGTAATACAATTGAAACAGAAGCATTTAAAACATAAATGTTTGCCTCTATCCTCAATTATTGCCTCTAAAAGAAATCTACCTATATGCAAGAATTTTATTAAAATTATTAACTCGTACCCTAAACATGTAAATTCCGGGTCCACTTTCTTAATTTATGTAAACATTTCTCCTAATCGTCTTTATTTTTTACCGCACAAATTCTGATTCAAACTTTACACTTGTTGTTGTCAGCTTGTTGTTGTTTGGTTATTACACCACTTGTTTCTGAAGAATTAAAAAAATAAGAACATTGCAATAAATATTTAACAAAATACTTAGGTAGTCGGGGAATCAGTCATGTTTTGTACACACGAAACTACATCAAACAAAATAAAAATTTGAAAATGTCATTTGCATCGTGCTAATTCACGATGCGCTATTTGCATTTGCTTGCGCAACAAAATCTGTTCACAATGCATTTCGGAACGTGACGCAATGTAGCGATGCTTGTATTTGCATTAAGGAATATTTGCCGATGCACAATGCAGTCAGTATTACATTTAGGAATTCAGCCTATTATTGTTCCTTTTTTTTTAAATAACTGTCTAGGTACCTGCCTACTAATAACTATATGAAATGAAATGACTAATAGCATTAAATGTCTTAATAAAGGGTGATCCATTTCGAGGTTCTCTACTTTTTAAAGAAAAAAACACAGAAAATTCAAATTTAAAGGAGAGTGTTTATTATCATTTGAAAGAACATTCTTTGGCATTTATTTTTTGAAGATTATGTCTATTAAATGTTGGCCGTTGCTACGTCGCAGATGGTCCATCCGTTGAGTCCAATTTCCGATCACTCGTTCGAGCATTTCGACTGGTAACTGGCGAATGACACGCGTGATGTTTTCCTCCAAGGCCTGAATCGAAGCGGGTTTGTCGGCATAAGCTTTTGACTTTACATATCCAAACAGGAAAAAGTCTAACGGTGTGATATCACACGATCTTGGTGGCCAATCGACCGGCCCAAAACGTGAAATTATGTGCTCACCGAAATAGGCCGATTATGTTGACCATAAGTTGAGCGAAGTGCACAAAACACATTCCTCGCAGAACGTGAATTTTCATAATAAAGTTGAACAATTTGTAAACGTTGTTCACGCGTTAGTCTTTCCATTATGAAATGCCAAACAATACTAAACAAAAATAACATGACAGCATGACACGACTCACACGTGATCTGTCAAAAAAGGCTATTGAAAAAAGTATCTCTACTTGGATCACCCGTTAGTTATACGTATAAAGTTATTTACTTATTTGATTATCTATTTTAAGTCTTTTTTTAATGAAATTAATGGTTACTTCTATTTTTTCAAAATAAAATTTGTTCAAGCACTTACGTTTTACTTTGAATTCGTTTTTACTTAATATATACCCACTTAAATTAACATTTTAGACAAACTGATAGGCACGATTAAAGTGTTCGAAAGGAGGAAACCTGTTATTCGGCTTAAGGAAACAAGTTTTCATAAAAGGGGAAATTGGTTGGTTTTTATATTTTCCTTATTTATTAATAAATTGTTAGATACAATTGATAAAATCAAATATACTTACTTACATAAGTGGTGCTACAGTCCGAAATGAACCTGGGCCTCAACCAACATGCCGCTCCAATTAGCCCGGTCCTTAGCTAACTGCCTCCAGTTGTGCACTCCAAGTTGGTTGATGGCGATTTCTACTTGTGCGCCCCACTTTAGGCGAGGTCTTCCTCTGCTGCGTCCGACGTCTGACTGGGAATCGAATACTCTGCGAGCTGAAGTATTGGTGTTCATTCGTTCTACATGTCCCAGCCGTCTTAAACGTGCAATGCGGAGTTTTTTTTTTACCGGGTTCATCTCGCTGTACAGCTTGTATAGTTCTTGGTTGAATTTTCGTCTCCATAGCACGTTGACGCAAACGGGACCGAAGATTTTTCGAAGAATTTTCCTGTCAAATCGACCAAGGATTTCTTCATCCGCTTTTGAGACGGTCCATGCTTCAGTGCCGTAGAGCAGGACTGGGATGATCAGGATCTGATGGAGCAGCGAGAATTCTCCATCGTCGTCCTACACTAACGGACGAGTTTGGGCGGTTAACCAAAACCAGACATGGCTCTGTATAGTTCGTCTCTATAAATGCTGTCGTATGCGGCTTTGAAATCGAAGAATAGGCGGTGGGTATCGATTTGGACGTCTTGGGTTTTTTCCAGGATATGCTGAAGTGTGAAAATTTGATCGGTCGGTGACTTTCCTAGCCTAAAACCACACTGATAAGGGCCGATCAGGTTGTTGGTAAACGGTTTCAGGCGTTCACATTTTACGGAGATATGATCTGGCAGCGGAATGTTGTTCGTCATCGCCATTGAACATTCTGCAGGAATGGTTCTTCAATTTCCTCAGCATCGACTGTGTCTCAACTACGCTTTTCTTGTCCCTTTTTCTTCTTCCCATCCTTAGTTATATCTTTTTCCTCCATTGGGGCGTGAGCGCATATAAGGATTATGTTGGTAAATTTGGCCTTGATGCGGATTGTTATAATGCGTTCGAAACATAAGAGTTCTTGCCTAAGTCTGGCACATATAACAAATCCGCATCTGATTAGGCGCTGTTTCTGCTCACTATAACACGGTCCGTATCAGATGTCACCGTTTTTCATCCTCTTTTTGCATGGCTTATCCCATCGTATTTCCTGGATGACAGTAATGTCTGTTTTGTAGCAGTTTAGGGCTTCCGCTCGTTGTTCACTTGCACCGCTGCTGTTAAATGTTCTCACATTCCAGGTACAGATACGAACGTCGTTGTCCTTTTTTCGCTTAGCAGGTCATCAACAATAAAATCAGTCTTTTCCGAGGCTATTGGTTGCTTCGTAACCGTTAGTTTTTTTCCATGGTTGGGTAGTTAACCCAAAGCACAAACCCAAACCTGGAGAGCCAGTTCCAATTTATTAGATACCCCTATGACACGGGGCCATCAGTATCCACTACGGGATTGAGCGCTGCCGTTAGCCTTTCGGTTCATCCGCCACCATCTGTCTTCAAAGGGTAAGTCAGGCCCTTGAAGTTCCTAGACAACCTGTTCCTGTCCGAATATGTCGAAGCAGCTCGTCTAGGTTCGCCAGGTACAGCAGGCCGGGTATTCATTCCGTGACATTACTTTCTTTCGTCGTGTTATCAACACTCGCGCTTATCGTTAAGCAAGTCAAATTCGGTTGGATGAGACCAGTACCCGATGTTTACCACTTGAAGGTTAAAAATATGCACTTGATGTGTGTTGTCAGAGTTACAACCCCTGGGCATTGCCAAGTTGAAGCCAATCAGAGTCTACCCTCGTTCTACAACAACCAACCATCAACTACCTATATGAGGTTTAAGAATATTTGAGTTTTTCTTTCAAATTAAATCAAAACTATATTTCTTGGACCATTTAAGCAATTTACTATTCAAAATCTGTAAACTGCTCAAGAGAAAGCGACTCTACCGTACCTAACATGAATGACAGCAACCATCATTGTAATCATTTAAATAAAACTGTGCTGTACATAGATTACAAAGTACGACTGTCACTAGACATTCCACAACACAAACACTCAGAGTAGAGACATGTCATGTGTACACCTAATCAAATAATCCAACAAAAATACACACGTAGTACACTTACTCATCGTCCGTCTCGCCGTCGCCATTCATATTTACACAACATACACACCTAACGAGCTACGTTGCGTTCGATTATACAACCACACCGCACCAAGCCATCCAGTATTTCGTATCGAACTCACCACTACGGTGTTTGCTGTTCCCCTGGTAGAAATGGTGTATCGCGTGCCGTCCGTGTCTCACTTTGTGAAACGCGACGACGACTTCGCTGCCACACGTCGCCATCGTGCACGGCACATTACGTCAACACCTACCTCTTTGCCTTGTGGTTGGGCTTAACCGGCAAATAAGGTGAAATAAGGTTACCACTCCCCCTCGCACTCTCACTTCTTCCGAGAAGAAACCAACCGACAAACTGATTCGTTCCGAATTCAACAATAACACACTTACACACCCATACGACGACACAACACAATGGGACGGAGAACCCCTTCGTACGAACATCAAAATACCTTTGAACGGGGACGGGGTTTGGCCGAAGGACGCACCAGAACACACCGAGTTGGTGGGTCTCTCTCGCCAACGGGAAACAACGCAGAACTTACCGGCAACCCGGCCGGCATCGTTCGGCTAATCTGAAACCAGGAAAAACAAAGACCCCGCCAAAAGAGTTTCGCTTCCCTCTTTTTCACCAGGCGAGCAGAATTCTCAGCAGGCAAGCGTCACTCGGGTTTTACTGAAATCACTGCTGCATGGCATGGCGGGAGTGTTGCTCACTTGTTGTACGGCTGCGATTGGCATAGACGCAGGCCACGTGCTGGTAGTGTGCTTGTGTTTGTCGGAGAAGTGAGGAGGGTTAATGCTAACGTTTCCTCCTTTCGATGGTGCTGTCTCTCGCCTGGGGTAACAACTGTACGCACACACCCAACTTTGTGTGGTTTTTTGAAAGCGGTGTCGTTGTGTGCATGTAGAAATGGAAATTGAATGTGAAGCTTGGACATGACGTTTCATTATTCTGCTCTGCAAACCTTTTTAGTTTCATATTTCTCCTTCCTCGCGTGGCTGACTGGTCAGGCGGACGGACGGACGCACGACGGACGATGGCGAATCTGCTGTTACTGGGTTTGTGGTTGGTCAGTCGCTGTTACTGGGGTATTCAAATTTCCCCGAATATTTGTCATAATGCTTGCTCATTTATCAGGCGCTCAGCGAACACGACTGGATGCAGCGATTCCAGTTCGTTGAATGGTCTTTGCAAGCGCATGAGTAGGAGTGAAACCATAAAAATTGGGGGAATGCGTTTCCCCACCTACTACCACCATACACTGGCAATGAATGAGTGGTTTGTTTAGATAAATTTCACCCAAATGGAGGAGCTACTCTCGGAGCTATTTGAACGTTTCAGTTTTGTTATTGGAATAAGCCGAAGGAAGTAAATTAGAAAATGGCAGGAAGATGCAGTGATTTTTTTATGAATACGATTAATATGGCAACCGCGTTGCGTCGTAAAGGTAGGGTGACATTTGTGCCCGTCATTTTGCTTATTTGAGGAATAAATGCTGGGCTATCAGCAGAAGTAGTTGGGCGTTGATATAAGTTACTCAGTATAATGAGTGCGTTTGCTTAGTTCGCTCGCAGCCAGAGGGTTTTCAGGAAAACAATGAAAGGATGGGGTATGAGGAGAACGTACTTCGTAAGTGCCATTGAAAAATGTATTTGACAAAGGATGTAGGAAAGCTATGGTAAAATGGTCGAAGATGGAGAAAACATTCATTTCAATCATGGGTACATACTGATATAGTTACTTACTATCAGTTTACCACACCAATAAACTAGGTATCCGCTCGTCGTTTTGTAATTGACAAAAGGAGTTCATATATAAAAATATGGCAAGTGGAAATAGTTGAATTCCATTAAACTGCCTTGTCAATGAATGAAACTTGATTTTAATGACATAATTAGAAATAGGTGAATTGTGAACAAAGTGTCATTTAAACTCTTGTTTGGGCGTTGTTTTTAAATGAACCTGGGCCTCAACAAACATGCCTCTCCAATTAGCCCGGCCCTTAGCTAAGTGCCTCCAGTTGCGCACTCCAAGTTGGTTGATGTCGGTTTCTACTGGTGCACGCCAGTTAAGGCGAGATCTTCCTCTACTGCGTACAACGTCTGGCTGGGAATCGAAGGCTTTTAAATGATTGGTCAATTAAAATATATGGAACTGCATTTTTCTTTCACCAAATATCAAAAATATTAATAAATCGAAGGGAAGCAGTGTCATATTAGTAAAAGAAACAAGCAACTGTCCACTGATAACGAATTTTCTTTTGACATTTGTAGGTTTAGTAATGACAATCATCTCTAATGGCGTTTTCCATTGGTAAGGATATTAACTCATTTTTATCTATTTCTGTCAAAAGACCGATTTTGATAGTTGTTGTGTTTCATTAGACAACATAAAACTATTTTTTTTTATCTCAGATCAATTTTGCAGATCTGGATTTATCGGCAGATTTTCCCCTACTTGCACTAACACTAATGCAAATGAGAGCTGTCAGTTGGACTAGAGTCATTTTCGTTTTGATTTAATACTATTTCGGTTGTGATTAATTATTAACCATTAAAACTGTAGCAGTTCGATGTGAAATATAAATTAAATTAAAAACAAACAACCTGTGTTACTGGAAATTTGACAGCTACACCGACACTTACTTCACAGACACAAAATTACAATTACAATTCGTGTTCCATTGGTAGCAAAAAATATCAAGGAACGCATCAGAATACAACAGAAGACATTACAGTATCTCGCGAAATAAAGTTACGGCTTTAATACGTTCTTCTAAGCGATCGTATCTGCTAGGTAAACTTGACACTCAACTTAACTCGAAAGAACTATGGAGGAACATTAAAGACGCTGGTGTACTGGTAAAAAATAAAGTTTCGGAGTGTTTAATAAGTCCCAAAAAAATGGTATCTTGCCTCCTTTTGTTGTTCTCCTTTCAACGCGTTGATTGCATCGAAGTTATCAATTCCATTAGGTCGGCTTAATCAAGTGCTACTGGTTACGGCGGTATATCCCCAAAATTTGTTTAAATTATTTTGCCTATTTTGCTTAGGCCGATATTGCATATCATAAATGCGTGTATCTATAGCAGTACGTACCCTGAACAGTGGAAATCTGTTAATATTCTACCTATACCAAAAAAAAGCAAATCCAATGGTCTCATCTGATTTTAGGCCAATAAGTAAAGGGTGATCCATTTCGAGGTTCCCTACTTTTTTAAAGAAAAAAACACAGAAAATTCAAATTGAATGGAGAATGTTTATTATCATTTGAAAGAACATTCTTTGGCATTTATTTTTTGAAGATTATGTCTGTCAAATGTTGGCCGTTGCTACGTCGCAGATGGTCCATCCGTTGAGTCCAATTTTCGATCACTCGTTCGAGCATTTCGACTGGTAACTGGCGAATGACACGCGTGATGTTTTCCTCCAAGGCCTGAATCGAAGCGGGTTTGTCGGCATAAGCTTTTGACTTTACATATCCCCACAGGAAAAAGTCTAACGGTGTGATATCACACGATCTTGGTGGCCAATCGACCGGCCCAAAACGTGAAGTTATGTGCTCACCGAAATGTTCTCTCAATAAGTCCATTGATTGATGCGATTTGTGGGAAGTGGCGCCGTCTTGCTGAAACCAAATGTCGCCGAGATCACGAGCTTCAATTTCAGGCATCAAATAGTCGGTTATCATGGCACGATAACGGTCGCCATTGACGGTTACGTTCGCACCGGCATAATTTTTAAAGAAATATGGACCGATGATTCCACCGGCCCACAAACCACACCAAACCGTTGTTTTTTCTGGATGAAGTGGCAGTTCTTCAATCTCTTCAGGTTGCTCTTCGTCCCAAAATGCGGCACTTTTGTTTGTTTACATACCCATTGAGCGAGAAATTGGCCTCATCGCTAAGCAAAATTTGCCTCGAAAACGTCAGATCTTCTTGGACGAGCGAAGCGATGTCGCTTGGGAAGGTCGAGCGGCTTCAGTTGTTGCACAAGCTGTATTTTGTACGCTTTCAATTTAAGATCTTGACGTAAAATGCGCCAAGTCGTTCCATACGTCAGTCCGAGTTGCTGCGAACGGCACCAAATCGACTCTCTACGGTCTTCGTGTACACTCTCAGCTACGGCCGCTATATTTTCTTCACAGCATGCTGGACGTGGTCTATTCGGTCGAATATTATCCAATAATCAATGCTGGGTCTCAAAATGGGTGATGGTGTTGCGAATAGTACGCTCAGTAGGCCGATTATGTTGACTATAAGTTGAGCGAAGTGCACGAAACACATTCCTCACAGAACGTGAATTTTCATAATAAAGTTGAACAATTTGTAAACGTTGTTCACGCGTAAGTCTTTCCATTATGACATGCCAAACAATACTAAACAAAAATAACATGACAGCATGACACGACTAACACGTGATCTGTCAAAAAAGGCTATTGAAAAAAGTATCTCTACTTGGATCACCCGTTATGTTACCCTTTTTTTTTGAAAAATTATGCCTTAGCTTTAAACGACTGTATACGATTCATTTATAATAAGCCAAGATATGTATATAAGCGTTTCAAGTTTTAATGTTAACCTTTGGGGATTACAATATATATTGCGAATTTGGACTTTTACTAAAACTGTATTCCGTAATCCATAATCATTGTCCTGCGTACTTGAATGAAATGATGGTTTTCGGTCAGTCAAGTAGAGATTTGCGAATTATACAACCACGATTCACACACATTGTAGCAGAGCGATTGAGGCAAAGGCATTTGCCTCAAAGAGATCGCAATTTGTAAAAATGCCAACAACAGTGTCTGAGCAAATAAGACAGATAAATGGGACATAAGCTTGTATAAATATTCACTTGTTTGTACAAGATATGTAAATTTTATTAGGTTTTTTGAAACAATCATCGTTTCGTTAAGCAGCAATGAAAAATCTATTATAGATAAGAATTTACGCAACGTTGCTTGGATACAATAAGCCATTACAACTGATGTGCTAGGTTTCTCGCGCCCACCAGCAAAAACCCCCTGGTTTGATGAGGAATGCCGACAGATGCTCGCAGCCAAGGACAAGGCCTACAAGGCTGAGCTGCAGGTGAAGCCGAGAGCTGCTTTTGAGCTCTATAGCCAAAGAAGGAAGCAGGAAAGAACACCGGTTTTTCATAAAGAAGAAAAAAGAGCAAGAAAAGCGCGCTATCGAGGATATACTGAGGTGCCACTCCAGGAACGATATTCGCAGGTTTTACCAAAGTGTAAAACGTCAAGGCCAAGGATACAAGGCTCGGACAGAATCCTGACGAAATGAACAACGAAATATCGTAGTTGAGACACAGTCGATGCTGATGATATGGAAGAACCACTTCTGCAGACTGTTAAACGTCGATGGCGAACAACATTCCACTGTCAGTCAGAACGAACCATTCAATATCGTCAACGACAGATAGAACTGCCGAGTGAAGTAAGGATAGCCATAGCAATATCTAAACTCAAGCTTAATAAGGCTGCCGGAAGTGACGGCCTTCCCAATGAGCTTTATAAAGCCGGCGAAGAAAACTTGGTATGTAACATCCACCAACTCCTAAGCCAAATATGGTCGGATAAAAGTATGCCTGAAGAATGGCACATCACCATCGTTCGCCCGATCCACAAAAAAAGGAGACCCTCTGAGCTGCGCCAACTACAGAGGCATAAGTCTCCTCAACATCGCCTACAAGATCGTATCGCCGTAACATGTGAACGCCTGAAATCGTTTACCAACAACCTGATCAGCCCTTATCAGTGTGATGTTTTAGGCCAGGGAAGTCCACCACCGATCAAATTTTCATATTTCGGCAGATCCTGGAAAAAACCAAAGAAGTCCAAATCGATACCCACAACCTATTCTTCGATTTCAAAGTCGCTAACGACAGCATTTATAGAGACGAACTATACAGAGTCATGTCTGGTTTTGATATACCGCCCAAACTCGTCCGTTCGTTTAGATTGACGATTGAGAATTCTCGCTGATCCATCAGGGTCGGAAACGACCTCACCGACACATTCGATACCAAAAATGAATTTAGGCAAGGCGATGCGCCGTCATGTGACTTCTTCCATCTGATTCTTGAGAGGATTGTGCAAAACTCACGAGCCAACACCAGAGGCACAATTTTCCAAAAATCGATGCAACTACTAGCACACGCCGACTATATTGACATCATTGGTAGGACTCAACGTGATGTCATAGCCACGTTCGCTAGTATAGAGAAGGAAGCGGCAAAAATTTGTTTAGCAGTAAATGAGGGCAAGGCTAAGTAAGTATATGCTGTCACTACAATAGCACACACAACATCGACGAATTGGACAGAACGTCACCATTGACAGATAAAACTTTGATGTAGTGCGGGACTTTGTCTACCTCTGCTCTACTATAAACTCTGACAACAACACCTCGTCAAAAATTAGACGAAGAATTACTCTTGCTAGCCGCTGTTTCTTCGGGAAATGAAGGCAATTTAGTATGAAATCCCTCGCTCGAACTACTAAGGAGATCTTATAAAGGGTGATCCAAGTAGAGATACTTTTTTCAATAGCCTTTTTTGACAGATCACGTGTGAGTCGTGTCATGCTGTCATTTTATTTTTGTTTAGTATTGTTTGGCATTTCATAATGGAAAGACTTACGCGTGAACAACGTTTACAAATTGTTCAACTTTATTATGAAAATTCACGTTCTGTGAGGAATGTGTTTCGCGCCACTTCCCACACATCGCATCAATCAATGGACTTATTGAGAGAACATTTCGGTGAGCACATAATTTCACGTTTTGGGCCGGTCGATTGGCCACCAAGATCGTGTGATATCACACCGTTAGACTTTTTCCTGTGGGGATATGTAAAGTCAAAAGCTTATGCCGACAAACGCGCTTCGATTCAGGCCTTGGAGGAAAGCATCACGCGTGTCATTCGCCAGTTACCAGTCGAAATGCTCGAACGAGTGATCGAAAATTGGACTCAACGGATGGACCATCTGCGACGTAGCAACGGCCAACATTTGATAGACATAATCTTCAAAAAATAAATGCTAAAGAATGTTCTTTCAAATGATAATAAACATTCTCCATTAAATTTTAATTTTCTGTGTTTTTTTCTTTAAAAAGTAGGGAACCTCGAAATGGATCACCCTTTATAAGACCATGATCATCCCAGTCCTGTTCTACGGCGCTGTTGCCTTTTAAAACCAAAACCCTTCAACCGAGTTTTGCTTAAAGTTTATCCACTGTTACAAATATATTCATTTTTTATTTTATTAAACCCTATGTAGAAAAAAACACGTGAGTAATTTAAATTGGTGGAATTAATCCTTTATAAATGCCAAAATGGGTTGGCAGCTGGTGTTTGTGTATGTTCAAAATTTTGTGGAATTTTGGCTTCCATATCTGACAGTTGTTGACATGTCTAAAGAGTTTCTCTTTTAAAGGTTTAGAGCAGAAACTGGGCTGTACATTACGTTTACGTTTAAGACGTCTCTCCTTTAAAGACTTAGAGCAACAACTGGGTAGTCTTAATGAGTGTTTGATTGGTCGTGGTCCGGATTTCAGATTACTACTGAAAAATTAAGTAAGGTAACGTGGAACGTAAAATCTTACTGAATGGTAACGTAAATGTCAAACTATTACAACCCTCAGTTTTATTTTTTCATACATATAGATTCCTACTAATTTTTATCCAAAATATCAGATAGTTTTACTGATATCAAAAACATCTTCATGACAGGTCGAAGAAAAATCAGCTGTTTCACTCATGCCTGAGTGCCGGTGTGTAAATTTTCAATTTGTTTCGTCATTCATGTCATGTGACTAAAACGGTCGATTGACCAACGAGAACAGTGCAGCAGCAAAGTTAACTTTGTAAAACTGAAACAAGAAACGCGACTATTTTTTATAAGCTTGAACACTTCAAAGCTTAAGCAGAATATTTCGGAGCACGATTACTCTCGACGAGTTCAGGATTGAACAAGGTCAATATAGGGGGCCAATTTAAAGTTTAAAAAGAGAATAAAAACACAACCAAGTAAAAAGATTGAGATTTTTACTGTTGTAGCTTGATCTGAAGCAAAACTATTAATACATATTTGTGAAATCTACCACATCTGAACACTGGTAATGACTTTAATAGATCTTTCAACCACCGTTGACAATTAGCCACCGAATAAAATACAAACCCATAAGAGTGTGATCGGCGAAGTGCTATAATCATCTGGTTAACAGTGATTTTATGCCTAAAAACCTTCAGGAAACTATTGGACTTTTGAATAAATAAGTTGGTGAAAGTCATTCTATGTTTTTTGTGCTTAGTGACAGTCACATCCAAAAAGTCAATCATTGTAAGGTGATTTCTTAATGTACAAACACATTCTGTGACATTTCTTGTGTCAACTAAGAACTGAAATTGGTAATCCTTCTGATTTTTTTATATTCGAACCATCGAATACAGTTATAGCGGCGGCACTATCATCTTATACTGTCAAATAGCATATATATAAAATCAAAAAGTTTTTGACAAATTAGTCCGCTGCTAAGTTACGTCAAAAAATGGTAAAATGGTTAAATGAATTATTTGTTTTTTTTATTAATAGGAGGTAAAGATTACGCCGATATAGAATAAGATTAAGCTCGGAAATAATATTTATTCTGAATTTTATGTCTAACTAGGTACTCTTTATCTAAAGTGCCAATTTACACAGAAAATTGAAAGCTAATATATTGCGTTTCATGTCAAATATTAAATCAATAGAATTAGTTAAGTCTCGAGCTGAACAGTAAATTTTAGAAATGTAAATCCTTTTATGTTCCACAGGAATATCGGGTTTTTCAACAGAGACGCTACAAAATTTGAGCGACAGTGACAGCAAACGACGCCATATTTCTTGCCGCTCTTTTGACATTTCTCTTTAGTAAAGTTTGCCATTTCATGATGGAAACATATACGATCCCACAACGAGTAGAAATTATTAAAATTTACAACCGATATTCGGAGTCAGTGGCCTCAACGTGAAGAGCGCTACGTCCAATTTATGGTCGTCATAATCGTCCTAGCGGATCAACAATTGAGCGTCTAGTGGAAAAATTTTAATCCACAAGCACAGTACAAAATGTTCCCGTGCCAGTGAGACAAAGAAGTGGCCGTAGTGTCGAGAATATTGCTGCCGCTGTGGCGAATTTTGCGAAAAGATCTTGGCCTACATCCTTACAAGATTAAATTGACGCAAGAACTGAAGCCGCTTGACCACCAGAAGCGTCGTATGTTCGTGAATTGGGCTGAGCAACAACTTGAAAATGATTCGGATTTTCATCGAAAAATCATCTTCAGCGATGAGCCTCATTTTGGGCTGAATGGCTTCGTCAATAAACAAAACCATGTGGTATTAATCAGGCAGCAATCCACACGTACTTCATGAGTCATCATTGCATCCCGAAAAAATTACGGTTTGGTGTGGCTTATGGGCCGGCGGCGTCATTGGGCCGTACTTCTTCCGTGATGATCAAGACCGGCACGTAACTGTGAATGGAAATCGCTACAGTTCAATGATAACCGAATATTTTTGACCCCAATTAGATGATATGAACTTGGAGGACATGGAGGACGGCGCCACACAGCGAATGCCACAATCAATTAATTAGAAACCAAGTTTGGAGAACGTGTCGTGCGATTTATCGCCGTTAGACTTTTTCCTGTGGGGCTACGTCAAGTCTATGGTCTATGCCGACAAGCCAGCGACGATTGATGAACTTCGTATGAATATCGAACGTGAAATTGCAGCAGTATCGGTCGATTTATGCTTGAAAACCGTCGAAAATTGGGTTCAGCGTCTGGACTTCTGCAAGCGTGCCCGTGGTAGCCATGCAAAGGAAATCGAGTTCCATACATAAAGGCATCAAACGTACTTTCACAGGAATAAAGAATTTCATTGATATCCAAAACCGTTTTTGTTTTTTTTTTTTTAACTTTTGTAGCGCTCTTATTGAAAAACCCGATATATTCTGTAAGAAAGTGATCTATTTTTTGTATCATCTAGAGCTTTCCTTTTTTTGTTGAACTTTGGATAGTAGCACACAAGTAATAAATGTTAATAAATGTCTTTTTTATCAATTTTGTCGTCCCGCTGGTATTTGGCAGCTATTACCAAAATACTTCTTAAAAATTCCATAAGATGTCTTTTAGGAATTTACATAGACTTCAATGTAAAAAAAATTAGTACATTGTCAAATTCTATGTTTATATTCATACGACATATTGTAAGTATCGAATGTGTCCTTCTAATACAGGGTGTCCGCCGGGAAGGTATACTACTTTGTTTTGTCGCCATTTTGGTAAACATTAGTCTTGACAGTTCATATTTGGCAGTCGTGAAGTAGACACGTGGCAAATTTATTATGGAAAAATATTCGATAAGCCAACGTGTTTTAATCGTTAAAATATTTTATAAAAATCAATCATCGATTATTGTGATGATGAGAAAGTTACGTGACATTTTTGGGAGAAACAACGTGCCAACAAGACGCACTTTTTATCGAATAGTGAATGACTTCGAAGAATGAGAATCTGTAGGTGATAGGCCCAGACATGGACCACAGCGTACTGCAAGATCGACTGAAAACATTACTGGTGATCAAGAAATTGTTAAAAACAATCCATCAACCTCAATTTGACGCCGTGCTCAGGAGCTTGGTCATTAAAAACCATCTTTGGCCACAATTTTGCACAAGGATTTGCGTTTGTTTCCATTTAAGATTCAGTTGACACAAGAGCTTCTTCCACAAGAATATTCACGCCACCGCCAATAGGATGTTACAGCTCGAGGCATATTTTCATTTGAATGGATATGTGAATAAACAGAATAGTGGGTTCTGGGCAATGGAAAACCCTCAAATTATTCATCAGTCACTTTGCATCCATTTAAAGTTACAGTCTGGTGTGCAATTTGGTCACGAGGAATCATTGGACCTTACTTCTTTGTAAATGAAAACGGCGTAAAGGTAACTGTGAATGGGGTGCGATATCGTGATATGATTGAAAACTTTTAACGCCACAACTGCATGCTTTGTGCTTGATTAACATATGGTATCAACAAGACTGTGCCAAACGCATACAGCCAGGATTACAATGGAATTACTGCGAGACCTTTTTCTAGAAATGGTGATGTTGATTGGCCTCCACGGTCGCCTTATTTGACTGCTCCGGATTTATTTTTGTGGGGATATCTGAAAAGCAAAGTTTATGCAAACAAACCAGAACACAATGTAATGAAAAATGTGCTCAAAAGGGTTCGCATTTGTGAGACTAACAGAGGCGGACATTTATCTGATTTGCATTCCATAGATAATTGCCGACATTAAATAAAACATTTATCAATATAAGATCCATTCCGTTTTATTTAATCAAAAATTATAAGCAAACAAAATATTATACCTTCCCGGCGGACACCTATTACCAGCTACAACCAAAATATTTTTTTAAAAATCCCATATGACGTCTTTTAGGACTTTACATAGACTCCAATGTAGAAAATGTACTAATTGTCAAAGATAACGATGTGGTTCTGTTCTATGTTTTTATTCATAAGACATATTGTAAGTGTCAAATGTGTCTTTCTAACATAAGAATGCTAAAAAGAAAATTTTTAACCAAATCCTTTTTAATATAAACCCTTCCTCTTTTTCTTCAATAGACGCCTTTTGACAAATTTAAATAAAAGCAAACGCAGACGTCATTTCAACCTTCAAAGGATGAAACACATTGACACGGCAACATCCATTACCACATGGACAATTAGTATACATTTTTTTAAACGAGTACATTTTGTTCGTTGTGTGACATATTAAAAACATCAACATTCATACAACATTACAAAGCAATTCGTAAAATACATGTGTCAATCAATAGCCGTAGAAATTCATTCGATTGGTCTGTCAAAATTTACTAAAACCATCACTGCAATAGTAACAGGCGCTAAGTGAATGTGTACATATATTTCCGCAGACGTCATTTCAACCTTCAAAGGATGAAACACATTGACACGGCAACATCCATTACCACATGGACAATTAGTATACATTTTTTTAAACGAGTACATTTTGTTCGTTGTGTGACATATTAAAAACATCAACATTCATACAACATTACAAAGCAATTCGTAAAATACATGTGTCAATCAATAGCCGTAGAAATTCATTCGATTGGTCTGTCAAAATTTACTAAAACCATCACTGCAATAGTAACAGGCGCTAAGTGAATGTGTACATATATTTCCAAAACACTGCCGTACAATTCCCCCGATAATGAACGGCGTCGCGTCGGTCGTTCAATTTCATTCACTTTGGTGTTGGTACTATTGCACCAAATGAACGCAAACTATTGGGCTACCAAAGAAAAAAGAAACAGATCGGCGTGTCAATAAATTCCGCCAACCAGAATAGACAGCCAAAGCAAAGAAGGGGAGTCATTCATATCCAGCGAGATTCCCATCCACCTTCTCGAAATGGATAAAAAGTTTGAGAGATAATATTGTGGGCGTTCAACACTTTCCCACAAGAAAATTACTAGGTACTCAGCAAGAACAGTACGTGTTTCGATAAACCAAACATTTATCTTAGCAAAAAGATAAACAAAAACACAGAAAGAGAGAACAAACAAAACAAAAACTTTATAATCAAAAGGTACGCCTCCCTTTTAGTTCAAATATCTTCTCGCGATTCGCCACGAACCGGTCCGTGACCATCACTTACACTGCACCGAGCCAATACCCCAGAGAGGCCAGAAAAACGTGTGTATCCACAACGACCGCTCCCTTATTCAGCTTCTTGCTCGCCTGATAATCAAAATCAATTGTGGGCCGAAGCTGACCGTCACATCTTGGCTCCCCACAGGAGGCACAAAAAAAAACTTGACAACAACACTTGACGGCCACTCGGATGGAATACACTTGACCGCACGAGTACTGCAAATTAAGTTTCGCATTAAGAACTGCTTTCCCTTCATTCTCAACAAAACAAAATGACACATCCGGCCTGACTTTAAAAAAACAGACTTGATTGATGACACTTAGAAAAAAAACATCAATAACCTCCCAAAAAAGCTTAAACGTCTAGTGAAACGACAAGGCGCACATAAAATCCAACTGCTAAGCAATTGCAATACAAAAAACCTCCACCAAATTTTCGTGTGTAACAAAACACGAAAATTTGGTGGGCCCCATCTAATCAGTATCCCCAAAAATAAACCCAACTCGTAAGACTCGATTTCATTTGACGTCAAATGTAAAAATTACCTACACCTGAATTCTTGAATCCCATTCGAATGTCAACGGCCTTCGTTTGTGAGAATTTGCCAAAAATGGTTTGTCCCTGACAATGGCGAGAACGTCCGCGAAAACAAGATACCGAAATCCTTGAGTCTCAAGGAGATGTCCTTCATTTGGCAATGAACAGCGTTGTAGAGAAACGCTTACGCGGTCAAGGAGAAGTGGCAACCTCGTTTTCACTGAAATCGCCCTTGAGCTTGAACTTACCCCTCAAATTCTGTGTCAATGTTTTCATGCGCTATCTCTTTAACATCGGACGGAAGATAAAAGACCAGACACGAGGTGAATGAATAGAAAACAACTAAATTTTTCTATGGCACTTGGTATACCGGATGGGAGCCTGTTCGAAATGTTGCTGTTGTTTGGTTTTTTGTTGTTGAGCGCACGCCAAAACATGGCGGAAAATTCCCAGTATAAAACCAACCGGCAACCGTATGTTTTGGTTTAACGTTGTTGTTTTTTTTACAAACAACAAACAATAAACAAGTTAAATGTCGTAATTCGATTGAAATCCATTTTGCAAGTCGTGATGTCGCGCATGTTTACGTGAGTCGCAATGAAGGTGGGTCATTGTGAAATGACAGCGCCGAAGTTAGCAGGCGAACATGAATTCGAGCAGTAAAATGGAACAAGAAAACTGTTCATCGTATACAATGAATACTAACACTGCCTTCGTTTGGTAGGGGAAATCAAATTCCAAAAAGTAAATGAAGGAGAAATGCTGTTTAGTTTCCGCGGAATTGTGAAGCGCATGCTGAATTTGCTGTTGGCCGGGCGTTTTCGAAGAGTGACAGCGAACTTTTAAGATCGTAACTTTTATAATCGACACAACAACGGCACCGACAGTGACACTGACAGTAAAGTCGACATAACTAGAATGAGAATAAATATTGTCGGTGAATTGTGCGAATCTATTTATATTCGTTCTATGTGAATGTATGCATAAGAGTTTGCTGGTTTATTTTTCGGCAGAAAATACAATTTCACGTGACAGAAGAAATTTAAATTTATGTTTTAAATGCGACGTAGCTCGTGCGGGTTCATGCTTATCATCTGACAGGTTTTGGATCACGAATGAAAACGATGTTGAGGTTATTAATTAGTGACATGTTATCAGTTTTATAACAAACAAGTTTAAACGAATTTAAGGTTTTTAATATGTAATATACAGTTGGGATATATGTATGTATTTGGCAAGTCAGATGAGTCAGTCAGATTCGCAACTATTTCACGGTTTCAATTATGTTATTGGGACATAAAAAAAAATTGTTTATCAAAAGCAACTTCTGACTTTCCAATAGGAATAACAAGTTTCGGAAACTAGCAAGCTAACCAAAAGAAATGTAACTGCGTAAGCAAGTGTACGTACCATCTTATTAGGCAATCGTTTAATGTCAACTCAATGACAACTTTAACACTATATGTCATGTCAACGAACCGACCTTTTAGCGTCTTATCACATTTTAATTTGCAACATCTGAGAGTAAAAGATTGCCAGCTATCCATATGTCATCTGTCTCTTCTCTTCACAAAAACAAACAAAGCCAACATCTCAAAACAAAAAGGGTAAACTATCTGCTGTTCCAATGGCTAACATCTTACATCGGCTGTGCACCTAGTACATCGATAGTGACTGAAAGAAACAGGTTGAATTTTTCTTTGTCTGCTGACCTTCATCGACGAGTCAGTCTGTAAAATAAACACGAGCCGACGTCAAAGCATTGTTTACACCCTTGCACACAACAAGTGTCATCGCATTCACAAATCACAAAGTACTAAAGTGGGTACGTATACACATACACATTTCCAGATAAACACTCACTCTTATACCGTTCCCAAAACCAAATCACAATAATTCGCAGTATATTTCCGAAGCCAAACAAACAATCATGGTTATTCAACTTCCCTATGAAACAGAGCGAGTCGGACAAACCAGTACTAATCGAAGGAAAGAGCCAATTGAAACAAAACCACCATTTCCATACGCTATTTGTGCTGCTCGCCTGGTATTTAGTGTCATATTTCGCACAATGCGGTCGTGTTCGAGGTTTTTTGGATTTCAATCGCATCGCGACAACAAACGCCGCTGCAGCAAAGCGTCGAAACAAACAAACGAACACAACTTGTGCGCGGCGCTGCTCATCTTGTCATCTCTATTCTTTGAGATTCACTCCAAAGAAGTGCATGGAAGGAAAGAAGCAAACAGAGCACACAACTCTTACTGCTCTGATGATACTCGTTCGATTCCATTGGGAGCAGTCGACCAAGCGAAAACAGGCAATCAGCCGTAGGAAGAGGCAACCGAATCGCTAATGGAAAGGGATGGCGACGACCGGCGTTTGTTTACAAGCACACAGTCAGAGAATAACTAAACACACAGACACAGTCAACCGCTAAGAGAGGTGAACCTGAACATGTGTTATGAGGCTTGACAAAAAAAAATGCTCGCACTTGATTTTTGTTGTATTGGCACCATCAACCCGCTGACGATGTTGATGCAGAAGTTGTTGGAAAACAACTGAAAGTTCGCTGTGCGGTGTTGCGCTAGTGGTTGCCAGCGGAACAACAACAGCGGCGCTGCTGTTTCCAACTAGAAACATGCCGGGGAAGAAGACGCGCGCACAAAAAAGCCGGAGCACGTCTAATGTTCCACATTGTATCGGGGGTTCACAACCGATAGAAGGCAATCAGTTGATACAAGTGTGTTGTGTCAAACTTGCCGCGTTTCTTTTCACTCCTGGAAGGGTGGGTGAATCATTCTCTCTTACTCTATTATGTACCAGACGGCAGACATCTTCTAGTTGAGAGAAAGAGGTGTTTGTGATTTTGTGATATGATAGATTTTCTATGGCACTCACTCATGCATGATTGAGGTGGTGGTGCCGCGTAGTATTTCATTCTTTCTTTCATACTTTTCGACAAACATGGATATCAGGATGACATAACCGACGACAGTAGACTAGCTTAGCGTTGTAGCATTAGATTTCCTAGGAAAATCCCATAGAAAACCATTAGATAGAGAAACACTAGCTATACCTCTATACACAGAGAGACATCTTGATGCACACGCAATATATGCCGGTCGTTGTGTGTGTGTGTATTTATTTGTTTCGGCGATTTGAGTGATGATGGCGATGACGTCAATAATGACTTTTATTTGCTCGTAAATTAAGTTGGAAACTAGCACAATGGCGCATCAAATCGGGGGATTATCTCTCAGTTCTCTTAATTTAGCATGCCGAACAATTTGTTTGTTTGGGCTTTTGAATTTGTTTGTGTGGCCCGTTGAAAACCTCTGCTTAGTGGATGATTAAACTGAATTTAATCGTTTGCGAATAGGCGCTCAGCTAGCATCGAACGCTACGTAAGAGGAGGATTAACTTTTGAAGATGTGCAAGCAATACTGTCCCCGTTTGGAAGTATACACATACACTACACCTATCTTCTTCTCTATCACTCTTTTGGCATAATGATGATGTTTTTGTACTCCTTTGGTTTTTTTTTGTTTTGTATGGATAGATGTAGTACATATTCCTCTTTTATGGTGCACATTAATAAGCTTTATAAAATTGGAGTTGTATCTGTATGATGGAGGGTGAGTTACAAACAGTGAGGTTATAGAGTAACCTTTTTGTATAAGCATCGGTGGTTCAGTGGTAGAATGCTCGCCTGCCACGCGGGCGGCCCGGGTTCGATTCCCGGCCGATGCAATTTATTTTTTTTTATCCTAATCTTATATATTCAGCTTGCAGTCACATCATTACGGCTTATTTTTAAATTCCGTCATAAACGCTATAAGGCGTACCTACGTCGTACTTGCTAAGTAAGGTTTCAAAACTTAAGTGGCGCTACAGTACGCAATGAATCTGGACCTAAACAATTTATTTTTGGTGCTTTTTGGAATGAAAAATCATCGAAAGATATTGCAAAGCTGTTGTGCGGAGATGCTTCTGCAACAGTGAGGAATCCCGGGGGATTGAGTTTCCTATTTCCCTATCATTAATACTTTCCGTACTTTCAATTCATGTGCATATTCTTGGTGAGAGCAGTTTTATCAAACTTCAAAGACAGAGATACAAGGTGCGAATAGAATCCTGTCGAGATAAACAAGGAATATTTCTAGTTGAGGCAAAGTCGGTGCTGAAAATATAGACGAAGTACTTCTGCAAACTGTTGAACGGTGATGACGAACAACCTTCCGCTGTCAGGCATAAATAGCCAGCCATTCAATACGACGAAGACAGCGAAAACTTCGAACTACCAGACCTAAGCGAAGTGAGAATAGCACTATCTAAACTTAAGCTTAACAAGGCTGCCGGATATGACGGTCTTCCTGTCGAGCTTTATAAAACCGATGGAGATGATTTGGTTATTAACGTTCACCAACTCATAAGCTACATTTAATCGGGTGAAAGTATACCTGAAGAATGGAAGCTCACCGTCGTTTACCCGATCCACAAAAAAGGATACCCTCTGAACTGGCCAACTATAGAGGCATTAGTCTCCTAAATATCTCCTACAAGATCCATCTTCCGTGATATGTGAATGCGTAAAACCGTTTACCAACGACCTGATCGAAGGTTTTAGGCCAGGAAAGTCCACAACGGATCAAATCTTCACACTTCGAAGCATCCAAAAAAACAAAATTAATTGCGAAACTCCCGAGTCAAGACTTGAGGCACAATCTTCTATGAATCCATGCAACTACTGGCATACACACGCTGGCCAGATCATCACCATTGACATAGATATAACTTTGTGGTAGTGCTGGGCTTTGTCTACCCCGGCTCCGCTACAAACTCTGACAACAACATCTTGTCGGAAATCAAACGAAGAATTACTTTTGTCAACCGCTGGTTCTTCGGGCTAAAAAGCTAATTTAGTAAAGCTCTTACTCGAACTTGTACGGAGATCTTATCTAAGACCCTAACCTTCAAGAAATTCTTCGGAAAATGTTTGGTTTCGCATTGGATGTTAAAGTTGGCTAAGAAATGCAGAGCGAATGGACACGAGCACTCCAGCTCGCAGAGTCTTCGATGCCTAACCAGCTGTCGGACGCAGTAGAAGAACGCTTCACCTTAAGTGGCGAGCACAAATATAAATCGACCTCAAACAACTTGACATGCGCAGTTGTAAAAAAATAATTTTGTGGGTTAATTGGGGACCCATTTTGGTTGATGTCCGGAGTGTAGCGCCACTTAAGTTAGTAATTTCTATGTTGCTTCCACACAAGTACAGCAGGTTCATTTGCCAAAGTTGCAACGTTGCTGTAGGGGTTTCTCCGCTTTCAGGAAGATCGCTAGCTCAACTGGATAGCAGGAGATATATAGATCCGGCACATTGATCCTCCAAAGGTATATAGTGTACAATTTATAGATATAGGTTTATAGTCTTGGACAAGAAATCACATGGGAAAACCACTTATCAGAAACGTGTGGTGAAGTGTAAAAAGAGAATCGGACAGAAATTGGGTATGCAACCGCCACATTCTAGTTTTACGCCTTAAACCAAAAACTTCTGGGAAGGTTAAAAAATTAGTTTGGATATATATTAGCGGAGCTCTATGAACCACCTCCTAGATTCTTATATATTTTCTACACAGACCGCAGCTTGAGCAGCTGTATGACTAAGAACCTCATCAAAATGGAATGGAAACCCTCTCAGGGTGGACACTAAAAGATTCTACATTTTATAAATATCACAGCGAACACCGATCACTCTTCTTTAACCTACTCGAATGGGACTCGGATACCATTGGACAACACGGTTTATATCTACACGGATAAGTCCAAAGCTCGGTTTGGTGTTAAGCTTCTTCTCCAAGATTTGTCTGCGTTTCACTGCAGGAAATCATGTCAATTGGAGAATCGTTGACCTCGATTCAAGAACAATACCTGTGTCTTCAATTATATTCTGGATAAATACCTTTTTAACATAAAAAATAGGCTATAGTTCGCAGAGCACCCAAGGTAATCCCAAGGAACTGTAAGACTAATGAGCCTGCCAAAATTGACATTTTAAGACAAGCCAAAGCACATTCTAAATTGAATTAACCTCTAAAGATCACATATCAGTCCTCACATATTGGTGTCCTCACAGGACACTGCCTCACAGGCCTACATGCGAAAAGACTTTGCGGTCTTCCGTCAGAAATGGAAAATGTAGAAGCTGCCTGGATGTGCAGAAAGATGAAAGCATCTTTCTTGAACAACACTCTCCAATATAAAAAGACTTGACCTCGTTAACTTCTTCTTTGATAACCTGGGAGACCGAGTATATGTGAACACAAATTACCTACAACGCTTTATATAGGAACCTCGGAATGGTTCATACAAATAATCGAATTGAGAAGATGTGGTATTCCAATAGAACTACCGGGTCCGCGCGAAACGTGTACAGCCACCTTTATTTAACCAAATTTATCAAATTCACAGGTGATTGGTTGTGAGAGTGGAAAAGCTACGCCCCAGGTTCTTACGATTAACAAAAAAGTATATATCCGTCAAGTAGGTAGGTCTAGGCTTAAACATACTTTATGTACAGCAATATCTTCCGCGTAGGCTTAATAGATAATTTAAGGATCAATAATCCGGTTTCTTCAGATTCAAACAGTTGGTACTTCTAATCCCTTGTCCAGAAAAATTAGCTTTTCCATGTATTTATTATTAGTTTTATGGAAATTAAATGAAATGTTTGGGGCGCTGTACCCGATACATTTATAGTTTAGTCAGGTCTCAGGAACTTTCTTACAGTTAACATTCACGCTGCCCATCCTTTTGTTGATATCGCTGGTTAAAAAAATCCAATCTCAGAGCTTAGTCTTGTAAGCAATGCCTAATACATAATTTTGTTTACCCAGGTCTCTCGTTAAGTTCTTTGTTGATTCTTCGTTCCCATACCCCGTCAAGGCAAACAGAACGGACGAATTTTCAGCTCAAAATGCACGGTTTTCTTTATGTTAAGGTTCATACTTTGGGGCCGTAGAGGAGGACTGAGATGATACGTGTCTTATGTATGAACTCCTAAGTAATTCTATAATTAGGGATTTATTCCTAATTGCCTTCTTAGCCCGAACAAACATCGGTCACAAGAGTAAGTCATCATGTCATTTCTGAAGACATTATCCATCATCTATCAGATGTTGTGTGTCATTTTTTATTTGTCGATTTCATATACAAGGTCTTATCCTTATTTACTACTTTCGTCATATTTTCATCGGCGTGTAATGGTAGTACGTACCCTCGATTTATCGATTAGAGTGCTGGTGTTACCTAGGGAGTTTTTGCGTAAGTTACTCGGGAACTATGTTAAAGAAGTCGCATTACAATGCATCACCATGACTAAAATCTTTTTGGATATCGAATGTTTCATTCCATGGTCATTACTGATCCTTGTGTAGCGACGATAATTCTCGTCATTAAGGGCAAAATTTTTTGAAACAAGAATTTTCCCCTAAAATTTTTACAAAACTCGCAGGCGTTCAACGATAAAGTTCAGCCGTTGCATGTTTACATTACTTGCACCGTAAGCACATACCTACCCACCACATCGATTTTCTCTATTAAACCAGCAAAAGACCAAAAATAAAACCAAGTCCAACGATTTTAAATGGCGCGAATGAAAGGAGCTACAGATGCCACATATCCACAATACCGACACTTGTACATGCAAGCGACAAAGCCTGCCACATTCGAGGAGGTGATCTCTCTGCTAAATGCACTTCATACACTACACGATGTATAAGATACACCTCATATAATGCATATCCATTTCAAGGATTTCATTCTCCTCCGAGGAGCCTGGAATTCAAGGTTACACCCAACAAATCCACCCAATCGAGGCTGAATATCATTCCTCAAGGGTCACCATTAGACGCACTATTGTCCTCTGCAAATCCTCTTTCAACCAAGTGCTCAGAAATGACAGACCATAAGAAAAGTAAGCGGCACCAGCTGTTTTTGCTGCTGCAGAAAATTTTCTCTCAATCTCCCGGTTGATGCAATTTCTTTTTATTTTTCGCAAAATAAATAAGAAAAAAGAAAAAAAAACGAAACAGAACACCCGAAGAAATCTTTAATAATATCAAAACACAAAAAAGCCTCCACAACACAGCCCGCCGCATCTGATTGAGCGTTCCGCAAAAACAACAACAACAACGCGACGTGGTCGGCCCACAGACAAAAGAGCAACAAAAATTATTTTCAATAAACCAGAAATAAAGCATTGAACATGGCCCTGCGCGCTTGCTCCAACAACCTCCTTTAAAGCAGGCTGCACCAAGCTGCTGCGAGCGCAACGAACTCGCTATTTAAACCGGTTGCGCGTCAAAGTTGATTTCTGCAGCAGCACCAGTGCTGTCTGTTTGCCCCCCAAAAAAAAAACCAGCGTGAGCGCGGCGCCTATATCATATGGGACAGAGTGTGCGGATGCATCCCCCTACGTTGCATATTTACACGGCTCCTCAAACGAATGCATTCGCATCATGATCGTTGAGGAACTAAAAATAAATAATAACTACAAAAATAATCGATTCACGTTGCCGCCTCGGTTGACGACAGTGGTTTTTCTGAATTCCCATTCTCGGATTGCATATTCATTTGGGAGGATGCATAGGCATACGCATCTTACACGGGAGTGCTCGTCCTGAATGACTTTTGTAAATTGCGTTTCTCAGTTTCGGGTAATAATGAATGGATATCGTTCGATTGCGAAATTTAAAACACATGGCAGGAGCTAGACATATGCAGCTGGATTTTTGTGGCACTTCTCCCCACACTGGAGGATACGCGATGCAACAATCAGTTCGAAAACAGATCATCGGAACCTTTCCAAATATGCAGAAACGCACTATCGTACGATTTTTTTCAATCTTGTACTGAAACAGCTAGTGTAGGGGGCAGATGTAAGTCCGGAAGTAACTATCTTCAATAAATCCATCCAGCTACTGCGATGTGAAGACGACAATGACATTTTCGCTTTCGGGCCGTTGAAGAAGCATTTAACAGCAATCGACGAAGAGGCGAAACAAAGTTAACAAAGAACGCTGTGACTGAATAACTAGAAATAACGTGCCCAGCATAGGATCCAAGAGAATGGAAGCCTGCTTGTCTCAGTCAGAGACCCTCATTGGGCCGGGAGTCCATTAAGTAAAGTAAGTAAGTAAAGTAAGTATATAAGTAAAGTAAAGTAAGTAAGTAAAGTAAGTAAGTAAAGTAAGTAAGTAAAGTAAGTAAGTAAAGTAAGTAAGTAAAGTAAGTAAAGTATGTAAGTAAAGTAAGTAAGTAAAGTAACTAAGTAAAGTAAGTAAGTAAGTAAAGTAAGTAAGTAAAGTAAGTAAGTAAAGTAAGTAAGTAAAGTAAGTAAGTAAAGTAAGTAAGTAAAGTATGTAAGTAAAGTAAGTAAGTAAAGTAAGTAAGTAAAGTAAGTAAGTAAAGTATGTAAGTAAAGTAAGTAAGTGACACTTCAAAGTCTGCGTGAATGATGCATGCTGGCCAAAACCATTGGCCGTGTTCCGGGTTTTAGTTTTACGAAGTTAACTTCGCCGATGCACTATTCTAATTGGACAATCGAGCGCTTTTAGTCACGTGGCATGGTCGATTGAAAACAGTGCGTCGACAAAGTTAACTTGGGTAATCTAAAACCCGGAACATGGCCATTGATCTAGATTACCTATCTGCCCAACAGGTGTGACCAGTTAGCGTTCTTACCGATTGTTAAGATTGTTTGAATTGCCACCGTTCTTTGGTCTGCGTCTGCGTACACGTACAAGTTTTATGCCGTCTGTTTATTGTTTCTCTTCGTGTGTACCCGATTTATTTTTTAATATCTAGTGGGGGGAAATACCCTGCTTTTGGGTAGGGAAGCCTAGCGTGCCAATTCTAGTCTTACTAGTTCGTCGCTTCATTTCCTAATATGTGTTCTGGCACCCAGATTACCCGATTACATACAGTCCTTAGCACTGGGCGCAACGTTCAACAACACAAAATTTTACTATTTTACCATTCGGTATTCCGCTATTCTCGGAATAGCGTTTTATTCCGGAAGTACCTAGTTGTGTCCTATTATAGCTATCATTGAAAAGCTTTACTGAAATTTTTCTTTTACTTATTGCGGTTTTTTATACCCTATCCCATAGAAGTACATTATTTTGGATACATATTTTGTAACATAGCAAAATAAATTAGCTAGATATAGCTTAAAGTATATGAATCGACTCAGAATCGATAGCTGAGTCGATTAAGCCATGTCTGTCCGTCCGTCCGTACATCACCAGTTTTTGGGCCTAGCAGAACAAGTGTATTTTTTTTTTAAATTCGCGCACTGCCACACCCGTTTTTTAGAAAAACCTAGTTTTAGGCCAAACTGATTGAGATTTTGAAAAAGTGTCTGAACAACATATCTAGACGATCTAATGTCTATTTTTCGCCTATAAACAATTTTTTATACGCCCACTTTTTTCAGTAAAAAAACATTTTTTGGTAAAATTTAAAAAAAATTTAATGCAAAATCATTATGATTTTGATGACAAAGATTATAAAGCCACACAGATGACGCATTGAGAACAAAAAAAAGAAACGGGCGAGTGGTGTGCACGTGCACATATGAGAATCAAGATAAAAATATATGGCGGGCTGTGCCAGTACGATCCGCCATAGAACCATTTTTCTTGTATGCAGTGCGTCATCTGTATAGCTTTATAATCTTTGGTTATGCTAGTATAAACATTTCTTCTATATATCATTTCAGCCCACGCCTATTTTTTGGAGGCGTTTTCATACAAAAATATTTGTATACACTACTTCATTTCATAACCAGGCGAAAATCATTGTTTTTTGTCGAACCATGAAATATTTTGATAAACTTTCTGAACAATATGTTATGACAATGACGTTTTCTATATTTCATAGCCATGAAGCCGACATTTTGGGGATATTTACTTTAACGATAAGATGGGATAGGGTACTAAACGATCACAGCGGATTGTAACCTTCTCATATGTTTTTATATAAATTCTATCATTGGCGAGTTGGTGTCAGAATAAAGCTTTTGAATTTTCCAACAAGAGTAGGTAACCAAAAATAGTTTTAATTTTTAATTGAAGTATTCGCTAAAAATCTCTTTTTGTTTTTCAATGATTAAGATTTATGTTTACATTACTTCACAAAACATTACTTCACATTGACTCAGCTAGCAAATTAGCTATTCTGAGTCGATCCATATTTCTCGATGTTACAAACTATGTATCAAAACTAATAAACCTCTATGGGATAGGGTATAATGATGTTTATTTCGATAAAATTTTTTTTTAAATTTCGATTGACATAATTTCGGAATAAAATGATGATGTTCGAAATGTCAAAAGCCAAGCAAAGAATAGGCAACAACAGTATTAAAGTAAAATATAATTTTAGTTCTTAAACTTAACATTAGCGTTCGCGTTTTAAAATATTTACGAAGAAAAATTTTATTTTCTTTAGTTTTTTAACAAATGTTTTTACTCCCACAGGATTTTTTTCCCGTGGGGTGGTTTGAAATCTTCATAGACACGATGAGCACGTGTCCAAAGTAGGGTGAGATTCAACCTCACTAAAACCACCATCCTTTTTGTATTTGTATTGTAACTAAGTATGCGACTTATCTACCAATTTTTTTTTATCACGAGTAATGAATGCTTGGCAGTTATCTTTCCTTTGAGAGTTCCTGCTTTTTCCGCAATTTATAGCGCGGTTTTATTATTATCGGGCCAAATCTAAGGGCTTAATTCATTAAAGACGCCGCAATAAATTTGTTTCGTCAATAAAGAATTTGGAGGACCGTTATATTAACGTGTCCCAATAAACGTTTTTTATGTTTGCGTGCAAAATTTGTCGTTTCATCTTTAACCGCGGGAATAACCAGATCTCTGCATAGATCTTCATTCCTTATATGCCACGGCGCATTGACAAATGATCTTAACATTTTGATTTCAAAGTTTGTAGAATGTTTATATTCGTTTCACTGGTACAACCCCAAACTTGTATACCATATGTCCAGACTGGCTTTAGCAGCTTCGAATGTTTTCCGAGGAACCAGTACAGTTCTCTGTATTTATTTTTAAGTTCTTCGCATTTCTTTTTTACATGTGACTTCCATTTTAATTTTGCATCGAGTGTCATTCCGAGATATTCTGCTTCATTTGCAAAAAGGACTCCAACCGTATTGAGAAATACGAAAAATATACGAAAATTCAGCATGAATCGAGTTGCTCTCGTTATGTGCAATCCGCCAGGATTTTGTCCATTCATTAACCTCGTTAAGAGCGTTTTGTCATTTCATATTTGTTTCCTCTATTGTTGTGCCAACTGCTAGTATAGCTATATCGTCAGCGAACGTAGCAACTATTGTATCGTTTGTTTGTGGGATATCACGTGTAAATTGGGGGTACAAGAGTGGTCCAAGGACTCTTCCTTGGGGTACTCCTGCCAATATTACTTTTAACTCCAAAATATTGGCAGGATAAATAAATAAATTACTAAATTGAGATTCTAATAAGTGGGTTATCGCATTATTTAGTGGTACGGTTTAAGGGTCGTTCATAAAACATCGTCGTAAAATTACGATCACCGTCGTAAAATTACAAACTATCCTGTTAAGGACACCGTTGTCTAGGGCCTTTAGGGATACGAGAAAGAACTGGGGCCTTCTACCCCAATGATGAATATTTTGATAGTGCGCGCTTAAGCGGCTTATCCTAAATTTGGATAGACGAGGGCTGATACAGGATAGATCGGCGGTTCCGCTTATCTTGTACGTCTTCTGACGAACTGTGGACAGGCGGCTCCTATACGACCGAGACGTGTCGTAGCTCTGGGCGGAGAAGAGCGCCTGCGGTTCAGCAAGAGTGTGTTCGATTGGGACCGTCAGAGTAGGTTACAACAGGAGAACGTGTTGTGGTTAAATTAGTTAAAGATAGTTGATTCACAATTTTATTTTGTATGGCTGACATAGTTTTACGTTTTAGGTTTTAGTGTTAGAATCCATCACCTCTTTAAAGTAACACATATACTCACAAAACAAACACAATTAAAGAAGTAATAAAATTAATACTCCTAAATATAAACCCCGGGTTAGGCTTTTCAATGATAGTTATAATTGAAGCCTTAGTCAGTTATGGGCTTTGATTATTGGTAGAGATTCAATAAAGCTGGACATTTTGTATATTTATAAATTAATCTGAAAACTTACAAATGTTGTCATTTGCGCTTGATTATTAATAACGTCGATTACCACCCACAAATTGTCCACTGAATGCGAATTGAAAAGCAGGGGTATTCATGCAACGTCGGAAAGTCGTGGAAAACGTTGTAAACATTGATTTATTATATATGGACTGCTAGTGAAATGTCATTTTCATACGCTTCTGCGAGAAAATATGTTCCAAAACAGCACAGGCTCCGTTGTTTCCCTGCGGATTAGCAAAGAAACACATGCCGCGCAAGCTAAATTCCAATAATGCCATGCTAAAAAAGAGCGACATCTTGTACCAAAAGATTCTTTTCCACAGCGACATGTAGCGTCATCAATTCGAATGATGGAAAACTTCAAAAAGTGATTTCTAATAAATTCTGCAATAACAATACATTTCTTTACTTATTGACCCATAAACTGAACAAGTTTTGTAAATTTGTTTCTTACTAATGTTTTATTTACATCAATGTTTTTTACAATGTGATGAAGAAATTTTTTTTTTCGCACTTAGTTAGTTTTCCGCAGTGAAACAGGGGCGTGTATGTAGTTTTGGAACATGCGTGAAGTTGGCTACTAGCAGTCCATATACAATAAGTAAATGGTTGTAAAAGTGATAAAAGTACGACGTGATAAATCATCTGTCAACATTTGTATGGGAAATCTTTTCGAACAATACCGCAATTTTCTCACAGTAATTGGGTGACATGCGGTAAACGTTGTAAGCTGTTTTGCTGTTTTGACATTTAATTAGTCACTTTCACACATCAAACGTATTCGCTAAGCTGAAAACAATTAAGAAAAATAGGAACGAAATTCGTTCAATAAATAAATTACAGCTACCTATATAAAATAATGCTATTTCCGTCCAAATCGAAAACCACATAACAAATTATTAATATTTCTTTGAACTGGCAGTGCCTATCATCAAGCAAAAATGTAATAGATTCGAAAGCAAATAATCAACTGTCAGCTGTTACTGTCAAATGTGGATGCCGCCGCCGCGCATTGTGAAATAAAATCAAATCAACTTGAGTGTTTGTTTGTCGCGATATTATTTAATAAACAAAATAAATTACTTATTAATTTATCAGCATATATATTAACTAGTTAACTTTGTGACAATGACTGCAGCATTCGAAGTTGGTGGAAATGAAGGACCTGGATTCGTTGGCATTCGTTTCTGTCAGGAATGGTAGCTAACTGGTGTTGTCTATAAATTTGATTTGATCTCATTCGAAATAATTTCATATATACACAGCAACAACATGTTATATCCAAAAGAAGACAAGGAAAATAAAATTCTGCTATATGCCTGCAGAAATTGTGACTACAAACAGCAAGCAGACTCAAATTGTATCTACGTTAACAAAATTATGCACGAAATTGAGTAAGCAGGCTTCTAGAAAGTTTTCCATGCAAGGAGTTGAATCATTTACATGTGTTTTTTTTTTAGTGAATTAACACATATTGTGCCGGATGTAATATCGGATCCCACACTACCTCGGACAGAAGATCATGCTTGTCCAAAGTGTACCCATCGTGAGGCTGTCTTTTTTCAAGCTCAGACTAGACGCGCTGAAGAGGAAATGAGACTGTATTATGTTTGCACTAATCAAAACTGCACTCACCGATGGACGGAATAGATGAGAATTAAGATGACAATAAATAAAGATTGTGTGGTAAATAAATGGCTTTTTTTATTTTATTTGCAATTTGACAATACGGACATGATATAGGCTTATGTGCAAAAAGAATGTCGGCTATTTGAGGGCGTTTTTGAAATGATTGAATATTTATTAATTTCAAACGATCCTTGTATGGAGTAAGTTAAAACTGTCTACCCAAGGGAGACCGTGTAGAGCAAAATGGATGAATCCACGTTGGATACTCTCAAAACGGAGGGAATGGGTATTCCGATAGGGCGGGCATACTTGGCTAGATTATGTGATTCTATCTGACGTAATATGTGAACGCCTGAAACCGTTTACCAACAACCGGATCGACCCTTATCAGTGTGGTCTTAGTCCAGGAAAGTACACAACCGATCAAATTTTCAGACTTCGGCAGATCCTGGAAAAGAAGTCCAAACCGATACCCACCCAAAATTCATCGATTTCAAAGCCGCATACAACAGACAGACAGCGTTTATAGAGACGAACTATACAGAGCCATGTTTAGTTTTAGTATACCGCCCAAACTCGTCCGTTTGTGTAGAATGACGATGGAAAATTCCCGCTGCTCCATGGGGGTCGGAAACGATCTCACCGACACATTCGATACCAAAAAGGATTTAAGCAAGGCGATGCGCTGTCATGTGACTACTTCAATTTGATTCTTAACAGGATTGTGCAAAACTCCCGATCCAACACCAGAGGCACAATTTTCCAAAAATCGATGCAACTACTAGCATACACCGACGATATTGACATCATTGGTAGGACTCAACGTGATGCCATAGACACATTTGCTAGTATAGAGAAGGAAGCTGCAAAAATGGGTTTAGCAGTAAATGAGGGCAAGACTAAGATGTCAACACGGAAGGACACACAACATCGACGAATTGGACAGAACGTCACTAAACCTTGAGGTAGTACGGGACATTGTCTATCTCGGCTCCGCTATTAACTCTGACAACAACATCTCTTCAGAAACTAAACGAAGAATTAACCTTGCCAACCGATTTTTCTATGGATAGAAAGCAATTCAGTAGTAAAGCGCTCACTCGAACTACAAAGGAGATCCTATATAAAACCCTGATCATCCCAGTCCTGCTCTACGGCGCTTAAGCAGGGACTGTCTCAAAAGCGGATGAAGAAATCATTGGTCTATTCGAGAGGACAATTCTTCGAAAAATCTTCGGTCCAGTTTGACTTGTCGGGCTTTGGAGATGAAGATTCAAGTCGCTATACAGTGACATTCTTGGACGTTTATGATGGCTGGGACATGCAGAACGAATTGACACCAATACTTCGGCTCGCAGAGTCTTAGATTCCCAGCCAAACGTCGGACGCAGTAGAGGAAGACCTCGCCTCAAATAGCGCGCACAAGTGGAAACCGACCTCAACCAACTTGGAGTGCGCAACTGGAGGCAGTTAGCTAATTGGAGAGGCATTTTGGTTGAGGCCCAGGTTCATTCCGGACTGTAGCGCCACTTAAGTAAGTAAGGGTTCGAGAATTCACTAGACCAGCGTTTTGCAATCTCAATTGCAGAGTTGGTTCTGCTGATGATATTATCTATCAGATAACACCCAAATAACGCAAGAGAAAAGTACGGGTTCACCAAAGATTTGATTGGATCTCGCGACTGTTGGGAGTCGCTTATAGGAGTATGTCATGATCTGGCATTTGATGACATTCAGCTCCAGGATTTTTTTTTGAAAAGTTGTTTAAATCTGTTTGATGTGGGTAAATACCAGCTCAGAATGCATATCTGTAGTTGATGCTTAAATATGAGTCAGAAGTTAAAATCAAGGCAACCAGTAAGCGCTTACACAATGTGTATCTTCGTGAATCTGTAGCTTGAAGTCGAATGGAGGGCAACTTCATGCAAGAAATGTATGTCCTTTGACAGCGATACAAGATACCAGCTACAGATGCGCATTCTGGGCGGCCATTTATGCTCGATTTGGCAGGCACATACAAATCTTTAATACGATAGAAAACGGTCAAAACTTTTAAAAGAAATAATAAAATACAAGCGAAACAAAAGAATTAACAACTTGACATTATGGGTCTACTCGCTTAATCTTGTTCAAGAGTTAATTTGAACAAACTTCATAAAAACGTTAGCATACTGAAAAAAAATGTTAGAAAGAGGAAAGAAGAAAACAATTACGTTTAATGCCCGAATAACATTCAGCTTACTGTTGATTCTCCGAACGTCATGGTAGCCATTGCCATTTTATTAATTAAATCCAGATGTCGTAGATCTGATATAATTTTTAGATTTCGCATTACGATTGTGTCTGTCCACTTAGCTGTCCTAATATAAATTGTGTAACAAACCACTAGACTTACTATTTATTTGAGAATTTAGCACGAATAATGACTATCGGTAGACATTTTAGCTCATTGTCGTTCGTAATAGGGGCATTCTGAAATATTTGCGACGCAAAGCAAAGGTTTAGTTGGGTTGAGAAAAACCCACTCTTCCATTTTAATACGTTTGCTCTGTTTTGGATTTTTTTTTATGCGGAATAAACGTCATAATTCAATGATGCCAAACACGGATTAAATATTAGTTTTTTTTTCTTTTGTGTTGTGGTGGCCATGACGTTTGCAGTGAATTTAGAAATAAAGACAACTTGCTGAACTGCAACGCTTACAGATTTTACATGTGTTCCCTCCCATTGAAAACTGTGTGTTCTAACTTTTCTGCAAGGAGAATTCTGCACGTGTGTTTCCCGCATAAATGCTAGCTTGAGGATCATTTTCGACAAAAGTGTAGTTGTTGTAAGCGTCAAAGTTTTAATGTTTCTATAAGCTCCATTTTACTTATTATATATGAACTGCTAGTGAAATGTAATTTTCATACGCTTCAGTGAAAAAATATGTTCCAAAACAGGACAAACGCCGTTGTTTCACTGCGGATTAGCAAAGAAACACATGCCGTCGTCAAGCTTATATTCACATAGTACCATGCTAACATATTGTGCCAAAAGATTCATTTCCACAGCGACATGTAGCATCATTTATTCCAAAGTTGGAAAACTACAGATAGTTATTTCAAATAAATTCTGCAATAACAATACATTTCTTTACTTAATGACCCATAAACTGAACAACATTTGTAAATTTAGTTCGGCCGTTTGTCAATTGCGTTAAAATTTTAGCCAGTGGATACATTTTGACATTAGTATGGTGACTAGAGACTTCAAAATTTTAACCTGCTCAACAGCTCGCTAAAATGTATCCAGTTGAGGGGTGACAGAGATGGAAAGCACCAGTGTATGAAGTTTAACCATCATTTAAACGCAATTGACACACGGCCTTAGTAATGTTTTATGATCTGGGCTGAATTCCAAAACTTAAAAAAATGCGCATTGCGAATGCAAACTGCTTTAATGATTCCAGGTTTTGAATGCTTTTGAATGCTTTTTGGAGGAAACCAATGAGAATTTTATAACGTTCATGAGACTTCTGCCTCACACGTGCGTTATCTCTTTCATTCAAATGTCAAAATCACTTGAAGGAACACAACTATATGGCGGGAGTGCTGTTTTGTAGGGTTATTACATTCAAAAAATAATATTATAAGCTGTTTACTGTGAAACACAAATTATTAACTTATAAAAATACAAAGTGAGTGTGTTAAATCATAAAATTGATATAAAAGGAGTGGACTTCATGACCAGTATCATTGCAATGTGTGAATATAAATGAAATTTCAATTAGTTTGTTTTCATACTGATGATGTCAGTTTGTCATTTGACAGTTCGACACTGACTTTGTCCTGAACAACTCTATTCTTCAGGGAAAGGACGTCAAAGCAAAATGGTGTTTTCGTTGCTATCGAGTCAGTATACATATATTTCTACTATCATGTCATACCGCGTCGTAAGTTAACCTCGTTACATGAATACCCTTACTGCATTTTAATTAAACGCGTTTTCGTACTTTTTTGTAAATTTAACTTTCTTCAAACGAATTTAGCACTGTAATTCGAAAATTTATTAATTTTTACTGATTATTTTCGGGATTCGTTCTTTTTGGAGCCACTAGTCTGCTTGAAAACCGAAATTATTACAGAATCAAATTCTTATTCCCAGACCACATTGGTTGAGGGATTTGTAATTAGAAAACGTCTATTGTGACCTGCAACTATTTATTTACCAGTTTAAGCGTATGCCACATTAAGAACGACCACCCTGACGCCGTCACAGAATGTGTCAAAACATATGAACCACACTATCTCAACTATTTGAGCTTTTTCTAATTTTGTGCTTTTCCAACATTTGTGTAGGTAAACGGTAAAGCACACGTGTGTGCGCATCCAAGTTGCAGGGGATTTTGCTTCGGTTGTTCACTTTCTGTCTGATGCAATTGTTTCACTAATATTCAATATACATATTGCATCAGTTGTAGCACATAAACTTAATAGAAAACAACTAGCACTTCAATCAAGGATTCAGGATGCCTACCGAACAGTTGAAGAACCTAAGCCTGGGTAAGTTGTAGACGTTGCCATTTTGTTTGAGGTTAACAAGTCTCAGTGCATTTGCCAAGTCGGCAGTGGTACTAAAAGATGAAAATATTATTCTACCAACCTACTAACCAACTTTTTATCTTTACAGAAGCGATATACACTTCCGAGAAGAATGGCCATGATGAGACTGGTGCAGGCACTCAGGAAAAGCCCTACAAAACCATTTTACAGGCGATGCGTCATGCCAAGCAAGACCCCTTCCCAACAATTTATGTAGATGCGAAAAATCCAAGCGATGGATTGAAATACGAGCCAGCAGCAAAGTCCCAGCTGAAGAAAATCCAAAAGATCTTCGTTCGTGAGATGAATAAAAGCGCCGATAAGGAGCAACGTGAAGCCGATGATGCCGAGAAGAGGAAATTGAATTTGGAAGAAGCCAAGAGGATTGTTATAGCCGAGGATCCCAGCTGGGTACCAGCTAAAAGAATTCGCATTGAGGAAGGACCAGAGAACCGCGACACTCGTGTTAGAATCTATGGATGGGTTCATCGTCTTAGGCGTCAAGGCAAGGGTTTGATGTTCATCACACTTCGAGATGGTACTGGATTTCTGCAGTGCGTGCTTACGGATACATTGTGTCAAATCTACGATGCTCTCGTTTTGACTACGGAAAGTTCTGTCCAGTTGTTTGGAAAACTGAAGGCTGTACCAGAAGGAAAAACGGTATGATGTGACTGCAAGGTTGCGACGGTCTTTGGTTTAATGGCATTTTCTTCATTTAGGCACCCGGTGGACATGAAATGCACGTAGACTACTGGGAGTTGGTTGGTTTGGCACCAGCTGGAGGAGCCGAGAGCATTCTTAACGAAGAAGCTCTACCCGACGTTCAACTAGATAACCGTCACATAATGATTCGTGGCGAGAATACTTCAAAAATTCTCAGGATGCGTTCTGTAGTGATGCAGGCTTTCCGTTCACATTACTTCGATCGCGGATACACTGAGGTGACACCACCAACATTGGTGCAAACCCAAGTTGAAGGTGGTTCCACACTTTTCAAACTGAAATACTTTGGGTAAGTTGGACACATTAATGTCGATATGTTACCCCACGTTAAACATTCTTTACTTTTAGTGAGGAAGCATACTTGACCCAGAGCTCGCAATTGTATTTGGAAACCTGTTTGCCTGCACTTGGAGATGTATTTTGCATTGCGCAGAGTTACCGTGCCGAACAGAGTAGGACCCGTCGTCATTTGGCCGAATATACTCACGTTGAGAGCGAGAGTCCATTTATTAGTTTCGATGATTTGTTGAATCGTTTGGAGGATTTGGTCTGCGATGTTGTCGATCGTGTGCTCAAGTCACCGGAAGGTCAGTTGGTCAAGGATCTCAACCCTGACTTCCAGCCACCAAAGAGGCCATTCAAGCGTATGAATTACTCTGATGCTATCAAGTGGCTGAAGGAGAACAACGTCACCAAGGATGATGGGACATTCTACGAGTTCGGTGAGGTATCGTCATTAAAATGATGCCATCCATATATGTGTATTTAATCCATTTCTGTATTCTTAGGACATTCCTGAGGCTCCCGAGCGTAAAATGACCGATGCGATCAATGAGCCGATCATGTTGTGTCGCTTCCCAGCCGGCATTAAATCCTTCTACATGTCAAAGTGTCCCGAAGATGAAGAACTGACCGAGAGTGTGGATGTACTCTTGCCAAATGTTGGTGAAATAGTCGGCGGATCAATGAGGATCTGGGATAGTGAGGCTTTGCTTAAGGGCTATGCACGCGAAGGAATTGACCCAACACCATACTACTGGTACACTGATCAGAGAGTGTATGGCAGTCAACCACACGGCGGTTACGGCTTGGGATTGGAGCGATTCCTCTGTTGGTTACTCAACCGCTATCACATCAGAGAAGTTTGTCTATATCCCAGATTCTTGGACAGATGCAAGCCATAAGTCGGTCCGACCATAAACGAAGCGAGAGAGCATGGCTTGTTGCGCTTTGCATTTACTTATATAACTCTTATATCAGCAGAAACTATTTACGCAAACAAAATATTAATCAGCTTTTAAATATCGACTATTAAATTATTGGTGTAAACAAAACTGTAAAACTTGTGAAATGAACAGCACCAGAGTGGTCGAAAACAATAAAATTGGATTCCCAAACCGCCAAGTCTAATCACACACACACAGATTGAGTAGTTTTTATATTCTTTGACGTTTGGGTGGAGCGATAGGTTAATAAATTTGGCCAGAGATAGATTTGATGCCGTCTATGATCTTGCTTGACATAGGACGCTGTCTAATAGGAAAGCACCAACCAGGAATTGGTTTTGCTTTTGACTTCGGCAGAAGCTGTATGGTAGATGAGGGGAGAGTATCAACACTACATCCTATCTACAGCTTTTTCACATACAGCTTTGTTTATCATTGGGCTTAGAAGGTGAAAGCCCACGTCACATACAGCTTTGTTTATCGTTGGGCTTAGAAGTGAAAGCCCACTTCACGCTATACACATCCCGATGTAACACACAGAGCAAATCGGTCTAGGTATACTGGCGATCTAGCAAGAAGAACAAAATGGTGGGTTTGCGAAAAATACACTCACAGCGACCACAAATGCCTGTTATTTTCAACAATCACTGCCCCAAGTGGAAGGACACTGTCTTAAACAAAGGTGTACTCAAGGAACTTATGCAGTACCATCGCGAATAAATTTTCCCGGGAATTTTTCACTTCTCAGCAATGTAAACCAGATCGCTAAATGGGAACAATTTCCTGGGACAAATTATTCGCGATAGGCCTAATTAAAGATCCTTACCCACCAACTTACAGAACTGATGACATCTGCTAAAATGGAAGCTTAGCACATGCGACTCACCTTGTAACTCGTGGTACGATGACATCAAAACTTTTGATTAATTTATCTTAGTACCAGGCGAAAAGTGCAACCGGATTCAATTAGAAGCTAAAACCTAAAAGTCGTGACGAAAGTGAAACTCCATAGATCAGACATTCTAAAGAACGTCGTTACGACACTCTTCCCGCAACGTTCCCCGAAATGCTTCCCAGTTTTAATTGAAGCGAAGATATGCCACCAACAGTATGGGCGTGCAAAAAGATTGGACACAAGAAGACAGCGGTTCTATACGGAATACCAAAAAGATCACTCTAAACGGCAATAAGATCCAAACCTGACATTCTCATGAAAATCATACAGAGCTATCTAAAGGAAGGGACATTACCAGACTACTGGGAAATAAACCTCTACTTATGGCTATGAGGATGGATCACCACATGTAGTAAAGCAAGGACAACTACAAAATTCATCAGAAGAGCATTCCACCTTGTTATATCTGGTGATGAAGGTGGCGTTTCTTTAGCAGGCCCACCACAGGTGGAAACTACCGATAATAAAATGCAAATTCTGCAAATCCTTAAAACTAAAACAAAAAACACTTCTTTGCAGTAAAACAAAACGGTTAATTGTTTTTTTTTATTACATGTCCTCATCCACGTCAAGTAGTAATTCTTCCATCTTAACGCTTTCGTCCAAATCAATATCCATCTCGTCTTCACCAGCCTCATCATATTCATCGGAGTCCTTGTCAGGTTCGTTATCATCGCTTATGTATTCCTAGAATGAAGCCAAATGAGTTACTATCGAAAACATGCCCAACCTGTCTCTACTCACATCATCCTCCAGAGAGTCGACTTGCATTTTCTGTTTCTTGTAAAACTCTCGCATTGTTTCCTTAAATGAATTATTTATGATTTGCCGCACCTGGGCGTCAAAACCGGGTGGCAACCAACCAGTCTTCTCGTTACAAGTAGCCCCAGCAAGTGGCGTTGGAATTTTATCCAGCATTTCCTTGACTTTACTCAATTTTAGGTCGCAGTACTTTTTAGAAGACATGGCGAATGAGATTAAAATTTTGGACAGGAGATTAATTAACATACACGCAAAATCCACTGACGTGATCTGGGCAGCTTTCCTTCTTCTAAGTATGGATAGTCCGGAATCTGTATTAAAGCTTCTGCTTCATTTGCGGAACGTTCGCGATCTTGAGTTCTTGAAGTGGATTTTATAGCGTTTACCTGAAAATGTTTTTTTTTTTTTTTAGAGTTCAGAATATCTAGCTGATGATGACTTACATACTCCGCCATTCCCGTACGAAAACGCAATCGCAGATCAAACGTCTGATAGTAACGACTTTTAAAGTCTTTGCGGGGGTCATAGCCATACCTTACGTACATGGATCGCCATGGACCATTCGAAAAGAGATACGCCACCGAAGGGGTAATGTGCTTTAGTTTGTCGACCGTTATCCCCGATTCGTAAAGCAGGCAAAACCTTGTCCAACATGGTATCTCATCAAAGAGCTAGAATTTGAATAAGCCTGTTGAACTTAAAGAGTTACAAATGTACAAATCTTACCGCCTTCACACGTTGAAGCTGTTCATCAGAGACATACTTGATTTTCATTTTCTTGGCTACTACCGGATCGGGACGTATTGGAAAGGGTTCTGTTAGGGAAAATGAAATAATCTCTCGACTATCATAGACCGGTTTCTGTAGAACCCCAAGAATATCCGAGTAACCATCGTCTTTCGGATCGATTCGGTGCAGGTTACTATGAACCGTATCAGATCTGGCAAACTGGTACGGCACACATACCGTCGAGAAACATGACCTCCTGAAAAAAAAAAGTTATTCCTTCTTAGCAATACATAACTATTGCTCGACTTACGAAAAGTAGTCAATGTCCACGACGCTTCGCGGTATCAATTCATCACGAACATAAACTCCTTGCCCAGTTTCTTTATCCTTTACTACCGGAAGGAATTGGTAGTCACCTAGGGCTAACACACAAAGTAAAAATGGTTTACGACCAAAAATACCAATTCTTACCATCGAATACATAGGCCCGTTTGCAGTGTCCCAGGATTTCAACGTGACTAGTCGTTGGCTTATTTGGATTCCGTTTTGAACGCCTGACTTTGACTCTCAGCAACAGGCCAGCATTTGATTGTACGTCACCGCTTACGGTTTTGCAGAATTCATTATCCGGCTGGAATTTGATTTCCATTCGCTTTTGTTCGCCGCTAAATACCTGAAATGATTAAAATTAGTGAATTCCAAGTGTATGTGCAGACATATAGGCGTTCTAACCTGAGATATACTTGTCATCCCACCCATGGTTTTCACCATTTGATCGACATTTTGAACATTGCCGGGGTATTCAATTACAGCAAGTTCTTTGCACTGTTGGGATGTGTCGATTTCCACTCTTGATTCATTCATTTCTCGTCAAATTAAAGGGCGATTTAGAAAAAATTATTAACTTTCGGTTGGGAATCAATTGTTTCGCATTTTGTTTACAAGTGCGATGACAGATTCCGATTTACAAAATATATCTCACATCATTGCCAGGTATGTGCTGAAAATGTTATTGCGCACGTTATTTAAACCTAAGTGTACCTACAGTACGGATAAAAATACAGTGGATAAAGGTATTTACGAATGCAAGGGCAACGATTGCAAATAAATAATTACATTGATTTAAAGACAGAAGGCATACTTTTTTTTCTATTCAGATGCTCGTTTCCCTATTCTAATAATATTTGAAACGAACATGACATTTGAAACATGCACTTCATGAGAATACGTTCATTGGAATGAAAGCCAGACTTGATGTAGCCAGACTTGATGTAGACGTTTTGTGAGCCAAAAATTAAAGGGAAGATTGCACTTACAACCGTACACATAAATCACTTCAAACTGAATTCACGGTGTGTGGATGAACGTTTCACTGTCAAACCATTTAATTCGGTAGGAACCAAATATTGGTAACTGATTTCATCGCGTTCGAGGCTTAAGAACTGACTTTATTCCAAAGAAGGTTCTTTGTGTTTGAACATGGTGTTCAAGGGAATAAACATGTGTCTCTAGCCAAGCACTAAGAAATGAGTTCATGAAACTTTATTTTTCAAACCGAACAAATGAATAATTTTATTTTTCAATCTGGAGCTTTAGTCCGAAATGGACTCAACCAACATGCCTACAATAAGCCCAGGCATTAACTAACTAAAATTGCGCTATTCCATTTGGTTGAGGTCGCTATCTACCTGTGCGTCTCACTTAAGGTGAGGTCTTTCTTTACTTCATCCGATGCCTGGCTGGGATTATTTCTTCTACAAGTCCTTGCAATATTTAATGTTCAGTGCAAAGTTTTTTTTTTTGAAAACAAAACTTTTAAAGTTTCTGGTTAAATCTTCGTCTCCATGGATTCTGTATATTCTTCAAAAAATGTCACTGGTTTTATATAGCTCGGTAGGAAGGCCGTTCCTTATTTCTAAAAGCGGAGGACTGTTCGTTATCGCCGTTTAACAGTGTATAAGTGTTTATTTCATATTCTATGCATCGACTGTGTCTCAATTAAGATCTTTCCTTGTTTATGACGACAGAATTCTATTCGCGCCATGTAAGCCAGGCTTTGATGTTTTATTCTTTGGTAAAATTTACCAATATCGCTCTTAGGACGTGTGTCAATTGCGTTAAAATTTTATCCAGTGGATAATTTTGACATTAGTATGGTAAATCGAGACTTCAAAATTTTAATCTGCTCAACAGCTTGCTAAAATTTATCCAGTGGCTAATTTTTGACAAATGGTATACCTGCTAAGGAGAGATGGAAAGCACACTTGTGGATTAATCGTCATTACCAGTGTTCAAATGTGCCGGGAAAACAATTTTAATTTTTACAAGAAAATCTAATTACCGTTTTGAAATGCACTAGAAATGCGTTTTTGAAAATGGATGGTTACAAAAAATGTTATGATTTCAATCGTTTCGCTATAATTTATATGCGAATTATGCTTAACTATCGTCAATAATGAACACAAATCATGCAACAATATTTTTGTTACTGATAATAATAAATACTAAAGGGATTTTCGATGATTTCTCTGATATCAAGAAAATATAAAGAAAGGAAATTTGTTTCAATTTTGTTGGGAAATAGCAGAAAATAGTATTCAAACAAAATCCCATTTAATCCAATTGACACAGCAAAAAGCCAACTTGATTTTACCCCTGCAGAAATGAAAAAAATTATCCAGTGGATACAATTTAACTTGCATTTTAACGCAATTGACACATGACCTTAGAGTGATACCTTCTATATTTTCTATCGCGTCATTTTTTCGCTCGTTTTTCTTCTTCTCAAAGGCTTCACATCTTTATCTAGCATTAAACCTTGTAAACCTCGTTTTTGTCTGCGTCCATTTGTCGACATTCTTCATCAAACCAGGGGTTTCTTGCTGGTAGTTGCGATAAACCTAGCACATCAGTTGAGGCTGATCTTATGGTCTTCGCCATCAGTACGGTTATGTTGAGCAAGACATTAAGGGCAAGCGTTATCGTAATTGGCTCACGTAGGCTTATGCGAGTTTGACTGCTCACCTGAGCACCAACAGCCCATTAAACCTAACCTAAACTTAAGGTCAAGCGTCTGCAACGGCTATTGTAATCTCTTGCGATGACAAAGTTTCGACATTCCATTTTTTTTACAGTATTTTGAATATTATGTGGCGGTGGCGTCATGGATAACCGCATTATAACCTTGGCTAAAACAACGTAGTGTCCTGATCGATGTTATCCTCTGGAGACCACAATTTACCCTTAAAAATATCAAGGTGAGGAAACCGTGTGCTGGCTTAAGTGGCTTTTCGATCCCCAGTGAAGTCAATTAGCCATTCGAATTTTTCAATGAGGTTGTTGATAACCCTGATGGCGTTAGGGAGAATTCTCCATTGTCACCCTACGCAGACGGGATGCACACAAAAGAAGACATCGGTCAGCATAGTTTTTTCTCTATAAATTCTGTCGATTGCGGCTTTTAAATTGATAAGTCCGTTGCCAAACGTGCTGTCCTGTAGGCTTCGTTTTTCCATAATACGTCGAAAGTCGAAATTCTTTCACTCTACCTACCATTGCCTTAAAATCTCACAGCGCGATTTTGAGATCGTACGTAGTTAGTAGCTGATGAGTTTTTTCTAGGAGTTCGTAGAGACAGTTCTTCGCAATCAGGCCTATTGGGAATAATTTTTCCGGAATATTTTCTCTTGTCAGCAATGTAAATCAGATTGCTGAATGGGAAGGGTTTCCCGGGAAAATTTATTCACGATAGGCCTCCATCGGATCGTTAGAGCAAAAAAAGCTTATTTTGGCGAATGTGGTCTAAGTTTCTTTGTCTAAGTCTGCCGCTTATAACAAATCCACATCCATATAGTAGCTATTTCTGGTCGATATAAAACGGAAATAAGCAGATATTAACGTTTTTCGTACTCGTTTTGTCGAGCCCATCCCAAACGACTAGTTCGTTCTTATTCTACAACATAAAAAATTGAAGCCTATGTATTGAAAAATCTGTGGTCGTGACTGAAAAATGTTGATTCGGTATGATCGCACACGAAATTCGAGTATCGAATTTAAGTATTCTGTCATCAGTGATCGAGTATATTTTCTTACGATAGGGTTTGTGGTTTCGAGTGGGTGCATTTTTGTGACAAAAAATGTAAGATATTTTGATTTTGTTAATTTAAGTTGCTTCCTTATAAACAAGAATGCACTTTTAGCCACTCTGAATATTTTAATAAAACTCTTTATAAGTTAAAGTTATGAAATATATTTCAGAAAAGATAAATGATTGGTTTCACAACGTCCATCTTCTGACTCGAAAACACAACCAATAATCCATTTAATAGTTAAGAATTTTAAATTATTTTCATAATATTTACAGAAAAACAATACATTTGACATTTGCCAGCCATTAAACCTCAATGGATCAAAGTTGTGCTTGTACGATTGGTGCAATTTTCAATGTGCATTGGATACGTGACCATTCTTTCCATCCCAACAAAATGTAGTGACTCGATCATTCGATAACGTATGCATTTCAGTTACTCGTTAACTGATGTGGTAATTCGACCCCTGGCATTGAATGGGATTTAGGCTTCATGTTATATATTTTGTCACAAAGAATGTCACCTCCAGTTTGACGCCGAATTCGATCGGAGAGTTTGAGAAATATGTCATAATAGTTTTATACCCTTGTCAGACTTTTGTAAGAGTTAAGGTTAAGTTGATACTTTCAGGATTTAAACCAGGGACCTTGCGCTTTGTAGCCTTATTTATGTAAATATGTAGCATAACTTAATTAATTTTGATGTGTCACCATACGGATAATACCGAATTGCGTTACGAGTTATTCGATAACGTATGACATAATAACAAGTAATAGTGTGTACTTGTTATTATGCCATCCGTCAACGAAAACGAAAACATATACGGTATTTCGCTTATGATATAGCTAAGGACTGCTTCTATGAGCTCCTTGACAAAACCAACGAGCGACTACCGAAGTACGATGTTAAATCGTGCTGGGAGATTTTAACGCAAAGGTAGGAAGAGAAGATATCTTTAGCAGTATTGTCGGAAAACATAGCCTACACGACACACGTCTGGTAACGGACTTAGGCTAGTTGATTTCGCTACGGAACGAAATGCCACTATAGCCAGCACACGGTTTTTCTCACCTTGATATCCATAAGGGGACATGGCGGTCTCCAGATCAACGAACGGTCAACCAAATTGATCACATAGCGATGTCCGAACATTCCGAGGAGCTAACATCGACTCGGACCACTACCTTGTTGCAGCCAAGGTTAGAATGCGTATGTCCACCACGCCACAACAAAAACCCCTAGTTTGATGAGGAATGCCGACAGATGCTCGCAGCCAAGAACGAGGCCTACAAGGCTAAGCGCAGGTGAAGACGAGAGCTATTGAGCTCTATAGGCAGAGAAGAAGGGAATAACACCGGCTTTTCAGAAGGAAGAATAAAGAGCGAGAAAAACGCGCGATCGAGAATATAGAGATGTGCCACTCCAGGAACGATGTTCGCAAGTTTTACCAAAGTTTTAAAACGTCAAAGCCAAGGATACAAGGCTCGAACAGAATCCTATCGAAATGAACAGGGAAATATCGTAGTTGAGACACAGTCGATGCTGAGGATATGGAAGAACCACTTCTGCAGACTGTTAAACGGCGATGACGAACAACATTCCGCTGTCAGGCAGAACGAACCCTTTAATATTTGCAACGACAGCGGAACTTCCCAACCACCCGACCTGAATGAAGTGAGGATAGCAATATCTAAACTGAAGCTTAATAAGGCTGCCGGAAATGCCTGCCTTCCCGCCGAGCTTTATAAAGCCGGTGGAGATGACTCGATAAGTAAAATCCACCAACTCATAAGCCGTGGATTTCAAAGCCGAATATGACAGCATTTATAGAGACGAACTATACAGAGCTATGTCTAGTTTTGGTATACCGCTCAAACTCGCCCGTTTGTGTAGGATGACGATTAAATTCTCGTTGCTCCATCAGGGTCGGAAACCACCTAACCGACAAATTTGATACCAAAAAGGGATTTAGGCAAGGCCATGCGCTGTCATGTGACTTCTTCAATTGGATTGTGCAAAACTCACGAGCCAACACCAGAGGCACAATTTTCCAAAAATCTGTACAACTACTAGCATACGCCGAAGATATTGACATCATTGGTAGGACCCAACGTGATGTCATAGTCACGTTTGGTAGTATAGAGAAGGAAGCGGCAAAAATGGGTTTAGCAGTAAATGAGGGCAAGACGAAGTATATGCTGTCAACACGAAAGGACACACAACATCGACGAATTGGACAGAATGTCACCATTGACAGATATAACTTTGAGGTAGTACTGGACTTTATCTATCTCGCTCCGCTATTAACTCATACAACAACATCTCGTCAGAAATAAAACAAAGAATTACTCTTGCCAACCGCTGTTTCTTCGGGCTAAGAAGGCAATTCAGTAGTAAAGCCCTCACTCGAACTACTAGGGAGCTCTTATATAAGAACCTGATCATCCCAGTCCTGCTCTACGGGGCTGAAGCATGCACCGTCTCAAAAGCGGATGAAGAAATCCTTGGTCGATTTGAGAGAAAAATTCTTCGAAAAATCTTCGGTCCCGTTTGCGTTGACGTGCCCTGGTCAAAAAACTCCGCATTGGGCGTTTAAGATGGCTAGGACATGTAGAACGAATGGACACCAATATTCCGACTCGCAGTCTTCGATTCCCAGCCTGACGTTACACGCAGTAGAGGAAGATCTCGTCTTAAGTGGCGCGCACAAGTAGAAACCAACCTCAACCAACTTGGAGTGCGCAACTGGAGGCAGTTAGCTAAGGACCGGGCTAATTGGGAAAACATGTTGGTTAAGGCCCAGGTTCATTCCACTTAAAACGCAAAAGAAAATACGTTCTTTCGATAAGTCAAAAGCATTCGTAATTCGATCTGGGTACGTATTAATCAAAGAATTATAAAAAAAATCTATGGAACCCTTTCCGATTATGTATTGAATTTTATAAAGTCTTGGAACAGCTTCTTTCCCATTTGTTGAATTTCGAAGCCATGGTTTTCGTCAGCCCAACTAAGTAATCCGTGTCGACTAAATGCTGGTGACTGCCGTTTTGACAGGAGGGAAAGTCTGGATTCTAAATGCAATACTGGAGGTACTGCGGTTAATAGTTGTTGGTTATGAAAACTTAACTTCAAGAGAACTTATTTAAATGCTTCTTTGATTAAGTGAAATCTTTTTATAATTTTGTATATAACACTGTAAAACATTTGTGTATTTATAAATCGGCAAAGAAAGTGGATTACTTTTATCCCACAGTTTTCTTTGAAAATTTGATGACAACAATCACGCATGGCGGGGGATAAAGTGGCTGGCAAACTTCTGGGACTCTGTGAACTGTGTGACACAGTGATGCGTGTTCAGATCATAGCCCCTCCAATAACATATCAAGAAAATAAAAATAAAACACGCATTCATTTTAAAATTTGTCTTCAAAGAAATCTATTTTATTTCAAATCAAAAAAATAATAAAAGACAACATTTTGATTTAATCGCAAACTCTCGTTTGTTTCATTATTTATATTACTGAAAACTATGTAAATTATTTTAATATTTTGTTATAAAATATAAATTTTTAAATGGGAACTTAAATTAGAAAATAAAAATATACAATTGTTTTATAAACAACTATTTGTACAATTATAAAGGCAAGTTCTACAACACTGATAAACAAAACAAAAACGAAGGACAAACAAAGAGTGTTTCGTAATTCCTTTTTTTTTTTTTTAAATATAACAGTGTTAATATTGTTTACACTTATGTATACATTACTAAATAATGTGTTTTTCTTTTAAAAATTAGGTACTTATTCATTTTTTTCAATTAAAACTTTTTGTTTTAGCTCACTACTAAAATAGTTTTACTTTTTTTTTTTTTGTTAATGAACATTTTATTTATATATATATGTAAATGCACATTTCTAATTATTTTATGAGCTTATTTTTATTTTTATGTCTACTCATTTATTATGTATATAATATATTTGTGAAGGTAATGCAATATTTTATGATCGTTTTGTTTTTTGTCGATTTGTCATTATAAATCTAAAAAAGTGTTTAGTATCAATGATGTTATTTTATGTTTTTGTTTTAAATTTATGAAGAGCGAAAAATGCTATTTTTTGTGTCAACTTTAAGTTGGAAATATGTATGAACTTGTGTAATGTTATGGAAGAAAGAATGGTGATTTAACAGCAAAACTAAATAGTTATCATAAATAAAATAAATTGGAAAATATATTATTACCAAATTGTTGATAAAAAAAAGTATTGCATTCTTCCAAAAACATAAATTTATATTTTAACATGCTTTTGTATGTGTGTACTTAATTATATATATTTTTAAAAAAGTAACCTATAGCGCCTACGAAATAGGACAATGATTTTATTTTTTTGTAAATATAACGTCAACGAATTAGGCACATAATGTTGTATAAAAATAAATAAAAAAATAACAGTACATGTTATTATATTTTTTTAAAGTTTAAATACTATTTTAGTTTTCCTAAAATGAGTGAAAACTTTAAGTTTAATGTAAATTGCTTGATTTTTTTCGATATAACATCAATCTAATTGACATTTAAGTCATCGAGATGTGTTAGGTTTTTGATTTTATTTTTATGCATGGTGTGGGACATTATAAAAAGTTGAAGATAAGTTCAAACATTAATAATGGGTTGCTTAAGTGGGCTGAGGAAAACAAATTACACTCCGCTTCAACTCAACAAACACACAAATTTTCTAAGGTACCGTGGATCAAAAAAGAAATCGGACACCAGCTGTTGCCCTTTCTTCACGCTAAGTAACGATAAATAGAACGGTCATGGTGTTCATGTTAGTTCTTTTTTTTTAAATCCGTGATCTCTTTCTTCGAATCCATAGGATATAAATATGTATCCATCTAAATTAAACAGCTTATTAATAATTATTTGTTTAAACACTCCTTTTTTACCTCAAAAAAAAAAATCGGACACTTGGCAATACTGCTCTCTCATCTGATTTTTAGTGGCCAAACAAAATTTGTATATTATTCACAATATCCCGTTACACTTTTGTAATGTTATTTAAAAACAAAAAAAAACATTTCATTCGCAAAAGAAATTCAAGATGGATAGACAACGTGGTTACACAACAATTCAAGTGCGAGAAATTGTGATAAAACATTTTGAAGAAGGAAAATCTGTACGGAATATTGCAGAAATAGTAAAAAGAAGTCGCTCTACAGTTGGTGATATAATAAAACGGTATAAAACAAATAAAACCATTGAAAATTTACCAAAATCTGGAAGACCAAAGAAATTGACTGAGGCGAATGAGCGTTGGATTGTAAAGCAAGTCAAGGCGAATCCACAATTAAGTGCACCAAAGTTGACTGCAGAGGTAAAAAATTGTTTGCAGAAAGTGGTATATCCGGAAACAGTAAGAATCGTTTTAGGAAAAAACAATTTCCATGGAAGGGTCGCCAGAAAGAAGCCGTTTATCAGCAAGCGGAACCGAATAAGAAGACTGGAATTCGCTAGGCATCATCAGAGCAAAGATTTTTCATTTTGGAAATGTGTTTTGTTCTCAGATGAGAGTAAATTTAATTTATTTCGGTCTGATGGACAAACATATGTATGGAGAAAACCAAAAGAAGAGCTCAGGGAGAAGAATCTACGACCAACTGTGAAACATGGTGGTGGGTCAGTTATGGTTTGGGGTTGTATGTCTGCGGCTGGACCAGGAAATCTTGTGTTTATCAATGGGAACATGGATCAGTACAAATACGTACAAATTTTAAAAGATAATTTGAGTCAAAGTGCTCAAAAATTGGGAATTAGCGACAGATATTATTTTTACCAGGACAACGACCCCAAGCACAAAGCTCATAACACTAGGATGTGGCTCCTGTTTAATTGTCCAAATGTGCTCGAAACCCCTCCACAATCACCAGACCTAAATGTGATAGAACACGTGTGGAGCTATCTGGAGAATCAACTTAAAAACTACTCCATCTCAAGCAAAAAGGACTTAGAGGTTGCTCTAAAATCGGAATGGGACAAAATCCCAGCTTCTTACTGCGAAAAATTGGTCCAATCAATGCCTAAAACCTTCGAAATACTAATTTTTTTTTATTGTTTCTATAAATTTTGATACGTTTGTCTAATTGCAAATTCAAGTGTCCGATCTCTTTTTTGAGATGAAATTTAATGGAGTTTTTGTTTATTTCAGTTGAAAAAAGTATGTACCAGTAAATTCAAATTTCGGTGATCTGTATTACGAGCTTATAGTGTAAGCAATCACAAAATCTATTAACATCAATTGATTGAGTTTTATTTTTGTTATATTTTGCGGTTTCTGTAGGAAATGTGCATGTGTCCGATTTCTTTTTTGACCAACTGTATGTTGTCAATTTTTTGTTAACTTTGATGCTTACTGTTTGCTTATGATGTTGAGAAAACAAATCAGAAAGAATAATTCAAAAAGTACCGCTATTTTTTTCGCTTTCTTGTAAAGCGTTCCATATGGAAAAATGCAGTTTTTTTTTGCGTCAACTGACACAACTATTAAAATTAGAAATAAAATCTAACGGAATGAAATAAAACAAATTTTTCTTTTAATATTTTTTTATTCTTATACTTATTTTATTTTTTGTTCCTAATTACTTCATAAATTCGGTGTGGCATGAAATCGTTAGCCTCTTTAAGTAGTCGAGCGAAATTTCCCTCCACGCTAATAAAATGGCTGCATTAAGGGATTCCCTGTCTTCAAACTGACGGCCCGACTCATGAAATTTTCGAACCAACCCTCCCCATACATTTTCTATAAGGTTCAGGTCGTGTGAGTACGGCGGTCATTGAAGCAATTCATAATTCTGGCCCTGTATCCAACTTTTGACAATGCGCGCCGTGTGGATGGGGGCGTTGTCCTGTTGGAAAATCCAGTTAATGGGTATACAAAAATCCGAAAATTTAGACAAAAAAATTCTTTCCAAAACTCCTTTATAGGTTATTGCAGTCATTTTTGACCTTTGAAACTCAAGGTCAACAGTCCCATAGTAGCTAACTGCTCCCCATACCATAATTCCACCTTCTCGACAATGATGCCGCGCCAAAAATCGTTCTTCCTTCCTCACATCATGAAAGTAATAATTAAAACCCATCAGGGCCATCAAAATTGAACTTCTTCTCATCAGGAAAAAAAAACTCATTTGTTCCAACTCATATGGAGTCTAGAAAATTCTAAACGAATACCTTTACGTTGCTCGTTTAGTGGTGGTTTTATTTTGGGTTTTCAATCATTTGAAATGATCCGAGCTGTTTATTACTCTGCGGAATGTTGAAACACTTGCAGTTACAGCAGATTTTTGCTTAATTTTTTGTCGCAGAGTCACTCGAATTGGAAGCACATCTTGAAATTGCACGTCAATCATTTGTTGTTGTTGCCGTTTTTTTACCTCCTTTCATGTTTTTCCCGTACAAACTTTTATTTTTGAGGTACGAATAGACAACACTAAAACTCCGTTCAATTTGGTGGTGGCTATAGCACGCACGGTCAGCCCTTGTTCTTTTGACAAATCATAAGCTCTCTCGACACTATTCAAAGCGTTTGATCTACCCATTTTTTTTTAATTTTAATTAAACGACTAAAATTCACTTAGGACACATCAAATTTTGATTTAGTATGCCAATCACCATAAAACTCTCATAAGCAATGAAGATAATTACCGTGAATGACCGTGCGTCTATGCAGTTGACGCAAAAAAGGAGCATTTTTTCATATGAAATGCTTTGAAAGAGATCCAGAGAAAAACTAACGGTGCTTTTTGAAATATTCTTTTTCATTTCTTTTCGCAACATCATAGACAAACAGTTAGCAGCAAGAAATGATGAATTCATGTACAATATTTGGAATTAATGAGTCCCATATATTCGAAAAATGTTGTGTCTATTCAGTTGACGCGGAGTGTATCTCTGATTATAAAAAAGACAAGAACCAAAAGGTTCCAAATCGCTTAACGATGCAGAAGTATAGGTGGACCCTCTTATAGTTCAAGTATTCGAGGGAAAAGTCCTGAGTACGATTTATGTGTAGACGAACAACATAACGTCTGGCGAAGAAAATAAAGGGTCATCCAATATGGCCTTCCGAGCATTGACTCTTGATAGCGGCCATATTGTTAAAGCTACATCTGTCAAATTGGTAAAATTGGTTGGTTCAACAGCCCGTAAAAAATTGTTTTATCAAAAAAGTCTTCGCCCATTTTACGGTCGCCATAATCGTCCTGCTAAGAGGAAGATTCACAGAGGAATATTTGAGTCCACTAGTTCAGTAGACGATAAACCACTACTCGTCAAAAACTCAAGATCTGTCCGTGAGAGTGTGCAGGAGAATCCGGGCAGTCGATTTCACTTCGCTCATAAGAACCCGGCCTTACGAAAACCGCGACTAGGTGAATTTCGCGTCGTGACATGAGCCTGCACCCGTACAAAATTCAAATGACTAAGGATGTGAAGGTAAGTCTTAGACAACGACATTTGTTTGCTGAATAGCCTCTGCAGCAGTTTGAAACTGACGCTGAAATTCATACAAAAATCATCTTCAGCGGTGATGAATGGGTACGTCAACAAACAGAATTGTTAAATTTGGGACGAACGCAATTCACATGTGATCCAAGAGCGACCAATAGTCCATTGCATCTCCAAAACGTTAATACTCGGTGTGAATTTCGGACTGGCGGTGTCATCGGTCCATATTTGTTTGAGGAAGACTTTGGCCAGGAAATCACAACTAACGGCGAGCGCTATAGGCCTGAATCGGATGATATGGACAGCAATGAGATTTTGTATCAACAGGATGCTGCTACGTGGCACCAAAGAGTATAGAACTACAAAGAGTGTGCAGCTCATATTGATACCCCAGTATTCACCTTGATACCCCCGTATCAAACAACAGCATAGCCGACGCATACGATCGACAAAATTTTAGCTTCAGCAATGGCTACAAAATTTTAAGCTGTGATGCGTACTCTATGTAGTTTTATATTTTTTGGTGCCACACAGATCACGCCACATTGGAAACTCTGCACGGGTAATTCGTTGGTTTGATCATCTTACCTGGAGGTGATGTGAACTGGACACGGAGATTATGCGATTTTAACCTGATAGACTTTTCGACTGAAGTTGCTGGTCTATGCGAATAAGCCGCAAACGGTGCAATTAAATAACGCCGAGCGAAATATTTCATTTTCAGTAAGAATGTTTTTGAGTAATCAAAACAATCCTGGTTGAGTTCCCATAATTGTTCTTAAAAACATGTGCAGCTACGCTTCTGAACTCAAATTTTATACTTTCTACAGCTCTCTTGCAAGCTGTGAATTTGTTTCAGAGTGGAGAAGCCATTCAATTATTACATTCACAAAATCGGAACTAAGTTGAAAATATTTTATTATGATGTGAAATATTTGTTAGAAAAACGTTGCTATTGCTAATATGGCAAAACAATCGATCGAACATTAGATGGATTATTAGATTATTAGATGGAAGAGCTTTAAATGTCAAAATGGAAATTATGTGACAAAAAAAACATTAGGCCTTACCACACGATATGAGTGTAGTTGGTATAAAACCAGTTTTGAGAGCGCAGTGACAGAGGTATGATCTTCACATTGTTGGACGAAAATCTACAACAACCAATCTTGCAATTTTTACAAATATTATTCGAAGTTAACTTGATGAAGGTTTTCGATGTAATTTACACGGACTTTGCAAAAGTTTTCGATAGAGTCAATCACTTGATTTTAACTTAAACAAAATGGAAAAATCTGGTTTGCATTCAAGTACCTGAAATAAAATTTGCATCTAATGACCAAATACTTTTAAATCCCGTTTTGTTATCATCAGTTGATCCCCAAAAGAAGCCATCTTGGTCCATTACTTTTTGTTATTGTTTATCAATGACATGCCTGAAATCCTTTTAAATTCTGTTCGACTTCTGATTGCAGATGATTTCTTCTTTCTTCTTCTATAAGATGACCTTCAAAGGCTAACATAATGTCAAGAATACCAAGTCAACTTTGCCGGGCACTGCTCTCATTGGTCGATCGACCTTTTTAATCATTTGACATTTAAGGGGAAATGACTAACGAAACGAGTTGAAAATTTACGACTTCAGATATGAGTGAAACATCTGATTTTTGTCCAACCTGTCATGACGATGTTTTTGATTTCAGTAAATTTCTGATAAAGAATAATTATTCTGAACAGATAAACGTAAATAGAAATCTATATCTATATTGAAAAATTAAAATACAAAATAAGGGTTGGAAAAGTTTGACATTTACAGATCAACTTGTAAACTGAAATGCGTAACAAGGCCGTTGATGTTTTCTGTGTGGCTCACAAAACTCGTATGAAAGCCTCATGACATACAGTTTTGTTCAGATCGAAAAAATTGTGTTTGTATTGGTTTTGAACCTAGTTACTCCGCAGAAACTAGGTTGAAGAATTAACCTATTTTCCTGCTCATACCTCTGTCACTGCGCTCTCAAAACTGGTTTTATACCAACTACACTCATATCGTGTGGGAAGGCCTAATGTTTTTTTTGTCACATAATTTCCAATTTGACATTTAAAAAAATTCCATCTAATAAAACTACGTTTGTTCGATCGATTGTTTTGCCATATTAGCAATAGCAACGTTTTTCTAACAAATATTTAACAAAACAAAATTTGAATTTGTGCGGAAAATTGAGTGAAATTCGATCGCAACGGGTGTTTTTTTTTTTAGGTTGTTTTTTCGAATAGAGATAATTGACATTGACATCACAGTACTTCGCACATGAATGCAACGAACTACAGACACGTAACAACACTGGCGACTGAGGCCATCGGCTGGGAGAATAGAGATAAATCTGACATTTTGTGGTCAAATCGGGCAACTCTAATGTCATTTATGTTCAGTTTAGTTTGCCAGTTCATCATGAATAGGCTGACAAATGAACAACCCTTGCAAATCGTGCAAAGTTATTTCGAAAGTTTACCGCAAGCCCCGTAATTTTATGGTCGACATAATCGTCTATCAAAGCAAATAACTCGGTTAACCATGGATCGTTTTTGCACTACGTTTACTCTATGTGATAACACGCATCCGCACAGGCGTCGAACAGTGCGAAACAATTGCCGCTGTAGGGCAAAGTGTTGAAGAGGACCCGAATGAATCGATTCGCCACCGTGCATGGGCCGAAAATGAGATTGATCTCGATGCTGATTTTCATCGCAAAATGTTGTTCAGTGATGAGGCGCTCATTTTTGGTTGAATGGCTACGCCAACAAGCAAAATTGCGGCATTTGCAGTGAAGATAATCCACATGAGACCCTTGAGACGCCATTACATCCACAAAAACTGACTGTTTGGCGTGCTCTATGGGCTAGTGGAGTGATTGGACCATACTTCTTCCGAAATGATGCTGGAGAGTCAGTTACCGTTAATGGAGACCGGTATAGAGCCATGATAACCGACTATTTTATTCCCGAATCGGATGGCATAAATGGGGATGAGATATGCGCTACATGCAACACAGCGCGCGTCACAATCGATTTGTTGAAGGAAACATTCGATGTCAATTGGCCACCAAGATCGTGTGATTTGACACAATTGGATTATTTTCTTTGGAGATATATGAAGTCGCTCGTCTACGCCAACAAACCAGAAACGTTAGAGGACTTCGAAGCCAATATTCGTCGTGTTATTGCCGACATACGACTTCAAATTTTCTTTGGAGATATATGAAGTCGCTCGTCTACTCCAACAAACCAGAAACGTTAGGGGACTTCGAAGCCAATATTCGTCGTGTTATTGTCGACATACGACTTCAAATGTTCTTTGGAGATATATGAAGTCGCTCGTCTACGCCAACAAACCAGAAACGTTAGGGGACTTCGAAGCCAATATTCGTCATGTTTTTGCCGACATACGACTTCCAATTTTCTTTGGAGATATATGAAGTCGCTCGTCTACTCCAACAAACCAGAAACGTTAGGGGACTTCGAAGCCAATATTCGTCGTGTTATTGCCGACATACGACTTCAAATTTTCTTTGGAGATATATGAAGTCGCTCGTCTACGCCAACAAACCAGAAACGTTAGGGGACTTCGAAGCCAATATTCGTCGTGTTATTGTCGACATACGACTTCAAATGCTCGAAAAAGTGGGAAAATTGTACCTCTAGACTTGGCTTTATTCGAACCAGCCGCGGCACTAAAAATATTTTCTTGTGTTTTATTTCAATTTGAAGTTTTATACCTCTAATATCTCTAATATCTATCCGATATTTGCAAATTTAATACCGAAATGAGCGTATTTACTCAGTGAGTATACGATCCAAATGCTGCAATTTGTTAAGCTTTCAAAATAACGAACAAAGTTTCATAAAATTCAAGCCAGATAAGCCCGATATAAAATTTAAATACTAAGCACACACCTATTGCATCTTTTCCATATAAATATCCACACCCCATGCACATCTATTGCACAAATAATATACTTAAATTGCAAAACACTAGACTTAAGAATACTTAAACAACTGGTATGAATGTAAAGTCACCTTAATAAATAAACAAAAAAACTATTTTATAATATAAAATACGTACATAGATTCATTGTCCATAATATAAAGCACACTTAGCAAATACTATTTCTTAGTCGTTTCTATTTTTTTGTTTTTCTCACATTTACTATAAACTATCTTAACTATGAATGTTCTTGTTAATGCTGACATTTTGCACCAGATGTATAAAAAACGGGTACTTACCATCTCTTGAAATTTGATTTCAAGTAGTACATATTTTGAAAATGTGTTTTCGAAAGTTATAATTAAAAAGTACCAACTAATTCATGTCATATGCTTTATACAGCAACAATATCAATTGTTTTTTTTTTTCTTGTTAATTTAATGAGTTGTTTTTTAAATGTTTATATGTGTTTTGTATATATATATATATTTCGTCTATGTTCCTGTTTGTTACACAATCAATGAGATGTATTTGTAGTTCTATTTTATTTTATTTGTTAATATTTATCTATTTTATTTGTTTTTTTTATATTTCGATTTTGTTTACTGTAAATTTTAAGTAAAAAGTGCACTTTTATACTGTACTACGACAATCTGATTATGTTTTATTTTATACTTTGTAGGAGTTTCTAATTTTGATTAAAATATATTTAAAAATAAATAATTGCTTCTGGGTTTAGATAAAATTTAAATGATTTTTGTTTTTAACTTAATCGGGAAGAGTAATTTTAAAAGTAAATTCAAGGCACTGGCTGGGATCAGATTATTGTTAACGTGTGAATTTTGTAATATTTTTTGCGCCAGCTAGTACTTTGGATTTTATTTTAAAATTACTTACAACATATTATACATTGCAAGCAGATAAAAATATTTTTATTTTCAGTTGGGAGAGTGGCATGGAGTTATGTAAGATTTCGTTATTTGTTAGGAAGACACACAGACTCTTTATAAGATCGCATAATTATTTTAATTGTAAAAGGGTTTTGAATAAGGGAGGGTTTGATGTTGGTAATCCTATCGCCGTGTGTGTCAAATATTTTGTTAGTACTTAATCACTGGCCTTGTTCCGGATTACAAATCTTATATGAAGCACTGTTCTCATTGGTCAAAATGGTCGGTTAATTATAAGAACAGAGCTTTATCTATGATATCTTACTAAATAAATCTGAAATCTGGAACAAGTTCCACTGTGTCCAGATCACCATGGCAAGTTACACGACTGAGCAGTCAGTCTAGTAATGGGTGCTTTTTTTTCTAGGTTGGTTTTTCGAATAAAGATAAAACTGACATTTTGTGGTCCAATCGGGCAACTCTAATGTCATTTATGTTCAGTTTGGTTTGCCATTTCATCATGAATAGGTGACAAATCAACAACGCTTGCAAATCATGCAAATTTATTTCGAAAATAATGGTTCCGTTCGCGAAGTTTACCGCAAGCTCCGTCCATTTAATGGTCGACATAATCGTCTATAAAAGCAAATAATTCGGTTAACCATGGATCGTTTTTGCACTACGTTTACTCTATGTGATAACACGCATCCGCAGAGACGTCGAACAGTGTGCACCGAAGAAACAAATGCCGCTGTAGAACAAAGTGTTGAAGAGGACCCGAATGAATCGATTCGCCACCGTGCACAGCAATTGGAGCTTTGTCTACCAACTTTATGAAAGATTTTGCGCAAAGATCTTAGATCACGACCTTACAAGATCCAGCTTGTGCAAGTATTAAAGCCGCGAATGAGCCAAAAATGAGATTGATCTCGATGCTGATTTTCATCGCAAAATTTTGTTCAGTGATGAGGGTTATTTTTGGTTCAATGGCTACGTAAACAAGCAAAATTGCTTGTTCAGTGATGAGGGTTATTTTTGGTTCAACATCTACGGTAACAAGCAAAATTACCGCATTTCGAGTGAAGAGAATCTACGTGAGGCCCTTGAGACGCCATTCAATCCATAAAAAAAAACTGACTGTTTGGTGTGCTCTATGGGCTGGTGGAGTCATTGGGCTATACTTCTTCCGAAATGATGCTGGAGAGGCAGTTACCGTTAATGGAGACCGTTATAGAGCCATGATAACCGACTATTTTGTTCCCGAATTGAAATGGGCTAATTTTACAGCAGACGTGGTAGCCTTTCAAGGACTTTTTAACATTTGGTGTCCAAAGATGAGACGACCAATTCGGTAAAGAATAAACCAGCACTCGTACATCTAAGGACCGCCAGATTTGTCGAAGTGAAGGTGAAGGTGTGCAGTATAACCAGAGGCAGTAGTAAGGCATATACTGCCTCTGGTTTAATGCACAAGAACCTGACCTTTCGCAAACTTCAATTTGGCGAATACTGCGTCGTTTGGGTGTGCACCCTTATAAGATGCAACTGGCCCAAAAGTTAAAAGTTAATGACCATATAAAACACCGTGTGTTCGTTGAGTCATCTTCGAAGCGTTTGGAAAGGGATCCCAATGATTGTCGAAAAATAATATTTAGCAGCGAGGCGTATTTTTGGATGAATGGTTATGTTAACAAACGAAGCCAAACCACAGGAGGATCACCAAGTGGCAATGCATCTAACAAAAGTTTGGTTTGGACCATAGGCCAGCGGGGACGGCTTAATTGGTACGTACTGCTTCAAAAACAATATTGGTGAACCCATCAACGTCAACGAGGCGAGTTACAGAAAAATGGTGAGCAATTTCTTTTGACCCGAATTGAACACAATATGCACGATCTGCTTTCTGGAAGACGATACGAATACCACAATGGAAATGGCATAGAGTGTTCCAATAAAAAAAAGAATTTCTATAATACCACACACACAGCTTGTTTTACTGCAATTCAACAACCCACCCCTATTGGAAAATCCATTACTATGCGGCGGATTTAAAAAATCTAAAACTTCCCGAACTTGAAGGAAAAACATATGAGAACGCTACAATCCGTTGGGCGAATCGTTGAATACCCTATCCCATCTCATTCCATCTTTAAAACTTACATCGCTAAAGTGGGCGATATTAGTTTTAAAGATCCCAAAAGCTTTATTAGGAGAAAATTGTTAGGGTATATTGCAAACGCCACAAAAATGTAGGAGTGGCAAAAAACTTTATATATACGTAATACAAATATCGCGATTGTCCAAACAAGTTATTCAGGCACCTTTTTTCTTGCCGTTTAGCCAAAAACATTCTGAAAAGTCGGTGTGCCAGTGGACAGTTTTTAAAAATTTTGTACACTTGTTCTGCTACGTCGAACAGAGAGTCCTCAACGAATTCATCATTCTCGATCGAAATTTAAGGCCCAAGAATCACTGACACACAGTTTTAGCAAAACGACTTCCACTCTGACATTTGCTTCCAATTCACAAAAGTCTATTATGGACAACTTGAGTAGCTGATTGACAGTACTGAAGAAAACTTAACGAAGAATTTTGGCATTTGCTTCAGACTATTATAGTTCAGCCTTAAGCCTACACTTGCCGACGACTTGGTGCCTAAAACATTGAACGTAGATTTCAGAGCCATTCGTAAAGGCTGGACACGCCTTACTGTCTCAGACGGCAACGGAAAAATTCTTAATATGGAATCAACAGTGCCTTCAACGATCTCAGCTATGATAAACTTAATGAACAACCTATATTAGCTGCTCTGACATATTTGGGCAACAGGTCATTTTAAATGTTCAAGGGTTCTTGAGGCCTTTTGAATAAAGATGATACAGCGTGTACCAAAAGGCCAAAGTTAACGTTCAACCCCGTAGTTTGTATTGACGGCTCTATGTCTTGGGGATAACTTATGCTTCTAAGACAATTAACAATTTGTAACAATTCGCATCATTCGCCAACATAAGTCGCTATTCAGCCCTAGCCAGATATCCGTTGGAGGGGGAAATTCTCCGATTTTGTACGATTCTGAGGATTTAAGCTTCGAGGTATTCTTCCGAAAACCTGTTCGGAATATTTCTCCGACATTTTGTAACGCATCGCGGTGAATTGCGTTAAAGTGCGTATAGGTGCATTTTTCGTGCAATTTTTGACAGCTAAGTGCAATTCTTTTTCTGATTTTCTCCGTCACAAATTCTTTGTGGAATTTATTTACGAATTGTAGTGCAGTGATTTTTTTTTCGATGGCACATACCTCGAATGGAATTTGAACCTCCGACGAAGTATGCGTTGCCGAAAATTGTACGCTCCGAAGGACACATTGTTAGGGCAGATTAAATAGATTGCTAACCGGCATTTCTGAGAATAGAGTTTTGTCTCTCACTGCGTGATACAAGCCCTTTATGCGCTCATGCTTCGACCACGGTGGAAACACGTGGCATTGTAAAGAATTGTTCCTTTGAGTTTCTGGACAAAACTTATGAGCAACTACTGAAGAAAAATGTTAAAATCGTCATCGGTGATTAGATTAACTTAAAAAAATATACATGGAATGTCTGCGGTCCTGAAAGTTGAAATAGAATGGCAATCATTTGATAAAAATCTAAAAGCCTGCTACACGTTGTAGCTAGAGGGTTACATGCGTCGTGCTTAAAGGATTACATCGTTAAAGAAAAACAGACAATATAAAATAATACTGTCAAGTACTGACAAATCATCAGGAAATCATTTGACGAAAGATTGTAGATTATATAGGTAAGAAAACTCCTGCCATTTGCATTTGCTGTAAAGGCAATCAACCAGCAAATTATTGCGGCTGCGAAGTAGCTAAAGAGTTTTAAAAAAGACGGACAAAATTTACAAGCAATATTTCACAGAAATGACATTTAAATAAGCAAAAGCCTAGAATTTCGCTCAAACATACCTCGAAATCAAAGCAGGCTACAATCGAAAAACTTAAAAAAAAACTATGTATAGCAAATGAAAACCAATAGTCCGCCCCGCAGAGTCTTCGACAGACTTTAATCGGAGTAAAATTGATGTCGTCTTAAATGACAGGCACAAGTAGAAACAAAATTCAAGTAATTTGAAGTGTGAATCTGAATGCAGTTGGCCATAGACCGGGTTAACAAATGTTTTTTTGTTGAGGACCAGATCTAAGACGGACATCAGTGCCACTTTAGTAAGTAAGTATCAATGGTACATCCCTATATTCTTTTGAGGCTAGCAACAGAATGGCTGTAAAGGGACAAATAAAGAACCCACCCAAACACGTAAACCCCACAACGGGCATCACAATGTGTTTATACTATCGAACACCGTTGCAGCGAGAAAAGGCAACAGGTGGATGCTCTCAGTAGAAGCACCAACGTCCTGGTGCTGGACGGCAACACTTTCGAACAGAACCTATCCATTAGTCAGGGACGGGATAGTCGGATCATGGAACTAAAGAAGACGTTGGAGGAAAAGAAAGATTCGTTTTCGAAATGCATAACGGGTTAGTCTTTCGTAAAGTGAGGGGAGGTATCCTTTTTTACGTTCCGCACGAGATGAAGCAGAGCGTTTTGCATAAATATCACGACAAGGTGGGTAGATAAAACAATAGATTCCATCCAGAAGTCGTATTGGTTTTCCCAAAGGAGAATGAGGGTTAAAAGGCACCTGGAGAATTGCTTAAAATGCGTGGCATACTCCCCGAAGCACAGGAAGAAAGATGGGTTCCTACAAAGCACACCCAAAGGCGACGTTCCGTTCGATATTTTACATATCGACAGTTTCGGTCCCATCGGGCCTATGTATTTTTGGTGGTAGATTCGGTCACCAAGTACATCAAGTTTTACGCCACCCGAAGCACGGGCGCGAAAGAGGTTATAGGGGTCTTGAAAAAAAGTATTTTGCCGCGTATAGCCCAAGAACATAGTGTAGGACAGTGTCGGCGCGTTCACGAGGGCGAATTTGGAGGTTTTATGATGGAAAACAGTAAAAGGTGTTTACGGGGTCTCCATAGCTAACGGGCAAGTGGAACGAATAAATCGGAGCCTGGGTCCCATGATTGCAAAGGCAGTGAGCATTGAAGCGATTAAGAGTTGAGAAAACATGCTTTTTGATCTAGAATTCGTCATGAATAACAAGGTTCACAGAACAGTGGGGGTAGCTCATAAAGAAATGCTATTCGGTGTGAGGCAGCGTGGTAAAAAAATGGATTGGTTAACATAGGGTTTAGAAGGTGGAAATTAGGTTAGAACCAGGTATGCGTATAAAGAAAGGTGAGAAAGCAAACGAGAGTGCAAGAGCATAATAAACAAAAGTACGACGGTAGGCGTAAAGCTGCTCGGGTTTACAGTGTCCATGACTTCGTCATGGTGAAGAATTTTGTAAGTACGCCAGGCGCTCCGAAGAAGTTAGTGCCTTGGTTCAGGGTCTCGTATCGGGTCGACCGCGTTTTGAGAAACGAGATGTATGAAGTGGTTGATATAGAGAACTTCCAGGTAAGTAAGATACCCTACAAGGACACTTGGGAGGCGGCGAACATGAGGCCGTACGTTAAAAGGCACCAAACTAGGGCGAGAAGCAAGGAGTGCAATTCGTGGTCGAATGCAAGTCTGGATGGTCGATTGTAGTAATAATTAAAGACCGTACTGTATATTTTAGAGTGGTAACCCTTGCATGGGAACATCCACTAGAACGTACATACATGTATGCTCAAGACACTTTTTATATTGTACAGTCGTAGGGCATAAGAGTCGATCTTCCACCATCGAGAGAAGCTGGTGTTTTATTTTGCGCCTACTGCATAAGTGTGGTAATGGAAGGGTCCAGCTAATGCCTATCTATTTCAGAGGATAAGTGTGTTAGTAATTTGTAAAGCTTAGTTGATACAAATTTAGGTTCTAACTATAGACTTATACCAGCCCCAGAGCTAATATTTGGTGAATAAATATGTCGCCAGTCTAAGCGAGCTTTTTGTAAGTTCCCAGGTATATCCACCCATTCAGAGACATTGGTTTATTACTCAAGAAAGAGGTTACAGCAATATGTAAGGTTTCATTACAATCGGTTAGGCTTTCTTTTGAAACCTTCAGAAGCTACAGAAGACACTCTTTCGCGTTGATTTAAATGCCTGAACGATAATTATCCACTTTTGCCTTACAATTTCGCGATAAACTTATTGAAATCCTCACAACTCCCCGCCGTTCTCCCACAAATAAAAAAAAATCCCAATCCGGCTCGAAGGACCAACAAAAAAATTTTGAAATTACTCAGTTCCTTCCTTATATCACCTACAATTAAATTTCCTCCCATGATACATGCTTTCTCTTAGATTTTAAAAAAGCAACACACACAAACAAATAAACGGTAAAAGACAATAGACAAACAGTAGTAGACGTTAAGGCTACAATACCCACCACCACCTACTGCCGCTTAGACCCTAATAACTGACCTTTTTGCGTAGCTTCAGCGATAGGGACTGCCGCAGTGGCGGATCCTGTTGCGGATCTGAGAATCTACTTATACTACGTCCACTATTTGTCGTTGTAGCCGCAGCTGCTTGAGTGTGCAGGAGTAAAGAATCCACCACTGATCCGGGCCCAACTAGCCGACGGGCCAATGAGGAATTCTTTACCACTGGCGCTGGCGCTGGCGCTGGCGCTGGCGATGTGGATGCCGACACTGATGTGACACCGTGCACATGAGTGTATGTGCCAGCCTTGTATGCTGTAGACGTTGATGTTAGTGATGGGGATGATGTTCCTCCTGCTGCTGCTGTTGTTGTTGTTGTTGTGGTTAAATTATTGTTAGTGGAATTATTGTTATTGATATTGTTACTGTTAGTTCCGCTTTGGTTGGCAGTCTTTCGCAGAAGCTTCGTGTTGTACTCGTCGCACTTGTCCTTCTCGATGCGAGTGCTACTTAACGAGCGTTTGTTGCGCTTCGTGTTATTGTTAACCGGTATACCCGATGGTTGATGATGATGATGATGATGCAGGTGATGATGATGGTACTGAGAGTGATTGGTGGACACATCTGTCCCGGTGGCGGGAGCAACGGCGACAGCTGTGGCAGCGGTAGCGGCATTTAATTCCAAGACAACTCCACCGGACGATTTGTTGCTGGAAGAAGAGAGACTATTAACATCGATTAGCAATTTGTTGCTTACACCCGTTGCTGTCGACTTTAATGTGGCGACGGAGACGGTGCCGCTGATAGGATTCGAATTAAGATCAACTACAGCGCCTTGAGAAGCAGTAGAAGCACACACAGATAATACTGGGGATGAGGAAGTGTTGTTGTTCTTGTTGTTGTTGGTAGTGGTCATAGTGCATGTGGCAGTTGTTGAACTGTCACGATAGTAGCGGTTAGCACTAGCTGCAGCAACACCTAGTAAAGTAGTACCAGCAGTAGGTGGCGGAGGTTGTTGTTCGACGCTGTGCGCCGATGCCCGATAACGTATTCGGGATCTTCCTCGCAATGTCATGTGATGCAAATGATGACCCAGACGTGACGAAGATCTCACTGTTGCTGATGTCGTTGAAGGTGTCACTGTGTTGTTGTTGGTGCTGCTGCTTTGGTTGTTGGTGGTGGTGTTGTTGCTTCCTCCTACCACTCCTCCAGTAGTTCCACCTCCACCACTGTCCACATCGCGAACTATTGGAATTTTACTCTCGGTTATCGATGCCATAACACTGTTTTGATGATTGTTGGACGAGGATATTAGGGTGTTGTTGTGGGTTTTGGTCTGTTTATTCAAACTACTAAGGGTTGGTGCAGTCACATCATGTTGTTGCTGCTGCTGCTGTTGCTGATAATGCTGTTGGTGTTGGTGATGATGATGATGATGATGATGAAGATGCAGATGTTGGTTGGAATTTTGGACTAAGGCTGATGCAGCGGCGGCTGACGCTGCTAAACCGCCACTTGAGCTAGTATTATTGTTGTTGTTAGTACTAGTAGTTGTTGCAGCAGTGGTTGCTGAAGCAACAACACTGCTTGTCGTGGTGGTTGATGGAGAGGAGGAGCTGTTAGTGGTGGTAGTGGTACAAGTACTAGAGTAGGATGTTGATGGGATATTACTCTGTTGTGCTTCCGCTTTACGCAAGTGCATTAGGCCCATTCTGTTAGGTTTGTTTTTGATTTTTGTTTGTTTGATTATATTAATAAATGAGGGATACAGAGAGAAGAGAGTAAAAGAGAAAGAGGATGAGAACATGACAACACTATTCTCAAGTAGGTATACAATTTCAATTTAACAAGCATAACTAGGCTATCAAGCAAAATTCAAATTGACAGAGTGAAGGAAGAAAAAGAGATGAAAGCGAAAAACAAAATAAAAATAAGGAAAAAATACAAAAATAACAACAACGACAACATTACAACAAAAATAACGAGACTTTTATTTCCAAAAAAAAAAAAATGTTTTGTCATATAAAAAAAAAACGTTTCTTACGAATTTGAATAAATTTTTCGTTTTGATTTGATCAAAATTTATTAGCATGCAGTACAAAAGAATACAACGAGCATTATGCATATCATAACTTAAGGAAGAACATATTACAAAAAAAATAAAAAATAGAACATGTTTTTTATTTAAAGGAGGGGTTTTGGTTTTGTGTAGAGGGAAGGTTTTAGTACATCAACACGTATTTACAAACAATTTTTTATTAAAAACTTTATATTTTGCCATTCATTTAGTACAGAGTTGTTTTAATTTTAAATATTCCACAGGATGACACTTTACAAAAAGGATTTTAATATTTTTTTACCATTTTTACCGCGAATAAGTAGACCACAGTATAACAGTTGAATGTGATTAATTTTTAACAAACAAAGTTCGATCTTCTCTACATACGCCATTTCTATGTCCAATCAAGGTAACCAATCTTTGAACTGAACATCACCGGTGAAGTAAAAAATAGATCCAACAAAACAAAGAGGCAAACCACAGGGCGGCGTCATATTCCCCTTACTAACTTGAGGATAAATGTAAGTCATTTGATGGAATGATCGCAAAATGAAAACGTTAATGTATTCGAGACTACAATCGATAATAATATTTATATGTAGTAAGATATTCAAATATTGCCGAGTTTAAACAGGAAATACAGAATCGTATGCCTAAAAAAGCTCCGGGCTATGACCTGATTAAGTGAAAACTTCTTGAAATGTTGCCTCGAAATGCAGAACCACTTTATAAATGCGGCAATTAGATCAAAATGGATACCAAGAGAGTAGCAAGTGGCGGAAGTGATTATGGTTTTTAAACCAGGAAAATCACAGAGTGGAATAAAATCTTACAGGCCTATTTCACTTCTTCCAATATTCTCCAAGGTTTTTGGAAGGATATTACTCGGTTGCTTACACCCCATAATTGATCAGAAAAGTCGTTTACCTGACCAACAATTCGGTTTTCGCAGAAAACATTCCAAGTACATCGAACTACCAGATGCAATCGAGAAGGCTTTCGATGAAAAGAAAATTAGCTCAGTAGAACTATTTGACATGTCGCAAGCTTTTAACAAGGTTTGGCATAAAGATTAAGAAGAAACTAAGACAAGTTCTGAAGTATAGACTCTTTCGTGTGAAACTTTTAAACGAATATTCTGAGTTTAAATAAATAACAGCAGGTGTTCCGCAAGGAGGCGTCCTTAGACGACGCTTTTACTTCCAAACGATACAATAGTTGTCATGTTTTCTGACAATACTGCTATACTAGCAGTTGGCACAACAATCGGGCAAACGAATATGAAATTACAAAACGCTCTCAACGACGTTAATGAATGGAAATCCTGGCGGATTGAACTTTACGGTAGTAAATCGATTCGTGGAGATTTTTCGTAGAAATGGACAAACACTTTGCCTGTATTTATGAGTATAGTTCGAGTCCCGTTTGTATATGAAGCGAGGTATCTCGGAATGACAAATACTAATTTTAGGTGCAACAGGCTCGTTAGTACCCGGAGCCGAGTTTTTTCACAAACATTCATTCAACCACTTCTGGCGGGACCTCCTTTTTATGCCGACTCTGAACGGCGAATTTGAGATAAGCTTTTCTTGACAATTGATACAACTCGGATGATTTGTCAGATCATCACGAGAGGAGGGCCAGTGAAAAACATTCCCGCAGTTAAAGATGAAACAAAAATTAGGACATGTTAACATAAGGGTCCTCTAAATTCTTGAAGAAGCAAATTTATTGCGGCGTTTTCAAGGGACTTAACCATTTGATTTAGCCCGATAATTACAAACCGCAAGCTATTATTTGCTGAAAAACCAGAAACTCTCAGAGGAAAGTTACTTGCCAAACATTTATATATACTCGTGATACAAAAATCGCTGGATAATTCGCAATAAAAATACAACAATGGTGCTAGTTTCAGCGAGTTAAAATATCATACTACTGTGAGCACGTGCTCATAGTGTTTATGAATATTTCCATCATCCCACGGAAAAAGACGTTCCCTTACTATGAGTTCTTGTCTTAGATGAAATACTATTGACGACGAAGACAAAGCGAACCCGAAACAAACTGAAGAAAATCCGCACACCACAGGGAGGAGTCATATCCCCCCTTACTATGAGTTCTTGCTTTGAATGAAATACTATTGACGCGACAAGGACGAAGCGAGCCCGAAGCAAATAGATAGAAAATTCGCTACGGTCATTTAATCTAGTCCATTGCGGCCACAAAAAAAATTAAGTACACCACATTTCGAACCGCCAGACATCGAAGTCTTCGCTTGGCAAGGATAGTCCCAGCAAGCAGACTCTAGATTGTCTCAACAACATAAAGAAGAAGCTAGGGTACCAACTAAAAGACTTTAACAAGAGCGGGATACTGAAATCCGTGATAAATATTTTATCAAATTGAAAACGCTTATTTCGGGAGGGCCATTGATGTGTGGTTGACATGCTCAGTGACGCAATGGCTAGTACGATGAACTGTCGCGCAGAATGATTTTTCACTGACTCTCTGTGATGATCTGACAAATCATCCGAGTTTTATTTGAACTTAGCCCTTCAGAGTCGGCATAAAACAGGAGTTCCCGAAATCGTTTTTTTTTTTTTGTTGTCATTGTTGTGGTTTGCCAAACTAATGAGATCACAGCACAGGAAGACACTCACAAGAATTTCTTTACAGGCTAACTGCCAGGTTTTCGGTGCCTGAAAAAAACTTATCAGGAGGCAAAAACGTCTGCGAAATCGGCGTCGGAGATAAATTGATGGCATGGACCCTTTAAGAAATGTTCGGATGTGTCCATTACAAGAAGAGCCTCACAAAGAATGAAGGAAGATAAAACGTCTGTGGAAATCGGTGTTGGAAAGTAACAGCTAATATGAGCAGCATGAACAACCTCTCTTTATCTCAACATAACAACAAAGAGCTCACTTAACAAATCTATAGAAGAACCATCACGACAAAAAGAAGAAAAAAAAAGCAAGTGGTTTCATTAAATGCAAAGAATATAGAACAGAACTGGGATGAAATTAGATGCTTACAACAGTTGGTTTTAGACCAGGATAAAATCTTCACACTTTGGCAGAACCTGGAATTCATCGAATTCAAATTTATAGAGACGAACTATACAGAGCCATGTCTAGTTTTGGTATACCACCCAAACTCTTCCGTCTGTGCAGAATGTCGAGGAAGAATTCTCGCTGCTTCATCAGTGTCGGAAACGACTTCGCAGACACATTCGATGCAAGAAAAAAGATTTAAGCAAGGCGATTACTGCCATGACGTCTTCAATCTCATTCTTGTGAGGATTGTGCGAAATTCCTGAGCCATAATCAGAGGCACAATCTTCCATAAATCGGGGCAACTACTAGCATACGCTGACGTTATTGACATCATTGACAAGACTCAACGTGAGCGGCAAAAATGGGTTCAACACTAAATGAAGGTAAGACTGAGTATATGCTGTCAACAAGTGAGGACACACAACATCAACGAATTGGACAGAACGCAACCATTGACAGATATAACTTTAAGGTAGTATAGAACTCTGACAACAACATCTCTTCAGAAATTAAACGAAGAATTACCAACCGCTGTTTCTTCGGGCACAGAAGGCAGTTCAGTAGTCAAGTCATCACTCGAAATACTAAGGAGATCCTTTACTAGACCTTGATGGTCACAGTCCCGCTCTAGCAAAAAATCGTAACCCTGGGGTAGTCAAAAAAATTTAAGAGTCTTAAAAATTTCGACAAAAAATTTGAAAATTTAGACTCCAAGGTCGTCAGAAATTTCGGAAAACTTAAAAATTTTGATCAAGGCCCAGAAATTATATCATCTGCACTGCTGAAGATCGGACAACTTTCGGAGGAAGCGCAAGAAGTGCGCAACAAAGATTTTAAAAAATTCCGCGAGAACTTCTCAAGAAAATCCAGTCGTGAAAAAACGAATGAAGACGAATTTAATTTCTTTTTACTGAGCTCGGATCCCATTATAACATCCAAGCAAGGTTAGGTTGTTAATTTGTAGTGGCTTAGGTCCGTTGTGGTGCCACGTGGATCTGTCGACTTTCCTATGGTCGTTCGCCTAATTGAACAATTCAGAGCAAACTCACCTAGATTATCGAAGAAGAAGTCTCCCAGATAAAGCTTAGTTTTTGCTGAAAGATCTGAACAAGAGCATAGAATATGAGTAATACTTTCCTCCTCTTCTTCGTCGAAGCAGCTTCTACAGAAGTCATTGCTAAAGATGACCAGTCTTTCCGCGTGTAGGCCTTTGGGACAGTATGCTGTCAGAACACCGATAATAGTGCTGATGTTTGATTTTTTCAGCAGGTAGAACGCTTCTGGTTAAAGCAAAAGTTGCATAAAAAAATGCCAGTCTTTATCAAAGAAGCACTCAATTTGCTTAAGCTGTTCTGAAAAATTTCGGGTTCACAGCTGTTACGGCTGATTTGATGCCATACTTTAGGGTATTCTGCCCCACTGTGCGACGACCCAAATAACCAAACAAATTTGGCCAAAAGCTGTATTTGAGAAGACAATGGACAGGAAAATTGTTCTTTAACTACGTGGTTGGAGTAAGAGAAATTTGGCGAAACGAGACAGTGGTCTGACAAGCCTAGGCGATAATACATTGATAGTGTATGTAGGATGAGAGGTCAGAAACAACTCCAGAGTGTTAGCGACTTGACTGTGAATGTCCGGAATATGTGATCAAGATATTTAAAATGATTTTACGCTTTTATTTCCCAGTTGCACTTGTAAAGGGCATACTCTACTCTAATTGCCGTGTCTTTGGGTTAAGACAACAATTTAGTAAAAATGCCGATACTCGCACTAATTAGGCGACACCGTATAAAGTTTTGATCATGATTAAAGCTACATATGGCCGAGGGAGTAGAGAAACCCCTCGATTAAGGTGGCGTAGTTGAATAGAAAAAGACTTCAACAAAACTGCGATTAGAAGCAGTTAGTCAAAGACTAAGGTAACTGGAAGGCAAGTTCATTGGCCCCAAGGTTCACACTGGACAGTCAGCAGTCTTACGGTAGTATGTGAGTAATTAACGTAAGATTTGTAAGTTTCGCTTGTAAAAGGCAAACTCCCCTCTAATTGTAAGAAAAAATATAAAAGGACGGCAAAATTTAAGAGGAATATTTCAATAAATCACATTGGGAGCTGTATGCGCTCTCTTACATGACATAAGGTCACACAAACTGTTATACTGCAATTAAAAACGACACACATTTACTTATAAACAACTAAATACTCCGGCATACACTTGAAAAACTAAACATTAAACATTAAAAAAAAAAAAAAAAAAAAACTAAGAAGTAGAGGACGAAATTGGAATGGATTAGAGGAAAACGTATTACGGCATCGCAAATCAAAATAAAAATTTACACACGACTTCGTGAACCTCCCCCCTGCTCTTCAACTTACCTCTTTCTATAGAACGAAAGACCTTTCGTTCTTGTACAGCTTATCGAACTCGTGGTACTGGTGGTTGTACCCGAGGGTGTTGTTTGCACTGTTGTCTCCACATTTATACAATCGATGGTGTTCTTCAAGAGCTGTGGGGATGGCGAGCAGCCACCACTACTGAGGACATTCACGATATTTCCATTATTATTGCGGAATGGCTGCGATCTCGCACGTGTATGCCTTGCTGGATTGTCACAATCACTGCAAGAGATGGTGGGAAAATAAATAATTTCAAAGGAAAATTCCAAAAACTAACAGTGTTCCAGCCACATTGACCGATCTGGAGTTGTGCTGCCGACGCATTGCTTTGATTTGATTCAGTTTATCGCCTTGGGTTTGGGCGTTCTTCTTATCAATCGCTGCCTGTGTCATCTTAACAGTGGACGCTATTGTATGTTTGTTCGCTGCTTCGAAAATACTGCACGGCTTCTTAAGTTTCTTCTCGGTGTAGAGAGGTTCTATGGAGATTTTATTATTATCCACAACATCATTGCTACGGCGGAGGAGTTTCTCATCCTCATTGTTGTCCTCGTCGCTGGTGGATATCTCTTCTTCGCCGCTTTTCGTTGTTGCGAGCACCTTCTTTTTGGGTACATTACCGTTTTCGTTCTCCTCATCGTTGATGTGCATGGTGTCGACCTTTTGGGAGATACCTTTCACTCGTGTGAGAAGCACTTCAGAGTTATCGTTTAGCTGATTGCTGGTTTTGCCATTCAAAATCTTGGAATAAATGCCGTATTTATGCTTTGGCGGTTCGGTATTCCAACGCTTTCGGTGGCGTTCACCCTCTGTCCAGAGGAGAGCTTGTTTACTGCAATAAGATGGTGTCACCTTTGTAAACCCCCATTCGGGCAATGGACAATAAACAACTTACTCTTCCATCCACTGTTGTTGATGGCCAATAACTGACCCTGGCCGGCATAAACGAAGCCATGCTATCGCCTCTAACGCTGAGAAACTATAGTGTTTCATAATGTAAGCACCAATCAAGCTACCAGTTCGTCCAAGTCCAGCTAGAACAGAGAAATGGTCAGCAATCTAAAACCTCAAATCCCAAGTGCTTACCTTTGCAATGCACCGCAATAGCGCCTTTTGTCGTCTCGCAGATGTTGAGGAACTTTTTCAAAATCAAATCACTCGGTGTACTGCCATCGATAAAGAACAAATCCTTATGATCGAAGCCGGCATTCTCAAAGCTGGACGCGTGATAAACCTTCGCATTCAATCGAATCACCGTCGTCACATTATTCTCCCGAAAATATTCAAAATACGTTTCGGGCGAGTGACAAGGATATCCGTTCGAAAGTGTTTTCGACTTCTGATGTGGACCACAAAACGCAATAAACTTCTCGGGCACAATCCAATTGAAATCACCGTTCTCCACACGTTCAAAGTACTCATACTCCTCGGCATCAAAGTCATCAAAGTTGAAGAAACCAGCCTTCAGAGCTTTGTACACAGCATTTATGCAATCGATTAGGGAGATTTTGTATCCACTCGGACCATAGGAGGCATCACAGAAACGTGTATAAGCTGGTATATCACCGGCTACCAGCGGCCGATATGCCTCCTCTGGTGTTCTGTTCAAGTAGATGACCTGAAAAGAGTTTTTAACCGACTTAGTGTGAACGATGTTTTGTTTTGTTTGAGAGCGAATCTGCACTTACTGCATACGAACCAATCAGATAGGCGGCATTCAATCGCTTTGCCGGATTCATCGATGTGTAGTGAATGATTTTCTTATTCGAATGCCATTTGGAGGTGATTTTTCGATTGAGTTTCTGGCAGTAACGATAGAGCATGCAAATGTTAAGTGGGCCAAAGTCATTGTAGAAATTCTCGTAGACAAAGTCATCGTCTATGCTAAAATAATGCGTACTTGGTGTGTTCTTTGGCTTGAAGTTCTTTTTGAAGGCCACAAAGTAGAGGCGATCTGAAAAAAGACAACAAATTGAAAAAAATTCAATTTTGACATAATTTAGGCAATGTAATTGAAATTAAGGACTACAGCACACCAAGGTGAGGAAGATTAGCAGGCGGTAATTTTTACTTAATAAGAATACTGGAGTTGGATCGCCCTGTTGATCATTATCCTTTATTTCTAGTTAAACAGTATTACGAGCGTTGCATTTTAGTTCTTGATAGTAGGTGGCACTAGAGGTGCTGAAATGTCTCAATTCCTGGCTATGAAGGCAATATTTGGACAACAGGTCATTTAGGGATTTCAAAGGAAAGTCAGCCCCCTTCAACAGAGATGGTGGCGGATGAAACGAGAGGCCAACGGCAGCGCTCAATTCCATAGTGGATACCGATGGCCCAGTGTCCTAGGGGTATCTCATAAATTGGAACTGGTCCTCCAAGTTGGTGGTTGTGGTTTGGATGAACTTCCCACCCACGGAAAATCTTTTGTTACGAAGCAATCAATATAGCCTTGGAAAGGACTGATTTTACTCTTGACGATCATGCTAAACGAAAAAGGACAAAGACATTCGTATCTGCACCTGGAATGTGAAAACATTAAACATAGAGGTGCTGCCGAACAACTAGCGGAATCCCTATACTGCAAAGCAGACATTACGCCATCCAGGAAATACGATGGGATGTGCCGTGCAAAAAGAGGATGATAAACTGTGAGATCTACTACGGACCGTGTTATAGTGAGCAGAAACAGCGACCTTTCGGATGCGGATTTGTAATATGTGCCATACTTAGGTAAGAAGTCCTATGGTTTCAAAACATTAGCGAACGCATTGTAACAATCCGCATCAAGGCCAAATTCAACAACATAAGCCTCATATGCGCTCACGCCCCGACGGAGGAAAAAGATGAAATAGCTAAGGATTGCTTCTATGAGCTCCTTGACAAAACGCTTGAGCGACTACCGAAGTACGACGTTAAAATCGTGCTAGGAGATTTTAACGCAAAGGAAGAGAAGACATTTTCAGTAGTATTGTCACGAAATGACATTATAGGCAGCACATGGTTTCCTCACCTCGATATCCATAAGGGGACATGGCGGTCGATAGATCAAGGAACCCTTAATCAAATTCATCACATTGCGATAGACAAGAGGCACGCATCCAGTATTTTTGATGTACAAACATTCCGAGGAGCTTAAATCGACTAGGACGGTAAGAATGCGGATATCCAACTCGTTAATATAATCCGGAAACACTGTGAAAAAAATCGCAAGAGGCCGCAAAGACCTTTGCGCAACGCGTATCCCTTAAACTTTCGATTAACACCATGCCACCGGCATCAAATGTCGAAGAACAATGGCAACTATGTCAACAAGCCATTAGATCAGCCGCAACTGATTTGCTAAGTTTCTCACACAGATGCTCGCTGCCAAGAACGAGGCCTACAAGGCTAAGCTGCAGGTGAAGACGAGAGCTGCCGTTGAGCTCTATAGGCAGAGAAGAAGGGAAGAACACCGGCTTTTCAAGATGAAGAAAAAATAAGAAGAGGAGGACATATAGTAGCTGACACACAGTCGAAGTTGAGGATATGAAAGAACCAATTCTGCAGACTGTTAAACGGCGATGACGAACAACGTTCCGCTGTCAGGCAGAACAAACCATTCAACATTGGCAACGACAGCGAAAACGGCCAACCACCCGACCTCAGTGAAGTGAGGATTGTAATATCTAAACTCAAGCTTAATAAGGCTGCCGGAAATGACGGCCTTCCCGCTGAACTTTAAAAAGCAGGCGGAAATGACTTGGTAAGTAACATCTACCAACTCATAAGCCAAATATGGTCGGAAGTAAATATGCCTGAAAAATGGAACCTCAGCATCGATTGCCAGATCCACAAAAAAGGAGACCCTTTGCACTGCGCCAACTACAGAGGTAAGGTCTCCTCAACATCGCCTACAACATCCTATCTGCCGTAATATGTGAACGCCTGAAACCGTTTACAACAACCTAATCGGCCCTTGTTAGTGTGGTTTTAGGCCAGAAAAGTCCACAGCCGATCAAATTTTCACACTTCGGCAGATCCTGGAAAAAAAACCCAAGAAGTCCAAATCGATACCCACGACCTGTTGATCGATTTAAAAGCCGCATACGACAGCATTTATAGAGACAACCTATACAGAGCCATGTCTAGTTTTGGTATACCGCCCAAACTCGTCCGTTTGTGTAGGATGACGATGGAGAATTCTCGGTGCTCCATCAAGGGCGGAAACGACCTCACCGACACATTCGACACTGTCATGTGACTTCTTCAATTTGATTCTTGAGAGGATTGTGCAAAGCTCACGAGCCAACACCAGAGGCACAATCATTGGTCGGACCCAACGTGATGTCATAGCCACGTTTGCTAGTATTGAGAAGGAAGCGGCAAAAGTGGGTTTAGCAGGAAATAAAGGCAAGACAAAGTATATGCTGTCAACAAGAAAGAAAACACAACAGCGATGAATTGGACAGAACGTCACCATTGACAGATATAACTTTGAGGTTGTAAGGGACTATGCCTATGTCTACCTCGGTTCCGTTATTAACTCTGACAACAACATGTCATCAGAAAATAAACGAAGAATAAAACTTGGAAACCGCTTTGAGCTAAAAGCCAAAAGGTAGGCAAAGCCCTCACACGAACTACTGAGGAGATCCTTTACAAGACCCTAATCATTCCAGGCCTTCTCATCGGCGCTGAAGCATGGAGCGTATCAAAAGCCGATGAAGAAATTATAGGTCGATTCGAGAGGAAAATTCTTCGAAAAATCGTCGGTAACGTTTGCGTTGACGGGCTATGGAGAACAAGAATTAACCAAGATACGAGCTGTACGGCGACATTCGCCTAGTAGAAAAAGAATCCGCACAAGACGGGCTAAGTGGCGCGATGGTTAGTGCGAAGACCTGCCGTGCAGAAGGTGTGGGTTGTTATGAAAAGCTTATCTCAACTTAGCAGTTCGGATTCGGCATAAAACAGGAGGTCCCGCCATCGTGTACACACGCACATATGAATGGTTGTGAGAACAAAGCTAGGCCCTTGGTACAAACGAGCCTGTTTCGCCATAAATTTATTTTTATTTTTTATTGGACGCGAAATATGGTTAGGACATTAGCCGGGGTTCGCAGCACGTTAAAAAGTTATGAACTTTGCAACCAAAAATGAAAATCGGGACCACTGTATATTTTGACAACCTTTTTTTTTTTTTTTTTTTTAATTCATTTTTTATTTACTTAAAATATTAACTTAATACTAGACAAAAATGCTTAAATCTAACTTATCAATAACATATCTACTTAATCTAACTTATCGGCCCATAGCGGGCGCTGTAAGCTTATAACTAACATTTTTCTTTTGCTTTTCAGCCTAAATTTGTCATTTGTTTCTTATTACTAATATAAAGACATTTAATTGATTTTTCAAAGAAAAAATTAAAACTTTGAACAGTAACCATTTTTTTTTGTTTTATATAAAAACTTAATCTAGACTAAAACTAACTTAAACTACTTAATACTAGTTAAACCTAACTAACACTACTTAAGACTGCTTAACTACTTAAACCTAACTTAGTTATAATCGGGGTGGCAAGCACTCGTTGCATATGCCCCGAGGGTTTGCCATCCCGATTGCGTCATTGGGTCCAGCAAGCATTTATGCAACCATATTAAATAAAATATGGTGCATAAGCCCAGCCCCAGACCTTGTACCTAAATTTAATTTACTTAAGTACTAAGGAGTGGACTAAAAGTCCGCAAAGACCTGAGGAACTGCAGAAATACTTTCCTCGTTTAGCCACCAAAACTCGGTGCGCTGCTTTTCAGCGTCGGTCCTATCGCGATCCGATACCGCCGTGCTAAAGCGGAGGAGCTCCGGAGTATTGTCGACGTACCCATCGCGGACTAGCCGCTTGTCCCGCGCGTCACGGTAGCGATGGTATAAAACCGGGATACCGTTCCTGTCTTGTATTAACCCTAACGAATCGATGTAAATGAATGCCTCTGGTGGAATAAAGCCGGACATGAGCGCACTCTCCATGTACATTTCATTGGGGTAATAAGCCCCAAAGATCAGGCTGTTGTCGCTACTCATCGCCCTTGAAGCGTGCCTTCGAGTCACCTTAATTAGGAAATTGTCAATTCTATTCAACTGAGCCCCATTGTATAGAACCTCGTTGCGATAATATTTTATGTACTCGGAGTCCGGCGTTCGGTACAATCCTAAGCAGGATCGGAGACAACGCCTCTCAAACAGCCGTATCCTTTCCATGTAGGATGGTGATACATTGAACCACACGGGACAACCGTAAGCGATGATCGGCCTTATGAGGGCCATGTAGCAAATGACTTTCACCCTTGAATCAAGTTGACTGCTATGAAACAATCTTCTTGTCAGAGCATAAGCCCCCCTAGCCCTGCCCAGACAAGCATCCACATTTTTATTAAAATACAGAAACTTGTCAAGCCAGATGCCAAGGTATTTGACTTCACTTCTTACCGCCAACGGCCGTCCATGCTGTCCCAGGATACACAATTTTTTCCAGTTTTTTCTGGTATCGTAAGAAGCCCTCTGCACTGGGGTCCTGAATAGAATTGTTTCGGTTTTTTGGAAATTGATCCTCAATTTCCAATCATCGCAATATCCCTTAATGTGATCGAAGTCACGTTGCAAAAGTGTGTTGATGACCTCGATTTTCGGACCTGATCTGTACGCCACTAGATCATCTGCGTACGCTATAGCGTGACTGAGGGAACCTACAAGATCACTTGTATAAATGTTAAACAATATCGGGGAGTTAACCGCCCCCTGTTGTAAACCGTTTTTAATTTCAAAGACTTTACTCGAAGTTACATTGCCACATTTGACAACGAACTTCTTTCCCATAAGCATTTCATAAATCATATATAGCATGGGTTTACGCATGCCCAGTCTGGTCAGCTTGTAGAAAAGCCCCTCTAACCATACGGTGTCGAAGGCATTCTCAAAGTCAACCAGACAGGCCCCTGTGCACTGTTTTTTGGACTTATTCCATTGAATGTCGGACACTAGTTTCGATGCGGCATGAATGGTGTCATGCCTCGCTCGAAAACCAAACTGATTTTCCGGAATAATTTTGTTTTCCTCGACCCACTTAAGCAGAGCCCTATTGACTATTTTCTCAAATACCTTGCTTACATTCGGCAGAAGGCTTATTGACCGAAGATTAGCTGGGTTTGTTTTGTCCTTGCCCTTTTTGGGGATAGGATGTACCACCGCCGTTTTCCAGTGCACCGGATAATGTGCATTATTCAGTGCATTGTTAAACAGCGTGGTGAAAATAGCGACTGCTTCCGCTGGCAGGTGTCTCAATACGACGTTTGGGACACCGTCCTCTCCCGCCGACTTTTTATTTTTCAGTGATACGAAGATGTCCAGGAGTTCATCTTTTTGAACGAACAGCATCATGCTATTGGCGACTATGCCATTTGAAGGGTTTTCGTCATTGAATACGGTAAAACCGTTATTCTCAGATCGCCAAGCTTGGAGTTCGGTACGTAGATAAAAGTGATTCAGAAAGGCTCTCTCCTCAATATCGCGATTTGGGCGAACAGGACTGTTCACCGTATGCACGGTCTCGAAGATAGCGCCTATCGAATTCGCCTTCTCTTGAGGATCTTCGATCGTGAAAAAACCGTCGTTCGAGTCAACACTTTCCGGATTTATACCAACATCCGTGAGCGTCTGTCTGTTCTCTGTCGTTTGGGAAATTCGGACACATGGAATGTCATTATGATCTTTTCGCCTGAATATTTTATTTATTTGGGGGAACATTATTTTGACAACCTAAGTCAGGCTGACTGTCACATAGCGCACATACCTTCAAAAATTAAAACAAAAAAGGTTTTAAGCAGATGACTGAAGACCGTTTTGTTGAAAAGCTTTTACTTTACTTGAGTAAAGTACCTGCGCCTCAATCAACATGCCTCTCCAATTAGCCCGGTCCTTAGCTAACTGCTTCCAGTTGCGCACTCCAAGTTGGTTGAGGTTGGTTGAGATCGGTTTCTACTTGTGCGCGTCACTTACGGCTTTTACTTTACTTTACTTAATTTTTAACAAAACAATGAAATTTAAGTTTAATGTTATGTGTTCCTATGGCGTTTTGCAATGATAGCTTAAGCTGGAGCCTTACAGGATTCCCTTTGTAATTGAAAGTCCTGTGCTCATATGACCGAAAGCATCTTGTTAATAAAGGGTGATCCATTTCGAGGTTCCCTACTTTTTTAAAGAAAAAAACACAGAAAATTCAAAATTAATGGAGAATATGTTTATTATCATTTGAAAGAACATTCTTTGCCATTTATTTTTTGAAGATTATGTCTATCAAATGTTGGCCGTTGCTACGTTGCAGATGGTCCATCCGTTGAGTCCAATTTTCGATCACTCGTTCGAGCATTTCGACTGGTAACTGGCGAATGACACGCGGGTTTGTCGGCATAAGCTTTTGACTTTACATATCCCCACAGGAAAAAGTCTAACGGTGTGATATCACAGGATCTTGGTGGCCAATCGACCGGCCGGTGATGGTGTTGCGAATAGTACGCTCAGTAGGCCGATTATGTTGACCATAAGTTGAGCGAAGTGCACGAAACACATTCCTCACAGAACGTGAATTTTCATAATAAAGTTGAACAATTTGTAAACGTTATTCACGCGTAAGTCTTTCCATTATGAAATGCCAAACAATACTAAACAAAAATAACATGACAGCATGACACGACTCACACGTGATCTGTCAAAAAAGGCTATTGAAGAAAGTATCTCTACTTGGATCACCCATTAGTTTTGACGAATTATATCTTTTCAATTTTATTTCAACGAAAGTCTTTTTAATATTTTTTTTTCATAATCGGGTTAATCATATACCTCTACTTTAATGGATTCCTACTGATCCTGCTGTGGGTTTGAGTCATCCATCAATATAGCAATTTATGTATATTTAATGGCGTTTTCCTATTATTGATCTTGATCTGTCAAAAGACCGATTTTGACAGTTGTTGTGTTCCATCAACGATTATAAAGCTATGACGCACTGCATACAAGAAAAATGGTTCTATGGCGGGTCGTACTGGCACAGCCCGCCATATACTTTTATCTCGATTCTCATATGTGCACGTGCACACCGTTCGCCTGTACCATGAAGCTGTTGAGCAAAAGTTTCTGTTTTATGTTCTCAATGCGTGTGTCTGTTGAGCAAAAGTTTCTGTTTTATGTTCTCAATTTGGTTCCATTGAGCAAAAGAATTGATTTTTTTTGATATCCCATCAATTTTGCAAATCTGGATTTTTTTGGCAGATTTACCCCTCTTTGCACTAACACGTATATACAAATATTAGCTGTCAGTTTGACAAGAGTGATTTTCATTTTGATTCAATATTATTTCGGTTGTGAAAAACTATTGTTAACCATTAAAAGTGTTTAGTTCGATGTTAAATTTAAATTAAATCAAAAAGAAACAACTGTGTGACTTGAAACTTGACAGCTACACCGACACTAAGTTTACTGACACGAAATTCCAACAATACAAAGCCAAACAAAAATCAATCTGAAAGCGTGTTCCATTGGTAACAAAAAAATATCAAATTTCAGATCAAAATCCAGAATTACCAATGGAAAACGCCATAAATCTATTTTCCGGACCCTTATAGTAGCGTTTATATTCCACACATCGCCTTTTTACCGGCCATTTTGTTTTTCAACTTGTGTTAAATAATTAACTGGAACTATTTTCATCTCGAAAAATTAAAATCAATGACTACTTCAGTTGTGTGTTGGATTCAACAATGTAAACATTTTTTTTTTTAGTTAATTTTCAACTTTCTATGTTTATGAGAAACAGGATATAAAATATGACCAACGTTTGTACTTGAGAACAATTGATTCTACAAGCACATGCAAATGATTTATTCAACCAATCCGTGTGCGTTAATCAACATTAAATGTCAACATTTGCCAAACAATGTTTTGCATGATTTTGCGACGTTTATTTTGTTTTTTCTACCCTCATGAAATGCTCATTTTTTTATATGTTGTTCCTTTTGTATAACCGTACATCATTTGCGTATATACCTCCCTACTCAACTTTGTTACATCGATGGCCTACTCCGAACAAAGCATGACCTATATTTGACTATTGTATTAGGAAGCGCATAGTAAACTTATAAATGTGCAACATCTTTTGTCCTGAAAATGGTTTCTGCGTTGAGGACTACTTGTTTGAGGGACACGAAAACTGTTATAGTCAAGGGTGTGGTATTTTTGTTTTTTGAAGCATATCCCTCTTTGGTATTCTCATCTGCAGTTGACGTTTCTAAGAATGGTATAATGTTAATGTTTTCAAACAAAATGGTGCGGTCCAAGCAGAAACCTATGGCATGCAGAATCCTTGAACTATTGCGTGGTCGTTTCTCATCTGGATCTGGATTTTTTTTTTGTATAAGGACTATAACTAGTAATAATATTCCATTTTCTTCGGAATAAGTAATCTATTACATTTTTTATTTACTGCTACTTGGATTTAATAAAAAAATATCTAAATTGGAATAATGAGACACGAACTTTGGTTGTGCGCTGGCATCACGGACAGGAGTTTGTAATTTCCTTTGAAATTGAGCTTTGGCGCACTTTTGCGTGTATGAGCAGACACGTGGGGCAGCTGCTCGAAGGCATTTCCAGTGAAATCCAACAGTTCGGACGCAGCAAACAATTTCTGAGTTACTTCGACAGTGCATAGACATTTTGCACATATATTTGAAATTGCTTGTTATAAATTTTAAACACTTGAACATGTGCTGTTATAAGGTGTACATGGAATTTAAGCCCCGTAGCCCTGCCGATCCGCTTTAACTATGAATGAGAACGAAACCATGTTCAACTCCATTTTTATGTTAGACGAAGCATCCTTGCAATATAAATCAGCATAGTTGTCGAATATCGAGTGAACCTTACCCTTGAAATAATCTATGAGACGGAATTGCACCCAGCTCGAGTCACAGTGTGTGGTGTCCAGTTTCATTAAGCTGCATTGTCGGTACATGCTCTTTTAACGGAAATAGTCGCACTCTAACGGTGTGGTTGGAGACACATAACAAGACATGCTATGCATGTTACCATCCGGGAATAATAAATCTCTCCATGCCCCTGCACCCATTTTGCTGTTTTGCGACCGACGCACGTCTGTCAAAGAATCAAAGTTCTGGGAGCCATACGTGTCCATTTCCTACATGTTTGATCATCCTAAACCCTTACTCCGGAGTTTTTTTTTTTTTTTTGACCAGATCTATGTTGCTGTAAAGCTGGTAAAGTTCTTAATTAAATCTGTGTCTCCAGAGCCCGCCCACATAAACGGGTATAACGATTTTCCCAAAAAAAAAATTTGAAAAAAAAATCTTTAACTGCTTTTGATACGGTCCATGCTTCCGCGCTGTATACCAGTGATTTATAACTGGAAATGACCGTCCATGTTGAAATAGCTAGTTATGATAGAGAAAACAGCATCGGATAACAGATTCCCTCAAACATCAACCAAGCCCAGAACGTCCATGGACAACGACTTACGTTCATGCACCTAAAACGTACGCACACTGTTCAAACCGGGTACTTGAATCTGTTCTCATGCGGTACAGGGCAGACATTACCGCCATCCAGGAAATACATTGGAAAGGATCCGGAATGCACAAACGAAAAACATGTGGCAATTATTACAGCTGTCATCCATGGGTGCACATGTTAGGATGCGAAATCATTATGAAAACCCTATCAAGAAGGAATTTTACAACCTCCTGGATGGAGCCTACGAAGCCTGACTGGAATATGATGTGAAAATTTTACTAGTCGGCTTCAATGCGAAAATCGGTAAGGAAAACATATTCGGCGGGTTAGTTGGAAAGCACAGCATCTACGAAACGACAAAATATAATGGCTTCCGACTAACAGACTTTGCGGAAGTATGTACAAGGTGGGCCAAAAGAAGTCATCCAATGTTGTTTGGCCTTCAGAATATCGGTTGTGGCTCGCAGAGTGTGTGCCGTTGCTCCGTCCTTATTCGTTCAATTGCGGCAAAAAACTCGGTTAACACGAGCCTATAGCGCGCACCGCCCACTATTGTCGTTTGACCAGCGGCTTTCTCGAAAATAAATGGACCGGTGACTCCTCCAGCGTGAACAGCGCACCATGCAGTAACTTTGAGCGGGTGTAATGGCTCCTCGTGCATTACTCGTGGATTTTTGGTGCCCAGCATTTCTACCTGTGAGGTAGAAATGAGCCTCATCGCTCATTATGATTTTGGTTGAAAATTCGTCCACTTCGATTATTCCGCGTTTTTTGGGGAGTGTATTGCTCCATGGTTTGTTCACTTGTATTCTACATCTGTTTAGTCCGTAAATGTCAATAAAGATTTGACATTGCCGGCCATTTGCAAAAATAAGAGCATCTTCCAATAGGGTGATCTTTTTTGGCCTAACTTGTAATACTAGCAGCAGCACTAGGTTCCCACGACTTCGAGTCCACAAAGCAACCTGGCGATTACCAGATGGTCGAACCAACAACTTCAAATTCAATGGGGCGAACGTCGACTCTGAATATTTTCTCGTCGCAGCCAAACTCAGAGCCCGACTTTCCAACGAGAAGAAGCTGCTGGTGCAAATAAGAGGCTTCACGTTGGATGCATTAGTGATTCGGAGATTGCCATAGTCTACAAACCAAAAAAAAAAACGTGTGCGAATGTATCCGACAGTCTCGTAAGATGTGTAAGCAACTTGCACGCGCTAAATTAACGAATACGCACACCCTTTGCAGCTGTCTCCGAAGCAAAGGTAGCGTAAGTAATAGCTGTAACTGTATAGATATAGCAATTCCTTCAATCCGCGCTGAAAGACTGCGCATCCGTAACGTTCTCCGTCTCCGGCACATTCGGCTCAGAATTTCTGGTTTAACTCTACCACAAAATTTCGATGAAGCTCGATAGTATGTGTAAAGGACTCCCCGCTGTGCCCTCATCCTACAATAATGTCAACACCCAGTGGATACAGAATCTCAGTGGAATCAAAGAAGTAGCCAAAACCTCCATAGGCTACCAGCCACCTTTGGGCAATGTCCGTGGTATGATGATATTTGCAAGTAGTAATTAGAGAAGGGACACACATCAAGGCGTTAGAACGCAAAACACGCTCCGGACAGGAAGAGTACCGAACCAGGAGAAGGGAAGAAAAGAAAATCCTGCGTAGGAAAAAAAAGTCAACACGCCAGCTCCCAGCTCGGGGAAATCGAAGAGACTCGCCAGAAGAATGCCAAACAACTGGAGGCTGGCTTTAAAGTAGGAACGCAGGATCTACGAAATAACAATGGGAACCTAGTCACTTAAGGGCAGGAAATTCTGGATGCTTTTAGGCAGATGCCTAGTGGTCATAATTTCAAGCGAGTGACAGGACAAGAAACCAGACAAAATGAACCTAACTTTCCCTCCCAGTATTGAAGAAGTTAGATCCGCCATAAACATATTGAAGAACAACAAGGCAGACGGTTGTGATGGATTACCAGCAAAGCTATTCAAACACGTAGGTGTGGCTTTAGATGTATGCATGCAGCAACTCATCAACTAAGTCTGGATGGATAAGGCATGCCCGATATGACTGAAATATCAGCTCCATAATGCTAAATCTACAAAAAAGGCGATGTGAATTCCGACCCGGCAGATCGAACCTAGACCAACGGAAAGATCAGCGAATTTTCATAGAAAGGAGATTCTTGGTGAAGACTAACGAATTTCAAGTCAAAACACACCATCTTTTCATCGACTTCAAGGCCTCGAATGATAGCATCAATCACCTAGAGTTTTATAAAGCAACGGCGGAATTCGGGATACCATCAAAACTGATACAGCTGTGTCGCCTAGAAGATTCGCGATGGAGCGTTTATTTCGAAAACAGCTCATCTGAACTTTTCTAAACTTGGACTGGACTCTCGACATGGAGATGCGCTATCATTCGATTTCTTCAATCTCGTGCTGGAACGGATAGTGCGAAGGGCAGAAGTTAATAAGGAAAGCACCATCTTCAACAAATCCGTCCAACTACTGACGACATCGACACCATTGGTCCCTCCCACCGTATCATTGTAGAAGCTTTATTGCCCTTGAAGATGAAGCGAAACACGCTGTTCTTGTAGTGAACGGGGTTAAGACAAAGTAAATGCCAACAACAAACAAAGAACTGTCGCGGCATAACCTTGGTCAAAATGTCACTGCTGATAGCAACAATTTTGAGGCAGTTAAGGAGTTCATATACCTCGGAGGCAACATCGATCCTATGAATGACACCGAAGTCGAGATACAACGAAGACTATCCGTAGGAAACCGATGCTATTTCGGTTTAGCAAAACAAATGGGATCGAAACACGTAACCTGAAAGTCTAAATATTTGCTTAACCGGGCTTTAATTCTAGGAAGGTAGGTAGAAGAGACGGTTCGGCATGAACCCAAGTAGCACTTATGTGCCTTTTTGTTACCACGACTCTTGAGACCTTAATTGCGATTGTTATTGTGGATGTCATACAGGCGGTCTCTAGATCCAGCCTGTGAGGCTGGAGATGTCGAGGCCCGAGATGTCGCTAAGGGTGTCGAAGAATCGTTGGTCTAATGCACGCATTCTGGCTCTTGCTAGTGCCGGACATTTGCAGATGAAATCGGAGATGGTTTCTCTCTCTTTTTTCCATTGATGGTTGTATGGGATCTCTAGTTTGGCCGCATGGTCTCCAATTGGCCAATGTCCCTTGAATATCGACGTAATTACCACCAGGAAGATAAACACAGAAAACTTTAATTGTTTTTGGGTTACATACTTGCGATATCTGGGCGATATGACGCAATTTGTTAACATTCTCCTTTTGGAGCCGGCCTTCTTCAGGAAGTATGAGTGTATTTGTCAATTAACCACGGCTAGCGGGATACGGACCCTTGCCGCAAGTTAGCCGCGAAGAGCTGAGCCTTGCCTGGCCAGCTCATCTGCACGCTCGTTTCCTACAATTTCACTGTGCCCTGGAACACAGAGAAGTGAGACCCTAAAGCGTTGGCTAAGGTGGGCAAGTTCATTCCGGCATTTCTGTACCAGTTTGGAGGATATGGTAGCAGAGTTGATGACTTTTATGGCCGAGTCCTGATTCTACTAGTCCCAAATTACGGCGCCGAGTGCTGCACAATAAGCAGAAAAGCAGAGCAAATAACGGGTGATTTGTTATGAGTTAAGTTTTTCAGGCTGGCAGCACGGGTTAGTAATGGCGTCCAAACGTCATCTGTCAAAGTGAAAAGTTTTCAGTGTACTCTGCCATTTAATAATAAAAAGACTTACATACGAGTAACTACTGCAAATGATTGAAATTAATCATCAAAATTAGTGCTCTGTGAAAAATGTGAACCGTTTGTTGCGACTATATTATGGTCGTCGTAATCGACCTGGTGAATCAACAACTCGTGCTGTTATCACCAAATCGACTCGCATGCCGTACAGTGCGTACCGAAGAGAATATTGCAGTCGTAGCGTCTAATGTTAATTAAGATCGTGAAATGTCAATTCGTCGCCGTTCTCAGCAATTGGGTATGTGTTACCAAAGATTATAAAGCCACACAGATGACGCATTGAGAACAAAAAAACAGAAACTTTTGCTTAACAGTTTCATGGTACGGGCGGGCGATTTGCACGTGCACAGATGAGAATCGAGATAAAAATATAAGGCAGTCTGTGTCAGTACGACCCGCCATAGAACCATTTTTCTTATATGGAGTGCGTCATCTGTATTGCTTTATAATCTTTGGTGGTACTCAACCATATGAAAAACTTTACGTGGCGATTTGGGTTTGAAAACCTAAAAAATTCAACTTGTGCAAGAATTGAAGCCGAATGACCTACCACAACGTCTAATTTTTGGTGAATCTGCCTTAGACCAGCTCCATGAAAATTGTGTCCAGCGGTGAGGCACAACGGATACGTAAATCAGCAAAATTGGCGCATCTGGAGTGATGAACTGCGACATGCCATACAAGAATTACCAATGCATCACGAAAAGACATAAGTTTGGTGTGGTTTATGGCAGGTGTCATCATCGGTCCATTTTCAACGCGAACAATATGGAGTTATGATACGCGACTTTTTTTTTGCCCCAGTTGGCTGAGTTGAACTTGGTTGACATTGGTTACATCAAGACGGTGCCACATGCCACACAGCTCGTGAAACAATGGAAATGTTGAAGGATGAATTGGGTGAGCAGCTTATCTCTCGATATGGCCCTGTGAGTTGGCCGCAAAGATCATGCGATTTAACGCCTCTTGATTATTTCTTGTGGGGTTATGTAAAGTCGTTAGTCTATGTGGACAAGCCGAACACAATTGAAGCCTTACAGGCCGAATGCTCGAAAAAGTGACGCAAAATTGGACCTTCCGAATGGGTCATTTGAAACGGAGCCACGGGCAACATTTACATGAAGTTGTCTTTGAAACGTAAACAACAAAGACCTGTTTATTGATTACAATAATTTTGAATATTTGATGCCGATTTAAGCGTTTTATTCGATTTAGAGACCCTATATCGGTTGGGAGCTCGTTAAGTAAATAAAGTCAGTACAAGCTTTTTATAACCAAAATGACTTGTCAGCAACTAGCTTTGGTATGGAAATGACTAAAACACGAAGACAGGTTAATATAGCCCAATCACTAACATAATTTCTGGCCACGAAAAAAAAAACTGGTGAAACAACCCACGCCACTAAACATCCCCCACAGTTTTCAAGAACTTTTGCTATAATTATGTATAATTTTCTCAATTTGAAAGTGGCACGAAACATACGTAAAAACCGTCGTCATCGTTACGATTTTTGAATACAAATACCAAACACAATCTCTTACTTCATCTCGGATGCACTTGAACCTGGCGAAAATCCGATGAAATCTCGTGGGTAGTTTGAATTCAAGTTCACAATTACAACTAATTAAATGGGAAGCAATATTTTTTTGCGAAAAATAAAACAAAGAAAACAAAATAAATTTACAACAAACATCCGTCAATTTAAGGTTGACATCATCACCCACGAGAGAAGCCCCTAAAACCATGGCTTCCTCTAACGTATACTCGTGTCAGTATATCTTTGTTCTTCAGCTTCCGTACATGCAGGGATCCGCCCTCTCAGCCTGTGCGGGCCTATGTGCAGTACTTCCTCAGTTCAATCAAGAAAATATTAAATCCCATGGCTTTGTTATGCACTCAACTGAGCTAAGGTTTCATGGCGAACAAATTTGCATTTAAATTTACACCATGGACGTTGTAAACAAGAAGCATCTACTGCCGTGCTTAGAGAAAGAGCCAGCAGTAGCTGTAGGTGGTGTTGTGGATATGACATCACCATCAACAGAATTCCACCTGTTTTAGTGGGATTTTCTCTAAACCCCCGCGTTTCCTTCTTAGCACCAAAATCGATACAAAAAAAAACCTCAACAGTTGACATATTATGGTTATTAACACTACCCCGACAAGGGAAGAACATTTTAATCGATGTGAGCGCGGGTTAACTATAACACCAGTAATTAAAACGAGAAACAAAAAAAAAATATCGTTTACGATATTAATACCCCTCTGACAGAGTATCACGTGCAATTGCATGCAGCAGTAAACTTTCTCAAGTTTATATTAAGGTTGACAAGCAACAGTCCATCCGTAGAACAATAGGAAAGTTTGTTAATTTATAAAAAAAAAAACTTGTTCGTGTTTTCTAAAAACAAAAAAAAACACAAGAAGGATTCATTTTCTTTTTTATTTGCACTTGAGCAACGGTTATGCAAAATGTCAAATGATGCAAATAAAATTTCATACTTAATGAGGTCACGAAGGTGGATAGGTATACATAAAGACTTTTGAAAGGAATGCCAACGCGACCACAATTATTGCCACATCTATAAATATCTTATTTTTAATACTTTTGTTCATTTAATTGAGGTATTTAATTAATTAATTGATGTGGTTTTATTGGTAGGTAATCGATTTTAATTATAAACGTTATAAAATATTGCACTTGAGATTATGCAATGAATGCGTCAAATGAGAAGCGATATCTTGATGGGAAGCAATCATGCAAATATTGACAATTTAGTACAGTTATCTTTAAAATTTAAATCGCTGTTGGTATTGATCATTATTGCAATTTTGATGTTTGACATTTCAACATGACAGATGGAAGCGTTTAGAAACAATATTACATCTGAATATAGTGGAGGTATTTTGTGTCACTTTAATATATCGCGTGGTGGAATTATAACGGGTGATCCAATAGGGCACACTTTTTTAGTAGCTTTTATCAGTTATTAACTGTCAATTGGATGGTTGGGTGTTGCACAACGAGGGTAGACTGTTTTTGACTTTAACTTGGCAATGCCAAGCGGTTGTAAATTTGACTACACATCAAGTGTTTATTTTTAGCCTCCAAGTGGTTACCATCCGGTACTGGTCTCATCCAACTGGATTTGACTTGCTAAACGACAAGCGCGAGTGTTGATAACATGATGAAAAACAGCAACACTATAAACAGCCCGGTCAGAACGGCCCGGCCTGCTGGCCCAGGCGAACCTCGACAAGTTGCTTTGACATAATCGGACAACAGGTTGTCTAGGAATTTCAAGGGTAAGTCAGGCCCCTTGAACAGAGATGGTGGTGGATGAACCGAAAGGCCAACGGCAGCGATCAATCTCGTAGTGAATACTGATGGCCTCGTGTTCTAGGGGTATCTAATAAAATGGAACTGGCCCTCCAGGTTGGGGGTTGTGCTTTGGGTTAACTACCCAACCATGGGAAAAAAAACTTACGGTTACGAAGCAACCAAAAGCCTAGGAAAGGATTAATTTTATAGTTGACGACCCTGCAAAACGACAAAAGGACAACGACGTCCGTATCTGCAACGGAAATATGAGAGCATTAAACAGAAGAGTCGCAGGAACAACCAGCGGAAGCCCTAAGCTGCTACAAAGCAGACATTACTGCCATCCAGGAAAAACGATGGGATGAGCAGGGCAAAAAGAGGAAGAAAAACTGTGACATCTACTACGGACCGCGTTATAGTGAGCAGAACCAGCGAGTATTGGGATGCGGATTTGGTACAAGTGCCAGACTTAGGCAAGAAGTCTTATGTTTCTAAGACATTAGCGAACGCATTGTAACAATCCTCATCAAGGCCAAATACGCCAATATAAGCCTTATATGTGCTCACGCCCCAACGGAGGAAAAAGATGACATGGTTTCCTCACCACGATATCCATAAGGGGAAATGGTGGTCTCCAGATCAACGAACGCTCAATCAAATTGATCACATTGCGATAAACAATAGCTACGCATCCAGTATTGTCCCAACATTCCGAGGATCTAACTTAGACTCGGGCCACTACCTTGTTGCAGCAAAGGTAAGAATGCGGATATCCAACACGCCACAACATTACAGAAATACTGTGACAAAATTTAATGTCGAAAGACTGCAATCGCAAGAGACCGCAAAAACCGTCGCGCAACGCGTGTGAATTAACCTCTCGATTAACATCATACCACCAGCATCGAATGTCGAAGAACAATGGCAACCATGCCAACAAGCCATTAGCCATTAGCCGCAACTGATTTGCTAGGTTTCTCGCGCCCACCAGAAAGAAGCCCCTGGTTTGATGAGGAATGCCGACAGATGCTCAGCCAAGAACGAGGCCTACAAGGCCAAGCTGCAAGTGAAGACGAGATCTGCCGTTGAGCTCTATGGGCAGAGAAGAAGGGAAGAACACCGGCTTTTCGGAAAGAAGAAAAATTGCAAGAAAAGCGCGCGATTGAGGATATAGAGAGGTGCCACTCTAGGCACGATGTTCGCAAGTTTTACCAAAGTGTAAAACGTCAAAGCCAAGGATACAAGGCCCGAACAGAATCCTGTCAAGATGAACAGGGAAATATAGTACTTTAGACAAAGTCGATGCTGATGATATGGAAGAACCACTTCTGCAGACTGTTAAACGTCGATGACGAACAACATTCCGCTGTCAGGCAGAACTAACCATTCAATTTGGGCAACGACAGCGAAAACTGCCAACCACCCGACCTGAATGAAGTGAGGATAGCAATATCTAAACTGAAGCTTAGTAAGGCTGCCGGAAATAATGGCGCTCCCGAGATTTATAAAGCCGGCGGCGGAGATTACATGGTAAGTAGCATGCACAAGCAAATCTTGCCGGATGTAAGTATGCCTGAAGAATGGAACATCAGCATCATTTGCCAGATCCACAAACAGGGAGACCCTCTAAACTGCGCCAACTACAGAGGCATACGTCTTCTCAACATCGCCAAAAACATCCTATCTGCCGTAACATGTGAACGCCTGAAACCTTAAACCAACAACCTGAGCGGTCCTTATCAAAGTGTTTTCAGGCCAGGAAAGTCCTCTCAACCGATCAAATTTTTACACTTCGGCAGATCCTGGAAAAACCCAAGAAGTCCAAATCGATACCCACCACCTATTCATCGATTTTAAAGCCGCAGTAAATGAGGGCAAGACTAAGTATATGCTATCAACACGAAAGGATGCAATATCAACGAATTGGACAGAACGTCACCATTACCAGATATAACTTGGAGGTAGTACGGGACTTTGTCTACCTCGGCTCCGCTATAAGATCTGGCAACAACATCTCGTCAGAAATTAAACGAAGAATTACTCTTGCCAACCGCTGTTTCTTCGGACTAAGAAGGCAATTCAGTGGTAAAGCCCTCACTCTAACTACTAAGGATATCCTATATAAGACCCTGATCATCGCAGTTCTGCTCTACGGCGCTGAAGCATGGACCGTATCAAAAGCGGATGAAGAAATCCTTGGTCAATTGGAGAGGATAGTTCTTCGAAAAATCTTCGGTCCGGTTTGCTTGACGGGCTATGGAGACGAAGATTCAACTTAGAACAAAACCAGCTGTACAGCGACAAGCCACTGGTCCAAAAACTCCACATTGGACGTTCAAGATTGCTAGGACATGTAGAACAAATAGACACCAATACTTCGGCTCGCAGAGTCTTCGATTCCCAGCTAGACGTCGGACTCAGTAGAGGAAGACCTCGCCTTAAGTGGCGCGCACAAGTAGAAACCGACCTCAACCAACTTGGAGTGCCCAACTGGGAGGCAGTTAGCTAAGGACCGGGCTAATTGGAGAGGCATGATGGTTGAGGCACAGGTCCATTCCGGACTGCAGCGCCACCTGAGTAACCCTAGTGTACAGCATGAGTAAGTTCCAAATACATGCTCGTGAAGCGTTATCAGTGCACGTTCTGTAGCTGTTGTCTTTTTCAAAAATTAATTAAACATCGTAATTAAGTTGCTCTGTCGGTTGCCCTGACGGGCTCAGTGGAGCGATGGTTAGTGCGATGAACTGCCGCGCAGAAGATCTGGGTTCGATTCCCAGCCGTATAGCAACACCTAAATGATTTTTTAATGGTCCTCCTCTCGTGATGATCTGACAAATCGTCCGAGTCGTATCAACTGTCAAGAATAGCTTATCTCAAATTCGCCATTCGGAGTCGGCATAAAGCAGGAGGTCCCACCATCTTGCAAGAAGTACACACGCCCACATGATTGGTTGTGAGGAAGCTCGACCCTGGGTACTAACGAGCCTGTTGCGCCAAAAATTTGTATTTTTGGATGCATTCCAGCTTGGGAATATAGAGTTCATTTGTGTAAGCACACAATACCCTTTGCTAGCAGAAGGGGCTGCAACTACAGTGCGGTTCACATGGTTAGCCGCACCATTTTTCTCTCAATAAATTGCAGTTTTTCTGTTTGTTTTTTTCATGAACTACCAAACAATGCATTTATTGGAAAGGTTATTAAATTATCTTCGAAAAAAAAACTAAATTCAAGATTAGTGAGAGACACTTAACGGTTGTTTTGATCTCTTTCTTCCCACTAGTGCAAAAAAAGCTCAAATAAATCGGTTCACTTAGTTAGACGCACGAATTTATACAGTTATTTCTTAATGCTGGGTAATGCAAATTAAATTTTGTTAATGAGTAAACGTTATTAAAGTTTTTCCGAGTGTTTAAAGTGAATATGGGTAAAAAAAAATGTTGACGGTGGCGGAAAAAGCAAAAATTGAGGCCTACCACTCAGAAGGTTTTTCTACTCGGAAAATTGCAAACAAAATAGGAAAAAGTGATAAAGCAGTTCGAAATTTTTTATCAAACCCTGCTACCTATGGAAAAAATACCAAAGGAAGCACAAAAACAGCCTTAACACCGCACGAGAAGCGAAAGATAACTAGAATTGCCTCAAATTCAGCACACTCCACGATGAAAATCAGACAATTAGCGGGGGTAAGTGCCAGCAAATCAACGGTTCGTCGAGCTATTTTAGGTGCTCCACACTTGAAATTCAAAAAGCTACAAAAAAAACACCACTAAACGCTGCAAGAAAGGAACTTCGGTTGGAATTCGCGCGTCTTCATATGGCGTGGGATACTCAGGTTGGGAGTGTTTCAAATTGGAGAACTGTCGTGTTTTCTGATGAGAAAAAGTTCAACCTAGATGGTCCTGATGGGTATAATTTTTATTTTCATGATATCCGCAAAGACGAATGCTTTTTGAATCGCAACCATTCCAAGAAAGGAGGAGTAATGGTATGGGTGGCCATTTCATACTATTGTGCCTTAGAGTTGGTTTTTGTGTCTCACAAAATGACAGGAATGTCTTATAAAGCTCTTTTGCAAACAGCTTTTCCAGCCATAAGAGAGCTTTTTGGACCAATCCAGTGGATCTTACAACAAGATAATGCTCCGATCCACAACGCGCACGTTGTAAAAGCATTTCTCGCTAGTGAAAATGTGGAATTGTTGCCGTGGCCACCATACTCACCTGATCTAAACATTATTGAAAACCTTTGGGGATGGCTGACCCGTCAAATTTATGAAGAAGGCTAGCAGTATGAAAGCTGTGAGGAGCTTATTGCAGCAATTACAGAAGCTTGGTCTAAGATTTCATAAGACTATTTAAAAAGATTGTACGAATCGCTTAAAAGTAGAATTTTTGATGTCATTTCAAGTCGCGGAGGTTGTACAAAGTATTGAAATTGTGCAAAATAATTAAAATAATAATAAAAAAGCAAAAAAAAAATGATGGCAATCGATCAACTTCTTCTTTTTCAAACTTTTAACAGGTGCGTCTAACCAAGTGAACCGATTTATTTGAGCTTTTTTTGCACTAGTGGGTAGAAAGAGATCAAAACAACCGTTAAGTGTCTCTCACTAATCTTGAATTTAGTTTTTTTTTTCAAAGAGAATTTAATAACCTTTCCAATAAATGCATTGTTTGGTAGTTCATGAAAAAAAAACAAACAGAAAAACTGCAATTTATTGAGAGAAAAATGGTGCGGCTAACCATGTGGAACCGCACTGTATAAGGGCCAGCTTTTCAGGGCGAACTCATACTTGTTTACTTTACCCCAGAACTATGAATTAACATTCAATTATCTAAATAAATTCAGCACTGAAAACCCGGCCTACGACTTTACAAAGCGGGGTTGAAGAGAATTCACAGTCAAGGTGCTGTTCACACCCAATAATCGGCATACGGAGACTGACAGTGGTAGTTGAAAGACATCAGATAATTAAAAACGTTTGTGTCTTCATATAATCGCACTGCAAGGGTAATTTGACAAAATTGACAATTTGTCAAAAACATTTCTATCAAATAGGGTATGTACTCCTCCAAATGTGTGTCTGTGAGAGTGTATCTCAGGCCGTTTATTTTCTATCGTGGGAAATATAGCCATTGGAGGGTAATGAATGACAGATACCCTTCGACACAATCTTTCTCAAATTATTGCCAATGCAGGTAATCATATACAATTCCTGACATAAACCCCGCACAACTTAGTTTTTATTGCCGTTTCCGTATATTAAGTCACCGCCAACATACGCTTAATACGCGTGCATGTGTAGGTATCCGTTTATTCAAAATTAAAGCAACTATGCGTACTTTACGTCGCAATTTATTAGATTTATTCCAAAGATATGAAAATCGATTTTGTTTAGGAAAAAATTGTTTATTTTCGCAAGAACGGCAAAACAATGCCATCGTTCCCAGTTCATAAACAAATAAATTTTGCAAAATCAAAGTGACATCACCAATTCATTCGAAAGCGGAGAAGTAGTCTTTCTCCTCTATTCACGTGGTGCATACATTAGGTCACAATAAACAAACAAAAAACCAAACCGATCCAACTGCATGTATCCACTTTCATGAGTTACTATTTCAAGATTGATAATTAAAAAAAAAAAAATAATAACGGAAGGTATACTCACTTCGTTGGATTTCGGAAGCCGAGGCCAATTGATCACTGTAGTCATCGTCCATCATTATATCCTGCCAAACTCTGAGCTCTCACGTTCCTCTTATACGTCGCGCGCCACCCCAATAATTGATTGATATCCTGTTGCCTTTTCTGGAATATGTACACAAAAAAGAAAGAAATCCACTAAAAAACAGGCTTCACAAAATGGATAGGTAAGTGTTTAAAGAGCGCGACGCAACTAGTTAGTGTACGACACACACCACAACCACGGCCGACCAAATGTCAATTGGTAATGTTAGTTCGCGTCTGATAGAGAGTCGTCGACCGTCTAACATCGATATGGGGACCAGTGTTGCCGGAGAGAAATATTATAAGGTAGTAGGGCAGCCAAAAAAAGGGGAGTATTTTGAAAAAAAAAAAGAAGTAACAAAAATATTTTAGTCTTCAAAAACAAGTGTACAGAGTTTTGTTTTAACTTAAGAAACTGAACTGGAAAGATAGCATTGAAGAGTGGGTAAAGATTTCCCCCTTAGTCTTATACTCTTGTAAAAAGACAATCGGAATCGCTTTTTGGTTTTACGCACCTTTCATAAGACTCATTATCCTGGATGGTGTCTTAGACAGCCTCCAACCGCAACCTATATCGGAATTTTTTTAGAGGTTGGTTTTTCGAACAGAGATAAAACTGACATTTTGTGGTCAAATCGGGCAACTTATGTTCAGTTTGGTTTGCCAATTCATCACGAACAGGTTGACAAATGAACAACGCTTGCAAATCGTGCAAATTTATTTCGAAAATAATGGTTCAGTTCGTGAAGTTTACCGCAAGCTCCGTCCATTTTATGGTCGACATAATCGTCCATCAGAGCAATTAATTCGGTTAACCATGGATTGTTTTCGCACCGCGTTTACTCTATGTGACAATACGCATCCGCAGAGACGTCGAACAGCTCGCATCGAAGAAACAATTGCCGCTGTAGAGCAAAGTGTTGAAGAGGACCCGAATGAATCGATTCGCCACCGTGCACAGCTATTAGAGCTTTGTCCATAAACTTTATGGAAAATTTTGAGTAAGGTCGTAAGCCAAGATTACGACGTAAGCCAAGATTACGACATAAGCCAAGATTACGACGTAAGCCAAGATTACGACGTAAGCCAAGATTACGACGTAAGCCAAGATTACGACGTAAGCCAAGATTACGACCTTACGAGATCCAGCTTGTGGAAGAATTAAAGCCGCGAGACCATGCAATGCGTCGTGGTTTTGGTGTATGGGCTCATTTTTGGTTGAATAGCTACGTCAACAAGCAAAATTGCCGCATTTGGAGTGAAGAAAATCCACTTGAGACCCTTGCGACGCCATTACATCCACAAAAACTGACTGTTTGGTGTGCTCTATGAGCTAATGGAGTCATTGGGCCATACTTATTCCGAAGAATGCTGGAGAGTTAGTTACCCTTAATGGACCTCGGTATAGAGCCATCATAACCGACTGTTTTGTTCCCGAATTTGATGGCTTAAATGTGGATAAGATGTGGTTCTAATAAGACGGCGCTACATGCCACACAGCGCACGTCACAATCGATTTATTGAAGGAAACATTCGATGAGCGCATAATTTCGCGGAATTGGATTATTTTCTTTGGAGATATGTGAAGTCTACGCAAACAAACCAGCAACGTTAGGGAACTTGGAAGTCAACATTCGCGGCGTTATTGCCGACATACGGCCCCTTATGGTCGACAAAAGTGGTTGAAAATCTGGAATTGGCTTTATTCGAACCTACCGCGGCCACATGCCCGAACTCATATTTAAACATTAATGGCATAAAATTATCCTTCCAATAAAGCGAATTTGATGGACACCTCTAAAAAAAAAACACCCTTTAGTTAGATGCTGCTCTGGTGAGAGCTAGAGGAGCGTTTGCCCTGACAAGACTATTGGTTTATAGCAGTCGTCTTGACAGCAGGGTAAGGTGATTTGCTACATGGCCCTCATTAGGCCGACGATTGCCTATAGGTGTCCGGTGTGTTTCAATGTTGCCCCCATCTCAAATGGAAAAAATACGAATGTTTGGGAGGCAGTGTTTAAGAAGCTGTCTTGGACTTTACAGAACACCAATATCTGACTACATAAAATATTATTCCAATCAGGTCCTACACAAGGGGGCAACATAAACAGAAAAAACAATTTTCTGGTGAAACTCATTCGATTTTACGCTGCAAGAGCGCTGGCTTCGAACAGTAGTCTAATCTTTGGTGCCTTCTACCTCAATGATGAATTTTTTGAGGGTGCGCGTTTAAGCGGCTTTAATCCGCCCGAGGCTCTTCTATACTTGGATAGTCGAGGGCTGATTTAGGATAGATCAGCGGTTCCGCTAATCTACCACATCTTCCGACAAACTGTGTATAGCCGGCTCCTATACGACCGAGACGTCGTCGCACAGCGCCTGCGGTTCAGCAGGAGTGTGTCCGATTGTGACCGTCGGAGTAGGTTACAACAGAAGAACCTGTTGTGGTAGTTAAATTAGTTAAAGATAGTTGACTTACAACTGTATTTGTATGGCCGATTTACATAGTTTTAAGTTTTAAGGTTAAGGAAACAGTCATGGTGGCTCAAAAAAAACAGAAAACGCTTGCTGTAGCTGTTCTAGTTTTTGAGTTATTTTTAGGTAGTTTAAATAGGTCATACTTACTTAAGTGGCGCTACAGTCCGGAATGAACCTGGGCCTCAACCATGATCCATGATTTCTACATCAGCTTTTGAGACGGTCCATTCTTCAGCGCTGTACAGTCGTGCTGTGATGATCAGGGATCATAGGATCTCTTTAGCAGTTCGAGAGAGGGCTTTACTACTAAATTGCCTTCTTAGCCCGAAGAAGCAGCGGTTGGCAAGAGTAATTCTTCGTAATTCTTTGAGCAGAGATAGACAAAGCCCCTTACTACCTCAAAGTTATATCTGCCAATGGTGACGTTCTATCCAATTCGTCGGTGTTGTGTTTCCTTCGTGTTGACGGCATATATTTCGTCTTGCCCTCATTTACTGCTAAACCCATTTTTGCCGCTTCGTTGGGTCCAACCAATGATGTCATTATCGTCGGCGTATGCTAGTAGTTGTACAGATTTTTGAAAAAACGGTACATTGTGCAAAACATGAGTTTTGCACAATCCTCTCAAGAATCAAATTGAAGGTGGCTTTCGATTTGGACTTCTTGGGTTTTTTTCCAGGATCTGCCGAAATGTGACAATTTGATCGGATGTGGACTTTCCTGGACTAAAACCACACTGATAAGGATCGATCAGGTTGTTGGTAAACGGTTTCAGGCGTTCACATATTACATCAGATAGGATCTTCTAGGCGATGTTGAGGAGACTTATGCCTCTTTAGTTGACGCAGTTTAGAGGGTCTCCTATTTTTTGGATCGGGCAAACGATGCTGAGGTTCCATTCTTCAGGCATACTTTCTTCCGACCAGATTTGGCTTATGAGATTGTGGATGTTTCCTACCAACTCATCTCCACCGGTTTTATAAAGCTCAGCGTTAAGGCCGTCATTTCCGGCAGCCTTATTAAGCTTGAGTTCAGATATTGCTAGCCTCATTTCACTCAGGTCGGGTGGTTGGCAGTTTTTGCTGTCGTTGCCAATGTTGAATGGTAAGTTCTGCCTGACAGCGGAATGTTGTTCGTCATCGACGTTTAACAGTCTGCAGAAGTGGTTCTTCCATATCCTCAGCATCGACTGTGTCTCAACTACGATATTTCCTTGTTCATCTTTTTCTGTTCGAGCCTTGTATCCTTCTGTTCGAGCCTTGTATCCTTGTATCGTTCCTGGAGTGGCAACTTTCTATATCCTCGATCGCGTGCTTTTCTTGCTCATTTTTCCTTTTTCTGGAAAGCCGGTGTTATTCCCTTCTCTTCTGCCTATAGAGCTCAACGGCAGCTTTCGTCTTCACCTGCAGCTTAACCTTGTAGAGCTCGTTCTTGGCTTGGAGCTTCTGTCGGGATTCCTCATCAAACCAGGGGTTTCTTGTTGGTGGGTGCGAGAAACCTAGCAAATCAGTTGCGACTGATCTAATGGCTTATTGGCATCGTTGCCATTCAGTTGCGGCTGATCTAATGACTTGTTGGCATCGTTGCCATTCTTCTTCGACGTTCGATGCTGGTGGTATGGTGTTAATCGAGAGGTTAAGGGATACGCGTTGCGCGAAGGTCTTGGCGATCGCTTGCGATTGCAGTCTTTTGAATTAAAATTTTTTTCACATTATTTCTGGTTTGTTGTGGCGTGGTGGATATTCGCATCCTTACCTTGGATCCAACAAGGTAGTGGTCCGAGTCGATGTTAGATCCTCAAAATTTTCGGGCATCCAAAATACTGGTTGCCTGCCTCGTTGTCTATCGCAATGTGATCGATTTGGTTGACCGTTCGTTGATCCGGAGACCGCCATGTCCCCTTATGGATATCGAGGTGAGGAAACTGTGTGCTGGCTATAGTGGCATTTCGTTCCGTTGCGAAGTTAGTTGAAGAAATTACAAAGACAAATTAATTCATATATCCGTTTATATAACATGCTCTCACCGGTGCAGTGTAATAACCCCCGCGGATACAAGCACCATGGAACATAATTCCCCCCAAAAAAAAAAAAAAAAAACAACCCCCCGCGAGGCCCTGTAATTGAAAAGTAAGAATTTTACAAAAACACATCATTTGTAACAAACTAATAAAATTGATAAGATTGCAGCGAAGACGGCTTATAGAACCTTGAGAGAAACCAATGACCAAATGGCTATACAAAACAGCACGTCTGTAAGCTTTTTTTCGATTTCCAAAAACATTGTGCTTGAAGCCTAATGACAATAAACCAACTTCCTTGCCTTTTTGTCGTTCGAGTATGTATTCAAGGTTTTTCTTCTCACTGCAGTTTTATTAAATTTGTTTTGAATAGTTTCTTTCAGTGCTATATTTACTTGGAAATGGTTCTTATCAGAAGTGTATAGGAAATAACTATACAATACCTCTCAGCCAATATGCAAAGTTATAGTGCGGTTATAAACAAATTTATCACATTACGTGCTCCAAACATATTGTAGGTACAGCTGATATAAAGTTTTTGATTGGCAAATTTAAATTTTTTTTAAATGTCTTTAAAAACAAGTTGATGACACTACGATATTCACCTTTGCTGTGGTGAGTTTCGTTGCGACTTTTCTTGTGAGGATTATCGGAGAATCTGACAAATGGTATCAAGTCACAATAACCCGCACAAATAGTCGTGAGAGCTTGTGACTTTTGATTCCTCACAAGGGGGAGAATCGGGCTTAATGTGAATATTGTAAATGAAATAAATAAATCTTAAAGCTGAACTATAATATAAGATGCTTGCAGACGACCACTTCCGTAACTGTGCGAACACATGCACATACACATTGTACGACCATAATAGCTTTTCGCTGCTTCGATTTGTTCAGTTTTCGTTCACTTTTGCTCACTTGCGAAAAAGCAAGCACGCAGCAAAAAATTGACATTTCACTTCAACAGCTGTCTATATTTAAATGTCTAAGCAACGAAACTTTTTTTGGTAAAACGATTTCGACTTTGACAATCGCTTCCGTTCACAAAAGTCAATTATGGGCAACTTTAGTAATTGACAGTACTGAAGAAAACTCAACGTAGAATTTTGACATTTGCTTCCGATTGCTTCTGACTATTATAACGGGTGATCCAAGTAGAGATACTTTTTTCAATAGCCTTTTTTGACAGATCACGTGTGAGTCGTGTCATGCTGTCATGTTATTTTTGTTAAGTATTGTTTGGCATTTCATAATGGAAAGACTTACGCGTGAACAACGTTTACAAATTGTTCAACTTTATTATGAAAATTCACGTTCTGTGAGGAATGTGTTTCGTGCACTTCGCTCAACTTATGGTCAACATAATCGGCCTACTGAGCGTACTATTCGCAACACCATCACCGGCCGGTCGATTGGCCACCAAGATCGTGTGATATCACACCGTTAGACTTTTTCCTGTGGGGATATGTAAAGTCAAAAGCTTATGCCGACAAACCCGCTTCGATTCAGGCCTTGGAGAAAAACATCACGCGTGTCATTCGCCAGTTACCAGTCGAAATGCTCGAACGAGTGATCGAAAATTGGACTCAACGGATGGACCATCTGCGACGTAGCAACGGCCAACATTTGATAGACATAATCTTCAAAAAATAAATGCCAAAGAATGTTCTTTCAAATGATAATAAACATTCTCCATTAAATTTGAATTTTCTGTGTTTTTTTCTTTAAAAAAGTAGGGAACTGTAATGCAACACCTTTTTGTTTGTATCACTAAATGTAGCCCGTATTTCTTTGAAATGGCCCGCTTCGTCGCCTTTCATTTGGCAACACTGTCGCCGACACATAGATGCTAGTATTTTGCAAATCGATTTAGATATCGACGGATGACGGATGAGAGCGAGCGCGAGCAAATGAAACAAACGCGCGGACAATTGTCAGTTCTTCCACCCACATGCAAATTTGCGCTTGTCACACGCCTTATAGGGAGAACCAGGTTCCGCGCTATTGCGATACATTTTACAGAATAACACACCAATCGACCTTAGAGATACACTCGCGTTGAACCAGTCATACATTCACACATTTACGCCCGCGAACTGACATTGCCATTTGGAAGAACCACTGCGCCTACATCCAAACGGCGAGTATCTGTGTTATTTTTTTGTTATTCTCAAGCATAGAATCATTCTTGTGTTGCTATATTTTTGGATGTGGTTTTGTTTTTGTATATTGGAACTACATTTTGTGAAGCAATTCTATCAGGTTAGGAAGATTGTTGTTAAATATAATGGGAACGGGAATTGCTTATGATTATGTCGACCAAAATAAACACACACATCGAGATAATATCCTGCGGTAGTACATATTCCAATAGATACAACGAAAAAAAAATGTTTTTATCTTCGCCTGTAGATAATGACTCGATATATCCAATGACAAAAAAAAAACAGAATCAACCCAACCGCAGCAGAGATAAGAAATAATGACTCTATAAAGTCTGCGAAGCATTCCCCGAGGAAATGGATTTACGAGACTTTTTAGGAGTGCCAGCAAAATTTGGAATTGTGGCGCAGCATTTTTGTTGTTACTTAGACGTTTACTTTCTGTGCTGGATGGAACATTTTTTTGGTCGGTAGGTCAATGATGGTCGTGGTCGTGGTCGTGGTCATGTAGTTATATTTTTTGAAAAGCGTTAAGTTAAGGACGTGTGTGTTAAGTTTGTGTTTGAAAAAGAAATGTTGTAACGCACCTTTGGGTTGGTTTGCGGTTCAAAAAAGGTTAATATGGGACTAATGGTCAATAAAAATTTTAGTGTTGGATCCTAATTCCACTTTCAGCCACTTTTATGCTAGTCTACTAAGCCAATTGACAAAATGCCCACGTCTTTTATGTTTGATTATCGTCCACATAGAGGAGTATCAATTCTAAGGATACCCAACCATGAAAAAAACTAACGGTTGCGAAGCAACCAATAGCCTCGGAAAGGACTGATTTTATTGTTGACGACCCTGCTAAACGAAAAAAATGACAACGACGTTCGTATCTGCACCTGTTATGTGAGAACATTTAACAAGAAAGGTGCAAGCGAAGAACTAGCGGAAGCCCTGCTACAAAGCGAACATTACTGCCATCCAGGAAATATGATGGTATGGGCCGGGCAAAAAGAGGATGAAAAACTGTGACATCTACTGCGGACCGTGTTATAGCGAGCAGAAACAGAGACTATTCGATGGGGATTTGTTATAAGTACCAGACTTAGGCAAGAAGTCTTATCATTCCAAGATATTAGAAAACTCATTGTAACAATCCGCACCATTTCCAAATTCACCAACATTAGCCTCATATGCGCTCACACCCCGACGGAGGAAATATATCGTATAGCTAAGGATCGCTTATACGAGCTCATTGACAATGGGCGACTACCGATGTACGATGTCAAAATCGTGCTGGGAGATTTTAACGCAAAGATAGGAAGAGAAGACATTATTAGCAGCATTGTCGGAAAAGAAAGCCTGCGGAACGAAATGCAACTGTAGCCACCACACCTCGATATCCATAAGGGGACATGGCGGTCGCCAGGTAAACGAACGGTCAACCAAATTGATAGACAAGAGACACGCATCCAGTGTTTTAGTTTTCCGAACATTCCGAGGAGCTCACATCGGCTTGGACCACTACCTTGTTGCAGCCAAGGTAAGAATGCGGATATCCACACGCCACAACAATCCAGAAATACTGTCAACAATTTTTATGTCGAAAGACTGAAATCGCAAGAGACCGTCAAGGCATTCAAGCAACGCGCAACCCTTAACCACTCGATTAACACCATACCACCACCATCAAGATCAGTGGCAACGATGCCAACAAGTCATTAGATCAGCCGCGACTGATGTGCTAGGTTTCTCGTGCCCACCAGCGAGAAACCCCTGGTTTGATGAGGAATGCCGATAGATGCTCGTAGCCAAGAACGAAGCCTACAAGGCTAAGCTGCAGGTGAAGACGAGAGCTGTCATTGAGCTCTATAGGCAGAGCAGAAGGGAAGAACACCGGCTTTTCAGAAAGAAGAAAAAAGAGCAAGAAAAGCGCGCGATTGAGGATATAGAGAGGTGCCACTCTAGGAACGATGTTCGCAAGTTTTACCAAAGTGTAAAACGTCAAAGCCAAGGATACAGGGCTCGAACAGAATTCTGTCGAGATGAACAAGGAAATATCGTAGTTGAGACACAGTCGATACTGAGGATATGGAAGAATCTGCAGACTGATAAACGGCGATGACGAACAACATTCTGCTGTCGGGCAGAACCATTCAATATTGGCAACGACAACGAAAACTGCCAACCACCCGACCTGAGTGAAGTGAGGATAGCAATATGAAAACCCAAGCTTTATAAGGCTGAGCTTTATAAAGCCGGCGGAGAAGACTTGGTAACATCCACCAACTCCTAAGCCAAATCTGGTCGGATGAAAGTATGCCTGAAGAATGGAACCTCAACATCGTTTGCCTGATCCACAAAACAGGAGACCCTCTGAACTGCGTCAACTACAGATATATCAGTCCCGTCAACATCGCCTACATAATCCTACTGCCGTTACAATTGTGAACGCCTGAAACCGTTTACCAACAACCTGATCGGCCCTTATATTGGTTTTAGGCCAGAAAAGCCCTCAACCGATCAAATTTTTAAACTTCGGCAGATCCTGGAAAAAAACCCAAGAAGACAGCATTTAAAGAGACGAACTATGCAGAGCCATGTCTGGTGTACCGGCGATCATCGTCCGTTTGTGTCGGAAGGCGATGGAGAATTCTCGCTGCGCCATCAGAGTCCTCATCGGCACATTCGATACTAAGAAGGATTTAGGCAAGGCGATGTGCTGTCATGCGACTTCTTCAATCTGATTCTTGAGAGGATTGTGCAAAACTCCCTAACCAACACTGGAGGCACAATATTCCATAAATCGGTGCAACTACTAGCAAACGCCGACAATTTTGGTCGGACTCAACGTGATGTCATAGATGTGATAGAAGGAAGCGGCAAAAATGGGGCTAGCGCCAAATGTGGGTAAGACTTAGTAACACGAAAGGACACACTAAGAATTAACGACCAATTACACTTGCCAATCGCTGATTCTTCGGGCTAAGAAGGCACTTCAGTAGTAAAACCCTAACTCGAACTACTTAGGCGATCATATATAAGGCTCTGATCATCCTGCCGGCAGCATATCCTGTGCGGTTTGGGATCGGTGCAAAATCAGATGAATGCAAGCTGAAATAAGACCGACTCGCACCAAACATGGAAATTCGGCGTTAATCGCTTTCATAAAGCCAAATTTCGGAAGTTGGTCGTCGGCCCCGTTTCAGTTGTCGGGCTATGGAGGCAGGCAAGAACTATACGAGCTGAACAGCGACATTTACTTGTCGAAGAACTCCGCTATGGACGTTTAAGATGTCTAGGACATGAAGAACGTATAGACCAACAATCCGGTTTGCAGAGTTTTCGATTACCAGCCAGACGTCGGACACAGAGAGGATCTTAAAGCGGCGCGCACAAGTAGAAACCCACGTCAACCAACTTGGACTGTCTAATTTGAGTCAGAATGTTCGCTGCTTGATGTTGCCGTGTCAGTGAAACTACGTTTTGCCCTAAGTGTGGAGAATATTGCTGTCGCAGAGGCAGGCATCCCTCGCAAACAAGTCAAATCCGTCATTTTCATGGCGTTCTTAATTGAGAATCTCCCATGACTCGTTTGCCTAAGGATATTAGTCTACACCCTTACAAGATCACGCTGATTCATAAACTTAAGCCATATGATCATATGATGCGACGCACGTTCTCGAATTGGGCTCTGGTCATGATGGAAAAAATTAAGAATTTTATCGCAAAACCTTCTTTAGCGATAAAGAGGCCAATTTTTGGTTAAACGGCTTCGTAAATAAGCAAAATATGCGTTACTGGAGACGTGAAAACCCTCACGTGCTATCTGAAACAGCACTTCATCTGCAAAAAGTGAATGTTTGGTGCTGTTTTCCTGCAGGTGTCGTCATTGGGCATTTTTTCGTTGATAACAATGATCGTCACTTTACGGTAAATGGTATTCGCTACGGAGACATGTCAGATATTTCTTTGAGCGATTTCATGCATTGAAAATCAGTGATATGTGGTTCCAACAAGACGGTGCCACAAGTCACACAGCGGGTGCCATGTTATTGAAGCTTCAGTTCGGTGAAAGTGTTATCTCGAGAAACGGACCCGTAGTTTGGCCGTTGAGATCTTGTGATTTTACGCCTCTAGACTTTTTTTTAATGGAGCTATATGAAATCATTGGTTTATGCCAACAAGCCGGCGACGTAAGAGAAGCCAATATTGAATAAGAAATAGCGGCCTATCGGTCGACATGTGCGGCCGAGTCATCGAAAATTGGGTTCAACGTATCAAGCGATGCATACACTCAGAAAAAAGTATCCCATTAAATCGTCAATGGTACGACCATTGGTTTAATAAGACGTGTTTTAATAAGTTTTTACTATTTAAATAATAGTTTTCTAATGAAATCAAAGGTATATGGGTTATTAATACAATGGCTATTAATTTAATAGGAAATCCTATTTATTTAATAGTTCTTCACCATCAATATTTTTAAACGAATACTATTGTCCTATTAAAATATACTATTGACTGCTTAATAGTACTGATACCATTAAAAAAATATCGCATCAATAGTGCGTCTCATTAGTTCAATATGACGGACCATTAGTTAAATAGTTTTTGATATTAAATTAATAACATTGATACTATTCTTTAAAATGAGGTATTCAGAAGTTATTTAACCAGATGAAACTATAGATTTAATAGGATTTGACTATTCAATATTAATAAAGCAGACTATTGTTTTAATAGTTGCATGAACTTAAACATATTTCATTCTAACAAAAATATTAATTTAATAGGATATACCATTTAATTAATGTGACAGTTCCTTAGGATAATAGTATTTGGTACTATTGTTGTACATATTAAACACACCATTAATTTCTTATGCAATACTATTAATTTGGTAATATTTTTACTTTTCATTGTTAATAATACGGACTATAGCTTTAATAGTTTCATGTAGTTGAACATCTTCGATACCAAAAATATATAAAATTTAATAGTGTATCCAATCAAATCAATGTGACAGTTCTTTATTACAATAGAATTTATTACCATTATTTAAAATATTATATGCACTATTACATTTATAAGCAATACTCATTTGACAACATTTCAATATCAATAAAACGGACTGTTGTTTTTATGGTTTCTTTTAGTAAAGTCATGTTAAACAATAATAAAATAGTCCCTTTTGTTTAATTTTTGCAAAATAGACAGTATGTTATGTGTTATGTGAACATTTTATTTAATATAAGAAATAAACTTAAAAAACAATAGTCTTGTTAAGTAAATTCATCATTTCTCTTTAATTACTACTTACATTTAAAAGCTATGGAAAGTCGCTACTGATTTTATTAGGACAAACAACTTCATTTCTTTGAAAATTTTCTAATTTGATTCAAATTTTATTTTATTTTTTCCACACATTATGTGCATATAAAGGAATTCAATTAAATTTGACTATCATTCTACCCAATTTCGAGGAAAATAAGTAGCAAATCAGATGAAACCGTTCAAACTAAATCGTAATTCACAATTTGCACATGAAAAAAAAAGCCGGCATTCAAAGTTTTTATAGTTTGTCCTATTATTATTTTAGTCAATACTATAAATTTCAATAGGAACATCCAATTTGAATCAATAGTGACACCATTGAAACAATGGTTTATTTGCTTATTGTTTAATAATACGTACTTTTGTTTTAAATCTGTAATACCATTAAAATAATAGTATGAGAGAAGAGTTTTTATAGTACGTCGCTATTATTTTAATAGGAAATACTATAACTTTCAATGGGACCACTCACTTTAAATCAATAGTTATCTTATTAAAACAATGCTATTAAAACAATAGGATGATCCAATTGATTTAAAAGTGTGATCCTATTATGTATTAGTAAATAATATACATCTCAATAGGATGCACAGTTTTGAATTAATAGGAGTCTTATTGAATCAATAGTGTGTAAATTGTTGAATACGATTTAAATAATAGTATTTTGTTGTTGGTTCAATGGTATCCCTTTAAATAAAATATGTTTTTAATCCTATTGAAAATAGTTGCATCACATTAATACAATGGTACAAACTATTAACCTGTTAATAAGACAGACTATTGAAACAAAATTCTAACACTGTTGAATTTATATTAAGATCGTACCATTATTGTTATAATTTACAAATTATTATTTCAAAAGTACGCATCCCATTGACTAATTTTAATAGTAAAAAACGATTGATCTAATCATAAATCCCATTATTTTCATAGTATTTTTCTCTGAGTGTACGTTTCCGTGGTGGACATAATGAACGAACTCGAATTCCATTCATAAATTTTAGTAATTCAAGTCAATTACAATTTTTTAAATATATCTCACGTAGTTTGCATTTTATTTAAAAATTAGGTCGTCAAGTCCTGAAAAACCCTTTATATGTGTAATTGTTTTGCCATAACCGACTGGAGTGCATGCCATTACACGATTACACACTTCAATTGACTTTTAATTTGTTAATCAAGACTCCATAATAATAAAAATATCCAATTTCATTCAACACACTTTAATTCCACATTAGGAACACCTATGACAATTTGCCAATATCCATAAAAGATAAATTCCACTTCAGCTGCTAATTAGAAAATATGCCCAAAGAAAGTTGTCGTCTAATCGCACCCCATCTTTAGTACCTACGTATCCAATTACGTTCGCAACATAATCTAATTCTAGAAAAAAGAAAAAAAACAATTTAACAACAATATCCCGCGTGTGGGCTCAAAATCCCTCATTTCTTGTCGCACAATTATTAATGCCACCATTCCACCATGACTACGTAGAGCGCGTGTGTTGACTTCCTCAAAGCACCCCACATGACATTCATTTCCAGTTCCATTTGCCTAGATAGGTAGGCAATTGTATTGTCACATTGAACAATAAATTCACGTGGGAAAAAGAAAACGGAAAACAATTCGCAGACTCTATTTAACGTTCCAAAACAAGGAAAATTTCATTTAATTCGTTCAGACCAAATGAAATCCACCACAACAAAGATGACAGCGATGTGGAGGATGACGCATTCAATCAGCTCTCCATGCTTGGCGAATTCTAAATCGACCTTGATACTTGACATAGTGTCGCGTCAGAAAGATGTTCAAACTTAAAATAAATCTCATAAGCTACGAGCTACCGCCTAATGGGTTTTGTTGGAATAGTTATAGTTGATTTGGCGCTTTATGGAAGAAGGGGAGCGTAGTGTGAATTGTGAGTTTTTGCTTGTGTCATATTTCAAAATTGCAACCGCACCCTTAGATTGTTGTTTGCTTGAATATAAAAATACGCTTTTTTTTTTCTTTTTCTATTAGCAAATTTAAAAGTAGTCACCCCATTGAATAAAATAAGCGGGTCGGTGATTTATACTCGTGAATGATGAAGGTGATCTCTCCAAATGTCATTCAGATTCAATCGGGCGTATACGAATACTCGAAAAAGGTCAATTTCGCTTAGGAAAGCAATCAAACTCCTATCGCGTTTTGGTAATGGATTGATGAAAAATCTACGCAATAAATATATGTGTCACGTGTGACATCATGTGTTAGTTATTTGTGCCTGTCAGAGAATCATTTTTACTTGGAATGGAAATGTTGTAGTCCACATTTTTTTCTGTTGACAGTTACTGGCGAAATTGTATTACTTCATAACGTAACGTTTACGTTTACGTGATTGTGTTTGAGTTTAAAGATGCTTTTTTCCGAAAAGATTTCAGCAGAGTTTTTTTGAAGCCGTTGCAACCACGTCATGTTTTACTTGTCAAACTGTCACAATGCCAGCAAAAAGTTCAATGCAATCCAAAATTTGTTTTGCTGGTTGGATGACCTCGTTTTATAAAATTGTTCGTGTCAAAACCAAACTTTACGTATGTCAATGTTGTGGCGCAACGTGTTATTGATTTGCTGCTGTTTTCAAATGTCACCATCAATTACAGGAATGCTTTGAATTATATATTCAAAGGATTGAATGCAATGCGTATTATGTATACACTGTTGTCAGAATTTCTGACCGAATTCAGCCACTAAAAAACGTTTTACATTGAAATATGAGAGTATCGTCCTTTATAATCGATACTTAAACTATCAATCAAGATGACATTGGCTATGTTTACACCGTGGAAAATAACCCGGAATAGGCATATATTTGGTGTAAGTCCCATCGGTGTAAACAAGGACTAAACTGTTGAGGTCAGTCCACTTATTTAGGTGACCTGGACTATAATAAATTTAACTGTTTATTCTACCTTGCCCATAGATGTCTCTACAAATTCTACAAACTAAATTTGTATACAATTATACCAGTAGCGCGGATTTTTCTACTTTGCAACTCGTCACGGTTATTGTTCACAACCAGACCAAGTATAGTTCACGGTGTAAACGTAGCCATTGTGAACGATACATATACACAAGCTGAATATAAAAAATTGACGACTAAATGATCGCTTTTTTTGCGAACTAACTGTGAAGCAACGCGATTATATGTGAAACCACTTTAGATTTCACCTAACTGATGCCTATCAACTCCGACTCTCAGTCATTTTGTGGCGACCGAGGACCTGATACCTTGATTTAGGGTTTTAATCATTCTGTAAAGGCTTGTCGGCAGCAGGTGAGAGCGGGCGGAAAATGTTTCCTCACACCAAAGCTATGTACACCTTTTCCAAGATGGCAGGGAAGGAGATTGCAAAAAAGGAACCAACGCAACGGTGGCGTCGACAGTCTCAGTTAGGGCGGGCAAAATGAAGAAACTACATCAGCTGCTGTGACATAGACTACCAAGTTCTTTGAAAGAACGCGTATCCCTTAAACTCTCAATTAACACCAAGAACAATGGCGGCGATGTCAACAAGCCATTATATCAGCCGCAACTGATGCGCTAGGTCTCTCAATTCCACCAGCAATAAACTCTTGGTTTAATTAAGAATACCAACAGATGCTCGCAGCCATAAACAAGGCTTACAAGGCGGTGCTGCAAGTGAAGACAGGAGCTGTCATTAGCCGGGCAAAGAAGGGGGAAAAACAACGGCTTTTCAAAAACAACGAGGACAAGCAAGAATAGCGAGCGATCTCCAAGAGTGTGAAATGTCAAACACAAGGGCATCAGAACGAAATCAGGAAATCGAAAACCGCTTTGTTCTCTAACATTGACAAGCTTTTAGTTGCATCTGATAGACCTACAGTCGGATAGACGATGGTGCCTATTTAAAGTGATTAGGTAGGTACAGGTGGGCCAAATGAGATCACCTTATTGGAAGATGCTCTTATTTTTGCAAATGGCCGTCGATGTTAAATCTGTTTTGACATTTGTGGACTAGACAGATGTAGAATATAAGTGAACAAGTCATGGAGCAATACACTCCCCAAGAACGAGGAATAATCGTGACTATTTTTTGCGTAACAATTCTTCTGTAGTGTTGCGCAGCGCGAATTCCGTCGCCGATTCCCCGGCCGTCCGACACCGACTGCGCAAAGACTGCGCCGTTTGGCCACCAACTTTGAAGAGTATGGGACCACACGAGACGTTGCCAAGAGTGGACGGCAACGGAGCGCCTGTTGTGCCGAGAACATCGCCGCTGTGACCGAGGATGTCAATCTGTTGCCGGAAACATCGACCAGATACCGTGCCTCGCAATTAGCCATCAGCAGGTCGTCCCTATGGCAACTTTTGGTCAAAGACTTGCGCATGTTCCCGTACAAAGTCCAGTTTGTGCATCAGCTGCTGCCTGTCGACCGCCAAACGCGTGTAACCTACGCCTAAGCCATCTTTAATCTCGAGGACGAAGTGAACGATTTTTCGACCAAAATCATAATGAGCGATGAGGCCTATTTCCACCTCAGCGGGTACGTGAAAAATCAAAACTATCGCTTCTGGGGCACCGAAAATCCACGAGTAATGCACGAGGAGCCATTACACCCGCTCAAAGTTACTGCATGGTGCGCTGTTCACGCTGAAGGAGTCATCGGGCCATTTTTTTTTCGAGAACGCCGCTGGTCAAACGACAACAGTGGACGGTGCGCGCTATAGGGCTATGTTAACCGAGTTTTTTCTGCCGCAATCGGTCGAATTAGGACTGAAGGACATGTGGGTCCAACGGGACGGAGCAACAGCACATACTGCCCGACCCACAACCGATAAAAATGACAGCCAAACAACATCGGATGACTTCTTTTGGACCACCTTGTATGTTCAAACATGTAACAAATTATTAATTGTTGCATGTTGGATAGTAAAAAAAAACTTCATCTGCCTTTTTTCAGAGACTGCCAAATAAATAAAATTAATTTGAAATAACTAATGTAATCCATGGACCATAACAAATGAACAGAATAACGCGCCATATGACGAACCTCACGTCAATATTCGTGCGTCCATGTGTATAAACTCAATTCAAGAGGAACAAAATCTATCAAAAAGCCTTCACCATACGTCATGTATTTATGGTGAAGCAAGCAGTCTTCGCATCAAGAGTCCAACTCTATTTGTTCATCTTTTCCAAGCACATTAATCAAAAAGCCTACTCCAAGATTAAGCAGCTCTAAGTGAGAGAGGGGTTGGTAATTTGTCAGCACTTTGTGCTAATATATAATGTTCCGTGCATTTTATTTGATGACACCCGCAATACAATTTCAGGACAATAAGGAGCAAAAGAGCGACAGCCAAACGTCAACAAACTTTCTCGGTTTGGCACTGGTTCAACTACATAAACTGATGCATAGCATGCCGTTTGTTGCTTCGGGCTGTTTTATTGTTATTCAACGATACGTTTTGTTGGTTAGGGAAGCTGGCAGTTTGTTTTTTGTACGTGCTCCTATTTGGCAACGTCATCCCAAAAAACTTGACTCCCTTGAGTGAACCAATAAATCATGTGTCCCTGTTTCTCCCTGTTTGGGGGAGTAAGGTCGTTAGTTTGTCTATTTAGTACTTTTTGACACTCGTTGGATTCACGTACCAGAATGTCTGAATGACGTTGTGTTCGGGTTTGACATTACGTATTACAAACGGAATGGTCTACTTAATTTTTTTATAAACTATTAAGTCCAATCTGAAATGAAATTTCCATCTTCTGCCTTATGTGGCTAAGTTTGCCTACTTTTTAGACGATTATGTGTTATGCATCGTCTGCTGTTTAATTAGGTTTCAGACAAACAAACTTCATAATCAGGAACTAATAAACAGATCATTTGCCACTAGCCCCACAACACAGCAACATATGCAATGAAAGGAAAAATAATGGATACACGGCTTGAACTTTAGTTGTCGTTCGTGCGAAAGTGGGCTACAGTCTGTTGTGCAAGGGAAGAGATATAAAATGTTTGACATATTTGTCGGACTGCTAGAAGTAGTCTAGTTCAATAGTGATACATATACCCGTATTAATAAACGCTGAGTCAGTAATCGTGGCTCTATAGCGGTCACCATTGACTGTAAAGTTCTGGCGCAACAGTGCGGAATGAACCTGGGCCTCCACCAACATGCCTCTTCAATAAGCCCGGTGCTTAGCTTAGCTTAACTGCCTACAGTTGCGCACTCCAAGTTGGTTGAGGTCGGTTTCTACTTGTACGCGCCACTTAAGGCGAAGTCTTCATCTACTGCGTCCGACGTCTGGCTGGGAATCGAAGAATCTGCGAGCCGGAGTATTGGTGCTCATTTGTTCTACACGTCTTAGCCATCTTAAACGTCCAATGCGGAGTTTTTTGACCAGGGACATGTCGCTGTAGAGCTCGTATAGTTCTTGGTTGAATCTTCGTCTCCATAGCCCATCAACGCAAACGGGACCGAAGCTTTTTCGAAGAATTTTCCTCTCAAAAAGACCAAGGATTTCTTCATCCGCTTTTGAGGCGGTCCATGCTTCAGCGCCGTAAAGCAGGAATGGGATGATCAGGTTCTTATATAAGATCTCCTTAGTAGTTCGAGTGAGGGCTTTACTACTAAATTGACTTTTTTGCCCGAAGAAACAGCGGTTGGCAACAGTAATTCGTCGTTTAATTTCTGACGAGATGTTGTTGTCATAGTTAATAGCGGAACCGAGATAGACAAAGTCCCGTACTACCTCAAAGTTATATCTGTCAATGGTGACGTTCTGTCCAATTCGTCGATGTTGTTTGTCCTTTCGTGTTGACAGCATATACTTTGTCTTGCCCTCATTTACTGCTAAACCCATTTTTGGCGCTTCCTTCTCTATACTAGCAAACGTGGCTATGACATCACGTTGGGTCCTACCAATAATGTCAATATCGTCGGAGTATGCTAGTAGTCGTAGAGATTTTTGGAAAACTTTGCCTCTGGTGTTGGCTCGTGAGTTTTGCAGAATCCTCTCAAGAATCAGATTGAAGAAGTCGCATGACAGCACATCGCCTTGCCTAAATCCTTTTTTGGTATCGAATGTGTCAGTGAGGTCGTTTCCGACCCTGATGGAGTAGCGAGAATTCTCCATCGTCATCCTACGCAAACGGACGAGTTTGGCGGTATACCAAAACTAGACACGGCTCTGTATAGTTCGTCTCTATAAATGCTGTCGTATGCGGCTTTGAAATCGATGAATAGGTGGTGGGTATCGATTTTGACTTCTTGGGTTTTTTCCAGGATCTGCCGAAGTGTGAAGATTTGATCGGTTGTGGACTTTCCTGGCCTAAAATCACACTGATAAGGGCCGATCAGGTTGTTGGTAAACGGTTTCAGGCGTTCAAATATTACGGCAGATAGAATTTTGTAGGCGATGTTAAGGAGACTTATGCCTCTGTAGTTGGCGCAGCTTAGAGGGTCTCCTATTTTGTGGATCGGGCAAACGATGCTGAGGTTCCATTCTTCAGGCATAATTTCTTCCGACCAGATTCGGCTTATGAATTGGTGGATGAAGGCCGTCATTTCCGGCAGCCTTATTAAGTTTAGTTTAGATATTGCTATCCTCACTTCACTCAGGTCGGGTGGTTAGCAGCTTTCGCTGTCGTTGCCAATATGGAATGGTTCGTTCTGCCTGACAGCGGAATGTTGTTCGTCATCGCCGTTTAACAGCCTGTAGAAGTGGATCCTCTATATCCTCAGCATCGACTGTGTCTCAACTACGATATTTCCTTGTTCATCTCGACAGAAATCTGTTCGAGCCACGTATCCTTGGCTTTGACGTTTTACACTTTGGTTAAACTTGCGAACATCGTTCCTCGATTGGCACCTCTCTATATCCTCGATCGCGGGCTTTTCTTGCTCTTTTTTCTTCTTTCTGAAAAGCCGGTGTTCTTCCCTTCTTCTTTGCGTATAGATTCAATGGCAGCTCTCGTCTTCACCTGCAGCTTAGCCTGCGAGCATAATTTCGGCATTCCTCATCAAACCAGGGGCTTCTTGTTGGTGAAGAAGTACGGACCAATTATTTCACTAACCCATAAAGCAGAACATTCAAGTCTTAGTAAATTAAAAAAAAAGTCTCTGAGCGATTCATAAGTGGAACTGATCTAATAGCTTTTTTAATTCCATAATAGTTGTGCGACACCTAGATGGCAAAGTTCGACAAGTAAACTTGAGCTCACATTATAGTCGCGCCTTTAAATTTCTTGCAGTACACACTGTTCACCTCTCGTGTTTTTTTTTTATTACTGCCGATGCAGCAGCACTTAAAAGTTTTTTCAACCAGACTAGGCTAGTGGCGGCAACCAAAAAAAAAAAAAAAACCATAAAAACAACAACAAAATCTAATTCTAGGTGCACACTTAGGTGGGTGTTTGAAAATGAATCCGAACGAGAACGGGGAAAGAAGAACCTTGTCAAAATCACCTCCTCTGAGTAGTGGATCGATGTCGAGCCAAGCAAACAAGTGAGATAGCAACTAAAAAAAGGAAAGAGAACTAACTTAAAAGAAAATAGCATGGCCAAACAATACCGGTGCTTTTCTGGAGAGCAGTCGAGGCAAATTATAGAAGCGAATTTTATTTCATGGAAACACATACATATGTGTACTTTTTTATTGTTTGCATTTCTTTTATTGTACGTTACGACACGTTCCGGCTCAACACTCAACACTCAGCATACAGCACCAGATAAAAGTGTTGGTACATCTGTGTTCAGGGCACACGATGCAAAAGCTAAATGTTCCCTCCTTTGTTGGAAGCGGATTTCGTCGTTTTATTTTCAATTTTATATATCTACGTTCATTCAATATCTACTGGACATTGTGCATAAGAGTGGTGCTTAAAAATAAACAATAGGGACAAACGACAAAATGTAAAAAAAAGGAAATCTGTTTGTTTGCAAATGGCGCGCAGCAGAGGAGCCAGGGGATCTCAAGGCGCCTTTGACATCCCTGCAGGTAAATCATGTCGTGCTTCAAGTGGTTAAACAAAGTTGGCAACGTTGACGGACAATGACACTTGCAATAGTTTTTTTTTTGACAAAATACTGTCATTTGCTGGTAGTAGTGAATTCTGTCACCTATGACATATACCTACTCATTTTGAGCTTTTGTAATAGAGCAAATAAAATGGAAACACTCATTTGACGGACAATGACACTTGCGATTGTTTTCTTTTTTTTGACAATAATACTGCTATTTGCTAGTAACGGGTGATCCAAGTAGAGATACTTTTTTCAATAGCCTTTTTTGACAGATCACGTGTGAGTCGTGTCATGCTGTCATGTTATTTTTGTTTAGTATTGTTTGGCATTTCATAATGGAAAGACTTACGCGTGAACAACGTTTACAAATTGTGCACTTCGCCAACTTATGGTCAACATAATCGGCCTACTGAGCGTACTATTCGCAACACCATCACCCATTTTGAGACCCAGCAATCATTATTGGATAATATTCGACCGAATAGACCACGTCCAGCACGCTGTGAAGAAAATATAGCGGCCGTAGCTGAGAGTGTACAGGAAGACCGTAGAGAGTCGATTCGGCGCCGTTCGCAGCAACTCGGACTGACGTATGGAACGACTTACGTCGCATTTTACGTCAAGATCTTAAATTGAAAGCGTATAAAATACAGCTTGTGCAACAACTGAAGCCGCTCGACCATCCCAAGCGACATCGCTTCGCTCTATGGGCTCTTGAAAAGTTCCAAGAAGATCCAACGTTTACGAGGCAAATTTTGTTTAGCGATGAGGCCCATTTCTGGCTCAATGGGTATGTAAACAAACAAAATTGCCGCATTTGGGACGAAGAGCAACCTGAGGAGATTGAAGAACTGCCACTTCATCCAGAAAAAACAACGGTTTGGTGTGGTTTGTAGGCCGGTGGAATCATCGGTCCATATTTCTTTAAAAATTATGCCGGTGCGAACGTAACCGTCAATGGCGACCGTTATCGTGCCATGATAACCGACTATTTGATGCCTGAAATTGAAGCTCGTGATCTCGGCGACATTTGGTTTCAGCAAGACGGCGCCACTTCCCACAAATCGCATCAATCAATGGACTTATTGAGAGAACATTTCGGTGAGCACATAATTTCACGTTTTGGGCCGGTCGATTGGCCACGAAGATCGTGTGATATCACACCGTTAGACTTTTTCCTGTGGGGATATGTAAAGTCAAAACCTTATGCCGACAAACCCGCTTCGATTCAGGCCTTGGAGGAAAACATCACGCGTGTCATTCGCCAGTTACTAGTCGAAATGCCCGAACGAGTGATCGAAAATTGGACTCAACGGATGGACCATCTGCGACGTAGCAACGGCCAACATTTGATAGACATAATCTTCAAAAAATAAATGCCAAAGAATGTTCTTTCAAATGATAATAAACATTCTCCATTAAATTTGAATTTTCTGTGTTTTTTTTCTTTAAAAAAGTAGGGAACCTCGAAATGGATCACCCTTTAGTAGTGAATTCTGTCACCTTGACTTGTGAATAGAGCGAATTAAATGGAGACACCCATTTGACAGACAATATCACTCCTGATAGTTTTTTTTTTTACAAAATATTGCCATTTTCTGGTAGTAGTGACAGATACTCATGTTGAGCTATTTTAATAGAGTGAATTAAATGGAGATACTAATTTGACGGATAATGACATTTCAATGATGAATTCAGTCATTTATGCCATATTTAAAAAATAACAGCTACGAACCTTATACCCAAGATAAATCCATATAAATTGATTTTGTCCGGACCGTATTTTATATCTGACAGCCATCACTCGTACAACTCGTAAAGAAACAAAAGCCCCCACAAAATATGGGTTAACGGAGCACAAAATACATTCTTGCAACTAAATTCTCCTGATTATTTCAAGATAAGAGATACTCGTATGGTGTTTAATCACAAAACACGGTTGCATAAATTAAGCAGACTCGAAGGTGTACGTATCTTAGCTCAGCCAGCATAGCCCGCTACAACTTAATGCACATACGTTTACATTAGCTACCTGTTACAAAAGGGCAATTTATTTACACTCGATAGGGTAATTTATACAACTATGTGTCTCTACTATTTATGGCTGGAATGCGGCAAGGAACAATAAATGATGATGTTGATGGTGTGGAAAGAAATAATTTCTCCCAACAGTTTGGCACGCTACCGTTGGCAAATTATTTGAAATTTATTTTATGTTGAGCTTTTGATGACTTAAATTGTTGATAAAACGAGATTGCTAAGCGGTATCTAATGTCATGAGAAGGACGTGTCGAATTTCACCGTGCGATTTGAATTGCAACGTCAATTTGTAATTAGGGAAATTAGTGACGATTGATCAACTAGTTGAAAGTTTTAAATTAAGTGGTGTGACATTATCTGAAACTGGCATTACATTGTTTAAATGACAAGTCAAAGTCATCCAGCTGTCAAAATATTCAGTAAGGCTAAAATTATCAACAAAAATATCATTGAAATTTTGACCTAGATGTAAATTGGCATATAATAGGCAATTCGTCGTGTCATAGAAAAGTTTGAGTATATTTACACATTCTTTCGGACCTCAAGCCACCAACCAGACAGAGATTGATGCGAAATGAACAAAAAGTAGACGTCCTTCATAGCGGGCCAGTATCTAAAGGACTTCGATATTTGGATTCTACGTCGATCAAATGAATTGTCCAAAAAAAACATCTCCTATACCGAGGCTCATTTTCCGCTCAGCGATTATATAAACAAGCAAAATTATTGGAACGAACGCAATCCACAAGTATTTGACCAAGCATCAATGCACCCACAAATATTGAACTGTTTATGGATTATGGCATGAAGGCATTATCGGTTGTTGAGGAAGGATACACCGTTGCCTTCAATGTTTGTCGCAGGTATAGAGCAACTGAATTTCTGTATCCAGAGCTCGGCAACATTGATTACCCGAGCTGGGATTTCAACATGACGGCGCTACCTACATGCCATACAAGTGAAGCAACGCTCGAAGTTGCGAAGGAGACATTGCCGACTGGATCATCTCACCGTGAGGCGTTCATCAATAAACCGACGGGATCATGTGACTTGACACCACTCGATTATTGTCTCTGGGGCTAATTCAAGTCCTTAGTATACGTTAACAATCCAAATATTTCGGACGAACTCGAGACCAATATTCAAGACGCTATTGCCGAAATTACTTCAAAGATATGGAACCGACCAATTGAAGCACCACCAGCGAAACCGAAGCGGGTACTATGCCACACAAAATGGCATCAAAGTACCTTAAAAATAAAGCCACAACCAATTCTATAGTCCACACCGTTGTAGATTTAGATTTTCAAGGATTTTTCGACGGTTTTAAGGGTAAGCTGGCTCTTTACACATTGGTTAGTCCGATTTATAACCGTGGCAACGCAAAATTGATTTTCTCTGGCCATCGCTTAGTATCAAACCACATGAAAAGCTTATCTGAACACTGTTATTCGGTTTCGGTATAAACCTGGAGGTCCCACAAGCGTCTAAAAAGCACACATGCACCAATACACCCATGAATGGGTTTGAGAAATAGCTAGACCCTTGGTTTTAACTAACCTATTGCCGCAGGAATTTGTTTTTATAGTCAAGCTCCCACAACAATGATGTTGGCGGGTAAGCCAAAAAGCAAACGGTAGTCCTCGATTTTGTGATAATTGAAACCGTTCTGTGGCAACTACCCAATCATGTGAGCACATATTAAAAGAGCCAACCAAATGCGGAATAGATCCGGGGGAAGCCGTCTTCGACGACGATTTCTATGTTATTGAAGATCCTCAGGAGAAAGTGGAGGCAGTGGGGGCTGTCTTTCAGGAAGTGTATAAGGTGAATAATAGCATTCGCCCGAACCGCGTTCTGGAAAACAATGCCCTGCTCCATCATTTCTATCTCCGAAACGACATAACGCAATGGCGATCTGAGAACCGTGGTTTCACCCGGTTTGGTGACGAAAACTTGGCAAACGCCATAGTCGCCGAGCGAAATGGGTCTAGTCCCCTGTTAATCTCGAAGGTGGAACTCCAGATCATCTTTTTTTTTATAATTTACACGTACTCACGTTTTATATGTTACCATAGAACGAGCGTTAGTTAGTGAAGGGGAAGAAAGAGAGGATAGGAAAGATTTTGAATGTAGTGGAGACTTAAACTCCATGGGTGGTGTCCGAACTAGCTTCGGGGAGTCACTTTTTCTTGTGTTCGTTAAATTTGAAGAAATTCAAGATGGTGTGCATACTTTTAGGTACTACACCGACCTTTTTATTTCTTTTAAACAAAAGTGAAATGGATTTTGGTTGGGATTGAACGCGCAACCTTCCACTCAACAGACGAACACATTACCACTACACCGCGGCCACCCATGTTCCATAAAGAAAAGGAAGTCAGCGGGAGTCGATGGTATACCCAACATATTACTGCGACACTTACCCCCTGTAGCTGTGGACATTTACGCCACGCTGTTCAACAACGAGCTGAATAATGCATATTATCCAGTGCGTTGGAAGACGGCGGTGGTTCATCCTCTCCCGAAAAAGGGAAAGGACAACTCCAATCCGGCAAATTTCCGGTCGATAAGTCTCCTTCCGAGTATCAGCAAGGTTTTCGAAAAGATTCTCAATCGAGCACTGCTCAAGTGGTCTGAGGACAATAATATTATACCGGAGAACCAGTTTGGTTTCAAGGCTGGACATGACTGTATTCATGCCGCCTCCAAACTAGTCTTTGATATACAATGGAACAAAGCCAAAAAACAGTGCACGGGTGCATGTCTGGTTGATTTAGAGAAGGCTTTCGACACCGTATGGTTAGAGGGCCTCTATCTAAAGCTGACCAGACTTGGCATAAGTAAACCAGTGCTATATATGCTTCATGATATGCTGACTGGTAGATCGTTTATTGTCAAAAGTGGCAATGTAACTTCTACCACAGAATTTTTCATTAAGAATGGTCTGGAACAGGGTAAACTCGCCGATTCTCTTCAGCATTTACACCAGTGATATGATAGGTAAGTCTTACTCAGGCAATTGCGTATGCGGACGATCTTATCGCGTACAGAACAGCCTCTACTGTCGAAATCATTCGAACTCTTTTGCAGCGGGACTTCGACAAGATCCAGAGATATTGTGATGACTGGAAGTTGAAAATCAACTTTCAGAAATCAGAAACTATCCTGTTTAGGACACCGTTGTCTAGGGCCTCTATAGGGATACGAGAAAGAACTGGCGAAAGCTGGTGATCGTTGGACCAAACGGCCAGCCACTGGCGAGTAAAAGTTTAGTAAAGTACCTTGGCATCTGGTTAGATCGGTATCTATATTTCGGAAGACGTGTAGATGCTGCTCTGGCGAGAGCTAGGGGAGCATTTGCCCTGACAAGACGATTGTTTTATAGCAGTCGTCTTGACAGCAGGGTGAAGGTGATTTGCTACATGGCCCTCATTAGGCCGATGATTGCCTATGGGTGCCCGGTGTGGTTCAACGTTGCCCCATCTCAAATGGAAAAGATACGGGTGTTTGAGAGGCAGTGTCTGAGGAGCTGCCTTGGACTTCACAGAACACCAGTATCTGACTACAAAAATACTATTCCAACCAGGTCCTATACAACGGGGCCAACATAAACCGAAAAAACAATTTTCTGGTGAAACTCATTCGGTTTCATGCTGCAAGAGCGATGGCTTCGAGCAATAGTCTCATCTTTGGGGCCTTCTACCCCAATGATGAATATTTTGAGAGTGCGCGTTTAAGCGGCTTTATTCCGTCCGAAGCTTTCCTATATTTGGATAGTCGATGGCCGATACAGGATAGATCGGCGGTTCCGCTAATCTACCACTGTGGATAGGGCGGATGAGAGCGCCTGCGGTTCAGCAGGAAGGTGTCCGATTGGGACCGCCGGAGTAGGTTGCAACAGGAAACATCATTATTATTAGATTTACCTATTAGATAATAGGCCGAAAGGCATTAGAATTAAGTTGTTATCATTTAATTTAGGGCGCCCGCATAGGGCCAGTAAGTTAGTTAAGTAGTTGATGAGTAAGCTAGTTTTTCTCATGAATTTTTGTCTAGCATGTAAGTTAGTTTTAAGATAAAGTAAAATAAAAATGAATACGAAAAAAAAGCCAACCAAATGCAGCGTCTATTATTAAAAACCAATGTCGACGATGTCGAAAAACCATAAGACCTGAACAGAATTATGATGAAATGACGTTGTTGCTGACAAACTTTATAAATTCGAGGGAAATGTAGAAAATGCGTAGCAAAGGTAGGAAGAGACGAAATTTTTAGCAGTATTTTCGAAAATCACAGCCTGGTGGTGAATAGGATGAATAGGTAGTGGGTATTGATTTGGCTGAGGTTCCATAATTCAGACGTTCATTCATCCGACCAAATTTTGCTTATGAGTTGGTGAATGTGCCTTACCAAATCAACCGGCATTCCGGCAGTCTTGCTAAGCTAAAGTTTCGATATTGCCTCACTTTACCTGGGTCATGTGGTTGGTAGTTGTCGCTTTTGTATAGTCTTTGAATGGTTCGTTCTGCCTAACACCGGTAGATTGTTCGTCATCTGCAGAAGTGGTTCTTCCATATTCTCAGCATCGACCATGTCTCGACTCTGGCCTTGTAGTACATTTCTTTAGTACTTGTTAACATCTTTCCTGGAGTGGTACCCTCTATATCCGCGCGGGTGCCGTGACATAAAGGTCAAGCGTCATAAGGCCAATTTCTAGCATTTGGTATTATGACACTTTGTGAAAGTGATACAAGGCCGAATTCTAGCATTTGGTATTATTACACTTTGAAGAGTCAACCGGCCAGTTAGGCTTTATGACACTTTCGATTGCATATTATATTAACTTTCGATATACTTGTATACACAAGGTGGCGCAAAAATAACCTTCCGATGTTTTTTTGCTGTAATTTAAAAAAAAAATGAAAAACTTTGATTCTTCTTGTGAATTATTTTTATTTGGTCTTTTAATTTTTTTTACATCAAGTCGAGAATATGATGTCATGTAAATGGCCGCCGCCACAGTTGATTGTCATTTGAGCCCTTTTTATGGCATTTTCCATCACTTTGGCCAAAACTTCCGGCGATAGGTCCTCACATTCTTGACGGATATTGTCTTTAAGAGCTGCAAGAGTCTGAGGCTTGTTGACATAAACCCGCGACTTCAAAAAGCCCCACAAAAAGAAGTCTGGAGCGGTCAAATCAGGCGATCTTGCTGGCCAGTGCAAATTGTGGCACGTGCAGTGTGCGCCGTTGCACCGTCCTGTTGGAACCACATGTTTTCCAGTCCCAATTCATCAAGTTGCGGCAAAAAGAACTCGTTGATCATTGCTCTGTAGCGCTCACTATTCACAGTAACCGTTTGGCCCGCGACGTCTTCGAAGAAAAAAGGTCCGATGACTCCTCCAGCGAAAACAGCACACCATACAGTGACGTTGAGCGGGTGTAATGGCTCTTCGTGGGTTACACGCGGATTTTCAGTGCCTCAGAAGCGTAAATTTTGCTTATTTACGTACCCGCTAAGATGGAAATCATCATCTTCCTCTTGGTGGCGATTAAGGATGGCTTGAGCGTATGTTAGACGCGATCGGCGGTCAGCAGCTAACAGCTGATGCACCGTCTAGACTTTGTACGGAAACATCTTCAAATCTTGTACCAAAATTCGCTGTAAAGACCGTCTACTGATACCCATTTGCGTGGCACGTCGTCTGGTCGATGCCGACGGCGCTTCCATGACATCTTCGGCTACAGCAGCAATATTCTCTGCAGAACGGCTACTCCGGGGTCTGCCACGCCTGGCAGCATCTCGTGTTGTGCCAGTCTCTTCGAGGCGAGCGGCTAAACGTCGCAGTGTTTCACCAGTAGGCGTTGGATAGCTAGGAAATCTGCGACGAAATTCACGTTGTGCCAAAGTCGCCGACCGATTATTGCTCAAATAAATAGTCACCAATATTCCGCGTTCTGGAGCAGTGTACCGTAACATTGTTTGCTAACGTGTATTTCGCATGTGTTTACTACACAAATGTCAAAACAGAACTGACATTAGGGGCCAATCGCAAAATTTATAGCACTTTCTGATAGGAGGATTACTTTTGCGCCACCTTGTAATATTTGATTTGAGCTCCATTTGATTTGAGCTTCTTCATTTGGCAAAATGTCGCTTTATTGAAGTGTCATAATGCACAATACTAGATGCATACGCATCTTCGGCGTATGCTAGTACTTGTACCGTACTCAATGTGATGTCTTAGCCACGTTTGCTAGTATGAAGAAGGAAGCAGCAAATATGAGTTTAACAGTAAATGGGGGTAAACCAAGTATCCAGCTAGCAGAGTTTCGATTCCTAGATAGACGTCGGACTCAGAAGAAGAAGAAGACATCCCCTTAAGTGGGCACCACAAGTAGAAACCGACCTAAACCAACTTGAAATGCGCAACTGGGGCTAGCCAAGAAGTGGGATAGTTGCAGAGGCATGTTGATTGAGTCGCAGGTTTGTTATGGACTTTAGGGCAACTTAGGTCAGTAACTGAATTCACAAATAATTATTAGTTTTACGAAATAGATCTCAGGTACTATGCTCACGTTTGGAGTTTCTGCCCCGAAAGATACCCTGAACTTACAGGATTCTATTCAAAGATCTGCATTCCGTCTCATAGACGATTCTTTCAACCTGGAACCTTTGGTTTTCAGATTTTATAAGAACAAGACACGCAGTTTGAGCTTACAGACACACTGTCCCCCCTAACAACGACAAGAGCAATTCAGTACCAAGATTATTTTATTGGTCATTGTTTGCTTGTTCTGTAGAAAAATAATCTTGGTATTGCGTTGTTCTTGTCGTTTTTAAGGGGGACAGTGTGTCTGTAAGCACTGAAGACATATTTCCAACAAAATACAAACTATCACCTATCACATATCACTTTAGAGCGATTTTAATATAATATGGACTAACAAGGTATTTGATTCCGCAGCAATTCTGTCAAAAATTGTTGACTTAACAACAATTATCCCCGATGCGCGATCATGTGCGTTGCATTTCGCCTTAAGATCTGTTCGAAATGCTTATCGGAACAGATACCTGGTTAGAAAATGTCTTTCGAACATACCTATACCTCGATAGAGTAAAATGTCCAGCGCCATCTGTGCATTTCTTTAATAAGCACTATGAATAAAAAAAATCTGCTAAAGACAATAAATGAAGGACACTAATTCAAATTCGTAGTAGCATAAACATTTGCCAAGTAGATAAAAATAAAAAAAAAAAACCTTGAATCAAGAAGCTAATCCCTCCAAACGACAGGATGTCATAAAATTATTCCTGTCCAAGTCGGTTGAAGAATCCACACAATAGCTGACACATACAAAACACACCACGTGATGCGAAAAAAATGACGAGTCTGCAATCTTGAAGGTCAAATCATAACGGCACGAAAGAAAATCGAAACAAGCTTATGTCATTGTCTTCCGAGTTAATTAAAAGCGAACGCAACGTAGATAACAAATGCCACAACGCACAACCCTTAAAGCAAGAAAGTGAAGAGAAAATTGAAATCTTTACCAAGATTGGATGCAAAAAAAAAAAATTAACGCATAAAGCTAATATTTATGTTGTGTCCTTACTTATAACAAAAACAATGTCAACTCAAGCCTGAGATAGGGGGACGCAACACTTTCGTATGTAAATTTGTTTGCTCATCAACTATCCACCCCACTCTCGAGGATGACTTGTGGCCAAGTGTGTGCAGTTTTGACACTAAAAATAGTCCTCATTCAGAATTGGCGTTAATAAATTAATTGGCGTGAATCTTTGTGGTGGGTATTACACAAATCAAACGACATGACCCCAAGCGAAATGAGTGCAAACAAACACAAAGCTAACAAGAACAAGGGTAAAAAAAAAATACTCAGGCGAAAGGATACGCCACACTGCATCAATTTCATGTTCGAATAAATCAAGTGCGAAAGCTCAAAGCCAACAAGTGCGGTTACCCGATTACGAGTCGTCGAGTCATCTTCTCCTTTAGAAGTAACTAGAAGCTAACAAGGACTGTGACGAAGACCGATGACGCAAGACTATTGCGTCTCTGCTCTCTTTTAGTTTTTCTTTTCGCCATACATGTACCTGCACAACAAAAAGCTGGCAAAACAAAGACGACGACGCAGCCATAACATAACAACCGTGATGAGAAACGCAGCAATAGCAAAGCAACCCTTTTGGTTTTTTTTTTTTGTTCTACCACCCGAGCCGTCGTCTGTAGCTGCAACATTATATTACCACGGTCTGGCGACATAACAACCAACCCACCACACCATCACCTTCAAAGTTACTTACTGTTCACCTTAAAAAGTTTTTTTTGTGTGTTGCACGTTGTAATTTGTTACGATTGATGGTGGGATTACATCAGCGGCCAGACAGCGGCGTTTATAGGTGTGAAGTTTAATTTTCGAAACTATTCGGGAATTATTTGAAAATTAATATTCGAATAGAATTTTGGATGGGTGACAGATAACCGGAAACGAGACATAACGTCATTGTCTGCTCAAGGTTGGGTTATGGTAACCAACCTAATAATACCTGAAGATGTTGAGGACATAGACGCACCTTAAACAGGTGATGAACTCAAAGAAAAAAAATCAATAAAAGCCGATATTGCGAGTGTCGGTTGTCGACAGACGTTTCGATAAAACGATCGACACTCGATGATTTTTGATTTTCTGTCATTGTCGCCAGATGAGTCTAAACATTCTAAACATCCGAGGTATCCGTCAGAGCGGACAATTTTCCGCAACGCATACATACTTCGTCGGACATTAAAATTCCATTCGAGGTATGTGTCATCGGAACAAAAATCACTTCACTACAATGCGTAAATAATTTCCGCGAAGAATTTTTGTCGGAGGAAATCGGAGAGAGAATTGCACTTAGCTGTCAAAAATTGCACGAAAAATGCACCTGAACGCACTTTAACGCAATTCGCCGGGATGCGTTACAAAATGTCGGAGAAATATTCCGAAAAGCTTATAGGAAGAATACCTCGAAGCTAAAATCCTCCGAATCGTACAAAATCGGAGAATAATCAGCTAGGGCTGATTATTTTTTATGGTGATGCTTTAGAAGAACCTTGGGGTCGATTCTTGCAGATGTTTCTGGTCTTAAATTGTTGTAGATTGATTGAAAGGGGTTTTTTGGAAATTCGTTTTCTTGTTCTGCAACAAAATGAGTTTTAGTAAAGCGTTGTTCTTATCGTTGTTCGATGAGCAGCATGTCTGTGAGCTTTAAATCCTTGTCTTGTAGGTCGTTAAATGCAATGAGTATATTAATAATTTCTCTAAACTCCTCTAAACATCTGCCGTTATAATATATCTGACAGATCTCCTACAACTTTCTGAGTTAAAGGTTGCAAATTTGAAGTAAAGGAAGAATCGTCCATTAGCCGGATAATTGGTACAGTAAGCTCAGGGCACAATTTTCCTAAAATCGGTACAACTTCTAGCATACGCCGTCGATATTGACATCGTTGGTAGAACTCAACGTATGATGTGCTAGCCACGTTTGTTAGTATAGGGAAAGAAGCGGCAAAATGGGTTTAGCAATAAATGAGGGTAAGACTAAGAGTGTCCAACAAGAAAGGACACACAACATCGAAGAATTGAAAAGAACGTCACCATTGACAGATATAACTCGGCAGAAATTAAACGAAAAATTACCAACTGCTGCTTCTTCGGGCTAAGAAGGCAATTTAGTAGTAAAGCCCTCGAACTACTAAGGAGATCTTATATAAGACCCTGATTATCCCAGTCCTGCTCTACGGCGCTGAAGCATCGACCGTATCAAAACCGGATGAAGAAATCCTTGGTCAATTCGAGAGGAATTTTTCTAAAAATGTTCGGTCCCGTTTGCGTTGAAAGGTATGGAGACGAAAATTCAAGCATGAACTATACGAGCTGTACAGCGACATGCGACTGGTCAAAAAAAAACTCCGCTTTGGACGTTTATGATGGCTAGGAGATGTAGAACGAATGGACACCAATACTCCGTCTTCGATTCGCAGCCAGACGTCGGACGCAATAGAGGAAGACCACGCCTTAAGTGGAGCGCACAAGTAGAAACCGACTTCGACCAACTTGGAGTGCGTAACTGGAGGCAGTTAGCTAAGGACCAAGCTAATTGGAGAGGCATTTTGGTTGGGGCCCAGGTTCATTCCGGACTGTAACGCCATTTAAGTAAGTAAGTAAGTTCAGGTATGTTTCGGGGCCATACTCCAAACATGAGAACAGTATTCAAGTTTTTGCGCTTTATAGAGAAGTAGAGCTGGGCTGGTAAGATATCTCTTAGCTCTTCAAAGCTGCCTTAATTAAGACGCTCCTGCTTTGACAATAGTAGTGACATAAAGTGTCTTCCAACAGTGATTTCCGAGATTTGCCAGTTGATAGCGGTCATATTGTTGAAGACAATAAAAAAAAAACACAAATTCTTGGCGCAACAGGCTTGTTACCCAGGGCCGAGCTTTCTCACAACCATTCATGTGTGCGTGTGTACTTCTAGCACGATGGCGGGTCCTCCTGTTTTATGCCGACTCCTATTTTTGAGATAAGCTTTTCTTGAAAACTGATACTAATCGGATGATTTGTCAGATCATCACGAGAGGAGGGCCAGTGAAAAATCATTAAGGTGTTGCTAATCGAACACACACCTTCTGCGCGGCAATTCATCGCGCCGCTGAGCCCGTATTGTTGAAGTTGCATCTGCCAACTTGGCTGTCATTTAGTAAGTCTGTTTTACAAAATCTCCATGGAAGAATATAGCGTTCAGCAACACGCGCAAATGATGCAATTGATAAATCAAAATTTTAGTACTGTTTGAGCAATTTTCCGGTCCTAATAGTGTGGTGTATACATTTGAGTCCACTAGTTCAGTAAAAGATAAACCCGTATGTCGACGAAACGAAAGATCTGCCGAAATCATCGAGGCTGTCCGAAGAAATGTGCATGATAAACCGAGGCAGCCGATTCCTAGCCGTGCACAAGAACTCAGACTTTCGCAGACTTTAACTTGGCAAAGTTTGCGTCGGCACTTAAGCCTGCACACGTACAAGATTAAACTGTCGCACGAGCTAAAAATTAATGATCGTAGACAACGGCGTTTGTTCACTGAATGGGTTTCGGATAGGTTGGAAGAAGACCTCAATTTTGGCCAGAAAATCATCTTCAGCGAGTAGGTTTGTTTTTGTTGCCAGAACTAACGAGTGTTCCCTAGTCTAGGGGGAAAACAACTAAATTTTGGGAATTCTAGGTACTAGGATATTTATAGAGAAAAATAGGAAACTAAATATATGCATATTTTCCTGTACATACATACATCTATTTTGTGAAACAGAATCCTAATTTCCATACATAAAAAATAAATAAAATAATAAAAAATAAAATAAATAATAAATACCTACAAAACATTTTCTATGTATACACCAATTTATTTGTTTTTTCCATTTGATTTTTGCTCTTTTTGGTCATTTTTGTCAAAATTTATTTTCACTAGGGATTTCTAGGGAATTTTTTGACGTTCATTTAGGAAAAAATAGTTAAAAAACCTCTGGCAACACTGGGGCTTTTAACAAGCAAAATTCCCGTATATGCATCTACATCGGCTCCGTATTTTTTTTTTTTTTTAAACAATCTTGGTGAGAACATTGCCATCAAAACGAGCGCTACAGATCAATTATAACCAATTTCGTATGGGAGTGGGTGAGTTAGGAGTAACAACGATTCTAATGGGAGCAGCTCCTGGCCAATTTCTTTTGGCTCGAATTGAAGGGTATGAATATGTACGACGACATACTGTTCAGTAAGACGACGCTACGTGCCACATATCAAAATTCACATTCGACATGAATGATTTAAGGATAGATAATCTCTTGGCGAGCTGACGTGAATTGGCCCTAAGATCGTGCGATTTAATCCCATTACACCCTTCCTTGTTTGTTTTCTGAAGTCAAAGTCTATGCCAAAAAGCCGCAATTGATCGATGACCCAAAATGAACATATACCAGGTAATTGCCCAATTTCAGCCAGCAGAGTCTTTGAAAATTCGGATCCCAGATGCAAAACCAACTGACATTTGAATCTCGATTTGTGTAATGTCACATTCAATAAATATTAGCATACATGAGTGTTTTAAATAAAAAAAGTTCTTTAATAGCTCGCCGATTTTATTTATATGACTTCAACATTGACCCGCCCTTGTTGAAAAACCCTAAATTTATAGATCTGTTCCAGTAGAATATTATTTTCTATCATCACTTGTGTTTAATTGGAACTATTATATCTGTGGACATGAACCTGCAAAATATTTGCGGGAATATTACTTTATTCAACAGATATTAAGTCTCTTACGGTGGAGGCGAATTGGCAAGACAATTTTGTTAAAAAGCTGCGCCCCTTGTGGTTTATGGTTCGTATGTATATAGACACGGAAAATATTTCTTGGCAATACCTATTGGCAATACATCAGCTAAATGCCCCCGGTAACATTTTTTTCTGTATCACTGACGAGCTACACAAGATATCTTTCTATTTAAAACTCCGATGCATCCACAGTAGTTATTTACCCACAAATTGTATATAAATACTTGTTGTGCTTGGCTCAAGCCCCAACTAAAGCTCGATGTTTTACTTAACTAAGCCACGACTTAAGCTCACACTCTGAAACCGGGCATAAGAGTCCAGTTGTAGCTTTCATTGAAGAACTTCATTGGAACACAAAACATGATGGAATTTTAAAAATCTCCGTAGCTAGATAAATAGTTTTTCAACAGGGACGCAACAAAAGTTGAGCGACAGGGTCAGCAAACGACGCCATATTTCTTGCCGCTCTTTTGACATTTCTCTTCAGTAAGGTTTGCCATTTCATGATGGAAAGATATACGATCCAACAACGAGTCGAAATTATTAAAACTTACAACCGAAATTCGGAGTCCGTGGCCTCAACGTTAAGAGCGCTACGTCCAATTTATGGTCGTCATAATCGTCCTAGCAGATCAACAATTGAGCGTCTAGTGGGAAAATTTAAGCCCACAGGCACAGTACAAAATGTTCCCGTGCCAGTGAGACAAAGAAGTGCCCGTAGTGTCGAGAATATTGCTGCCGCTGAGGCTTCAGTTGAAGAAAGCCCAAATGTGTCTCTCACACGTCGTTCTCAAGCGTTGGGCATCTCTGTGACGTCGTTGTCGCGAATGAATTTTGCGAAAATATCTTGGCCTACATCCTTACAAGATTAAATTGACGCAAGAACTGAAGCCGCTTGACCACCAGAAGCGTCGTATGTTCGTGAATTGGGCTGAGCAACAACTTGAAAATGATTCGGATTTTCATCGAAAAATCATCTTCAGCGGTGAGGCTCATGTCTGGCTGAATGGCTTCGTCAATAGACAAAATATGCGGTATTGGGCAGGCAGCAATCCACACGTACTCCATGAGTCATCAATGTTATGGGCCGGCGGCGTCATTGGGCCGTACTTCTTCTGTGATGATCAAGACCGGCACGTTACTGTGAATGGGAATCGCTACCGTTCAATGATAACCGAATATTTTTGGCCCCAATCGGATGATATGGACTTGGAGGACATGTGGTTCCAACAGGACGGCGCCACAAGCCATACAGCGAATGCCACAATCCATTTATTGGAAACCAAGTTTGGGAACGTGTTATCTCACGAAATGGTCCAGTCGCTTGGCCGCCTCGGTCGTGCGATTTGACGCCGTTAGACTATTTCCTGTGGCGCTACGTCAAGTCTATGGTCTATGCCGACAAGCCAGCGACGATTGATGAACTTCGTACGAATATTAAACGTGAAATTGCAGCAGTATCGGCCGATTTATGCTTGAAAACCGTCGAAAATTGGGTTCAGAGTCTGGACTTCTGCAAGCGTGCCCGTGTTGGCCATGCATAAGAAATCGAGTTCCATACATAATGGCATCGAACGTACTTTCACAGGAATAAACAATTTCATTGATATCCAAAACTTTTGTAGCGCTCTTATTGAAAAACCCTTTACTTAAAGAAATCATTGGAAAATTCTTTTTCATTTTGGTGGAAAAACAAACATTACTCCAGAAAAATAAATCTTGATGATTGAAAACCAAAAAAAAAAAAACGATATTCTGCTAAGACTTTAATTAAAAATTAAAATACTTTTGTATGATCAACCTGGGCCTCAACCAACATGCCTCTCCAATTAGCCCGGTCCTTGGCTAACTTTCTCCAGTTGTGCTCTCCAAGTTGACTGAGGTCGGTTTCTACTTGTGCGCGCCACTTAATGCGAGGTCTTTCTCTACGGTGTCCGAATTGAAGACTCTGCGAGCCGGAGTATTGGTGTCCATTCGTTCTACATTTCCTATTCATTTGAAACGTCTATTGCCGAGTTTTTTGACCAGGGGCATGTCGCTGTACAGCTCGTATAGTTCTTAATTGTATCTTCGCCTCAGATTCAACCCGTAAACGAAAAGGGAACTTAGATTTTTCGAAAAATTGTTGGTCTTGAATCGACCAAGGACTTCTTTATCCGCGTTTTAGACGGTCCATGCTTCAGCGCCGTAGAGCAGGACTGGGATGATGAGGGTCTTATATAGGATCTCATTAGTAGTTCGAGTGGGGGCCCGAAGAAACAGCGGTTGGCAAGAGTAATTCTTCGTTTAAGTACTGATGAGTTGTCAGAGTTAATGGCGGAGCCGAGATACACAAAGTCCCGTACTACCTCAAAGTTACATCTGCCAATGGTGACGTTCTGTCCAGCGAATGACATATTTGATTTAACCCAGTCGTGTTGTTTGCCATGAGACACATATCGTCAGCATAGTCTATGTGGCTAAGTTTGTCAAACAGACTCCATTGAATACCATGTCTTTCAGTTTCACCCACTGTGGCAGTCATCACATCATCAATTGCCAGCAAAAACAGAATTGGTGACAACACCTCTCCTTGTCTCACTCCTTGACGCATATTAAAGGAGTCGGAAAGCTGTCAAAAAAAAAGCTTGCGTTGTTGTAAGGTTCTCTAATAACAGTGACAATTTCCGGGATACAATTTCCGGGATACCTCTCGCAATAAGCGATCTCCAAATGCATTCACCATTAACCCGATCAAACGTCTTCTCAAAATCTACAAACATGAGGTACAGCGATGATTGGTACTCAGACGATTGTTCAAGTAACGGGTGATCCAAGTAGAGATACTTTTTTCAATAGCCTTTTTTGACAGATCACGTGTGAGTCGTGTCATGCTGTCATGTTATTTTTGTTTAGTATTGTTTGGCATTTCATAATGGAAAGACTTACGCGTGAACAACGTTTACAAATTGTTCAACTTTATTTTGAAAATTCACGTTCTGTGAGGAATGTGTTTCGTGCACTTCGCTCAACTTATGGTCAACATAATCGGCCTACTGAGCGTACTATTCGCAACACCATCACCCATTTTGAGACCCAGCATTAATTATTGGATAATATTCAACCGAATAGACCACATCCAGCACGCTGTGAAGAAAATATAGCGGCCGTAGCTGAGAGTGTACACGAAGACCGTAGAGAGTCGATTCGGCGTCATTCGCAGCAACTCGGACTGACGTATGGAACGACTTGGCGCATTTTACGTCAAGATCTTAAATTGAAAGCGTACAAAATACAGCTTGTGCAACAACTGAAGCCGCTCGACCTTCCCAAGCGACATCGCTTCGCTCTATGGGCTCTTCAAAAGTTCCAAGAATATCCGACGTTTTCGAGGCAAATTTTGTTTAGCGATGAGGCCCATTTCTGGCTCAATGGGTATGTAAACAAACAAAATTGCCGCATTTGGGACGAAGAGCAACCTGAAGAGATTGAAGAACTGCCACTTTATCCAGAAAAAACAACGGTTTGGTGTGGTTTGTGGGCCGGTGGAATCATCGGTCCATATTTCTTTAAAAATTATGCCGGTGCGAACGTAACCGTCAATGGCGACCGTTATCGTGCCATGATAACCGACTATTTGATGCCTGGAATTGAAGCTCGTGATCTCGGCGACATTTGGTTTCAGCAAGACGGCGCCACTTCCCACACATCGCATCAATCAATGGACTTATTGAGAGAACATTTCGGTGAGCACATAATTTCACATTTTGGGCCGGTCGATTGGACACCAAGATCGAGTGATATCACACCGTTAGACTTTTTCCTGTGGGGATATGTAAAGTCAAAAGCTTATGCCGACAAACCCGCTTCGATTCAGGCCTTGGAGGAAAACATCACGCGTGTCATTCGCCAGTTACCAGTCGAAATGCTCGAACGAGTGATCGAAAATTGGACTCAACGGATGGACCATCTGCGACGTAGCAACGGCCAACATTTGATAGACATAATCTTCAAAAAATAAATGCCAAAGAATGTTCTTTCAAATGATAATAAACATTCTCCATTAAATTTGAATTTTCTGTGTTTTTTTCTTTAAAAAAGTAGGGAACCTCGAAATGGATCACCCTTTATAACTAGAGCTTAACTTGACTGCAAAAGTCAAAAGTCAAGTTACTGTGAGTTTGTAATCGGTCACTAAACGTAATGCTGGTCACTAAAACAGATTATTTCCGTCACCCAACAAAGCTTCAATAAGCAGTTATGAAAAGCACAATTTACCATTACCACCCATCATTAAATTATAATCTCTTTAAAATGAAGTGCTAATCCACAACTGTGCCCAACCCTCGCTATTATCATTAAAATTCCACCCTTGAAACGCTATAACCACACAAATAATTACCTTCTTATACGTATGACATGCTTATAATTGCAAATTTCATAATAAACACCCTCCGAAACTCATTAAATCTTTTTTTCCTTTTTTTTTAATTTATTAACGAGATTTAATTTATTGTTAATTAAAATTTCCCCAAAATAGGGTAAGCACCACTGGTAACACTGGCTGGCGATTTTGCATCATCACTCATCCAAAATCCCTATTCTCTCCACATAACGGATGATGACCTTTTCACTAAAACTTGTGTCGCCACATCGCGTATTCGCGTACTCACACGTCACAGAAAATTGCGTAAACAATTTATATTCAATGAAATGCAACAAATGACAACTGAACATACGGTCACCCCATAGATTTTCCTTTTGATAAACTTCTCTAAATACAATTTGACAACATTCTGATAAGATCCAGTTTCAAGAAGGGCGCTGAAAAGAAAACTAACAACATACTGACACACACCACCACCGCCGAATTGGTTTACGAATTTTCCTCAAGTTAATAGGAAAACCTCACTTCCAAAAACAACAAAACGCATACAAGAACAAGAGACAAAACACTTCTATCAACAGCAGAGAGGGCGCAAGAGTGAATCAAATCTAAATGTTCTTCTCTCTCTCTGCAGACTACATTCATCAACGACACCAAGAGGGAAAAGAAAGACGAATTTAAATTTTTTTTTTCTCACCGTTGCGTTGTTTCTTATTGAATTAGAAGAGCCGAACACTAGTCGCTTCACATGCACAAAATTTTTTTACGCACTAAGGAGGTAGAAAATGAAAAAAGAACACTCAATAAGAAAAATTGTACTTCTAATCTATTTTCACACCACCTCTAATTTTATTGCACTTTAAATGAATGAACTTGGTCTGGGTAATTTTTTTTGACTTAAATACACTTGGTGTCGTTTAATTAAACGCGTTCAACTTGTATTTTCTGTGCCCCAACGAAGGCAGCGGAATTTTCGTTCTCCAAAGTAACAAGTGCACCTCCGACGTCGACAAGCTTCGTTCTTCGACTTGTATCGCTATTCGAAAAAAATTCTTATTTGAATTTATTTTCCCGTCTGAATTTCGAGGAATTTTTGACAGTTGGTATTGCCAGTTGCGAAAAGGGGCTGGGTTTCGAAGTTCGATGAAAGTTTGCCGGTGGTTGATGTATTGGGAGAGGTGAATATAAATTGCGATGTACAAAAGGTACGTTCGTTTTTGAATTAATTTTGATAGAAACAGTTTTGTGTGTGTAAATTGTGTTAAAAAGGTGTTAAATCTATAATTTTATGTGGGTATATCTATATGAATTGGGGTTAAATGAAGTTTCATTTACAATATAGAAAATCCATTTTTTTTGGACTTGTGCCAATTGCGCTAAAATCTTCAACACTGGCAAAATTTTGACATATATTCAGGGGAAAAAAAATGCATTTCTTGATAGAGTTCCAACAAAATATATTTCTTTGTATTTTTTTTTATAATAAAAAAAAACGAATAGATGATTGAAGATATCTAACCTAAATACCTACAATCTTTATTTTAACGAGTTCCCAAGCAGGTTAAATATATGAATATTATTCACTAGTTACCATTTGAACGACATTGACACACGGTGATTTCATAAGATAATTGAAAGTGAACTGTCAAAAATCAGCGACTGGACAAAACGTATTCCCTAATTAAGAATATTTTCTCTCAGAAGAAGGTTAGATATTGTAGAACGATCGACGTTAACTTTGACTACGCGTCAATAGTGTTTATTTTGTCTCCCAGTGGTAACCATCAGATACTCGTCTCATCGAACACTACAAAAAGCCAGTACAATATGACTAGCACGAATATCTGGCCTACCTTCCTCAAATGAGAGATAAACACATGCACGGACATCCAGTTTAGGGGGTTGTGTTTTGAATTAACAACCCATAGCTGTTTCGAATTAACAACCTTGGAAAGGACTGATTTTATTGTAGATGACCATATGTTAAAAGAAAAGGACAGCAAGGATCAACGATAATCGGAAGTGGATTTATTATAAGTGCCAGATAAGAAGTCTTATGATTTGAAGGCATTTTTGATCGCGTTGTAATAAACGGCATCAAGTCCAATACACCAATATAACAACAATTCGCAACATAAGTGCTGACGAAAGAACGAATAATATGATATTGCGAAAGACTAATTCTACGAACTGGTTCAGTAAACTAATAGTCGGCTACCAAAGCATGCTGTTAAAATCGAGCCTGGAGATCATAAACCTGAGGTTACCTACGTATTTTATTTATTTATCATCGACTCGGACAACTTCGTCGGTGCAGTAAAGATAATCAACCAAGCCACAGGAAATAAGAAATACTGGGAAAAATTTTATGTCGCTAGACTGCAATCAGAAGATAACCGAAAAGAAGAGGAAGACCACCGGCTTTTCAGAAAGAAGAAGGAATAGGAAAAAATGTGCGATCGAAGAAAATCTGTTCGTGTGTTTTACAAAGTGCAAAACGTCAAAAACAGCTAACCTAACTGACCACCTGACTTAAGTGAAGTGAGGATAGCACTATCTAAACTAAAACGTAACAAGTTTGTTAAGGAATGACGCATGGCGTACTTTATAAAGCCGGTGGAGATGGATTGCTTAGTAGTATTCACCAAGCCATTAACAGAATTTGGTGGATGAAGGTATGCCTTAAGAACAGCACGTTAGCATCATTTGCAAGATCCTCAAAAAAGAGACCTTCTGAACAAGGGCAACTACTGAAGCATAAGTCTAATCACCTGTGAAATCTTTATATTTCGTCAAATCAAATCGTGGATCATATTCATCGATTTTAAAGCCGCACAATACATGCATTTATAGAGACGAACTATACGTAGTCATATATAGTTTAAGTATACCGCACAAACCATCTAATCTCACCTACACCTTCAATACCAAAAAAAGGATTTAGACAAGGCACAAAGCAATGTCATGTAGAGTCTTTAACAGCATTTTTGAAAGGATTGTGCATAATCCTTCAGCCAACACTAGAGCCACAACGGCTGTGAAAAAGATAATTTTTAAGATTGTATATAGAGTTGATTGAAACCCCAGGTTAATTACGGACTGCAGTGCACCCCCACATAAGCAAGTATTCAAATATTATTCAAATAATAAAATACCATTTCTAGGTTTATAGTGCCCAATAGTAAAATGTTTGGTAACCATCGGGTGGATATTCGTTTTTAACTGTGCGTTATTATGGTAATCTTGGACAAATAAAGAATTTCCCATAGAGGTGCTTACATAAATTTTTTCACATCAAGAGAGTGCAGAGAAACTTTAACATTCGTCATGTGCCGTTCGTCCTAACGATTTTCATTTCCATGAACGGCCACACTCGAAAGAGCGTCATTGGAATGAAATATGTTATTACATCTGGAACACACTGAAACAAATCCAGCTACAGTGGCATAAGTCTCCTCAACATCGCCTACAAGATCCTATCTGAACTATGAAACCATTTACCAACAGATAGTCCACAACCGATCATATTTTCAAACTCCGGCAGATCCTGGACAAAACCCAGGAAGTCCAAATCGATACCCACCACCTATTCACCGATTTCAAAGTCGCGTACGACAGCATTTATAGAGACGAACTATACAGAGCCATGTCTAGTTTTGGTATACCGCCCAAACTCGTCCGATTGAGTAGGATGACGATGGAGAATTCTCGCTGTTCCATCAGGGTCGGAAACGACCTCACTGACTTCGATACCAAAAAGGGTTTAGGCAAGGAGGTGCGCTGTCATGCGACTTCTTCAATTTGATTCTTAAGAGGATTGTGCAAAACTTCCAAGCCAACAATAGAGCCAAAATTTTTCAAAAATCGCTAAAATTACTATCATACGCCGACGATATTGACATCAATGGTAGGACTCAAGCTGATATCATAGCCACGTTTGCTATTATAGAAAAGGTAGCGGCAGGAATACGTTTAGCAGTAAATGAGGGTATGACTAAGAATATGCTGTCAACACGAAAGGACACACAACATCGTCGAATTGGCAAGAACTTTGAGGTAGTACGGGACTTTGACTAACTCGGTCCCGCTGTTAAATCTGACAAAAACATCTCGTCAGAAATCAAGCGAAGAATTACTCTTGCCAACCGCTGTTTCTTTTGGCTAAGAAGGCAATTTAGTAGTAAAGCCCTCACTCGAACTTCTAGGGAGATCCTATATAAGAGCCTAATCATCCCAGGCCTGCGCTGAAGCATGGGCCGTATCAAAAGTACATGAATATCTTTGGTCGATTCGAGAAGAAAATTCCTCGAAAAATCTTCGGTCCCGTGTGTGTTGATGGGCTATGGAGTCAAAAATTCAAATAAGGCGTTTAAGAAGGCTGTGACATATAGAACGAGTGGATACCAATACTCGGGCTCGCAGAGTTTTCGATTCCCAGCCAGACGTCGGACGCAGTAGAGGAAGACCTCGCGGAAGACCTTAAGTGGTCTGTCAAAATAGTTTGGGTTGCCTGTTTCACAGAACAAGTTGTTTTGTCCCGAAATAATTCAATTAAATGACGTGAATATTCTGAGCTAATGAGTGAATTTTGTGTGGTTTATATGCTTAATCAAAATATACGATATAAAAATAAAAAAAAGCAAGCCTAACTTGCTCCATAAATATGCGAGCAAAGTTCGGTTAAATTGAAAAACCGAAGACCAGGAGCGATCTGCAATGAATGCGCTATCAATTATCGTACTCAATAGCACCATACATTATAACTTCGGGCACGAAGCTAAATTCTTAAATTTCAAATTAAAAAAAAAGGGAAAATGTTTTCTCATGTCAATTGTTATGACAAAGAAAAACCCCAGGCGGACTTGTGTTCAAGATCCAAATGTTTCTATGACACAGACTGGTTTCTTTGCTGTAGTCCATGTCCCACATCTATTAATTGTGCATTTTTTCATTCAGAATGAATCCAATTCCAACGCCATGGTCTCTAATTTGCCCATGAAATTTGAAGTTAAGGATGTAACTTATGTAAGTAGTAAATGAATCGATTTGCCTGTTCCCACGAGAGTAAAATCACTGATTTTCATCAATTAGTGATGGTGCGCAGGGAAATATGTGTAAGAGGAGGGGAATGAAAAAACACTCCACAATGTTTGAGCTCACGAATAGAAAGGTAAAATTACATTACAAGCTGCCATCTGCACTGGAAAATTTACTTTACCCAGTTCCCCATGTTCCGCTTTGTTGTAGACACTCGATATCGTGCGATAATTCAGTTTTGGCCATTTTTATATAAGGAAAGAGCAGAGAGAAATGAAAATATGCAGAGTAATGTTCATTACGTGTGAATACCCAATGTTCTCGTGTGATCTGCGACAATCAGGCATGTAGTTTATCCGATTTACTACGCGTAATTAATCGAGTAGGTTCCCTCACATAAACTACCATGCCATCTCTGTGTAGGAGCGAAACTTTCATGTCCACACCGAAAACTCAGTTTGAAATGGATTTTCGCGTGGATTTTCGATACAATCATACATTGTCTCTTTGGTTCACATAATATCTACCTGTCTCGTTGGAGATGACTTTCATTCCAATTAACGTGTGGCTTTGCCATCATCATGCCCATACCGAGATTTCAGTTTGAAATGGAATTCCAATAAACGTCTGGCCTGGCACTAGCAATAACAAAAACAATTCTCATGTCAAAGAAAATCCAATTTGATTATTTTTTCTAACGCCAACATCCTCTTTATTTTTCAATCAAACACACCCAATGAGAAATGTCATTCCAACAAGACTTCGCCGTTTGGCAAATTCCACCAATTCGCTCTGCCTCTACGCAACTTCCTCCCTCTTTCACACAACAAACTATACCATCATCTCCCTCTAACTCAAGGTTAGAATACTTAACAAAAGTCATCTCATTCTCATACATTAACGTGAATAAAAAAAATCGGTTCTGCTCAGATTCGATGGAAAAAAATTCCCATTAAACTCATTTCGCCCCAGGAGGACGCGTGTTTGCGGTCTGTGCTAGTCAGTGGGGTTCCATTTTATTTCTTCACAAATTGAAAAAGAAAATTAATAACAAATTTCCACAAAGACAAATAAATTTTTAACATTTGTAGTCCAGTGCAAAACGAGTGTTCCCTTCTGTCAAAATCGGTTTTAATTCCCAGTGTAACCCCACCACGCTATCACATTTTTCCCCCAAATAAATCGTGTCCCAGAGTATTGCAGATAAATTCCAACCAAAAGTCGAGCAAAAATTGCTACGAAAAAATTCAACCGCAATCGTCGGCAATTCATGGAAGAAGTCATCGTGATTAGTAGTGACAACGATCAGGATTCCTCATCAGACATGGATATTGAAACTGATCAAGACATAATCGTGCCCAAGGACAGTGCAACGTAAGTTAACAAAAAAAAAAATTAAATTTCAACAAAATAATGGTGTTCCCTTTGTTTCATGTGTGGTTTTATGTAATCTCATGTCGTGCACCATAATTTGCCCACCGCATCGTCTAAAGTTTATTTTAAACAAATTTAGTGCTAACCAAACCACATTTTGAGTATAAAACTGGTTTTAATTAAATTCAAACTGCCAGCGCCGTCCTACATAATCCGCAAGACAACTCCCTGACAGCCCCCATGTTCTATGTGTTGTACATTCAGCTGGCGGCCGCCACTTGTATATTTTTTTTGTATCTGTTGGGTGCTGCCTGCCTTTATGCGAACTTATTGATTTTTATTTTCTTGTTGGCGTTGCAAAGTCAACCGGAGCACATGTAATTGGAGATTTCAATGCTTCTTTGCTCTTGGGTTTTGTTGTTCATATGTTCTTGCACTTGCACCATTGCAATTGGTGGGATAAACATGATCCATGCGACGGAGTCTGTTCATAATCTGGTTCTCGAAAGAACACGTCAGGTGTGCGTATTTCATGGTGAAGAGTGGTGTTCAGCAAGAACTTTCTATTTTCTTCGATAATGTTCTGTTGCTTTGTCAAAGTCGGACAAGTAGATTAGATAGGCCTCCGCCATCGTTATGGAGTTTGCAGCTGTTTTTTGTTTGTTTCGTATAAACAAAAAATGTGTATTTGTGAACCACCATTTGAGTAGTTGCCGATTTCATCACACACCCGATTTGCATTTATCGTTGGAGTTGTTTTATGGGCTTCGGTCTGATTTTGGTGTTTTCAAATGGGGATAACCGTTTGTTTTCCAAAAACAATCGGGCAATGGGCAAAAAATTTATTCATCATTGGGGATGTGTCATGTTCTTTATAAAGAGACACCCGTTAGGTTTTTGAATACGCTGACGCAGGCGTTTAATTATTATTTACGTACATTGTCTGATGATGTTCCAGTTAAAGAACCGGTCATGCAAGCAGCGTATGCACCAAATATCGACAGAATGACTTGAGTCTTTTGGTCCTGAATCTGAATCATGAATCACTCCACAATTAAGATACAATTTGGATGAAGAGCACTGTCTGTGTCTGTTCTTGCGCATTTGTTTTTTGCTACTACTCTTCGGGCCACTTGTTGCAACTCATTTATTCAGCTAACCATTGGCTAGCTAATTAAAATTCACCAAAAAATTCCATAGTAGTCACCTCTGCTTACTAAACAGTAACGCACCAATTAACACCGATGAGCGTAGACAGTTAAAGCGATTAAAACCAAAGAAGATCTGAACAAAGTACGCCTTTGTTAGCTTTTAAGGCAAAAGTTGCGTTTGACGAATTAGCACGAGCAAATTGACTATGAGAATGATCAGCCGTATTCATTAGATTTTCTTTGATGTCTCAGAGGTTGTTTGGTGAAGCAGGCTTAAATAATTAGGAGTTTTCCATACAACAATTCATTCTCCAAAGCCCAATCTCCTTCTCTCTCCAACTATCGACCAATTGCACTTACCTCCCTACTTTCTTAGGTCATGGAAACTCTGAATCATGAATCACTCCTCAATGACCGGCGATTTTCGTAGCAACAGGTCCACTGGTGATTAGATGTCATATCTCACCGAAAAGTGGAACCAATTAATCCACCTTGGTTGTGAAAACAAGATCGTTGCATTTGATATTTCAAAGGCTTTTGATAGGGTTTGTGAGAAGAAAGCTAGGCCTGGGGTACTAACGAGCCTGTTGCCCTATAATTTTTTTATTTTATTTGATAGGGTTTGGCATCAAGCCCTTTTGTCGAAAATGCGTGCTTTCGGTGTCGACGATACTCTTCTTCAATCGACTAGAAACTATCTTTCGAAACGCTTTATTCAAGTGGTTTTAGACGGTTTCAAGTCTACAACCAAAGTTTATATAATCATACAGATGACGCACTGCATACGAGAAAAATTATTCTATGGCGGGTGGTAATGGCACAGCCCGCCATATGTTTGGATCTTGTTTCTTAGGTGTGCACGTGCACACCACCCGCCCGTACCAAGAAGCTGATAACCAAAATTTTCTGTTTTTAGTTCTCAATGCGTCATCTGTATGACTACAATCTTTGTTGCAACTCACCAAATAAATGCTGGTGTTCCCCAAGGCTCTGTTTTGTCTCCGACTCTTTTTCTCATTTCTCATAATGACCTCTTGTTGGCAACTTTTAATCGAATCCATTCTTTCGCTGCTGACAGTACGCTCAGCTTTTCATACTCGTTCTCGAATTCATGGCCTTCAACTTCAGACTTCGAAACGACAAAATATGTTTCATTCATTAAATTCTGACCTCGGCAGCATCATTAAATGTGGTAAAGTGGAATTTAATGCTTCCAAGACGCAATGTTGTCTTCTGTCTTCCATGCTCGGTTTGTGTGTTAGTAACGACCTTCATTGGAACCACTACATATATGGAATCGCTAAAAATGCAGCGAAATGTCTTGGTTTCCTCACCGATGCAAGAAATATTTCAACCCTTCTGATCTGGCCTTCATATATAAAGCGTACATACGGTCTTAACTTGATCAGGTGCAGCCAAAACATCGTTGCACCTTCTAGATAGGATACAAAAGCGTGCGATAAAGTTCATAAGAGATCCATATGTAGCCAACTCTTTAGTCTCGCTCGAACATCGTAGGAATGACTCCTGCCTTACGATCTTTTACCGCTACTACAGCAACAAATGCTCTAACGAAATAGTCAGATGCATTCCACCACTTCAACAATTCAACCGTAATACTCGCCGTGTCATGAATGCTAATCAGTTCACCCTGAAGGCTATCTTTGGACGTATTATGAAGTATAGATATTCATTCTTTATCCGAACAACACGAATGTGGAATGCGTTACCAAACTCAGTATTTCCTCTCCATTACAATGTACAGAAATTCAAAACCAACGCACATCGGTATCTCCTCTTTTCTACTCCTCTATTTCTTTAATGCCCGCGCTGTGCTCAAACACTGTAAGGGTATCCATAGTCCCTTTAGCGCGTGCCAATTATAAAATAAAATATAAAACATCACGTCCCAGGTAGGTGCTCATCTATAGTTTTGAAAAATTTAAGGATGCTCGATTGCTGTATAGCTCTTCTTTCTTTCTCCAAAATAAGACGATATTGAGCTAAGCAGTCCTGCTGTACAAGTTCAACTCCTTTCCAAGTTCGAATCAGTGGATTCTATAACAACAACAACCTCATTTTGGTCAGTTTCTTGTTAAGAATTACCGTCCAATGTCGTCTTCATCCGGTTCTCACTCTCTCTTCAAGCTCTACCAATTCTTGAATTGAAAGCTCGGCATCATGCGCTTACAAGAGGTTAATAAATATCATTTAGCTCTAGGTCTTGAAAGTCTTTCCCTACAATCTGTCTTTCAAGGAACACCAAAGTCGCCACATTGCAATCAGAAGCATCCCCAACATCATCTTGAACACACTCTCACCATAATGGTCTCCCAACTGGATTAATCGTGGTATTTTTTTATGTTACACCAGGATGGCTTGATATTTTCTATTCCATCAGCAATGTTGTATTTTCGCCAAACCCTATGGCCCCTATCTTGTGAAAAGTTTGTCGTAGATACAAATTCTTAAATGTTGCAATAATTTCTTGGTCTTCTTCTTCTTAAGTGGCCCTACAGTCCGGAATAAACCTGGGCCTCAACCAACATGCCTCTCCGATTAGTCCGGTATTTAGCTAACTGCCTCCAGTTGCGCACCCCAGGTTGATTGAGGTGGGTTTCTATTTGTGCGCGCCACTTAAGGCGAGGTCTTCCTGTACCGCGTCCGACGTCTGGCTGGGAATCGAAAACTCTGCGAGCAGGAGTATTGGTATTCACTCGTTCTATATGTCCCAGCCTTCTTAAACGTCCAATGCGGAGTTTTTTGACCAGGGGCATGTCGCCGTACAGCTCGTATATTTCATGGTTGAATCTTCGTCTCCATAGCCTCTCAACGCAAACGAGACCGAAGATTTTTTTTAAGGATTTCTTTATCTGCTTTAACGGTCCATGCTTCAGCGCAATAAAGCAGGACTGGGATAATCAGGGTCTTATATAGGATCTCTCTAGTAGTTCGAGTGAGGGCTTTACTACTGAATTGCCTTCTTAGCCCGAAGAAACAGCGGTTCGTAATAGTAATTCTTCGTTAAAATTCTGACGAGATGTTGTTGTCAGAGTTTATAGCGGAGCCGAGGTAGACAAAGGTCCCGTACCACCTTTTAAAGTTTTATCTGTCAATGGTGACGTTCTGTCCAATTCGTCGATATTGTGTGTTCTTTCGTGTTGACAGCATATACTTCGTCTTGCCCTCATTTACTGCTTAACCCATTTTTGCCGCTTCCTTCTCTATACTAGGAAACGTGACTCTGACATCACGTTGAGTCCTACCAATGATGTCAATATCGTCGGTGTATGCTATAAGCACCGATTTATGGACAATTGTGCCTCTGGTGTTGGCTCGGGTGTTTTGCACAATCCTCTCAAGAATCATACTGAAGAAGTCACATGACAGCACATTGCCTTGCCTAAATCCTTTTTTTTTGGCATCGAATGTGTCGGTGAGGTCGTTTTTGACCCTGATGGAGCAGCGAGAATTCTCCATCGTCATCCAACACAAACAAACGAGTTTGGACGGTATACCAAAACTAGACATGGCTCTGTGTGGTTCTTCTCTATAAATGCTGTCGTATGCGTCTTTGAAATCGAGAATAGGTGTGGGTATCGATTTTGACTTCTGGGGTTTTTTCCAGGATCTGCCAAAGTGTGAAAATTTGATCGGTTGTGGGATTTCCCCGCCTTAAACCACACTGATAAGGACCGATCAGGTTGTTGGTAAACGGTTCCAGACGTTCACATATTATGGCAGATAGGATCTTATAGGCGATGTTGAGGAGTATTATGCCTCTGTAGTTGGATTTGTTTCAGTGTGTTCCAGCTGTAATAACATACTTCAATCCAATGACGCACTTTTGTATGCGCACGTTCATGGGAATGAAAATCGTTAGAATGAACCTTTGTCCAAGCACATGGATGAAAGTTAAAGTTCCTCTGCACACTATTTATGTGAAAAAATGTATATAAGCACTTCTATGCGACATTTCTCATTTGTCCAAGTTTACCATAAGAAAACAAAGGTAAATCCAGCCGTTGATTACCAAACATTTTAGTGTTGGGCACTATAAACCTTGAAATGTTATTTTACCACTGAAATAATGTTTAAATACTTGCTTAAGTGGGGCTGCACTGCAGTCCGTAAATAACTGGGGTTTCAACCAACTTGTCTCTCTAATAAGCCAGCAGTCCTTAGCTAAATGCCTCAGTTGCTCTTTTCTATTTGATTGACTTCGGTTTCTAATATTTGTGCGCGCCACTTAAAGCGATGTCCTCCTCTATCGGGTCCTTGAAATCGAAGACTCTACGAGAGGAAGTATTGTTGTCCATTCGCTGTACATGTCCCAGCCATCATTAACGTCCAATTGGGATTTTTTTTTCCTAAGAATTTCTATGCCCCTGTACAGTTTGTATAGCTTGTGGTTGAATATTGGTTTCCATAGTCTGCCATCACAAATTGGACCGAAGATTGTTGGAGGAACTTCCCATCTAAAACGAGGAAGGATGTCTTAATCTGCTTTTGATGAACCATGCCTTGGCGCTGTAAATCGAATCTTAAAAATTATCTTCTTCGTTGTTTTAGTAAAATTGCCTTCTTAGTGGCCGTGGCTCTAGTGTTGGCTTAAGAGTTTTGCACAGTCCTTTCAAAAATGCTGTTAAAGACTCCACCTGCCTTGCCTGATTCCTTTTTTGGTGTTGAAGGTGTAGGTGAGATGGTTGCCGATCCTCATGGAGCAGCAAGAGTTGTCATTCTCCACATACGGATGAGTTTGTGCGGCATAGCAAAACTAGATATGATTATGTATAGTTCGTCTCTTCAAATACATGTCATGTGCGGCTTTGAAATCGATGAATAGGAACCACGATTTGATGAAATGTAAAGATTTCACAGGCGATGAGACTTATGCTTCTGTAGTTGACTCAGTTCGGAAGTTCTCCTTTATGTGGATTGGGCAAATTATGTTGAGGTTCCATTCTTTAGGCATACTTTCATCCAACCAAATTCTGTTCATGAGTTGATGAATGCTACTAAGCAATCCATCTCCACCGGCATTATAAAGCTCTTGGATGCTGTGATTCATTTCTTGTTGACAGCTTGTTGGTACATGGTCTCTTTTGAGAGTTTACACTTTGGTTAAACTTACGAACATCATGTCAGATTTGGGAAATACACGACATGTAGATAACATAAAACTATGGCGAGTTGTTTTGACGTCAGAACTACATGCATATGCAGCAATTTGCATGTTTAACATATTCAGCTAATGGACATTTCATATTTCGTTAAAAGTATTCATGACGCAGTTGTAAGCGATTTTCCGAATAATGAATTATTTACGTGCAACTGGTAACAGACTAAACACATTTTTCGATAATCTATACACAAAAAAGCATTCGATTTGGAAATTCCTCAGACTTCATTGGAATGTTTGAAAAGTGTATTTGCACCGGAGGTGTCTGATTTTTGTTTACACTCATGAAAGGATTGAAAATAAATTTTACTTTGTATTGATGAATGGATGCCTCAATTGTATTATTAGAAAAAGCGTATTTCGAAGTTAGTGGTGCCAAATGGAATACATAGGCCGTGTTCCGGATTTTAGATTAAGTAAGATAAATCAGCTGAAACTTTGTTCTCATTGGTCAAAATGGTCGATTGACCAACGAGAACAGAGCTTTTTCTAAGATATTTTACTAAATCTGAAATCCGGAACACGGCCATACGCAACACACCTATCATGTACACAAGATTAATGTCTCCCACATTGACGAGTGTTTTAATTTGTTTCTTTTTTTTACCATAATACCGGCTTTATAACTGAGACAAGAAGTTTTCGAAAACTACTTGACGCTTTCACACCGAACGCTGACTAGAAGTGGCATCTCGTAAGGTGATAGTTGACTGTCACATTTTTGATTGTCGACTTTGACTGTAGCAGTTTTGTTGCGGCGATTAATCTTGGGTAGGTGTTAGCATGCAAGTTCCCTCTAAAACTCGAAGGTGGATATGGGACTTGACCCTTTCTAATCACAACAATAAAAAATGCAATGCCAGTCTTTTGCATTTAGGTGTGATGTCGCTTGCCAGATATTTTCTTACCCTCCCTACCATGGCTATTTGGCTCGCTCCAATAACCCTGTATGTTGCCTTCCTTCACTTCCTAATTTTTGCCACCATTATCGCCCTTCCCTATCCTGCCATCCTCGTCCTTTCTTGCTTTGCTCTATATAAAAAAAAAATTGCACAACACGCTCGTTAGTACCCTGTTCTCATAACAATTCATGTGTTGGTGTGTTCTTTTAGCACGATGGCGGGATCCTTGTTTAATGCCGAATCCGAAAGGCTACTCGGATACTACTCGGACGATTTTTCAGATCAAAGCTAGAGGAGGGCCAGTGAAAAATCGTTTATACAGCTGGATATCGAATCCAGACCTTCTTCACGGCAGTTAATCGCACTAAATATCGCTCCACTGAGCCCGTCTTTTTTTTCTCCGTGCCCCATATGCGGATATTTTGTTTCTTAACGTAGCCGCCGAGATGAAAACGCGTCTCAGCTGAAAAGATTATTTTTCGTCAAAAATTGTTGTCCAAATCAAACTGCTATAAGCCCCAAACCGCGAAACGATAACAGAGCGGATGGTCATGCGCCTTCAATTGCTGAAGTCAATTGAACCTTGTATGCGAATAATCCGAGATCTTTGTGCAGAATTCTCCTCAATGTAGTGCGCGAATTCAGTCTCACACTCTAGGCTACAGCAGCCACCATTGACTTATTATATATGGAAAATGTATTCAAAAACAGTAGGCTGCATTTTTTTATACTGCGGATTAGCAAATAAACACATGCCGCCGTCAGGCTTAAATTTCCATAGTACCATACTACCATACCATGCTAACAAGAAGAGCGACATCTTGTGCCAAGAGATTCATTTCCGCATCGACATGCAGCGTCATCTATTCAAATGATGGACGACTACAAAGAGTGATTTCAAGTAAATTCTGCAGTAACAATACATTTCTTTACTTATTGACCCATAAACTGGACAAGTTTTGTAAATTTATTTCTTATTAATGTTTTATGATCATTTGAATCAATTTTTTCGCAATGTGATGAAGCAAACCTTTTTTTTGTAGTTTGGAAGTTGGCTACCACATTCTTATCTGTGCGTACCGTAAAACGACGGGGGCCATGAATGTTGTCCCCTACCATACCAGTCTCACGAACTTTTTGCACAAGCTTGCTTACAGCAGGCTTCGTTTTAGCCAAAACTTTTCAAATAACATAGTATTTGGGCTACACACCACTCACTTTGGAAAGAAGTTTCCAAACTTTGATCAAACGTAAAGCGGCTCATTTCGCTCCGCGGAGATATGATACTGAATTTCTGTCAAGATTTCGAGCGGGAAATAGATGTCAGTGTCAAAGTAAATATGATTTGAAAAGAAACCACTAGATGGCCCAACCGTATGTATTTCACCGGTTCTGTGAGATGTGTGGAATTCATAAAAAGTGATTTCGCTCCAAAATCTTCCAAGAAAATGACGTCTTCGGAAGAATTTCGCGATGGACACGTGCGTCGTACCCTAGAATTTTTTTTTTTTTTAAAACTTTAAATGTATGGGAAAACGTTATCTGTTTTTCAAGCTTTCGAGTGTTCAAGCATGGTTGGGTGCTGTAGAACGAGGGTAGACTCTGATTGGCTTTAACTTGGCAATGCCCAGTGTTGTAACTCTGACTACACATCAAGTGCTTGTTTTTTACCTCCAAGTGGTAATCGGGTACTGGTCTCATCCAAACGGATTTGACTTGCTAAACGATAAGCGTGAGTGTTGATAACACGACGAAAAACAGCAACACTATAAACAGCCAGGTCAGAATGGCACGGAATGAATACCCGGCCTGCTATCTCAGGCGAACCTAGACAAGCTGCTTCGACATAGTCGGACAACAGGTGGCGGATGAACCGAAAGGGCAACGGCAGCGCTCAATCCCGTACTGGATACTGATGGATACCCCCGTGTCCTAGGGGTATCTAATAAATTGGAACTGGCCCTCCAGGTTGGGGGTTGTGCTTTGGGTTAACTACCCAACCATGAAAAATCCAACGGTTACGAAGCAACCAAAAGCCTCGGAAAGGACTGATTTTATTGTTGACGACACGGCTAAGCGAAAAAAGGACAACGACGTTCGTATCTGCACCTGGAATGTGAGAACATTAAACAGGAGAGGTGCAAGCGAACAACTAGCGGAAGCCCTAAACTGCTTCAAAGCAGACATTACTGCCATCCAGGAAATACGATGGGATGGGCCGGACAAAAAGAGGATGAAAAACTGTGACATCTACTACGGACCGTGTTATAGTGAGCAGAAACAGCGACTATTCGGATGCGGATTTGTTATAAGTGCCAGACTTAGGCAAGAATTCTTATGTTTCCAAGACATTAGGGAACGCATTGTAACGATCCGCATCAAGGCCAAATTCGCCAACATTAGCCCTTTATGGGTTCACTCCCCAACGGAGGAAAAAGATGATATAGCTAAGGACTGCTTCTATGAGCTCCTTGACAAAACCTATGAGCGACTACCGAAGTACGATGTTAAAATCGTGCTGGGAGATTTTAACGCAAAGGTAGGAAGAGAAGACATCTTTAGCAGTATTTTCGGAAACCATAGCCAACACGACAACACGTCTGGTAATGGACTTAGGCTACTTGACTTCGCTACAAGACTTGGCAAGACTTGGCTGCAGGTGAAGACGAGAGCTGCTATTGAGCTGTATAAGTAAAGAAAGAGGGAAGAACACTGGAAAGAAGAAAAAAGAGGAAGAAAAGCGCGCGATCGAGGATATAGAGAGGTGCCACTACAGGAAAGATGTTCGCAAGTTTTACCAAAGTGTAAAACGTCAAAGCCAAGGATACAAGGCTGGAACAGAATCTTGTCGAGATGAACAATGAAATATCGCAGTTGAGACACAGTCGATGCTGATTATATGGAAGAACCACTTCTGCAGACTGTTAAACGGCGATGACGAACAACATTTCGCTGTCAGGCAGAACGAACCATTCAATATTGGCAACGACAGCGAAAACTGCCAACCACCCGACCTGAGTGAAGTGAGGATAGCAATATCTAAACTGAAGCTTAATAAGGCTGCCGGAAATGACGGCCTTCCCGCCGAGCTTTATAAAGCCGGCGGAGATGACTTGGTAAGTAACATCCACCAACTCATAAGCCGAATCTGGTCGAAAGAAAGTATGCCTAAAGAATGCAACCTCAGCATCGTTTGCCCGACCACGAGAAAGAAGACCCTCTAAGCTGCGCCAACTACAGAGGCATAAGTCTCCTCAACATCGCCTACAAAATTCTATCTGCCTTAATATTTGAACGCCTGAAACCGTTTACCTACAACCTGATCGGCCCTTATCAGTGTGGCTTTAGGCCAGGAAAGTCCACAACCTTCACACTTTGGCAGATCCTGGAAAAAACCCAAGAAGTCCAAATCGATACCCACCACCTATTCGTCGATTTCAAATCCGCATACGACAGCATTTATAGAGACGAACTATACAGAGCCGTGTCTAGTTTTGGTATACCGCCCAAACTCGTCCGTTTGCGTAGGATGGCGATGGAGAATTCTCGCTGCTCCATCAGGGTCGGAAACGACCTCACTGACACAGTCGATACCAAAAAAGGATTTAGGCAAGGCGATGTGCTGTCATGCGACTTCTTCAATCTGATTCTTGAGAAGATTGTGCAAAACTCACGAGCCAACACCAGAGGCACAGTTTTAAAAAAAAATTTGTACGACTACTCGAATACGCCGACGATATTGACATCATTGGTAGGACCCAACGTGATGTCATAGCCACGTTTGCTAGTATAGAGAAGAAAGCGGCAAAAATGGGTTTAGCAGTATAAGAGGGCAAGACGAAGTATATGCTGTCAACACGAAAGGACACTCAACATCGACGAATTGGACAGAACGTCACCATTGACAGATAAAACTTTGAGGTAGTACGGGACTTTATCTATCTCGGTTCCGCTATTAACTCTGACAACAACATCACTTCAGAAATTAAACGAAGAATTACTCTTGCCAACCGCTTTTTCTTCAGGCTAAGAAGGCAATTCAGTAGTAAAGCTCTCACTCGAACTAGGGAGATATTATATAAGACCCAGATCATCCAAGTCCTGCTCTACGGCGCTGAAGCATGGACCGTCTCAAAAGCGGATGAAGAAATCCTTGAAGGATTTGAGAGGAAAATTCTTCGAAAAATCTTCGGTCCCGTTTGCGTTGACGGGGTATGGATACGAAGATTCAACCAAGAACTATACGAGCTGTACAGCGTCATGCCCCTGGTCAAAAAAAACTCCGCATTGGACGTTAAAGATGGCTAGGACATGTAGAACGAATGGCCACCAATACTCCGGCTCGCAGAGTCTTTGATTCCCAGCCAGACGTCGGACGCAGTAGAGGAAGACCTCGCCTTAAGTGGCGCGCACAAGTAGAAACCGACCTCAACCAACTTGGAGTGCGCAACTGGAGGCAGTTAGCTAAGGACCGGGCTAATTGGAGAGGCATGTTGGTTGAGGCCCAGGTTGATTCCGGACTGTAGCGCCACTTAAGTAAGTAAGTAAGAGTGTTCTAACAAAAAAAGTGTGAACTGTATAACAATAAAATGCGTTATTCCAATAAAATTAAAACAAATTAGCAGAATTCAAAGTCACCATTCGCAATCCGCTTAAAATGCCCAGCTAAACCTGCTGGGCATTTTAAGCCGATTGCGAATGGTGACTTTGAATTTGCTAAAAACCAATTGTACATTCATCGTTCAGGGTATTCCCCATATAGTTTTTAATTGATTCCTTAATTCCAGTTATCTGAGAATTTTTTATATTCCAACGTTAATTGCGATGCATACTAAGCTATCGGAGGTTTCTACGGAAATACATGAGTTGTCAGCAATTGTTGTGAAAATCTTTTTTAAGAATGGAAAACGTATTTTTTTTATAACTTTGTCAGTAACTAAAATCGTTGTCGTTGAAAGTATTTAAACATTTCAACTAGAAGATAAGAAATTATAAACGCGATTTTGGACCTTCAACAACAATATATGCCTCGACAGCATTGCGTGTTACGTGGATAATATAAGTTTTATCATGGAGATTTTCAAACTTAAATACATACACTGTGCATGTTTATCTATGTATTTTTTTTTTAATCAGCATGCGCGTCGTATTTCATTAAACTAATGAACGCTAATAATCATATCTGCATCTCTTGATAATTACATTATCAGCTTTAACTTTATTTGGTGTGTGGGTAGATGTGTAATCGTAATCCCAACACTCAATTAAGTTGAGGAGAGGGCACTTTGCCAAAAAAAAAAAAAAAAAACAAAAAAAAACAAGACTGCTCTCATATTTGTTTGCTGTTGTTAAAATATCTGATTACCCGGCTTGCATTGTTATATTAGGTACAGGGAACCAATTGTAATTTATATATAAATAATATTTTGATAATAATTTGATTTATTATGTGTATGTGGAGTATATTTAGTTAAGTACTTGCCTTTCGATAAAAAGTGGATAATAAGGAACACATGGCGCTGATGGTTTGGTAATCTGTTGCCAAGGGTGCTATAGGCAGCTTTTTATAAATAATTGAAGGGTTGTTCGATTGCTTTTATTGTCCTCTATTTACAAAATACAAATGCTGTTGGCGAGCCTGTCGGTAATGACTCAGGCCCCAGCCTTTTTCTCATAACATCTATGCCTTTACCTATAGGGGTATACGAGTTTTGAGATATAGTTTGGAACATAGAGAAATAATTTAGGTAGATATACATTAAACTATCGAGTGTTTTTTTAAAGGTTGGTTTTTCGAATAGAGATGAAGCTGACTTTTTGTGGTCAAATCGGGCAACTCTAATGTCATTTACAGGGTGTCCGCCGGGAAGGTATGCTACTTTCTTTTGCCGCCATTTTGGTAAACATAATGTCTTGACTGTGACATGCTGACTGGTAGAACGTTTGTTGTCAAAAGTGGCAATGTAACTTCTACCACAGAATTTTTCATTAAGAATGGTCTGCAACAGGGAGCGGTAAACTCGCCGATTCTCTTCAACATTTACACCAGTGATATGATAGGTAAGTCTTACTCAGGCAATTGCGTATGCGGACGATCTTATCGCGTACAGAACAGCCTCTACTGTCGAAGTCATTCGAACTCTTTTGCAGCGGGACTTCGACAAGATCCAGAGAAATTGTGATGACTGGAAGTTGAAAATCAACTTTCAGAAATCAGAAACTATCCTGTTTAGGACAGCGTTGTCTAGGGCCTCTAGGGATACGAGAAAGAACTGGCGAAAGCTGGTGATCGTTGGACCAAACGGACAGCCACTGGCGAGTAAAAGTTTAGTAAAGTACCTTGGCATCTGGTTAGATCAGTATCTATATTTCGGAAGACGTGTAGATGCTGCTCTGGCTAGAGCTAGGGGAGCATTTGCCCTGACAAGACGATTGTTTTATAGCAGTCGTCTTGACAGCAACGTGAAGGTGATTTGTTACATGGCCCTCATTAGGCCGATGATTGCCTATGGGTGCCCGGTGTGGTTCAACGTTGCCCCATCTCAAATGGAAAAGATACGGGTGTTTGAGAGGCAGTGTCTGAGGAGCTGCCTTGGACTTCACAGAACACCAGTATCTGACTACACAAAATACTATTCCAACCAGGTCCTATACAACGGGGCCAACATAAACCGAATAGACAATTTTCTGGTGAAACTCATTCGGTTTCACGCTGCAAGAGCGATGGCTTCGAACAATAGTCTCATCTTTGGAGCCTTCCATCCCAATGATGAATATTTTGAGAGTGCGCGTTTAAGCGGCTTTATTCCGCCCGAAGCTTTCCTATATTTGGATAGTCGAGGGCTGATACAGGATAGATCGGCGCTTCCGCTAATCTACCACGTCTTCCGACGAACTGTGGATAGGGCGGATGAGAGCGCCTGCGGTTCAGCAGGAAGGTGTCCGATTGGGACCGCCGGAGTAGGTTGCAACAGGAAACATCATTTTATTACTATTAGATTTACTTATTAGATAAAAGGCCGAAAGGCATTAGAATTAAGTTGTTATCATTTAATTTAGGGCGCCCGCATAGGGCCAGTAAGTTAGTTAAGTAGTTGATAAGTAAGCTAGTTATTTTTTGTTCATGAATTTTTGTCTAGCATGTAAGTTAGTTTTAAGATAAAGTAAAATAAAAATGAATAAAAAAAAAAAAAAAAAAAATGTCTTGACTGTTCATATTTGGCAATCTTTCAAATCAATTCAATTTTATTGATTTTTCATAAAATATTACAAATTTAAATTTAAATCTGCAAAGCCAAATTGGCTTTTATATAATTTCAAGTGAGTTTTAAAATAGTCTCTTCAAAATTTGTTATTATTTTTTTATTTTTTTTTTTATTTATACAACATTATTTAAGTAAAAGGATTTAGTTTTTTTAATTAATGCTGCTTTTGTTAAGTTCCTTATTTCTATTGGAAGCTCGTTCAAAATTGTAGGGATTGTAACCTCATATTTCCTGCGGCCGTATTCATTCCAGTATCTCGGGATTGTGAGTTGATTTTGTTGTCTTCTCCTGGTGTTATATGCTTGTTGAGTTTGAAGTTTGTATGTATCGTCGTTGTGAAAGTTTGATACTATTTCGAGTTTGTGCAGTTGTGTGATATCTAGCAGTTTTATATCTTCGTCGATGAGTCGTCTGTCGTAGTGTTTTCCTAATTTCGATTGGTATACAATCTTTTGAAGTTTACGGTGTATATTTTCAAGACTGGACATTTGGGGAGCCTTACCCCACACTAGAATGCCATATCTTATATGTGATTCCGCTAGTGCAAAGTAACACTGTCTTAGAACATTTGCTGGACAATGGTAGCTGAGGTGAAACAAAGCATATGCACTATGTCTTAATCTGTTTGTTAGTTCTTTTATGTGGGTACTCCATTTTAAGTTGTAGTCTAGAGTGATACCGAGGTATTTGTATTTTGACACATTTCCTATCATCTCCGAACAGTTGTAATCTCATCTCCGATTGAGGTAATCTCTTGCTGCATGAATACATTTAGCTTCGTGTATTTTTATTTTTATTTTGTGTTTTAAAATATGTGGTGGCCGAATGTGCATGACTTTTTGGCATTGATAATTAAACCGTGGTCATGGCACCACGCCGTTACTGCATCAAATTCCTTTTGCATTATTGCCTCTGCTGTCTCAATATGTCTATGGCTCACTATAATTGCCGTATCGTCGGCATATACATATCCTTTACTGTTTTTGAGTACTGATAGCAAATCATTTACATATATAATAAATAAAAGCGGACCCAGTTTTGATCCTTGTGGAACTCCATAGATTGAGTTCTCAAGTTCGCTGTAATGTTCGCCGATTTTTACACTGAATTTTCTTTCTTTCAGATAGCTTTTAAACCAATTCAAAATTGGTCCTCGTACACCGACTTTTTCTAGTTGCCTTAAAATGTTTGTGTGGCTCAGGGTATCAAAAGCCTTTTTAAAATCTATAAACAGTACAATAGAGTTTTGGTTTTTATCCAAGCTACAATAAAGCCTATTCGTAAAATCTCCTAGCAATCTGTTTATGCTTTTATTTTTTCGGAATCCAAATTGATTTCCCTCTAGTAGTTTGTACTTTTCTGAAGTAGACACGTGGCTAATTTTCGATAAAAATATTCGATAAACCGACGTGTTTTAATCGTTTAAATATTTTATCAAAGTCAATCATCGATTACTGTGACGATGAGAAAGTTCCGTGAAATTTTTGGGAGAAACAGCATGCCAACAAAACGCACTATTTACCGTATAGTGAATGATTTCGAAGAAAGAAGTCTGTAGGTGATAGGCCCAAGCATAAACAACAACGTACTGCAAGATCGGCTGAAAACATTGCTGCTGCTCAAGAAAGTGTTCATAACAATCCATCAACCTTAATTCGACGCCGTACGCAGGAGCTTGGTCTTGGATTTGCATTTGTTTCCATTTAAGATTCAGTTGACACAAGGGCTTCTTCCACAAGACCATTTACGCCGCCGTACATATGCCAATATGATGTTACAGCTAGCCCATGACAACCCCGATTTTCATCAAAAAATCATAATGAGTGACGAGGCACATTTTCAATTTGAATAAACGGAATAGTAGGTTCTGGGCAATGGAAAACCCTCAAATTATTCATCAGTCACCATTGCATTAATTAAAAGTTACAGTCTGGTGTGCAATTTGGTCAGGAGGAATCATTGGGCCTTACTTCTTTGAAAATGAAAACGGCGTAACGGTAACTGTGAATGTGGAGCAATGTCGTGATATGATTGAAAACTTTTTAACGCCACAACTGCATGCTTTGGGCTTGATTTGCATGTGGTATCAACAAGACGGTGCCACATCGCAAACAGCCAGGATTACAATGGAATTACTACGAGACCTCTTACCACAACAAGTTATTTCAAGAAATCGTGATGTTGATTGGTCTCCACGGTCGCCTGATTTGACTGCTTCGGACTTCTTTTTGTGGGGATATCTGAAAAGCAGGGTTTATACAAACAGAAATGCTTGAGTAACTCAAATCAAATGAAATCATTGAAATACCGCGTGAAATGAAGAAATCCGGCCACTACCATTCCCATTTTTCAGTAAAACGTTTGTTTTTGGCCAAACGTTAAAGGCTTTAAAACGAGTGGTGGGTGCACGACAGGGTCGTACGCAACTTTCTCTTTCACAGCGAGTTCATTTGACGTTTTAAATAATTTGGCTAAAAATGATATAAATAATGTCGCAACGTGACTATACGAACGTTTATTCTGTAATTGAAAGTAATCGGTGTCCATGTGAATAATAATGATCTTCCGTTGCTGGCTAAAACTGAAAATTCCGTTAAGGGATAATTGGTCCAAAACCAATTATTTGGAACTCGTGAAAACAGTCATTTGGCAAAATAGTTTGCGAGAAATCGACAATTTTATTTATATAGCCTTGGATTGGATTTTCTCAAAAAAAAAAAAAAACTGGTTATGCAGTTGTTGAAACTAATATGCTTATGGTATATTTGAAGTTTAAACAAAATCGTAATTGCCGTTTTCGAGAAAATTGAGGTTATGCTTGATTTTTATATGGCAGGTACCGGTTATAACATCGCTTAAAGCAAACAAAAAAAAAATGGCCTAGAATTTGACCAAAAATACGCTGGATACGAAGTTTGAAGAAAATCGGTCAAGTTGTTAAGGCTGGAGAGACGTGTACAGACCGACGGACGGAATTCCAAAAACCACTTTTTCGGGTTCCGCTATCATCGCAATGGTAGAATCAATCAAAATCTCGAGGTCGAAAATTTTCACGAAAACAATAACTTTTTCTTTGTAAGAGAAAGTTAAAAAGTGTCTGGATAACACTCCAAGTTTGTTAGGGTCGGTTTCTACTTTTGCGTGCAACTTAAGGCGCAGTTTTTCTCTACTGCGTCCGACGTCTGGGAATCGAAGACTCTGTGAGCCGGTGTACTGGTGTCCATTCGTTCTACATGTTCTCGCCATCTAAAACATCCAATGCGGTCTTAAATAGGATCTCCTTAGTAGTTCGAGTGACGGCTTTACTACTAAATTGCCTCTGATGCAAGTTCTTCCAAAATCTATGCATTTCGTATATATGTATATCATTTTAACCCACGCCCAAGTTTTGGGGGCGTTTTTCTCTGAGAAATATATTGTGATAATGCAACGCCTACTTTTTAGGGATGTTTAATTTTTTTATTGCAATGGGATAGGGTATTTAACGATACGCACAGCACAAACTCGTATAATACTTGTAATAGGTGATCCATTTCGAGGTTCCCTACTTTTGTAAAGAAAAAAACACAGAAAATTCAAATTTAATGGAGAATGTTTATTATTATTTGAAAGAACATTCTTTGGCATTTATTTTTTGAAGATTATGTCTATCAAATGTTGGCCGTTGCTACGTCGCAGATGGTCCATCCGTTGAGTCCAATTTTCGATCACTCGTTCGAGCATTTCGACTGGTAACTGGCGAATGACACGCGTGATGTTTTCCTCCAAGGCTTGAATCGAAGCGGGTTTGTCAGCATAAGCTTTTGACTTTACATATCCCCACAGGAAAATGTCTAACGGTGTGATATCACACGATCTTGGTGGCCAATCGACCGGCCCAAAACGTGAAATTATGTGCTCACCGAAATGTTCTCTTAATAAGTCCATTGATTGATGCGATGTGTGGGAAGTGGCACCGTCTTGCTGAAACCAAATGTCGCCGAGATCACGAGCTTCGATTTCAGGCATCAAATAGTCGGTTATCATGGCAGGATAACGGTCGCCATTGACGGTTACGTTCGCACCGGCATAATTTTTAAAGAAATATGGATGGAAATATGGACCGATGATTCCACCGGCCCACAAACCACACCAACCGTGTTTTTTTCTGGATGAAGTGGCAGTTCTTCAATCTCTTCAGGTTGCTCTTCGTCCCAAATGCGGCAATTTTGTTTGTTTACATACCCATTGAGCCAGAAATGGGCCTCATCGCTAAACAAAATTTGCCTCGAAAACGTCGGATCTTCTTGGAACTTTTCAAGAGCCCATAGAGCGAAGCGATGTCGCTTGGGAAGATCGAGCGGCTTCAGTTGTTGCACAAGCTGTATTTTGTACGTTTTCAATTTAAGATCTTGACGTAAAATGAGCCAAGTCGTTCCATACGTCAGTCCGAGTTGCTGCGAACGGCGCCGAATCGACTCTCTACGGTCTTCGTGTACACTCTCAGCTACGGCCGCTATATTTTCTTCACAGCGTGCTGGACGTGGTCTATTCGGTCGAATATTATCCAATAATGAATGCTGGGTCTCAAAATGGGTGATGGTGTTGCGAATAGTACGCTCAGTAGGCCGATTATGTTGACCATAAGTTGAGCGAAGTGCACGAAACACATTCCTCACAGAACGTGAATTTTCATAATAAAGTTGAACAATTTGTAAACGTTGTTCACGCGTAAGTCTTTCCATTATGAAATGCCAAACAATACTAAACAAAAATAACATGACAGCATGACACGACTCACACGTGATCTGTCAAAAAAGACTTTTGAAAAAAGTATCTCTACTTGGATCACCCTTTACTATTGTGTTTTTTTTTTTTTTTTAAATCCAAATGCTTTTGAGCCTTCCTGGAGAAATCATAACATAAGGATGACTTGTAGCATCATCACAAGCTGTCGAAAAAAAAAACGCGAAGGAAATCGAAACGACATGAGTCTATCCAAATAAAAAACTATCCACCACAAGGAAGGTACTTACTTCTGTCTTGTTTCCGCATTGAGATATAAGCCCCCCACGCGGTTCGGTTATTGGCAATTTGTTTCGGGGTCAGTGGCGCGATGGTCAGTGCGATGAACTACCGCGCAGAAGGTCTGGGCTCGAATCCCAACCGTAGCAACACCTAAAATGATTTTTCACTGGCCCTCCTCTCGTGATAATCTGACAAATCATCCGAGAAGTATCAACTGTCAAGAATAGCTCATCTCAACTTCGCCGCTTGGAGTCGGCATAAAACAAGAGGTCCCGCCGTCTTGCAAGAAGTACACACAGACACATGAATGGTTGTGAAAAAAATCTAGGCCCAAGGTACTAACGATCCTGTTGCGCCAAACAATTTTGTTTTATTCTTTCTAAATTTTTCTCACATGTTGTGATTCACTGTTAGGCGGAATGTGTTTCTACACCGACACGGCTCCGTCTAGCGTTTTGGGCTAACCTAGTTTCTTCCTCCAAACCTCTTCCTGCAAACCTAGTTTCTTCCTCCATTTATGTGTGCCAAGTTATTATTAAGAAGAGGTCCTCTGTTTTAACGCCACATCCAAACGGGTAATTTGACAAGCTTCCCATGACAGTGTTACTCTTGGATGGTCGTCATTTTTTGCAAGAGGTGCAGCAGTGATAAAACTTTGGCGTTGTCACTTTCGGGATTTGAAGTAACCACTTGGCCACGCTCTAACAATAGCATTTTCATGAACATAAACTTGGCGTTTGCTTGAATACCATTCTGGTGGAAGGCCTCGTTACATTTGAAAGCCCGAGTTGCTCCTGCAAGTGATTTGGAAATCTAAAGAACGCACTAATATATAGCTGGCTTAAGGATTTTTACTTTTAAGTTCATCATCATGGTTTGAAGGCAGACTTTGCACGCGAAGCACAAAATCGTTAAACTAATTCCGCGTCATTCTATAGTTAAAACCGTCTCCTCATGCCATTATAAGCCTGCGCGTACAGTGTTGCGAGAATGCGATGCGATACAAGAAGCGATGCGACAATCGATTCGAGATGCGAAAATTAGATGCGACAAAATTATTTAAAAATTGCACCACACAACACAAGCACTGAAATTACCTGTTTGATTTTTTTTTCTTTAAACGTCAAAACGAACCCTTCGCGCACAAATCGCTTGAAAAAGTGGTCAGAAGAGCTTGTGTGCGAGAAGCATGCGAGAGGTTTGCGAGAAGTTCGCATTTGTCGCTTTTGTCGCATAAAAACTCGCTACACTGTGCATAAGAATACATGCGAACAGTTTTCTTGCACTCAAACGCTTCTCGCATCGCATCGCTTTCTCGCACTACTGTACGCGCAGCCTAAGGTCACCCACATTTCGGTCCTATGCGTCACTTAATTCAATTGGCCTTATTTCCTAACATCTCCAAGGCCTCTCTTGCTACAAAATTGTGTCATTTACTCACCCGACCATTTAAAACCTTCTTCACCAACAAATCAAAGTCAAAAGTCAAACAATTCATCCACAGACTCCAAGATGAAATAAATTAACTCGCCCTCCCACAAAGCCTTGTTAGAATATTTAAAACTTCAATTATAGTCACAATCGACAGAAACACGTTAGTGACTCCTACCTTAGTTCAACCAGACACACAATCTCCAAGCCAAGGTCAAAATGTCTATCTGTCATGATTTACTCACGAACGCTGTACGTGTCTCTCCCTAAGCACGGGTTTTTGTTTTCATTTGCACTGGGAAACTGCAGTAAATCAAGAATTTCTTCATTTGGAAAACGTCGGAAATCAGTGAAATCTTCATGAGATGCTTCTCTGTAGTGGGTGTTTACCCACAATATGCGCTTTCATCGGGTGGAAAAACAGGCCACCCATTGGATGCTAAAAACCGTATACAGGTGGTTTTAAATATATCCATACACACGGCATCCGTCAGGTACATCTTGTAATTTATTTATTTTGATTGCGCAAATGGTGAATATTTTTAGACTTTACGGCTGAAAACGTAAGGAGCTCACAGAGGTATTTCTCTTAAACGAACGATTCTATAAGTGGAATATATAAATAAAGACACGCACGCTTTCGACTACTGGTGCAGCGTTTCTGACGTCGGATGTGTGTTTTGTTTTGTTTTCGAGTTTTTTTTTTATTTGAGAATGGCCAAGGCAATACTATTATGATGGAAAAATGTTGGCGGTTTTTTCTTTCTCTAAGAGTAGAGTTAGACAGAGAGCTGAGGTCTTCGGGAACATATTATGTTAAAGCGGCGGCGAATTCGAACCAAACCTCAGGTCTATTTTTCAATTTTTAGCCCCCTGCTGCAGCTCGTCATTTGTTAGTACCAATTTGAATAACCAAGTTCAAGATAATCTTGCAGATTCACAGGAATTGAGTCAGGAAATCGATATGAGAGTCAGAAAGCCGCCAAAACCGATACGCTTTTAGTGATGTGGAAACTTTTAGTCGGAGGGTTCTGCTATACTGTGAAGGTAAACTTGAAGATTTAAAGAGTGACCAGGAATTGAGTTAGGAAATCGATATGAGAGTCAGAAAGCCGCCAAAACCGATACGTGGAAACTTTTAGTCGGAGGGTTCTGCTATACTGTGAAGGTAAACTTGAAGATTTAAAGAGTGACCAGGAATTGAGTTAGGAAATCGATATGAGAGTCAGAAAGCCGCCAAAACCGATACGCTTTTAGTGATGTGGAAACTTTTAGTCGGAGGGTTCTGCTATATTGTGAAGGTAAACTTGAAGATTTAAAGAGTGACCAGGAATTGAGTTAGGAAATCGATATGAGAGTTAGAAAAATCGCCAAAACCGATAGGCTTATAGTGATGTGGAAACTTTCTTTCTAGAGGTTTGCACGCTTTTATCCTTCAGTCGGAGTACTCTGCTTTCATAATGTCCATGATTTACGTTGTGCAGATCGTACATAAATTATCTGTTATCACAGTCAAGCTCAAGTTCCTTGATTCCGTGCTCTCTTGCCTCTAGTTGCACACTTAAAGTTGACTGCGGTCTTTTTCCATTTGGGCGCCATCTTTCTCTGCTGTGTCTGCCTTCTGGCTCGGAATCGAAAATATGTTTGATAACCAAACAAATGTTCAGAAGAAACAGAGTGAGTGAGAGGATTGATCCTTGAGGCACTCCAGCTTTTTTAGGTAAGCCATCTCAACAAAGGCCGTCCATCACTACTTTTACAGATCTGTCATTTAAAAAAAACAGAGAGCAGAGAATTTTTAGGCAGTCTTTCATTAAGCGCTTCCAATCTTTTAATTTAAATAAAAAAAGTTTGTGTGAGGGTGCAGTGAAATAACCCCCACGGAAATAAGCCCCGCTACAAAAAGCATTAACCTCTGTGGTTGTTATTGCCAAATGAATTTGGAATTCTATTCAAGTTTTGTGTATGCAAAGTTTGAATGTGCTGCTGTTTTGGCATTTCCCAAAACAAATAAGCCCCTCGCTGCCTATTTCCTTTTTGTTGGTGCTTATTTCTGCGGGGGTATTTCACTGCACCGTGTGTGATATATCATCAAATTTTTTTTATTCGTTTGCAAGGCCATTCGGTGCCATTATGCACGGAATATAACCGTACAAATTCATTCTAAATGTCAAATTTTTTATGACTCTGGCGCATCAATCAGGCTGAACTTGACCGATTGTATGAGTTAAGTTGGCTTTGAGTGCCGGTGTGGTTTTTGGCTTATTCGCATAGATCGCTACTTTAGAAAACCTTACAAGGAATACTCAAACGAGGTCAAATCGATCTGGATCTCGGTGGCCAGTTCACATCACCTCCACTTGATATGAGCATGACCTCGAAGTGCTTGTGTAAAATTTCTAATGTAGCGCATGACCGAGTGAGCTTTGTCTCTCTCTTGTCAACAGTCCTGTTGAAATCACATGTCGTTGGTGTCCATATCATCCAATTCAGGCCAAAAGAAGTTGGTAATCATTGACTCAAAGCGCTCGTCGTTGACGGTGATGGCCCGGCCAACGACGTTTTTAAAGAAGTATGGAGCTATGGCGCCGCCATCCCAAACCCACACCAAACAGTGCATTTTTCGGGATGTATTGGACGCTCTTGCTCTCATGTGGATAGGTATCGTCCCAAATTCGACAATTCTGTTTGTTGACGTACAAATTCATCCAGAAATAAGTTAGTTTCCAACAGTTTCCAACTGCGCTCCAGAGCTCATTCAGCGAACAAACATTGTTGTCAACTGCTCCAGAGCCGATTCAGCGAACAAACGTCTTGTCTATGATCGTTTACCCTTAGCTCCTGGGTGAGTTTAATTGTGTACGGATTGCCAAGTTGTGGTCTTCAAAAGGCCGAGTTCTTGTAAGCGACGCGAAATCGACTGCCTCGGATTCTCATGCATACTGTCACGGATAGCGGCGATCTTGCGTTTTATCCAAGTACGTGTGTTGATTTATCGTTTACTGCACCAGTGGATTTGTCCACATTTATCCACCACACTCCTCTCGGTATGACGGTTATGGCGACCGTAAAATGGGGAAAGCGCACGGAACGCTGGCTGAACAGAACTTACTTACTGAACTTGGGCCTCAACCAACATGGCTCTCTATTTAGCCCGGTCCTTAGCTAAATGCCTCCAGTTGCGCACTCAAAGTTGGTTGAGGGCAGTTTCTACTTGTGCGCGCCACATACGGCGAGATCTTTCTCTGCTGCATCCGACGTCAGGATTGGAATATAAGACTCTGCGAGCCGCAGTATTGGTGTTCATTCGTTCTTCATGTCCTAGCCGTCCAATGCGGAGTTTTTCGACCAGGGGCATGTCGCTGTACAGCCCGCATTTGGTTGAATCTTCGTCTCCAAAGCTTGTCAACGTAAACGGGACCGAAGAATTCTCCTCTCGAATCGACCAAGGATTTCTTCATCCACTTTTGATACGGTCCATGCTTCAGAGCGGGACTGGGATGAGGAGGGTCTTATATAGGATATCCTTAGTAGTTAGAGTGGGGGCTTAAATACTAAATTGCCTTCTTAGCAATTCTTAGTAACTTTTAATTTCTGACGACATGTTGTTGTCGGAGAGCCGAGATAGACAAAGTCCCGTACTACCTCAAAGTTATATCTGTCAATGATGACGTTCTGTCCGATTCGTCGACGTTGTATGTCCTTTCGTGTTGACAGCATATACTTAGTCTCGCCTTCATTTACTGCTAAACCCATTTTTGCCGCTTCCTTCTCTATACAAGCAAACGTGGCTATGACATGAGTCCTACCAATGGTGTCAATATCGTGTCGGCGTATGCTATAAGTTGCACTGATTTTTTAGAAAATTGGTCCTCTGGTGTTGGCTCAGGAGTTTTGCACAATCCTCTCAAGAATCAGATTGAAGAAGTCACATGACAGCGCATCGCCATGCCTAAATCCTTTTTTGGTATCGAATGTGTCGGTGAGGTCGTTTCCGACCCTGATGGAGCAGCGTCATCCTACACAAACGGACGAGTTTGGGCGGTATACCAAAACTAGACATGGCTCTGTATAGTTCCTCTCTGTAAATGCTGTCGTATGCAGCTTTGAAATCGATGAATAGGTGGTGGGTATTCGGTTGGACTTCTTGGGTTTTTTCCAGGATCTGCCGAAGTGGTAGTAGTTGGCGCACTTAAGAGGATATTTTTTGTGGATTGGGCAAACGATGCTGAGCTTCCATTCTTCAGGCATACTTCCATGCAGATTTGGCTTATGAGTTGGTGGATGTTACTTACCAAGTCATCTCCGCCGGCTTTATAAAGCTCAGCGGGAAGGCCGTAATTTACGGAGTTCTTATTAAGCTTGAGTTTTGATGTTGCTATCCTCACTTCATTCAGGTCGGGTGGTTGGCAGTTTTCGCTGTTGTTGCCAATATTGAATGGTTGCTTCTGCCTGACAGCGGAATGTTGGTTGTCATCACCTGCCTGAACAGAACACCCATTTTAATAGAACCATTTAGCATTTGCACGTATTGTTGAGTGCTATGTCCGTCCATGGTAATTTGGCAAAACTGACCGAAAAATATGACAGCCGATGTAGCTTCAGCAGTATGGGGCCTATCAACTGTAAAAATTCGGAAGACTCTTGGAAGACCCTTTAGAGTTATCCAGAAGCAAATGGTTTTTTGTTTGCTGAAATTTAGATCGATTTCCAACCAACCGCCAAATAGCAAACTTACGGAACGCGAATGGACAACAAAAACAGCCCGAATGGAGAACTGCTTCTCATTATTGTTGTCATCTTTGCAGTCTCTTTCTTTGATAAACTGAAACTCGATTAGCCGCTAAACCACTTTCATCAATTTGTTTTCATAATGTCGACCCTGAGGCATGCTCAGTTGAATTATGTGACGCACTCCATGGTGAAGTGGTCCCTATGACAGAAGACAACAGAATGACAGCAAAACATTTTCAAATATGGCCGCAGTCGTCTGTCAACGGTCTAATAGCTACTAAAAAACATTTTATTTCTCAATAAAATACCATTTTGCTGTTAATCAGCCCTATCGAGGAATCCGTTCAAAGAATGTCCGAAACGAAAGTCAGTTCCGATCAGCTGAGTTCCACCGATTTATCTGTTGTGGGACAAAACAAATGAAGCATACATTCGCGTTCGTTTGACAATCTGTCAGCTGTGTAGTTGTATAAAAGCGAAAAGTGAGTGAACAAAAATATTTAAACAAATTTTTCTTGTTGCGTTCTTGACGTTTTTTAACACGATTTACGGTGCTCGATAGGGGTGCAAATCCAATTTTTTGCGTTTTCATCTTTAACTTGTTTTTCTTATGACACTCCTGTATAAATAGAAATTTCCCTTAAATCCATAGAAGCCCACATATCCTTTTTTCACATGTAGAGGAGCTATTCAAACCTATCCACTCGTCAAAAGGATGGGCCATAGTGTATGTACGACCTTACACGAAAGTGCCGTAGATTTTACAAATGGTGTCGATTCGTTTTTGTTTACGCTATCATTTTCAAAACACGAACCAAATGCAATGCAACGCACTTGGTTTGTTCTATTCCAAAGCCTGTATGACATTCTGCAACCATTTTAGTTTATTTTGGCATGCGCTTGTATGTCTGTTCACGGAAAACGTGAATGCTAATGCAATCAACTGATGAAACAAACAAAAAAAAATAAATATATCGACAAGGTATTCCAATATGCGGAAGGAAACCGCAAACATTTAATCGGTCACACGAGTTGTGCATTTCACATATCGAATGTTCCACACAGATGTTGCCTTTGGTATGGATATTGCGGTTGAAAATATTTGTCTATCCATAACTTCACGTGACAAAATGCAGGCGCACATCCCCATTTGGTCTAGACAAATAAATGACAACCAATTAAAAATGCAATTCTTATCAAAAAAAATAAAAGTAACACATCTACGACATACACACTTCGAATGCACAACCATAATGACACGTTCATGTCGTGAGAGTTGTATCTACATAAAACAAGTTCATTGGATATATGTATAAAATTGCATGATAAAACTAATTCGACTGTTGCGAGCCATATTGTTGACTGACTTCATAGCAAAAATGGGCTACAGAATTGCTAATGGCCACGCAACAAATGACTTGTCAAGTTAAAAGCTCATAAACGTCAACAGTGTCACGCTCATCAAATGGATGACTGATCTTACAAAGTGTATAAGGGAACCATGCAAAACCATCTAAAGTTTGACATGTAATAAATCAAGTTGGATGTATTTTTAAGCACGATTAGGTTTACAACAGAACATTTAACTTGATAGAGTTTTTTTTTTTTTTTTTTTGACATTTATCAAACGATGAGTAATGACTAAACTTTGACAATTGCGATTCGTTAATCAGCGTTTATGCAAACATATCGTCAGTCCACTAATTTAGGTGATCTGGACTATAATATATTTAACTTTTTATCCTACTTTCCGTTTGATAACACAAAACAATGCAATCGAAGTGCTATGCCTTGCAGAATTCTCCTTGCAGAACACAGAATTTTCAATGGAAGTATACACACGTAAAATCTGTAAGCGATGCAGTTCTGCAAGTTGTCTGTGTTTCTTAATCCACTGCAAAAGTCAAGGCCAACACAACACAAGAGAAAAAAAAATCTAAGATATTTCGCATCATTGGAATTTTGACATTTATTCCGCATAAAAACAATTAAACGCCAAAACAAAATAAAAAAAATGGAAAAGAGACTTTTTCACAATTCAACCAAAACTTTTACTTTTCGGCGAAATCAATCACGAATGCCGCTATTGAAGGGTTTTTCAATAAGAGCGCTACAAAAGTTTTTTTTTTAATAAAACAAAAACGGTTTTGGATATCAATGAAATTCTTTATTCCTGTGAAAGTACGTTCGATGCCATTATGTATGGAACTCGGTTTCTTTTGCATGGCCACCACGGGCACGCTTGCAGAAGTCCAGACGCTGAACCCAATTTTCGACGGTTTTCAAGCATAAATCGGCCGATACTGCTGTAATTTCACGTTCGATATTCGTATGAAGTTCATCAATCGACGCTGGCTTGTTGGCATAGACAATAGACTTGACGTAGCCCCACAGGAAATAGTCTAATGGGGTCAAATCGCACGAAGTTCATCAATCGTCTCTGGCTTGTTGGCATAGACCATCGAATTGACGTAGCCCCACAGGAAAAAGTCTAATGGGGTCAAATCGCACGACCGAGGCGGCCAAGCGACTGGACCATTTCGTGAGATAACACGTTCTCCAAACTTGGTTTCCAATAAATTGATTGTGGCATTCGCTGTGTGACTTGTGGAGCCGTCCTGTTGGAACCACATGTCCTCCAAGTCCATATCATCCAATTGGGGCCAAAAATATTCGGTTATCATTGAACGGTAGCGATTCCCATTCACAGTAACGTGCCGGTCTTGATCATCACGGAAGAAGTACGGCCCAATGACGCCGCCGGCCCATAAACCACACCAAACCGTAAAACCGTTTTTCGGGATGCAATGATGACTCATGGAGTACGTGTGGATTGCTGCCTGACCAATACCGCATATTTTGTTTATTGACGAAGCCATTCAGCCAGAAATGAGCCTCATCGCTGAAGATGATTTTTCGATGAAAATCCGAATCATTTTCAAGTTGTTGCTCAGCCCAATTCACGAACATACGACGCTTCTGGTGGTCAAGCGGCTTCAGTTCTTGCGTCAATTTAATCTTGTAAGGATGTCGCGACAACGACGTCACAGAGATGCCCAACGCTTGAGAACGACGTGTGAGAGACACATTTGGGCTTTCTTCAACTGAAGCCTTAGCGGCAGCAATATTCTCGACACTACGGGCACTTCTTGTCTCACTGGCACGGGAACATTTCGTACTATGCCTGTGGATTCAAATTTTTCCACTAGACGCTCAATTGTTGTTCTACTAGGACGATTATGACGACCATAAATTGGACGTAGCGCTCTTAACGTTGAGGCCACTGACTCCGAATTTCGGTTGTAAATTTTAATAATTTCGACTCGTTGTTGGATCGTATATCTTTCCATCATGAAATGGTATGAAGAGAAATGTCAAAAGAGCGGCAAGAAATATGGCGTCGTATGCTGTCCCTGTCGCTCAACTTTTATAGCGTCCCTGTTGAAAAATCCGATAAACCACAAGACGTCAGTGATGCCAGATCGTGGGTTATTCCCATTTCGTGGGTATTTCTAGTCTCAAAAAATGCTAAAAGGGCGAAAGAGCGCTTTCTTACCTTCTCGAACAAAAAAAAGGGATATTTCTACAGACTATTTGATAAAAAAAAATGTGTTTGGGTTTTTATGAAGTTTATTTATATATCGTTGACAAAAATCAAAACTTTGAACGAATTAATTTAGATTCACTGAGTAAATGCGCTCATTTTTATTTTTCTGAATCTCATGATACAACTAAACCAGTGGTTGGAGTTCAACGCTCTTTTTCAGCACAGGAAAGTTCTAGTTCATTCCATTGTCCAGGAGAGCAAACTTCTAATTTTAAAAATGTCTAGGAACTTTATTAAACCAGAATTTTTTGTTCTTGAATGGGATGGTCAAAGATTAAAAGATCCCAGTAGGTATGTTATAAATGACTTGAACACTGTAAATATGGGCCAAGAATTTGAAAGCATTTTAGCTGAACTCGATTCTAATGCGAGGCTAGAGTGTAGGGAAAACTGTCTAAGATTTTACAAAACTGCTATTGCTGAAATGGTAAATCGCTTACCATTGCAATTTAAAAAATTTCAACGATGAAAAGTTGTTTCCTAACATAACGAGAATTGCTAAAACAGCGTGGACTCTACCGCACTCAAATGCGGAGGCAGATCGAATTTTTTCAATCGTACTCGATGTCAAGTGCAAAAACGAAATCGGTTAGGAAAAGGAATGATAAACAGCATTTGCGTTATTAGATCCTCGTTTCAATCAAAAAATACTACTGAAGTCTTTTTTTTTTGAAAATTGTTTGTGTTTTTATATACATTTCACTGTGGGAAAAACTTGGGAATTTGTTTCTAAAGCGCGTGGGTAAAAAGGGTATTTTTATAATTATCGTGGGAAACTGTCGGATTAAAGTCTGGCATCACTGCATGACGTTAATATTTAAAAACACAAAGTTGAGAGGTAGCTTATATTACTATTACTATTTTTACTAAGTGTGGAAACGGAAAAAAGTAATAATTAGAAGTATCAGTAAAAACAATATTGTATGGGAACATGTACTAACACAATATGTGCCAAAAGTTTCTTTAGAAAGTTTTTCAGAAATTGCCACCGTAGAAACTAGATATTCTGACAGCAACTTCATATTGTTTATTTTTCTTAAAAAAAAAAGTCTCAACGATTCACTTGAGCTAACAAACTGTGTCGTTACATAATGCCAGTCTTCATAATCTCAAATCTATAAATTTGGTCTTATTACCCTTTGTGAAAGTCACATAAGACCAAATTCTAGAATTTAGTATTATGACAGTTTGATGAAGCGTCAAAAGGCCAGTTTGGCTTTATGACAATTTTGATTGCATATTATATTTGCTTCCCTGATGCGTGTATATACAATTTGATTTGAGCTCTATTTGGATTTTTGACGCTTTCATCATTTGTTCAAATGTCGCTTTATCGACATTTTATAATGCCAAACGCTATAATTTGGTCTTATGTCACTTTTACAAAACGACATATGGCCAAATTTGCAACCCCCTGAGGAGCTTATTTCTTTTTAGAAATGGAAATATGTCCTGCGGCTGTTAGTGCCTTTTTCTTGTGGGGTTTATTTTCTTTTCATGAATCCAAACCCTACCATTGGGGTTGCTGGTGGGCAGCAAGCCTCCCACTCACATAGAATACACCAATCTTGAATAGAATTCCAATTTCAAATGGCAATAAGATCTGCGGGGGCTAATGCTTTTTCGTGGCGGGACTTATTTCCATTTCGAAAAGGAAATAAGCCCAGTGGGGGCTATTTTTTTTCATTTGGGAAATAATACCAATGGTTGCTTTTATCTTTTATTTGGGAAAAAAATCCGTGGGGGTTAATTCACTGCACCTAGGTACCGATGTTGATACCCCAGTGTTCACATTGCTACCCCAGCCGACGCATACGATCGACGAAACTTTCCCTTCGCACTTACCGCCCGCGACTGAAACGACTACAAAATGTTTAGCTAAGATGCGTACTCTATGTAATTCTATACTCTTTGGTTTGGATTAACAGAAGTCCATAGAAACCGAAGGTAGTTTTATTGAATATCCAACACCACTGATTCATAGTTCTAAGAAAAATAAAGTACAGTCTAGCTGCTATGTTGTTATGCCCTTTATTAGGGGCCTAAAAAATATCCCGGTGGGAATGTGTTCGTTATGAAATTAAGTGATTCTGACAGCTTGGGTTCCCATATGTGATCGAGCTCTCAGGCTTTTGTTCGTTTTGAACTTAAGTGATTCTAACAACTTGGTTTCCCATGTGTTCCCGAGACCTCAGGCTTTTAGAAGTCCTTGGTAATTTTTCTATCCTATAATTATGCCGGATTTTGGAATTCGGTGTTGTTTCGCTTGACTTGATTTCATGAAACCGGTTTAGTGTACTGGCCACCTCTTAATTGTCACTCTCACGCCGTAGATCATTCTCATATGGCTTATGCGTATGATTAACCCTCTTCATAAGCCACTGGTATGGTAGACATCACAATGGGTCGATATTGACCCGATTGTGATGAAGGAAGACGTACACCGCCTACCTCATCAACCCACCAACCTAAGCCAACGATATCGCTTTTCAGGTCGTCTGAGTTTACTTTACTTTACTTTCAGGTCGTCTTAGTTTACTTTACTTTACTTTCAGGTCGTCTGAGTTTACTTTACTAGCAAACACAACGAATTGACAATTAGATGCAAAAGACGAACGAATTGAAAGAACTTCTACTAAAAATGTCCTCAGGTCAACCATTTCATACATTTTTGCAATCCGACATAACCTGCTGTCAAGCTCAGTTCCTTCGTCTTCTTCATTAATATCTTACTCATTGAGAGAGAGAAAACAAACTCTCTCTGCATGAATAACAGTTAAACGCCTCATCATCTCACGTCCCCGGAGCTGTTTTTGTTTTGCGAATCAATGACCTTTAAGTGTCACAACTGCATCGATAGTGTCTCCCAACAACAAACGCCTACACTTCCAATAAATTACCTCTGTCGTCAAGAAAAAAACGTTATTTCCCATAATAAGAACACGGAAATAACCGAAATCCTCCCACACAGGATGTGCAAAAATAAAAATCAATGAACTCAATGCACACTCGTCTCCAAATACAGAGACAGTCGCCTCGTGTGTAAAAAGAAAGAAAACGCCTTCCAAGGTTTTTTTTTCCCATTCAAACATGATTGCGCTCCTCACAGCCACTTCAAAGGTCAACGAGAAAACCATATGCGAGTAGGAAGCCTCCAATATATCCACCATAACCACGAGAAACCTAGTCCCAGACTTGAGCAACTTGTGTGACTGTCAGAGTGTCCTTGGCTGTTGAAGACTTTTCTTGAACGCTTTGTGCTTCAACAAAAAATAAGGTCACTGTCTCTACAACAGTAACACAGTCTCGCGCTACCTCCACCCATTGCAGAGTTCATCACAGATTCAAGGATTACGTTCCACTTGACAATAAGTGGGAAATCGTTTAATTGTGAACCACTCAACCACAATCGTACTACTCAAGTGATTAAAGGGATAGAGGGCGATGAGGCGAAATGCCATATTCACGATTAAATCCCACCGAAGATGCGCAATTTATTTTCAAGGATTAAAAATAGCAAACGGACATTTGCACACAAAAAAAAATATCAAAGAAAATTCCAATTAGAAAGAGCAGCCATCATCTCTTGGTTAAATATAGAATAATGCCTTGGATTACCTCATGCGCCTTCAGGTAGGAATAGATCTCTTATGAGTCAGCTAATTCCATTTGCGGGAATAGTCAACTTTTGACGGCGCACGGTGAAAAAGTCGTTCTTTTCGGGGCGAAACCATTCAACCGGTTTGCCATCTCCTCTCCCTGGTGACTAATTTTCGTCAAGACATCCGCATCTTCCGCTGATGATGATGATGATGATGATGATGTGTGCGCGTCATTAAACGCTAAACCGTTTAGCATCAATTGAGGACAACAAAGAGCAAGAGTACCTGAACTTGATAATAAAAGTGAAAAGGAAAAGTTGCGTCTTTTAATAGGTCAGCGACTTTGCCTGAGACATGATTTAATAATCAAACGAAGCCCAAGTGTAATGATTTCATCGTCTGACGAAAGTAATTGAACGTGTGGGCTGAACTAACCATGGACTTGGTACATTGGTACCGCATGCATCGGCGTCTGTCGACAAATTAGGCAGCAATTTGTTTAAACAAATTGTGCAATCAAAGTGAAGGTTAGTGTAGTTCATTTTTTTTTCCATTGTGTATCTGAACGTGTTCATTGCCAATTCACGTGGCATGTTACCATGGGTGAGTTCAACGACATTATTACAATCGGGAGAGTTTTGCTTAGACGAATGGGAGAAAATTTTTAAGGGAAACTCGACTCAATTGTGGGTTCATTTGCATAATGAATTTATGTAGAACTTGATGTTCTTTGGAAATGGGTCGAGTTTTACCATATTTTCGCAATTGGTTTAGTTCTAGTTACGGAAATGAAGTAATTAGTCTTTTTTACATCTACAAAGGTAACCCATTTGTACACATTTTTGTGTGACATGAATAAATTAAGATTGACCCCTACTTCCTGGATTTTAATCGAGTACTTTATACCATATTCCCAAAGAAATAAAAACGTCAGATTTCCACAAAAAGTTAACCAACACTAATTGAAACACTCCCATCAAACTTGACTTGGTTTCGGTTGACGTTTGAGTCACTTTGACATGAGCTGTGAAAATTTAAACTACATAAATCCGATTGCGAGGACTGAACATAAATTGATCAAAAATCAACCATTTTTGGTAGGTTGTGGATTTATGAGAAAAAGGTTGTGGATTTATGAGAAATTTATGACAAACAATCGACGTGTCAAATAAAGTCGATTGTTTGTCAGAAATTAATAAAAAAAATGAAAAATAATGCGGTCATAGTTCAACGAGGTGGGAAAATGTTGTCGTGACAATGAGCTTGATAAATGAGTGAGAAACAACATTTTTAACATACCCAGTCGTCATTATTAAGCTTTAAAAATTGGTTTTACAAGTTTCAACTGTAATCCGTCTACCTGTTCAAAATCATAGATATAACGGGTGATCCAAGTATAGATACTTTTTTCAATAGCCTTTTTTGACAGATCACGTGTGAGTCGTGTCATGCTGTCATGTTATTTTTGTTTAGTATTGTTTGGCATTTCATAATGGAAAGACTTACGCGTGAACAACGTTTACAAATTGTTCAACTTTATTATGAAAATTCACGTTCTGTGAGGAATGTGTTTCGTGCACTTCGCTCAACTTATGGTCAACATAATCGGCCTACTGAGCGTACTATTCGCAACACCATCACCCATTTTGAGACCCAGCATTCATTATTGGATAATAGACTTTTTTAGACTTTTTCATGTGGGGATATGTAAAGTCAAAAGCTTATGCCGAAAACTTGGTCGAAATGCTCGAACGAGTGATCGAAAATTGGACTCATTGGATGGACCATCTGCGACGTAGCAACGGCCAACATTTGATAGACATAATCATGAAAAAATAAATGCCAAACAATGTTCTTTCAAATGATAATAAACATATTCTCCAATAAATTTGAATTTTCTGTGTTTTTTTCTTTAAAAAAGTAGGGAACCTCGAAATGGATCACCCTTTAGTAAAAAAAAAAAGGTTTCGTTCATGCCATTTAATGTTTAAAGATACAGTGCGGTTCCACATGGTTAGCCGCACCATTTTTCTCTCAATAAGTTGCAGTTTTTCTGTTTGTTTTTTTTATGAACTACCAAACAATGCATTTATTGGAAAGGTTATTAAATTCTCTTCGAAAAAAAAAAACTAAATTCAAGATTAGTGAGAGACACTTAACGGTTGTTTTGATCTCTTTCTTCCCACTAGTGCAAAAAAAGCTCAAATAAATCGGTTCACTTGGTTAGACACACCTGTCAAAAGTTTGAAAAAGAAGAAGTTGATCGATTGCCATCATTTTTTTTTTGCTTTTTTATTATTATTTTAATTATTTTGCACAATTTCAATACTTTGTACAACCTCCGCGACTTGAAATGACATCAAAAATTCTACTTTTAAGCGATTCATACAATCTTTTTAAATAGTCTTATGAAATCTTAGACCAAGCTTCTGTAATTGCTGCAATAAGCTCCTCACAGCTTTCATACTGCTAGCCTCCTTCATAAATTTGACGGGTCAGCCATCCCCAAAGGTTTTCAATAATGTTTAGATCAGGTGAGTATGGTGGCCACGGCAACAATTCCACATTTTCACTAGCGAGAAATGCTTTTACAACGTGCGCGTTGTGGATCGGAGCATTATCTTGTTGTCAGATCCACTGGATTGGTCCAAAAAGCTCTCTTATGGCTGGAAAAGCTGTTTGCAAAAGAGCTTTATAAGACATTCCTGTCATTTTGTGAGACACAAAAACCAACTCAAAGGCACCATAGTATGAAATGGCCACCCATACCATTACTCCTCCTTTCTTGGAATGGTTGCGATTCAAAAGGCATTCGTCTTTGCGGATATTATGAAAATAAAAATTATACCCATCAGGACCATCTAGGTTGAACTTTTTCTCATCAGAAAACACGACAGTTCTCCAATTTGAAACACTCCCAACCTGAGTATCCCATGCCATATGAAGACGCGCGAATTCCAACCGAAGTTCCTTTCTTGCAGCGTTTAGTGGTGTTTTTTTTTTGTAACTTTTTGAATTTCAAGTGTGGAGCACCTAAAATAGCTCGGCGAACCGTTGATTTGCTGGCACTTACCCCCGCTAATTGTCTGATTTTCATCGTGGAGTATGCTGAATTTGAGGCAATTCTAGTTATCTTTCGCTTCTCGTGCGGTGTTAAGGCTGTTTTTGTCCTTTCTTTGGTATTTTTTCCATAGGAAGCAGGGTTTGATAAAAAATTTCGAACTGCTTTATCACTTCTTCCTATTTTGTTTGCAATTTTCCGCGTAGAAAAACCTTCTGAGTGGTAGGCCTCAATTTCTGCCTTTTCCGTCACCGTCAACATTTTTTTTGACACATATTCACTTTAAACACTCGGAAAAACTTTAGTAACGTTTACTCACTAACAAAATTTAATTTGCATTACCCAGCATTCAGAAATAACTGTATAAATTCGTGCGTCTAACCAAGTGAACCGATTTATTTGAGCTTTTTTTGCACTAGTGGGAAGAAAGAGATCAAAACAACCGTTAAGTGTCTCTCACTAATCTTGAATTTAGTTTTTTCTCGAAGAGAATTTGATAACCTTTCCAATAAATGCATTGTTTGGTAGTTCATGAAAAAAAACAAACAGAAAAACTGCAATTTATTGAGAGAAAAATGGTGCGGCTAACCATGTGGAACCGCACTGTAATTCCCATTAAAAATGTTGCCCACGACTAACTCTTTATTGATCCACTTTTAGTGTCAAATTTTCAACCATTCTTCCATGCATTTCGGCCGGTATTCCATGAACAACACTAGATATGTTGGCTTCCAAAGCTTTAATAGTTTCGGGTTACCCTCAATGAACTGAATAATTCGTTTGTTGTATGAAATCACAAGTCAGCTATACAAATCTTAAATTTTCCGCAACAAAACTTCATTCATTATTGTTCTCTAGCGATCTTCATTCACAAAACTACGTTTACTTTCTGCATTTTTAAAGAAATAGGGTCCGATGATGCCGCCTGCACGTAAACCGCACCAAACAGGGCATTTTTGGGTTTGTATTGGTAGCTGTTGGATTGTCTTTTTAGAGTCGTTTTTTTAGAAAATGCACGCTATGTGAGATTTTTATATGGTAGTTACCTTTAATAAAATGGCTAAGAGTTCAAAAAAATGTCATAGAATTGGACCAACATCAATACTAAGTTTAAAAAATATCGGTTAAGCCGTTTAGATTGGAGAGACCATGATATTTCTTATAATATTTCTTCATACTTAATTTTCATATTTAACAGGGTATGCAATTTTCTCTGACGTCAAGATTTTGATTTTTTCTAACATTTGGATAACAGCGGGCCCAAAAAAGGTGGTTTTTGAAATTCCGTGCGTCTATCCGTCTGCCTGTAATGGGCCGCCCAGAATGCCTATCTGTAGATGGTATCTGGAACCTCTGTCAAAAGAGAGATACATTTCTTGCATGAAGTTACCCTTCAATCAACTTCAAGCTACAGATTCACGAAGATTCACATTGTGTAAGCACTTACGGCTTGACTTGTTTTTCAACGTCTACTCAGCTACAAGCGTCCAGCTACAGATAAGCATTCTGGGCGGCCCTCTACAGACGGATAGACGCATGAAATTTCAAAAACCATCATTTTCGGTTCCGCTATTATCCTAATGTTAGAAAAAATCAAAATCTTGAGGTCAGAGAAAATTGGATCACCCGTTAAATGTTGGTATTAAGTATTAAGAAACATGACATCAGAGAAATGTCCACCATTTTGTCCGATATAAACGTTGGCTCTTTGTAAGCAATTTTCCCGCTTTCCACTACATCAACTGATTGTTGTGGTTTTGGTCTCTGTATTTCGCGGTGCCGTGAAATAAAGTATAGCGAAAAAGTTCTGAATTCTGAAATACGACTTGTGAAAGCGAAATAACGCCGAATTTCCATGTTCGGTCTTATTTCACTTCGCTTAGGTGAAACAAAACCTTATTTCATCCTTATTTCACTTTGCATACCTACATCCAATTTCGCACCCATCCCGAATCCAGCAGTGAGCCCAGGGTCCGTTTTCTTCGAAGAAGTAGAGCCCGACAATGCAGCGTGATGAAACTGCACACCACACTGTGAGTTGTGACATGAATTGGATGCAATTCCGTCTCGTGGAGTATCTGTGGGTTGGAAGAACTCCATATTGGACAATTTTGCTTGTTTATGTTGCCGTTTAAAGCTAAATGAGCCTCTTCAGACATAAAAAGACAGTTCAACATGTTTCCGTCCTCTTCCACCATTTGAAGCATCTTCTGGCGAAATTCCAAGCGAATCGGCAAATCAGCTGCGTTCAGTTTGTTGGCCATTTGAATTTTGCATGAGAAGTAAGTCCAAATCATGGTGCATAATTGACTGCAATGACTGTCTGCTTATACCCATTTGAGCAGATAAACTTCTTTGTCGAAACTCTTGGATTGTTTTGTATATCAGCAGCGATTGTTTCCTCCGTCCGTACGGAGGAAACAATTTTGCTCGGCAAAATTGTTAAAAAGTCTTATTATTGTCCATCTGCTCGGAGGATTGCCGCCAAGCGTGCGCCTATAATCTCTTTGAACCGTAACTACGGACTCCAGTGCGTGATAGCGGCGGACTAGGAAACCTCCCTGCTTGGGCTGACTGTTGGATTTGGGAAACAGGAGGGTTGCATATCCCCTCTCTCTGAACTCGACTTTCTTTCACAAGCAATGATTGGAGTTACTTCACTTTATGGGAGCGAAATAACGCCAAATTTCGGAATTCAGCTTTATTTCGCTCGGCGTAATTTCACGGCACCGTATTCCGTCTCGAATAGTCAGGTTTAGCTGTCCAATAGTCTCTAATTTATTGACATACCCCTAATAAAAAAAAGTTAGGCTAAGTTAAATGTAATGAAAGAGGTAGCCATGGAAAATCTGAATTTTTGTTAAATCAAACGTTTGACAGAAGTTTCGCGCAGCAGGTACATAGTTTGTCTAGAAATGTGCGCAGTCACTCTATCTTGTTGGAACTTTATATTAGGACGCTGTTCCGCCATTTTGCAAAAAGTTTTTCGACCATTGTTCCGGTAACTCCTTCCGTAACTTTCAAAACGATTATCGTTGACGATAGTGTAGGGTTTTTCTGGGTACTCCTTTCATAACTTTTATAACGATTATCGTTGATGATAGTGTAGGAGACTTGCTAGCGTGTAATTTTATATTGTGTGTGTGCACATGTATACAAATTATACGGTACGTATCTTCCCAGAAGCCTAATTCACTGTATTCAACGATTTTCGTGCAAAAAAATATTTAAACAATTTTTTCTTGCCTTGTTCTTTTCGTTTTTTCTAGACCACTATTTTGTAGTAATACACAAAATAATTTTATTTATTATTTTACTTACAAGTTTGGGGTGGTTTCCATAAAAATTCCGCAACAAATTTTCGTCTGAGACTTTCCGAAGAAATTCAACGCTTAGCTGTCAAAAATTGTTGACTTAACGCATAAAGTCGTCGCGCGATTATGTGCGATGCATTTGGTTGGAAGATCTACTCGAAATGCAAATCCGAACGGGTACCTTCGTTAAAAAAATGCTCCGATATCGAATAAATCGGAGAAAATTTTGTTCCGAACGGATACCTTGAGAGGGGTGATTATATTAAATGGGAACAGACCTAAACACAACCATGTAACCTTTATTGTTTTGAACGTGCCTATACATATGAAAAAATTAGTTTGTTGCAAGGAAATTGTATTCTTTCGACGGAAAACAAGGAAAGACGTGTTTTCGCTATAACTGATTTGAGTGTCTGGTGTAAACATTTTGACGGCTGACTCAATTACTTGACAACTTGTGTTTGCATAAATCATTGGACTGTTACCATTTTGTCGACTGTTGTCATTTTGTCGACTGTTGTCATTTTGTCGACTGTTGTCATTTTGTCGACTGTTACCATTTTGTCGACTGTATAACTACATATTCAATGGATTAGGTCCTTTGATATTGAAAGATAAAAGTGTCCTTTTTTCAGTCCAAAACGATGTGTCAATGAGATTTTAAGGTTATGTGATAATTTGACATGTTTGACTTTTCTGTCCGTTAATAACATTTTTTTTTGTTTCGTGTATGTAATGCACAAGATTTACAGAAATGTCTACAAAAATATCCGCCACTCTAGAACCGTTGTTTAAAAATGTTTGTGGCTGTCAAAATAATTAAGGTCATCGGGAATTATTTCTCCCAAGGAATTTTTCTCATTCAGCAATCACTTTACATTGCTGAATCGGAAAAAAAAATTCCTTGGAAAAAGGAATTCCCGATAACTATAAATTTTTTTGATCGATATTGTGTGGGAAGTGTGTCAAATCGTTGCACGAACAAAAGTCGCCATTCTATAAACGCCCTTAAATGTCGCCTTCCAATCACCTACTTTAAGTATTTATAAACATTTCTACACTTTGACCACCTGTGCGTGGTTCGTTTTCGCCATAAAGAAATAATAAACAGTTTCCGCTTTCCAGTCTTTAGGGACTCTCGTTGTTTTACATGGCTGCGCACATTAATGCACAAAGGTATACATCTCTCCCTCTCTTCGCCGCCTTAGTGTCTCCACCTGGGATTGAGTGAAATTGATTTTTGCCAACAATACGGAACGTAAATAAATGGGTTCTTGGAGAGTTAATTTGGCGCGGAAAACAAAAAGAAATGTTTTCCAAAAAGAAGAAGAGGAAGAAGGCGACGTTGAAACTATCTAAAAACTGTGCAATTACCAATTGAGGCCACACTTGCAGGCGTTGCTCCCGGCAAGACAGAGTACACACGAGGAAGCAATTTTCCAAACAAAGGCTCACGTTGCTGTCTTCCTTCCTGGAATCTCAAGTATGCCTTCCATTGAGACGAAACAAAACAACAACGTGGCTAAGCTGCCTTTATGCACTTTTTTACATTTTTACGTCGTCAATTATTGTTGGCGTTTAAGTGTTTACACATAGTTCTCTAAAAAGCTTGTAATTTTTTTTTTTAATGTCCATGTTTGGATTGTGGAAAAATGAAAATGGGAGTGGATGTAATTTTTGTTTGATTGATTCATTCGTGTGCTAATTTTTTTTTTTGTTATCTGTTGCTAAATGAAAGTCGACAGGCAGTGTGATTAATTGGTATTTGCGCAGCTGACTGGATCTTGACAATGTTCCATCATAAAATTCATGAAATGACGAATCAAATGATGTTTTTTCCATCAACTCTAAAGTGCACTTAAGATTGATAACTGAAAAAATTGTTTTATAGAGAATTACACGCCAATCATTTTGGATATTTGTATGTGCATTTATTGATTTAGGTGCGGTTGTTGGCCTTAGGAGTTTTTTTCTTTTTACATATAAATCGTTAATCTATCCATCTACTTGCTTATCCTTTACAAAATGAAAAGGTTAAACGTACATCGATTGGGAATTACCTGGGCAACGATGGAGTAATAAGAATAAGATCGAACGATGTCTTGGGTTGTTATACTGATACACAAAGTACGATCATTTCATCGCAACTGTCTAGATGACATCGTTTTGACAATCCAACATAAGGTTCATATTAACAGAACTTTTCACCGCTGTCATATATCAAACTACTGTTGATCCTGTTAGAGAACATCTCCTCGATCGTTTTCAAAATCACTAGATTGGAGCTAAGCCCTGGAGGATCAATTCCGCACTTTGAAAACGATTATCACCCAAACGGTAGTCATGCGAGCATCAATTTGCTTCACGTAAATCGAAGCGTTGCAAGAAGTACACACGCACACACGAATGGTTGTGATAAAGCTCGATACTGGGTACTAACTAGCCTGTTGCGCCAAAAATGTGTGTTTCTGTAAATCGCAGCATATATTGTCGACAATCAATTATTTTATATAAAATATCGATATTTCCCTCTTTTTTCGAACTTTCATTCCCTTTTGCACTCATGTGAGTCTTGACTCAAGAGTCAAAGTAGTAAAAGCAGACCATGTGTAGATTTTTGAACTCGTTTCGTCTGTCATTTCCCTTCAAATGCCACGTGACTGAAATGGTCGATTGACCTATGGGAGCAGTGCACCCGCAAAGTTAACTTGGTAAAACTAAAATCCGGAACACACCCAATGAAAATGCTTTGTTCGTTCGTATAGTGCTCCATTTTTTACTAACCCGGGGTCTCAATATTTCATAGAATGCAATGTGGCATCATTATTTCTTTCTATGAAAAGTAACAGACAGTATGCTATCAAATGTTGCTCGTGGAGATGCGGTGTAACCCCAAACTGTCAACTGTCACATTGTGAGCTTTTTTTCCGCCAATTAAATGGCGCACAGTTAAAATTTTGAGTGACTTATGTGACACCCTTTAGTTCCACCTTTCCTCCTGGTTATAGATAGTCAACGGAGTATACGAATAATAAGAATTGACGCTATTAAGTCGCACATACTCTTAATTGCAACTTGAAGACGCCCGAACAAACCCGGGAGGTTCTGCGAGTAATTGATAAATTTAATTATTTGGTCACGGAAATGTGTCAACACTCCAGCGAATTACTAGCCCAAGTCATTCAAAACAATTCATCAAAATCACAATTTCATCATTACCCGCAATATCAACAAGGCGCCTACGTCACAATAGACTTGTTTACGTTTGCAATAATCAGTTCCATGCTGAGCGAACAAAAAAATGCGGTCCGCATAAAACGAAAGCGTTGCGTTTGATTTTCGCGAATTAATTGCCTCTACAGGTCATAAATTAAATCGATCCGGCTTGGGCTGCCTTATATATCGTGTGCTTGATAATTTTTTTTTTTTTCTTATTTAATGCCTTCGGCACTCGAATATGGCAACACCACACACTTGCAGTTGGTGATAACGACTTTTTCGTCGCCTCTCCCCTCTCCCCACCCCCACCCACAAAATAGTAATGCACACATGTGTGTTAAGAGAGGGAGTTCGAGCTTGTTTTTGACCAAAATCGCCCGTTCACCGACCACCGGTCAACGATTCCTAGACATTGCCTTAAGCAAGAGAGACTGTCTGCGCACATCGAACTCTATACCCCTGAGACATAAGACACTTTCCTTCGATTCATCTTCGTCTACATTTGTGGTTTTTGGTTCCTTATATTGGCGGAGACGACCCCTCCACCCAACCATCGTCTTCGTTGGTCTAAATAGCTTTTACTTGACTTCAACTCGGTGGAACGTATCGCCAAACATACACACATACGACGAAGATTACTGATACTCGTCACTTCGTCAGTCATCGGCCATAAGGAGAGAGAACCGTCCTACACTCAAACTCAAGTCGACTCTTGGCGTTCATATTGCTCTTTGCGGATTTTTGTTGGTTTGTTTGTGTGGCTGTGCCTGTGCCTGTGCCATGCCAAAGCGATTATATATCCCGCTCGCAGAGTGTGTGCCCAATTTATTAATTTAATTGTGTGAGCCAAACCAACCCAAGCCCGCAGCGCACTGAATTTCTTTATTACTTTCTTGCGATCCGCGCAAGGAAATACATCGTCATCGTCGTCGTCGTCGTAGCGTCGCCTAGCTGCACTCTCTTGGAAACTCGTGTCGGTTGCACTGTGGAGTGTCTTTGTTTGACAAAGAAAATTCCTTTTGACTTAAGTATCGTGTGTGAGCAGCTCGAAGGGCTGGGTCTTCGTCGTCTTTGGTCTTAAATTGGGAACACCCATAGTTGTCAAAAGGAGCAGTGGTTCAACAAGTGTTTTAATTTTTTTTTTCCATCCTCCTCGAGTTCCAAACTTTGTGTGACCACATAATGCGTACTATGTTCTAGTAAGTGGATGTTTGTGTGGTGATGGTTATATCGTTACTAACCCTTGAGTAGACCTGAGACGTGTAATTGCATAATTCTTAGACAAATACCCCAACGCAGGGCACTCCTATCTGCACTATGAGAAGGAGCAACATAAAAAGGTGTGTGTGTGTGTGAGTGTGTTTAGACGCAGAATGAAAAAAAATCATAAATTCCTTAAAATTCAGGTCATTCGCGGTAGGCTAGGCAGTGAGATTATAAATAAATGAACGCAGCGAATTAACACATTTGTTCTAGCTCTCTAGGCCGCTCTAGAAATGCCATCGAACAAACGAAAAAGACGGACATCGCGATGCAGAGGTGTGCATTCTTTTCTAGTCTTTGGCCGGTCAGTGTTGTGTAATAGAGTGTGAGAAAAAGAGAGACGGTGATAGATTAAAAAAACAGAAAATTATGTGTTTTCACAGAAACACACACATGGTGTTGAATGAATAACCAAGTACCGTGCTATCAGTGTAATTAATCAAACATATCGAATGGAGTAATCAAAATTGACTTGCAACAGCAGTATTTGTCTGAAAATAAAAAAAAAGAACAAAATGTTGTTGAACTGCCTCTCATTAGCGGCGTAAGCAGAGTTGGTATTAATTTGCTCTGTCTGCCATGTTGAAATGTTTTTTTTTTTGTTTGGCGTCAAATATCCTTTTGATAAATGGCAAGCATTTTGCATACTAAATACTAATGGGCGCACAACAAAACAAACAAAGCCATAGTCATCTGTCAACTCTGATGAATCGTTTACAGGGACAAGTTTTATTGTTATGAATCACAGTTTAGCGGTGGTTTCTGACGCCGATAGAGTTTATCAGATCAAATTTACTGCGCAGAATGCTTATCTTACTGTTTATAGTGAACAAGCAAAATATTCCAAACTGCAGGACTCTAAATTCGAGCCCATTCCCGTTACATGCCGATATAGAGTTTGAGAACTTCAGCATTGAAATTGAATTGCGCATCAGACTTGAACTTTGAAGTATAAGCGAAAACAGGTACATATCTCAAAATAGTCGAAATAAAATGCATTAAAATATTTTTTTGGTATGGTAGTGGGAAAGTTGGGTGTAATAACGATTCCAAAGGCTGTGAAAACTATAAGCAATCGGAAGCTAATGTCAAAATTCTACGTTAAGTTTTCTTCAGTACTGTCAATTAATCAAGTTGCCCATAATAGACTTTTGTGAATGGAAGCGATTGTCGGAGTGGAAGTCGTTTTGCCTACAAAACACACTTCACAGCTGTTGAAGTGAAATGTCAAATTTTTGCATGAAAGAACAAAAGAAGGAGAAAGTGCGAATGAAATCGCTTTTTCGCAAGTGATCAGAAGAACTGAACGAATCGAAGCGAAAAGCTATTATGGTCGTACAATACAAATTGCATGTGTTCGCACACTTACGGAAGTGTTCGTCCGCAACCATCTTCTATTATAGTCCAGCCTTAAATCTTAAGGGGGCCAGCCCCTGGAAATTTCTGTTGGGATTTTTTTTGCCGATTATCAATTGAATGATTGAAATTACAACAACAAGTTGTGTACAGACAACACTATTTTGGTAAGAATTATAGCTATTTGGGACATTACCAAGTATCCTCATCAGATTCCTTCCTTATTTGAACGTTCAGTTCTCTGTATGGTTGATTATTTGAAAAAAAAAATTTTCCCTAACTGGGGATTGAACGTGCCTACCACTTGCGCCACTAAGGTCTTGGCTTGAGGAGGGTCAATCTGCTCAATTGAATGAACTGAGTGTCTTTTTGGTGTTTACACACACATTTTCTTGTTGTTTTTTCTGTAATCTGTTCCTATTTTTTCCTCTTCCAACTCTCCTCTTGTTCCAACAATATTTATCTCTTCTATATGAAAAATCTGGGGAACAAAATCTCAGCTTATTCAGTAAGATTTTTCATATATAGGGTGATCCATTTCGAGGTTCCCAACTTTTTTAAAGAAAAAAAAACACAGAAAATTCAAATTTAATGGAGAATATGTTTATTATCATTTGAAAGAACATTCTTTGGCATTTATTTTTTGAAGATTATGTCTATCAAATGTTGGCCGTTGCTACGTCGCAGATGGTCCATCCGTTGAGTCCAATTTTCGATCACTCGTTCGAACATTTCGACCAAGTTTTCCTCCAAAGCCTGAATCGAAGCGGGTTTGTCGGCATAAGCTTTTGACTTTACATATCCCCACAGGAAAAAGTCTAACGGTGTGATATCACACGATCTTGGTGGCCAATCGACCGGCCCAAAACGTGAAATTATGTGCTCACCGAAATGTTCTCTCAATAAGTCCATTGATTGATGCGATGTGTGGGAACAGAACAGAACACAGAACGTGAATTTTCATAATAAAGTTGAACAATTGTTAAACGTTGTTCACGCGTAAGTATTTCCATTATAAAATGCCAAACAATACTAAAAAAAAATAACATGACAGCATGACACGACTCACACGTGATCTGTCAAAAAAGGCTATTGAAAAAAGTATCTCTACTTGGATCACCCGTTAGAAGAGAAAAATATTGTTGGAACAAAGTCACCGTGCAAAGCGGTACAATTATTGTCGTATGGTAGTGGGTGAGTTAGGTGTAACAACGATTCCAACTCCTTTTTTACACCCAATCCCATAGGAGTATATAAGTTTTGACATTAAGTTTGTAACATAGTAAAATAATTTCGCTAGATATACCTTAAAGTATATGGACCACTCAGAATCGCTAGTTGAGTCGATTAAGCCATGTCTGTCTGTCCGTCCGTCCGTCTGTGTGTCACCGATTTTTGGTCCTTAAATTTTGAGCTAGAGTTGTGAAATTCGGTATACAGACTCCTTATTCGACGAAGCAGGACAAGTGCAAACAATTTTAAAATCCGCCCACTGCCGCGCCCTCTTTTTACAAAAACGTAGTATTAGCCCAAACCATAGAGATTTTTAAAAATCGTCTGAACAAGATATCTAGAGAATCCTAATGTCTATATTTCGTCTATACAAAGTTTTTTGTCATCCCCACTTTTTGGGGGCGTTTTCAGTAAAAAAAACGTTTTTTGGTAAAATTTTAAACATTTCGAAAAGTTTGTTGATGCAAAGTCATTGCTTATGATAATATAAATATTTCTTCAATATATCAATTTAACCCACGCCCACTTTTTATAGGCGTTTTTATACAAAAAACATTTTTATACCCTACGCCATACCATATGCAGGAGAAAAACGTTGTTTTTGGTCGAACATACAAGCTTTTGATAAACTGTCTGAACAATATGTTGCGACAATTTCAATTTTAATATATCTTTCCCATAAAATCCACATTCAAGGGATATTAATTTTAAGGATGGGATGGGATAGGGTATAAAACGATCCACACAGTGGATTGTAACCTTCTCATATGTTTTTCTGTTTTTTTTTTTTTATTAATTGTAAATTTTATGTAAATAGCTACAAAAATAGTAAATAGAATCTGCAAGTTTAATTGTTTCTATCAGAAGTTTTTGGACTTTCCGTTCGATTCAAAAAATTGCGATTTTGTTGCAAAAAAAAATTTAATTCTTGCCTGGATTTGATCTTTCCTTTAACCCGGAATCTCCACGAGCAATATTTCATAGCATGCAATGTGTCATTCTACGAAAATTGCTTGCGGAGACCTCAAATAGTATTCTATGAAAAATTTCTTGCTATGTATTGCTCAGTAAATTGCTTTCTATGGATAGTATGCTATGGGCTGTCGATTCTGCTTGAGGTTGTACGATTGTTTGAGGTAGTAAGCAATGGATTGCCCACGCTACATTTCATAGCATTCTATCATTATTTCTTTCTATGAAAAGTGACAGATAGTAAGCTATCAAATGTTGCTCGTGGAGACGCGGCGTAACATAGCCAACTCTTGTGTCTTGTCCACAAACAGAAAATGAAGCCTCCTCGGTGACAGGCTTCATTCGGGTTGGGCACATTTTGCCGATTTAAAAAAATCGACCGTCATAATTTCGAAAAGTCGATTTGTAAAAACACCGAGTGATAAAAATGTCGACTCTTGTAAAGTCTAGTTTGAAAGTATCGACTCGAAAAAGGTCGACAGTGGCAAAGTGAATGATGTTCACATGCACGCGGAGCCGCACTCTCGAGTAACTGTTCATGTTTACATTATTAGTATTATTTTCATCATATCAACCTGCATTTCCTGTTTTATCTTAGATAAAAAATAAACAATTTTACCGACAACCTTTCAATCGACATTTAAACGGAATTCCACCAGACTAGGTGAGAATTTGTCTGTCAACAGCTGTGCATAGCCATTTCTTCACCTTAGAGGAGGGGCCCCATTTCTTACCGCAGATTCTATTGCAGCAATATAAGCTTCCTTTACCCCTTCGTCAATGTTAAGGTTCCAGTTTAGCTTGCTATCAAGTAACACCCCAAGGCATTTGTCACTTGCTGAAAGTGAAAGGGGGGAACCTTTCATAGTCGATACCACAAACTCTGTGATTGATCTCTTGTTAGTGAAGAGGACTAGTACAGGATTTACATCCAGGCCGCATGGTTCTGACCAAGGGAACACGACCGTTTTCTTTTGGGCTCTCCACCCTCACTAAACATCGTGCGAAAGAACTTTTAACTAAAATTTACATGAATCGGACAGGGTCAAAGTAAGAATGACTGGCGAATGGTCTTATTGGATGAAAATTACTTTAGATGGGCATGATGGCTATAATTTCTATTCGTCATCATAACCGATAAAGAAGCGTAATGGTCTCTATAATCAAGGTCTTGAGATACATTTTCGGAACATGAAAATGACGGGAATTACATACAAAAGAGTGCCAGCATACCAGTTTTCCTAAGTTGGAACGAGTTGTTAAAACCTTTGCCTATGATTTTGAAACAATTTAGCACACCAATACATACTGCGTACGTAGAAAAATCGTTTGTTGTAAGCCAAAGAGGGCTGATGATAATTTGGCAGCCTATTCAACTGACTTAAACATTATAAAAAACATTTCGGCATGGCTATCCCGCTAAATGCTACTAGTAAATCTAGAAAGAGAATGATGCAAAGTGATTGCCTACACGGATGACGTCGGGGATATACCTTAATACCCCCAAAGAACTATTACAAAACGGCCTTTCTGTACTCTCTAAATGTGCTGCCAGCAAGTTCGCAGAAAGATCAGCTTGCATGTCTGTTCGGTGTTTTTTTTTTTTTAGAGGTATAGAACTTGAAGTTGGCATCACTATTTAAACTGGCAGGCATTTTGTCATTGTCAGCTGTCAAGTGATTTATTTTTAGTTTGGTTTGGCATTTCAATATTAACAGACTGACGTCTGATCAAAGCTTCCAAACTGTGCGAATTTATTTTGAAATTCATGGTTCTGTTCGAAATACGATACGCGCTCTACGTCCATTTTACGGTCAACATAATCGTCCATCAGAGCAATTAATTCGATTAAGTATGGAACGTTTTCGCACCACGCTTATTCTAAATTATAATACGCATCAACAAAGACGTCGGTCGTACAGTGCGTAGAGAAGAAGTCAATGCTGCTGTCGTAGCGTAGAGAAAGACCCGAATCAGTCTATTCGTCATCATGCACAGGAAGTGGATATGTGTCCATCCACTTTGTGGAAGATTTTGCGGAAAGATCTTGCTTTGCGTGCTTACAAAATCCAACTCGTAAAAGAATTGAAAGCACAGGATAACCAAGCAAGGCGTAGATTCAGTGAATGGGATCAAGACAAGATCGCCGTTGATCCCAATTCTCATAAGCGAATGTTGTTTAGCGATGAAGCTCACTTTTGGGTGAATTGTTACATCAATAAACAAAACTGCCGCATTTTGGAGTGCTGAAAATCCTCAAGTGTATGTTGGGACACCGTTCCATCCACAAAAACCGACTGTTTGGGATGCTTTATGGGTTGGTGGAATAATTGCTCCGTACTTTTCTAAAAAAAAGATGCTGGCCAGAACGTTACAGTCAATGGTGACCGCTATAGAACCATGATTACTGACTTTTTCGTTCATCAATTGAATAACCATGATGTGTAGGAGCTGTGGTTTTAGCAACACGGCGCAACATGTCACACAACTCGTGCCACAATTGATTTGTTGAAGGAAACGTTCAATGAGCGCATAATTTCGCGTTTTGGTCCTGTGATTTGGCCTCCAAGATCGTGCGGTTTAACGCCGCTTGACTATTTTCTGTTTGGATATGTGATGTCGGTAGTCTTGGAGGACAACATTCACTGCGTTATTGCCGATATACGGCCACAAATGTTAGAAAAAGTCATCTAAAATTGAACCTCCAGATAAAACTACGTCCGAGCCAGCCATGTCGGTCATATGCCGGAAATCATATGTAGAGCCAGTAGATATGTAAGGCATTCCCCCTCATTACATGTAAATTACAGATCAAGCTGGATGCGATCAAGATAGCAAACTGCAGATGGATAAACGGCACAACGTGTCAAATATCCAGGCAATGCTAGACAATGCTGAACAGATCATACATCATCATCAAAATGGGTGTCCTTAGAAGGCATTGTCCTAAAGGCCTATACGCAAACAGACTATACCCCTTCAGCAATGACTTCTGTAGAACCTGTTTGGACGAAGAAGAGGAGGAAAGTATTACTCGCCTTATCTGTCATTTTGTCCATCTCTCTCAGACAAAAGAAAACTTCATCTGGAAACCGATTTCTTTGATAAACTAGATGAGCTGGCTTTTTGTGAGAAACCTAACCCGCACCCCTGAATGGTTCAAGTAGGCGAACAAATATAGCGAAGTCGACAGGTCCACGTGGTAACACAATGGACCTTTATGGTCTCAGTGTGCACGCGCATCGCGAACCTGGAACCTGGAAGTGAAGATCCCAACATTTTTGGAGTTAATTTCGTCCTCTAGTAGATACGTGTTGTAAAAGACATGTTTCGCCATTTTGTTTCTTCAACGGGTTTTTGTCATCATCTTTTTAAAATCGAAACCAAGTTGACCCTTCAAGGTATCAACCTGAAGAACTCTATTTTAGACCTTCACCGGTATCGTTACCATGAAATTACTCCTTGATGTGTTTGCCTTTGCCAGCAAACTGAACATTAGGCGCGCCTCGATAATGCGTAGATTTCGATTTATCGGGACAATTCTCCAAAACTATCTCTGTATTGCTTAGAACACACTACTCGTCCAAAACATGTAACGTCTGAAGAACCTAAACCCGTGTTATCTTTTCATTCAAAACTAATATACAATCCCGCATCTCTCTTTTCAGCATTGCCGAGGAGAAGAAGAAGCTAGGTAATGACCAATATAAAGCACAAAACTACCAATCAGCACTCAAACTCTACTCGGACGCGATATCACTATGTCCCGACTCGGCGGCATACTATGGCAATCGTGCAGCTTGCCACATGATGCTGCTCAACTATACAAGCGCTCTGAATGACGCCCGCACAGCCATCCGCATTGATCCGAAATTCGAAAAAGCATATGTCCGTATTGCCAAATGTTGTACACTAATGGGTGACATTATCGGCACCGAGCAGGCCATCAAAAAGCTCGAAGAAATCGACCCCTCAAACAGTGCAATCAAACTCGAACAGCAGTCGTGCCAGCAATTGCGTCAAATCGAGAAAACCGTTCAGACAAACTACGACAGCAAGTCCTACAGAAATGTCGTCTACTATCTGGACAATGCGCTGAAAATCTCACCAGCCTGCTTCCGGTACAAGCTGATGAAAGCCGAATGTTTGGCATTCCTTGGACGCACAGACGAGGCGGTTGACATTGCCGTGAGTGTGATGAAAGTCGATACCACCTCTGCAGATGCTATCTATGTGCGCGGTCTGTGTCTCTATTACAGTGACAATCTCGAGAAGGGTATCCTGCACTTTGAACGAGCCCTACAGCTCGATCCAGACCACATAAAGTCAAAAACCATGCGCAACAAATCGAAACTACTCAAAGAGAAAAAAGAGTCTGGAAATATACTCTTCAAGTCGGGACGATTCCGTGAGGCACAGACTGTGTACACAGATGCGCTTGAAATCGATCCGTTGAACAAGGATATGAATAGCAAGCTGTACTACAACCGTGCGTTGGTAAATTCTAAAATTGGCAGTCTACGCGAAGCCATCGTAGATTGCACAAAAGTTCTGGAGATCAACGCACATTACTTAAAGGCATTGTTGTTGCGCGCACGATGCTACAACGATTTGGAGAAGTACGACGAGTGTGTAGCCGATTACGAGTCGGCGTTCCAACTGCAAAAGACCACAGAAATCAAGAACCTGCTGCGTGATGCAAAGTTTGCGTTGAAAAAGTCAAAACGAAAGGATTACTACAAAATCCTGGGCGTGACCAAAAACGCTTCAGAGGATGAAATCAAGAAGGCGTACCGCAAGAAGGCCCTTGTACATCATCCAGACAGACATGCGAATTCAACACCCGAAGAGCGAAAGGCTGAGGAGCTCAAGTTCAAAGAAATCGGTGAGGCGTATGCAATTCTTTCCGATTCGCGAAAGAAGATGCGCTATGACAGCGGCCACGATATTGATGAACAGGAACAAGGTAATGTTGGAGGTTTATTTTTTATTTATTAGTTTTTTAAGGCTGTCCGTGTGTCGTCATGAGAGGACGTTCTTTTCATAAAGAGAATCCCACTGCACCACAAATGAATTCGAGATGATGCACGTCTGCTTTATATATCGTTGACGTGAAGGCAATGCTGTGGTCATTCGTCATTGTGGTGTTACTCTTGAGTGTTTCGGTAAATGAAACTCCAAAGCCTAGATTTATTCTTTAACCATCCCAATAGATGAATATGGATTCTGTATCCGCCCAGCTTGGGAATTCATTCATCATGCCGTTAGAGAATACTTCCTAGCCCAAGTATATACCAAAAGAGCGTGCCCTCTTGAATCTATTTGCCGGGAGTTAGGCTGACTGACTCTTAGAGCAATTGTTGCTACTAATTCTTGCATGTAAAGGTCTGATGTTGAGGAAAGTTTCTAGTCCCATTCTAGTCTGCTAGTCGTGCGCACACACGCTACCTTTGTACCTTGTGACATATTTCAGATAACTTCGTACTTAAGTCGAGGGTGAACCGGGTCATAATCGACATGCATGTCTAGACATTTCCTTATCTAACTAACTGGCTCCAGCACCGCACTCGTGCCCCGTTTTCTACTTGTGTGTGCCATTTAAGGCAATTCCCATATAGCAATCGAGACTTCGGCCTTGATTCTTTTTTATCTAGAGATCGTAGCTATCTTCAACGTTAAAAGAAGAGTTCCTGAGTAAGGTTCGGTCTATGAGGACGAAAATTTGTCTCCATAGACCGTCAACGCCGACGCAACCATACATTTTTTTTTAAATTTGCTTGCGTAAAACGACTAAAGACTGCTTTATCCCCTTTCGCTCTGCTTCAGAGCTGTAGAGCAGGAGTGATACGATCTAAGTATTCATTCATTCCTTTGTAGCTCGAATCGTGAATATTTCTGTCCAAGCCCAAAGAACCACCGGTTGGCAAGAGCATTTCTTCGTCTGATCTCTGTTGTCAGAGTTAATAGCGAAGCTGAGGGTGACAAAACTAACTCATTCTAACGTTCTGACATTGTGGCGGATGTTAATGTCCTTTCTTCTGGCAGCAAATACTCGGCCGTGTTCTCTATTCCTGGTAAAACCGTTTTAGCCGCTTTGTTCTCTAAGTAAATTATGCAGGTGATGTAAGGGTGTGCTCCTACAAACATAAATAGTGATGTTCGTCGAAAATTGTTGGCACCGACCTCATCATATTCTCGTCAAAGCTTCCGAGAAATGGTACACGTGGTACGTAACGTCCACCAGACATTGTTATTCCTTTGAATCGCTTACTTAACTCAATTTGTAAAATTGGAGAGAGCGGTGCATGAACCGTATAAAGTACATGATCATGATCTTTCGGAGATCAGAGGTTTTTTCGGCAGTGCGACCGTCATTTCCCATTCATATTATATCCCTGTCACCAGGAACTCAGTAGAGTTTGTCCAGCCAAGAGCATTTACTGCTATTTAACCACTCAGCTGGCGATAAATCTGGATAAATATCATCCCGTTGCATTGCCAACATTGACATCATGCAGCCAGCTTCGGTGATTGCCATCACCTCTGCTTGGAATACACTCCTATGATGAGGAAGTTTGTTGATCTGTGTAACATCAGTTTATGTGATTCGACCCATCTGCGGGTATCGATTTCTGATTTCTTTTTCGTGGGTTTATTCTTGTAGCCACCTTGTCTAGGAATGAATAATTGAGCATGTCGCTGTACAGCTCGCATAAATCTTGGTTGAATCTTCGTCTCCATAGCCTGTCAACGCGAACGAGAACGCGAAAAAGAATTTTCCTCTCGAATCGACCAAGGATTTCTTCATCCGCTTTTGATACGGTCGGAGCAGCGAGAATTCTCCATCGTCATCCTACACAAACGGACGAGTTTGGGCGGTATACCAAAACTAGACATGGCTCTGTATAGTTCGTCTCTATAAATGCTGTCGTATGCGGCTTTGAAATCGATGAATAGATGGTGGGTATCGATTTGGACTTCTTGGGTTTTTTCCAGGATCTGCCGAAGTGTGAAGATTTGATCGGTTGTGGATTTTCCTGGCCTAAAACCACACTGATAAGGGTTGATCAGGTTGTTAGTAAACGGTTTCAGGCGTTCACATATTACGGCAGATAGGATCTTTTAGGCGATGTTGAGGAGACTTATGCCTCTGTAAAAGGGTCTCCTCTTTTGTGGATCGGGCAAACGATGCTGAAGTTCCATTCTTCAGGCATACTTTCTTCCGACCAGATTTGGCTTATGAGTTGGTGAATGTTACTTACCAAGTCATCTCCGCCGGCTTTATAAAGCTCGGCTGGAAGGCCGTCATTCCGACAGCCTTATTAAGCTTCAGTTTAGATATTGCTATCCTCACTTCACTCAGGTCGGGTGGTTGTCAGCTTTCGCTGTCGTTGCCAATATTGAATGGTTCGTTCTGCCTGACAGCGGAATGTTGTTCGTCATCGCCGTTTAACAGTCTGCAGAGGTGGTTCTTCCATATCCTCAGCATAGACTGTGTCTCAACTACGATATTTCCTTGTTCATCTCGACAGGATACTTATATCCTTGGCTTTGACGTTTCACACTTTGGTAAAACTTGCGAACATCTTTCCTGGAGTGGCACCTCTCTATATCCTTGATCGCGCGCTTTTCTTCCTCTTTTTTTCTTCTTTCTAAAAAGCTGGTGTTCTTCCCTTCTTCTCTGCCTATAGAGCTCAACTGCAGCTCTCGTCTTCACCTGCAGCTTAGCATTGTAGGTCTCGTTCTTGGCTGCGAGCATCTGTCGGCATTCCTCATCAAACCAGGAGTTTCTTGCTGGTGGGTGCGAGACACCTAGCAAATCAGTTGCGACTGATCTAATAGCTTATCGGCATCGTTGCCATTCAGTTGCGGCTGATCTAATGACTTGTTGGCATCGTTGCCATTCTTCTTCGAAATTCGATGCTGGTGGTATGGTGTTAATCGAGAGGTTAAGGGATACGCGTTTCGCGAAGGTCTTGGCGGTCTCTTGCGGTTGCAGTCTTTCGGCATTAAGTGTTTTCACAGTATTTCTGGATTGTTGTGGCGTGTTGGATATCCGCATTCTAACCTTGGCTGCAACAAGGTAGTGGTCCGAGTCGATTTTAGCTCCTCGGAATGTTCGGACATCCAAAATACTGGATGCGTGCGGCTTGTCTATCGCTATGATTGACTGTTCGTTGATATGGGGAACGCGACGTCCCATTATGGATATCGAGGTGAGGAAACCGTATGCTGGCTATAGAGGCATTTCGTTCCATAGCGAAGTCAATTAGCCTAAGTCCGTTACCAGACGTGTTGTCGTGTAGCCTATGTTTTCCGATAGTACTGCTAAAAATGTCTTCTCTTCCTACCTTTGCTTTAAAATCTTACAGCACGATTTTAACATCGTATTTCGGTTGTCGCTTATAGGTTTTGTCAAGGAACTCATAGAAGCAATCCTTAGCTGTATCATCTTTTTCCTCCGTTGGGGCGTGAGCGCATATAAGGCTAATGTTGGCGAATTTGGCGTTGAAGCGTATTGTTACAATGTGCTCGCTAATGTCTTGGAAACATATGACTTCTTGCCTTAATCTGGCACTTGTAACAAATCCGCATCCGAATATTCGCTGTTTCTGCTCACTATAACACGGTCCGTAGTAGATGTCACAGTTTTTCATCCTCTTTTTGCCCGGTCCATCCCATCGTATTTCTTGGGTGGCAGAAATGTCTGCTTTGTAGCAGTTTAGGGCTTCCGCTATTTGGTCGCTTGCACCTCTCCTGTTTAATGTTCTCACATTCCAGGTGCAGATACGAACGTCGTTGTCCTTTTTTCGCTTAGCTGGGTCATCAACAATAAAATCAGTCCTTTCCGAGGCTATTGGTTGCTTCGTAAAAGTTAGATTTTTCTATGATTGGGTAGTTAACCCAAAGGACAACACCCAACCTGGAGGGCCAGTTCCAATTTATTAGACACCCCTAGGACACGGGGCCATCAGTATCCACTACGGGATTGAGCGCTGCCGTTGGCCTTTCGGTTAATCCGCCACCATCTCTGTTCAAGGGCGATTCCTAGACAACCTGTTGCCCGAATATGTCGAAGCAGCTTGTCTAGGTTTGCCTGGGACAGCAGGCCTGGTATTCATTCCGTGCCGTGTTGACCTGGCTTTTCGTAGTGTTGCTGTTTTTCCTCTTGTTATCAACACTCGCACTTATCGTTTAGCAAGTCAAATCCGGTTGGATGAGAGCAGTACCCGATGGTTACCACTTGGAGGTTAAAACTAACACTTGATATGCGGTCAAAGTTACAACCACTGTACATTACCAAGTTAAGCCCAATCAGAGTATAAGCTTGTTCTACAACGATTGATGTGTTGCCAGAGTTCATAATTCTGCCGAGGGATTGTGTATTGAATTCGAGTCCTAGGCCAAAAGCAACGTAGACAAATATTACTATGTCTACATATTTATTCATTTGCCATAAAATTACCCTCAACATACAACAATCCAAACAATTTCTAACTTGTTTCCCTTTTTCTACTTTCAGATCTTGATCCAAATCAAATGTTCCGGCAATTCTTCCAGTTCACCGGTGGCAATGGTGCCTCCTTCGGTTTTGATTTCTAAACCACCACTTACAACGTTTATTAAAAATACCACCTTTACTCTGATTCTCTTTATCAACAATCTCTATGCTGGAGATTAATACCACAACTGACAACAACAACAACAACAGCAGCAAACACTTAAAAAAAAAATCAATCCACACCTAGTTACAGCATCTGAACTAAGAATGAAAATTGTTAAATGAATGTAAACATTATTTTCGTATATAAATGTTAAACTGGTTAAATAAGTCTTGCATAACATTTTGTTATATTTATTGTACCAATTTTTTTTTTTCATGCAGTCTTTTCATTTTTATTCAGTACGTCATTGTTGCTTTCGCTAAATTTAAATGTTAAATTTTTTTTTTCATTTTTAACTCCACACTATGCTACCATTCATAGAAAAACACAACAACACTAGAGATTTTGATAAAACATTTTGTTTTCGTTTCAGAAGATGAGAGAATATAGACAGATTAGAGTAAAATAATATTAAAAACAAATTTAACAAAAATAAAATCTTAACTTGAAACAAAACATTAAAACAACACACAGATATGTTTCCAAAGAAATGTGATAAAACAGGTCATGAAAAATTCAATAAAAAGAAACAAAAGTTATAAATAAATTTATTGGGAAACTATTGATACCGATTAATAAAATAAATTTAATAAAAAAAAATTATATTTAAATATTCATCAAAACAAGTAAATGAAATAGTAGGAAAAGTTAAACTCCATCGTTTGAGTGGATTTTAGAGTTTTTTTTTTAAATAAGATTTCTTTGATTTTCTTGACTTTATTATTTTTTTTTTCATTTTTTTTTGTCTGTTATATCTGAATTTTGTTTATTTATCTTGCGCGATAAATAACATAATAAAAATTACAAAACAAAAGATTAAACAAAGTTTAAAAAAAAACTTGGTTAAATAAAATAAAAAAAATGGTTTTATTTATTGCTTCTACTGTAGATTTGGTTTACTCAATTGGTTTTGGGATATTTTCAAAATTAACGACGCTTAGTGTAACATAATTAAAGTGCTTAGGCTGATTGGAAAACCCACATTTTCACAAACTACGCGGCGATCAGCCACTCTACCTCCTTCGTTGCGATTATAAATGTTGCCAATAGCTAGTAATCTTAATATGGAACCACATCTAAAGGAAAGACTAATAAAAGCTAAGAGTGCCATACTGGCTACATGGAAAAAATGTTTTTCAAATCAACTAATTGACCACAGCGTAAAATACAAGGTCTTTCAAGCTGTATCAGAATCTGTTATGATGTACGCAGCGCAGTCTTGGGGATATTGTCAATATGAAACAGTAGAGAAACTCCTTAGATACTACATAAAACGATGCTTTAACTTACCAAGCACAACACCAAACTATATGATTAATATCGAAACAGGACTATCACCGCTTTTCATTAAATCATTGAAATTGCATGTAGATTATGTAATTAAAGTTTTAGAACTGTCGGACGATAGACTTCCAAAAATAATTGCCAAGAAGGTAATAGAAAGAAATACGCTCTGGTATAAAAAAAACTCGAGGAGCTTGCAACATACTGCAGTTTCGAATGCAATTTAGCTTATGGAAATGAAAGATACCATAAGGATGTGATTGGCAATCTTATTGCCAAAGTAGATGAACAATACAGAGCGGATTGCGTAAATATGGCTTCATCATCCGTTCCACCGAGCTACATACAGCGTTTTAAAACACAATCTGTCTGAAAAAATTACTTCCACAATGACAACAGCAATGAACTGATTTCGGCTCTCTTTAAAATGAGAGGCGAACTAATACGACTCAATTATATCCCACATCGTCCAGATCTACCAATTTATTGTAGTCTTTGCAACTTATCCGCGAGAGAAGACGTTTTACATTTTATAGGAAGATGCCCCATCCTTAAAGAAATAAGAAGATATTTTCTAGGAAATGACGTAAAATCTCAGGAAGAAGTTATAGCCTACCTAAACTGCGAAAGCGATGTAAAACAACTCTTTTATTTCTATAAAGCTGCAACTAATTACCGTTGTAAGATTATAACTGAGAACTTTTAACTTTTTAGTATGTTTTGCTTTTTATATATTTTTTCAATCTTTTTAAATTCAAGAATATACATTAAAACAAACTTGTTATTAAATGTTTAATCTCAAGTCAATCAGGCAGACGGCAAAGCCATGCTTATTGATTTTTGTAACATAAATTATTTGTATTATAAACAAGAAAACAATAAATCTCAATCTAATCTAATCTAAAATCTAAATCTAAATGTTGCTGGTCAACCACGTTCTCAAAGAAATATGGACCGAGGATTCCGCCAGCCCAAAAATTGCATTTGACTATCCCGGATCTCATGTATCGTCCTGAATTCGACAATTTTGTTTGTTGACTTACATCTAGAAACGGACTTCATCGCTGAAGATGATTTTTCGATGCAAGTTATGGTCAGTTTACATCTGCTCGTCGTTGTCTATGCTCAAAATTCAAGTGACCAGAGTCTTTTAATGACTTGTGATACAAAAGTCTCTGCGCCTTAATCAATTCATCGACATTTTCTTCGAAATGCATCACACAACTAAATTATTAATTTTGTACTTTTACCCCCTTATTAAAAAACGCTATCATGCTGACCTGACGAATCCTCCGTGTAGTATCAATTGTGCGGAATAGCTTATCTCAACTTCGACGTTCGAAGTCGGCGTAAAACAGGAGGTCCCACCATCGTGCATGAAGTACACACACACATGAATGGTTGTGAGAGACCTAGGCCCTTAGTATTAACGAGCCTGTTGCACCAAAAATTTGTATTTGTATTAAACGTTGAGTAGCTAACCATAGGAAAAGCCGTCATGTTAGTCATTGATTGGCTAATCAAAGTTTGTATATAAAGGGTGATCCATTTCGAGGTTCCCTACTTTTTTAAAGAAAAAAACACAGAAAATTCAAATTTAATGGAGAATGTTTATTATCATTTGAAAGAACATTCTTTGGCATTTATTTTTTGAAGATTATGTCTATCAAATGTTGGCCGTTGCTACGTCGCAGATGGTCCATCCGTTGAGTCCAATTTTCGATCACTCGTTCGAGCATTTCGACTGGTAACTGGCGAATGACACGCGTGATGTTTTCCTCCAAGGCCTGAATCGAAGCGGGTTTGTCGGCATAAGCTTTTGACTTTACATATCACCACAGGAAAAGGCCTAAAAAAGTCTATTATCCAATAATGAATGCTGGGTCTCAAAATGGGTGATGGTGTTGCGAATAGTACGCTCAGTAGGCCGATTATGTTGACCATAAGTTGAGCGAAGTGCACGAAACACATTCCTCACAGAACGTGAATTTTCATAATAAAGTTGAACAATTTGTAAACGTTGTTCACGCGTAAGTCTTTCCATTATGAAATGCCAAACAATACTAAACAAAAAATAACATGACAGCATGACACGACTCACACGTGATCTGTCAAAAAAGACTTTTGAATAAAGTATCTCTACTTGGATCACCCGTTATTAACGATTAAGCAATGAAAATAATTTCAAGATTCTCTCAAATAGACCAGCTGACAGCTTTTTAACTGACATTACAACGCGTCGTTACGCAGAAAGTTGAAGTTGATTCGTGTGTTGAGTTATGTTCCCATAAGCTCACTGTGGTTTACACACTTTACCGCGTCGCCGTCTGCGTCGCGTGCGTCGAGATTTGCCTTCGAGGTATGTCTATCCATATTGTACCGCTTAAGTATAGTACTTAGTTTCTGCACACTTTTTCAGCGCATACTGCCTAAAACACAATCACGCTTTGAAGCTTCGCTTTGCCGTCGTTACGACCAACTGATTTCCGCACGCTTTGTCAAATTTACTTGTGCGGTTCAAATTCTGCTACGAAAATGGGGGAAATAATCGAAACCTTTCCTAAAAATATCTTACTCCACAACGCTCTCAAGAATAGCCCGACAACAATTCTTTGACAATACACACATTTCCAACCTTGGCTTTGACACACGGCGCGCCAGTAACGTAACGGTAATATTTTGAAGTTCAAGCTCAACGCCAGGCAAAGCTACCTTGTGATAGATAGGCATTGATTCAACTAGTGCGTCAGCCAACGCAGCGCGCCAAATCGGTATTGTGTTTCTGGCATAACTGTCAGTGTCAACATAAGCTTCAAAAAGAAACCAACAGATGGCTTATCCCCTACATATAAAGACGTTTTTTTTTTGTTTAAATAAATCAAAAATAAGCCCATTAATGCAATTCAAACGATTGTCCTTTATGTTTAAAATAATTTTAATGCTTCATCCTTCCTACACATTCAACAATTCTATACATACATACATCCGGCCACCCGGCTTAGTTCCTACTCATTTGTTTCTTATAAATTAAATGCAATTAACATAAATAGATAAACTATCATTAATATTTAGGTATACACATAGTATTCACAGACGACCGCTTATTTTCCGCTTCCGCAGAGCCATCTCTCTAATCCTTATTTAGGTTGAATTTTTGCAGTCTTTTCAAGTTCAGCGATTTGCCCATAAAACAGTACTTCGCTGATGAGTTTCTCGGCTATTATCCTCTGGGTGCGCTCCATGGATCGTAGTTTTATTGACACATTCGAACCCACATAGTCACAGTCGTCCTGCTCATTGGTACTTCCGGTAGCAGCACCCGATTGCTGAGCATGCGTATGCATCTGATTATTCTGTTGCTTTCGCGTCATTGGAGGTGAGAATTTGTCTTCGTAGGCTTGGGATTGATGCAGCAAACCGCGGGCAAGATTAAATCGGCTGAAATCAATGCCTCTAGCTGCTGCACTGACTCGCAGATCTTGGGCAAAGTCATCATTGTCAATTCGATTCTCGTCCGTCGAACTAATGTAGGAACGATGCGATTCAGGACGTCCTAGTGGCGGTTGATGTAGAAAATCCGATATTTCTTGTTTTATATCGAGTTCTTCACTATTTTGTTCTGCGGCCAATGAGCCGGTAGTCTGTCTCGCATTGGGACTAGCCGCTGATTGTGTTGTCTGTTCTTCGTCCTTTTCATCGATCTCAATTGGTTCGGAAGAATCGGTTTTCTCATTGAAAGGATTGCGGGAATTGTTTAGTTGATCTTGGTTTTGAACATTTGGAAATCCAATTGGCATGGACGCACATAGACCATTGCGATCTGAGGGTGGAGAAAACGGTCCTCCACCATTCCAGTTGGCAAGACTTTGAGTGTTTGCTATCAACAGTGGCAGGCCAAGACCCATCTGAAAGCAAAAAAAAAAAAAAATTAATACATGTGTTAACTCGCCAATAATAGTAATTGATATTGATATTGATATCTTTGGCAAATAAAGGCGATTAGGGCACTTATCAGTTCACAATGAGTGACAAACATTTGTCAAGCTAATTGAGTTCAAAGTAAACACTAAACGCTAGAGAAATGTTATCTAATTTCAAATAATCTGCACAAATGTGATATTGGTTTGTTGTTGCGCTAGTTTGAGCGAAACTGTGAATGAGACATTCAGGTTTGTACTCATGTTCAAGCGTGACCATGGATTCGTAACTTTTTAAAACCGTTCGCTTAGTGAAAACGTTTTTTTTTTTTAAATCATCGAAGAAATAATGGAGTTTCGTTCATTTTTTCGATATTTTCTTCTGCAGAATTTTTCGGCTAATTGCAAAATAAAAACTGTCAATGGATGACACAATTATTTGGTCTTTTCCTGTACTCTTGCTATATTGATTTAATTTTCAAATTTATTTTATATAGGGACAGCTTTAAGAAAAATTACGGAACTGTGGTTAAGTAAAAATATTTGCTTCGTTTGGTTTTTATAAAACAAACGAATAAAACGCCTCAAAACAAACGACTGACACCAACTGACAGTTTACTCATTCATAAAGGGTGATCCATTTCGAGGTTCCCTACTTTTTTAAAGAAAAAAACACAGAAAATTCAAATTTAATGGAGAATGTTTGTTATCATTTGAAAGAACATTCTTTGGAATTTATTTTTTGAAGATTATGTCTATCAAATGTTGGCCGTTGCTACGTCGCAGATAGTCCATCCGTTGAGTCCAATTTTCGATCACTCGTTCGAGCATTTCGACTGGTAACTGGCGAATGACACGCGTGATGTTTTCCTCCAAGGCCTGAATCGAAGCGGGTTTGTCGGCATAAGCTTTTGACTTTGCATATCCCCACAGGAAAAAGTCTAACGGTGTGATATCACACGATCTTGGTGGCCAATCGACCGGCCCAAAACGTGAAATTATGTGCTCACCGAAATGTTCTCTCAATAAGTCCATTGATTGATGCGATGTGTGAGAAGTGGCGCCGTCTTGCTGAAACCAAATGTCGCCGAGATCACGAGCTTCAATTTCAGGCATCAAATAGTCGGTTATCATGGCACGATAACGGTCGCCATTGACGGTTACGTTCGCACCGGCATAATTTTTAAAGAAATATGGACCGATGATTCCACCGGCCCACAGACCACACCAAACCGTTGTTTTTTCTGGATGAAGTGGCAGTTCTTCAATCTCTTCAGGTTGCTCTTCGTCCCAAATGCGGCAATTTTGTTTGATTACATACCCATTGAGCCAGAAATGGGCCTCATCGCTAAACAAAATTTACCTCGAACACGTCGGATCTTCTTGGAACTTTTCAAGAGCCCATAGAGCGAAGCGATGTCGCTTGGGAAGGTCGAGCGGCTTCAGTTGTTGCACAAGCTGTATTTTGTACGCTTTCAATTTAAGATCTTGACGTAAAATGCGCCAAGTCGTTCCATACGTCAGTCCGAGTTGCTGCGAACGGCGCCGAATCGACTCTCTACGGTCTTCGTGTACACTCTCAGCTACGGCCGCTATATTTTCTTCACAGCGTGCTGTACGTGGTCTATTCGGTCGAATATTATATTATGAATGCTGGGTCTCAAAATGGGTGATGGTGTTGCGAATAGTACGCTCAGTAGGCCGATTATGTTGACCATAAGTTGAGCGAAGTGCACGAAACACATTCCTCACAGAACGTGAATTTTCATAATAAAGTTGAACAATTTGTAAACGTTGTTCACGCGTAAGTTTTTCCATTATGAAATGCCAAACAATACTAAACAAAAATAACATGACAGCATGACACGACTCACACGTGATCTGTCAAAAAAGGCTATTGAAAAAAGTATCTCTACTTGGATCACCCGTTATATATACCGAAGTTTTTCTTTGAAATTATCGTTTCTTTATGTTGTCTGTACAATAATTAATTAAATTAAGCTGCAATCTATGTAATTATTGCTATGTTGTCATAGTTTTTCACAATTTAAGTTGCTAGTTGTCAATACAAAATTGCGACAGCTATTAAAATCTATAGCACTTAGCCGATTCGAAAATTTGCCACCAGGTGTTTGCCTTCAGACGTCAATAGCCGTCCATATATAATAAGAAGACGCCATACAAATCTATTACCTTTGAATGGAATTTTATAATACAAACATGTTGCTACTTGACAGTTGTTTTTGTGAGTAGTAGTAGTTTCAAAGATTACCAGATTACCAGTGTCCAGACAAACTTTTCCAGCCGTCTGATTATTGAGTCGATACTAGACTACAACTGACACGTGTTCAACACATTCACCACTCTCGCCCTGACAAGACTATTATCTACCAAATCTCTACTCGGATTATCTCATACATTCTTGCATTGCCATCCAATTCATAACCAACCAAACACAGCAAACAAATTGCTAATTAGTTCATTCTCCCAAAAAATTCATCCAATTACATGAATTACCCTTGCATGTGAACATAATTTTCCACACCACTGTTCAATTCTATTTATAACCATCACCACATCAACACACCGGGGTTTAATTTATCAGTAAACACTCACTCAACTCAGTCGTGCTACCTACCTCTAACGGTATAGTGGCTAGGTTTCTCAAAACTAAAATGTCAAAGCAACTCACCGCATTGAAATACTTCAAGTCGCGACTCTTCCGGCGACTAACACCCATCGGTAGGCCGACTTCACCACCGCTTTCCAGGAATTCGAACCGCTTAAACGCATACCACTTGCTAGGACCTGGCTGAATGCCCTCGTACAATTTCACCAGCAATTTCTGCTTTTCACGCCGATACTGTGTCAACAGTACGTTCATCTTGCGCTCCACCTCCGCCTTGCTGCAACCGAATTTCTCAGCAATGTCCGACCAGGCGCGAAATCTGCACAACTTGTCTTTGTACTTGGGATAGCCCCGATTCCATAGTTCCGGATGTGACCGGTACTGTTCAATCAACTCTAAGGCATCGTTCATTGACCACTCCATAGTAAAAAAAAAAAATTCAAACACAAAACAAAATAAAAACCGCGCGCCCCCCCCTCCGACGACCGAGTATGCGTGTGTGTGAGTGTGTGTGTTTGTGGGTTTATTTGTTGTTTACCACAATATAAATATCGCAGAAAATAAACAAATTGGTTTATTTCACAATACTGCGACGCATTTAATCGCTGCTAGTCGTTCGTTTTTTTTTTTTTTTATTAACTAACCGGCCGCCGAGCCGCACTCTCTTCTCTTGCACGTCGTCAAGTCGCACTAAATGGAAATTGTTTCTTCGTTGTCGTCGTCGTCGTTGTGTTTCCATGTAACCTGCACAAACACAGTTTAATGATTTCAAACACAAAACAGAAGAAAACCCCCCAGCTATTGGTCTCGCTCTACAGCGTGTTGGTGTTACACTTACATCTCACTCAAACACTCAGTGCAAACACTGAGAGAGGTGGCAACAAACTTTCGACAAACTGCGCAAAGCGAATCGATAAACCAAAAACCGCACACACATTTCGCCGTAAGAAGGACATACATTCAGCTTCAGCCCACCACCAGCCCAGCAGCCCCCCACATTCAGACGCGTGGAAATCGGATTGCTGACGACGAGGAGGAGATGAGAATTTTCTCTTTCTGTTCTGACAATGCAGCTGCTGTGGTGTCACCCACCACACGGAACAAATGTTTGTTTGTTTCGACTTGTCAATGGCGGTCGAGGGGGGTTGCACACTAATAGCGGTCGCGAAGGTCATTCCATTTGTAATGTTGTTTCAGTTGAATCCCGCGCGTTTTTTTTTTCTTTCTATTTGACGTTGAAAGTGCGGGCGAAATGGGGGAGGAAACGAACGAACAAAATTGTGTCAACAAGAACAAAAAATAACGAACAACACTGAAAAATTACCGTGAGATGCTGATGCGCATACACCGACCAACCACAAATGACAATGAGATGGGAAAACACATAAAAATGTTTGATACACACAAAGCAAGGCGAAGTTACTGTTTTTTCTGTGTGCCTCTCATTTGCTTGTTTTGTTTTCTTTTTTTTCTTTTTTTTTGGTTTTGTTTTTGTCTTTGAATTCGTTTGTGTTTTGGTTTTATTTTTCTTCGTTTTGCTGTATGCTATCACTGCTGTTCGAGTTGACCTCTTCAGGTTGTTTTTGTTTTCATAAAGCACGAATGGATGAGTGAAAGAGAAAGAGAGGGGATGAGTGCAGGAGGTGGAGGAAGACGAGTTGCCGTTACAACGAAATGGAAATGTTTGTTCAAGTAGGGTTTACGTTTGTTTACCTGGTGTGCGCGCTTGCTGGGTGGGGTTGATGAATTTAGGGGTGCATTTTGTTTGTAGGAACATTGCTACGGCTGTATAGGTGCGTATTAGGTGCTTATAAATAGTTACTTAAAATTTTCTAAGGGGAATACAAAGAAGAATCGTGAGGTGAGGTGAGAGGTGTCTTCTAAATTGTATCCGACGGGTGTTGTATGATGTTGAATAACGAGTAGGTCGGGTGGTTTATATAGATTTGTGTGGGTCTGTGTGTATTTGCTTTGCAAATGATTACTATTGAGCGGGCTCAAAAACTGTTACTGGACTTGGCAGTAGTCGTTTCTAAAAATTGAGACAACTGGGGTTTCAACAAGTTGGGTTTTTGTAACTATGAAAGTTAGGGGAACATTGTTGACATAAAGGTAGCGCTAAGGGTAGGTAGGAACATCCTTATGAAAAGCATTTTGTATATAAAGACATGTATGGTTTCGTATGTAAAATAGCACCGTAGGTAGGTACCTACCAAAGATTATAAAGCCTTACAGATGACGCATTGAGAACAAAAAACAGAAACTTTTCTTCACCAGCTTCATGGTAGGAACAGTCGGGCGGTGTGCACGTGCACACATGAGAAACTGGCTGTGCCAGTACGACCTGCCATAGGAAAATTTTCCTTGTATGCAGTGCGACATCTGTATGACTTTAGAATCTTTGGTACCTACCTACGCACGTCTGGAAATGTTCGTCAAACAGTGGAACCATTTGATATTATTCGCATTAAATATGGATTGAGAGTGAAAACACTACGAGCAGCCCTCAAGTGAACGTAGTCTTGAGCATTGCTCAGCAGTGCCAATTTCAAGAGAAGCTAGAACCAGCGGCACACCTCCATCCGATGGTCCAAAGTTTCGTTCTGTTGAAACCACATATCGTCCACGTCCATATCTTCCAATTCGGGCCATTAAAAGTGCGTTGTCATCTCACGTTAGCGAACACCATTAAATGAAATGGGCAAGAGGCTCTAGTTCTTGAGTCAATTGCACCTTTTAAGCGTGTAAATGCAAGTCTTTATGCATAATGTTCATCAACGAAGGGCGTGAGAGGTACAATTGTTGGGCACGACGACGAGTTGAGATGGACGGCTCTTCAGCCACACTATCGCGAACAGCAGCAATATTTTCTGCAGTACGAGCTGTACGAGCATGCACTCGTGTTTTCCCATCTCCTACAGACCCAGTTTGCTCAATTTTTTGCACGATTTTTCCGATTGTACCCCCTTTTGGACGATTAAATTGACAGAAAAAATCACGTAGTGCGCGATATGCATTTTGATTAGAACGCCCATTTTCATAATAAGCCTGAATAACTTTAGCGTGTATCTTTGCATGGTTCAAATTGAATTTGTCTGAAATTGAGAAATGTCAAATGAAATGCAAAACAAAATTTTGACGTTTAGGTGTGGTTCACATTCAACATCGGCCACCCGTTATTAGAAACCAAAAGACGTTAACATATCAAACGATAGCAATTTTTCGTGTTAAATGTTGGAATTAATATCATTAAACTTCACCACAGTAAGCTAAATGTTATGTCACTAGCAATTGCATATCCAACAAAAATTGTGTCTTGCTTGCTACACTGCATGCCGCACTGCATCCAGAACCACTGCACATGTGTTTCGAGCAGAACAATCTGAAGAAGTGCTTCTTCCATACTCTCTGCATCGAATGTGACTCAGCTAACATTATCCCTTGTTCACCTAGCCAGGATTCTGCTTGCACCTTGTATCCATTGGTTAGACGTTTTAGATTTCGTTCAGCCCCTCTTTTCTTCTTTCTGAAAAGCCGGTGGTCTTTCCTCCGTCATCGCCTATAAAAATCAATGGAAGCTCTTTTCTTCAGCTTCAGCTTAAGCTTTACCTTGTAGGCCCCGTTTTTGACAGCATTTATCTGGGCAGCGTTTCTTTTCGTAGTATTTTGCCTTTGTGTAGTGGCCCGGTAGTGGTAGTGGTCCGAACCGATATAAGCACTTTGGAATGTTCGGAAATCCAAAATGCTGGATGTGTGACTCTTATCTATCGTAATGTGATCAATTTGATTGGCTGTTTGTTGATTTGTAGACCACTTTGCTCTGTATGACTATCAAGGTAAGGAAACTAAAGTCAATAAGCATGGGCCATTTGACAGACGTGGTGTCCTGTAGGGTGTGTTTTACGAGAACATTGCTAAAGACATTTTGTCGTTCTATCCTTGCGGTTAAAGCTCTTAGCACGAATTTAACATCATAGTTCGGTAGTCGCTTATTTTATCTAAGGTTTGTCCAAGAGTTCGTAGAAAAAATCAAAAATCATCCTTATCTGGAGCGTAACCGCATACAAGACTTATGTGGGCCAATTCGTATCTTATCTATCACAACCTCTAAGACACTGGTAACCTTCAGAATAAAACGCTGCAGTTGCCCGCGCAGAAAGGCTGGATTCACTGGCCCTGCTCTCGTGTTGATCTGACAAATCATCCGATTAGTATCAATTGTCAAGAAAAGAGTTGAGATAGCCGTTCGGATTCGAATAAGAAAGTACTTCACGCCATTGTGCAAGCAGTACACACGCACACATGAATGGTTGTGAGAAAAAAAGATAGGCTCTAGGGTACTAACAAGCCTATTATTTCATTTCATCCGCCACCATCGATGGCCTGACTTACCCTTCTTAGATGATATCTTATGCAAAAACTTCATAGCAGCTCAGAAAATTTGTTAACCCAAATAATAAACTAACGGTTATTTGGATAGACATAAACTTCATGTTGGTTATGATTAGGCTGATCAGACGTCTTCTTTTAAGAGGACATGTCCTCTTTTTGTCTAAAAAAAATGTCCGGTAGGTATCTTTTTCAAAAACTTGCAATTGTTCTCTTTTTAAGTTTTTATCAGTTAACTAAATTTTTCGATCACAAAAATACAGCAAAATTTTTTTTCAATGACTCAGAATCGCTAGGTGATTTGATCTAGCCATGTCTGTCTGTCCGTTTGTTATTCGATCTGTGTGCCACCGATTTTTGGGGCTTACAGTTTGAGCAAGAGTGATGAAATTTGGTGTAAGACTCTTTTTCCGACGAAGCAGAAAAAGTTACAAAAATTTCCGGTCTGGCTATCTTTTTAGTAAAACGTTTTTTTTTAACCAAATGGTAAATATTTTTGAAAAAGTCTCTCAATAACAAATTTAGACAATCCCAATATCTATACTATACTTCATGTATATAAATGTTTTTGCACACCCAGTTTTTTGGTTGCGTTTTCAGTAAAAAATGTTTGTCGGTCAAATCTTAAAATAAATAAACAAAAAAAAATTTCAATGCAAAATCATTGGTATTGGTAGTTATAAAATGTTCGTCAAAATAGACCATTTAAACCCACGGCCAGTTTTGGGGCGTGAAAAAAAATATTTGTTTTAACGGGTGGTTAAATTTTAAGGGCCGATGTTGAATGTGAACCACACCTAAACGTCAAGATTTTTTTTTTGCATTTCATTTCACATTTCTCAATTTCAGACAAACTCAATTTGAACCACGCAAAGATATACAATCGAGCAACACGTTAAAGTTATTCAGGCTTATTATGAAAATGGGCGTTCTAATCAAAACACATATCGTGCACTACGTGATTTTTTCTGTCAATTTAATCGTCCAAAAGGGCGTACAATCGGAAAAATCGTGCAAAAAGTTGAGCAAACTGGGTCCGTATGAGATGGGAAAATACGAGTGCATGCTCGTACAGCTCGTACTGCAGAAAATATTGCTGCTGTTCGCAATAGTGTGGCTGAAGAGCCGTCCACCTCAACTCGTCGTCGTGCCCAACATTCGCACCTCTCACACTCGTCGTTGATGAACATTATGCATAAAGACTTGCATTTACACGCTTTCAAGGTGACATTTACTCAAGAACTAAAGCCTCTTGACCATTTCAAGCGCCGTCAATGGTCAGAATGGTGGCAAGAAATGGCAACAGTGGATGTTCAATTTTCGGAGGAAATCATCTTCAGTGATGAGGCACATTTTCACCTCCAATATTCGTCATAAGCAGAATTGCCGCATTTGGTCGAATTATAATCCAACAGGGATTGTCGAAAAACCAATGCACCCACAAAGAGTGACTGTTTGGTGCGGTTGATGAGCTGGCGGCATCATCGGGCCGTATTTTTTCTAAAATGAGGCCGGTCAGGCAGTTACTGTGAATGGTGTTCGCTAACGTGAGATGACAACGCACTTTAAATGGCCCGAATTGGAAGATATGGACGTGGACGATATGTGGTTTCAACAGAACGGTGCCACTTGTCCCACACTAACGAAACAATTCGCTATTTTGAGCGACAAATTCAATGACCGTGTTATCTCACGTGGTGGCGATGTCAATTGGCCGCAATTTGACACCGTTGGACTTCTTTCTTTGGGGTTATTTGAACGAAAAGGTGTACGTCGATAAGACCGCAACAATTCAAGAGCTAAAGGTTGAGATAATTCGGCACATTAAGGGCATGGAACCTCAATTATGCCTCAGTATCATCGAAAATTTGGACCATCGGATGGAGGTGTGCCGCCGAGGTCGCGGCTGCCATTTGGCCGATATTTTGTTCCACACATAACTGAACCGTACCAATATTATCATAATAACAAGAAATGACAATCATTTCCTAAATAATTTGTGTTTTATTCAAAATCAACATCGGCCCTTAAAATTTAACCACCCTTCATTTACATTCGCAAGTAACTTCGCCGCAAAGTAATTTTTTTTTTTTTGAGTTTAGAAAAAGCTTCACTTCCATTTTTTTTTATGCGGAATAAACGGCATAATCAAATAATGCCAAATATCTTGAAATAATTTTTTTTTTGTGCTGTGGTGTCCTTGACTTTTGCACTGGATTTATAAATACAGGCAACTTGCAGAACTGCAACGCTTGCATATTTTACGTAAGTTTACTCCCATTGAAAACTGTTTTTCGTTTTAATAAACGCTGAGCAGCTAATCCATGACTAACTTTTGACATTTCCGCGAATATTTCTTATGGGAAAAGCTGTCATGTTTAGTCATTGCTTAGCTAAATAGCGTTTAATAATACAGGGATGTGCGTTTTCTCATTTTATATCTGCAATGAGAACAATCTTGCGATATCAAGCAGAACGAATCTTTTGATATTGGCGACGTCAGCGAAAACTCCCTGCCTGTCGACCTAAATGAAGTGAGGATAGCCATAACTAAACTCAAGCTCATCAAGGCTGCTGGAAATGACGGCCTTCTTACCAAGCAAAAAAAGCCGGTGAAGATGGTTATCTTGCATCAAGGCATAACTAAAAAATAAATCACATAATAACTGACAGTTAAAATAGTGTTTCCATTTTCCAATTTTAAGTTCTACACCTCTAAGAAAAAAAAAACGCTTGTTATAATGCACTCGTGTAAATGGAGCATTACAATGCACCCTGTAATAGTATTATAAACATTCCCCACAGGCACACAAACGCCACCTCTAGTTCACCACACAGAAACACTTCCCTTGCCAATAGCTTTTTGTCGTTACATGGAAAAGCTTTCCCTTTCGCCGAGTGCACTTGTCATTGCTGCAAGGCAAGTGCAAACCGTAACAAAACAAAACAAAATCATATGCCCACGTGAAATATCTGCAAACTAGGATAGAGCACACTCCATGACATTAGAACGGGATGGCAATATCAAAATTCAGCTGTCAGTGAATCAGTGATGTGCGACAAATCGATAAACAGACATGGCATACTGTTTTCCTCTATGATTCTCATAAGCATAACAACCCTGCAAAGACATTTGCTGCACAGCAAAACTGCGTAGCACCTGTTGTCATGACTGTATACATGGCTTGAACAGTTGTTTTGTTGGCGGCGATCAGCAATTTTCGTCACAAAATCTGACACGCCACAGTCCACAGAGGTACTAGATTCGCCGCGTAAATAATAACTGCAATTTCCAGTTAACAGTTATCACAACTCGGCAGTCTATTTATCATATGTTGGCAGCGAAAAAAAAAAAAAACAAACACCACCACTCCTACACAATTTACCTAGTGTGACTATTCGTGCTATTCTCTTGCTTGCACATTCGCTGTCGGCTGTCGGCTGTTGCTCTGTGTATATTCACTTGTTCCGTTGCCTGTTGGCATATTCTTGTGCTTCGCCATTTCCATTTGGTCAGTGTCAGTGTTTTTCTTCTGTGCCCTAGACAACTTTTGTATTATTTCGCCGCGTTTGTGCAGATTCGTCAAATTCGCGGCGTTTTCCTTTTCACTTCTCTCGCCGAGTAAGTGTGTGTGTCGTGTGTGCAGTTTGCGCGTATAATTCGCCCGTTTTGTGTGCGTCAAACAAAACAGAAAAAAGGAAAAAAAAAAAAACTAAAACAATCAGATTTTTCCTTTGCTCTCGTGTGTGTGCTCTCGTTCTCGTTCCCTATGGCTTTTGTCTTGTTTGCGAATTGTCGTCGTCGTTAAATGCGAATTTTTACGTTAAACAGTGCGAAACTATCACACATACATAAAATAAATAAACAAATTTACGGTTCCGCGAAGTGATTGTGTACAAGTGCAGCTTTGAAACGAAATTGCATCCGCACCAGCAAAAAAAGTTTTTAAATTCCTTGGCACTTGCCTCTTGAGTGGGTGTGTTGCGTTGCCTCAAGGGTTTTCCACGTCAATATCCAGTTGGAACCTGTAAGTAATTTGACACTTTCCATTTAAATAACTGTTCTGTGCGTCGATATGTCACCGATTTCGTAGAATTTTCAGGAATATTCATTCGCGGAATAGCCAGATTTTGCAACAATATGGTGTTGCTTTGCTGGTGCTTGGCTGACAGCGGTGGCGGCACCCTTTGAATGTAAGAATGGCTCAAAGTTTGGTGTTTACCTAAAAATCAATACGGCCGCTACATTGTTTGATAAATTTCGTTTGATAGAAAACAACGGTCAATCGCCTTTTGAAAATCAGGGAATTCTGTCAGCGACACACATTTCACTTCTCAAACGTGAAAACACTCTGTAAACGTCAACAGTAGATGGCGGTATGGTGGTGTAGGAAGTGACACAATCGGTCGCACTATAAAGTCGAAAAGCTTTGTTCCACGATGAGGAGGCGAATGCGGAGCAGAATAATGGAAGTGAGTGACAACTGTCAGAATTAGTTACCGCTGCGATTTCAGTACTCATTGAGTCAGAATTAATTTTTTTTTACTTATTTCAATTGTCACCTGCAGGATTGTGACATGTAGTTGTTTTGACACCCTGCCCAATAGGGGTGTAGCGTGCATTCGTTTAGACAAACAGTTTATAGCGTAGAGAAATAATAAAGATAGAACGCTTGGAAGTATTAATATGGAAAAAATCAGAATCGAAAGCGGAGGCGACCCAGCCCTTTATGTCTGAATTTCTGTATGTCACGGATTTTCAGGCCTTAAGTTTTGAGTTGAATATTAAAATTTGATTTTATTGACATGTATGCTGTTTGCATATCCCTCCTCCGCTACAAGTGTAAACATTTTCGAAATCCGCCAACTGCCACGGCTACTTATGGCGTTTTTTATTCGTAAATCTGAATTTTGGTCTGAATTTTGATTTTTTTTGCTCCCAATGGAACACGATTTCAGGTTGTTTTTTTTAGCTTTGGGTTAGATAATGTAATTTCATGTCTGTGAAGTAAGTGTTGGTGTATCTGTCAACTTTCAAGTCACACATGTTGCTTGATTTTGATTTAATTTATATTTCACATCAAACTGCTCAAATTTTAATGGTTAATAATAATTTTTTTCAACTGAAATATTAATACATCAAAGCGAAAATCACTCTAATCAAATTGACAGTGACAGCTATCATTTGTATTAGTGTTCTTGCAAGAGGGGTCAGTCTGCCGAAAAATCCAGATTCCCAAAATTGGTATCAGATAAAAAATAGCAATTTGTTTGCCCAATGGTCTACCCCAACAACTGTCAAAATAGTTTTTTTTTTGACAGTTCTAGACAAAAAAAAGATTGATTTGTTTACCAATGGAAAACGCAATTAGTGAAAAACGTCGGTTTTTTCCAGACCATAAAAAATTGTCATCAATATAAACAGGCCTTATAAATAAGAATTCATTAAAACTGTAAAGTTATACAGTGCATAGGTATATACCGGGTTTTTCAATAAGAGCGCTACAACAGTTTTTTTTAAATAAAACAAAAACGGTTTTGGATACCAATGAAATTCTTTATTCCTGTGAAAGTACGTTCGATGCCATTATGTATGGAACCCTTTTGCATGGCCACCATGGGCACGCTTGCAGAAGTCCAGACGCTGAACCCAATTTTCGACGGTTTTCAGGCATAAATCGGCCGATACTGCTGCAATTCACTTTCGATATTCGTACGAAGTTCATCAATCGTCGCTGGCTTGTTGGCATAGACCATAGACTTGACGTAGCCCCACAGGAAATAGTCTAATGGCGTCAAATCGCACGACCGAGGCGGCCAAGCGACTGGACCATTTCGTGAGATAACACGTTCTCCAAACTTAGTTTCCAATAAATTGATTGTGGCATTCGCTGTGTGGCTTGTGGCGCCGTCCTGTTGGAACCACATGTCCTCCAAGTCCATATCATCCAATTGGGGCCAAAAATATTCGGTTATCATTGAACGGTAGCGACTCCCATTCACAGTAACCTGCCGGTCTTGATCATCACGGAAGAAGTACGGCCCAATGAAGCCGCCGGCCCATAAACCACACCAAACCGTAATTTTTCCGGGATACAATGATGACTCATGGAGTACGTGTGGATTGCTGCCTGACCAATACCGCATATTTGCTTTATTGACGAAGCCATTCAGCCGGAAATGAGCCTCATCGCTGAAGATGATTTTTCGATGAAAATCCGAATCATTTTCAAGTTGTTGCTCAGCCCAATATTCACGAACATACGACGCTTCTGGTGGTCAAGCGGCTTCAGTTCTTGCGTCAATTTAATCTTGTAAGGATGTAGGCCAAGATCTTTTCGCAAAATTCATTCGCGACAACGACGTCACAGAGATGCCCAACGCTTGAGAAGGACGTGTGAGAGACACATTCGGGCTTTCTTCAACTGAAGCCTCAGCGGCAGCAATATTCTCGACACTACGGGCACTTCTCTGTCTCACTGGCACGGCAACATTTTGTACTGTGCCTGTGGATTCAAATTTTTCCACTAGACGCTCAATTGTTGATCTGCTAGGACGATTATGACGACCATAAATTGGAGGTAGAGGTCTTAACGTTGAGGCCACTGACTACGAAATTGGGTTGTAAATTTTAATAATTTCGACTCTGTGTTGGATCGTATATCTCTCCATCATGAAATGGCAAACCTTACTGAAGAGAAACGTAAAAAGAGCGGCAAGAAATATGGCGTCGTTTGCTGTCCCTGTCGCTCAACTTTTGTAGCGTCCCTGTTGAAAAACCCGATATTTGGGCCGCACAAATTCTTATTCATAAAACATTTGCCCATCCATAATAGAGTTATTCAGGGTATCTGTCAAATAAAGTACCAAAATGAAGGAAATCTATTACAATTAGTTATTCCTAATCTCAACAGTGTTACCAACGCTAATTTCTATGGCTGTGAAACTCATGGTGACCATGTTACACTTTTATAACATTTTGGTGACTTCTGTTGACTTAATATAACATCGTTTGCAATGTTGGGACTGAAGTTAAGAAGAATACATTTAACAGCGAAACAGAGTTCAATGACCCTCTTTTACGTCTGGACGATTTTTTTGCGACTTAAAATTGTGTCATTCGTCCTGACACCCTTATAACGGCCGTTTTTTTTTAGAGGTTGGTTTTTCGAATAGAGATACAACTGACATTTTGTGGTCTAATCGGGCAACTCTAATGTCATTTATGTTCAGCTTGGTTTGCCATTTCATCATGAACTGGCAAACAAATGAGCAACGCTTGCAAATCATGCAAATCTATTTCGAAAATAATGATTCTGTTCGCGAAGCTTATCGTAAGCTCCGTCCATTTTATGGTCGACATAATCGTCCATCAGAGCCATTAATTCGGTTAACCATGGATTGTTTTCGCACCACGTTTACTCTATGTGACAATACGCATCCGCAGAGACGTTGAACAGTGCGCAGCAAAGAAACAATTGCCGCATTAGAGCAAAGTGTTGAAGAGGACCCGAAAAAATCGATTCGCCACCGTGCACAGCTATTGGAGCTTTGTCCATCAACTTTATAGGAGATTTCGCGCAAAGATCTTGGCTTACGACCTTACAAGATCCAACTTGTGCAAGAATTAAAGCCGCGAGACCATGATCTCGATGCGGATTTTCATCGCAAAATTTTGTTCAGTGATGAGGCTCATTTTTGGTTGAATAGCTACGTCAACAAGCAAAATTTTCGCATTTGGAGTGAAGAGGCTCATTTTTGGTTGAATAGCTACGTCAACAAGCAAAATTGCCGCATTTGGAGTGAAGAGAATCCACTTGGGACCCTTGAGACGCCATTACATCCACAAAAACTGACTGTTTGGTGTGCTCTATGGGATGGTGGAGTCATTGGACCATACTTTTTCCGAAATGATGCTGGAGAGTCAGTTACCGTTAATGGAGACCGGTGTAGAACCATGATAACCGACTATTTTGTTACCGAATTGGATGGCATGAATGTGGATGAGATGTGGGTCCAACAAGACGGCGCTACATGCCACACAGCGCAAGTCACAATTGATTTATTGAAGGAATCGTTCGATTAGCGCAAAATTTCGCAGAATGGACCCGTCAATTGGCCACCAAGATCGTGTGATTTGGCACCATTGGATTATTTTCTTTGGGGATATGTGAAGTTGCTCGTCTACGCCAACAAACCAGAAACGTTAGAGGACTTGGAAGCCAACATTCGTGGCGTTATTGCCGATGAAAAAGTGGTTGGAAATTGGACCTCTAGATTTGGCTTTTTTCTAACCAGCCGCGGTGGCCACATTCCCTCTTTTATTTGGGAAACAAGCCCCGCTACTGATCCTAATTCAGCGGGAGTTATTGCACTGCACCGCTCTGTTTGGGAATCTTTCCGCCAGATTTTCCATTCTACGATTGCTATAATCGTCCTAACCAGAGTAGTGTTCCCAGTATAGCGGATAAATTTGATTTCACTGGTTCAGTTAACGAAAAACCAACACACGTACGTCGACAAAACGCAAGATCTGCCGAAAACACCGCCGTTGTCTGCAAGAGTGTGCAGGAAAATCCAAGGCGTTGCTAACAAGAACTGGGCCTTTCTACAATCACGACTTGGAGAATTTTACCAATTTTTTGTGACTTGAGCCTGCACCAGTACAAAATTGAACTGGAGCCCAGGAGCTGGATGCAAACGACCATAGACAGCGAAGTATATTCGATGAATGGGCTATGGAACAGTTGGAAACTGACCCTAATTTCCATCGAAAAATCATCATCAGCGATGAGATCCATTTCTTCATGCATCGGTACCTGTCCATAGTTCTTTAAGAACGAAGTTGGGCAGGTCATCACCGTCAACGGCGAGCGCTGTCGGCCAATGATTTTCGACATCTTTTGCCCTAAATTGGATGATATGGACACCAACACCATATGACTTCAACAGTATGGCAAGATGTCCCAAACAGCTGACGCCACATTGGAAATTCTACACGAGTCACCTCACATGGAGTTGATGTGGACCCATGCGATTTGACTCCGTTTTTCTTGTCAGGTTTTCTGAAGCAACACTCAAAGCCAACATAACCCATGCCATCGGTGAAAATGAGCCTGATTTTTACGTTAGAGTCGTGGTAGTTATGGGCGTGGCAGTGGGCGGATTTTGATTTTTTTACACTTGTTTTACTTGGAGCAACAAAGATTTTTTGTATTAATTGCAAGACAAATTGTGCCGCATAGGTTCCAGCCTTCATAAACGCCAAGCTTAACCTTAATTACTTACTTCAGTGGCGCTAAAGTCCGGAATGAACCTGGGCCTCAATCAAAACCTCAAGCTGTACCAAGTCTCCGCACCTCTTGTTTGGCAGAGAATATCGTTACAGTCCTGAATGAATCTGCATGCCTCTCACATAATATATGTCGCTAGCTAACTGCATTCAGTTCCGGACTTCAAGTTAGCTGATGCTGATGATATTTGTGGGCATTAGTCAAGGCGGGGTCTTCCTGCGTCTATCATCGTGCTGGGAGTCAAAGACAGTCTGTAGTTTTGGTGGCCAATCTTAAAACATGTCCTGCATCTTGAAGTTCTTGGTTGAATCTTAGTATTCACACCCTGTCCGAAGAACTACATCATCTTCTGATATATCGCTGTGACTCGGGACTGGGTTGATAAGGGTTCTATATGGGATCGTGCTAGTAACTAGTAAGTCGCATTTTTAGTCCAAAGAAACAGTGGTTGACAAAAGTAATTCTCCGTACGATTCCTGACTCTCAGCAAAGTTCCTTGCTACCTCAATGTTGTCGCTCTCGATTAAGGGGGTTTTGTCCAACTCGTGGATTTTTTTACGTCTTCCTTATCTATAATGGCAAACGTGGCTATGCAATCTAGTTGAGTCCGACCAATGATGTTAATATCGTCAACATATGCTTGTAATTGAACAGATTTATGGGAGATTGTGCTCCTGGTGTTGGCTAAAGAAGTCATGACAGTGCGTCACTTTCCCTTAATCTATTGTTGGTTTTGAATGTTTAATAAGACAACGCTGATGGAGCAGCGGAATGGTAGGATTTGTGTTCAAATCGGTTTAGGTACTCGCAAAAACCGGGACCAGACAAAAACTGCGTGAAATGGTACTTGCAGTTTCCATGCTCTCGACTTATCCAGTCTTGGATTGTCAGTAGCAGTTTGTGTGTCCATCGGTCATCTTGGCCCAATGAGCTTGCCACCTAGCTGCTGACGCTACCTTCTCTTCGAGTTTGATTCTCTTGATGTCATTCGTATCATTTTGGCTCAGAATTCGTTTTTTTGTATATTTTGCTCATCACGTTTGCCATGATGTCGATAGAGACCATGTCTACTATGACAAAAGCAGTGTCGTCTGAGATGGTTCGAAATTCGCTGATTGTCCGTAGCTCGCAGAGTCTGTATCTTGAAAATAGTCTCCTTGTGGTCTCTTTCGTCTTTAGTGCATGTGCCCATATTGGTGCGGCTTATAAATTAACTGAGGTGCTGACACCTGCAAGCAGAATCCTTCTGGCGTATTCAGGTCCACCTATATGAGGCAATATGCGAAAGTTCTCCCGCTGTCTTCTCGATGCCATTTGGGATAGATTATCAACATGGTTTTGGAACTACGGTTTATTGTCCAGCATTACTCCGAGGTTATCAATTTCTACTGTTGACTTTATGAGTTGGTTATACGAACCTGGAATTCAAAAGTTTCCCTGCTAGTTATACGCAATAGCTCCGCTATTAACTCTTACAACATCATCTCGTCAGAAATTAAACGAAGAATTACTCTCGCCAACCGCTGTTTCTTCGGGCTAAGAAGGCAATTCAGTAGTAAAGCCCTCACTCGAACTACTAAGGAGATCCTATATAAGACCATGATCATCCCAGTCCTGATCTACGGCGCTGAAGCATGGACCGTCTCAAAAGCGGATAAAGAAATCCTTGGTCGATTTGAGAGACGAAGATTGAACCAAGATTCAACGAGCCGTACAGCGACATGCCCCTAGCCAAAAAACTCCGCATTAGACGTTTAAGATGGCTAGGACATGTAGAACGAATGGACACCAATATTCCGGATCGCAGAGTCTTCGATTACCAGGTAGACGTCGGGCGCAGTAGAGGAAGACCTCGCCTTAAGTGGCGCGCACAAGTAGAATCCGACCTCAACCAACTTGGAGTGCGCAACTGGAGGCAGTTAGCTAAGGACCGGGCTCATTGGAGAGGCATGTTGGTTGAGGCCCAGGTTCATTCCAGACTGTAGCGCCACTTAAGAATGTAAGTAAGTGTGTTCCAATTCTATGGACACTCTAGCCAATCTTTTTTCGCGTCTATTACCTCGTTTGTAGCTAATTCTGCTGCACCAATCTGTTTGGCTTTACTGTTACGTCGGTAATATCATCGGCAGCTTCAATGATCGTTACTCCCCTAGGTAAAGTTAATCGTAGAACTCCGTCGTACATTATATTTCAGAAAAGTGGTCCCAAGACTGATCCCTGTGAGACTTCTGCCGGTGTGATATTTTATCTTTCATCGGTATAGTACCTCAGCCGCCTGTTGTTGAAGCAGTTCGTCACTAACCGCCAACCAATTCGCAGAGTTGAAGGCATTTGTATCGTCCAGCGTTACCACTGCACAGTACTCATCTGTGCCGTCTAGCCATCAGTCTCCTTCGATGGCTCATAAACAAAAGATCGCGCTTTTCCGAAGCTAAATTGGTCGTCTGAAATTGCTTTATTCCCCTCTGCTATTCATAGACAGACGAATTTGGGTGGCCTTGCATAATGCTTAACATTTTTCAAGGATCTGTCGAAGTGTGAAGGTTTAATTAGTTGTGAACTTTCCTGGTTTAAAATTACGCTGTCAATTAGGTTGCAGGTGAACGGTTTTCGTAGTTTCTTCCTCTTCCCGGCAGGATTCTGTTTGTATCTCTGGCTTTGACGTTTTAAACTCACGAACATCATTCCTGGAATGGCAAAACAAAAGTTGGTACCAAGGGACTAGCTTTCTTCTCACAAACATTTATGAGTGGGTGCGTAGTTCTTGCTATAGATGGCGGTTTTATGCGTAATAGCAACGGATAAGTTGAGATAAGCTTTTCTTGACAATTGATACTACTCGGATGTTTTGTCAGATCATCGCGATATGCTCGATAGATCGATCGCGTGCTTGTTCTTTTTTCTTCTTTTTGAAAAGCTGGAGTTCTTCCCTGCTTCTTTGCCTATAAAGTTAATCTTTCCCGCAAGGCAAAGCTGCCTCAACACATTGGCGGTTTTCGGTTTCGAAATTCACCATGGGCGACCCATTTCCATCTGAACGGAGACGTAAACTGCCTGGTTTTGGAGATTTGCGTTGCTCAACAAGATCTCCCGTTTCGACAGCTCCAAATAATTTTCTTTTTTAAAGTCCCAGCCTTTGAAAAGTATAATTCAAAGGAAAGGAGGCTCAGTGTATGCTCGATAAGAAATACAAATTTTCTATGGATTAAATCGACCTGTCGGAGATTTTCTTCGGAAACCACAAATGGAGTAGATCCTCACCACTTCCACGTTCTCTTTCTTCCATTTTCTATGAAAAACCCCCCGTTTAGCAAAAACTCTATCTAAGGCTTAGACACGATTATCTAAAAAACAGATCACCCTATTGGAAGATGCTATTATTTTTGCAAATGGCCGCCATTGTCAAATCTGTTTTGACATTTGTAAACCAGGCAGATGTAGAATACAAGTGAACAAGCCATGGAGCGATTCACTTCCCAAGACCGCGGAATAATCGTGTCTATTTTTTGCGTAACAATTCGTCTGTAGTGTTGGCGCAGCGCGAATTCCGTAGCCTATTCCCCGGCCGTCCGACACCGACGGCGCAAACACTGCGCCGTTTGGCCACCAACCTTGAAGAGTATGGGACCACACCAGACGTTGCCAAGAGTGGCCGGCTGCGGAGCGCCCGTTGTGCCGAGAATATCGCCGCTGCTGCCGAGGATGTCGAGCTGTCGCCGGAAACATCGACCAGACGAAGGCGAATTTTGGTCAAAGACTTGCGCATGTTCCCGTTCAAAGTCCAGTCCATGCATCCGCTGCTGCTGATGCGCATGTTGCCGTACAAAGTCCAGTCCGTGCATCAGCTGCTGCCTGTCGACCGCCAAACGCGTGTAACCTACGCCCAAGCCATCCTCAATCTCGTGGAGGATGTCGAAGATTTTTCCCCCAAAATCATAATGAGCGATGGGGCTTATTTCCACCTCAGCGGGTACGTGAGCAATCAAAACTATCGCTTCTCTGGCACCGAAAATCCACGAGTAATGCACAAGAAGCCATTACACCCGCTCAAAGTTACTGCATGGTGCGCTATTCACGCTGGAGGAGTCATCGGGCCATTTTTTTTCGAGATCGCCGCTGTTCAAACGACAACAGTGGACGGTGTGCGCAATAGGGCCATGTTAACCGAGTCTTTTCTGCCGCAATTGGACGAATTAGAACTGGAGGACATGTAATTCCAACAGGACGGAGGAACGGCACACACTGCGCGAGGCACAACCGATTTTCTGAATAACCAAACAACATCGGATGACTTCTTTTGGCCCACCTCGTACAAAAAGTGATCCGAGGATTGCTGCCTGATCGATGTCAAAGGATGTTCGCCCAGGAACGTCCGAAGGTTGATTTTCACTTTGTCGACCTCTAGAACAGGAACAACTTACGATTAAAGCATTTTGTCGAATGTAAGATTCCACAAAAATCCGCTTTTGGACCATAAAGAGAGGAAAAAATATATGTGGCCCACCCTATAAGAATAGCTGAGTGTGATGGCCTCAGTCGCCAGTGCTGTTATGTGTCTGTAGTTCGATGCATTCATGTGCGAATTACTGTGATGTCAATGTCAATCAATTAATCTTATGGGCAAACTTGGAACTCTCCAGAAGCTTAACGTCTAGAGAAAGTAGTCTTGATTAAGGATTTTATCAGCTTGAAAGCTATGCCACCTCCTTCAAATGTAGACAATCTGTGAAACCTTTGCCCACAAGAAGAATTAATTTTAAGCATAAGGATGCGCCAATCTTGCTTACATACTCAGACCTGTTTAAAGTCAACTTTAGTTAAAGTTACAAACAAGATAACTCCTAAGTCCATGAACAGAAAAAGCAGTATACCTCCTGGGACTGTAACGTGTGTGTCGACCTTTCTCGACCACTTAAATCACTTCACAGAACTGACAAAATGAATGAATAGACCATTCAGTACAATCGAATGCAATTGAACAACAACAACAACAACAACAACAAAATGTAAATACAATTGAACAAATCGAGACATCCTTCGGCCTTAGGTACACGCGTCCTACATATAAATTGGAATCCATTCCTACCATAAAATTACCTTCAAACGTTGTGTATCCTTGTTTCACTTTCTTCTACTACGTCTGACAAACAGCCTCCCTGCGTGAACGTACAGAGGTAATGTATAGCTATGTAGGTACTGCCTACGCAAAACATATTCATATTGGTTCTGGAAAAGGACTTTATTCACATTCCAATGAAAAAGCCGACGTACGTTTATATACACTCACAGATGTATATATCTGTACGTGTGGGTGTTTCGAAAGGACACCCAATTTCGGAGCTAAAAATAGATTTCCCATTTCATCTTGCAGTGCAATACACCCGCACACGACATCGTGTCCTCATTCACGTCGCCCTACGACCGAAAGCGCTAAGGTCGTATAAGAGCTTTCATTTTTCTAAAAGGTGACGTGAATGATATTTTGACATTTAAGCCAACAAAACAACCCAGTCCGCATCTGGTTTGCAATTAAGTTTTGAACTTGATCCTTAAAAGAGATGACTGAAATTTAGGCAATATCCATGCCCACCTGGTTTGTTCCTGTCATTAACATATTTGCTTCTTCAGACGACGACGACGACGACGACGCATATTTATTTTCATAGCGAACGAATTGTTTTTTATTCAAGGACTTTCCTCCCTCGCAGTTAATTCGCATTTGGAGTCTCTGCACGCGGCCAACGTGACGGCAGATGAAGGACTACAACAAAGTGAGTTTCACTTTATTAACCCATTAGAGAAAAGTCGAGCCAGGGGTGGTGGTGGTAAGCTTCATTTTCTTTGCTATGTCTGTATGTCATGTGTCCACCAGTCGACACTGCATAATATTGGAATGGACTCCTGTGGAGTTGTGCCCTCCATGTTGTTATATGGCGCCGCTTTTTAGTTACCCTACTACGACTAAGAAAATCTACTCCGATCCAGTTGCTAGGGAACGGGCTAAATGGGGGGAAAAAAAAAAACAAAATCATTTGCGGTTGTAGTCGGCTATGGCAATAGCACAATACCATACAAGGATACACTTGTTGCGTACATTGTTTTGTTGAAAAAAAAAAGAGGAGTCCATGTTTTTGAGTGGTCGTTTCGTGGTAACCCTACTCCCATGTGATGATATTTTTGTCGTTCCTCTTTCAAAAAGGGCTGTAAAGTCTTTGAATTCTGTCAAACTGGTTTAATTAACTAGAAACGTCAATTTGTGACATATTTACCTGTCAAAATGGAACTGAGTAGATGTGGTTCCAGCTGAGAAACATTCGCACTAATTAATAGCAATGTCGCCATGAAATTGCTTTGATGTGGAAAATCTCTCGATATATGTCAAAATTGTGTGTTAGAACTGTCATGGAGTGGTACATGGAATCCTCGTGAACGAATATTTAATTATTCAGTTGAAATATTGAGTGAAATTCCAAGCAGATGACGGTACTAGATTATCCCACAGGTAAATGTGATTAATCGTGGTGGTTTGTTAATATTTAATCGTGTGGGTTTGCATGCGGCGTGGGAATATAATAAATCATTCAGAAATACATAGTAGATAAGGATTGAAATTACATTCAACGGCTGGAAGTGTGCATTCCCACTGATCCTGTGTGGGTCGGAGGAGGTGTCAACAAATTAAATAATCCCACCGGGAGATGCGATTTAACGAAGGAGGTAACTTTGAATCGATGATTGACACAAGTGGGACAGGATAATATTTGAGCTCACTAGGAATGACAGTTGTTGCGAATGAGGTAATCTATTGGAAACAAACTCTTACGGTTTAATGTTAGATACAACTTTCTACAAAATGAACACCGTGCTCTGAGATGCACGACTTGTTTTTTTTTGCGTTTGCGATTTAAAATACTTAAACTACGCAGTGGCCTAATAGTTCGTGCGAAGGACTAATAAGTGCGAGGTCTCTAGTGTCATAACATACGTTTTTCCACTGCTCCACCTCCTGCGAAACTCTGACAAACATCCATACTGTCATGAGAAGGATCTCAAATTTGCCATTCTGATTCGGCATTAAACAGGAGGTCCTCTTCTTTGTGCGAAAAATAATGCCTTCGCACACACAAATGAAGTGAGAAACTGGGTTCAATGGCCGATGAAGACGTTTCGCTGCTCCATGATGGTCGGTAACAAACTCGTCGAAACATTCAATACCAAAACAGGATTTAGGCAAGGCTCAGCATTGTTATGTGACTTCCGCAATCATATTCTTGTGAGGACTTTCCAAAGTTCCCGAGCCAGCACAATCTTCCATAAATCGGTGCAACCACTAGTATACGCCGTCCATATTGACATCAGTATTCGGTTTAATCAAAGAACTAAACCCTTGGACTTAGCCCGATAATCACAGACCACGCTATAAATTGCGGATAAAACAGGAGCTCTCAAAGGAAAGCTAGCTGCCAAAAATTTATATACACTCGTGATAAAACAAATTGCTAGATAAGTCGCATACTTAGTTGCAATATAAATACAAAATGTCTGGTGGCCTTAGTGAGTAAAAATCACACACTGCTGTACGCACGTGCTCATTTTGTCTATAAAGATTTTCACCAACCACCGGCAAAAAAAAAACAAAAAAAAATCATTAACATCAAAAAACAGGAGAGGCGCAAGCGCACAAGCCCTAAACTGCTACAAAGCAGACATTACTCCCATCCAAAAAATACAGGAGAGTTGCAAGCGAACAACTAGCGAAAGCCCTTAACTGCTACAAAGCAGACATTACTGCCATCCAAGAAATACGATGGGATGGGCCGGGCAAAAAGAGGATGAAAAACTGTGACATCTACTACGGACCGTGTTATAGTGAGCAGAAAGAGCGACTATTCGGATGCGGATTTGTTATAAGTGCCAGACTTAGGCAAGAAGTCTTATGTTTCCAAGACATTAGCGAACGCATTGTAACGATCCGCATCAATGCCGAATTCGCCAACATAAGACTTATATGCGATCACGCCCCGACGGAGGAAAAAGATGATTCAGCGAAGGATTGCTTATACGAGCTCCTTGACAAAACGTATGAGCGACTACCGTAGTACGGTGTTAAAATCGTGCTGGTAGATTATAACGCAAAGGAAGGAAGAGAAGACATCTTTAGCAGTATTGTCGGAAACCATAGCCTACACGACAACACGTCTGGTAACGGACTTAGGCTAATTGACTTCGCTACGGAACGAAATGCCACTATAGCCAGCACACGGCTTCCTCACCTCGATATCCATAAGGGGACATGGCGGTCTCCAGATCAACGAACGGTCAATCAAATTGATCACACAGCGACAGACAAGCGGCACGCATCCAGTATTTTGGATGTCCGAACACTCCGAGGAGCTAACATCGACTCGGACCACTACCTTGTTGCAGCCAAGGTTAGAATACGGATATCCACTACGCCACAACAATCCAGAAATACTGTAAAAAAATTTAATGTCGAAAGACTGCAATCGCAAGAGACCGCTAAGACCTTCGCGCAACGCGTACCCCTAAACCTCTCGATTAACACCATACCACCAGCATCGAATGTCGAAGAACAATGGCAACGATGCCAACAAGCCATTAGATCTGCCGCAACTGATGTGCTAGGTTTCTCGCGCCCACCAGCAAGAAACCCCTGGTTTGATGAGGAATGCCGACAGATGCTCGCAGCCAAGAACGAGGCCTACAAGGCTAAGCTGCAGGTGAAGACGAGAGCTGCCGTTGAACTCTATAGGCTGAGAAGAAGGAAAGAACACCGGCTTTTTAGAAAGAAGAAAAGCGTGCGATCGAGGATATAGAGAGGCGCCACTCCAGGAACGATGTTCGCAAGTTGTACCAACGTGTAAAACGTCAAAGCCAAGGGTACAAGGCTCGAACAGAATCCTGTCAAGATGAACAAGGAAATATCGTAGTTGAGACACAGTCGATGCTGAGGATATGGAAGAACCACTTCTGCAGACTGTTAAACAGCGATGACGAACAACATTCCGCTGTCAGGTAGGACGAACCATTCAATATTGGCAACGACAGCGAAAGCTGCCAACCACCCGACCTGAGTGAAGTGAGGATAGCAATGCCTAAACTCAAGCTTAATGAGGCTGCCCGAAATGACGGCCTTTCCGCCGAGCTTTATAAAGCCGGCGGAGATGACATGGTAAGTAACATCAACCAATTCATCAGCCAAATCTGGTCGGATGAAAATTTGCCTGAAGGAACCTCGGCATCGTTTGCCAGATCCACAAAAAATTAGGCCCTCTGAACTGCGCCAACTACAGAGGCATAAGTCTCCTCAACATCGCCTAAAAGATCCTATCTGCCGTAATTTGTGAACGCCTGAAACCGTTTACCAACAACCTGATCGGCCCTTCTCGGTGTGGTTTTAGGCCAGGAAAGTCCACAACCGATAAAATTTTCTTACTTGGGCCGATCCTGAAAAAAAAAAAAACATGAAGTCCAAATCGAAACCAACCACCTATTCATCGATTTCAAAGCCGCATACGACAGCATTTATAGAGACGAACTATACAGAGCCATGTCTAGTTTTGGTATACCGCCCAAACTAGTCCGTGCTCCATCAAGGTTGGAAACGACCTCACCGATCCATTCGGTACCAAGAATGGATTTATGCAAGGCGATGCGCTGTCATGTGACTTCTTCGATTTGATTCTTGATGGAATTGTGCAAAACTCCTGGGCTAAAACCAGAGACACAATTTTCAAAAAACCGGTGCAACTACTAGCATAAGACGACGATAATGATAATGATCATGAGCAGGACTCAGAGTGATGTCATAGCCACGTTTGCAAGTATAGAGAAGGAAGCGGAAAAAATGGATTCAGCAGTGAGGGCAAGACGAAGTATATGCTGTCAACAGGAATGGACACACAACATCGAAGAATCGGACAGAACATCACCATTGACAGATATAACATTGAGGTAGTACGGGACTTTATCTCTCCGCTATAAACTCTGACAACAACATCTCGTCAGATATCAAACGAAGAGTTAAACTGTTGCTACGGGCTAAGAAGCCAATTCAGTAGTAAAGCCCTCACTCGATTTACTAATGCGATCTTATATAAGACCCTGATCATCCCAGTCCTGCTCTACGGCGCTGAATCATGGACGGTATCAAAAGCGGATGAAGAAATCCTTGCTCGATTCGAGAGGAAAATTCTTGGATCCCGTTTGCGTTGACGGGCTGTGGAAACGAAGATTCAACAAAGAACTAAACGAACTGTACAGGGACAAGCCCCTGGTAAAAAAAACTTCGCATTGTACGTTGAAGATGACTAGGACAAGTAGAACGAATGAACACCAATACTCCGGCTCGCAGAGTCTTCGATTCCCAGCCAGACATTGGACGCAGTACAGGAAGACCTCGTTTTAAGTGACTCTCACACGTAGAAACCGATCTCAACCAACTTGGAGTGCGCAACTGGAGGCAGTTAGCTAAGGACCGGACTAATTGGAGAGGCATGTTGGTTGAGGCCCAGGTTCATTCCGGACTGTAGCGCCACTTAAGTAAGTAACTAAGTAAGTTCAAGCGTAATGGTACTCCTTTGCGGAGGTATGATATTGACTTTCAAGATTTCAAGCGGAAAAGAGCTGTCAGTGTCAAAATAACATATGATTTGAAAAAAAAAACACCAGATGGCCCACCATGGAAAGGTATTCAGGTTATGGTTATTCTGGTTAAAGGTGTTCTTTGATGCCGCCATTGACCCTTTGAAGGTTTCGGACAGCGCCATGTCGTCTTATGGATATTGAGGTTAGAAAACTGCTTAAGTTTCTAGCGGATATAAGGCATATTTTGGCAAATTTAGCCTTGATGCGGATTGTCTGAGTTCTTGTTTTAGTCTGTCGGTTATTTAAAATCTCTCTCTTCAAACCTCACACTTCTAGCAACACCAGCCTTTAGAGAAGTTCTAAGTATGCTATTACACTGAATATCACAGGCAATCACCCCAAAACAACCCTTGTAGTAAAAATTAAACAAAAAATTAATTTTCAAGCAAACTTTTCTCTTCTTCTTACAGAAATCCATATCCAGCCAGGACTTGACAAATGCTTGAGTAGATCCATCATATTGGATCTCAATTAACGCGTTATCGAAACTCCCGCATGTAAAGCAAACAAATTCAGCAATTATTCGACAAGTGGCAGTATTTGCTGAAAAATAAAATAAAAATCAATACCATAGCGGGACTCCTAATCGAATGCGATAATAAAAAACGCAAAAACGATAACAAAACGAAAAATAAAAGAAAACCGTTACAAAAATCGGCCTCAAAAGTAATACAAAAAAAAAAAAAAAATCAATCGATCCAATTAAACGAGTTTCAATGGTTAAGGCACCAATAATTCCAACACAAGCACCAGCACATCCCTTATCGAACGCCACACTATCAACAGACGTGGCGGTAGAAACGGATGCGGATGTGGATGGTAGTGTGGGTAACAGCAGTAATAATTTACTAATTGCCGATAACACATCAGGCGGGTTGGTTAACGATACCAACAATGAAGCTCATGCCATGCCAAGAACAATAAAAATACCACTACCAACAGTAGAGTGCTCCAATAACTCGAGCCCATCCACTTCAGAGGAGAGTGATGTCAAAATAAATGGCAACGATATTGGCATTGGAAATATTCCGAGTCCAACCAGCGAGCAGACTACCCGAATCGATGACGATGATAACTCATCGATATGCTCGTCTGGGAATAGTATACGATATTTTGCCATCGATCGAGATGCCGGTGCCAAGGAGCAGGAGGTGAGTAAGGATGAAATAGACGCGAACATATCTCCCTCTTGCTTAGCTGATGGCAATGTAACGCATTTGTGTAACGATAATCCGACTGAGAAGATCGCTTTGAAGAGGGAGACTGCCCATATCGACTACGATGAGGAGGACACCTATTGTGTTGGCCATTTCTATGGGCAAGATGAGGAAGAAGTTGTGCCTGATAAGCCGCCAAATGGCGACAGAGAGATGACACCGAAGGAGAATATTATCGAAGTTATCGAAGTCGAAAGAACCCCATTGGGTGGCGAAAACTTACAAATTCCTGACAACGTTGGACACAAAATCCTTCCTAAAGCTAAGAAAAATGACACAAAATACAATGAAAAGCCGCCACCCACCACTGTTGCTGTTACCGGACATAACGCCCTCAAGCCATACACCCTAGCGCATCCGATTCCTCAGATAATTGGTATCGCTGAAATGGTAACTCAACAGCAGTCGTTACAAGGACCCCTGCCGCATCACCAACAACAACATAACCATTCACCATACCAGTCGACAGCAGGAGGTCTCCTGCAGCCACTTCACTTGGCAACTCTCGGTACACATACCGGCGGAGGAGCAGTTAACCAACAGATCTCACCCACTCCAGCCGCCGGAACATCAGGTGGAGTTAGTGCATCAGCATCAATCCAGCATCATCATCATTGTGTCCATCATCCACACGTGCATTTACACTCACCGGGAGGTCATCAGCCAACAAATGGAATAGGTCCAGCCGTAACATCGGGAGCTGGCGCAACTGCAGGACATCCTCATACCCACATATTTCCGTTACAAGTGATTTCCTTGGCTCAAGCACCCGGAACATCAGCGGCAGCGGCTGCCGCAACAGCATGGGCTTTGGTCGAAGCACCAATTTATGTCGACGCAAACGGGGAGTACCGGACTTATTGTCCAGCGCATCCACAAGGACCCCCACCGAGAGAGCATCGTGTTCTATTGCAATTGGACGCAGGAGTTTCATTGCCGTTGCAGATCGCCGGCAAGAGAAAAGTGATTCGAGGTGAGTTGTGTGCTTTTTTGTGTGTGTGCGTCTGTGTATGGTGCTTGTATCTTTTTGTACAGCTCCCCCTGCCTGCAACTCGACTGCGCCACCAAACGATGGCAAAGGGACATGTGCCGATTTATTGATCGAAAATAATGTGTGCGTTCGTTTTGGGCTTTTATTCCTTTGATTGCTAAATTATCCAATTTTTTGTTGTTGCTTCTCATCGAGATTGCGACGGCTTGCGAAGTGGATTTGGAATGGTTGCGGATGTGCCCACAATTGGTTGCGGTACGATAATGGAGTATAGACCCTTTTAACACTCAGTTCACACACACCATGCGTATTCATGGGTGTCTGAGATTTGGAATGGTAATATACAGTTGACGGCATTTTTCGGGGTTGGAAATGCTGGCCACATATTTATCGGGCTTTGGTGTGAAAATAGCTGGGATGCCATTAAGTTGCGCCATAAAAATAAAGTTGGAGTGTTCATTTCTGGTTGCAATTTGGGGTTTTTTTTTTAGGGTATGATTGCGATACTTGTGTAGTTATGTAGGCGCTAGTGTCTGGGTTAAGCCTGAGTCGTAGACACTGTGGGGTTCATTTTCTAGTCCATCGCAGACGTGTGCAATGAGGGTTCGAAGTGGCGGAACTATTTTGTATTTTCTTTCCATGGATTTTATACAGGATGTCATCATTATTTCGATTAAGGACTCGACTGTAAATTTTTCCCGCCATGAGGTGTAAGAAGGCTTATCATGAGACCTTCAGATTTTAGCCGTTGTGTTTGTCATAGTCATGCTTATTGAAGGGATTCGGCAGTTAGGTTGTAGGCTTCGTACCAGGGTAGGTGGTCTCATTCGACAGGGGTGTGGTTTTTAAGTTTTTTTCCCTACCATGGTCAGTTTCATGCGTTAGAACAGTGGTCGAGGCCTACTTTTCGAATGGGTGTTCTGCAATCATAACCCGCCGCGACTTCGGAAATCCCATCAATGTAGCATCGTTGAGGTTCCATTTTTTTGGCATACTTTCCTCCGACCAGATTTGGCTTATGGGTTGATGGGTGTTACTCACCAACCGTTTAGCTTGAGTTTAGATATTGCTAACCTCATTTCACTTAGGTCGGGTAGTTGGTAGTTTTTGCTGTTGTTGCGAGTATTGAATGTTTGGTTCTGCCTGGAAGCGGAAGATTGTTCGTCATCGCTGTTTAACTCTAGTTATTCTTCCATATCCTCATCATCCACTGTCTTTCAATACTATTCTGTTCGCACCTTTTATCCCTGGCTTTGAGTTTTACACTTTTTTAAAATTTGCGATCATCTTTCCCGGAGTGGCCGCCAGATGTGGACTCGGCGGGAACCCTCAAAACACCGAATTGTTCCTTTTCAGCAGGAAATACAAAGCCCCGTACGTTAACCCTCTCAAACTTAATGGCATCAGTCTCCAGTTGCCTCAGCTAAATACCTGGATCTGCTTTTGGGTAGGTAATCGAACTGGAAAGCCAACATCCAAGAACGCGTTAAGAAAACCACCGTAGCCTTGGAGTATGCAACCACATATATCTTTCTGGCTCCACGTGTCCATCATTTGACCCATACTCCTGGTATAATGCCTTATTCCGATGGATGGCTTTGTAAATAGCCTCCAACCGCAAGCTACTAGGTAAAGTTCAGTGATCAGCTGATATATGAATTATTTGAGCTCTAAGAACAACCCCTTTCGAAGCCATAGATGCTATCCCACATCGAGTTCCCGTGGATATTTACAGCACACAGACCGCAGCTTGTGCAGCTGTGAGACTGATAGCCTCGTCACAATGGACATCCACTCAAGGTGAGCACACAAATATTCTGAACCACCTTAAGATTACAGAAAACACCGACCACACCACTGCTCAACTCACTTTTGAGCATAACTTCAGGACAACCATTCCCAGTCGCCTTGAATGGGAGTCGGATACGATCGGAACCAATTATTCGATTCACATCTACACGGATGGGCCTAAAATAGAATCTGGAGTGGGTGCAAGATGCTTAACCTCTCCAAGATGCTTAACCTAAGCAGATCGTTTCGCCTTCCCGACCATTGTAACGTTTTCAAGGCTTAAATCACCTCAACCAAAGAATCCTTGTCTTGACTGAAAAGGAATGTAAAATCCACGCATCTTCAGCGAAAGTCAAGCGGAAATCAAATCCCTGGAAGCCATCTCGTTCAATTCAAAATCAGGCCACAATTGCCGACTGTCTCTTAACGAGATGTTGGAGCATTTATCCATTCATCTCTTTTGGGTGGGGGGCCACAGATAGGGAACTAACCAGAATGCCAGTAGATATGTTAGGTATGCTCCTCAAAAAGCAAAAAAATACAAATTTTAGCCGCAACAGGATTGTAGTACCCAGGGCCTAATTTCTCACAACCATTGATGTGTGCGTGTGTACTTCTTGCACGATGGCGGGACCTCCTGGCGACGACTCCGAACGGCGAAGTTGAGATAAGCTATTCCTGACCATTGATACTACTCGAATCATTTGTCAGATCATCACGAGAGAAGGGCCAGTGAAAATCATGTACCAGGCATTTTGAGAGGCAGTTCCTCGCACTAACCATCGCGCCACAGAGCCCGTATGCCCCTCGCTACATCTCAATTACAGATCAAACTGGATGCGATCAAGGAAGCAATCCGCAGATGGATAAACGGCACCACGTGTCAAATATCCAGGCAACTCTGGCCTAACTATAAATAGAAGCTCTCCATCTGCTTGACAATGCTGAACAGATCAAACATCAGCATCATAATCGGTGACTTACAGGGCACTTTGCCATAGGCCTACTCGTAAAAAGACTCGGCCTCCTTAGGAATGACTTCTGTAGAAGCTGCTTGGACGAAGAAGAGGAGGAAAGTGTTACTCACCTTCGCTGCTCTCGTCCAGCTCTATCAGAAAAAAGAAAACTCCATCTGTGAAACAACTTCCTTGATCATCTAGGTGAGCTTACTAATATCGAAGTTAGAAACCTCGTACGCTATAAAGTCAGCTCTTAATGGTTTAATTAGGTGAACTAATATAGGGAAGGTCGACAGATCCACGTGGTACCACAACGCGAGTTTATGATTTAAGTATGCACGCGCATTGTATTCAGCTACTGTAACTCAACTTACCCCCACCTACATATGGTGCTGCGTCTTGTTCCTTGTAAACGTAGGGCACCAAGTTTTCTACGATCTCGTTTATTGAACAAATTTTTTGGGATCCTTAATCCTGGTTGGTAGGTAAATAGAATAAAAAATTTTGGCGCAACAGGCCCGTTTGTACATAGAACCGACCTTTCTCACAACCGTTGATGTGTGCGTGTGTACTTCTTGCACGATGGCGGGACCTCCTGCCGACTCCGAACGGCGAACTCGGGTTAAGCGTATGTAACACGCGTATAATTTGTCAGATCATCACGAAAGGAGGCGGTCAGTGAAAAACCATTAAGGTGTTGCTGTGGCTGGGAATCGAACCCAGACCTTCTGCGCCGCAGTTCATCGCACTAACCATTGCGCCACTGAGCCACCACTGGTTGGTAGCTATCAGCTTCAATTATGGGTGAGGGAATATCTGACGAAACGCAATCCGATACCGTTATTGATTCGACTGGGTTGCTTTTGTATTTTTATCACTTTTCTTGCATTTATTGGGTACTTCCCCGGAAGGTGATATTTAAGCGGGAATGATTCAAAACATACGATACAAGCTTTAATGCCAGCCTTCAAACGTTTAAACCTTTGGTTTATAGCGCCAATTACCGATTCTATTGATATATTGCTGCCTCTGATTAAAGCTTTTTAAATAATTTTCAAGTTCCTTAAAGTTTTACAGGTTATATTCCCGGTTCTTACCATAACCCAAGGGTTGACTGAAATCTTCCACTTCCAGGAGGCCAAATTACTGGTGCTATACAATTTGTAGCAGTGACACAAAACCACTCTTCTGTACTTGAAGTTTTTGGGCTATTTTTCTCGATATATCCCCCTTTTCGTTCGAAACAGATTACTACTTACTTACCTAAGTTGCGCTGCAGTCCAGATTGAACCTGGGCCACAACCAACATTCCTCTCCCATTAGCACGGTTAGCTAACTGCCTCCAAGTTGGTTGAGGTCGTTTTCTTCTTGTGCACGCCACTTAAGGCGAGGTCTTCCTCTACTGCCACCGACACGTCTGGCTGGGAATCGAAGACTATGCGAGCCGGATAATTGGTGTCGATTCGTTCTACATGTCCCCGCCATCTTAAACGTCCAATGCGGAGTTTTTTTTGACCAGGGGCATGTCGCTATACAGCTCGTATAGATCTTGGTTGAATCTTCGTCTCCATAGTCCGTCAACGCAAACGGAGCGGAAGATTTTTCGAAGAATATTCCTCTCGAATCGAGCAAGGATTTCTTCATCCGCTCTTGATACCGTCCATGATGCAGCGCCGTAGAGCAGGACTGGGATGATCAGGGTCTTATGTAGGATCTCCTTAGTAGTTCGAGTGAGGGCTTTACTACTGAATTGCCTTCTTAGCCCGAAGAAACAGCGGTTGGTAAGAGTAATTCTTCGTTTAATTACTGACGAGATGTTGTTGTCAGAGTTGATAGCGGAGCCGAGGTATACAAAATCCCATTCTACCTCAAAGTTAAATTTGTCAATGGTTACGTTCACTCCAATTCGTCGATGTTGTGTGTCCTTTCGCGTTGACAGCATGTACTTAGCCTTACCATCATTTACCCATTTTTGCCGCTTGCTTCTGCTAGTATAGAGAAGGAAGCGGCAAAAACGTGGCTATGACATCAAGTTGAGTCCTGCTAATGATTTTACAATCGTAGTCGTATGCTAGTAGTTGCACCGATTTTCGGAAAACTCTGCCTCTGATGTTGGCTCGGGAGTTTTGCACAATCCTCACAAGAATCAGATTGAAGAAGTCACATGACAGTGCATCGCCTCGCTTAAATCCTTTTTTTTTGGTATTGAATGTGTCGGTCGTTTCCGACCCTGATGGAGCAGCGAGAGTTCTCCATAACCATCCTACAAAAACGGACTAGTTTGGGCGGTATACCAAAACTAGACATGGCTCTGTATAGTTCGTCTCTGTAAATGCTGTCGTATGCGGCTTTGATTTGATCGGTAGTGGACTTTCCTGGCCTAAAATTACTCTCGATAAAGAGGGCAGATCAGGTTGTTGCTAAACGGTTTCAGGCGTTCACATATTACGGCAGATAGAATGTTTTTGGCGATGTTGGGAAGACTTATGCCTCTGTGGTTGGCGCAGTTGATAGGGTGCCCTGATGCTGAGGTTCCATTCTTTAGGCATACTTTCTTCCAAGCAGATTTGACTTACGAGTTGGTGGTATTACTTACCAAGTCATCTCCACCGGCTTTATAAAGCGGGAAGGCCGTAATTTTCTGCAGCCTTGTTTAGCTTGAGTTCAGATACTGCTGTCCTCACTTCATTTAGGTCATGTGTTTGGTAATTTTCTCAATTGTCGTCAATATTTTAAGGTTCGTTCTGCCTGACAGCGGAAAATTGTCCGTCACCGCCGTTTAACAGTGTCTGCAGAAGTGGTTCCTTGATATCCTCAGCATCGACTGTGTCTCAACTACGATATTTCCTTGTTCATCTCGACAGGATTTTGTTCGAGCATTGTGTCCTTGGCGTTGACGTTTTACACTTTGGTAAAACTGGCAAACATCGTTCCTCGAGTGGCACCTCTCTATATCCTCGATCACGCGATTTTCTTGATATTTTCCTTCTTTCTGAAAAGCCGGTGTTCTTCCCTTCCTCTCTGGCTATAGAGCTCAATGGCAGCTTTCGTCTTCACCTGCAGCTTAACCTTGTATTTCTGATTCTTGGCTGCGAACATCTGTCGGCATTCCTCATCAAACCAGGGGTTTCTTGCTGGTGGGCGCGAGAAACCTAGCACATCAGTTGCGGCTGATCTAATGGCTTGTTGGCATCGTTGCCATAGTTCTTCGACATTCGATGCTGGTGGTATGGTGTTAATCGAGAGGTTTAGGGATACGCGTTGCGCGAAGGGCTTGGCGGTCTCTTACGATTGCAGTCTTTCGACATTAAGTGTTTCCGCAGTATTTCTGGATTGTTGTGGCGTAGTGGATATCCGCATTCTTACATTGGCTGCAACAAGGTAGTGGTCTGAGTCGATTTTAGCTCCACGGAATGTTCGGACATCCAAAATACTGGATGCGTGGCGCTTGTCTATCGCTGTGTGATCAATTTGATTGACCGTTCGTTAATCTGGAGACCGCCATGTCCCCTTATCGATATCGAGGTGAGGAAACCGTGTGCTGGATATAGTGGATTTCGTTCCGTAGCGAAGTCAAGTAGCCTAAGTCCATTACCAGACGTGTTGTCGTGTAGGCTATGGTCTCTTCCTACCTTTGCGTTAAAATCTCCCGGCACGATTTTAACATCGTACTTCGGTAGTCGCTCATAGGTTTTGTCAAGGAGCTCATAGAAGCAGTCCTTAGCTATATCATTTTTTTCCTCCGTTGGGACGTGAGCGCATATAAGGCTAATGTTGGCGAATTTGGCCTTGATGCGGATCGTAACAATGCGTTCGCTAATGTCTTGGAAACATAAGACTTCTTGCCTAAGTCTGGCACTTATAACGAATCCGCATCCGAATAGTCGCTGTTTATGCTCACTATAACACGGTCCGTAGTAGATGTCACAGTTTTTCATCCTCTTTTTGCCCGGCCCATCCCATCGTATTTCTTGGATGGCAGTAATGTCTGCTTTGTAGCAGTTTAGGGCTTCCGCTAGTTGGTCGCTTGCACCTCTCCTGTTTAATGTTCTCACATTCCAAATGCAGATACGAACGTTGTTGTCCTTTTTTCGTTTAGCAGGGTCGTCAACAATAAAATCAGCCCTTACCGAGGCTTTTGGTTGCTTCGTAACATACATCTTCTTCCTCTTGGTTAACCCAAAGCACAACCCCGCAACCTGGAGGGGCAGTTGTAGTTTGTTAAATACCCCGGGGACACGGGGCCATCAATATCCTCAACGGGATTGAGCGCTGCCGTTGGGCTTTCGGTTCATCCGCCACCATCTCTGTTCAAGGGGCCTAACTTGAAATTCCTAGACAACCTGTTGTCCGAATATGTCGAATATGCCTTGGACAGCAGAACGGCTATTTATTTCGTGCCATTCTCACCTGGCTGTTCATAGTGTTGCTGTTTTTCGTCGCCTTATCAACACTCGCGCAAGTCAATTCCGGTTGGATGAGACCAGTACCCCATGGTTACCATATGGATGTTAAAAATAAGTTAAGTTTCATATCATAGCTTTCTGATCTCCCCAGTCTTGACGTGTTTATATATCTTTCCTCGAAATTTCAGCTTTCGGAGATTTTCTAGCGATGCCTTCATAGATTTTCCAAGACATTTCCGTCATTATTAATCGGAGGATGATGTTATACTCAAATTGATCTCAAGTTGCGGAAATCCATAAAATTTTAAGTGCAATTCGTAATAATTTTGTTAATTGCTCAATATTCCATGAATCAATTTATTTGTGGGTGTTGCCATTGTTTTCGTCAACACTGTCAATATCTTACAAGGTGGGATTTTGTTTAAATAAAATGAACGCTTCAGCTAAATTATAAGGCTGTCTAACACTTAATTTTCCTGTTGCCTATGTCTCTCATACCCCATGATTCTCGATTCCAAGCATACTTTTTCGGACCCCTTCTTCAAATAGTTTCTATGATAACACCAATTGGTGGATGATACTGTTGTAAAATTCTGTTTCAGCAGCAAAAATGCTGTATAAATGTCCCACAAAAATTTTCATTGATAAACCTATTTTGTGGGTGTTAACATTTTTTTTCTCACCACTGTAAATTCCTAACTAAATACTTATTTACATATTAATCTGAGTTGTGTTATTTTAATTTGAATTTCATCTAAACCATTTGTATCTTACTCACTGTACCATCAAGAATGTCTCTGTTAAAACAAAGCTCTCAAAGAACTCCTCCTACCGAATCCTTGAATTGTTTTGTTTCCCTATGTGCACTACGACATTGTAAATCATCGACAAATCGTAAGAAAATAATTTTGAAGCACACTCTCATTTCTCACATCCTAAAGCAAATTTAATGAAAAAAAAAATAAAAAAAATAAAATGAAAACAATGGGCGTGTCCTGCCCTTACACAAAATAAATGAAATCCAAAACAGATGAAAGATAAAGACCCTGCCTCCCCCGCTCCTATAAAACGACAAAACTCTTCCATCCGAATGCCGAGAAGTTTCTAATGAAATTTATTGCTGCCGCACACACATATGGCAGGACATGACACAAGGAACATAAAAAGTGCATTTTCGTAAGAGATTTTACGACAACTTGAGCCATTTCATCCATTTTGCAGCCCATTTCGTCCTTTCCGTGTACTTGTATCCGTTTCGTTGGGACTACAACTACTTACTCTACTCAACGACTACGACTACGACTACGATACGATACGATACGATGACGACTGGATGGAAGTACTTAAAGTGAGTGCAGTACTTGAAAGCGTTTCTGTACTTTTTTTCTCTGGCCCCCGTTTGCTCTGTTTTGCGTTGTTGACGTTGGGTTTTGTTATTGTTGTTGTTGTTGTTTTTGGATGTAAGGATGTTTTCTTTGCTACAATGACACTGGCAGAGGTTGATTCTATCGTCGTCGTCGTTCTCGTCGTTATATATAGTGGGAGTAGTTGCAGTTTAATTATTCAAAATATTTAATATAGGAAAGGTCAAGGGTAGTCAAAGAGTCTTCTTCAGTTCCTGTGACTTCAGGAAAGTGTATGCGAGAACTTATTAATTGATGAGGTTGGGTGTTTGATTTTCTTTTTTCTATTTTTTGTTTGTGAGGAATGTGTAGGTGACCTTATGGAGACTCAAATTGCATGTTGGCGAACGGTCTAACTTTCTATCTCTTACCTTTGGCTAAAGTATACTAAAATAGCCGTTCTCACCAAAGCCACGTAGGGACTTTTCTATCTTCAGTCAAAGGTAACGCTACAGTTCGGATATGAACCTTTCAATCAGTTAGTCTTGTTTTGTCCGTTTGAGTCACTATGCGAAAGGAAAACTGCGCAAAGGTTTACAGATTTAAGGGCCGCCCGGAATGCGTGTCTTTAGCTGGTATCTTGTATCGTTGTCAAAAGAAAGATACATTTCTTGCTTGAAGTTGCTCTCCATTTGACTTCAAACTACAAATTCTTGATTGTGTTAGCGCCTACCGCTTGCCTTGTTTTTAACTTCTGTCTCAGCTGCAGATATGCATATCTGTCAGCTACATATATGCATTTTGGGTGGCCCTTTAATGCCTTTCCTAACCACGATATCCATAAGGGGACATGACGGTCTCCATATCAACGAATGGTCAACCAAATCGATCACATTGCGATAGAGAAAGGCACGCATCCCTAACTCGGACCACTATCTTGTTGCAGCCAAGGCTAGAATGCGGATATCCACTACGCCACAACAATCCAGAAGTACTGTAAAAAAATTTAATGTCGAAAGACTGCAATCGCAAGAGACCGCCAAGACCTTCGCGCAACGCGTATCCCTAAACCTCTTGATTAACACCATACCACCAGCATCGAATGTCGAAGATATATGGCAACGATGCCAACAAGCCATTAGATCAGCCGCAACTGATGTGCGAGGTTTCTATCGCCAACCAGCAAGAAACCCCAGGTTTGATGAGGAATGCCGACAGATGCTCGCAGCCAAGAATGAGGAATACAAGGTTAAGCTGCAGGTGAAGACGAAAGCTGCCATTGAGCTCTATAGCCAGAGAGGAAGGGAAGAACACCGGCTTTTCAGAAAGAAGCAAAACAGCAAGAAAATCGCGTGATGGAGGATATAGAGAGGTGCTACTCCAGGTTACAAGTTTTACCAAAGTGTAAAACGTCAAAGCCAATGATACAAGGCTCGAACAGAATCCTGTCAAGATGAACAAGGAAATATCGTAGTTGAGACACAGTCGATGCTGAGGATATGGAAGAACCACTTCTGCAGACTGTTAAACAGCGATGACGAACAACATTCCGCTGTCAGGCAGAACTAACCCTTCAATATTGGCAACGACAGCGAAAGCTGCCAACCACCCGACCTGAGTGAATTGAGGATAGCAATATCTAAACTCAAGCTTAATAAGGGTGCCGGAAATGACGGCCTTCCCGCAGAGCTTTATAAAGCCGGTGGAGATGACTTGGTAAGTAACATCCACCAACACATAAGCCAATTCTGTTCGGATGAAAGTATGCCTTAAGAATGGAACCTCAGTATCGTTTGCCCGATTCACAAAAAAGGAAACTCTCTGAACTTCGCCAACTACAGAAGCATACGTCTCCTCAACATCGCCTACAAGATCCTACTGCCTTAGTGCGAACTGTTTATCAACAACCAGATCGGCCCTTATCACTGTGGTTTTAGGGAAGAAAAGTACTCAACCGATCAAATCTTCACACTTCGCCAGATCCTGGAAAAAACCGAAGAAGTCCAAATCGATAGCCACCACCTGTTCAACGAGAGACGAACTATACAGAGCCATGTCTAGTTTTGGTATACCGCCCAAACTAGTCTGTTTGTGTTGGATGACGATGGAGAATTCTCGCTGCTCCATCAGGGTCGGGAACGACCTCACTGACACATTCGATACCAAAAAAAAAGGATTTAGGCAAGGCGACGTGCTGTCATGTGACTTCTTTAATCTGATTCTTGAGAGGATTGTGCAAAACTCCCGAGCCAACACCAGAGGCACACTTTTCCGAAAATCGGTGCAACTACTAGCATACCCTGACGATATTGACATAATTGGTTGGACTCAACGTGATGTCATAGCCGCGTTTGCAAGTAAACAGATGGAAGCTCCAAAAATGGGTTTTAGCAGTAAATGATGGCAAGACGGAGTATATGCTATCAACACGAGAACACACAACATCTAAGAATTGGACAGAACTTCACCATTGACAGATATAACTTCGAGGTAATACGGGACTTTGTCTATCTCGGCTCCGCTGTCAACTCTGACAACATCATCTCGTCAGAAATTAAACGAAGAATTCTTCGGGTCATCACTTGAACTACTAAGGAGATCTTATATAAGACCCTGACCATCCCAGTACTGCTATATGGTCGATTCTAGGGGAAAATTCTAGAAAACGGACTCAACCAACTTGGTGTGCGCAACTGGAGGCAGTTAGCTAACCAGGCTATTTGGAGAGGCATATTGGTTGAGGAGCAGGTTCAATCCGAACTGTAGCGCCACTTAAGTTAGTAAGATCCGGAAGGCGAAAGGATATCTAAGCATATCCTTTCGCCTTCCGGATATTTTTTCCAAAATGCTTTACCTAAGCGTAAAGCATCTTGGAGAAAACACCTCGACTGAGAATGGTTGACCTGAAGTTGTGCTCAAACCTGAGTTGGGTGGTGAGATGGACGATGTTTTCTGTGATGTTAAGGTGATTTAGAATCTTTGTGTGTACACCTTGAGTGGGTTTCCATTGTGACGATGCTCTCAATCAACAGTTGCACAAGTTGCGGTCTGTTGGTCGTAAATATCTAGGGGTTCTAAATGTAGGATAGCATCTAGGGCTGCGGAGGGTGTTGTTCTTAGAGCTCCGCTTTTACATATGCAAAAGAATTTTTGAACTTTACCTATAGGTCGCGGTTGCTGTCTGTTTCTAAAGCCGTCCATCAGACTAGCCATACAAGAGTATATAGTACGGAGGTGTAGATCCATTAATCTTTCCAAGGCTTAAAGAAGGAAAGAAGATACGCTGATCGGACGGAAGTTCTTCAGATTTATGTGAGAGCTCTTTCCTGCTTTGGCGATGAATACAACTTCTACTTCCGTCCATGTCTTGGGATGTTTTCTAACCGTAGACAACTGATCATGATGGTTAGTAGCCATGGTAGGAGGATATCATGACTGTATTGGAGTTTCGGAGGTATGATACCATCTGGTCCAGGGGATTGAAAAGGTTTGAAGCTATTGATGGCCCAAAGACGTTTTTTTTTTGTGATGATAATATTGGTTAGTGGATGGATGTATTGATCCGCCTTTGTTTAGTATCCACGGGGTTAGATGAGCTACTAGGATAGTGTCCAGAAGAAGGTCAATCATTTCCGTGCTGGTCATGATTGTTAGTAGCCATGGTAGCAGGATCTAAAGGTTGTATTGGAGATTCGCAGGTGTGATACCATCTGGTCCAGGGGATTAAAACGGTATAAAGCTCGAAGACATTTTTCTTTGGTGAAGATAATAATAGTAAGTGATATAGCTGTACGGATCCATTCTGGTTTAGTACCCATAGGATTAGAAGAGCTGTCAGGAAAGTTGGTGTCCATATGTCGGTAAATGGTTTCCATGCTTTAATTTGTCCATTGACCAGTAGGTAGCTGGATATAGGTGGATTGGTGGAGAGAATTTTACGGAGCCTAGAGACCTCTGAGGTTTCTTCTATATCACCACAGAAGGTACTCCAGGAAGCTCTTTAGTCCTTTCTCAGCACGCTTATGTATGTTTTGAGAGACTAATTATATTGGTCCCAGTCTACTGTCTCTTTGGAGCTCTTGGTTTTGTCAAAAACTTTGCCTGCATTTTTTTCTATGAGTGCAAAGGTAGGAGTTCCACAATGAAGGCTTCGACTTCCCATGAATTTCTTCTAATATGGCATGCTGATGATCTTACATCGCTCAGGGTTCGTGAAAGGGTTTCTGTTGTATTTCTCGGTTGTTCCAAAGAGTCAGACAGAAGTTTTTAGGTTAAAATTTCTCTAAGTAGTAACCAGTTTGGAGTTTCTAAAAACCTTCGGGTCGGAAAGAGTGCATCCAAGGTGAATTGGATGTATCTGCGGTCTGGGAACGGTGTTATTGGTGTTAACCTGTATCTTTAGCTGTGCTTTTGTGAAGTGGGAAAATGCAGTTCGAAAACCTTCATCGTCTTGTTTGTTCACTTTGAACTTCCTCTCTGGGCAACAAAGTCTCGCTGCACATGTCTTCGACTTCACCCTGCGACTTGCTGAATTGCTCCCCTTTGGTAGGTCAAACGTTTGTGCAACGATTCAATGTCTGCTTCGGCTTAAAATTCTGCTTCCTTGCTTGAGTTTATAAGACGATTAACCCCTTTGACGATAAAGACTTTTCCGCTGGAAATTAAAAAAAAAAATTTTTTGCGGATTTTTGCTCGGAAACACAAGATTTCAAGACTAAAGTTTTGGCAAAACTTAAAAATTGTTAAATCTTCTATGAAATAAATAATTCGACACATGTAGGTGGCCCATTCGTCGTCAAAGGGTTGAACGCGTCTCTCATCTGATGGTAGACATTGAAACGGGGGATTGCAATTTAGTCGTTACAATCTTTTCTAATTCGTCAACGATGGAGCAGAAATTTTGCGTAAAAGACCAAAATGTTTGCCAAATAGTATATCGACGTTAGCCGCATGTGACTGACATTACATATATGACTGCTCCCCAAGCATGGCCAAGTAATTTCGAATCATTTTCCATATATAGCATGTCATCACCCAGTCCTAGAAAGAGGGCCATTCATTGAGTTCTTTTAGCTCATGTAGTCACCATCAAATGTTGACTCATGAATATGTAAAATGTCCCATGCATGGCTATTCGTTCCTCCTAGCAAAGCCATCTAATACAATTTTATAAGAACCATTCTTCCCTTGAGAGATTATTCTAGTCAATCGAAATTTTCTCAACTATAACCGACAACAACTTGGAATTACAAAAAAAAAAAAAAACATCATCCCCACTGCATATGCAATCAAAATTTAAATTTCAAAATCTTCATGAAGTGCTAAAAGTATGCAATGACTTCATTTTTTTTTGACAATTTTATTACATTACAGCTTTTCAAAAAAAAAAAAAAAACTCGTAAAACCCTATCGTAAAAACTTGGCTGCCTTACTTAATAGACAACGTACAGCGCTGCGGCGGCAAATCTTTGCCTGTCCCAGCGATCCGTACCGTTTATTACATCCATTACAATGAAACGTTACAAGCTTCCAAACCTCCTCTATATTAAAAATTTTATGCGTGTAATTGTACAAGCTGCATCCCAGGCTGTAGCACAAAGCTAAAGACCCTCGCAGGGATGTGTGTTGTGTTGGGGTTATTGGTAATGGAAGCGCTGCCTGCCATTGAATGCGATTACAATCGCAATGTTGGATAACGTCCAAAATAGCCCGGATTACAGCATATAAAGCATTGGCTCTCTCGCTCCGTGCACCCGGAATGGACAGCACACCAGGACAAGCTCTCCTGGAACCAACACACATCGCATGTCGTAGCGTTTGTATCTTTTGTGACGATTTATGCTCATGCATGTAGGCATACATCAGTGCGGCCCAGCGCATGTGGCACACTCACCGTACACTCGGGGTGGATGAGTCCACGATGAGAAGCGCACCCAACCACCAAAGCGGGACGACAGCAACGAGGCAACCTCACCACTGGGAAGCATGTAATAAATTTTTAAGCAACTGCGGAAAAGTGAATCAACTTCCGACTTTCTCCGCAAGGCATGACTGACTATGCTTTGTTGGAACGCTCAACACTCTTTCGTCGTCGTCGTCGTCGTCGTTTGTGTAACCATTTTTTTTTTTTTTGTTCCTTTACGTTTCGCTTGCCACCATCCCAAATGCAAAGCAGATGAAGCCAGGGGAGGGCAGACAAAAACCCTGAAAAGGAGACCATCATCGTTAGGGAAATGCTTTGCCGGCCGTGTAAGACAAGACGAAAAACGCGCAAGAGGCGCGTCATCTGATGAAATATGCCCGGCGCTTGTGCCTTTTTTTTTTTCCTTCGTTGGTGCTCGTTCTCTATGTGAATTAGAGAGACAAAGCTCCTTGGTGGTGGAGTCAAAGGTTGCCAGCACAGCCAAAACAGCACGCAGGTGAAGTAAAGGATATAATCCCCGCGTGAATCATTTCGGTTCATGACTCCTGGGTGTTCACGTTTTCGACTGTGCTACGAACGGAATAATGGTGCGAAATTTTGCCATGGACAGGGAGGCACCAACAACTGGGTGTGTGCACCGCTGAGCATGTGTCTTCGTTAGGAGGCGAGTTAAAGTGAATACACTTTAGCCAAAGGTGACGGGGCACAAGGCAGTGTGCCTTGGAAGGTTAACTAGACGATTGTGAGTGTTGTTGAAGTCAAAATGTCGATTTGGGAACTTGTTAGCAGCACACGAAATCCACTGTTGCGGAAGGTTAATTCAAACGAATTGTCCTGCGACCTTGAGGGGAAAAGGCGGTACGGAGTAGTTTTGTTTGTGGTTACCATACCTTTGATGATGGATGTGTAGATTACAAGGCTGACAAGTTCATTAAGTTAAATTTGTCTGCTAATTCAACAGCCAGCAACATTAAGGTGGGAGTCTGAATAATTTGATTAATTGCAACCGCCACTTTGTCCGTCCCTACCCATAGTAGCAAAATTTCAAAAGGGTATATCGAAGCGGTATCTCCTTCAGCAATATAAGCTTTACAAGGTTTTCTGAAGGAAAGAATATTCTGCGCACCTTATGAAGCCTGGTTAGTCACACAATTAAACGAAGAATTACTCTTGCGTTCGACTTCTGACTGGGAATCGAGGACTCTGCATGCCGGAGTATTGGTGTCCATTCGATCTACATGTCCTAGCCATCTTAAACGTCCAATGCGGAGTTTTTTTTACCAAAGGGCATGTCGCTGTACAGCTTGGTTGAATCTTCGTCTCCACAGTCAGTCAACGCAAACGGGACCGACGATTTTTCGAAGAATTTTCCTCTATAATCGATCACGGATTTCTTCATCCGCTTTTGAGTCGGTCTATGCTTCAGCGTCGTAGAGCAGGACTGGGATGATAAGGGTCTTAGTAGTTCGAGTGAGGTCTTTACTACTAAATTGCCTTCTTAGTCCGAAGAAACGGCGGTTGGCAAGAGTAATTCTTCGTTTAATTTCTGACGAGATGTTGTTGTCAGAGTTAATAGCGGAGCCGAGATAGACAAAGTCCCGTACTATCTCAAAGTTATATCTGTCAATGGTGACGTTCTCTCCAATTCGTCGATGTTGTGTGTCCTTTCGTGTTGACGGCATATACTTAGTCTTACCATCATTTACCCATTTTTGCCGCTTCCTTCTCTATACTCGTTAACGTGGCTATGGCATCACGTTGAGTCCTACCAATGTTGCATTGGAAGATTGTGCCTCTGGTGTTGGCTCGGGAGTTTGGCACAACCCTTTCAAGAATCAAACTGAAGAAGTCACATGACAGCGCATCGCCTGGCCTAAGTCCTTTTTTGGTATCGAATGTGTCGGTGAGGTCATTCCCGACCCTGATGAAGCATTGACAGATGAGTTTCGGCGGTATACCAAAACCAGACATGGCTCTGTATACTAAGACTCTATAAATGCTTTCGTATGCGGCTTTGAAATCGATGAATAAATGGTCCGTATCGACTTGGACTTCTTGGGTTTTTTCCAGGATCTGCCGATTTGTGAAAATTTGTTCGGTTGTGGACATTCCTGGCTTAAAAACACACCGATAAGGGCCAATCAGGTTAATGGTAAACGATTTCAGCCGTTCACATATTACGACAGATAGGAACTTGTAGCGATGTTGAGGAGACTTATGCCTCTGTAGTTGGCACAGTTCAGATGGTGTCTCCTTTTTTGTGGATTTTGCTGAATGCGGATTGTTATAATGTGTTCGCTAATGTCTTAAAGGCGTACGACTTCTTGCCTAAGTCTGGCACTTATAAAACTTATATCCACATCCAAACAGTCACTGTTGTGGCTCACTATAACAAAATAAGTTGTCACAGGTTCTCATTCCCTTTTCGACAGGCCCATCCCATTGTATTTTTCGGACGACAGTAATGTCTGCTTTGTGTCATCTTAAGGCCAGCCCATCGTATTTCCTTGATTCTAGTAATGTCTGCTTTGTGGCATCTTTCGGCTTCCGCTAGTTGTTCGATTGCACCTCTACTGCTTAATGTTCTCACATTCCAGATATCGCGTTTTCCTTTTTTTGTTTAGCATGGTTGTCAACAATAAAATAGTCCGTTCCGATGGTCTTGCAAAGCTTAAACAAAGCAAAACCCGAATCAGATCAAATTTATAAGGTGCCCTAAGGACTCGGGGCCATCACATTTGGTTTGTGGGTGTTTCTATTTTTTCGATGTGTTCACTTAGAGTCTTCGAAAAAAAAGTGCCCAAGTCAAGGACATACAAATGATTTCATAACCACCAAACCTCCCAGAAAACCTAACTATGAGCAAATGCTTGGAGGGGTGCAAAATTACCAAAGAACTCCTCATAGGTGAATAAGACCCTCTCAAGGTTAATAACATTCAGACACTGTTGCACTGTAACCTCGACTTGTATCGCAATGTTGTTGTCGTCTCCTAGACCTTATTTAAATTTTTCTTTTTGAAATTTATTTCGCATTCGTTCTTTATATTCGATTAAGTTTAAAGAAATCATTGAATTTGCATACGCAAACAATTTCAATATTCACAAAGGCCTTCACCATATAACCAAGCCCCCCTTATGTCTGTTGGAAAACCTTTTCTCCCATTTCGGATGGTTACTGATTTTTATTTTCATTTCAACAATTCTGATCTCCATCACTCACAAGCATGTTGTGACTGCCAACAACGAATAGAGGAAAAAAAAAATGAAAATCTATCATTGTATGGGAAGGGTAGCCTTCCAACATGAAAGGTTAGTACCTACGCATCCATAATAGCTTGGGCGCAAAAAAAAAAAAAACGAAATATATATCTACATATGTAGGTATATAAAAATTCATTGGCATTTACAGTTAAGAGGCTCTTCATCTTTTGAATAACTGAAAAGGTTCATCCTCGTCCTCGAACCTTGCCACCACCACCACCACCGTATCAAACTGTTGAAGCGTGCTTTAAGCCATAAAAACACCGCACGTCGTAAAAATATTATTTTAGGAGCTCACAGACCCCCTCAGTGTTGGCATAGTGAAATATTAAAATTTCTGTTTCCCAGAGCTGGAGTGTCAATTCTCACAGTCGCTGGCGAATGGTGGAACTCATCCGGAAATCCTTCTTCAGAAGGTTTCCACTTGGAATGGGACGCAACAGTTTCTTTGGGTTGGTTCTGTTTTTTTTTTTTTTTTTTGCCGTTAAATCCGTGTTGACGAATCATTGTTAATTCAGAGGGTTTTTGGCGGCGCGACGATAGGCTTTTCCATTAAGACGGCTAATAGGGTGTAATGTGAAAACTTGAACTACATCTGCTGAATTTTATTGCCACCAAACAAAAAAAAGTCGGAATTGATTTCTTTTCAATCCAGTGATTCCAGATACTTGGATATTGTACAGCTTGGGCGACCACTGAGGGCACTTTTCAACGCCCAGCCTTTATAACGTGGACTGTGAATCAATTGTTCTTATTAGGCATAAGTTTGGTAAACATCGGATATATAGGTCTTTACCTTTTGACAAGACTTGGTTTGTACAGGGTGGGCCATGTAGTGGTTTCTTTTCATTATGACACTGACAGCTCTTTCCCGCTAGAAGTCTTGATAGAAAGTCTGTATCATACCTCTGTGGAATGAAATGAGTTGCTTAACGCTTGGACAACGTTGGGATAAACACTTATTTCCAAACAAATTTGGATTTTTGAAGATCCAAAGCTGGATTTGAGAAGATCCAAAGGACGGATTTCTCTCGATAGATCATACATTAGCGCATCCATAGGTGCCATCCCTGGACACTCCTTAGTCAGCAGGCACGCAAAAAGGCTAGGCCTTCGCTCAAACGACTTCTGTAGAAGCTGCATGGATGAAAAAACAATAACTGGTCGGGAAGCTATTAGTAATCAAACAAAAGGCAGCTACACCTTGAAGCTTAAAATTTTGAAAAACCTCAGTGATTTGACAAAAAGTGGAAACGAAAAGTCTGCTCCGTTTCATAAAAATTTGACAAAAAGCGGAAGCAAAAAGTCTGCTCCGTTTCATAAAAACCTCAGAATGGTTTTCTCATAGATAACAATGAGAATGTACAGTATCCACGTCACAATGGACAAAATGATCTAAGTGTGCTGGGGAACTCTCTGGCAGACACTTTAACCTACCCAAACCTTTTTTCCAAAATGAGTGATGTGTAGCCTAAACAGTGCGTTCTTTTAAAAGAAGTTTTGGGCTAAATGAGGCACCCACCGCACCTGATGTGCACAAAGGCTGATATTTTAGTGGACACCACTTATAGTCCCCGTCGTCGTACGGTGCACAAATACACTCGACAATGTGGCTGCTGTAGCCGAGAATGTTTTTTTTTTTTTAAAAATATTTTTTAACACTTAGGACTCAATCCCTGAAGGTTATAAAACCCAGTGATGGAAAGAAGGAAAAAGGTTTGTAGGATAGTTAGAGATTGGCAGTAGGTGGGAAAAGAGTGAGGTGACGATGCGCGTTAATTTTGAATCTTTGCAGGTTGTAGTCATCTGGAAATATTGAAGAAGGCAAGCTATTCCATCATCGTGAAGTGTGGTTAAGAAATGATCTTCTAAATTTTACTGTGCGCCCGAAAACAGGCTCTATGCAATATGGGTGTGCCGAAGAAGTCGCACGAGTATTTCTATTAAACAGACAAACAGGCGGGATACAACTATATATTTCGTCGGAACATTTATGGTGAAAGTAGCGGTAAAGAAGCGCAAGGCATCCAACATTCCGCCGGTGTTCGAGAGAATGAATTTCGCTACAAACTGATTGGTTGTCAATAAGTTTGATAGCATGACGCTGGACTCTGTCAAGTAGGCACAAGCATGTTGCAGGGGCACCCGCCCAGATGTGCGAGTTATATTCAAGTCTTGGACGAATGTAAGCTTTATAGATATTAGCTAAATCTGATGGGGTGAAAAGCCGTTTGCATCGTTTGAGAAATCCTAGGCACTTAGCACCACTTTTAGCAGAATCTATAATTTGCTGATTCCATCGAAGGTCTGGGCTAATATGCATGCCAAGCATAGACAGGCCATTCGATTCCTCAACTTCAACTCCTTCCATGTTAAGTTTAGCTACAATTGTATCCCGCTTCAGAGATAAGAGACAGCACTGGTTTTTTGACGCATTGAATTCAACCCGGTTGTTGGTACCCCAATTGATAATTTTGTATCAAGATCGGAGTTGAGTTCAGTTGACATTCGCCGGCGTTGAGACTCCACAACTTGGGGATCTTGTCGCGGAGTCGTTAAGGAGTAAACGAAGTCAAGAGTGCTGTCATCCGCGAATGAATGGATAGGATTACAAGTCAGAAAGAGAAGGTCGTTAATAAAAATTAGAAACAGAGTCGGTGAGAGGACTGAGCCTTGGGGAACTCCAGCGTTTGTTGAAAAGGGGGTGGAAGTTGACCGATCTAATACAACTTGTATTGATCGGTTACTTAAAAAACTCGTAATCCGAATTAAAAAAGTATTACCGACACCAAAAGACCTAAGCTTATTAATAAGAGCGCTGTGCCACACTCTATCAAAGGCTTTTGAGATATCCAGAGCAACAATTCTACATTCACCAAATTGGTGAATGCAACGATTCCATTTTTCGCTTAGATAGACCATAAGATCACCTGTAGAACGTTGCTGACGAAAACCTTGAGAGGACCATAAGATCACCTGTAGAACGTTGCTGACGATAACCATACTGACGGTCACTAAGGAGATGGTTTTTTTCTAGATAGCTCATGAGGTGGTAATTGACTGTACTCTCCATGACCTTAGAGAGTACTGACGTTAAAGCTATGGGTCGGTAGTTTGAAGGGGAGGTTTTTTCGCCTTTTTTGGAATTGGCGGAACATGCGCAAGTTTCCACCTATCTGGAAATATTCCTGCAGTGTAAGACAAGTGAAAAAGTTTGCGTAGAGGTTTGGCCAGAGTGGAAGAACACCTCTTCAGAACAAGGGGAGGAATTCCATCTGGACCTGAGGCTTTATTTTGTTTGAGATCTTTTAGAACTCGAGCCACTGAACGTGTTCGGAAAAACAACGGTCCTAAAGAATATTGAACCGGACTCAGCGATGGTGGTGAAGAAGAGCTGTCTGGTAAGTCGGAGTTGGCTGCGAATATGGAAGCTAGCAGATTTGCTTTTTCTTGGCAGTCCGTGATATTTCTGTCGTTGTAGACAAGCGCTGGGATTGTTGATGATGTACAACCATTAATACGTTTGACGAAAGGCCAAACAATTTTGCTGCTTTTAGGACATTGCAGTATTTTTTGCCTCACTTTTTGGTCACGTAAAAATTTAGCAAGTCTTAATATAACCTTACAGTCGTTTCTAGCCCGCCTGTAAAGACTCCGATTTTCCTCCGAAGGTGTTTGACGCCAAAGGGCAAAAGTCTCTTCTTTCTTCTGGAGAGCAGTCACACAAGACGGATTGAACCAATGTTCTTCTTTTGGTTTGATGCAATGGATTTGCTTGGAATAAAGTTTTTCATCCCAAGCAGGATTAACCTTCGTGTCAATACGAGGGCACCCGGGTATCCATTTGGAATTTGAATCAATAAAAACATAATTTCGCCCATAGGACCACATAATGGCATTTTCAGTACCTTCTTGACATATAATTCTGCATTGAATGGTGTATTCCATTTAAACTATTTCCGAACTGTAAATTTTCTAAAATACATTTTTCAACTCTAATACGGCGTTATATGCGAAGTACACCCGGGTACCCATAATCATATTGCACTGATTTGTATGTGTTTTTCGCGATTGAACATGTTTCAGCACAACTATTTGTGTTACTGCGTTTTATTATGTTTCGTTTGAAAAGTTAAACTATTTCATCACATTGTATCCTATTGCTGTGGAGTTCATACATTCATTATTTGGTGTAGGTAAATTGGAAATATGAGCAATTCTCAGCGGAAAACTTCGCTAGTAAATAGGTAGGTATATGAGAAATATACATCAATTTGTTCAAAATATAGTTTTGGCTGTGCATAAATGTATCTAAGAAAACACATATGATAATGTTTCAGACGGTCTTACGAACGACAAGAAAAATATATATGCAACTTGCTGGATGAATGCAGTGAATCCGACGCAGACGACTTCAGTGACGGTTGTAACGAACATCCCGCGTGCCTAATAGTCAATCGCTATTAGTTGGGAAGAATGAGGAAATGGGTGAGGAATTCAACCTCTAGCGGAACGTGCTACTTCTTATAAAGTTGAACTACCCAGGTCGTACCAAAAATATTCGCTCATTAAATGAGCTCGGTGAAATTTCGACCCAATTTGTCCTTTTACCTTTCGTATTGTTTGCTACCCTTATGACCCCCAGGCTACAGGATCCAAAGGCCAATCCGGGCAGCTAATACGAAAGGGTGTTCAGGTCTTAGCAGCGAGAGGCATGCTAGCACATGCGCGTCCTAGCTCGTCGGAATGGGAGGGGGTTCTTGCTGCTTTAACACTGAACGAGTGTTACGTATTTCCATGCCTCAGAAAAGGTGTTGAGCTCTGATTCGAGTTATAAAGTTGCGAGGCGCAAAATGTTCCTATTTCCGAAATGAGTGTTTATCCAAAGAATTGCTAGTGGGAAGTGAACGGCTGATGGTAAATGTTCACTTAAGTGTACCCACCCTCATCGCAATTTACGTTCGCCAATCGCGATATACCATGGCTACCATGCCACTCGTAGTTTATGGTAGACCCTAACTAAAATCTCAAAAGAAAAATCTAAACACTAAACCACGTCATCCTTACCTTTCACGTCATCATACCCACATAAATAGAAAATCTAAACAAATTCCATAGTCTTTCAGAAACTTACTTCAAAAGTAGAATTCAAAAGAAAAGATCATTCCACAATACAGATTAATCTGCCAAGCCAAACCATATGAAAAATTGGATTAATTAAGCCCATAGAAAAAAAAATGCAAATTTAAGTTCATGTTAACACAGCGCTTTAATGTAGGGAGAATAATAACTTAAATAAAATAAGTAATTATATTTAAAAACCAAATTAAAGGAATGAATCTTTTGCTATTTTTCTTTGGTTCTATACTTCCAAAATTAAAAAAAAATAAATCAACAGTAGTACAGTGAACATTGGAAAACGTTAACTAATTAAAACTGAGGGTGTTCATGTTTTCGAGATTGTTCATGTTTTGGAATGTAACATTTTATGATTCTGCTCTTAAAATAAAACACATTTTCTTCCATTTTATCTTCTTTTTACTTGTATTAGTATAGATTCATGAATATTTTTTACATATTAACACATACTGGTACGGCTCATTAACAAAATTTATTGGATTTTTTTTTTACATTGAACGTTTTAAAAATACATAAAAGGTTTATTTAACAAAAAAAATCTGTAATTTTTTTCTGTTGTATTTTTCCCAACATTTGAACAACTGCATTTTCTCTTAGGCGTCTAAGTACGTTTATGTCGCTTTGGTCAACACCTTCCTCTGCACACCATTCCAAAGCCTTGTTAAATATTTCAACTGCTTCAGTTGCGCTTACTCTTTGAACATCTTCTTTCTCAACATAGGCATCGTCGTCTTCCTCCTGTTCATGTTCATGGTTCTGAGACGGATCAAATTCAAAATTGTCTTCATTCCATTCCTCAACAACTGATAACGGATAGTCAATCTGGAGTTAAATTTGAAGCTGGTAATTTGATTAAAGTTTAATCAAATCTATAACAAACCTGAGGATTCAAACTTTGAAGAAGTAGTATTGTAGATGTTATCAATGGCTTAAGCTCTGAGTCCCACTTTTCCTTCAAAACACTCAATGGAATATTGTCCTCATCATCCTTCTCATTTACTAAAAAACTTAGAACATTGGCCCAGCATTTAGCTAAAGTCTCTGCGCTGACTCTATTCCATGAGTCTTCTAAGAGAATAACAGCTTCTTTCAAGGTCAAGCGTTTCTTGCACTCAATAAGATTTGAGTCCTTTGCTGCGATCGATGCTAGCAAACTGTTTCTGTAGTACAGTTTCGTTATTTTTATGGCATTCTGATCCATAGGTTGGATCAGCGGAGTTAAATTAGGCGGCATGAACATGGCGATTATATTCCCATCTTCCGATTTTAGATCACGTTCACTAGGATGAGATGGTGCGTTATCTAATAATAGAAGAGCCTTATGTGGCAAGTTTTTTTGACTCAGAAAAGCTTTAACCTAAAGTCAAAATTTTAAAAATAATTAACATAATGTTTCAATTGGATAAGTAAAATGTTGACCTGTGGTACAAAGGACTGGTGGAACCACTCCATGAAAATTGAAGTAGTCATCCAAGATGATTTGGAGCTTTTGTATTCTGTCGGACAAGCAAAGTTTTTGAAGCAGCGTGGGTTTTTCGCCTTTCCTATAACCAACAACTTAAGCCTGTGTGTGCCTGAAGCATTTGCGCAACACAAGAAAGTAAATCGCTGCTTCTCTGTCTTTGCGCCTGGAGCAGATTTCTCTAATGCTGAAACGTAGGTTTTCTCGGGCAAAAGTTTCCAGAACAAGCCAGACTCATCTGCATTGTATAACTGATCTTTACACAGTCCCATTTCTTCAATTTTTTCTTTTAGTTTTAATTTAAACGGATCAACTAAGTGAGGCTGCGATGATAGCTTCTCACCAGTTATTTTTAGAAGTCGAATGCCATATCGTTTTTTAAAACCACTTAACCATCCATCACTTGCCAAAAAACCACCTTCACTTTCCTTTATTTTTGAATGTAACTCTTTAGCTTTTTCTTTCAGCATTAGTCCGCTCACAGGCCAATTTTTATTTCGCATTCGAACGAACCACTTGTAAAGACATTTTTCCATTTTTGGAAGCTCTGATGATCTTAGCGTCTTTCTTTTTCCCGGTCCAGAGTATGTATTACTAACACACTTCAAAATTAAATCTTTTTTCTTTTTAATACTACATATTGTTGACTTAGCGACACCATATCTTTTTGATAAGTTTGTCACGCTTACTCCTTTTTTAAAGCTTTCCAAAATGTCTGCTTTTTCGTTTAATGTTAAAACCTTAACTTTCTTTGAACACATTTTTAAACAGAAAATAAGACGTTGATGCAAGCAAAAAACCGCAACCGAATGAGGGATGATAGCTATGCAATACGCACACGCACGTGTGGCACCAAATACATACATACTACGCATTGTCAATATTATGGGATTCCCCGAATTAAATAATTCAGTGCATTTTTATGTAGAAATGTTGAAAAAATTTCTGTTCACGTTTTAGAGCAGTCAATGTAAAAAATAATACAGTGTTCACGTTTTGGGGTAGTTCACGTTTTGGGGGGTTCACGTTTTCCAATGTTCACTGTATTCGTAATTGAATTATAAAAAAAAAAGTCATAACAGAAATAAAACTTTTATATCTACAATTAAATTCATTATAAATCGCGTTCTAATTATAGTATCTATTATACAAATTATAGTATCATTCATACAAATGTTTTCATATGTATATTTACTTTAGGTACATATGATTTTAAATCTTTGCACAATTTGGAAGATTTTTCCCAATACAAACTCTTAAAGAAAAATAGTCAATAGCAGTAATACTATACAGAATAATGTTGTCAACCTAATCGCAAATCGATTGGTATTTGTATATATACTCGAACAATAGTTATTGACGTTAAAAAAAATATATACAGTGCACTCGCGAAAAGGTGAACTAATTCAAACCAAGGGTGTTCACGTTTGTGGATTGTTCACGTTTTGGAACAGTGAAATTTTGGAGATAATATTGTTATAACCTGTGGAACAAACGATTGATGAAACCAATCCTTGAAAATTATAGATGTCATCCAGGCCGTTTTTGAGCTTTTATAATCAGTAGGGCAGTTAAAATTTTTAAAGCATCGAGGTTTCTTAGCTTTTCCAATTATCAACAGCTTTAATCTATGCGATCCTGATGCGTTTGCACAACACAAGAACGTGATTCGCGTCTTTTCTGTTTTTACGCCCGGAGCAGATTTTTCCGACGATGACACATAAGTTTTTTCTGGCAAAAGTTTCCAGAATAAACCAGATTCATCAGCATTATACAACTGATCATTGCACAATCCCAATTCGTCAATTTTTGATTTCAGCTTTAATTTAAATGGATCCACCAATTCAGTCTGCGATGACAATTTTTCTCCAGATATTTTGAGAAGGCGAACACCGTACCTTTTTTTAAAACGCTGCAGCCACCCATCACTGGCGTTGAATCCACTTTCGTTCTCTTTGATTTTTGAGTACAATTCCTTAGCCTTTTCCTTAAGCATTAATCCACTTACAGGGAAGTTTTTCTTTCGCATTCGGTTGAACCAACCGTAGAGGCATTTTTCCATTTTGGGTAACTCTGACGTCCTCATCGTTTTTCTTATTCCTGGTCCAGAAAATGTATTGTTGACGCACTTTAAGATTTTCTCTTCTTTCTTACGTATTCCGCATATTGTGGATTTAGCAACATTGTATTGCTTAGCCAAACTCGTCACATTGGCGCCCTTTTTCAATTTTATCAAAATCTCCGCCTTTTCATTTAATTTTAAAAACTTTACTTTTTTCGTACTCATTTTTCCAACGTCCAGCGCGAGACCAAAACATCAATTGACATACATCAAACAATGTTTGACGAAAATCCACTTGAATTTTTTTACTTTTGGGAATCCCCTTTTTAAACAGGGAAATCCCCTTTAAAAAGGGGACTCCCAGAAGTAAACAAATCAAATCATAAAGAATTTATGCCTTGTAAACGCAAATATAATACATTTTTTTGTTCACCTTTTAGAGCCTTCAGACTTTGTTCACCTTTTAAGGTAGTCAATGTAAAAAAAATATTGTTCACATTAAGCGGTGTTCACATTATGCGGTGTTCACCGTTTCGCGAGTTCACTGTATACCACATAAGGCGGTTAAGCCACTATATATTAATATCAAGAATAACACTAAATCAACTGTCCTACGGTTCGCTCTTATTTAGGTACATAAAAAAAATGCAAACACAAGATCACTTACCGATCGTTTAAAATTCCGCGTTCTGTTGTTGAAGTCCAGGGGAGAGGGGGACGTTGTGCACAATGTACTCCAGCCCGTGGTTTATTATGGCAAGACGCACATATATTTCGATGTTTCGTGACGTAGCTAGAGGTAGTGTAAAACAATTTTTTTTATGCACACATTCAAATAGCGAACTACAAAAAAAAAATAACAACAACTCAATACATAACCTAGCAGTGGCGAGGCGTCCATATAACTCGATTCCTACCGAGTTACCTTTTAAAATTCTACTTTTCAACAATGTTATTGGTACAAGCAACATGAATCTTAATATACCCACATAAACATACAATTTGTGTATTTCCCACACCTGCACAGCACACGCAGCAACAAATTCTATCAACACCCCACAACCTGCAAATCATCCGCTTTCATATCGTTTTACTGCTTTACGCACACACATACACAGATCATTGCATGCCTATTCTACATCCCATACTCCATCATACTTCATAGCCCATAAGAAAAAAAACGCAAAGCGATAGCAAAACAAAGCATTGGAACTTGGAAGTGTAACCCGAAAAAAGCCGTGTTATAAAATATCTGTCTGGTTAGAACAAATTGGTTTTCTTTCCTTGTTTTCCCTTCATCGTTCACTGTCTTTGACTCCTCTCTGTTTAACACACGCTGTCTTATGCAAAAAAATAACCCGATGTTCAACGACTTATTTGGTGAATTTTGTGTACCTATGATTATTTCTGTTGGAAAAAATCAGTTATGAAGCAGATTGCGATGCGTAACTCAAAGTAATTTTGAGTGTAATTATTGATGTGCAATAAAAAAGAAATTAAAAACAAAGAAACGTGTGAAAAGTTTAAATTGTGGTATTTTCAGTTAAATTCAGCTAATTTTAAATAGCTAATTATTAGGAGACAATGGCATTATTTACTGTAAATTGTTGTTTGGTAGATTTGCTTTTGGAGGAAGAAAATGCTTTTTGTAAGTTGAATTTTCTTAAAAAAAAAATTTATAGAGATAGGGCGCTCTACTCCTTCTATGAAAATAGATTATAAGCGCAAGGATGGTTTTGTTTCGCATTTTAATGCATCCATATACCAAAAATATACTTAGTTGACTGGTAGTTGTAAGCTTAACAAAATGTTTTGTTTTCCTTGTCTTCTTTTTTCAAATTCCCCTAGTGTTTGGAGACGTACGGGCTACGCTGACATAAACAATTTGGTTAATTCGACAAATTCGAAGCTGTTTATCTTTGCACGAATTCGGCACTAATCGCATTGAAACCTCCTTAGGTAATTCCTTTGAAGCTCACAACAAAAAAGTTGATAGAAACCGTAAGTTAATGAACGTTTTATAGATACAGTAATTCTTTTAGGCAAACAGGAACAAGCATTTAGGGGTCACAACGAAAAGCAAGATTCTATTGATCGTGGTAATTATGTTGAAACAACTTTATACTTATCTAAGTATGACACATTAATAAACTCCCCATTTAAAACAGTGTTCAAGTGTACATCGAGTTTTTTCGGGTCCTCGATGCATGTCCAATGGCTAATTTTATTCCTTGCTACGCACATGTTTTAAATTTTGTCTTATCTCGATCACTAGAAAATATACCTGAGATAAAAGTTTTTTTTTTGGCAATATAAACACTGTAGTGCGCTTTTTCAATAAATCAACTAAACGTTCAAATCTTTTAAAACAAATAGCAAACCGATGCATGCCAGGAGTATCAGAAACTCGCTGGCATTAATATTCACGAATAATTAACGTTATTTTAAACTGTAGATTAGATATAATTGAAACTTTTAACCAAATATTAGGCAATCCAAAAGAATGGGATAATGACGTACTTTCAATGGCTGAAAGTTTATTGTTTAAACTAGAAGGGAAGGAATTTTGTTTTATATTGAATACGGTTTCCGAGATTTTTGCTAAAACCGATGTATTGTTTAAATTAATACAAAATAAACAAACGGATGTTGAAATTGCTAGGCGAGAAATCGAGTGTTTTGAGTCTTGGCTTTGTACTGAGTTTGCAAACAAATTTGATTCCATTTTTGCAAGCATAAACGATTGTGCTGAACCTGTAAGAAAACGCCGATTACTCGATATAGATTTAAAAACTCACTATAAGCGTCTTCTTGTAGAAATAAAGGACAATATTATATCCAAACTTAAGACAAGATATAAATCTTTCACGAATTTAATTTTTTTGGATTTACTTTATAAATCAAAATACAGTAATTTTGCACTATCAAGCCCAGATGATAAAATATCTTCTCTGATTAATTTTTTTCCTGGAATTTTCGATTTCACAGCTTTGAAAAATGAACTAAAAGTTCTCCATACTAAATCTTCACTTCAACAACTTGACGTTCTATCACTTAATAAACATTTGAAAAGCGAAATATTGCGTGAAACATTTTCCCAAATTTTAAAATTAAGTGCATTATTTTTAACACTACCGCTTACTGTTGCCTCCGTGGAGAGATCTTTTTCCACTCTGAAAAGAATTCATACATATTTAAGAAATTCTCAAGGAGAAAACAGGCTCTCTGATTTAGCACTTTTATCAATAGAAAAGCGACTCCTTTTAAAAATGAAAAGAAGACCTAACTTTTATGAAAAAGTTCTTGCAGAATATGTTAAAAAAGATCGAAGAATAGACTTAGAGTACAAATAAAAAAATCAATTTAGCATAACTTTTCACAATTTTCGCTGTTTTTAAATTCTTACCTATCATTAAAATTGCTTTACTTATATGCGAGTTGCAATACACAATATAATTTCAGAAAGCGTTTGCAGGTGCATATTTTTGCCGACTTACCATATAACATTTTCCACGCCACGCCACTGTAACCTAGGTACTCCCTTTACAACAAATCTGCTTAACGATTGATAAGGCTGGTGTCGATGGGTGGTGATTTTGGCGGACGGATGGTTCTGACACAAACTTCCTAGGTTGTTGCAGCGCTGAGACCATACACTTGAGTACATAAATTTAACAGGTAATCCCAATTTGATACCGCGTATCAATAATGTACCACGGGAGTGGTTATGACGTCGGGAGGTAGCGGTCCCTGTGGGAGGGAATAGGTTTATGTGTGGAGCACTCGAACGCTGATTTCTTTTGCGGGATAGCCGTACTGCTTATGTTTGGTGACAATGATGACGTCAAAATACGAGTGGATTCGAATTTCTGCAGGCGCGGGCGGGGTGCTGGAGACAGGCGTGATGCCCTCTACCGCTTCTACGATGCTTAGCCGAGGTCGTCGATGGAATTTTTTTTTTTTTTTTTTTTTTCCCGTGGGCTGGTGGAAATCTTCATAGACACGATGAGCACGTGCCCAAAGTAGTGTGAGATTTTTACTCACTAAAACCACCACCCATTTGGTATTTCTATTGCAACTAAGTATTCGACTTATCCAGCAATTTTTTTATCACGATTATATAAGTTCCTGCTTTTCCGCAATTATAGCGCGGTTTGTTATTATCGGGCCAAATCTAAGGGTTTAGTTCTTTGAAGACGCCGCAATATATTTGTTTCGTCAAGAATTTGGAGGACTGTTGTGTTAACGTGTCCTAATAAACGTTTTTTATGTTTTCGTGCAAAATTTTTTGTTTCATCTTTAACCGCGGGAATACCCAGATCTCTGCGTAGATCTTCGTTCCTTACGTACCACGGCGCATTGACGAATGATCTTAACATTTTGTTTTCAAAAGTTTGTAAAATGTTTAGATTCGTTTCACTGGTACAACCCCATAGTTGTATACCATATGTCCAAACCGGTTTTAGCACTTGCTTGTATAATAGCAGCTTGTTATCAAGGTTAAGCTTCGAATATTTTCCGAGCAACCAGTACAGTTCTCTGTATTTATTCTTAAGTTCTTCGCATTTCTTTTTTACATGCGACTTCCATTTTAATTTTGCATCGAGTGTCATACCGAGATATTTCGCTTCATTTGCAAACGGGACTCGAACCGTATTTAGAAATACAGGCAAATTGTTTGTCCGTTTATACGAAAAATCTACATGGATCGATTTGCTCTCATTAAGTGCAATCCGCCAGGATTTAGTCCATTCATTAACCTCGTTAAGAGCGTTTTGTAATTTAATATTTGTTTCCTCTATTGTTGTGGCAACTGCTAGTATAGCAGTATCGTCAGCAAACGTTGCAACTATTGTATCGTTTGTTTGTGGGATATCACGAGTGAATATGAGGTACAGGATTGGTCCAAGGACGCTTCCTTGCGGTACACCTGCCATTATTTCTTTGAACTCGGAATATTCGCTTCCAAGTTTCACACGGAAGAGTCTATGCTCAAGATACGACACGAGGATTTTATATAATTGTTCTGGCAAAACTTGACTTAGTTTATAAGTAAGGCCTTTGTGCCACACCTTGTCAAAAGCTTGCGACACGTCAAGAAATACGGCTGAACAAATTTTCTTTTCTTCGAAAGCTTTCTCAATTACATCTGTAATTCGATGTACTTGGTCCACCGTTGAATGTTTACTTCTAAACCCAAATTGATGGTCAGGTAAAAGACGTTTCTGTTCAATTATGGGGTGTAAGCGACCGAGTAATATCCGTTCAAAAACTTTTGAAATTATTGGAAGAAGTGAAATAGGCCTGTAAGATTTTATTTCATTCGGTGATTTTCCTGGTTTTAGAACCATAATCACTTCCGCGACTTTCCACTGTCTTGGTATGTATTCTAATCTGATTGCTGCATTTATAATAAAAAGAAGCTTAGTTAATGCTTTCCGAGGCAACATTTTAAGAAGTTCTCCTGTAATCAGGTCATAACCCGGAGCTTTTTTAGGCTTTAGTTTCTGTATTTCCCGTTTAAGCTCGGCAATACTTGCATATCTTACGATGTTATTATCGGTTGTACTCTCGAATATATTAATGTTTTCATTTTGCGCCGGACCATCAAATGGCTTAAATGTTTCCTCAAGATGTGAGGCAAAAACGTCAGCTTTTTCCTTATCGCTCTTTGCCCAAACGTCTTGAGTTACCATAATGGGCGGCACAGCGATTTTTGGCCGTTTTATGACTCTAATTGCTTTCCAGAGCGAATAATTCGATTCCTTTCCAGCGGTTAGGCTTTGCAGATAAGTTTCTACTGAATGGTTTTTAAAGTATTTAATCGAATTTGATAGCAAATTACTCAACCGATTGAGATGTGTTTTATCTTGCGGGGCACGAGTTTTGTGCCATCTTTTACGAGCTTTTCTTTTTTGTCTTACTAAATCTTGTATTTCACGGGGGTACTTAATTTTACTATAGCTCACTATTTTGTTCTGTTGAGGAGTATTATTCCATGCTGCTTTTTGGATGGTATTGATAAATGAGTCAACAGCGACTTCGAGTTCCAATGGGGTTCTAACCGATACACCCAGTCGGATATTATTTTCAATATCGTTTTTGAAACCTTCCCAGTTGGTTTTCGCGTTTGTTAATCTGGGTGGTTTTTCATTTATAATCAGTGACTCGCTCATTGTTAAAATGACTGGAGAATGATCAGAGGAAAGATCAAAGCATTCTTCAACTTTGATTCGATTGGACGGCAGTAAATAGACGATATCTTCAGAAAGGATTGTCTGCTTTTGACTTGTATAGAGCTAACTTGCATTGTTTCGATTTCTAGTTTAAGATCAATCGAATGTTCGATACACTCTTTTATATATAGTGAGGCTCCACCTCTAGCCTTATTCGATGGATGTAGAGCATGATAGTCGAGGTAACCTTTTATTTTTAAGTTCGAATTACTCTTTGCGTGAGTTTCGGATATTAAACAGATATCTATATCTTTTTCCTGCATAAATAATTCAAGTTCTCCAAGTTTTTGCCAAAGGCCATTGGCATTCCATGTAAGAATTTTAAGCAATCTATTCTATTGCGAATACTATTTTCGAGCCTAACGAGCCTGTCAAAAATAAGTTTATTCGTTTTGCTTTGTTCCTCAAGTTTTGAAAGAATAATCGAAAATACATTTGAAACTGGGTCAGGTGAGATATTTTTTTGGGCGTTATTGGATACTGTGGCTTGAGCATACGTTTGTACATTTGGTTTTGGATGTACAAGATCCGAACGGATATCTGATGGCCGCGTAGTTTGTGGACATTTAGGTTCTTCGATTATGGCCTGCTTTTTCTTCGACATATTTTTAATCGGAATTTTAGGCTGTTGCTTGTTTAAATTTAATTTCTGTGAATTAATACTATTAAATTTCGTCCGTCTTTTTTGCAACTCTACACGAATTTAAACGGTGACCACCAAGCACTAGCAAACCAAATTTACAACAGGCCACGTACGACGCTCGTCGAGGCTTTTATTGACTTCTTGTTTGTCTGATAGAAGCGTTATTTTAGGACCGTTTTTATTTTAATCGCATACACTGTCCGTCATCGCTCGACTTCGCATAGTCGTTTGATAGTGTGCGTGATCCATTTGACCAAGCACAACAATAAAGTGGTGAATAAATGTGGTCATTATCAAAGGAAAAAACCAGAAGGTTTGAAAAACGAAAATTCTCCATTTCGGCAAGTGGTTGTCAAACTGTCATAAAGGCATAATAATTTTTAATTATATTAGACCCTATTAACTCAACGATCCCTACACGGTTCTGATGATAATTATGTTCCATCTAACCATCAAGCACATGACGGTGAGTACTCGGATATAGACGACAACAAGCTGAGAGTTCTGATTCTGATGCTTACGATGACGGTAATAATTATGAACATAGCGAGACTAATGAGGATGACCAAACGGCGCCTGAGATAAGCGATGTGTTACCAGCAAAGCTGATGGGCAGGCAAAAAAAAAAAAATTGAAGAACGGACCATATGGCTTACGAATCCGCAAAATCAAGCAACCCGAACGCCAAGCCATAACATCGTTCGAGGCAGAACTGGGGCTTTTCAATCAACTCAATTGCTGTCGGAATCAAAGCTGTTCAATTTATTTTTCACCACCGATATGTCAACTATTGTAGTTCGTGAAACTAACCGGAAGGCTGTGAGCGTTTATGCTATTATGAAAGCAAATAATCCTTCGCGAGAGCTTAACGTTTGGAAGCCACTTACAATTCAGGAGCTTAATGGTTATCTTGGAATACTAATAACAGCTGGTGCCCACCATTCCAATAACGAACATTCTCTAGAGCTCTGGAAGGTTACTGCATTGCCATTATATCGGGCTACAATGAGCATCAATAGATTTTGGGCCATAAATCGATTTATTCGATTTGATAACTATCTGACCCGAATGCATCGACTGATAGACGACAAGGCTGCCCCAATTCGAGATTTATGGGACATAATGAATGCAAGTCTCAACAAGAACTATAGGCCATCAGAAAACCTAACAATCGATGAGCAGCTTTTCCCCTACAGAGGTAGAACACAATTCACACAAAATACATACCATCGAAACCAGCCAAATATGGTATGAAAGTGTGGTGGGCTTGTGATTCAAAGACATTCTATCCTCTAAAAGGGGAAATATACACCGGAAAACCGAGAAATGGCCCACGTGGCAACACAAGTAGGGGAAAAGGTAGTCAAACGGTTAGTTCGTCATTACGAAGGATCCGGCCGTAATATTATAATGAACAACTTTTTCACTACTATGGATCTCGCCGATTATTTATTGAGTAAAAATCTAACGTTGGTTGGAACGTTACGTGCTAATAAAGCTTGCATCCCAAAAGAAATGCTGAAAAATAGATCACGAAGAGTCCAGTCGTCTCTATTTGGGTTCATGGGTAGTAAGACCATCGTTTCCTATGTTCCGAAAAAAGATAAAGCCGTTATACTTTTATCTACAATGCACCACGACAATGCCATATCGGATGATAAAAATAAGCCCGACATCATAAAATACTACAATAGTACAAAAGGCGGTGTGAATGTAATGGACAAAATGGTATCACATTATTCTAAAAAACGAGCTACTAGACTGTGGCCAGTTGCGATGTTTTATAATATACTCGACGTTTGTGGATTGGCGGCCTACGTTCTTTATAATGAGCACAACAAAGCAGCTGCTATGAAAAAGGATAACCACCGAAAATTCCTGCAAGATTTGTGAAAGCAGTTGTGCATGCCGAGTATTCTGGAAAGATCCGAAAATCCACTTATATATATACGTTCACGTAACTCAAATGATCCATCAAAATCACGAATAATACCAAGGGGCCCCGATGGACGTCTCAAAATACAAGGATCATGCCATGTTTGCTCTGAGCAACACATGCCCAGGCGAAAAACTAAAAAATGCTGCATGGAGATAGAATCGCGACTGAATACTTATCCGGATGTGAAGTGAGGAACAGGTCTAGGGTGTGTTCGTTGTGACTGTCAATATCAGGAATGCGTGTTGGTTTGTCTACAAGCTGAGTTAGGTTGTTCAGCTGGGCAAAGATCTCTGCGTAATAACCTTCAGGTGTTGTTGGTCCAGAATGGCGAAGCCAACTAGTATTGTGGACATTAAAATCACCCGCATCGATGATGTGAGACTCAATTCACGAACATCAACTCGTTCCCCATCGATCTCAATAGCTCAACAATTCAAGCACTAGCCTGAGGAGAATTCTACACAAAGATTTCGGATTATTCGCTTACAAGGTTAAGCTGTTGAAGGCGCAAGACCATCCACTTCGTTATCGTTTCGCAGTTTGGGCCTTAGGGCAGCTTGAATGGGACGACGATTTTGGGCGAAAAATCATCTTTTCCAACGAGGCGCATTTTCGTCTCGGCAGCAACGTAAACAAACAAGATTGCCGCATCTGGGGCTCGGAAAATCCGCACTCGAAAAGCCGATGCATCCATAAAGAATGACATTTTAGTGCGGATTGTAGACTGGCGGCATTATTGGACCATTTATCTTCAAAAATGAGGATGGGAACGCTTCGGCCAACGGTGGCCATTACAGCTCACGTTAACCGACCTTTTTTTATACTGAAATTGAAGACATAAATTTGGACGACCTCTGGTTCATGCAGGATGGCGCGCCATGCAGCACGGCCCTTACCAAAACCGATTTTTGCACAGTAAATTCACAGATTATACAAGGTGGGCCAAAAGAGATCACCCTATTGGAAGATGTTCTTATTTTTGCAAATGGCCGCCAATGTCAAATCTGTTTTGACATTTATGGACTAGACAGATGAAGAATACAAGTGAACAAGCCATGGAGCCATACACTCGCGAAGTGCACGATTTTTCGACCAAAATCATGATGAGCAATGAGGCTCATTTGAACCTCAGCGTGTACGTGAACAAGCAAAACTATCGCTTCTGGGGCAGCAAAAATCCACAAGTAAAGCACGAGGAGCCATAGCTCATAGTTACTGCAAGGTTCGCTTTTAACGCTGCAGGATTCATCGGGCCATTTCGAGTTTCGAGAAGGTCGCTGGTTTAACGATAACAGTGGACGGTGCGCGCTTTAGGGCCATGTAAACCGAGTTTTTTTTGCCGCCATTGGACGATTTTGGTTGAGGCCCAGGTTCATTCCGGACTGTAGCGCCACTTAAGTAAGTAAGTAAGGACGAATTAGGGCTATAGGATAAGCGGTTCCAACAGGACGGAGCAATGGCACACACTGCACGAGCCACAACCGATATTCTGAAGGCCAAAAAACATCGAATGACTTCTTTTGGCCCACCTTGTATTATCGGCCTTTTTGGCGATGTTGATTGATCGCCTCGGAGCTGCGACTTAACACCTTTGGATTTCTTGTTGTGGGGTTGAATCCGGAATCGATTCAAGCACTCAAGAGCTATATCATCCAAGCAATCTGGGAGCTTCATCCATCAACAAGGTTGGAGTGTCAGAATGCGGCACTGCGAAGCCAGCCTAGGCAGGCACTTGAACGGCGTTTTATTCATTTTATTGCATTAAAAAAGAGCTTGCATTTGGCCCACTCGTTAGATATGTTTCTATGCACACCTACCAAGACTATTTCGAAATGTTGTTAGGTTTCTATGTTCAACTTTTGTGAAAATAATTAAATTTAGGGAAAGACTGAGTATCCAGCATTATCATGGCAATGCGGTTAACAGTGCCAAACGCACCTTCTGGCGTAACTTGTGCTGTAGCGTAGAAAGCACAACTGAACTAGCCAGGCTTAGAAAACTAGTCGCCAAATAATCGACTGTGCTAAGTTATCTTAAGCCCTCCAGTGCAGATTTGACAAAGTCCACACCTGAGTTTCGTACACATCTACTGGAAACCTATTTTCCAAGATGTGGTTCATACTCCGGTAGGAATCTAGACCCAACCGTCTACAATTGCAACCCTATAATAGCAAAACCGAGAGCATGGTTAGTGTAGAAAGAATCAATTGGGCAATTGACTCCTTATTTCCCTTTAAATTATCAGGAATCGGTGGTATTATCCCGATCATGCTTCAAAAATCTATTCACCTCGTAATACCATTGTTACAAAAATTATTTGTTGGTAAAGCCGGCTAGCCATACGACTGCGAAGGTCGCGATATTAATTGAGTCTTTGAGTGCCCGGCCAGCATGTATGGACAAGCCCCGCCCTAGACCGTATACTTACTTACTTACTTACTTACTTACTAAAGTGACGCTACAGTACTCATATAACATGCCTCTCCAATTAGTCCGGTCCTTAGCTAACTTCCTCCAGTTGCGCACTCCAAGTTGGTTGAGGTCGGTCTCTACTTGTGCGAGCCACTTAGGCGAGGTCTTCCTCTATTGCGTCCGACCTCTGGCTGGGAATCGAAGACTCTGCGAGCCGGAGTATTGGTGTCCATTCGTTCTACATATCCTAGCCGTCTTAAACGTCCATTGGAGAGTTTTTTGACTAGGGGCATGTCGCTGTGCAGCTCGTATAGTTCATGTTTGAATCTTCGTCTCCATAGCCCGTCAACGCAAATGGGAACGAAGATTTTTCGAAGAATATTCCTCTCGATTGGATCAAGGATTTGTTCATTCGCTTTTGATACGGTCCACGCTTCAGCCCCGACGTAGAGCAGGACTGGGATGACCAGGGTCTTATATAGAATCTTCTTAGTTGTTCGACTGATGGCTTTACTACTGAATTGCGTTCTTAGCCCGAAGAAACAGCGGTTGGTGAGAGTAATTCTTCGTTAAATTTCTGACGAGATGTTGTTTTCAGAGTTAATAGCGGAGCCGAAGTCAGACAAAGTCCCGTACTACTTCAAAGTTATATTTGGCAGTGGTGACGTTCTGTCCAATTCGTCGATGTTGTGTGTCCTTTCGTGTTGACAGCATATACTTAGTCTTACCATCATTTGCCCATTTTCGCCGCTTCCTTCTCTATACTAGCAAACGTTTCTATGACATCACGTTGAGTCCTTCCCAGGATGTCAATATCGTCGTCGTATGTTAGTAGTTGTATCGGGGGGTTGGTGTGGGAGTTTTGCAATAACCTCTCAGGAATCGAATTAAAGAAGTCACTCGACAGCGCATCGCCTTGCCTTAATCCTTTTTTGTATCGAAAATGTTGGTGAAGTCGTTTCCGACCCTGATAGAGCAGCGAGAGTGCTCCATCGTAATCCTACAAAAACGGACGAGTTTGGGCGGTATACCAAAACTAGACATGGCTCTGTATAGTTCGTCTCTACAAATGCTGTCGTATGCGGCTTTGAAATCGATGAATAGGTGGTGAGTATCGATTTGGACTTCTTGGGTTATTTCCAGGATCTGCGAAGTGTGAAAATTTGATCGGTTGTGGACTTTCCTGGCCTAAAACCACAATAATTTGGACCGACCATGTTGTTGGTAAACGGTTTCAGGCGTTCACCTTTGTAAAATTTGCAAACATCGTTCCAGGATTGGCAACTCTCTATATCCCCGATCGCGCTCCTTTTCTTGCTACTTTTTCTTTTTTCTGAAAGGCCAGTGTTCTTCCCTTCTTCTTTGCTTGATGTCAATGGCAGTTCTCGTCTTCACCTTCACCACGTTCTTGGCTGCGAGCATATGTCAGCATTCCTCATCAGACCAGGGGTTTCTTGCTGGTGGTCGCGAGAAACTTAGCACATCAGTTGCGGCTGATCTAGTGGCCTGTTGGCATCGTTAAGGGATATGCGTTGCGCGAAGGTCTTGGCGGTCTTTCGACAATTTTTTTTTTCACAGTGTATCCGGATTGTTGTGACGTGTTGGATATCCGCATTCTTACCTTTGCGATGTTAGCTCCTCGGAATGTTCGGACATCCAAAATACTGGATACCTAAAGTTGATAATCTTAATACAAAGGAGTGGACTAAGAGTGCGCAAAGTCCTGAGGGTTTGCAGAAACACCTTTCTCATTTAGCCACCGGAATTCGGTTCATTGCTTTTCTGCATCAGTTTTACCCCGATCTGATATCGCATAGAAGCTATAGATCCGCGCGATACGGTAGCATAATACCGGCAAATAATTCCTTTCTTGAAATAACCCAAGCGAGTCGATATAAACGAATGTCTCTGATGGAATAAAGGCCGACATAAGCGTGCTCTACGCGGGACACCCATAAGCGATGATTGGCATGATAAGGGCCATGTAGCATATGATTTTCACAACTGAGTCAAGTTGACTGCTTTAAAACCGTTTTCTTGTCAGAGCATAAACACCTCCAGCTCTGGCCAGACAAATACAGAAAATTGTCAAGCCAGACGCCAAGGTATTTAACTTCACTTCTCACCGCCAACGCCCGTCCATGCTGTTCACTGATGCACAATTTTTCTAGTTTTTTTCTGGTATCGCTAGAAGACCAAGTAATCGGGTCCTAAAAAGAATTGCTTCGGTATTTTGGAAACTGACAAATGAAGAAATCAACCACACTCGTGAACCCCTAACGTGCATCACAATAGGTCCATATTAACCTGAGTATGATGAGGGAAAACATACACTGCACGCCATCAACCCACCAACCTAACATAACCTTGGTCTTTCTTGTTTGCTTGGTATTTCACAAGCCAGTATATATTTGGAAAACCTAATATGAGTTGCTTCCAAGCTAAATGCTGTACCACATTACCCCCAGTGTTAGGCTCAACTAGAATTCATTGTGCCAGTATTTTGAATCCTTAAAGCGCTATTGTGGACGCATCCTCAAAGTCGATAAAACGAAAATAGGTCTCGTCTTGGTTGGGTTACTCGTCTGACCATTTTGTTGGTGCCGTGACATAAGGCCAACCGTCATAAGGCCGAATCTATAAATTTGGTCTTATGACGCTTTGTGAAAGTGACAATAGGGCCAAATTCAAGCATTTGATATTATGACACTTTGATGACACGTCAAAAGGGCGGGTTTGGCTTTATGACACTTTCGGTTGCATATTATATTTGCGTCCCAGATACGTGTTTCATTTGATTTGAGTTCCATTTGGCTTTATGTCACTTTCCTCATTTGGCCTTATGTCGCTTTATCGAAGTTTTATAATGCCGAATGCTAGAATTTGGTTTTATGTCACTTTTACAAAACGACATAAGGCCACACTTATACTCATACGCTTGGCCTTATGTCACGGCACCCATTTTGTTTGATATTAGCAATATTTTGGGAACATAGAATCTATTGCCGGAATAGAAAAGCTATTGATGTCGAATCTTAATACGGTCTTCTAAGTGGCTTACATCTTACAAACATTCCATTCTGGACTTTGAAAACAAATTTTTTTTTAAATATTCCTGCCTTTCCCTTTGCAAAAAAAGGGATCCGGGTTACCACCAAGCATAACCTAACAAATCACAGTTCATGATATTCTATATCACAATGGACACAAAAAACCCCTTAAGCCCTTAAAATATATCTTTTCATCTCGCCATTAAATCGGTTCCCTAATCCTACATACCTGCAACGGGTATATACAATCACAGTTCAGCTAGAGCTGATTATGTTGTTACTATAGTAAGCCCTTTATCTGCTTACATAAAATCTTCTGCAAAGCCTTGTCATAACCTCAACAATAATATTCGCACAGATATCATCATCATCATCATCATTATCATCATCATCGCCATCATTATCAACAGCATGCACGGCCATGATGCACCCACCACAACAATACGAACCCCACGAACAAAAAGCGGAAAAGTCGTCTTCAAAAGTCGACCTCTGCACACATCAGACTATCTATCTCGGGTTGTGTGTTGCGCAGCATTAATAATGCCAAAGTATTACCAAATCCCTTGCGGATACAATTGAGAATCGTAATTTCAAAATGCAACAACTGGTGGGCCGTTCCTTAGCTAGGGTTAGTGTTACTGCGTGCTGGTATATAGATAGCAACCAGACGGAAATTACCTGGCTATTGTGCCATTCCTAGTTGGTGGTAACCACAAATGTAGAAAAAAAAAAAAAACTCATCGATGGGGAAAAACCACTTAGATACTCTACCATCCCACTGCGAATACCATCACTGACTTTCAACAGTCACACTTCAAATTCCAAATAATGCTGCAAGTTTTTTATTTTTATTTTAGCTTTTCCACGAGGTAGTGCAAACATTAAGATACGAGTTCTAAAAAATATGCAACGCACTCAATTATTAATTTAAATCGGATTATGAATTTCCCATTTCGCGGGTAGCCACACTGCACACAGTGGTGCCTTTTGCTTTTTTTTGGGTTGCAAACATTTTGGTGCTTAAAGAATAAAGAAGAGCCTTGAAGATGAAGGGCATAAGCGACTTCTTGTTTTTTTAATTTGCCGGCAAATACTGCAATTATATCGCAAATCCTGACTTTTGAATACAAAAATTATAACTAATATTAAAAAAAAACACTCGAGTTTTGTTGACTTAAAAAAAATCTGTTCATACTTTTTATTGTTTTTATTAAAAGCTGTTACCCAAATTTTTTTAAAATGCCGCTTAGGCCCTATATGTTCTAAGCGCTTAGAATATATCATGGTGAGGAATGGTGAGAGGAATTTTTGGAGTTTATATGCTCCATGCATTTGTTTGTGATTAGTTGACGATTGAAATTGAACTCGAAACTGAACGGTTATGGATTCATAGAATTGGGAATTTGAGTGGTTGACTTTCGATAAGGTTATGGTTGGCTGTTGTAGAACGAGGGTAGACTCTGATTGGTCTTATATTTGTCGGAAAACATAGCCTACACGACAACACGTCTGCTAACGGACTCAGGACAATTGGCTTCGCTACGGAACGAAATGCCACTATAGCTTACACACGGTTTGCTCACCTCAATATCCATAAGGGGCGTGGCGGTCTCCAGATCAACGAACGGTCAACCAAATTGATCACATTGCGATAGACAAGAGGCACGCATCCAGTATTTTGGATGTTCGAACATTCCGAGGAGCTAACATCGACTCGGACCACTACCTTGCTGCAGCCATGGTAAGAATGCGGATATCCACCACGCCACAACAATTCAGAAATACTGTGAAAAAATTTAAACTCGAAAGTATAAAGTTTGCGCAACGCGCTTATCCCTTAACCTCTCAATTAACTCCATACCACCAGCATCGAATGTCGAAGAACAATGGCAACGATGCCATTAGAGCCATTAGATCAGCCGCGACTCATGTGCTAGGTTTCTCGCGCCCACCAGCAAGAAGCCCCTGGTTTGATGAGGATTGCCGACAGATGCTCGCAGCCAAGAACGAGGCCTAGGCTAAGCAGCAGGTGAAGACGAGAGCTGCCATTGAGCTCTACAGGCAGAGAAAAAGGGAAAAACTCCGCTTTTTCAGAAAGAAGAAAAAAGAGCAAGAACAGCGCGCGATCGATGTTATAGGGAGGTGCCACTCCAGGAACGATGTTCGCAAGTTTTACCGAAGTGTAAAACGACAAAGCCAAGGATTCAAGACTCGAACAGAATACTGTCGAGGTGAACAAGGAAATATCGTAGTTGAGACACAGTCGATGCTGAGGATATGGAAGAACCACTTCTGCAGACTGTTGAACGGCGATGACGAACAACACTCCGCTGTCAGGCAGAACGAACCCTTCAATACTGGCAACGACAGCGAAAACTTCCAACCACGCGACCTGAGTGGAGTGAGGACAGCAATATCTAAACTGAAGCTTAATAAGGCTTCCGGAAATGACGGCCTTCCCGCCGAGCTTTATAAAGCCGGCGGAGATGACTTGGTAAGTAACATCCAGCAACTCATAAGCCGAATCTGGTCGGAAAAAAGTATGCCTGAAGAATGGAATCTCAGCATCGTTTTCCCGATCCACAAAAAAGGAGACCCTCTGAACTGCGCCAACTACAGAGGCATAAGTCTCCTCAACTTCGCCTACAAAATTCTATCTGCTATAATATGTGAACGCCTGAAACCGTTTACCAACGACCTGATCGGCCCTTATCAGTGTGGTTTTAGGCCAGGAAAGTCCACAACCGATCAAACTTTCACACTTCGGCAGATCCTGGAAAAAAGCCCATGAAGTCCAAATCGATACCCACCACCTATTCATCGATTTCAAAGCCTCATACGACAGCATTTATAGAGACGAACTATACAGAGCCATGCCTAGATTTGGTATACCGCCCAAACTCGTCGGTTTGTGTAGGATGACGATGGAGATTTCACGCTGCTCCATCAGAGTCGGAAGCGACTTAACAGGCATATTCGAGACCAAAAAAGGATTTAGGCAAGGCGATGTGCTGTCATGTGACTTCTTCAATCTGATTCTTGAGAGGATTGTGCAAAACTCACGAGCCAACACCAGAGGCACAATTTTCCAAAAATCTGTGCAACTACTAGCTCTAGCCGACGATATTGACATCAGCGGTAGGACTCAACGTGATGTCATACCCACGTTTGCTAGTCTAGAGAAGGAAGCGGAAAAATTAGAGTTTAGCAGTAAATGAGGTTAAGGCGAAGTTTATGCTGTTAACATGAAAGGACACACAACATCGACGAATTGGACAGAACGTCACCATTGACAGATATAACTTTGAGGTAGTACGGGGACTTTGTCTACCTCGGCTCCGCTGCTAACTCTGACAACAACATCTCGTCAGAAATTGAACGAAGAATTTCTCTTGCCAACCGCTGTTTCTTCGGACTAAGAAGGCAATTCAGTACTAAAGCCCTCAGTCGAACAACTAAGAAGATCCTGTTTAAGACCCCGACCGTATAAAACGGATGAAGAAATCCTTGGTCGATTTGAGAGGAAAATTCTTCGAAAAATCTTCGTTCCCGTTTGCGTTGACGGGCTATGGAGACGAAGATTCAACCAAGAACTATACGAGCTGTACAGCGACATGCTCCTGGTCAAAAAAACTCCGCATTGGACGTTGAAGATGGCTATGACATGTAGAACGAATGGACACGAATACTCCGGATCGCAGAGTCATCGATTCCCAGCCAGACGTCAGACGCAGTAGAGGAAGACCTCGCCTTAAGTGGCGCGCACAAGTAGAAACCGACCTCAACCCACTTGGAGTGCGCAGCTGGAGGCAGGTAGCTAAGGACCGGGCTAATTGAAGAGGCATGCTGGTTGAAGCCCAGGTTCATTCCGGACTGTAGCGCTACTTCAGTAAGTAAGCTTCCAGTATTTGCTTCAGTGTGAAAATTTGGTCTATAGTCGATCTGCCGGACCGGAAGCTACATTGGTACGTGCCGATTTGTGTGCTGCAGAACGGTTTTAGACGTTCACAGAGTCTGATAGATAAAATCTTGTATGCGACATCAAGCAGGGGTATGCCTCGTTAGTACTTGCAAAACAAAAGATCACATTTTTTGTAGATGGGACATATGGAGCTAATACTCCTGTCATCGGCCATGTTTTCTTCCACCCATACTTGGTTGATGACTCGGTGCATGCTCCCTACCAAAATATCACCACGATGTTTAGAAAGCTCCGCTAGTTGGCCATCAGAGCCTGCGGCCTTATTGTTCTTAAGCTTTTTTATAGCTAGGCCAACTTCTTCTATACTAGGTGGTGGAACTAGTTCTTCATTGTCTGGACGTGGGTTCTCTCTCTGCCGTATCACTCTCTCTGAACATTTGGCAGCGGCTGGAAATGCTGCTTAAACACATCTTCGGTGACTAGGTTTAGTTCGCTGTCTCGAAGAGCCTGCGTTCCGGTTTTGTAACTAGCAGCCAGTTGCTTGGTTTTTTTTTTTTATAAAACCTCTGATGTCGATCGTGCGACTCTTCGATCTTTTTATTATTCTACTGTGCAGGATGTCAGGTGAGAACCATATTATTGAACGACAGGACTGTAAAATTCGCAAATTCAAGCCACCACGAGCTGGATAGTCCAGAACAGTATGAATCTGGTCTTCAATTCGTCCTATCCAAAGAACAGTAAACAATTCTAATAAAGATTCCACATTCGAAAAAAATATCCTGGCTTCTTAGAATTATCGTCGAATCCTTAAACAACGCCTTCTGAAGGACATTTGACATCTTAATCATGAGATCTACAAGTGCTGTCTGAAGCACAGCAATAAATCGTCTCGATTTAGAATCCTAAGGACTTGCATATTTGAAATTAATTTATCAATCACTTCTCAGGACAGTAATACCCTCGTATCTACGTATCTATCAGGACAACTACACAGATATATATGTTTATATTCATCAGGTGCATCCCAGCTCTGTTGTCTCTCGACAAATGGGCCGTTTCTGATTAGATTTGCGATGTCTCAAGTTGTCGGCAATTATTCACATGATATACCCCCCCAAACCCAGCTGAAGGATGCTTCAAAATCCTGGCTCCACAACACGTCGAACTTTTCCCAATAAATGTTTCGATAAGCATGATTACCATGACAATAGTCTCTTCATCAACTGTCCGCATCAATCCGCATTCAATTGGATTGTGTGGTCCCTGCACCAAGTCTATATGTGTGCAAAGGACAACTCGCACTCAACCCCTCTGTATCGGTGTAGGGATGACGGCTGGATAATAAATCTTTAATAAGGTTTACATACAGGACATCAATAACAATGCCAATCAGAGTGTGAATTTTGCTGGCACTATTATCAACGCCAATGATACTCAACACAGAAATTGGTCTCGTCCTGGCACGTTCCGAACCCACAAGCCATTCAATTCAGTCGTCCGTATCCACCCGAGCACACACATATCGTCCTCGTAGACACTTGGAGTGGGTGGTGGCAGAAAATCAAACCACAACTTGAGGAGCCTTTAAGTCCTTTTTAATTTTTCTGACAGCTGGAACAACAGGTTGTGTTAAACTTACTCCCCCGAAAATATACACACGCACACGGATGATACAATCCAAACCCACACTTTGGATTAGTAGGAGTGACATGGCCTATCATCGTCCTTGCCATCGACACGAACACTATCACACCATCACCATCATCATCAACATCATCATCATCATCATCATCATCCCCATCATCGTCATCATTATCGTCAGCGGCAGGTTATACGTGCGGTAAATCCTTCCAAATGTGGGTGGCAGCTCTGCATCAATTTTAAATTAAAGCCTAGGAACTCAATAATTCATGGGAATTATTTGCTCCTTTTGTGCAGAAGGATTTTTTTCTGCTCCGTTTCGTTCTGTTTTTTGCACCGTATTATGAGGTGTGGCTGCAGCGGTCATATTTACGTTTTTTTTTTTTAAATAGAAAGGTAGCGAGTCCTGAAATAGAAATATCCACCAGAAAGGACGTGTTGCGGAAGTGCAATGCATGACCGTTTGATATTTGAGCTGAAGCGTGGGCTGGGCGGTTGGGTTCATTTGAATGTGAATGCAGGGAGCGAGCAATATTCGCGGTAGGTGGAGGAACTACAGGATGTGGGTTAAGGTTAGTCGTTTGATGGTCTCATTTTGGACGCGCAATGTGTTCACAGATTCATGGGTTAAATGGTCGATTCCGTGGCAAATAGGTGGCCGGAATTGTGTCGTGTGGAGTTGTAGTTGTTGTTGGCCATTAGGAAAACGCGTTACCAGTTAGTTGAGGTTAATAGGGATTGAAGTGTGGAGCCATTTTTTGTCGGATCCCTTCGAACCGGATGGTATAAATAATGTTTCCGTACTTGACAAGAAGTACGTGGGTCGTTGAAATAATGATTTTGAAGCTGATGGAGTGGTGTGTTATTTTGTTTTAATGCGTTTACATTAAGCAGGGCAAGGTCCTTTAAATTTTTTTTTAATCGAATTACTAAAAGAGAATGAAAGGTTGAGTGGAAGTTCGTTTTGAATTTCTGCAAACTAAAGCTCTGGCAACATTTCCTGGAATTATTATTCGAGGGGTCACAAACTATACGGATCTTCACCAATGGTTTTAGAAACAAGGCGGGTGTTCTCCATATATATTGTCAATATGAGTCATTTGGATCCATTACCTACTAACCCAGCCGGTGGCACAGTAGCGAATGAACATGGGCATCGACAAACACGCCTTTTAGAATAGCATGGTCCCTAGGAAATTGTCTTCAGTTGAGTACTTCAAGTTCTTTGAGGTCGATTTGTACTTATGGGCGCCACTTAAGAAGTGATCTTCCTCTGCTTCCAACGGGTGGCTATGAACTGAAGACTCTGCGAACCGGAGTATTGGTGTGCATTCGTTCTACATTGCCTAGCAATCTTAATCGTCCAATGCGGAGGAGTTTTTTAAACAGAGGCATGTCGCTGTACAGCTCGTATAGTTCTTGGTTGAATCTTCGTCTCCATAGCCCGTCAACACAAACGGGAACGAAGATTTTTCGAAGAATATTCCTCTCGATTGGATCAAGGATTTGTTCATTCGCTTTTGATGCGGTCCATGCTTCAGCCCCGCCGTAGAGCAGGACTGGGATGATCAGGGTCTTATATAGGATCTCCTTAGTAGTTCGAGTGAGAGCTTTACTACTGAATTGGCTTCTTAGCCCGTAGAAACAGTGTAACTCTTCGTTTAATTTCTGACGAGATGTTGTTTTCAGAGTTAATAGCGGAGCCGAAGTTAGACAAAGTCCCGTACTACCTCAAAGTTATATCTGGCAGTGGTGACGTTCTGTCCAATTCGTCGATGTTGTGTGTCCTTTCGTGTTGACAGCATATACTTAGTCTTACCATCATTTGCCCATTTTCGCCGCTTCCTTCTCTATACTAGCAAACGTGAGTATGACATCACGTTGAGTCCTACCATTGATGTCAATATCGTCGTCGTATGGAAGTAGTTGCATCGTTTTTTGGAAGATTGAGCCTCTGGCTTTGGCATGGGAGATTTGGACAATCCCCTCAAGAATCAAATTAAAGAAGTCGCTCGACAGCGCATCGCCTTGCCTTAATTTTTTTTTTGTATCGAATGTGTTGGTAAAGTTGTTTCCGACCCTGATGGAGCAGCGAGAGTTCTCCATCGTCATCCTACACTAACAGACGAGTTTGGGCGGTATACCAAAACTAGGCATGCCTCTGTATAGCTCGTCTCTATAAACGCTTTCGTATGCGGTTTTGAATTCGATGAATAGGTGATGGGTATCGATTTGAACTTCTTGGGTTTTTTTTCCAGGATCTGCCGAATTGTGATGAAATGATCAGTTGTGGACTTTTCTGGGCTAAGCCCACATTGATAAGGGCGATAAGGTTGTTGATAAACGGTTCAGGCGTTCAAATATAACGGAAGATAGGATCTTGTAGGCGATGTTGATCAGACTTGATCTATGCCTCTGTAGTTGGCGCAGTTCAGATGGTCTCCTTTTTTGTGGACCGGGCAAACGATGCTGAGGTTGCATTCTTCTGCCATACTTTCATCCGACCAGGTTTGGCTCATGAGTTGGTGAATGTTACTTACCAAGTCATCTCCACCGGTTTTATAAAGCTCAGCGGGAAGACCGTCATTTCCGGCAGCTTCATTAAGCTTGAGTTGATATATTGCTTTCCTCACTTCACTCAGGTCGTTTGTTTTGCAGTTTTCGCTTTCGTCGCCAGTATTGAATGGTTAATTCTGCCTGACAGTCCGTCAGCGAAGTTTAACAGCCCGTAGAAGTGGCTCTTCTAATTCTCAGCATCAACTGTGTCTTAACTACGATATTTTCTGGTTTACCTCGATAGGATTCTGTTCAAGCCCTGAATCCCCTGTTTGCACATTTTACACTTTGGTAAAACTTGCGAGCATCATTCCTGGAAAGGAGCCTTTCTATATCCTCAATAGCTGGCCTCTCTTGCTCTTTTTGCTTCTTTCTGAAAAGCCGTGGTTCTTTCCTCCCTAATGGCAGCTCTCTTCTTCTCCTACAGCTTAGTCGTTAGGCCTCTTTCTTGGCTTTAGGCGTCTGTCGGCATTCCTCATCAAAGCAGAGGTTTCTTGCTGGTGGGCGTGAGAAGCCTAGCATATCACTTGCGGCTGATCTAATGTCATGCTGACATCGTTGCCATTGTTCTTCGGCACTAGATGCTGGTGGTATGGTGTTAATGGAGAGGTTAAGGGATGTACGTGTTCTGCGAAGGCGGTCTCTTGTGACAGTCTTTCGACATAACATTTTTTTCATTACTTCTGTTTTATTTTGGTGTGATAGATATTATCTTTCATACCTTGGCTGCAACAAGGTAAATGGCAGAGTCGAAGTTATCCCCTCGGAATGTTCGGGCATCCGAGATAATTTATGATCTTCTATCGCAATATGCTCATTTTGATTAAACGTTCGTTAATCCTTTGACCGCCATGTTTTCCAACAAAACTTCTTCTTCCTACCTAGGTCTTAAAATCTGCCAGCACGCATATAAGGCTTATTTTGGCGAATGTGGCCTTGATGCGAATTTTTACAATAACACGGTCCGTATTAAATGTCACATTTTTCCCCGGCCCATCCCATCGTATTTCCTGGATGGCAGTGATGTCTGCTTTGTAGCAGCTTAGGGCTTCCAATAGTTGTTCGATTGCATCTCTACCTGTTTATTTTTCTCACATTCCAGGTGCATTTACGAACGTCTTTATCCCTTTTTCGTTTAGCATTGTCGTCTACAATAAAATCAGTCCTTTCCAAGGCTCTTGGTTGCATCGTTAGAATAATTTTTTTTTCAAAGCACGACCCCCGAACTGGAGTGTAAGTTCCAATTTATTAGATACTCCAAGGACGCGAGCCCATCAGTATCCACTGCGGGATTGAGCGCTGCCGTTGGTCTTTCGATTCATCCGCCACCATCTGTAGTCAAAAGGCCTGATTTACCCTTGAGATTCCTAAATGACCTGTTGTCCGAAAATGTGTCGAAGCATACATGTCGAAAATATGTCGAAGCATCTCATCTAGGTTATTTACTTTGTCCATCCTAACTGGGACTGTAGTCAGAAGTCTGAGGGATAAGCTAGGTGAAAACTCATGGTTTCATATAATCGCATTGCGATTTAGATATGCCTGTCTGTACGTCCTAACATCACAAGTTTTTGGACTTTCAATTGAGTTAGAATGATGACTCGTACACCTACTCTTTGTTGCTCCCATATGAAAGTAGGTCTGAAAATCCGCCCACTGCGTCTTTGCTAAATAAGTTTTTGGCAAAACCGTTAAAAAAATTGTAAGGTATTTAGACAAGGTGGCGCAAAAGTAATCGTCCTATCAGAAAATGCTATAAATTTTGCGATTGGCCCCTAATGTCAGTTCTGTCGACGGTCGACGGTCTTTACAGCGAATTTTGGTACAAGATTTGAAGATGTTTCCGTACAAAATCCAGACGGTGCATCAGCTGTTAGCTGCTGACCGCCAATCGCGTCTAACATACGCTCAAGCCATCCTTAATCACCACCAAGAGGAAGATGATTTTTCATCATGATTTTTCAATCATGAGTGATGAGGCCCATTTCCATCTTAGCGGGTACGTAAATAAGCAAAATTTACGCTTCTGGGGCACTGAAAATCCGCGTGTAACCCACGAAGAGCCATTACACCCGCTCAAAGTCACTGTATGGTGTGCTGTTTTCGCTGGAGGAGTCATCGGACCTTTTTTCTTCGAAGACGTCGCGGGCCAAACGGTTACTGTGAATAGTGAGCGCTACAGAGCAATGATCAACGAGTTATTTTTGCCGCAACTTGATGAACTGGGATTGGAAAACATGTGGTTGCAACAGGACGGTGCAACGGCACACACTGCACGTGCCACAACCGATATGCTGAAGGATGCATTTCCCGGGCGCCTAATCTCCCGTTTTGGCGATTTGCACTAGCCAGCAAGATCGCCTGATTTGACCGCTCCAGACTTCTTTTTGTGGGGCTTTTGAAGTCGCGGGTTTATGTCAACAAGCCTCAGACTCTTGAAGCTCTTACAGACAATATCCGTCAAGAATGTGAGGACCTATCGCCGGAAGTTTTGGCCAAAGTGATGGAAAATGCCATAAAAAGGGCTCAAATGACAATCAACTGTGGCGGCGGCCATTCACATGACATCATATTCTCGACTTGATGTAAAAAAAATTAAAAGACCATATAAAAATAATCCACAAGAAGAATCAAAGTTTTTCATTTTTTTTTAAATTACAGCCAAAAAACATCGGAAGGTTATTTTTGTGCCACCTGTTATATCCACATCTCTATGTAACGTTTTCTGCAACACATACTTTAGTGGTTACGTTGTCGTTAAATCGCGGGGTTCCTTGTTCAGGTTCTGAAAGGGAGTGCATCTCTATTTTTTTTAACTGCACCATCGCTTTTGAAAGTCTGACAAAAATCCAGGAGGAACACTGTCATGAGAAACTTCTCGAAATTCGCAGTTCGGAGTCGGTGTTAAAAATTGTAACGCCGCGGACAAAAATGAAAGGAGAACATTGGTTTTAAGGCGCTAAATGGGCCCTAAATGCCATTTCATTTAATTTTAAAGAGAGGGAATTTTAAAGACCTTTTGCGTAAAATTTCAATGTAATTCGACAAGAAATATTTTGATAATGTAGATACGAACATTTCGTCTAAAAATCATTTGAGCCCACTCCCACTTTTTGGGTGTGTATTGGTCAGTCCGAAAATCTTGAGCTAGGATAGTAAAATTTGTTATATTAGCTACTAACGGGTGATCCAAGTAGAGATACTTAATTCAAAAGCCTTTTTTGACAGATCACGTGTGAGTCGTGTCATGCTGTCATGTTATTTTTGTTTATTATTGTTTGGCATTTCATAATGGAAAGACTTACGCGTGAACAACGTTTACAAATTGTTCAACTTTATTATGAAAATTCACGTTCTGTGAGGAATGTGTTTCGTGCACTTCGCTCAACTTATGGTCAACATAATCGGCCATCACCCATTTTGAGACCCAGCATTCATTATTGGATAACATTCGACCGAATAGACCACGTCCAGCACGCTGTGAAGAAAATATAGCGGCCGTAGGTGAGAGTGTACACGAAGACCGTAGAGAGTCGATTCGGCGCCGTTCGCAGCAACTCGGACTGACGTATGGAACGACTTGGCGCATTTTACGTCAAGATCTTAAATTGAAAGCGTACAAAATACAGCTTGTGCAACAACTGAAGCCGCTCGACCTTCCCAAGCGACATCGCTTCGCTCTATGGGCTCTTGAAAAGTTCCAAGAAGATCCGACGTTTTCGAGCAAATTTTGTTTAGCGATGAGGCCCATTTCTGGCTCAGTGGGTATGTAAACAAACAAAATTGCCGCATTTGGGACGAAGAGCAAGCTGAAGAGATTGAAGAACTGCCACTTCATCCAGAAAAAACAACGGTTTGGTGTGGTTTGTGGGCCGGTGGAATCATCGGTCCATATTTCTTTAAAAATTATGCCGGTGCGAACGTAACCGTCAATGGCGACCGTTATCGTGCCATGATAACCGACTATTTGATTCCTGAAATTGAAGCTCGTGATCTCGGCGACATTTGGTTTCAGCAAGACGGCGGCGCCACTTCCCACACATCGCATCAATCAATGGACTTATTGAGAGAACATTTCGGTGAGCACATAATTTCACGTTTTGGGCCGGTCGATTGGCCACCAAGATCGTGTGATATCACCCCGTTAGACTTTTTCCTGTGGTGATATGTAAAGTCAAAAGCTTATGCCGACAAACCCGCTTCGATTCAGACCTTGCAGGAAAACATCACGCGTGTCATTCGCCAGTTACCAGTCGAAATGCTCGAATGAGTGATCAAAAATTGGACTCAACGGATGGACCATCTGCGACGTAGCAACGGCCAACATTTGATAGACATAATCTTCAAAAAATAAATGCCAAAGAATGTTCTTTCAAATGATAATAAACATATTCTCCATGAAATTTGAATTTTCTGTGTTTTTTTCTTTAAAAAAGTAGGGAACCTCGAAATGGATCACCCTTTAGTTCATGGGTTCAGTACAGAAATAAGTATTTATAAGCTGTTTTTGCCACGCCCACTTAAAAAAAAAAGTCGATTTCGTTAGTATAAAATCCAGATATTCAGATAATCTCATTTGCTATATATCACCAATATAAAGTCTTTACCCACGTATATGTTTAGGGAATTTTTAATTTAAGGATGTAATGGGATAGGGTTGTAGAGTTGTTATATGTTTTTAATTATATTTATCGTTTAAAATAATCAAATAAAATTTGTTTTCATTTTATTTTCAGGTAAGGCTCATGCTGTATTTCCCTTGTATGTTAATATACGAATGGTATGTACTGCAATATAATCGACCCTAGCGAGGTATCCGACGGAGCGGACAATTTTCAGCAACCCATACTTCGTCGGAGGATGAAATTCCATTCGAGGTATGTGTCATCGGAACAAAAATCACTTCACTACAATTCGTAAATGAATTCCGCGAAGAATTTGTGTCGAAGGAAATCGGAAAGAGAACTGCACTTAGCTATCAAAAATTGCACGAAAAATGTACCTGAACGCACTTGAACAAATTTGTGCCGGGAGGTGTTACAAAATGTCGGAGAAATTTTTCGAATAGCTTTTCGGTAGAATACCTCGAAGATAAAATCCTCCGAATCGTACAAAATCGGAGAATTTTCCGCTCCGACGGATACCTCGCTAGGGCTAAATCTTACCAAAATCCATATCACGCACAATTGTAAAAAGCATACAATTCCATCGAATTTTAAGTTTAGAAAACCCCCTAAATCATTTGATCCTAAAACATTGAAAATTTTCAAAAAAATCTCGTGTGTTTTTTTTTTTTTAAATGGCCGACGTTATATGAGGCATTGAGAGCAGAAGTGGCGTAACCCTCATTTTCTCAATTTTGAGATTTCTTCCCCATCATGACGAATAAAAATATTTTACTCGATGCATAAGTTTCACTACTGACGTAGTATTTGAAAAATAAATCAAATAATGCGGATTGGTAAATGTTTAACCAAAAATATGTAAATTGTTGCAGTTTAGGGTTACGCCACTGCTGCTCTCAGTGCCTCATATTTCAGAGGATGCGACATTTTTTATGTTTTTTTTATATGCTGAATAATTTTTACATTTATCAACTGATTGACTTGAGTTTTGAAACGTTAGTATAATTTAACCATGAATCGCTTCACACAGAAATAGCGCCCCGAAAAAGTGTGACATTCAGGATACTTGTTCAGTTGTGTTAACTCAACTTGTAAAAGGTGGTTAAATTTTAAGGGCCGATGTTGATTTTGAATAAAACACAAATTATTTGAGAAATTATTGTCATTTCTGTTTATAATGATAACGTTGGTATTATTCAATTGTATGTAAAAAAATATCGGCCAAATGGCCGCCGCGATTTTGGCGGCACACCTCCATCCCATGGTCCAAATTTTTTATGACGCTGAGGCAAAATTGAGGTTCTATGCCGTTAATGTGCCGAATTATCTTATCCTTTAGCTCTTGAATTGTTACTGGCTTATCGACGTACACCTTTTCTGTCAAATAACCCCAAAGAAAGAAGTCCAGCCGTGTCAAATCACATGATCTTGGCGGTCAATTGACATCGCCACCACGTGAGATAGCACGGCCATTGGATTTTGTCGCGCAAAAGGGCCATAGTTTCGTTAGATGGGTGGCAAGTGGCACCGTTCTGTTGAAACCACATAACGTCAACATCCATATCTTCCAATTCGGGCGATAAAAACTTCGTTATCATCTCACGACAGCGAACACCATTCACAGTAACGGCCTGACCGGCCTCATTTTGGAAAAAATACGGCCCGATGATGCCGCCAGCTCATAAACCGCACCAAACAGTCACTCTTTGTGGGTGCATTGGTTTTTCGACAACCACTCTTGGATTATCATTCGCCAAAATGCGGCAATTCTGCTTATTGACGAATCCACTGAGGTGAAAATGTGCCTCATCACTGAAGATGATTTCCTCTAAAAATTGATGATCCACTGTTGCCATTTCTTGCCACCATTCTGACCATTGACGACGCTTGAAATGGTCAAGAGGCTTTAGTTCTTGAGTAAATGTCACCTTGAAAGCGTGTAAATGCAAGTCTTTATGCATAATGTTCATCAACGACGAGCATGAGAGGTGCGAATGTTGGGCACGACGACGAGTTGAGGTGGACGGCTCTTCAGCCACACTTTCGCGAACACCAGCAATATTTTCTACAGTACGAGCTGTACGAGCACGCACAGGTGTTTTCACATCTCCTACAGACCCAGTTTGCTCAAATTTTTGCACGATTTTTCCGATTGTACGCACATTTGGACGATTAAATTGACAGAAAAAATCACGTAGTGCACGATATGCATTTTGATCTGAACGCCCATTTTCATAATAAGCCTGAATAACTCGATTGTGTATCTTTCCATTGTTTAAATTGAGAAATGTCAAATGAAGTGCAGAAAAAACCTCGACGTTTAGGTGTGGTTCCCATTCAACATCGGCCCTTAATATCGCCCGTTATATCATGGAAATTATCTTGAACAAAATTACCATCTGACAACACTGTTCTTCGTTTGGTGTCAAATTTTGTTAAGCACGGGATAGTGGGAGATTGTCGATATGCCCTACATCAAGGCTCAAGATTTTGAAATGAACAGCTGGGAACGCTGAGCGAGAGTGTTGTCGAGAACCAACATGTGTCGCACATTGCGGCGTATTTTCAAGGATAATTTGCATATAAAGTGCAATTGGCGTTTGCGCCAAAACTATCATTTTGGACCGAAAGAGTCGTTGGTAATTGATATCGTGGGATGTTGGCTCATTGTCACTCAATGTATCAACAAGGTCCGAGCAGGTACTGATTTCAAGAAGACATTGCACCATCCCACGCTGCAAATCAAAGATTGCAGTTTACTGCAATGAAAATTTTGATTGACGTGGTGCTGTTTAAAAATGGCGAAACTGAATATCTACCCACATCTCTAGATTTGAACCCTCCGGACTTATTTTTATCCGGTTATTTGAAAAGCAAGTTGTACTCCAGCAAACGTCAGACCATTGAGGGCTCAAGACAAACATTCGTGCCAATATCATCGCTTTTGTGCCCGAGATTATCTAAAAAGTGATGGAAAAGAGTAAAATTTTCTTTGGACAGTAGCTGCTGCCATTTATTGATTGGTTGGTTTGTGGAATGTGGCCGGAACTTTAGCGGGACTTTGAGTTTAATCGTCGCCGCTTAGGCGGGCTTTTACGCATTGGAAGAGCCTTGCGGCCTTCCTTATATATGCAAATCAGTAGCTTTTTTGAAAAGCTATTTATTATTCACATACCGGAATTAAAGATGGCGCACCATATATTCAACGATTATAATTTAAATTTTAAGTCAATCGCTTATTTTCTAGAAGAATTTTAGTATGAAGCATCGGTGGTTCAGTGGTAGAATGCTCGCCTGCAGTCGCTCTCCAACTCTCGTAGTGGTAAGTTGACTAGGTAGTCTGTGCGGAAGTATTTTTCAATTGTGAATTAGTGAAGAAGTGGCAAGTAAGCCAATTAATATTTATCGTCCACGTGGAGTAGTGGTGCTATCACCTGACTCAGGAGTGGGAGTCGTGGGTTCGAGCCCAACCAGACCCCAGTACTTTTAAGTTTTTTTTCAACTCACACGGTGAAGAAAACAAATAACGAAGAGTGTCTCGGCCGAATTACCGGCTATGGAAACCGGTGCGGTGAAAGAAGTCCCGCAAGAGGGTGGAAGTAGGTCGCCGACAAACAAACGGCAGAAGCTGGCGATGCCTGCATCATCAACAGCAACAACATCAACAGCAACAACATCATCGGCATCTGCTACGGCAGGTATGCCAACAAAGCAGGTACCAGCGACAAGAGCAGCAGCAGAAAGTGCAACGGCAACAACCCAAATGGGGAGGCGGAGGAAGCTAAATCCCGTGCCTAATCTCAACGGGCGGAGATGTATGCAGGTAGCGGAAAATACACCGCTGCCAACAACAATGGAAGAAGAGGAGGAGTGCAACTCGGACCTCGATGAATCCGCGGTTGATGAAGGGGAACCCCGCTACGTTGGCGAGGGAAACCCATATAAAGAGCTCGCAGAGGTTGACGAAGCGCAGCCTGCTGTGAATGATGAGGAGGCCAAGTTGAGCATCCTCATCGCAGAGTTAACGGCTAAACTCGAAAAAATGCGAGAGGCCAGACAAAAAGATGCCCTCGCGGAAAAAGAAAGGAGGCAGAAGCAGAGACAACAACTCGATCTGAAAGCGAAGCCAATGCTTCAGCAGAATAAACTGCAACCAATGCAGCAACGGTTTGCTATGCAACAACAACATCCGAAGAAGCAACGACAACAGCCGCAACAGCAGCAGCAACAACAGCAGCACCAACGAATGCAGCAACAACAACAACAGCCGCAACAACACCAGCAGCAAAGACAACAGAAGCAGCAGATGCAACCCCCAAAGGAAAAGAGGGAAGAAGTACCCCCCATCAACGTAAGTTACCTCAGTACTAGTGATAGCATAAAATTATGTAAGAGATACATTAAGGATTTCGCGGTCAAGCATATCTCGGCCCAAAATCATAAGATTGTTTGTAATAGTATTGAGGACTACAAAAAAGTCCGCAAAGCACTGGAGGGGGTTAAGGCAGAGTACTTCACGTACACGCCCAAAACCGAAAAATTAAAAACAATGATTCTAAAGGGAATCGATCCCGCCTCTGTTGATGCGGAGGAGCTCTTAAACGAGCTCAAGATTTTTGATAGCGACGACCTTAAGTTCGTCGGTGTAAAGCCGTTTTCCGCGGTTAAGGGTAGGGGTGGTAACCGAAGGTTACCATTTTTCCTTGTACAACTAACCCCCAATAGCAAAATCGATAGTCTACGCAGAATCAATCGCGTATACTATCATGCTGTAAAATGGGATAAATTAAAAAGGACAGATCGCATATTGCAATGTATGCGCTGTCAGAGGTTCGGGCATGCCGCTTCTAACTGCAACATGCAGATTAGATGTGTTAAGTGCGACGAGGACCACATTTTAAACGAATGTCCTCTAGGTAGCGATAGAGTAGAAGATATGAGCAAGCTCATATGTGTTCTTTGCGGGAATGCGGGGCACCCTGCTAACTATAAGGGATGTCCTGTATTCCAACAGAAAAAGAAGAGTATGCTAGCTCGGAAACAGGCTGTAGAAGAAGAAAGGCGGCTTAAAAGTCGCTCTTTCACAAATAGGGTTGAGCCCAACATGTCCTATGCCCAAATGGCAGCTGGAACGGGTAGCTCCCAGACATTAAACAGGCCTAAGGTTGCTGAAAAAGCACCTGAAGCCGATTTGGATATGAAAAAGTTCTTGCTGTCATTAGATAGCAAGATCGATCAGTTCCAAAAACAACTAAACGAGCAAGCAGCTAGAATAGATCATATCTATTCGATGTTTGCCGTGTCTAGCGCGCCATGAATATGATGAGTACGCTGGATGAGGTAAACTTTAGGATCCTAGCTGTGAATGTTAATTCATTAGTCAGGGTCGAGAGAAGAACCGTCCTTACAAACCTGTTGAAAAACCAACTCCCGGATGTACTTTTGGTCAGCGAAACTAAGCTAAACCAGAAACACAAATTGGGATACAGCGACTACCATGTAGTGAGAAGAGACCGACCCCACTCCTCCCAAGGGGGTGGGGTCGCTGTCTTATTACGCAAAGGCTTACGCCATAATATTATATATAGCGGGGATGTACGTAGGTTCCAGGTGTTGGAAGCATGCATCGTATGCATTCCCCTCCATAGTCGGAGGAGAATGTATGTGGTGTCGCTTTATGCACCTGAAGCAACTCAACAAACTCAATTTATAGCAGAGCTCGAGACACTTTTTCGTTGCCTACAGCTTCAATCGGCTGATAATTATTACTTTTTGGCCGGTGATCTTAACGCTAAGCACGCGGCTTGGGGAAATGCAATCTCGAACACTAGAGGTCGACTGCTTCAAAATTGGAGGGAGCAAAATATGATTGAGTACAAACTTAGTTTGTACGCGACGGATATCCCGTCTTTCCCGAGAGGAAATTCTTTTCTGGACTTAGCCCTTATGGACAATAGACTAGAACTGACAAATAACGAACACGCGCGGAACTGTGTACGAGCATTCGATTACGATGACAGTGACCACCTCGGACTTGATGCCGTATTCAGGATCCCAAACGAGCAAACTCAACTGGAGGAGTTCGACCAAGTGCGGTCTTTCGACTATCGAAAGACGAACTGGCCGCGCTTCACCAGAGTCGTAAAGCGAGAATTACGTTTGAGCGAAATCATCCCTCCAACAAACAGAAACCTGACAAACGATGAAATTGACCAAAATTTATTAAAAATGAATGAGGTCATCACAAGGTCAATGAACCTAGCTATCCCTGAGGTAACTAGTTCTGACGACCAGACGGAGAAGTATCGAACGCCAACAATCGATGCACTCCACAAACACAAATGTAGGTTGGTCTCCAGGCTTAAACGGCTGCAGAGACAATTTACGGACAGACGAGACCCGGAGATTCGGACATTGAAGTCTTTGATCAAAAACCTTAAACAGCTAATATCGGAAAATTATAGACAATCTGTAAGTTTGTACTGGGGCAAGAAAATTCAGGCTATAAAAACCAGTAGCCCGAATATGTTCCCGCAAATAAATAAAATATTCAGGCGAAAAGATCATAATGACATTCCATGTGTCCGACTTTCCCAAACGACAGAGAACAGACAGACGCTCACGACTGTTGGTATAAGTCCGGAAAGTGTAGACTCGAACGACGGATTTTTCACGATCGAAGATCCTCAGGAGAAGGCGAATTCGATAGGCGCTATCTTCGAGACCGTGTATACGGTGAACAGTCCTGTTCGCCCAAATCGCGATATTGAGGAGAGAGCCTTTCTGAATCACTTTTATCTACGTACCGAACTCCAAGCTTGGCGATCTGAGAATAACGGTTTTACCGTATTCAATGACGAAAACCCTTCAAATGGCATAGTCGCCAATAGCATGATGCTGTTCGTTCAAAAAGATGAACTCCTGGACATCTTCGTATCACTGAAAAATAAAAAGTCGGCGGGAGAGGACGGTGTCCCAAACGTCGTATTGAGACACCTGCCAGTGGAAGCAGTCGATATTTTCACCACGCTGTTTAACAATGCACTGAATAATGCACATTATCCGGTGCACTGGAAAACGGCGGTGGTACATCCTATCCCCAAAAAGGGCAAGGACAAAACAAACCCAGCTAATCTTCGGTCAATAAGCCTTCTGCCGAATGTAAGCAAGGTATTTGAGAAAATAGTCAATAGGGCTCTGCTTGAGTGGGTCGAGGAAAATAAAATTATCCCGGAAAATCAGTTTGGTTTTCGAGCGAGGCATGACACCATTCATGCCGCGTCGAAACTAGTCTCCGACATCCAATGGAATAAATCCAAAGGACAATGCACAGGGGCCTGTCTGGTTGACTTTGAGAAGGCCTTCGACACCGTATGGTTAGAGGGGCTTTTCTACAAGCTGACCAGACTGGGCATGCGTAAGCCCATGCTATATATGATTTATGAAATGCTTATGGGAAAGAAGTTCGTTGTCAAATGTGGCAACGTAACTTCGAGTAAAGTCTTTGAAATTAAAAACGGTTTACAACAGGGGGCGGTGAACTCCCCGATATTGTTTAACATTTATACAAGTGATCTTGTAGGTTCTCTCAGACACGCTATAGCGTACGCAGATGATCTAGTGGCGTACAGATCAGGTCCGAAAATTGAGGTCATGAACACACTTTTGCAACGTGACTTCGATCACATTAAGGGATATTGCGATGACTGGAAATTGAGGATCAATTTCCAAAAAACCGAAACAATTCTGTTCAGGACCCCAGTGCAGAGGGCTTCTTACGATACCAGAAAAAACTGGAAAACATTTTGTATCATTGGACAGCATGGACGGCCGTTAGCGGTGAGAAGTGAAGTCAAATACCTTGGCATCTGGCTTGATAAGTTTCTGTATTTTAACAAAAATGTGGATGCTTGTCTGGCCAGGGCTAAGGGGGCTTATGCTCTGACAAGGCGATTGTTTCAAAACAGTCAACATGATTCAAGGGTGAAAGTCATTTGCTACATGGCCCTCATAAGGCCGATCATCGCTTACGGTTATCCCGTGTGGTTCAATGTATCACCATCCTACATGGAAAGGATACGGCTATTCGAGAGGCGTTGTCTCCGATCCTGCTTAGGGTTGTACCGAACACCAGACTCCGAGTACATAAAATACTATCGGAACGAGGTTCTATACAATGGGGCCCAGTTGAACAGAATTGACAATTTCCTAATTAAGGTGAATCGAAGGCACGCTGCAAGGGCGATGGCTAGCGACAACAGCCTGATCTTCGGGGCTTATTACCCCAATGAAACATATATAGAGAGTGCGCTCATGTCTGGCTTTATTCCACCAGAGGCATTTGTTTATATCGATTCGTTAGGGTTGGTACAAGACAGGAACGGTATCCCGGTTTTATACCACCGCTACCGTGACGCGCGTGACAAACGGCTAATCCGCGACGGGTACGTTGACAATGCTCCGGAGCTCCTCCGCTTTAGCACGGCGGTATCGGATCGCGATAGGACCGAGGCCGAAAGGCAGCGCACCGAATTCTGGTGGCTACACGAGGGAAGTGATTCAGCACTTCCTCTAGACTTTGCGGACTTTTAGTCCAATAACTAGTTCTTCGACAAATTAATTCTAGTACTAGGTCTGTGGCGGGGATTGTGCTCCATATTGGCGTACAATATGGGTGGTTGCATGCTGCCTGTGGACCAAAAGACTCGATCAGGATGGCGACCCCTCGCGGCATATGCAGCGAGGGCTCGCCAACCAGATTATAATTAAGTTTAAGTAGTTAAGTTATCTTAAGTAGTTAAGTAGTCTTAAGTAGTTAAGTAGTATTAAGTATTTAAGTAGTATTAAGTAGTCTTAAGTAGATTAAGTTTTTTTATATATATATAAAATTGTCACTAATCAAAGTTTTTTAAATTTTTCTTTGAAATATAAATTTATTTAAAAATAAAAAAAAAAGAAACTCGAAGCCGAAAGGCAAAATAAAAAACTGTTAGATGTAAGCTTACAGCGCCCGCTAAGGGCCATAATTTAGTTTAAGTAAATATGTTATTGATAAGTTAGATTTAAGCATTTTTGTCTAGTATTAAGTTAATATTTTAAGGAAATAAAAAAAAAAAAATGAATTTAAAAGTAAAAAAGAATGCTCGCCTGCCACGCGGGCGGCCCGGGTTCGATTCCCGGCCGATGCAATTAACTTTTTGTCATCAAATTCCCGATTTAATCCGTACAGCCAACATTTTTCGATTCACTCATAACAATTTGAATTCGATTATAAATTAAATTTTGGAAACAGATAAACTTATCGAACTGATTACCACATTATATTGAGAACATTTTAATAATTGCGTGATGATATCTTTTTGCATGATAATGAAGCGTTTAAAGATAAATATATGATTGCCAAGTTGATGACACCCTCGTTATCTAAGATTTATTTCCATTTGATTTTGTGAATAATTTATTTGAATTTATCTAACCGAGTGGACACGCCACATATTACCTCGAAAGGTATGAGGATGAGTCATACATGACAAAAAATCGTTGCTTACATTTACCGTGGGAGTACAAATTGTTATACATACCTAATTTCCGGGATATTTCCTCCCCAGGACATGCTGACACTAAGGCAAATTTGACTAACTGTTGCATACTAATACTCGTTTTAATTGTTAATTCATTTTAATAGATATTCGATAATATTATATGAATAAAATAGACCTGTCGCATACCATCCTTAATTAAATAAAAATATCGCCCGACATTATGTAGTATATTTTTGTTTAACTTTTTTGTTACTCAATCAATAACAAAACATTGGAATAAACTTTAAAGCAATTTTTTGTTTGTTAAGATATGTTCGAAACCTCTTTGGGAACTGAATTAGGAAATTCTATCGATATTCTTAGATTAATCCCGAAAATAAATCTCGCGTTTCCTAAATTGTTAAAATGACGAATTAAAAATAAAGAAAAAAAAACTTGCATCGGCCGGGAATCGAACCCGGGCCGCCCGCGTGGCAGGCGAGCATTCTACCACTGAACCACCGATGCTTCATACTAAAATTCTTCTAGAAAATAAGCGATTGACTTAAAATTTAAACAATATCTAGGCACTAAAACGTCCGCGATGAGATGAAATTTTATATATCTCTGCATTAAAACAACTTAACGTATGTAGGAGTACGTTAATTTGACCTTATAATGGTTTTTGTTTTCGTGAAATTTTTTGACCTCGAGATTGTGATTGATTTTAACATTACGATGATAGTGGAACCCGAAAAAGTGGTTTTTGGAATTCCGCCCGTCGGTTGGTCGGTCCGTCTGTCCGTACTGATCGCTCCAGCCTAAACGACTTGACCGATTTTCTCCCAACTTTGTATCCAGCGTTTTGTTGGTCATAATTCGTCCATTTTTTTGTTTGCTCTTAGCCATGTTATTGCCGGTCGATATCGGCATTAACGATTTCGACTAAACTGAATACATACTACAAGGTGTCCGCCGGGAAGGTACACTACTTTGTTTTGCCGCCATTTTGGTAACCAACAATCTTGACAGTTCATATTTGGCAGTCGTGAAGTAGACTAACTTACTTACTTAAGTGGCGCTACTGTCCGGAATGAACCTGGTCCTCAACTAACATGCCTCCAGTTGCGCACTCCAAGTTGGGTGAGGTCGGTTTCTACTTGTGCGCGCCACTTAAGGCGAGGCCTTCCTCTACGGCGTCAGACGTCTGGCTGGGAATCGAAGACTCTGCGAGCCGGAGTATTGGTGTCCATTCGTTCTACACGTCCTAGCCATCTTCAACGTCCAATGGAGAGTTTTTTGACCAGAGGCGTGTCGCTGCACAGCTCGTATAGTTCTTGATTGAATCTTCGTCTCCATAGCCCGTCAACGCAAACGGGACCGAAGATTTTTCGAAGAATTTTCCTCTCAAATCGACCAAGGATTTCTTTATCCGTTTTAGACGGTCCATGCTTCAGCGCCGTAGAGCAATACTGGGATGATCGGGGTCTTATATAGGATCTTCTTAGTTGTTCGACTGAGGGCTTTACTACTGAATTGCCTTTTGAGCCCCAAGAAACAGCGGTTGGCAAGAGAAATTCTTCGTTCAATTTCTGACGAGATGTTGTTGTCAGAGTTAGTAGCGGAGCCGAGGAAGACAAAGTCCCCGTACTACCTCAAAGTTATATCTGACAATGGTGACGTTCTGTCCAATTCGTCGATGTTGTGTGTCCTTTCGTGTTGACAGCATAAGCTTCGCCTTAACCACATTTACTGCTAAACTCTAATTTTTCCGCTTCCTTCTCTATACTAGCAATCGTGGGTATGACATCACGTTGAGTCCTACCACTGATGTCAATATCGTCGGCTAATGCTAGTAGTTGTACCGATTTTTGGAGCCTATGGTGTTGGCTCAGGAGTTTTGCACAATCCTTTGCAAGAATCAAATTAAAGAAGTTACACGCATCACCTTGCCTAAATCCTTTTTTTGTATCGAATATGCCTGTGAAGTCGTTTCCGACTCTGATGGAGCAGCGTGAAATCTCCATCGTCATCCTACACAAACCGACGAGTTTGGGCGGTATACCAAAACTAGACATGGCTCTGAATAGTTCGTCTCTATAAATGCTGTCGTATGCGGCTTTGAAATCGATGAATAGGTGGTGGGTATCGATTTGGACTTCATGGGTTTTTTCCAGGATCTGCCGAAGTATGAAAGTTTGATCGGTTGTGGACTTTCCTGGCCTAAAACCACACTGATAAGGGCCGATCAGGTCGTTGGTAAACGGCTTCAGGCGTTCACATATTATAGCAGATAGGATCATGTAGGCGATATTGAAGAGACTTATGCCTCTGTAGTTGGGGCAGTTCAGAGGGTCTCCTTTTTTGTGGATCGGGCAAACGATGCTGAGGTTCCATTTTTCAGGCATACTTTCATCCGACCAGATTTGGCTTATGAGTTGGTGGATGTTACTTACCCACCGCCGGCTTTATAAAGCTCGGCGGGAAGGCCATCATTGCGGAAAGCCTTATTAAGCTTGAGCTTAGATATAGCTATCCTCACTTCACTCAGGTCGGGTCGTTGGCAGCTTTCGCTGTCGTTGCCAATATTGAACGATTCGTTCTGCCTGACAGCGGAGTGTTGTTCGTCATCGCCGTTCAACAGTCTGCAGAAGTGGTTCTTCGATATCCTCAGCATCGACTGTGTCTCAACTACGATATTTCCTTGTTCATCTCGACAGGATTTTTTTCGAGCCTTGTATCCTTGGCTTTGCCGTTTTACACTTTGGTAAAACTTGCGAACATCTTTCCTGGAGTGGCACCTCTCTATATCTTCGATCGCGCGCTTTTCTTCCTCTTTTTTCTTCTTTCTGAAAAGGCGGTGTTGTTCTCTTTTTTTCTGCAGCTTAGCCTTTTAGGCCTCGTTCTTGGCTGCGAGCATCTGTCGGCATTCCTGATCAAACCAGGGGTTTCTTGCTGGTGGGCGCGAGAAACCTAGCACATCAGTTGCGGCTGATCTAATGGCTTGTTGGCATCGTTGCCATAGTTCTTCGACATTCGATGCTGGTGGTATGGTGTTAATCGAGAGGTTTAGGGATACGCGTTGCGCGAAGGTCTTGGCGGTCTCTTGCGATTGCAGTCCTTCAACATTAAAATTTTTCACTGTATTTCTGGATGGTTGTGGCGTAGTGGATATCCGTATTCAAACCTTGGCTGCAACAAGGTAGTGGTCCGAGTCGATGTTTGCTCCTCCGAATGTTCGGACATCCAAAATACTGGATGCGTGGCGTTTGTCTATCGCAATGTTATCAATTTGATTGACCGTTCGTTGATCTTGAGACCGCCATGTCCTTATCGATATCGAGGTGAGGAAACCGTGTGCTGGTTATCGTGGCATTTCGTTCCGTAGCGAAGTCAATTAGCCTAAGTCCGTTACCAGACGTATTGTCGTGTAGGCTATGGTTTCCGACAATACTGCTAAAGATCTCTTCTCTTCCTACCTTTGCGTTAAAATCTCCCAGCACGATTTTAACATCGTACTTCGATAGTCGCTCATAGGTATTTCAAGGAGCTGATAGAAGCAATCCGTAGCTATATCATCTTTTTCCTCCGTGGGGGCGTGAGCGCATTTAAGGCTAATGTTGGCGAATTCGGCCTTGATGCGGATCGTTACAATGCGTTCGCTAATGTCTTGGAAACATAAGACTTCTCGCCTAAGTCTGGCACTTATAACAAATCCGCATCCGATTAGTCGCTGTTTCTGCTCACTATAACACGGTCCGTAGTAGATGTCACAGTTTTTCATCCTCTTTTTGCCCGGCCCATCCCATCGTATTTCCTGGATGGCAGTAATGTCTGCTTTGTAGCAGTTAAGGGCTTCCGCTAGTTGGTCGCTTGCACCTCTCCTGTTTAATGTTCTCACATTCCAAATGCAGATACGAACGTTGTTGTCGTTTTTTCGTTTAGCATGGTCGTCAACAACAAAATCAGTCCTTTCGAGGCTTTTGTTTGCTTCGTAACCGTTAAATTTTTCCATGGTTGGGTAGTTAACCCAAAGCACAACCCCCAACCTGGAGGGCCAGTTCCAATTTATTTGGAAGCATGCAAAGGGAATAACATCCACAAGCAAAAAGCATTACCAGCCCCATGGATTACCGCCACTTAAAAGCTTTAACACTCGCGGGTGTTATCGCCTTATAGGAATTCTATTCAAGTTTGGTGTATGCAAAGTTCGAATGTGATTGGGGGGCCATGCTGTCCTTCTTAAACCCCTTTCTTGTGCTCACTGTTGGATTTGGGATGTGTGGGAGTTTGGGTACACGCAAAAGGAAATAAACCCCACAATCAAATGACAACAACAGTCATAGGACTTATTTCCATTTCCAAATAGAAATAAGCCCCGCATTGGCATCTTCTAATTTTTTACGAATTAATCCCCATGGGGCTAAAATAAAGGAAAAAGCTCTTACGAAGCTTAGTTCCAAAATAAAGGAAATAGCTCCCACAGGGCTTATTTCCTTTTTGAAATGGAAATAAGTCCCGCCACAAAAAAAGCATTTAAACACGCGGTGCCCATTTGAATTATGAATTCTATTCAAGTTTTGTGTATGCCAAGTTTGAATGACAGTGGGGAGGGTGCGTGCATCTCACTGTTGGGTTTGGGACTGCAAAAGGAAAAAAAACCCACAAGGAAAAAACAGCCGCTTGACTTATTTCTATTTCCTCAACAGAATGAATTTCCAATCATCGCAATAATGTGATCGAAGTTACCTTGCAAAAATAAGTTGATGACTCCGGTTTTCGGACATTATCTATACGTCACTAGATCATCTGCGTACGTTATAGCGTGTCTGAGACAACCTACAAGATCACTTGTACAAGGGCCGAGATCACTCTATTGTAAGATGCTCTTATTTTTGCAAATGGCTGCCAATGTCAAATCTGTCATTACATTTGTGGACTAGACAGATGTAGAATACAAGTTAACAAGCCATGGAGCGATACACTACCCAAGATCGCGGAATAATCTGGCGTATTTCTTTGCGTTACAATTCGTCTGCAGTGTTGGCGCAGCGCGATTTCCGTCGCCGATTACCCGGCCGCCCGACACCGACTGCGCAAACACTGCGCCGTTTGGCCACCAACCTTGAAGAATATGGGACCACACGAGGCGTTCCCAAGAGTGGCCGGCACCGGAGCGCCCGTTGTCGAGGATTTCGAGCTGTCGCTGGAAACATCGACCAGACGCCGTGCCTCACAATGAGCCATTAGCCGGTGGTCCCTTAACGGAATTTTCGTCAAAGACTTGCGCATGTTCCCGTACAAAGTCCAGTCCGTGCATCAGCTGCTGCCTGTCCACCGCCAAACGCATGTTACCTACGCCCAAGCCATCCTCAATCTCGAGGACGAAGTGGACGATTTTTCGACCAAAATCATAATAAATCTCATTTCCACCTAAGCGGGTTACCTACGCCCAAGCCATCCTCAATCTCGAGGACGAAGTGGACGATTTTTCGACCAAAATCATAATGAGTCTCATTTCCACCTAAGCGGGTTACCTACGCCCAAGCCATCCTCAATCTCGAGGACGAAGTGGACGATTTTTCGACCAAAATCATAATGAGTCTCATTTCCACCTAAGCGGGTTACCTACGCCCAAGCCATCCTCAATCTCGACGACGAAGTGGACGATTTTTCGACCAAAATCATAATGAGTCTCATTTCCACCTAAGCGGGTTACCTACGCCCAAGCCATCCTCAATCTCGACGACGAAGTGGACGATTTTTCGACCAAAATCATAATAAATCTCATTTCCACCTTAGCGGGTACGTGAACAAGCAAACCTATCGCTTCTGGGGCACCGAAAATCTACTAGAAATGCACGAGTAGCCATTACACCCGCTCTAAATTACTGCATGGTGCGCTGTTCACGCTGGAGGAGTCATCGGGCCATTTTTTGTTTCGAGAGCGCCGCTGGTCAAACGACAACAGTGAACGGATTGCTATAGGGCCATGTTAACCGAGTTTTTTCTGCCGCAATTGGATTAGGACTGGAGGACATGTGGTTCCAACAGAACGGAGCAACGACACACACTGCGCGAGCCACAACCAATAAAAATAAAAGCCAAACAACGTCGGATGACTTCTTTTGGAGTTTGTCGCCCCCTATTGTGAACCCCTTTTAGATTTCAAATACTTTAATCGAAGTTACGTTGGTACCGTGACATGAGGCCAAGCGTCATAAGTCCAAATTTACAAGTTTTCCCCTGAATTTTCGTAGATCGTATATTTGCGAAAACAAGTCTTCTGTAATTCATTCTTGGCAGAAGGTCTATAACACCCCACCATTCAAGATTATACCAGCTAATTGCTTTGAAGCTTCCTGGTTAAATCATGAGCCCTATTATAGCTATCAAATATCAATCATTTGATACTCGATAACATCTATCAATTCATCAACAATTTGGTATTATAGCTATCAATTGATAATTTTTTCACCATTGTGAATACTGCTCGAAATATAACTGTGAATTGGTTCTGTTTCGACGTTTGCTGTTGCTAATTTTCATTTTGTTTTTGGATTATGGCTGAGGAGGACAAACGACATTGGTGGAAAATGTTTTCCTTATTTAGGAATAGAGTAGTAAGCAACCGAAGGCAACTCGAGAAATTGGTTGAGTTGATGGAGGAAAGTCCAGACGTTGCAAGGGGAATGTTGTCGAAGGCAGCTCTTGCAAAAAAGTGGAAAGCTATTGCGTTGGAGTTAAATAGCTTGGGACCCCCACAACGCGACCCATATAAATGGCAAAGAGGAATACTAACCATCGTTTGCATGCACTCGATATATTTATTCATATAATCCTTTTAGGTGTATGGGTTGATCAAAAATCTAAAATAAAGAAAAAAATTACCAACAATAAGATTGAAATGACTGCAACTGGCGGGGGGTCCAACAACATGTCCCGATTGTCTGACACAGAAGAAGCTGTAAATCGCCTCATGAATTTTACTGCCAGCGTTGATCCTACAGGAGTGGAATTTGGTTTGGAACTACCAAATTTTACCATTGAGGAGCTAGAAACCGTAGAAGTGGTAGCAGTTCAAGCCGAAGAAGATGTCTTACTGCAGTCACCAAATCCTAGCCATCAAAAATCCTCAAACAAACAAACAAATGAGAACAAGAGACTTGTCCTCTTAGAAAATCAAACCAAACTTACAAGCCTGGCATTTATACTATAATAAGCCTTTCTATTATAATACACATGCCGAAGGTCTTTTTTCGGTCCGACTATTTTCACGTGCGTTCCATCTACAGCACCAACTACATTTGGAATTCCACTTTTTTCGAAAAAGTATATTTTTGCACTACACCCAAGAAGAAGACTTGCGTGTATTGAAATCGAATCCATTTCGGACAAATGTGCCTTTCCAAAACACTTAGCAGTTCACTCAGAACGACTGATACCGTTGGTTGTGCCATGCCAATGTTGAAGTCATTTCCAACGCTCAGCTGGTAACTTCCTTGAGCAAAGAATTTTAAAGCTGCAGCAAGTTTAAGTATATTTGGGATGGATTGCTGGCTTTTGATCGGTTTCAGCTTATCCTCTATATTGGTCAATACTTCTAAGAAGGCTTGTTTGGAAAGTCGAAAGTTTTGAATGAATCTGCAACCGAACATCATTAACAGTTGAAATAAAATGTTTTAAAATAACTTACACATTTTCTTGCAAATCCATTGGATTGGAAGAATCTCGGCGTATTTTGACTTGCTCTTTGCTGTTTTGGTCATCACTTTTGTCTTCAAAAAACAATTCCACCGAAGACATTTTTCTTTAAAGCTTTTTTTGGTTATAAATAACCCGGAAATAATTTTTAAAAATATAAACACTGCACAATTGATACTATTCAACGAAGAATCCGTGACTGATAGTAAATTTGATAGATAGCAACTTTTTTGACAGCTGTAATGCCAATTTTATCGATAGAACTATTCACAGTAGATGTAAAATCTTATAAAATTCACAGTTCATCAAAAATGTTGATAGTTGATAACCATAATACCAATTAATTAATTTCGTTGATAGCTATCAAATATCGTGTTGATATTTGATAGCTATAATAGGGCCCCATGATAAAAACCTGCAAAAAGTCTTAATCCTGCATCGGCCGGGAATCGAACCCGGGCCGCCCGCGTGGCAGGCGAGCATTTTTTTAAACTTTTAAACTCATTTTTTATTTACTTAAAATATTAACTTACTACTAGACAAAAATGCTTAAATCTAACTTATCAATAACTGGTTTACTTAATCTAACTTATCGGCCCTTAGTGGGCGCTGTAAGCTTATATTTAGCTGTTTATTTTGCCTTTAGGCTTAAATTTGTCGTTTTTTTGGTTTTATATTTAATTTTTAATTACAAAGAAAAAATAGAAAACTTTGTATAGTGACTTTATTTTTATGAAAAAGCTTATTCTAGATTATAACTAACTTAAGACTACTTAAACTACTTAAGCCTAACTTAAGACTACTTGAGCTACTTAAACCTAGCTTAAGCTACTTAAACCTAGCTTAAGACTACTTAACTACTTAATTATAATCGGGGTGGCGAGCCCTCGTTGCGCTTGCCCCGAGGGGTCGCCATCCAGATTGCGTCTTTCGGTCCCACGGCAGCCTACGTTCAACCATATTGTACGCCAATATGGTGCACAAGCCCCACCCCATACCTTGTTCCTAATTTTAAAATCTTAAACATAAAGTTGGACTAAAAGTCCGCAAAGTCCTGAGGAAGTGCAGAATCACCTTCCTCATATAGCCACCAGAATTCAGTGCGCTGTTTTGCAGCATCGATCCTATCGCGATCCGATAGGCTGGTGCCACATTGAACCACACGGGACAACCGTAAGCGATGATCGGCCTTATGAGGGCCATGTAGCAAATGACTTTCACCCTTGAATCAAGTTGACTGCTATGAAACAATCTTCTTGTCAGAGCATAAGCCCCCCTAGCCCTGGCCAGACAAGCATCCACATTTTTATTAAAATACAGAAACTTGTCAAGCCAGATGCCAAGGTATTTGACTTCAGTTCTCACCGCCAACGGCCGTCCATGCTGTCCCATGATACAAAATTTTTTCCAGTTTTTTCTGGTATCGTAAGAAGCCCTCTGCACTGGGGTCCTGAACAGAATTGTTTCGGTTTTTTGGAAATTGATCTTCAATTTCGAATCATCGCAATATCCCTTAATGTGATCGAAGTCACGTTGCAAAAGTAAGTTGATCAACTCGATTTTCGGACATGATCTATACGTCACTAGATCATCTGCATACGTTATAGCGTGTGTGATACAACCTACAAGATCACTTGTACAAGGGCCGAGATAACCCTATTGTAAGATGCTCTTATTTTTGCAAATGGCCGCCAATGTCAAATCTGTCATTACATTTGTGGACTAGACAGATGTAGAATACAAGTTAACAAGCCATGGAGCGATACACTTCCCAAGATCTCGGAATAATCGTGCGTATTTCTTTGCGTTACAATTCGTCTGTAGTGTTGGCGCAGCGCGATTTCCGTCGCCGATTACCCGGCCGCCCGACACCGACTGCGCAAACACTGCGCTGTTTGGCCACCAACCTTGAAGAGTATAAGACCACACGAGGCGTTCCCAAGAGTGGCCGGCCCCGGAGCGCCCGTTGTCGAGGATTTCGAGCGGTCGCCGGAAACATCGACCAGACGCCGTGCCTCACAATGAGCCATTAGCCGGTGGTCCCTAAAAGGAATTTTCGTCAAAGACTTGCGCATGTTCCCGTGCATCAGCTGCTGCCTGTCCACCGCCAAACGCGTGTTACCTACGCCCAAGCCAGCCTCAATCTCGAGGACGAAGTGGACGATTTTTCGACCAAAATCATAATGAGTCTCATTTCCACCTTAGCGGGTACGTGAACAAGCAAAACTATCGCTTCTGGGGCACCGAAAATCTACTAGAAATGCACGAGTAGCCATTACACCCGCTCTAAATTACTGCATGGTGCGCTGTTCACGCTGGAGGAGTCATCGGGCCATTTTTTGTTTCGAGAGCGCCGCTGGTCAAACGACAACAGTGAACGGATTGCTATAGGGCCATGTTAACCGAGTTTGTTTTTGCCGCAATTGGATTAGGACTGGAGGACATGTGGTTCCAACAGAACGGAGCAACGACACACACTGCGCGAGCCACAACCAATAAAAATAGAAGCCAAACAACGTCGGATGACTTCTTTTGGAGTTTGTCGCCCCCTATTGTGAACCCCTTTTAAATTTCAAATACTTTAATCGAAGTTACGTTGGTACCGTGACATGAGGCCAAGCGTCACAAGGCCAAATTTACAAGTTTTCCCCTGAATTTTCGTAGATCGTATATTTGCGAAAACAAGTCTTCTGTAATTCATTCTTGGCAAAAGGTCTATAACACCCCACCATTCAAGATTGTACCAGCTAATTGCTTTGCAGCTTCCTGGTTAAATCATGATAAAAACCTGCAAAAAGTAAAATCCTGCATCGGCCGGGAATCGAACCCGGGCCGCCCGCGTGGCAGGCGAGCATTCTTACTTTTACTTTACTTTTAAATTCATTTTTTATTTCCTTAAAATATTAACTTAATACTAGACAAAAATGCTTAAATCTAACTTATCAATAACATATTTACTTAAACTTAATTATGGCCCTTAGCGGGCGCTGTAAGCTTACATCTAACAGTTTTTATTTTGCCTTTCGGCTTCAAGTTTCTTTTTTTTTATTTTAAAATAAATTTATATTTCAAAGAAAAATTTAAAAAACTTTGATTACCGACAATTTTATATAAAAAAAACTTAATCTACTTAAGACTACTTAATACTACTTAAATACTTAATACTACTTAACTACTTAAGACTACTTAACTACTTAAGATTACTTAACTACTTAAACTTAATTATAATCTGGGTGGCGAGCCCTCGTTGCATATGCCGCGAGGGGTCGCCATCCTGATCGAGTCTTTTGGTCCACAGGCAGCATGCAACCACCCATATTGTACGCCAATATGGAGCACAATCCCCGCCACAGACCTAGTACTAGAATAATTTTTTTAAGAACTAATTATTGGACTAAAAGTCCGCAAAGTCTAGAGGAAGTGCTGAATCACTTCCCTCGTGTAGCCACCAGAATTCGGTGCGCTGCCTTTCGGCCTCGGTCCTATCGCGATCCGATACCGCCGTGCTAAAGCGGAGGAGCTCCGGAGCATTGTCAACGTACCCGTCGCGGATTAGCCGTTTGTCACGCGCGTCACGGTAGCGGTGGTATAAAACCGGGATACCGTTCCTGTCTTGTACCAACCCTAACGAATCGATATAAACAAATGCCTCTGGTGGAATAAAGCCAGACATGAGCGCACTCTCTATATATGTTTCATTGGGGTAATAAGCCCCGAAGATCAGGCTGTTGTCGCTAGCCATCGCCCTTGCAGCGTGCCTTCGATTCACCTTAATTAGGAAATTGTCAACTCTGTTCAACTGGGCCCCATTGTATAGAACCTCGTTCCGATAGTATTTTATGTACTCGGAGTCTGGTGTTCGGTACAACCCTAAGCAGGATCGGAGACAACGCCTCTCGAATAGCCGTATCCTTTCCATGTAGGATGGTGATACATTGAACCACACGGGATAACCGTATGCGATGATCGGCCTTATGAGGGCCATGTAGCAAATGACTTTCACCCTTGAATTAAGTTGACTGCTATGAAACAATCTTCTTGTCAGAGCATAAGCCCCCCTAGCCCTGGCCAGACAAGCATCCACATTTTTATTAAAATATAGAAACTTGTCAAGCCAGATGCCAAGGTATTTGACTTCACTTCTCACCGCCAACGGCCGTCCATGCTGTCCCATGATACAAAATTTTTTCCAGTTTTTTCTGGTATCGTAAGAAGCCCTCTGCACTGGGGTCCTGAACAGAATTGTTTCGGTTTTTTGGAAATTGATCCTCAATTTCCAATCACCGCAATATCCCTTAATGTGATCGAAGTCACGTTGCAAAAGTATGTTGATGACCTCGATTTTCGGACCTGATCTGTACGCCACTAAATCATCTGCGTACGCTATAGCGTGTCTGAGAGAACCTACAAGATCACTTGTATAAATGTTAAACAATATCGGGGAGTTCACCGCCCCCTGTTGTAAACCGTTTTTAATTTCAAAGACATTACTCGAAGTTACGTTGCCACATTTGACAACGAACTTCTTTCCCATAAGCATTTCATAAATCATATATAGCATTGGCTTACGCATGCCCAGTCTGGTCAGCTTGTAGAAAAGCCCCTCTAACCATACGGTGTCGAAGGCCTTCTCAAAGTCAACCAGACAGGCCCCTGTGCATTGTCCTTTGGATTTATTCCATTGGATGTCGGAGACTAGTTTCGACGCGGCATGAATGGTGTCATGCCTCGCTCGAAAACCAAACTGATTTTCCGGGATAATTTTATTTTCCTCGACCCACTCAAGCAGAGCCCTATTGACTATTTTCTCAAATACCTTGCTTACATTCGGCAGAAGGCTTATTGACCGAAGATTAGCTGGGTTTGTTTTGTCCTTGTCTTTTTTGGGGATAGGATGTACCACCGCCGTTTTCCAGTGCACCGGATAATGTGCATTATTCAGTGCATTGTTAAACAGCGTGGTGAAAATATCGACTGCTTCCACTGGCAGGTGTCTCAATACGACGTTTGGGACACCGTCCACTCCCGCCGACTTTTTATTTTTCAGTGATACGAAGATGTCCAGGAGTTCATCTTTTTGAACGAACAGCATCATGCTATTGGCGACTATGCCATTTGAAGGGTTTTCGTCATTGAATACGGTAAAACCGTTATTCTCAGATCGCCAAGCTTGGAGTTCGGTACGTAGATAAAAGTGATTCAGAAAGGCTCTCTCCTCAATATCGCGATTTGGGCGAACAGGACTGTTCACCGTATACACGGTCTCGAAGATAGCGCCTATCGAATTCGCCTTCTCCTGAGGATCTTCGATCGTGAAAAATCCGTCGTTCGAGTCTACACTTTCCGGACTTATACCGACAGTCGTGAGCGTCTGTCTGTTCTCTGTCGTTTGGGAAATTCGGACACATGGAATGTCATTATGATCTTTTCGCCTGAATATTTTATTTATTTGCGGGAACATATTCGGGCTACTGGTTTTTATAGCCTGAATTTTCTTGCCCCAGTACAAACTTACAGATTTTCTATAATTTTCCGATATTAGCTGTTTAAGGTTTTTGATCAATGACTTCAATGTCCGAATCTCCGGGTCTCGCCTGTCCGTAAATTGTCTCTGCAGCCGTTTAAGCCTGGAGACCAACCTACATTTGTGTTTGTGGAGTGCATCGATTGTTGGCGTTCGATATTTCTCCGTCTGGTCGTCAGAACTAGTTATCTTAGGGATAGCTAGATCCATTGACCTTGTGAGGACCTCATTCATTTTTAGTAAATTTTGGTCAATTTCGTCGTTTGTAAGGTTTCTGTTTGTCGGTGGATCAATTTCGCTCAAACGTAATTCTCGCTTTACAATTCTGGTGAAACGCGGCCAGTTCGTCTTTCGGTAGTCGAAAGAACGCACTTGGTCGAACTCCTCCAGTTGAGTTTGCTCGTTTGGGATCCTGAATACGGCATCAAGTCCGAGGTGGTCACTGTCATCGTAATCGAATGCTCGTACACAGTTCCGAGCATGTTCGTTATTTGTCAGTTCTAGTCTATTGTCCATAAGGGCTAAGTCCAGAAAAGAATTTCCTCTCGGGAAAGACGGGATATCCGTCGCGTACAAACTAAGTTTGTACTCAATCATATTTTGCTCCCTCCAATTTTGAAGCAGTCGACCTCTAGTGTTCGAGATTGCATTTCCCCAAGCCGCGTGCTTAGCGTTAAGATCACCGGCCAAAAAGTAATAATTATCAGCCGATTGAAGCTGTAGGCAACGAAAAAGTGTCTCGAGCTCTGCTATAAATTGAGTTTGTTGAGTTGCTTCAGGTGCATAAAGCGACACCACATACATTCTCCTCCGACTATGGAGAGGAATGCATACGATGCATGCTTCCAACACCTGGAACCTACGTACATCCCCGCTATATATAATGTTATGGCGTAAGCCTTTGCGTAATAAGACAGCGACCCCACCCCCTTGGGAGGAGTGGGGTCGGTCTCTTCTCACTACATGGTAGTTGCTGTATCCCAATTTGTGTTTCTGGTTTAGCTTAGTTTCGCTGACCAAAACTACATCCGGGAGTTGGT